>CM062807.1:1231767346-1233048691 GCA_031772625.1 Pinus tabuliformis
TTGAGGAAACCCCTCCCAAGATTACTCCTCCTCTCAGCAAACAGAAACTACACAGCACCATCCACAGCAGCAACAACTACAACATCAGAACAGGCTGCTAGCTTAGACATGCAAAAGCTGCAAGCTGAGATCCAAGCCATGGAATCTCAAATGAAAGAGCTGGATGAGCTTAAGAAAACCTTGACTAAGGTAAATGAAAGGTTTGACAGGAGCAAACAGAATGAGGCAGCCAAGACAAGAGGTGAAAAGCTCTTAAAAAGAGAATTGCTGAACTAGAGAAGGAGCTTGCACTAGAAAGGGTGACAGCTGAAATGAAAGCAGTGTTGTGGAGCAACATTGGGAGGTCCATTGCCAAACAGTGGCAATATATTGAGACCATGGATGAGCAAATGGTGCTCATCACCAAAGCAAACAGAGAAATACAGAGAGCCAGGGCAAGCCTTGGACACATGCCAGAAGCTGCTACAAGGATAATCAACACTCTGAACTATAAGACTAGCTCTCAATTAGCTGTCATGGGAATCACTAACAGGACAGAAGCAATTGCTGTAGCAAAGAGAGTCATTACATTGAGAAACTTGGTTGGAACATGGAGAGGAGGACCCAGGATATGCAAACTGAAATCAATAGATTCCTGGAAAAATTCGTGACTCTGCAGAACAGAGGCCTCCCCAGCATCTTAAGCAGTGTAGGAAGACTGCTCACCCTGGACAATTACAACAAGAGGATTGATGCCCATGCAGTGGCAGAGATTGCACAACCACCCAGCACTTCAGCAGAGCCAGGGCCACCACAGGGCAGAGTATGTATGACAGGGTGGAAAACCTGTTTTCCTAATGAATGAAGTGGACCATCTGTTTGACACACCACCTAACTTCTTCAAATTTACAGAAGCAGATGAAACTCTGGGTGCAATCCTAGCACACCAACTGCCCACACAGGATGCCTGGAGAAATTTGACACAAACATTTCTCAGGCCAGAATCAGTAGCGCTATTTCTACAGGCAAATAAGCATCATGCGCAGGCACGGTTTTGAGGAAAATATCTACAGGAAAGAGGCAGAGGCTGAGCCAACTCAGCAGGACCATTGAGCTCACCACAAGCAACAGTCACAATCACAGGTGACAAGTCCAAGACACAGCGTACAAAGCATTAAAGACAGATTTTCCAGCATTTACTCAGAAAATCTCGACCGACTTAGCTGTCTCCAAAGGCTAAAATATCTTCTGACAGAGCATTAAAATGCCTGTACTCTGTAATCAATGCTGCATTAAATTTTGCCATAATATCTTAAGTAGTTGGTAAGAAAGTAAAATCTGAGATAACTCAGGACTCAGATATTTTGTAAATGACCGCAAGTATATATTCACCCTTCACAGCAGTGAAAGGGGTTGTTGTTATTTTCTTTTGAAGAGCTCTAGCTCGTTGTAACATTTTCAGAGAATTAATACAAAGGAAGAATGGAATTTCCAAGGCTTGGTGTTCTTTGATGTATTGTGGTGAAAGATGAATGTTACAGGATTCCAGGGTGTTGCATAAAACAGCAAGTATTCTCAAATCTCTTCGTTATGTGTCTTTTGTTCTCTTTTGTTGTTCTAATGTTTTACACTTGATAGCAAGGTGAAAGGATAGTCCCAGGATTTAACCATGTTTACCCTGGACTCAAACTGAGCTATTATACATGTTTTCCTCAGATACAGTGACAGAATTGTAATTCTTAATTGCTGCAATTCAAAACTGTGTTTTTACTGTGACAGTCATTCTCAGGGATTCAATTTTTGCCCCTAAGACCTCTGTTTTCTCTTCTTAAAGCTGTCTGTTGGGAACATATAGATAACAAGTGAAAATTCTTAAATGCTTTCACTGTTTGTGTTACCTGTTTCCAGTCTTTTAATCAAAAAATCTGTTCTATTAAGCACTCAAATGGCCCTGTAAGTCCCATCTTTCATCTCAAAGTTTCAAACACATATAGCCACAGACTCCATTGCCCAATGGTACTCAACCTCTCAGAAAACTACTTCACTAGAACCTAAAAGGAGTTTCATCAACCAAAACATAAACAAAAACCAGTGCATAATAGCTAGCCTAAAACCCTATCACAAACAGTTACAAATCATAAAGAGAGAGCCCTCTCTGATCACAGTTTGGCTAGAAACAGTGATCCAAAGATTGGTTAGTGGTTACCCCGGCCGTATTCCCTTGGGAGTCATAGGGAACAACCTGGGTGTTAACATAAATGGCGACTCCACTGGGGACTTAGAGTTTTTCAATTACTATCTATTTCCAAAGCTACCATCAAGCCTGAAACTAGCCAAGAGGCCTTAGGACTGTTTCTGTAAACACAGGGACAGCTTTAGGGAAGAGCTAACTAGGGAAACTTCATCCTAGCTTTGAGACCTATATAGTCATTCCAGAATTCTTACCTAGTCCTTGTACATACAAAACTTTCTGTATAAAGTTCTAAAAGAATACTTAGAAGCTGGCTCCCAAAAGAAACCCAAGGCACACTAGGGCAAACCCTGACCCTGATCAACCCATCATTGTTGATAATCCAAATATCATACCAAAGAACATAAGGAGACGGCAAAAGCAGGAGAAGCCTGCTGATTCAGATATAAGTTTAGACCAACCTATCCTCATTCCAACTCCTTGTAAAGTCCTTTTCCGTTCACACCTAATTCCCCTAGTTCATCATCAACACCTCAAAGCCCTTCTCTCCCATCTTCACCATCTGCACATACCCTTTCAACCAGTTCCCCACTTATTACCCCCCTGTTATACCTGTATACCTGTTGTCCCATTTGTTCCTATTAACCCTATAAATCCCATAAACATGGCTAACAGATATGCACCTCTGCAGATACCAGCCAATGCTCCAGCTCTACCCCAAGACTACCAAACTAGACTCTCATTTTTTGACTCCCAGGGCCCTTTGACAGCTACCCAGCATGCTAAGAAGATGCAAGATCACTTTGAGACCTTTGAAATAGATGATGACAGTGTTAGGATGAGAATTTTTGTCCAAAGCTTAACTGGGGATGTCAGAACTTGGTTTAGATCCTTAAATGCAAATTCCATTGCAACCCCTGAAGTTCTATACCAGGAATTTACCAACAGATGGGAGAAAAAGAGAGATCCACACCATATACTTGGTGAATATAACACTATTAAAAGAGGTCCCCAAGAAACGGTTTTGGAGTATTGTGCTAGGTTTAACAACATATACAATGCTATTCCCCAGAACTTAAGGCCCCCTCCTGATTTGGCCCTTTATAACTTCCCTGATGGTTTTGATTCTGATATGGCCTATCAGTTGAGAGAAAGAGACCCTCCAACCCTTGCAGAAGCCCAAAGAGTTGCAGTCACTGTAGAGGCCAACCTAATTGCCAAAAGAAACAGGGCAAAGCTGGAAAAGAAGGTTGGTTTCAAAGAAGAGCCCTCGGCTTTGATCAAAAGTTGGATGCAATACTAAACAGCATGAAAAGACTAGGTGAGAGAGTGGAATCAGTAGAAAGAAAGTCATCATGGGAGGCACCACAAAACAATCCTCCTAGAAACCCAAATTTTAGGAGAACACAGAACCCCAATATAGGAAAAACAGGTGCTGACCAAGATATCAGACCCCCTTTTCAAGAAAATTATGCAGAAACTTCCTCAGCTAATCAGCTCAATGAAGATCCTGAGATCAACTTAATAGGTCTGGATGGTAAAAGCCATGTTTTCTTAACACAAGAAGACCATGATGAGGATGAAAACAAAACATTCCAAACACAATCAGGAGAATCCTTTGACTTTAAACAAGGATATGATACTGCTGTCTATGAAGTCCATAAACAATACAAACTAAGAAGTCGGACTGTAAATGCAAATCAGCCTGAAAAGGTAAAGGAGAAACAGCAATCTAAAGAAACCTTAGTCACTGAACCTAATGACAAAACAAACTTGCCTGCAAAGGAAGTAGTGGTTGAGGAGGTCACTGAATTACTGTCCACACCACAAGAGCCCACAGCAACCTCATCCTCTCACCCAAATCCGAACATTACCCCTCAAGACATGGGCATGAGGGGCAGGTTCCAAAATCAAGATGAAATCCAACAAGAAGATTCAATGAACAAGGAAAGGACTGCTATCCGTGACCCTAAAATTCAGGTGGATAAACCCTTTGACCTAGGAACAGAGATTGGCAAGTTAAAGATAGCAATTCCCCTTTCAGAGCTAGCCAAGCATGACATATATAAGCAACAGATCAAAAAATCCCTTCAGCTCACCAACAACAAAGATGATGTAAATGTGCTAGATGACACTCCAGAATTACTGTTTGGCCCAGAGGTAGATGGAAAAACAGTAGTCACAGGGGTTTTACCTTTTTATGTCAGCTTGCATGTTCATGATAAAATACTGCATAATGCAATGTTTGACTCAGGTGCATCTCACAACCTTATGCCAAAAGCAGTCATGGAAAGATTAAACTTGGATATAACAAGACCATACAAAGACCTGTTTTCTTTTGATTCTAGTCAAGTCAAATGCTTGGGCCTAATTAAGGATTTATGTGTGTCCCTGGTTCAATTTCCCAACAAAACCATTTTAATGGATGTTGTTGTTGCTGATATCCCACCCAAATATGGAATGCTCTTATCAAGATCATGGGGAGCCAAGCTCCAAGGCTCCCTGCAATTAGACATGTCATATGCAACCATCTCTGTCTTTGGACAACCCAAGAGACTTTATAGGGAAACACTCATGAAATATATGGTCAGCAGTGAAGAAAAGCCTCAAAATTTTCCAATATATGCTGTCCATTCGGACATAGACTCCTTCATCCTCTTCAATGACAGCACAAGCTCCTTAAACAATGACATTAAGACCGAAACACCCATACAAGAACAAAACATCGATCAAACAAGTGGCACCTGCCAAATTTTAATCAGCCCAACAGTACCCATTCACCCTCCTTTAGTTGTCAAAAATTGTCAAACAAATGATGAAATTATCCTAGGAGACAAATGGGAAAAGAAACCTCAACTCATGCTCACATGGCCATCCCATGAAAAGAATTTAAGATCCCCTGACCAGCAAGATAGTCTGTGGGTCCTAGAGTTTGATGGCTCAGTTAACAAGTTAGGGGCAGGAGCTGGAGTATGGATACATAACAAAGAGAAAGCCTGTGCACAAGGCCGGGCTTATAGATTGAACTTTAAATGCACTAACAACATGGCAGAATATGAAGCTCTGCTACTAGCCTCAAGATTGCAAAATCATTACAAGCACATAGCCTCTCAATCATGGGGGACTCTGATCTAGTAATTCAACAAGTAAAAGGGGATTTTGTCACCAATGACAAAAGATTAAGGTCCTATAGGTCTGCTGTAATTGAAATACTAGAAACTTTCTCCGAGTTTGTTATCACAAAGATTCCAAGGGCCACAATCTCCATGCTCACAGCTTGGCAACATTTGCCAGCACCTTCAAATTCCCACTACAACCCAACAATTGTTTCACAGCAGAGGTCAAATATAGGCCTTCTATTCCAAACAATGTCAAAGAGTGGCAAGTATTTGAGAATGATAGGCAAATAAACAACTTTTTAACCTTGCAACAAGAGTTTACAGGATTAAATATTGACCTTGAGACAGCAAGTCAATCTCAAATTGTTGATGGAGCAAGTCAATCACAATTACAGTTTCAACAGTCTGCCCACCCAATGTCACCTAGGACAGCAAAACAACTACTCAGTCCAACCATTTTCAACAAAGAAAACATTCAGCAAATTCACCAAATTGACTGTGAAGAGCTGAGCAACGCTGAAGATGAAATCATACAACTCAAAGACAATCTTCTTCCAGCAGGCCTTACCCCACTAGAGGATATTTTTGACTCAAATGATGTCCCCAGGAAACCAAAGATGCAGCCATTAGATGCAACAATTGAAGAATGTAACATTGGTACCACTGACAAGCCTAAAATAATAAAGCTATCTGCTGCTTTGCCCCCTGACCAAAAACCCAAATATGTTGATCTCTTTAAAGAGTTCCAAGATGTCTTTGCCTGGGGTTATGAAGACTTGAAGTCTTATGATACCTCTGTTATCCAGCACACCATTCCCCTCAAGCCTAATCAAAAACCATTCAAACAGAAATTGAGAAGAATCAATCCTGTGCTTCTTCCTTCCATTGAAAAGGAATTACAAAAAATGTTCAAAGCTGGGATCATAGCACCAATCAGGTTTTCTGAGTGGATTTCAAATTTGGTCCCTACAAGAAAGAAAACTGGTGAGATTAGACTTTGTGTAGACTTAAGGAATTTGAACCTAGTGTCACTCAAAGACAACTATCCCTTACCCAAAATGGACCACATCCTTCAAAGAGTAGTAGGAGCCTCAAGAATATCATTGTTGGATGGCTTCTCAGGTTTCAATCAAATCCTGGTACACCCTGATGATCAAGACAAGACTGCATTTACTACCCCATGGGTACTTTCAAGTATGTGAAGATGCCCTTTGGATTGAAAAATGCAGGGGCAACATTTCAGAGAGCAATGGACATTGCTTTTGCAAAGGAAATTCATGATTTCTTGGTCATTTACTTAGATGATCTTACACCCTTTTCAAAATCTGACCAAGAACACTTGAAACATCTGAGACAAATCTTCATAACATGCAGGAAATATGGTATTTCCTTAAACCCCAAGAAGTCTTTATTTGGCTTAGAAGAAGGGAAACTTCTAGGACACATCATTTCGAAAGATGGCATAAGAATTGATCCAGATAGGATACAAGCTATCCTACAAATGCCTCACCCAAGGAATGTCAAGAGCTGCAAGGATTCTTGGAAAAATCAACTTTTTGAGAAGGTTTATCCCAAATTTAGCAGAGTTAATCAGATTACTAAACAATATGCTAAAGAAAGATTCAAAGGTCAAATGGACTGTTGAAGCAAAACAAGCTTTTGAAAGTATAAAATTGGCCTTGACTCAAACCCCAGTGTTAACTAACCCTCAGTTTGACAGAGACTTCATCATTTTCTCCTTTTGCCTCCCAACACACTATTGCTGCTGTTTTATTACAGAAAGATGACCAAGGGAATGAAAAGCCCATTGCTTTTTTCAGCAGAGCTCTTAGAGATGCCCCCCTAAAGTACCAAATAATGGAGAAACAAGCCTATGCCTTGATCAAAGCCATCAAAGACTTTAGGATTTACATCCTTTACTCCCATGTTGTAGCTTATGTACCAAGTCCTATTGTCAAAGACATTCTCACACAAGAAAACTTAGAGGGAAGGAGAGGAAAATGGATTGCAAACATACTTGAATTTGACATTGAAATAAAGCCTACAAAGCTGATAAAAGGGCAAGGTTTGGCCAAGTTAATGACAGAAGCAAATTTCCAAGCCTTAGATATCAACCAACTGGACAGTGAAACAGAGCTGGCGACTCCAAAGATCAATGTAGCCTTTGAACAATCTCCATGGTACTCTGATATCTGTTATGTGTTACAAAACCTGTGTGCTCCCCCAGGACTGTCCAGAACTAAGTCTAGGTTCCTAAAAATGAAAACATCTAAATTTTGTGTGATAGATGAGAATCTACTCTGGAAAAACCATGAAGGTATTTTGCTGCACTGTCTTCTTGAGAGTGAAACTGACAATATTATGCAAGAATTCCATGCTGGAGACTGTGGTGGACATTTGTACTGGAAGTCCACTGTGGACAAGATATTAAGGGCTGGTTATTACTGGCCCACTATGTTCTCAGATATGAAGAAATTCACAACATCATGCCACAAGTGCCAACTGTTTGAAGGCAAAAGACAGTTGCTGCCACTCCTTTGAGGCCCATTGCAACAGAGAGACCTTTTCAACAATGGGGCTTGGATTTCATTGGAGAAATTCACCCCTCATCTTCAGGACAACACAGATGATTCTATTCTAACAGCAACAGACTACTTCACCAAGTGGATTGAAGCTGCCCCATGCAGACAAGCAAATGATTCAGTAATCATTCAATTTTTGAGAACAATATACTGGCTAGATTTGGCTGCCCAGACAAGATAATAACAGACAATGCTGCTGCCTTCAGATCCAAGAGATGGTAAAAAACTTTCCATAAATTTCACATTACTTTGGGCCATTCTACAGCTTACTATCCTCAAGGAAATGGTCTTGCTGAATCATCAAACAAAAGCCTGATAAACATCATAAAGAAAGTGCTGGAAGAGAACAAAAGAACTGGCATAAGAAACTAGTAAATGCTTTATGGGCAACAGATTAACCACCAAAAGATAATTGGGACCAGCCCATATGAGTTAGTCTATGGATTAGAGGCCAGATTTCCTTCATCACTAGGAGTGCCAGTTATGAACTTCTACAAGAAAGCCAAGCAGAGCCAAATGACATGCAAAGAAGGATTAACCAGATAATTTGTCTACAGCAGACCAGAGAACAATTTTCAGCAAGTGCAGATACTACAAGAGAAACTGAAAAAGGCCTTTGACAGAAGAACTAAAGCTGAAGATTTCAATGTAGGGACAAAGTTTTAAAGTGGGATGCAAGAAGAGAAGAGAAAGGAAAACATGGAATTTGATTCTTTATGGAAAGGACCATTTGCTGTCCAAGCAGTACAAGGTAATAACACCTACTTCCTAAAAAGCTTGACTGTAACTGAACTGGATGAAGGTCCTGTCAATGGCAGGATGCTGAAGCACTATTTTGACTGTTCACTATGATAGAAATTCAGAGGTTCATTGATATATGCAATTGTACATATTCTCTTTTGATTTAAATTGTATAAAGAGGTTTTCCAAATGCTGCACCTAGCAGCAACAGGCAGATAGAATCAGAGGTTCTCCAAGAAAGAAGCACACTATTTTGACAGATTATATGCAGCAGATTTTAAAAACAAAGATGGGCAGTCAAGCAACAAGGCAATCTGACCTGCTGTTCTTGGTCTTTCAAAAGAAAAACCATCCCCATGTGGAGCCACTGTTGGATACCTATAGTAATAGGTTTCATATTTCATGATTGGCAAGAGAAAAGCCAAATATGCTCTGCTTTGGTATCCCAAAGATCCCATATTTCCTAGAAAGCAAGAGCTGGGTAAAGTGTTTCAAGTATTGAGGACCTTATTTCAATTTTTGTGGATGATTCAACAGTTTAATCTGGATCATGCCATGTTTCAATTTTGAGTTGTAGAATAGAGAAAAAGGTCTGTCCAAACAGCTTAATCTTGGCAGACAAGTAGTTCAGGTAGAGAAACAAAGGTTCCCAAAAGTTTAATCTGGGACCTTGGAAGACATAAGGGTAGAAGTAGATAGAGAGAAAAGAGGAAAAAGCCAAAGAAAAGAAAAGGCAATTGAGGGTTGCAAGTTCAAGTGCCCCTCCAAGAAGAAACAAAAAATGCTAGGCAAAATAGTTGGGTAGGCAGTTGTGGTTGCAGAAAGAATATGATCACCATTACACAAGTATCAATAGGTCTCTTGCCAAGGCAATTGATCTATCAGCAAACAAAGTGGTGAATTCCATGAAATTACAGCAAAGAGCATCACTAACTTCTTCTCTTTCCCTCTCTACTCCATCACTAACACCCCCTTTCTAAATTCCCCTCCTTCATTCATATTAACTCCTAATTCTACTATATAACCTCCCTTATCTTACCCCACCCCTAATATTATTAACACTAAGGTGTATAAAACCCCAAATCTTATGTATATTCCCTCCCCTAGGCATAATAGCCGTGTATTTTTCAAAAAAGGGACCAAATGGCATCTGGCCACTTTGGTGAACCTATTCCACCCATTTCCCCTTTGCTGCAAGTCAATTTGCCTTCAAATCACCTCTGCATTGCTAAAACCCACTTTCCAAACCCATTTTGCCTATAAAACCTTTGCAAAGGTCAAATGCCCGCCTCTGGCACGTTTCCCAATCCTCCTACCGCATTGTGGTTTAAATCAAAACATTTGAAAAAACCCACATAAAACCCACAAATTTTGATTTTTCCGCCCATAATATCAAAGGCGCATGTTACCCCTCCGCCAGCCGTCGGATCAAGCCCACCAGATCCGACGGCCCACAGCAATATCGGAGCGCCTCCCGTGACCGCACGTTAACTTCCGGGAAGTGACGTTGCGCCTTGTCACGCCTCCTCCACGCGTCGGGCGTTAAACCATCTCGGAGCCCGCTCTGACATCCTCCGCGCCGTACCTTAACCGCCCCGGAGACTGCAACGGTTAAGGCCTTAACCGTGACCGCTGCACGTTAACCGCCACCTACCCGCCGCTAATTCACCGCCACGTCGTTGCCTGCCCGTACCCGCTTATGTTATTGGCCCACCTCACTGCTGACTGGGCTGCCACCTCGCCGCACCTTTGACCAGTCGCCCACTGCCACGTCGCCCGATGACGTCAGCTGACGTCACCTCACCATGACCCACCAATGACGTCATGCTGACGTCAGCAGAAAAAAGCGCCAAATGGTAAAATGACCCATATTTACCAATTTTTCCCGTGTTTTTACCATTTTCACTGTGTTTTTTACTGAGCGCTCTGCTTGACCGTTTGAGCTCGAATTTTCGCCAACCAGTCGATTTGCCCGGGCGACCTCCTCAAAAAGCACCTGTGCACCTGTGTTTCAACCTCTGCTCGTCGAATTACAGGTATTTAGACCATTTCGCCCTCCATACGACCTTCATTAAGCTCAAAATTGCTCACAGGGATAATAGAACCATAAAAACTATATTTACACCGTTCATTCCCCTTCATTCATCCAGCATTGTCACTGTGAGGGCCAAGAAACACTGGCAGAGCTCTAAAAACCTGCAATTCCCATTAAACCTCTGTAATTCTGCGTTTTCCCGGCAGAATTGCTGATAGACATACTTCACCTGGTTAAAAGAGTTCAGTCACACCACAGAGAGGTTCTATCACTAGACTCCAGTAGTATTTCAATTGCTACTGAGAGAATTCCCCTTGAACATTCAAAACCTCAACTGTATCCATAGAAGACTGCCTCCAGACTGTGTTTTCACCATTCCACCTGTCTATTTTGCAATTCTGGTAACTTGAACAGCTATGGAGACCCCTATTGCACTGAACATTAAGCCCATCAATGCCCCTCACCAAGAACTAGCATGGAAAGCCCTGGGAGACATGGACTACCAAATGCTGGATTGGTTTCCCATGGGAACCAAGTATAATGTGCTAATGCTGAATGAACTAAGAGCCCAGCACCTCAGTGGAGCAGATATCTTGGGGATTTGGGAGTCAAATTTGCCCATATACAACCTTCCCCAAGTCAATCCAATGCCAGAGCTCATTTACAGCTGCCAGGAATGCTATGACCCCAGCCAAAGGGCAGTCATAAGCCCCACAGGCCTAGTACTGTTCCAGATCACCCCAGAGAGCATAAACCAGATGCTGCACTTCAATACAGCCAAGAAATTGACCCCTCTGTCCATGCAGAATCTGATTAACACAGGGATCAAGCTGTCCAGTGACCAGATTATCAAAATTAACCAACTGTTTGTCACACCAAGCTCTGAAACAGTCAGAACCCCTCCTATTGGGTACCATTATCTGAATGAGTTGGGCAGAATGCTGGTGGATCTAATTAGCTATGTCCTAGGGTTCAGGGGGCTGGAAGATGTAGATGAAAGTATAATGGCAATGCTGTCCATGTTTGCCCCTGGTAAGCCTCCAGCTGTGCAGTATGATTATGCAACTTACATAGCAGAGAAAATCCATGATCAGTTCATGAATTTGAAAAGGGAGAGACTGTTCAGGTACTCCTCATATATCTATCATTTATTCCTTTTCTATCAGCCAGCTACCTTCTCAGTTCCTTTGAGGCCACTCAATGCCCAAGGAAGCCCAAGATCAGTTGTTTTCTGGACCTCTGTGTTTCATTTTACCTCAGTATCACCCTATACATACTGTGAGTTCATTGATTTATTTGTTCATCCGGCCCTAACAGTTCTGCAAGGTACTCCTCCTCCTAGATTAACCGATGAAATGAGGAGGATTCTACATCTGAACAAATCCTACAATATTGGCAACTGGTACTTCTACCAGAACCACACAGTCATTAGGATATATGGCTGTGAATTGAACCCATTTAGATTGCCAAGGTATGTCCCCATGAGGCTTTTTGCCTTGGAGTATTTCAGGCAGTTTGGGAACTCAGATTACCTTCACTTTCAGAGTAGAAACAAGAAGTCACAACTGAAGGTAAGAAGCCAGCTAGGTTCCTTCCTGTATAACAAGAAAGAGGAAGGATGGAAAGAGGCACACAGCATGCTGGAAGGCCTCAGATTGCAGACCAGTTTTGAGTGGATTCCTTATGACCCCAATCATAGTATTCTCCCTCAGGAGAATTAGATACAGACTGGGCAACTATGCACATAAAAGACAACCGGAAATAGAAAAGTATGCCAATGCACTAGATTGGGAAGAGGGTACACTAATAGAACAACTCACTGAGGTAGAATTGCTTGAGAAAGAAGCCAGGAATGTACAAAAGGAAACTGACTTGGAAACTTGTGCACAGGTGCCTCACTCCTACAGAAAGCAAAGTGGAACAGCTGCTGGATCTTCAGCAGCACAGCAGCAAACCACTGAGAAGACATCCCAGGCAGCAAGCAAAGACAAAGGTAAACAGGTGGAACAGCCACCTGTATTGACAGAGGAACAAGTGGACACCTTGCTACAGCAGCAAGAGGAAATGGAACAGCAAGAACTGGGACAGCAACAAGAAAAAGCACAGTCCAGTGAACAGCCCTTGCAGCAGGAAAAGGGGACAGATCAACCTGGCAATACTGAGCAGCAGCCTCAAACAAATGTGCCTCCCAGGACAGACACCAATATTGACACATCAGTCCTCCAAACACCACAAAAGGAGGATGTGACAAGGAAAAGGGAGAGAGAGACCCCCCACACCTCATCTTTCATCAGGGGAGAGAAGAGACAAAGACTGAATGACTCCCAAGAGGAGGACATAGCAGTAAGGCAAGCCATGGGCATGGGCCCACCCAGTGGAGAACTTTCGGCCAGCTCATCCCAGCGAGGACATGACATGACAATGGGAGGAGAGGTCAGCTCCTCCAGTCAAACAAGAAAGGGGCAGTCAAGTATAAAACAGCAATTCATTGACATCAAGAGGAGGAGTGATCCCATAAAGGTGCAGCTATATGATCACTTGCTAAACCTAGCTCCTAGCAACCAGCAGAGACTCATGTCTGCTTTCGATGTGAGCGAAGGCAAAATGATAATGAGCCACTTCATGCCTACAACTTTGCAGCCTCAGTCCACCTCAGACTATCTAAGAACCAACATGGAGGTTCTTGCCAAAGACATACACCCCATGGACAAGATTGAACTACATAAGCAGACTGGTGAAATGGTGTATGCCTCCCTGGCAGATGAGACATTGGAGAATTATAAATTAAAGAGCAGCCTGGACAACACAGCTTCTCAGCTGGAGTTAGAAAGAGCTTCATCACAAGCCAAGGACAATAGGATCAAGTCCTTGGAAGAGGTAATCATAGAGATAGGGCATGACCCTAAAGATGTCAAAGGCATCCAAGAGCTCCTGAAGATAAGGGATGCAGACATGGCAGCCCTAAGAAAGAAAATCAAACTCCCGGCCACCATCCATCCACAAACAGATGAAGTTGCCCAGCAAAGGCAAGAGAAGGATGCTACAGATCTGCTGGTGTCCTTATACAAAGAGCTGGTCAGGACTCAGGACCAGCTAGGACAAACTGAAGCTGCAAAGGCAGCACTACAGGAAACACTGAAGCAAAGAGAAGAGGGCCAACCCTCCCAGCCTCCTCCTGTCATAATAAATCTTGAGGAAACCCCTCCAAAGATTACTCCTCCTCTCAGCAAACAGAAACTACAGCACCATCCACAGCAGCAACAACTACAACATCAGAACAGGCTGCTAGCTTAGACATGCAAAAGCTGCAAGCTGAGATCCAAGCCATGGAATCTCAAATGAAAGAGCTGGATGAGCTTAAGAAAACCTTGACTAAGGTAAATGAAAGGTTTGACAGGAGCAAACAGAATGAGGCAGCCAAGGACAGAGAGGTGAAAGCTCTTAAAAAGAGAATTGCTGAACTAGAGAAGGAGCTTGCACTAGAAAGGGTGACAGCTGATATGAAAGCAGTGTTGTGGAGCAACATTGGGAGGTCCATTGCCAAACAGTGGCAATATATTGAGACCATGGATGAGCAAATGGTGCTCATCACTAAAGCAAACAGAGAAATACAGAGAGCCAGGGCAAGCCTTGGACACATGCCAGAAACTGCTACAAGGATAATCAACACTCTGAACTATAAGACTAGCTCTCAATTAGCTGTCATGGGAATCACTAACAGGACAGAAGCAATTGCTGTAGCAAAGAGAGTCATTACATTGAGAAACTTGGTCGGAACATTGGAGAGGAGGACCCAGGATATGCAAACTGAGATCAATAGATTCCTGGAAAAATTCGTGACTCTGCAGAACAGAGGCCTCCCCAGCATCTTAAGCAGTGTAGGAAGACTGCTCACCCTGGACAATTACAACAAGAGGATTGATGCCCATGCAGTGGCAGAGATTGCACAACCACCCAGCACTTCAGCAGAGCCAGGGCCAGCCACAGGGCAGAGTATGTATGACAGAGTGGAAAACCTGTTTTTCCTAATGAATGAAGTGGACCATCTGTTTGACACACCACCTAACTTCTTCAAATTTACAGAAGCAGATGAAACTCTGGGTGCAATCCTAGCACACCAACTGCCCACACAGGATGCCTGGAGAAATTTAACACAAACAGTTCTGTCAGGCCAGAATCAGTAGCGCTATTTCTACAGGCAAATAAGCATCATGCGCAGGCACAGTTTTGAGGAAAAATATCTACAGGAAAGAGGCAGAGGCTGAGCCAACTCAGCAGGACCATTGAGCTCACCACAAGCAACAGTCACAATCACAGGTGACAAGTCCAAGACACAGCGTACAAAGCATTAAAGACAGATTTTCCAGCATTTACTCAGAAAATCTCGACCGACTTAGCTGTCTCCAAAGGCTAAAATATCTTCTGACAGGGCATTAAAATGCCTGTACTCTGTAATCAATGCTGCATTAAATTTTGGCCATAATATCTTAAGTAGTTGGTAAGAAAGTAAAATCTGAGATAACTCAGGACTCAGATATTTTGTAAATGACCGCAAGTATATATTCACCCTTCACAGCAGTGAAAAGTTTTTGTTGTTATTTTCTTTTGAAGAGCTCTAGATCGTTGTAACATTTTCAGAGAATTAATACAAAGGAAGAATGGAATTTCCAAGGCTTGGTGTTCTTTGATGTATTGTGGTGAAAGATGAATGTTACAGGATTCCAGGGTGTTGCATAAAACAGCAAGTATTCTCAAATCTCTTTGTTATGTGTTTTTGAGTCTTTTGTTCTCTTTTGTTGTTCAAATGTTTTACACTTGATAGCAAGGTGAAAGGATAGTCCCAGGATTTAACCATGTTTACCCTGGACTCAAACTGAGCTATTATACATGTTTTCCTCAGATACAGTGACAGAATTGTAATTCTTAATTGCTGCATTTCAAAACTGTGTTTTTACTGTGACAGTCATTCTCAGGGATTCAATTTTGCCCCTAAGACCTCTGTTTTCTCCTCTTAAAGCTGTCTGTTGGGAACATATAGATAACAAGTGAAAATTCTTAAATGCTTTCACTGTTTGTGTTACCTGTTTCCAGTCTTTTAATCAAAAAATCTGTTCTATTAAGCACTCAAATGGCCCTGTAAGTTCCATCTTTCATCTCAAAGTTTCAAACACATATAGCCACAGACTCCATTGCCCAATGGTACTCAACCTCTCAGAAAACTACTTCACTAGAACCTAAAAGGAGTTTCATCAACCAAAACATAAACAAAAACCAGTGCATAATAGCTAGCCTAAAACCCTATCACAAACAGTTACAAATCATAAAGAGAGAGCCCTCTCTGATCACAGTTTGGCTAGAAACAGTGATCCAAAGATTGGTTAGTGGTTACCCCGGCCGTATTCCCTTGGGAGTCATAGGGAACAACCTGGGTGTTAACATAAATGGCGACTCCACTGGGGACTTAGAGTTTTTTCAATTACTATCTATTTCCAAAAGCTACCATCAAGCCTGAAACTAGCCAAGAGGCCTTAGGACTGTTTCTGTAAACACAGGGACAGCTTTAGGGAAGAGCTAACTAGGGAAACTTCATCCTAGCTTTGAGAAATATATAGTCATTCCAGAATTCTTACCTAGTCCTTGTACATACAAAACTTTCTGTATAAAGTTCTAAAAGAATACTTAGAAGCTGGCTCCCAAAAGAAACCCAAGGCACACTAGGGCAAACCCTGACCCTGATCAACCCATCATTGTTGATAATCCAAATATCATACCAAAGAACATAAGGAGACAGCAAAAGCAGGAGAAGCTTGCTGATTCAGATATAAGTTTAGACCAACCTATCCTCATTCCAACTCCTTGTAAAGTCCTTTTCCGTTCCACACCTAATTCCCCTAGTTCATCATCAACACCTCAAAGCCCTCCTCTCCCATCTTCACCATCTGCACATACTCTTTCAACCAGTTTCCCCCTTGTTACCCCTGTTATACCTGTAATCCCTGTTGTCCCATTTGTTCCTATTAACCCTATAAATCCCATAAACATGGCTAACAGATATGCACCTCTGCAGATACCAGCCAATGCTCCAGCTCTACCCCAAGACTACCAAACTAGACTCTCATTTTTTGACTCCCAGGGCCCTTTGACAGCTACCCAGCATGCTAAAAAGATGCAAGACCACTTTGAGACCTATGAAATAGATGATGACAGTGTTAGGATGAGAATTTTTGTTCAAAGCTTAACTGGGGATGTCAGAACTTGGTTTAGATCCTTAAATGCAAATTCCATTGCAACCCCTGAAGTTCTATACCAGGAATTTACCAACAGATGGGAGAAAAAGAGAGATCCGCACCATATACTTGGTGAATATAACACTATTAAAAGAGGTCCCCAAGAAACGGTTTTGGAGTATTGTGCTAGGTTTAACAACATATACAATGCTATCCCCCAGAACTTAAGGCCCCCTCCTGATTTGGCCCTTTATAACTTCCCTGATGGTTTTGATTCTGATATGGCCTATCAGTTGAGAGAAAGAGACCCTCCAACCCTTGCAGAAGCCCAAAGAGTTGCAGTCACTGTAGAGGCCAACCTAATTGCCAAAAGAAACAGGGCAAAGCTGGAAAAGAAGGTTGGTTTCAAAGAAGAGCCCTCAGGCTTTGATCAAAAGTTGGATGCAATACTAAACAGCATGAAAAGACTAGGTGAGAGAGTGGAATCAGTAGAAAGAAAGTCATCATGGGAGGCACCACAAAACAATCCTCCTAGAAACCCAAATTTTAGGAGAACACAGAACCCCAATATAGGAAAAACAGGTGCTGACCAAGATATCAGACCCCCTTTTCAAGAAAATTATGCAGAAACTTCCTCAGCTAATCAGCTCAATGAAGATCCTGAGATCAACTTAATAGGTCTGGATGGTAAAAGCCATGTTTTCCTAACACAAGAAGACCATGAGGAGGATGAAAACAAAACATTCCAAACACAATCAGGAGAATCCTTTGACTTTAAACAAGGGTATGATACTGCTGTCTATGAAGTCCATAAACAATACAAACTAAGAAGTCGGACTGTAAATGCAAATCAGCCTGAGAAGGTAAAGGAGAAACAGCAATCTAAAGAAACCTTAGTCACTGAACCTAATGACAAAACAAACTTGCCTGCAAAGGAAGTAGTGGTTGAGGAGGTCACTGAATTACTGTCCACACCACAACAGCCCACGGCAACCTCATCCTCTCACCCAAATCCGAACATTACCCCTCAAGACATGGGCATGAGGGGCAGGTTCCAAAATCAAGATGAAATCCAACAAGAAGATTCAATGAACAAGGAAAGGACTGCTATCCGTGACTCTAAAATTCAGGTGGATAAACCCTTTGACCTAGGAACAGAGATTGGCAAGTTAAAGATAGCAATTCCCCTTTCAGAGCTAGCCAAGCATGACATATATAAGCAACAGATCAAAAAATCCCTTCAGCTCACCAACAACAAAGATGATGTAAATGTGCTAGATGACACTCCAGAATTACTGTTTGGCCCAGAGGTAGATGGAAAAACAGTAGTCACAGGGTTTTACCTTTTTATGTCAGCTTGCATGTTCATGATAAAATACTACTGCATAATGCAATGTTTGACTCAGGTGCATCTCACAACCTTATGCCAAAAGCAGTCATGGAAAGATTAAACTTGGATATAACAAGACCATACAAAGACCTGTTTTCTTTTGATTCTAGTCAAGTCAAATGCTTGGGCCTAATTAAGGATTTATGTGTGTCCCTGGTTCAATTTCCCAACAAAACCATTTTAATGGATGTTGTTGTTGCTGATATCCCACCCAAATATGGAATGCTCCTATCAAGATCATGGGGAGCCAAGCTCCAAGGCTCCCTGCAATTAGACATGTCATATGCAACCATCTCTGTCTTTGGACAACCCAAGAGACTTTATAGGGAAACACTCATGAAATATATGGTCAGCAGTGAAGAAAAGCCTCAAAATTTTCCAATATATGCTGTCCATTCGGACATAGACTCCTTCATCCTCTTCAATGACAGCACAAGCTCCTTAAACAATGACATTAAGACCGAAACACCCATACAAGAACAAAACATCGATCAAACAAGTGGCACCTGCCAAATTTTAATCAGCCCAACAGTACCCATTCACCCTCCTTTAGTTGTCAAAAATTGTCAAACAAATGATGAAATTATCCTAGGAGACAAATGGGAAAAGAAACCTCAACTCATGCTCACATGGCCATCCCATGAAAAGAATTTAAGATCCCCTGACCAGCAAGATAGTCTGTGGGTCCTAGAGTTTGATGGCTCAGTTAACAAGTTAGGGGCAGGAGCTGGAGTATGGATACATAACAAAGAGAAAGCCTGTGCACAAGGCCGGGCTTATAGATTGAACTTTAAATGCACTAACAACATGGCAGAATATGAAGCTCTGCTACTAGGCCTCAAGATTGCAAAATCATTACAAGCACATAGCCTCTCAATCATGGGGGACTCTGATCTAGTAATTCAACAAGTAAAAGGGGATTTTGTCACCAATGACAAAAGATTAAGGTCCTATAGGTCTGCTGTAATTGAAATACTAGAAACTTTCTCCGAGTTTGTTATCACAAAGATTCCAAGGGGCCACAATCTCCATGCTCACAGCTTGGCAACATTTGCCAGCACCTTCAAATTCCCACTACAACCCAACAATTGTTTCACAGCAGAGGTCAAATATAGGCCTTCTATTCCAAACAATGTCAAAGAGTGGCAAGTATTTGAGAATGATAGGCAAATAAACAACTTTTTAACCTTGCAACAAGAGTTTACAGGATTAAATATTGACCTTGAGACAGCAAGTCAATCTCAAATAGTTGATGGAGCAAGTCAATCACAATTACAGTTTCAACAGTCTGCCCACCCAATGTCACCTAGGACAGCAAAACAACTACTCAGTCCAACCATTTTCAACAAAGAAAACATTCAGCAAATTCACCAAATTGACTGTGAAGAGCTGAGCAACGCTGAAGATGAAATCATACAACTCAAAGACAATCTTCTTCCAGCAGGCCTTACCCCACTAGAGGATATTTTTGACTCAAATGATGTCCCCAGGAAACCAAAGATGCAGCCATTAGATGCAACAATTGAAGAATGTAACATTGGTACCACTGACAAGCCTAAAATAATAAAGCTATCTGCTGCTTTGCCCCCTGACCAAAAACCCAAATATGTTGATCTCTTTAAAGAGTTCCAAGATGTCTTTGCCTGGGGTTATGAAGACTTGAAGTCTTATGATACCTCTGTTATCCAGCACACCATTCCCCTCAAGCCTAATCAAAAACCATTCAAACAGAAATTGAGAAGAATCAATCCTGTGCTTCTTCCTTCCATTGAAAAGGAATTACAAAAAATGTTCAAAGCTGGGATCATAGCACCAATCAGGTTTTCTGAGTGGATTTCAAATTTGGTCCCTACAAGAAAGAAAACTGGTGAGATTAGACTTTGTGTAGACTTAAGGAATTTGAACCTAGTGTCACTCAAAGACAACTATCCCTTACCCAAAATGGACCACATCCTTCAAAGAGTAGTAGGAGCCTCAAGAATATCATTGTTGGATGGCTTCTCAGGTTTCAATCAAATCCTGGTACACCCTGATGATCAAGACAAGACTGCATTTACTACCCCATGGGGTACTTTCAAGTATGTGAAGATGCCCTTTGGATTGAAAAATGCAGGGGCAACATTTCAGAGAGCAATGGACATTGCTTTTGCAAAGGAAATTCATGATTTCTTGGTCATTTACTTAGATGATCTTACACCCTTTTCAAAATCTGACCAAGAACACTTGAAACATCTGAGACAAATCTTCATAACATGCAGGAAATATGGTATTTCCTTAAACCCCAAGAAGTCTTTATTTGGCTTAGAAGAAGGGAAACTTCTAGGACACATCATTTCGAAAGATGGCATAAGAATTGATCCAGATAGGATACAAGCTATCCTACAAATGCCTCACCCAAGGAATGTCAAGGAGCTGCAAGGATTCTTAGGAAAAATCAACTTTTTGAGAAGGTTTATCCCAAATTTAGCAGAGTTAATCAGATTACTAAACAATATGCTAAAGAAAGATTCAAAGGTCAAATGGACTGTTGAAGCAAAACAAGCTTTTGAAAGTATAAAATTGGCCTTGACTCAAACCCCAGTGTTAACTAACCCTCAGTTTGACAGAGACTTCATCATTTTCTCCTTTGCCTCCCAACACACTATTGCTGCTGTTTTATTACAGAAAGATGACCAAGGGAATGAAAAGCCCATTGCTTTTTTCAGCAGAGCTCTTAGAGATGCCCCCCTAAAGTACCAAATAATGGAGAAACAAGCCTATGCCTTGATCAAAGCCATCAAAGACTTTAGGATTTACATCCTTTACTCCCATGTTGTAGCTTATGTACCAAGTCCTATTGTCAAAGACATTCTCACACAAGAAAACTTAGAGGGAAGGAGAGGAAAATGGATTGCAAACATACTTGAATTTGACATTGAAATAAAGCCTACAAAGCTGATAAAAGGGCAAGGTTTGGCCAAGTTAATGACAGAAGCAAATTTCCAAGCCTTAGATATCAACCAACTGGACAGTGAAACAGAGCTGGCGACTCCAAAGATCAATGTAGCCTTTGAACAATCTCCATGGTACTCTGATATCTGTTATGTGTTACAAAACCTGTGTGCTCCCCCAGGACTGTCCAGAACTAAGTCTAGGTTCCTAAAAATGAAAACATCTAAATTTTGTGTGATAGATGAGAATCTACTCTGGAAAAACCATGAAGGTATTTTGCTGCACTGTCTTCTTGAGAGTGAAACTGACAATATTATGCAAGAATTCCATGCTGGAGACTGTGGTGGACATTTGTACTGGAAGTCCACTGTGGACAAGATATTAAGGGCTGGTTATTACTGGCCCACTATGTTCTCAGATATGAAGAAATTCACAACATCATGCCACAAGTGCCAACTGTTTGAAGGCAAAAGACAGTTGCTGCCACTTCCTTTGAGGCCCATTGCAACAGAGAGACCTTTTCAACAATGGGGCTTGGATTTCATTGGAGAAATTCACCCCTCATCTTCAGGACAACACAGATGGATTCTAACAGCAACAGACTACTTCACCAAGTGGATTGAAGCTGCCCCATGCAGACAAGCAAATGATTCAGTAATCATTCAATTTTTGGAGAACAATATACTGGCTAGATTTGGCTGCCCAGACAAGATAATAACAGACAATGCTGCTGCCTTCAGATCCAAGAAGATGGTAAACTTTTGCCATAAATTTCACATTACTTTGGGCCATTCTACAGCTTACTATCCTCAAGGAAATGGTCTTGCTGAATCATCAAACAAAAGCCTGATAAACATCATAAAGAAAGTGCTGGAAGAGAACAAAAAGAACTGGCATAAGAAACTAGTAAATGCTTTATGGGCAGACAGATTAACCACCAAAAGATCAATTGGGACCAGCCCATATGAGTTAGTCTATGGATTAGAGGCCAGATTTCCTTCATCACTAGGAGTGCCAGTTATGAAACTTCTACAAGAAAGCCAAGCAGAGCCAAATGACATGCAAAGAAGGATTAACCAGATAATTTGTCTACAGCAGACCAGAGAACAAGTTTTCAGCAGAGTGCAGATACTACAAGAGAAACTGAAAAAGGCCTTTGACAGAAGAACTAAAGCTGAAGATTTCAATGTAGGGGACAAAGTTTTAAAGTGGGATGCAAGAAGAGAAGAGAAAGGAAAACATGGGAAGTTTGATTCTTTATGGAAAGGACCATTTGCTGTCCAAGCAGTACAAGGTAATAACACCTACTTCCTAAAAAGCTTGACTGTAACTGAACTGGATGAAGGTCCTGTCAATGGCAGGATGCTGAAGCACTATTTTGACTGTTCACTATGATAGAAATTCAGAGGTTCATTGTATATATGCAATTGTACATATTCTCTTTTGATTTAAATTGTATAAAGAGGTTTTCCCAAATGCTGCACCTAGCAGCAACAGGCAGATAGAATCAGAGGTTCTCCAAGAAAGAAGCACACTATTTTGACAGATTATATGCAGCAGATTTTAAAGACAAAGATGGGCAGTCAAGCAACAAGGCAATCTGACCTGCTGTTCTTGGTCTTTCAAAAGAAAAACCATCCCCATGTGGAGCCACTGTTGGATACCTATAGTAATAGGTTTCATATTTCATGATTGGCAAGAGAAAAGCCAAATATGCTCTGCTTTGGTATCCCAAAGATCCCATATTTCCTAGAAAGCAAGAGCTGGGTAAAGTGTTTCAAGTATTGAGGACCTTATTTCAATTTTTGTGGATGATTCAACAGTTTAATCTGGATCATGCCATGTTTCAATTTTGAGTTGTAGAATAGAGAAAGAGGTCTGTCCAAACAGCTTAATCTTGGCAGACAAGTAGTTCAGGTAGAGAAGCAAAGGTTCCCAAAAGTTTAATCTGGGACCTTGGAAGACATAAGGGTAGAAGTAGATAGAGAGAAAAGGAAAAAGCCAAAGAAAAGAAAAGGCAATTGAGGGTTGCAAGTTCAAGTGCCCCTCCAAGAAGAAACAAAAAATGCTAGGCAAAATAGTTGGGTAGGCAGTTGTGGTTGCAGAAAGAATATGATCACCATTACACAAGTATCAATAGGTCTCTTGCCAAGGCAATTGATCTATCAGCAAACAAAGTGGTGAATTCCATGAAATTACAGCAAAGAGCATCACTAACTTCTTCTCTTTCCCTCTCTACTCCATCACTAACACCCCCTTTCTAAATTCCCCTCCTTCATTCATATTAACTCCTAATTCTACTATATAACCTCCCTTATCTTACCCCACCCCTAATATTATTAACACTAAGGTGTATAAAACCCCAAATCTTATGTATATTCCCTCCCCTAGGCATAATAGCCGTGTATTTTTCAAAAAGGGACCAAATGGCATCTGGCCACTTTGGTGAACCTATTCCACCCATTTCCCCTTTGCTGCAAGTCAATTTGCCTTCAAATCACCTCTGCATTGCTAAAACCCACTTTCCAAACCCATTTTGCCTATAAAACCTTTGCAAAGGTCAAATGCCCGCCTCTGGCACGTTTCCCAATCCTACCGCATTGTGGTTTAATCAAAACATTTGAAAAAACCCACATAAAACCCACAAATTTTGATTTTTCCGCCCATAATATCAAAGGCGCATGTTACCCCTCCGCCAGCCGTCGGATCAAGCCCACCAGATCCGACGGCCCACAGCAATATCGGAGCGCCTCCCGTGACCGCACGTTAACTTCCGGGGAAGTGACGTTGCGCCTTGTCACGCCTCCTCCACGCGTCGGGCGTTAAACCATCTCGGAGCCCGCTCTGACATCCTCCGCGCCGTACCTTAACCGCCCCGGGAGACTGCAACGGTTAAGGCCTTAACCGTGACCGCTGCACGTTAACCGCCACCTACCCGCCGCTAATTCACCGCCACGTCGTTGCCTGCCCGTACCCGCTTATGTTATTGGCCCACCTCACTGCTGACTGGGCTGCCACCTCGCCTCACCTTTGACCAGTCGCCCACTGCCACGTCGCCCGATGACGTCAGCTGACGTCACCTCACCATGACCCACCAATGACGTCATGCTGACGTCAGCAGAAAAAAGCGCCAAATGGTAAAATGACCCATATTTACCAATTTTTCATTTTGTGTTTTTACCATTTTCACTGTGTTTTTACTGAGCGCTCTGCTTGACCGTTTGAGCTCGAATTTTCGCCAACCAGTCGATTAGCCCGGGCGACCTCCTCAAAAAAGCACCTGTGCACCTGTGTTTCAACCTCTGCTCGTCGAATTACAGGTATTTAGACCATTTCGCCCTCCATACGACCTTCATTAAGCTCAAAATTGCTCACAGGGATAATAGAACCATAAAAACTATATTTACACCGTTCATTCCCCTTCATTCATCCAGCATTGTCACTGTGAGGGCCAAGAAACACTGGCAGAGCTCTAAAAACCTGCAATTCCCATTAAACCTCTGTAATTCTGCGTTTTCCCGGCAGAATTGCTAATAGACATAATTCACCCTGTTAGAGAGTTCAGTCACACCACAGAGAGGTTCTATCACTAGACTCCAGTAGTATTTCAATTGCTACTGAGAGAATTCCCCTTGAACACTCAAAACCTCAACTGTTTCCACAGAAGACTGCCTCCAGACTGTGTTTTCACCATTCCACCTGTCTATTTGCAATTCTGGTAACTTGAACAGCTATGGAGACCCCTATTGCACTGAACATTAAGCCCATCAATGCCCCTCACCAAGAACTAGCATGGAAAGCCCTGGGAGACATGGACTACCAAATGCTGGATTGGTTTCCCATGGGAACCAAGTATAATGTGCTAATGCTGAATGAACTAAGAGCCCAGCACCTCAGTGGAGCAGATATCTTGGGGATTTGGGAGTCAAATTTGCCCATATACAACCTTCCCCAAGTCAATCCAATGCCAGAGCTCATTTACAGCTGCCAGGAATGCTATGACCCCAGCCAAAGGGCAGTCATAAGCCCCACAGGCCTAGTCCTGTTCCAGATCACCCCAGAGAGCATAAACCAGATGCTGCACTTCAATACAGCCAAGAAATTGACCCCTCTGTCCATGCAGAATCTGATTAACACAGGGATCAAGCTGTCCAGTGACCAGATTATCAAAATTAACCAACTGTTTGTCACACCAGGCTCTGAAACAGTCAGAACCCCTCCTATTGGGTACCATTATCTGAATGAGTTGGGCAGAATGCTGGTGGATCTAATTAGCTATGTCCTAGGGTTCAGGGGGCTGGAAGATGTAGATGAAAGTATAATGGCAATGCTGTCCATGTTTGCCCCTGGTAAGCCTCCAGCTGTGCAGTATGATTATGCAACTTACATAGCAGAGAAAATCCATGATCAGTTCATGAATCTGAAAAGGGAGAGACTGTTCAGGTACTCCTCATATATCTATCATTTATTCCTTTTCTATCAGCCAGCTACCTTCTCAGTTCCTTTGAGGCCACTCAATGCCCAAGGAAGCCCAAGATCAGTTGTTTTCTGGACCTCTGTGTTTCATTTTACCTCAGTATCACCCTATACATACTGTGAGTTCATTGATTTATTTGTTCATCCGGCCCTAACAGTTCTGCAAGGCACTCCTCCTCCTAGATTAACCGATGAAATGAGGAGGATTCTACATCTGAACAAATCCTACAATATTGGCAACTGGTACTTCTACCAGAACCACACAGTCATTAGGATATATGGCTGTGAAATGAACCCATTTAGGTTGCCAAGGTATGTCCCCATGAGGCTTTTTGCCTTGGAGTATTTCAGGCAGTTTGGGAACTCAGATTACCTTCACTTTCAGAGTAGAAACAAGAAGTCACAATTGAAGGTAAGAAGCCAGCTAGGTTCCTTCCTGTATAACAAGAAAGAGGAAGGATGGAAAGAGGCACACAGCATGCTGGAAGGCCTCAGATTGCAGACCAGTTTTGAGTGGATTCCTTATGACCCCAATCATAGTATCTCCCTCAGGAGAATTAGATACAGACTGGGCAACTATGCACATAAAAGACAACCGGAAATAGAAAAGTATGCCAATGCACTAGATTGGGAAGAGGGTACACTAATAGAACAACTCACTGAGGTAGAATTGCTTGAGAAAGAAGCCAGGAATGTACAAAAGGAAACTGACTTGGAAACTTGTGCACAGGTGCCCCACTCCTACAGAAAGCAAAGTGGAACAGCTGCTGGATCTTCAGCAGCACAGCAGCAAACCACTGAGAAGACATCCCAGGCAGCAAGCAAAGACAAAGGTAAACAGGTGGAACAGCCACCTGTATTGACAGAGGAACAAGTGGACACCTTGCTACAGCAGCAAGAAGAAATGGAACAGCAAGAACTGGGACAGCAACAAGAAAAAGCACAGTCCAGTGAACAGCCCTTGCAGCAGGAAAAAGGGACAGATCAACCTGGCAATACTGAGCAGCAGCCTCAAACAAATGTGCCTCCCAGGACAGACACCAATATTGACACATCAGTCCTCCAAACACCACAAAAGGAGGATGTGACAAGGAAAAGGGAGAGAGAGACCCCCCACACCTCATCTTTCATCAGGGGAGAGAAGAGACAAAGACTGAATGACTCCCAAGAGGAGGACATTGCAGTAAGGCAAGCCATGGGCATGGGCCCACCCAGTGGAGAACTTTCGGCCAGCTCATCCCAGCGAGGACATGACATGACAATGGGAGGAGAGGTCAGCTCCTCCAGTCAAACAAGAAAGGGACAGTCGAGTATAAAACAGCAATTCATTGACATAAAAAGGAGGAGTGATCCCATAAAGGTGCAGCTATATGATCACTTGCTAAACCTAGCTCCTAGCAACCAGCAGAGACTCATGTCTGCTTTCGATGTGAGCGAAGGCAAAATGATAATGAGCCACTTCATGCCTACATCTTTGCAGCCTCAGTCCACCTCAGACTATCTAAGAACCAACATGGAGGTTCTTGCCAAAGACATACACCCCATGGACAAGATTGAACTACATAAGCAGACTGGGGAAATGGTGTATGCCTCCCTGGCAGATGAGACATTGGAGAATTATAAATTAAAGAGCAGCCTGGACAACACAGCTTCTCAGCTGGAGTTAGAAAGAGCTTCATCACAGGCCAAGGACAATAGGATCAAGTCCTTGGAAGAGGTAATCATAGAGATAGGGCATGACCTAAAGATGTCAAAGGCATCCAAGAGCTCCTGAAGATAAGGGATGCAGACATGGCAGCCCTAAGAAAGAAAATCAAACTCCCGGCCACCATCCATCCACAAACAGATGAAGTTGCCCAGCAAAGGCAAGAGAAGGATGCTACAGATCTGCTGGTGTCCTTATACAAAGAGCTGGTCAGGACTCAGGACCAGCTAGGACAAACTGAAGCTGCAAAGGCAGCACTACAGGAAACACTGAAGCAAAGAGAAGAGGGCCAACCCTCCCAGCCTCCTCCTGTCATAATAAATCTTGAGGAAACCCCTCCAAAGATTACTCCTCCTCCTCAGCAAACAGAAACTACAGCACCATCCACAGCAGCAACAACTACAACATCAGAACAGGCTGCTAGCTTAGACATGCAAAAGCTGCAAGCTGAGATCCAAGCCATGGAATCTCAAATGAAAGAGCTGGATGAGCTTAAGAAAACCTTGACTAAGGTAAATGAAAGGTTTGACAAGAGCAAACAGAATGAGGCAGCCAAGGACAGAGAGGTAAAAGCTCTTAAGAAGAGAATTGCTGAACTAGAGAAGGAGCTTGCACTAGAAAAGGTGACAGCTGAAATGAAAGCAGTGCTATGGAGCAACATTGGGAGGTCCATTGCCAAACAGTGGCAATATATTGAGACCATGGATGAGCAAATGGTGCTCATCACCAAAGCAAACAGAGAAATTCAGAGAGCCAGGGCAAGCCTTGGACACATGCCAGAAGCTGCTACAAGGATAATCAACACTCTGAACTATAAGACTAGCTCTCAATTAGCTGTCATGGGAATCACTAACAGGACAGAAGCAATTGCTGTAGCAAAGAGAGTCATTACATTGAGAAACTTGGTTGGAACATTGGAGAGGAGGACCCAGGATATGCAAACTGAAATCAATAGATTCCTGGAAAAATTCGTGACTCTGCAGAACAGAGGCCTCCCCAGCATCTTAAGCAGTGTAGGAAGACTGCTCACCCTGGACAATTACAACAAGAGGATTGATGCCCATGCAGTGGCAGAGATTGCACAACCACCCAGCACTTCAGCAGAGCCAGGGCCAGCCACAGGGCAGAGTATGTATGACAGGGTGGAGAACCTGTTTTTCCTAATGAATGAAGTTGACCATCTGTTTGATACACCACCTAACTTCTTCAAATTTACAGAAGCAGATGAAACTCTGGGTGCAATCCTAGCACACCAACTGCCCACACAGGATGCCTGGAGAAATTTAACACAAACAGTTCTGTCAGGCCAGAATCAGTAGCGCTATTTCTACAGGCAAATAAGCATCATGCGCAGGCACAGTTTTGAGGAAAAATATCTACAGGAAAGAGGCAGAGGCTGAGCCAACTCAGCAGGACCATTGAGCTCACCACAAGCAACAGTCACAATCACAGGTGACAAGTCCAAGACACAGCGTACAAAGCATTAAAGACAGATTTTCCAGCATTTACTCAGAAAATCTCGACCGACTTAGCTGTCTCCAAAGGCTAAAATATCTTCTGACAGAGCATTAAAATGCCTGTACTCTGTAATCAATGCTGCATTAAATTTTGCCCATAATATCTTAAGTAGTTGGTAAGAAAGTAAAATCTGAGATAACTCAGGACTCAGATATTTTGTAAATGACCGCAAGTATATATTCACCCTTCACAGCAGTTGAAGGGGTTGTTGTTATTTTCTTTTGAAGAGCTCTAGCTCGTTGTAACATTTTCAGAGAATTAATACAAAGGAAGAATGGAATTTCCAAGGCTTGGTGTTCTTTGATGTATTGTGGTGAAAGATGAATGTTACAGGATTCCAGGGTGTTGCATAAAACAGCAAGTATTCTCAAATCTCTTTGTTATGTGTCTTTTGAGTCTTTTGTTCTCTTTTGTTGTTCTAATGTTTTACACTTGATAGCAAGGTGAAAGGATAGTCCCAGGATTTAACCATGTTTACCCTGGACTCAAACTGAGCTATTATACATGTTTTCCTCAGATACAGTGACAGAATTGTAATTCTTAATTGCTGCAATTCAAAACTGTGTTTTTTACTGTGACAGTCATTCTCAGGGATTCAACTTTTGCCCCTAAGACCTCTGTTTTCTCTTCTTAAAGCTGTCTGTTGGGAACATATAGATGACAAGTGAAAATTCTTAAATGCTTTCACTGTTTGTGTTACCTGTTTCCAGTCTTTTAATCAAAAATCTGTTCTATTAAGCACTCAAATGGCCCTGTAAGTCCCATCTTTCATCTCAAAGTTTCAAACACATATAGCCACAGACTCCATTGCCCAATGGTACTCAACCTCTCAGAAAACTACTTCACTAGAACCTAAAAGGAGTTTCATCAACCAAAACATAAACAAAAACCAGTGCATAATAGCTAGCCTAAAACCCTATCACAAACAGTTACAAATCATAAAGAGAGAGCCCTCTCTGATCACAGTTTGGCTAGAAACAGTGATCCAAAGATTGGTTAGTGGTTACCCCGGCCGTATTCCCTTGGGAGTCATAGGGAACAACCTGGGTGTTAACAGACGGGACCACAGTTAGTTGCAAATGGGCTGTAGTATTAGATAGATGGTATTAATAAAACCCACGGTATTGATCCGTGGTATTTCATGTATGAGTCATATATAAAGGATAGAGACTCCTTGCGAGGAGCATCTTGTCTTATTTTGTAAGCGAGCTTTGCTCTATTGGAGGTTGCCCCCTCGAAGAGGCAAGTGAACATTACTCTCTGAATAATAAAATCATTGTTGTTATGTGTTCTGGGTATCTTTTCTTCGCATATTCTGTATTTGGGTATCATTTTGCAGGTTAAGAGCATAACACAATGGGCATTTCAGGGCTGGGAAAATGACTAAGCTCTCTTATGGCCTCCTATGGAAAGAAAAAAATAGGTGGGAGAATGTGGGTTGTGTTATATTCTTTCCATGTAGTTAACAGGGGGTTTGAAAGGCACCTGTAACCCCACTTTATGGGGTTCGGGGCAACGCCCCAGAAAATTTTGGTTTTGGACCCTATGTTAGGTTGGGCAGACCCACCTATGGTTTTGTGCATGATTTTAGCACATGTTTTTTGGACGCGATGGTTTTCGGTCCATGGTATTGGATGCTTCGGCATGTATAAATATGTATTGTAACATTGAAAGGAACATAATGAAAAATCAAGCTGGTAGTCCCAGTTTTGGGATCTAGGGGGAAATCTCTATGTATATGTGTTTTATGTGTTATGATCTCGCATTGTTTATTTTCTGTGTTTTAGAATTCGTATGCAGGTAATTTCTCTACGGGGTTAAAACCTACATATCCTACCATCATAGAAACCAATACTTCTATTCTAAGAGACATTAAATATGTCTTCATTCTCAACTTCTAGAAAGCATAGTTTGTACCAGTAAATAGAGGGGATCTATTCGTTGAACACCTATCTTGACTAGCTATTTTACTGACTTAGGACCTCCTTCGAGTTATTAGAATGCCACTGAAGGAACCTGCTCTGATACCAAATGATATTTATGTTTGAAAATTACTTGGGGGGAGGGGTGAATTACTAATTTAAAACTTTACTTTTTTTTCATATTAATTTTATTCTTATGAAGTTAATGGGTTATGTATGTGCTCTATTAGTATTGAATTTTTTTTGCAGGTGTCAGGGAGAGAAATTTGTAGATATACTTATCAAGAATTCAAGAACCCACACATGAAAACAACAGATATAAGTGGAAATCCTTAACAGAGAAAACCACAAAATTTAGGTTGAAAGTGATGTGAAGGAAAGCTACTACTCCTTATTACATCATATTTTTGTAGGCACCAACCTACAAGAGGCTGCTCCCTCAAAGGAAGCTCCAGCTCCCACATTTGTTTTGTAGGATATAACCCACAAGAGGATCCTACCTCAATAGGCTACAACTTGTTCCTTATCAAGTTACAACATATAAAATAACAACAATCTCTGAATCACAATATCAAGTCAAAAGTGTTGGTTTCGTGATATACAATTCTACTTTCAAGTCTATTGCAAATGTGCACTTCTTCTCATTTTCAACTTTGTGCCTCTTATGTTGTTTCTCATCAACTTTCTCATGTAGATTACTTCACTTCAATAAATTTCTCCCATTCCACATTGTATATTTTATGAGAAAGCCTTATTGGTTGTTTGTATTCTTTGTAGGAATATGAAATGAAGCATTGTCTTTTAGTCTTCTAAAAACTATTCACAAGCTTGTCTCTTCATTTTCAGTTCTAGAAAAATCTTGTAATACAAAATAAAGCTGAAATAAAATAGCTCAATGAGTAATGATTACAAGAGACAAATCAAATTTGTATTATCTTGTATCATATATTTTTTGTTCAATAAAATCACATATGTTTCAGTTTTTGTCTCAATTTTTTATTTTCGATTTTACCATATTCAATGTTCACATTGATTATAATAGGCTTTGCACTTCACATGATTTTCATCCTTCTACAATAATGACATTCAACATAAATTATCACCAATGCAGTTAATGACATCAATGCCATTATTGCCAACATATTGATGTAATCATCCTAATTCAAATGTGCATCCCTTTGCTGAGGGTATTTACTCACATTTCAAATTGTTATCCGCATTTGAAGAAGGAAAAGAATAATTATTCTATGTTTTAAATTTTTCCATTTAGAATACAATGATATAATTCTTGGTGTGATAATTGTTTCTAGTTGCTCTAAATGAATATTTGAATACATAAGTAAGCTTGTGATCTTAAAATACCCATGAGGTGTTGGCATTATGATTCAAGTGTTGTCCTTGATGGAAACTCACTCAGAGGTTGGTACAGGTGCTCTGAAGTTGGTACAGGTGATGGCAACTTAATCAGAGGACAGATCTTAGTACAACATGCCAAGGAAGTTCATACACGCAGGTTCGTTAAGCCCAAGTCGCGTGTACACACAGGTTGGCTTCAGTAAAAGAGTGTGTATGTGGAAAACGTATCTTTGGTCCGTGGCGGTTATTCCTTGGAAGTTGTGCCTATGGTTTTGGACCATGGTGTCTCGACGGACGTGTTGATCCCTAGTTTCAAGGTTGATGGTATTGTGTTGCTATGGTTTTGGCCCGTGGTATTGTGAAGGGTCTAAGGCTATATAAGGAGAAGATCATTAGGCAAATATGTATGGAATGTGTGTGAGTTGTGAAGATCTGAGGTAGAGTGAGATCCAAGTGTTGGTTATGGGTTGGTGATCTGAACCAAGGTTTCACTCATGTGGAGGATGATGAATGATGGAACGCGATATCAAGGCTTGGAATGATTATCTTCTTATGGTTTGACTGTGGATAGACTAGATCTATTGACGCATGTTTATTGTTATGATCTGGGTATGTTTTGATGTCTGATATAGCTGCGGAGTTTTAAGTTTGAATTTACAGATCTGTACGCGGGTTGTCTTTGGTAAAAGGGCGTATACACGCAGGTTGGGTTCATCCAAGTAGCGTGTACATTGTAAAGCTTGATATTTGAAGTTGCAGATGGGTCTGATGGTTATTGCAGAGTTCTGTGTCTGCTCTGTGTTCTGGTGACTGTGTTGTTGACAGTGTTTCAGTATTTCAGTGTTACTGAAGATAAGCTAACTGAATCATAAGATCTTTGAATATACGCTAGTTGCTTTAGACACAGTCGCGTGTACACGCGGGTTCACTTAACTGAAGTCGCGTGTATGTTTCTGAGCATGAAATTGGAAAAGTTTTATTGATATGATAATACTGATTCACCCCCCCCCCCCCTCTCAGTATTATTTCCAACAATTGGTATCAGAGCAGGTCCTTCAGAGAAGCTTGATCGCTTGAAGGAGATTCGTAGAACAATGGGGAAGAAAGCACGTCAGAAGAAGAAGACAGCTCAAAGGAACAATGACAACCTGTCATTGAGTGGAAGCAAGTATTCAGATCCTGAAGCACCTCAGATTGAAGATGGACAAGCAAATGAAGCATCAGATCAAATCATAGATCAACAAGATCTACCTAGCAAAAGGGAGAATGCCCTCAAAGAAGAAATCATCAGATTAGAAGATCAGTTGGAATGTGCCTCCAGAATTCGAGAAATGCTGCTAGCACTGAATAAAGAGCAAGAAAACGAGATCCTCAAACTAAGGCATCAGTTGGATGAAGGAAGGAAAGCTGAAGAGACCTTGAAGAAGCAATGTCTTGAAAAAGAAGAACAACATCAAGTTGAGGTAAATATCTTGAAAAGCAAATTAGAAGAAAAGGATAAGTTTTTACGATTTCAAGATAGCTCTAAAGTCTTGGATGATATTCTTAGTAGTCAAAGATCTCCTGCTATCAAGACTAGTCTTGGTTTTCATGAATATGTTGAAGGTGAATCTAGTTCACAAGGTGAGGCAAGAAACTCTAATGAGAAATCTGAAATGCCCAACAAGGAACAACCAAGGAAAGAAATTCCTCAAGGAAGATTCTCTACTCCTAACTATGGACGTGATAGACGATTATTTCCTCCACTGAATAATGTTGAATGTTATGTATGTCATAATCTTGGACATGTTGCAGCCATATGTAGAAGAAGAAGGTTTCAAGACCATCATGCAGAAAGATCACCACATTCAAGGTACTTTAATGGATATTTCTTTTCTTGCAATATGTTTGGCCACAAAGCTGCTGATTGCTACAGGAGGAATATGAAACATGTAAGATGCTATGCATGTAACAAGTTTGGACATAAAGCAAGAGATTGCAGGAACAAAGTTCATGATAAGAAGAAATCATCAACATGCTTGAAGATATGGAAGAAGAAGGAAGTTCAGTCAGAAAAATATGGCACAGCACAGGGTACTCAGCACAGCACAGACATAACAGACTCAGGGGGAGCTGAAGGTGTAAAACTTCAGTGTTCTAATTCTCATACGCAAGTTTCATGAAGGAAAGGCGCATATATACGCGAATTTCACACTGCAAAGTCGCGTATATGTCAGTTTGTGAAAAAGCAGTGGGGACAGACTCAAAAAAGGGGTCTGATATAATCCAGTCCAGTATATGCTCTATTGGTTAACAGTTACAGTCTGTTGAGGATGTCTGGAAATGTCTTGATACTTATGGCACAGGCTCAGGGGGAGCATATACTTCAAATAATGCATTGTTGGCATTATGGTTAGAAGTTGTTGATAAAATCTATGAAGCTAAATGATACATCTTACTGTTTAGGAATGGTATTGCAGGCTGATGCTTATGGTACAGATCATGATGCTGCTGGTGGCTTTCATAAGTCTTGGTCTAGATTCTTTTTTCATCACTATGTCATGTATTTCTTTTGTGATATCTCTCTTATGATGTCAAGGTCATGTAACGGCCTATGTTGGTTTCCCCGCTATGCCTGGGATGAATGATGTAATGTTCATGTATTATCATGAGTAAACTCTTAATGTATCTCCACATGGTTAGGTGGATGAGTCAATATTGGTATATCCCCACTAGGTTGGGTGATGAATGTTTGTATTGAGTCTTTTGGTGATAGGAAGGTCTTCTATGATGTATAAGTCTTTGTTCTTCTTGAAGAACATCTTTTGCAGATCTTGCCTACAGTCAAGGGGAGCATGAACAGCACAATTCAGCAAGAGCAGGATGGATAGATTGGTACACTTTGGCATACACAAAGGAGGAGCAAATTTGGAGATTTCAGCAGGTACTCAGGGGGAGTATGGACAACAGAAGGTATACCAAAGAAGAGAATATCTTGGTCCACCCTTTGCCCTTGATGTCAAAGGGGGAGAGTGACTTGGTGTGGTGGTTGCCATCAAGTCCAAAGGGGGAGATTGTTGGCATTATGATTCAAGTGTTGTCCTTGATGGCAACTCACTCAGAGGTTGGTACAGGTGCTCTGAAGTTGGTACAGGTGATGGCAACTTAATCAGAGGACAGATCTTAGTACAGCATGCCAAGGAAGTTCATACACGCAGGTTCGTTAAGCCCAAGTCGCGTGTACACGCAGGTTGCCTTCAGTAAAAGAGCGTGTATGTGGAAAACGTATCTTTGGTCCGTGGCGGTTATTCCTTGGAAGTTGTGCCTATGGTTTTGGACCATGGTGTCTCGACAGACGTGTTGATCCCTAGTTTCGAGGTTGATGGTATTGTGTTGCTATGATTTTGGATCGTGGTATTGTGAAGGGTCTAAGGCTATATAAGGAGAAGATCATTAGGCAAATATGTATGGAATGTGTGTGAGTTGTGAAGATCTGAGGTAATGTGAGATCCAAGTGCTGGTTATGGGTTGGTGATCTGAACCAAGGTTTCACTCATGTGGAGGATGATGAATGATGGAACGAGATCTCAAGGCTTGGAATGATTATCTTCTTATGGTTTGACTGTGGATAGACTAGATCTATTGACGCATGTTTATTGTTATGATCTGGGTATGTTTTGATGTCTGATATAGCTGCGGAGTTTTAAGTTTGAATTTACAGATCTGTACGCGGGTTGTCTTTGGTAAAAGAGCGTATACACGCAGGTTGGGTTCATCCAAGTAGCGTGTACATTGTAAAGCTTGATATTTGAAGTTGCAGATGGGTCTGATGGTTATTGCAGAGTTCTGTGTCTGCTCTGTGTTCTGGTGACTGTGTTGTTGACAGTGTTTCAGTATTTCAGTGTTACTGAAGATAACCTAACTGAATCATAAGATCTCTGAATATACGCTAGCTTCTTTAGACACAGTCGCGTGTACACGCGGGTTCACTTAACTGAAGTCGCGTGTATGTTTCTGAGCATGAAATTGGAAAAGTTTTATTGATCTGATAATACTGATTCACCCCCCCCTCTCAGTATTATTTCCAACATGAGGTACTAAATGTGTATAGAATTAACACTTAAATGTGTCATTCCAACAATTTATTTCTATATTTTTGGAAAACCTAATAGTAAAATGTACCCCTAAGAAGGTAAAAAAATATTACTTTTAAACTACACTATCAACTAATTAGTGGTGACCTTGAATCTAAGGTAGTTCCAATATGTTTTGGTTTCCATGAAAATCTAGAGAACATGGTCCCACTAGGCACCAAAAGGTTACCATGATTTATATTCCTTTCACAATTTAAAGCCAAGGTTGTCATGATATTTTAGTTCTAATTTTAAAAACTATTTGAAGATAAATAATGTATGAAAAAAATTGTAATGAGGAAAGAAAAAACACTTGGTTATACATCAATTGATACATCACATAGCTAACCAAGTTTAGTTAATGAAGGAAGAATTGATGTAGAAATATCTATAAAAAGTTAGGAAATGTTATAAAATAAAAGATGAAATATTTGAGGATTGATGATCTGTAATTGAAAATTGAAAGTGATATACAAATTGCAAGTGAAATTTTATGTGTGTTTTGGGTAATGGATCAAGTTACTAAACACATAGACAAGTGATTTTTAAACACCATTAACAACGAAATAGAGACAATAAACCATTTTAGAAACACATAAAAAAAACATGATAAAGGAGTTCTCCCCTCTCCCAGGCTACATCTATTGGTCCAGCTTCCAATGTAGGGCCTCTTTCATTATGCTAAAAAATATTTGTTACATCAATTTGTAGTGCTCAAAATGAAAAAAAAGGTTTCCAATGGATCTGGAACTGTCAAAAACCCCCATATGGGTTCTTTTTGTGCCTAATTTGGCCAAAAAATGAGAAAGTTATGTTTGTTACACGTTTTTCCCAAATTTCATAGCTAATCATCCGCAAATTCGACCCAAACGTGGCTTGAGCACCCCAAACCCGGAACCAGCGTTTAAATTTGGCCTACAATTCTGCCTGATGGGTTAATTTTTTAAATAGTTAACCTATCCATTAACCACCCAGTTCCGAAAATTTCAATGGTATGGGGGTCGGGGCTAACCACCCTCCCCTTCCGTGTGGACCCCCAACTGCTTAACACATGGTCATATAACCACCCATAGAACCCGGGATGGTGCCAAATTTCGTGCGTGCCCAAAAAATTTGACAACCTTGGTCAAATGGTGGGCCATAGGTCCTAGGGTTGGCCCCTAATCCGAGCACCAAGGGTTGCCCCCCTCTCTCATCATGCTCCTGGTTGTATAGCGAGTCATATGACCTCGAGAGGCCCCCCAATGACTGGCCCCTTTACATCTCCACCGATGGTTCTTTTCAAATGGATTTGGCTTTGTGGTTGTAACCATGGGGCTAGGGAAAATCCCTGGCCCACAATCCTACCCCATGGTCGTGTGGACATAGGGACTAGGGTTGGGGCTTAGCCCTGACCCCAATGTCCAATGCAAAATTTTGATCAACTTAAATACAAGTTGAAACCTTATGGTATCAAGAAACACATGTATGGCACATTTGTATGGCTTATGATTTCTTTGTGGATGGTCACAAGTTTGATTCTTGTGGGTGCCCTTGGCCCCTTAACAAAATTTTGATGCATTGTCTAGAGGCCACGTGGCAGCCAGCCATTGGCCCATGTGGCCCTCCAACTTTGGTCCACATAAACAAACCCTCAAACAATTAAATTGCACCATTCACAACCAATAAATAAAAGACACTTGTCAACATACCATTTGGAGAATTGTACACATTCAACTACCTAGTCACCTGCCTAGTTAGCATATGGATGGCTGATTGGGCGTACCTACAACCTGCCATTTAAAATTTTAGTTGTTTGGCAATTCAATCAGAACATGATAGCGAGAGTACATGATATCGGTTTTGAGTGAAACGGGTTGCATTAGATTCAAGTTATCGAGATCTATGCACTGGTATATGTTTTGAGCATTTTTTAGCACTTTGAATTTTGAGCACTAATCTGATCCCTTGGATAACTCCTCCCCATTGGAATATTTTGGACCTCCAAAAGACTACTTTCAGTCAACAAATATATGAGAGTATAGTTCCCTCATATTTCCAACCTCAATCCATTTAGCTTTTGCTTGGATTTTTGCCTTTGAGATCAACATGAAGGTACTCCACATTCCTCATTTTGAAGTTCTTGTCCTTCTGTCAAGGATAGTATATTGTTACAATTCTTCAAGAAATTTTGGTGAGAAATCTTCTATTGAAGGAATTTGAACATGCTCTTCTTGATCATCAACCAAAGGAGGCCCATATAATCTCAAATTATCAACATTAAAAATTGCATACATTTTCATATAAGGAGGAAAATCCAAATGGAAGGCATTGTTAACAATCTTTTCTAGAATCTTAAAAGGTCCATACCTTATTGGTTTCAGGTTTTTACCTTATCCTTTAAACCTCTCTTTTTAATGTAAAACCAGACTTCATCTCTAGCTTGGAAATTGTGATCAACACGATGCTTATCATGCCTTGTCTCGTATTTTTCTTGGCTCTTTTTAAACTACTCTTAAACCATTTGATGCACCAATTGAACTTGCTCAATGAATCACTTCACCTTATCAATGTCACTATGATCATCAATAGCAATATCCTTCCCAAATATAAAACCTAAAGGAGATTTTGGTAAGTAACCAGAACATGCCTTAGCCCGTAGGGCTTTGGATTGACGGTGAATGGGTGCATTGTTAAGGCACTCCTTGTGATAGGTCACTGGTTCAAATCCCCCATGGGTGCCTACCTACCCAAAAAAAAGAAAGTAAACACAACATGCCTCAAATGGATATGTTTGAGTCGATGAATGATTTTATCAGTTATAAGCATGTTGAATGTAGTGTTAGTCTTCATCCCAAGGCTTAGGATGTTTGCTTCAATATCCATGAAGCAGATGTACTACCATTTTGTTCACCACTTTTCTCTGACCATCAGTTTTTGGATGGAATGTTGTGCTCTTTTTCAACTTGGTGTCCATGAGTGCACATAAACTTGACTGAAATTTCCCAACAACTCTAGAATCTCAATAAAAGCTAATGGATTTAGGCAACCCAAAATATACCCATACATGTTGAAAAAACATTTGTGGAGTTTGTTCAGTTGTAACCTGCTTCTTACAAGGTGTCAAAATACACATCTTGCTGAAATTATCCACCACAACATAAAGATAATTATATTTTTTTTAGACATAGGCAGTCCTCCTACAAAGTCCATAGAAACAATTTTCCAAGGACAAGAAGGAACTGGAAGTGGAGTATACAATCCTAATGTTCTATTTCTAGGCTTCTTGTATCACATAAATAACATCCTCTTACATATCATGATACATTTTCATTCATTTTATGCCAATAACAATACCTTTGTTATTGTACCGTTGTCTTGCCTACACCCAAATGGCTAGCAATAAGAGAAGTATGTTCTTCCCTTATGATGTTGACGCTTTCACCCTATGGAATGCATAGCCTACCAAGATGATACAAAATTTTATCATGCACATGGTAATCCAATTCCTCTACTTTGTTTCCTTCATACAAAGTTGCATATACATCTTTAAAGTCATCATCTAAAGTATATTGTTCAACATAGCTCTCATGCATGATAGAATTATGCTAAAGAATAACTGAACCACTAAAAATTGGTCTAGAAAGCATGTCAACAACCTTGTTATAGATACCTTTCTTATACCATATCACCAAGTTGAATTGTTGCAAGAAACCCATCCATATGAAGTGCCTCACTTATTGTAGCTTAGTTTTTTATTGCAAGTATTGCAATGGTTGATGATCAGTGTGAATGATAGTTTCCTTTCCCATTAAATAGTGTTTCCACTTTTTCACGCTTTGCACCAATGCATACAATTCCTTGTCATATGTAGGATAGTTAATTACTGAACCATTAAAATTTTTAGAATGGTAACATATGGGCTTACTATGTTGCATCAAGATCGATCCCATGGCATAGTCACTTGCATCTATTTGTATCTCAAATGGTTGTCTTAAATCAGGAACTACAAGAAATGGATCTGTACTGATTCTCTCTTTTAATGCATTAAAATATTTTTTTTTCTTTCCTCCCCATTGAAAAACTTATTTTATGCTTGTCAAGGCATGTAATGGAGTTGCAATTGAAGAGAAGTTAGAAATAAATGTTCTCCAATATATTGGTTTGCTCCCAAAAATCTTCTAACCTCAATTACTTTCTTGGGCTTGGACCAATATACAATGAAATTGACCTTTGAGGGATCTATCATTGATTCACCCCCTCCAGCAATATGTCCCAAATAAACTAATGAGGTCTTTCCGAACTCACATTTAGACATGTTTAAAAACGAATTTTCTTTCTTCAATACATCTAAGACTTGTTTCGCTTGCCAGACATGTTCTTCATAATATTTGTTGAATACCAATATGTCATCTAAGTAGACAATTACAAAATCATCAATAAAATTCCTTATACATCATTCATAACTCGCATGAATGTCGTAGGAGCATTACAAAGCCCAAATGGAATAACCAACCATTCAAACAAACCTTTCTTTGTTTTGAAATTTGTCTTCCATGTGTCTCCTTTAACGATCCTAATCTGATGATAACCACTTCTCAGTTCCAACTTAGTGAAATACACAACATCTTTCAATTGATCAGGAAAATCATTAATTCAAGAAAAAGGGTAGTGATTCTTTACTGTAATCTTGTTCAAGGTTCTGTAATCTACACACATGTGCCATGTACCATCTTTCTTTGATAGTAAAACAATTAGTGACCTGCATGGCGATGTTCTTGGCTTGATGACCCCTTTGTCAAGCAAGTCTTGGATTTGTCTTTCGATTTCTGCATTCTCCATGACTGGCATCATGTGCATGTGAATGTTTGGAAGAGGACAATCTTGCTGAAATTGGATCTCATGTTGGATACCTCTTTTAGGAGGCAATCCTTTGGGATTCTGAAACATCTCATCATATGTGTTAACAACCTCATACAAATTATATTTTAACTTTCCATCACATCCTTGGAAAGCTTCATTTTCAACATTCTCTTTATTTTTGATCATCAAGAGTACAAATTTCTTAATGGCATTGACTAACCTCTTCATCTTTCCAGGGTTAACAAGTGACAAAATCAACTTCTTGTTATGTTCTCTAACAATGTACTCAACTCCATTTTTAAACAAGTGATATGTTTTTCTCATGGAGATGGAATATAGCTCTCATATCATATAGATATGGTCTTCCCAAAACAATACCACACATATCAAGTGGAATGACATCAAACAATACCTCATCTATAAAGTTTGTAGTGATGGAAAATCTTAATTTACATCTTCTTGTCAAATGAATATTTTCATTGTCACATATCCATCCTAGAGGATATGGTTTAGGATGAGGAGTTGTTTCCAGATTCAATTCCTTGACAATGTCTTCAGAAATTAGGTTTTCTTGTGAACTACTGTCAAACAGTATATCTATCTTGGTACGTTTTGAAATAACTCTAATGTGGAAAACCTATATTCTTTTTTTTTCATGTTGAGCTTCAATGAGGTTACTACTTGAGGAACTAGCACTTGCAATTACCTTTTAATCTCATGGATGTAATCTCTGTTTCATCTCCATAGTCGAATCCTAAATCATGTTGTGTAGTTGCAGCAGTCTTTTGTTTTCCTTTGTTGTTAAAATTTTTGGGTCTCATTTCAAGATGAAGTTTCCAACAGTGGTCTTCATCATGGCCTTATTTTTAATAGTGTTTACATATGATTTTTTTCTCCCTCTTGTTAGGATATTCCAACACATAGGAAATAGTTAAGTTCAACTTGGTCTAGTATAGAGTTAGGTATAGAGTTAGGTAAAGTGTGTTTCTTTACCGTTGTACATTTTGTAACTTACAATCTGACGGTCACGATATGTAGTGATCCGACGGTTCACTCTCTCCTCGGTATTACCGACACTTGATCCGTGGCTTGACACCCGATTGGTCCATGAGTTCTATTTAAAGTGCATGGAGGGTCATTGTTCGGGTAATCCGTGCATGAGAGAAGCTTATGTAAATTTTCATTCTTTGATTAATAAATTGCCTGTAGTAGCCACGTTGGCACAGGTCGTGGACTGTTTCCCTCTTTGAGGGTTTTAACCACGTCAAAAATACTGGTGTATTGATCTGTGATCTGGTTGTGAGCGGTGTCCTTTTAGTGTTCTTTCTGAGGAACTTACCCTGTAAATTCCTACATGGTATCGAAGCTATTTGAGGGCCACGTCCATTGGTGATCCAAATCTGAAGCCGGTAGAACTGCATGCAGCTGTCGTTTCCTAGATCTGCTATTTATGACTGCTTTCGGGCCGAGAGGACTGCTCTGTTGCGTTCGGACCATCTGTTCCAGTGAGGAACCCCTTTCGTTTCACGCGAAAAGGTTTCCGGTAGCCCTAGCTGCGTCATCTTTCAGATCGGGAGGTATACAGAGTTTTTGCAGTTTACTGTTATTTTCTCTCTGCTTATTTCGGTTTCGGTTTATTTAGCCCTTTTTTTTAACCGGATCTATACCTTTCATTTCTGCATATGCTCTTTTACCTGCGACTCTGTGCGATCTGGGCAAATCAGAAATAGAAAGGAAGGATTTTTCTCATGCGTATACTCTTTTCCCTGCACCTTAGTGTGATCTTGGAAAATCAGAAACATTGAGAAAAATATTTAGTTTTTTGGCTAAAGCTAACTTTGAGCCGCAAGGTTCATTTTTTTAAAAATATCTAGTTTTTTGGCTAAAGCTAACTTCGAGCCGCAAGGTTCGTTTTTCTTTGCATATTCGTGTTGGGTTTTGTGTTTTGTGTTTTGTAGGGAAAAATAGCTTTCTCAAGGCAAGCACGCAAACCAAGCCCCCCCCCCCCTCTCTCTCTCTCTCTCTCTCTCAAATTTTTTGTATAGATCAATTGGTTCAAAGCTATTTTAAGAGAGTAGAGGTCTTGGGTTCTAGTCTCCATTTTGTGGGGGCAGATTTTTTCATTCCCGCACATTCGCGCACTTTGCCGGCAACTTCAACAAAGTTTTTTCAAAAAGCCATAACTTCTTCATCCGGAAGCCTTTTTCAGAGCCGTTTTTTTTAAAACAGCCTAATTTTTCGAGATCTATCCATTGGAAAACTTACTTTTAGCATATTCAGCTTCAGTTTAAAAAAAAAAATGGAAAGTCCATGCCAAGTCATTCTTGACAGCACTAACTACTTCCAATGGATAGCCTACATGGAAGATTTACTTAGAAGTAAAGGTCTATACAGAATAGCCACAGACCAAGAGAAGAAACCAAAAGATGAAGACAAGGCTGCAAAATGGGAAAATAGAAAAGATCAAGCACGTGGTTTGATAGGGATGTCTATTTATCCTGATCTTAGATTCCATATTGTAGAACTTGAGACTCCTCATGAAGCATTGGAAAAAATCACTAAAGTTTTTGGGATTAAAAATGAAATTAGAACCCATCAACTTGAAAATGAGTTGCTTACTTTGGATCCTAATAATTTTTCTTGCATTGAAGATTTCTTGTCCAAATTCAAGACCCTTAGATATCTCTTGGAAGGTGTTAAGGTGAAGAAAGAAGATAGTAACCTTATTTATTCCATCCTTACTAAGTTGGGACCAACCTACTCTGTATTTGTTTCTGATGAGCCCAAAAAATGTACAATTATTTGGGCTCATTCAACCTCCTAATTTGGCTTAGTCCACCATTCTCATTTGTTTATTGCATGTTTTTTATTATTTTTATGTTAATAGAGTGAATTTGGTTAGTCATTATGCCAACAAGTCTAATGGGTGCTTTGTGTAGCCTTGTTGGTCAACTTGGAGACAAAATTGAAGGTCTTAATGAGCATTTGGCAGCCAAATTCGTGCCAGGAGAACAAGCTAGAGGATTTGTAGGAAGGTGTCCCCATCATTTATGGACCCTTACCTCGAATTCTCCACCATCAGCTCGGAGTTCAAAGGCCACCAAATCAATGAGCTCAAGGGTAGCCAAGCAAGTCAAGTTGGACTGCTGTTAACTACAAGTCTTGGGCATCCAAGTCCCTAACTTTTAGGAGGACTGTTGGGTCCTCAAATTGTATAAATAAGAAGGCTTGGGGCCTCATTTTGGTTAGCTAGTTGGTAGTCATTTTTGTAGCTAGTTAGTCATTTTGTTTTAGCCATTAGTTAGCTAGCTTGTAGTTCGATTTTTAGGCCATGGATTATCTTTGCTTTCAGCTCATTCTCAAGCTCTCCTTATGGACAATTTTGATGTACTTTTCATTTCTTGATTAATAAAGATGGATCCAGCTTTGCACCAGCTCTAAATCTTTCATGGGAGGCTGTAGCTCTTGGGGTTGGGCCCATCTCAAGCGCCCAGTACCTCCCTTGTGTATCTTTATGTGTTTGCTGCGTTCTTGAAATAAAAATCTGCTCTTTAGATCTTGCTTTGTTATGGTAGTTGGTTTTGATGGGTAATGTAGCTTTTTATGCTTAGAATCGATTGGTAGGAGTTTGTTATGCATTTAGATCTTTTGGAATGCTCTTTCTCACGTGAAGTACATGGTCCTCTTTCCAAACAAAGCTATTGTTCATTTATTTCATTGACAATTAGATTAAGTTAGCTAGGATTTGGTTTGTTTGCAAGAATTCATTGATTCGTTTAAATGAGCATTGTGCAGGGCATCTCTATCATCTTCATCACCTCCTCAAGTTCTATTCAACCTCTGTCTCACTCATTTAACCTCCAACTCTCTCATTTCCCACATAGCTCCATCTCCTTCAACTTTCGTTGGTTCCATCCTTCCAATCATCAAACCATTGCATACACTCTTCCCTCATCTGATTTTCCAGCTTCTGAGCCATCACCAGCCTCATTCCTACCTTACACATCTCCCTCTACCATTTCATCATCCCTCCATCACGCCAAACACTCACGGTAGGTCATCCTGTAGCCATTTGTAGACATCCTGTAGAAAACAGAGTATCCTGTAAGATCCTCTGCAGGCTTCCTGTAGGAGGCCACTCACTCGGTTGCCGAGCTTCTAAATGTGAGGGACCTCTGTGGATGGATGCTAAGGATCCCTAGGAACCTCTCCTAGCCTCCCTAACCTATCCCACGCTTTCCTTCCTTCTCCATCCCACCTGCACAACCAAACCCTAGTTAGCACAAGATCACAATCATTCCACACACTTAAAGGAAAAATACAAAAACATAACTTTCATGATGCAAGTAGTTTAGATCCATGCATTTTCATTTATTAGAGGTAATGACAGCATTGGTAGAAGTTGCATTTACATTCCTTGCATTGTAGAGGTCAGACTAGTTAAATTAGGGTTTCCTAGGTTTACATGCTTTGATTTGCTTTCAGTTCATTTTTGTCAAGTAAAGTAGCTTTCCTTTGAGATTAACTTTCGTCCATCAATTAGCAAGCTTCTTCTGAGAGCCTATAGAAGTTGGCTTGAGCCCTAGCGGACTTGTGCCAGCTGACCAAGTGACAGCTGCGACAAGAGCTAGTACTTGTGCATATAGCACCGCCGCTTCCAAGTTTGTACGAACTACCGGGTTGATAAAATTAAGAGACAGGAAGCCCCAGGAGTTGTAGCATTATTGCTACAATACTGGAGCTCACCATCTTTTTGGTGCTGTTGCCGGGGAAGCGGCAGAGTATTGGTGATTGTTGCTATTCTTCTATTTTCTACTACAACCTTCTTCTAAGTAGTTTACTTCATTTCCATTATGCAATTTCATTTATGCAAAAGTAGATTAGCCTTTCTTGCTTTCCTAGATTAGCATTTCCTGCTTTCATAGATTAGCATTTCCTGCTTTCATAGATTAGCATTTCCTGCTTTCCTAGAATAGCCTTTCAATTCCGCATTTCAATTCTGCAAGCGTAGATTAGCATTTCAATTCCGCAAGCGTAGACTAGCATTTCATTCTTGCAATTTCATTTGAGCAAAATAGATTAGTCCTTTCAATTTCGCAAGATAGTTAGTTGCAGTTCAATCTATTTCATGCTTTGTAGGAGTAGAGATAAGTTAGAAAAATGATTGCACAACACCCCCACTGCTTCACACAGCCAACGTTCTTCTTCGATGGTTGTGATGAAAGGACCCCTAGGTGGACATCAAGACATATCTGAAGAACCTCTAGGGGAGAAGAAGAAGAAACATTCCTCTGAAGCAAATGGCTACAAGCAGAAATGTTGGGAGCAGTCCCTTATCCAAAGATGAATTTGCAAATCAGATCGAAGATTTCAAGAGTGACATGAGGCAGTTTCTTGCCATGCAACTGGATACCTTGCGGATCCAAAATAAGCAAGAAGAAGCCAATAGGGCTTTGGTCATTTTTTGTCCTAGGTGCCTTAAAAAGCATCCTAGGAACGAATGTCCAATGCACTCCCTAGAAGTGTGTTTCATCTGTGAAGAATACCATCCTACAGATCAGTGCCCTTCCTTGCCCAGAATCAAAGCTGCATATCAAAGAGCCAAGGGAGCCACTGAATCACTCTATTATATGAACCAAAGGAGGCCACATGGACCTAGATCTTACCAGCAGGAACTGCAAGGGACACCCGAGACCTATTATGACCCTTATCAAGCCACTTTCATGCCTTCTTGGGGTCCCCCTGCTCATCCTTCCTGGTCTACACCTCCTCCTTGGTCATATCCTCCTTGTTCCTTCACAGATCCATATTATGCCCAACCAGTTGCTCATTCATTTCACTCTTATGCTCAGCCACAGCCTCAGTGGAATGCACCTTATCAGGAGTGGAGGCCCCAGTACAACTCTCATCCCGCTCATTTTCCTCCACCACCTGCTCATCCACAACCATCGCCTCATCCTCCACCAAGGCAACCCCAAATGCCTACCCAACCACAATGCCATCCATCTCCATCTCAATTTCACACTTCCACTCAGCTACCCATACCACCATTTCCAAATCCACACCTTGGAGTAGCTCCACCCAATTGCAAATCTGAGGCACAACATGTGAAAATGATTCCTCGTGAGCTCAATGATGTTCACCAAAGCTCAGGAAAAGTAATGCAAAAAAGAGATCATCTTGAAAGCATTGGAGGACCAAAAGCAAAAGAAGATTCAAAAGAGGAGATCAAAGAACCATGGGCTGCACTTGATGAAGAAAAGAGATCAGAATCAGAGATCGAGAAAGCTTCCTCATGGTCACCATCAAATCCTCCATGTACTCAAGAGAAAGATCAGCAAAAAGAGGAAGATCAGAAGGTCATGATAGAAGGTGACATGAAGAATGATCCAAATCAGCAAGATGACCAAGGATATCAAAGCTATATTGAGATATGGTTTCAGAAGGTCACTAAGTTGCAGCAGTACTTTCTTCCTCAGTTTTGTTTGATCCCTTCAACGCCAGATCATTTGGTCTCTGAGATCTGGATACCTGTCAGAGCATGCATTTCAAGCCTCCACATCATTTTTTCTCTAATCTCGATGTGCACATGGCTCCATTGGAAGTATTCTTATACTTGAAAGGAATTTTGTTTTTCAAGTAGGGTAGGGTAGAAAAAAAAAAAAAAAAAATAGAAAAAAGAAAAAGGAAAAAATGAAAAAAAAAGGAAAATAGAAATCTAAGGTGAAAACCTCCTTGGAGGCGCCTTAGATTGGCTCATTGATTGAAAACCTCCATGAGGCGGTCAATGGGTTGAAAAAAAAAGGAGAAAAGAGAATAAGATCTTTGGGTGAAAACCTCCCTTGGAGGCGCCCAAGGCAGGAAATTAGGGTGAAAACCTTCATGAGGCGCCCTAGTTGTTTTTCAAAAAAAAAGAGAAAAAGAAAAAGAGAAATAAAGCTAATCTCCATTTCATGTTGCAGCAATGACATTGCAGGTTAAAGAAGGACGTTTCATGACAGGAGGAGCACTCAAATCAAAGACAAAGGAGTTTTTGTGCCTTCTACAGGAAGTTTCGTATCTTCTACAGGAAGCTTACAAAAAAAGCCAAATTGATCTCCGAGGAGGACCTGAAGGCTTGAAATATGTCCATGAGGCCTACCCACATCCATGTTTCCATTCCTCACCCCTTTTCCATCATTTTTTCATGTCCTTAAGCTTCTTTCCTCAAAACTGTGTCTTCTACAGGAAAGCTCTGAATTTCTACAGGAAACATCCTGTAGAACCTTTGGACGAGCCAAATCCAATTTCAAAAGTGAATCTGATGGTGGGAGCCTATTGGTTAGGCCTGCAAGCACTTGTGTGTCCATCCCTTGCCTTCATCCATCATTTTTTCACCTCCTTGTGCTTCTCATTGTGCTTCTACAGGATCTTCCTGTAGAAATTGTGGGAAACTAGGCATACATTTCAAAAAGTGGTTTGGCAAGCATGATAGCTTCCTCAAAGGTTCAAGAGTCCTCCTGCAGTCTTCCAACTCATCCTCCATCATCTCCATACCTGCATCACAAACAAAATTCATTTTGTCATCCCATGAAAGCACATGCAAAAAGCCTTGAGGCAAAAATCCATAGAACCAAATTTGTTTTTGCCATAACATGAAAACCATGCATCCATTTGACAAACCGCTTTATGGGGAATTGTACAAGGTTGATGACAACATGCCTGAGCAGTTTCATGCAATTCCGATGCACGGTTTCCAAGAAATCTGCCTTCATCACCATCAGCCATTTTTGCATTTTCTCCATAACCGTGCATCCGTTTCAAAACATGTTTCATGGGGAGATGCACGTGGGTGATAGTAGCCTACCCAAGTAGTTTCAGCCAATTTCGATGCACGGTTTTCGAGAAATCGACCTCTGAAATCTTCAGCCATTTTCCATTTTTCTCGAAATCCGTGCATCCATTGATTACGAATTTGCTATGGGAGATTCATAATGATGATAGAAACCTGCTCAGCAAGTTTCAGATCGATCCGCTGTGGCGTTTGGGAGAAATGTCGAAAACAAGTTCTGGTTCAGGGAAGATGCAGCAACAACAGCTTGAATGTGCAAATCTGAACGTGGAAATGAACTTTTGTTGCATGCATCCGTCCAGAGGGCACCTGCACAAGAGAAAACAGCCATAAATCATCAATCAAGCTACCATACATGCAGCAAATGAAGATCAACACATGCATGCAGCAAGACGCTTCACAAGCAGCCGTTTGGCTTCAGGTACGTGACAAAACCGATTCCTCTGTTTACATGAATCTAATCTGAGCATTGCATGAATGAATGAGATGGTTAGGATTAAAAAAATCGGTGGCCAGCTAACTAGCCACCCACATCTAGTTCAATATCACTCGGTGGGTGAATGAGACACGTGCGCTCAGCCATCTCAAGAAAAAATTGAAATCAGGTAGTGGGGACCGTTTGAACTGCAGCATGATTGATGGATGTGATCACAAGCAGGGAACAGATAGTTAAACACTGCAATGGAGATCCAAAGTTTGCATGGGCCAACGCATGTATGTGCCACCTCACCCCAAAGATCACGCAGAATAAACTTGCAGACGGAGGAGACAAGTTTCAATTGGTTCGATTCCTATATGCAGTTGTACAAAGGTTAATGCTGTTAGTTAATGCAGTGAATTAATTTCAATAAGAAAAACTCCGAGCTCCAATCCATCTCCCCACCGAGCTTAGAAGCAGCCAGCTGTTCTACAGGAACAGCAGTTATAACTGTTCTACAGGAACAGTCGTTATGACTGTCCTACAGGATCAGCAGTTAAGCTTTAGTTGGACAGCCGAGCTCCCAAAATCAAGGACACCTGTTGGATGATCGTTTTTGCATAAATACTGAGGCCGTAGCCTTGGTTAGAAGCTTTTTGAACCTTGGCATTACTCTTGTAATTTGGAAGTACGAGTATATGTAAAGAATTTTGCAAAGGAATAGAATTGCTGGCAGAAGCCTCGTGCATATCACTGTCCAAATATTTAAAGAAATCAAAGGCGCAAATCATGAAGAAATGGTTACACCTCGACTTGTGTGCAGGTAGAGTCAATGGGTGAATTGCAGAGGCGTTGTTGAGGTAATCACTTTTGTTAGCATGCCCAGATTTATAGTGGGTTCCTTGCGCTGTTGTGATATGTTAGAAAGTGCAGTTCTGATAAATTTTCGCTATGGCATTATTTAGTCAGAGCTTTATATTGGAATCCGAATTTGTTTTGAGTTGAATGTAAATATGGGCGTACTTGTTTGATTGGTCTTTGAATCTGATATTGAAGGCGCATATACAAGATTTGTGTTTGAGTTTGAAGGCACATGTTATAAGCTTCTGCAAGTGATAGTTTTGAATTTGCCAATTATTGAGGTTCTGACTTGGGTAGATAATGATGATACATTTGGATAAGAACTGTGATGAAGTTCCTGGGTATGGCAAGCTCCAGGCTTTCATCAGTTAGATTCGTCAGCTTCCAGGTAGCAGCACAGGTCGAGGAGAAGGCACCCTCAGCCAAGAAAGCCAAAACTCGGCTACAGGTCAGTTTCTACAGGAAGACAGAGTTTGTTTCTACAGGAAGACAGAACAGTTTCTACAGGAAAGTTTGAAAAGAGGGAAGCCAAAGGAGCAATCGGCCGAGATGCTAGCCAAGGAAGTCAACAGGGCCATCAAAGACAAGGGGAGAGATTTGGTTGCTCAGAGGATGAGCAACACTTTCAGTAGGGGGGTGATGATGAGCCCCAAAAATGTACAATTATTTGGGCTCATTCAACCTCCTAATTTGGCTTAGTCCACCATTATCATTTGTTTATTGCATGTTTTTTATTATTTTTATGTTAATAGAGTGAATTTGGTTAGTCATTATGCGAACAAGTCTAATGGGTGCTTTGTGTAGCCTTGTTGGTCAACTTGGAGACAAAATTGAAGGTCTTAATGAGCACTTGGCAGCCAAATTCGTCGGAGAACAAGCTAGAGGATTTGTAGGAAGGTGTCCCCCTCATTTATGGACCCTTACCTCGAATTCTCCACCATCAGCTTGGAGTTCAAAGGCCACCAAATCAATGAGCTCAAGGGCAGCCAAGCAAGTCAAGTTGGACTGCTGTTAACTACAAGTCTTGGGCAGCCAAGTCCCTAACTTTTAGGAGGACTGTTGGGTCCTCAAATTGTATAAATAAGAAGGCTTGGGGCCTCATTTTGGTTAGCTAGTTGGTAGTCATTTTTGTAGCTAGTTAGTCATTTTGTTTTAGCCATTAGTTAGCTAGCTTGTAGTTCGATTTTTAGGCCATGGATTAGCTTTGCTTTCAGCTCATTCTCAAGCTCTCCTTATGGAAAGTTTTGATGTACTTTTCATTTCTTGATTAATAAAGATGGATCCAGCTTTGCACCAGCTCTAAATATTTCATGGGAGGCTGTAGCTCTTGGGGTTGGGCCCATCTCAAGCGCCCAGTACCTCCCTTGTGTATCTTTATGTGTTTGCTGCGTTCTTGAAATAAAAATCTGCTCTTTAGATCTTGCTTTGTTATGGTAGTTGGTTTTGATGGGTAACGTAGCTTTTTATGCTTAGAATCGATTGGTAGGAGTTTGTTATTCATTTAGATCTTTTGGAATGCTCTTTCTCACGTGAAGTACATGGTCCTCTTTCCAAACAAAGCTGATGTTCATTTATTTCATTGACAATTAGATTAAGTTAGCTAGGACTTGGTTTGTTTGCAAGAATTCATTGATTCGTTTAAATGAGCATTGTGCAGGGCATCTCTATCATCTTCATCACCTCCTCAAGTTCTATTCAACCTCTGTCTCACTCATTTAACCTCCAACTCTCTCATTTCCCACATAGCTCCATCTCCTTCAACTTTCGTTGGTTCCATCCTTCCAATCATCAAACCATTGCATACACTCTTCCCTCATCTGATTTTCCAGCTTCTGAGCCATCACCAGCCTCATTCCTACCTTACACATCTCCCTCTACCATTTCATCATCCCTCCATCACGCCAAACACTCACGGTAGGTCATCCTGTAGCCATTTGTAGACATCCTGTAGAAAACAGAGTATCCTGTAGGATCCTCTGCAGGCTTCCTGTAGGAGGCCACTCACTCGGTTGCTGAGCTTCTGAATGTGAGGGACCTCTGTGGATGGATGCTAAGGATCCCTAGGAACCTCTCCTAGCCTCCCTAACCTGTCCCACGCTTTCCTTCCTTCTCCATCCCACCTGCACAACCAAACCCTAGTTAGCACAAGATCACAATCATTCCACACACTTAAAGGAAAAATACAAAAACATAACTTTCATGATGCAAGTAGTTTAGATCCATGCATTTTCATTTATTAGAGGTAATGACAGCATTGGTAGAAGTTGCATTTACATTCCTTGCATTGTAGAGGTCAGACTAGTTAAATTAGGGTTTCCTAGGTTTACATGCTTTGATTTGCTTTCAGTTCATTTTTGTCAAGTAAAGTAGCTTTCCTTTGAGATTAGCTTTCGTCCATCAATTAGCAAGCTTCTTCTGAGAGCCTATAGAAGTTGGCTTGAGCCCTAGCGGACTTGTGCCAGCTGACCAAGTGACAGCTGCGACAAGAGCTAGTACTTGTGCATATAGCACCGCCGCTTCCAAGTTTGTACGAACTACCGGGTTGATAAAATTAAGAGACAGGAAGCCCCAGGAGTTGTAGCATTATTGCTACAATACTGGAGCTCACCAGTTTCCACCTTTCATTCTACAGGGGAAGCTTTCATTTGTCAAGGAAAAGACTACAAGGCCCCTTCCTTTGACTCCTTTTGTGATTCCTTAATAAGAGAACAAGAAAAAATCTTACACCTTGGTCTTCTTAATCTTGGAAACTCTTCCAAGAAAGCGTTAGCCGCCCAGCAGCAACCAAATTCAAAGAATCCTAAGAAGTCATATCCTAAATAGAATGGTCCTAAACCAAACAAGGGTCCTAAGCAAACTCAGCCTCAAAATGAAAGATCATTTCAGCAAAATGATAAGACCAATAAAAACAAATGGAAGAAGACTGATAGACATTGTAACTTTTGTAATCGAGATGACCACTTAGAATCTAAATTCTTTAAGAAGATGGAAGCCTTGGAAGCCGCAATGACGAAACATAACATCCATGTGGAGCATACTTCAGCTTCAACTTCCGGAATGGCACTTTCTGCATGTCGTTGTCAATCATCTCAGTCTGGTTATGCATTAAATGTATCTTCTTCTTCTCCTTCTCATGAGTGGCTCATTGATTCTGGAGCCTCTTATCACATGGCCAAACACCAAGCCATGTTTTCTTCTTTAAATGATTGTAACACCAAAAATATATATGTTGGTGATGATAGATATCTTAATGTTGTAGGGACTGGAACTATTCATCTAGACAATGGTCAGTTTAATGATGTATTATGTGTTCCAACCTTATCCTGCAACCTTCTATCTGTATATCAGATAACACATTCAGGTGAAGGTAAAATTGTTGAATTTTCACCTCATGATGTTGTAATCAAGGATCTAAGAGATCCTAAACAGATTCTAGCTACTGGAATTGCTGATGATTCCACAAGGTTGTATAAGTTTCACAACTTTGGGTCATCAAATCTTCCCTCAGTATTTGTTGCTCATAATGATGAAGTGAGCAAACTTTGGCATGAGCGATTTGGTCACTTAAACTATCACTCCCTTCAGCATCTATGTAAAGAAAATATGGTGACAGGTCTTCCTATGGTATCTTGCAGAGATGGTGTTTGTTCCGGATGTGTACTCGGAAAACATCATCGGGACAGTTTTGACAAACGTGCCTCTTGGCATGCCTCAGCCCCTTTACAGCTTGTGCACAATGATTTATGTGGTCCACTTCCTGTTGGTTCATTCTCTGGCTGCAAGTATTTCTTAACTTTCATTGATGATTTCTCCAGACGCACTTGGGTATACTTCTTAAAACTCAAGAGCGAAGTATTTAACACATTTTTGGCCTTCAAAGCCTTTGTTGAAAAACAATCTGGACATCAAATTCTTAAGCTAAGAACTGATAATGGTGGAGAATATGTTAAAAACACATTCATCAACTTTTGCACCGAAAATGGAATTCAAATGCAACATACTGTTCCATACACTCCACAACAAAATTGTGTAGCTGAAAGTAAAAATCGCACCTTAAAGGAAATGCCTAATTGTATGCTGCAATCTAAATGACTCAGTCTTAGTTTTTGGGCCGAAGCAATTAATTATGCAAATTATATAATCAATCGCACTCCTACTAAGGTTCTAAAGAATATCACTCCAGAAGAAGCTTGGAGTTCCATTAAACCAGATGTAAGTCACTTTCGTGTTTTTGGAAGTGAAGCATGGGCCCATATTCCAGATGAAAAGCATAAAGCTTTAGAACCTAAGAGTGAGAAATGTACTTTTGTTGGATATTCTGAAGATGTAAAAGGTTATAGACTTATTCCATTTAAGTCCAAAAATGTTATCATTAGAAGAGATGTCAAATTTGATGAAAATAAATCGACCTGCGAGCCTAGTCCGGCGGATGTGCCACCTCTTCCTATCTCTTCTACTTTTGAAAACATTTCTTCTTCAGATGATGAAAGTGAGGATGATAATCCTCCCCCACCTTCTCAGGATCCTCAACTTCCAAGATGGGTCCGTGCTACTCGGGATGCAGCAGGTGATCTTGCCGGTGATCCTACAGATCATAGACGTACACGTTCTCAGTTTGAAAGAGCCTCTTCTTTACTGGCTCAAGCTCCAGTAAATCATGATCCTGACACTTTTGCAGAAGCTTCAGGCCATCCACATTGGGAAGCAGCTATGAATGAAGAATATCATTCATTGTTGACAAATGATACATGGGATCTTGTTCCTCTACCAAAGGGACGCAAACTTGTTAGATGTAAATGGGTTTACAGAACCAAGTATGGACCAGATGGGAAAGTTGATAAACATAAAGCTCGTCTTGTTGCTAAGGGTTTTTCACAGGTTGAAGGCATTGACTACACTGAAACCTTCTCCCCTGTTGCCAAAATCAACTCTATCTGCCTTGTTCTTTCCCTTGCTTCCTCTTTAAAATGGGAAGTCCATCAGATGGATGTTAAATCTGCCTTCTTGCATGGGGACTTGCATGAAGAAATCTATATGGAACAATGCATTGGCTTCATCCAAACAGACTCCAGCCTTGTATGTCGACTTAAGAAATATCTCTATGGTCTCAAGCAAGCTCCTTGGGCTTGGTATGCCAAAATGGATAGCTTTCTTTTAGAATCTGTCTTTTCTCGGTGTTATTCTGACAATACTGTCTACACCAAGAAAGTGGGAAACTCTCTTATCATCCTTGTTCTTTATGTTGATGATCTTATTCTTACTGGTAGTGATCCCAACCTTATCAACCATGTGAAGTCCAGCCTTAAAATGAAATTTGAAATGACAGACTTAGGACACTTACACTATTTTCTCGGTCTTCAAGTCTTGCAATCCAAGGAGGGTATTTCCCTTTCCCAGTCCAAGTATGCTTGTGATATTCTTCGTCATTTTCACATGGAAGACTGTAATCCAGCCCCTTCTCCCTTTCAGTCTGGAGTCAAATTTTCAGTCTCTTGTACTTCTCCTGAAGTTGATGCTACCTTATACCGTCAACTTGTAGGAAAACTCTTGTATTTAACCCATACTCATCCTGATCTTTCCTTTTCTGTTGGCCTTGTTGCTCGTTTTATGCAAAACCCCCGTGAAAGTCATTGGAAAGCAGCCAAAAGAATACTTCGTTATGTTCAAGGTACAGTACAGTTTGGGATTCATTACAGTGCCAAAGCAGCTCCTCTATTAGTTGGTTTCACTGATTCTGATTGGGCTGGTGACCCTGATGATCGGAAGTCTACTGCCGGTTATGTCTTCACTCTTGGTTCAGGACCTATTACATGGGCTTGTAAGAAACAGGCTGCCATTTCTCTTTTGTCAGCAGAAGCAGAGTATCGTGGTGCCGTGGAAGCTAGTAAGGAAGCCTTGTGGCTTCGTCAGATCCTATCAGAGTTTGGCTTTGAGCAGCAACATCCAACCACACTTTGGTGTGATAATCAAAGTGCCATTCAGCTATGCAAAGATCCAGTCCAACATCAGCGCAACAAACACATTGAACTAAACATGCACTTCATCAGAAAGCTCATTCATGACCATGTTCTTGAAGTGCAATATTGTTCAACAGATGATCAGGTTGCAGACATCTTCACAAAGGCTCTCACAGAGGCGAAGTTCACTAAACTTCGATATATTCTTGGAGTTCAGGAAGTTGTCACTAAGGGGGGATAGGCTCTAGTGCCTCCTTCCTTCTCCTATTGTGTCATATTTGTAAATCTTTCAATCCTATCCCAAGTTGTTCTTAAGGGGGGATGTTAGGATATTCTGACACATAGGAAATAGTTAAGTTCAACTTGGTCTAGTATAGAGTTAGGTATAGAGTTAGGTAAAGTGTGTTTCTTTACCATTGTACATTTTGTAACTTACAATCCGACGGTCACGATATGTAGTGATCTGACGGTTCACTCTCTGCTCGGTATTACCGACACTTGATCCGTGGCTTGACACCCGATTGGTCCATGAGTTCTATTTAAAGCGCATGGAGGGTCATTGTTCGAGTAATTCGTGCATGAGAGAAGCTTATGTAAATTTTCATTCTTTGATTAATAAATTGCCTGTAGTAGCCACGTTGGCACAAGCCGTGGACTGTTTCCCTCTTTGAGGGTTTTAACCACGTCAAATATACTAGTGTATTGATCTGTGATCTGGTTGTTAGCGGTGTCCTTTTGGTGTTCTTTCTGAGGAACTTACCCTGTAAATTCCTACACCTCTTTCTTGACTGAAGCATTCTTCTTCCCTTTTCCTTTGAATTTCTCCTTTCCTTTTTCTCCACTCTTAAATGGCTCATTGTTTCCCTCTTGAGGAATATTCATCCATCTTGCTTCTAAATGAGTTTCTTGTACACAAACATCATCTATTTTTGTAGGGTTAAACATGAGAATTGTGTGTCTCAAATAACTATGGAATCCTCTAGTATATTTGAGTAGAGTATCTTGAGAGGATAAACCTATACCCAAAATCAAAGATCTTTTTCTAAATTCTTGAGTATAGATTTGTACAATTTTGACCTTTAGCTTGCCTAAAGTTTTTCCAATCCATAATAGATTTTTGCATGTATTCTAATGGATAAAATTTCCTTCCTATTGCAACAATAAAATCATTCCAAGAGGATGAATCCTTACCATGTTTCTTCATGTCCTCTTGAGTTTTGACTTCCAACCAAATAAGTGTTTCACATTCCAATCTAAGAGAAGCAAGATGAATTTTGGTCTCATCATCCTTGATTCTTTGTATCCTTCAATACACTTCAATATGATGAACCCAATTATCTGATTTATTAGCATTTACCTCCCCATTGTACATAGGAAATTCAAAATTTATATCAAGCTTAAGAAAATGAATTTTACCACGTCCCTTTGGAGAATTTGGAGGTGTTTTAGAAATGGTAGAAGAAGTAGAGGATAAGGATGAGGATGGAGGTGAAGTTGGTGGTTTATCACCATTCCCTCCATTCCAATTTGGAGACTTGTCCCTTTTTCCTCCATCTTTCCTTTCTTCATAAAGAACCTTAATCATTTCATACATCTCAAAGAATGATTTTATGAAAGTTATTTTATCTTTAGACATCCCTTTAGGACCTTCTTCATCTTTCATGACTGTTGAAGCTTGAGATGCATTTCTTCTCCTTGAAACAATTTGAGATCTTGGGTGCACAAGTTATCCTTCTCCTCTTTTAAGCTTCAAACTTCTAAGCATAAGAAAACCAATTCAAACAAAACCAAACCTTCAAAATAACCTGATGTCCTGGTACCAAAATTGATATGTAATTGAAAATTGAAGGTGATATGCAAATTGCAAGTGAAATTTTATGTGTGATTTGGGTAATGGATCAAGTTACTAAAAACATAAAAAAGTGATTCTTAAATATCATTAACAACAAAATAGAGACAATAAACCATTTCAGAAACACATAACAACAAGACATGATAAAGAAGTTCACCCCTCTCTTGGGCTACATCTCCTGGTCCAGCTTATAATGTAGGGCCTCTTTCATTATGGTCAAAAATATGTGTTTACATGAATTTATTTCTCAAAATGCCAAAAAAAAAAAAATTCCAATGGATTGAGAACTATCAAAAACCCCCATCTGAGTTCTTTCTACACCTCATTTGGCCAAAAATTGAGAAATTTATGCATGCTACAAGAATTTCCCAAATTCCATAGATAATCATCCTCCAATTTGACACAAACCCAGCCTGGGCACCCCAAACCCGGAACCAACATGCAAATTTTTCCCACAATCCTACCAGAAAAGCAAATTTGTCAGACAATTAAACTCTCCATTAACCCACCAATTTCAAAAATTTCATTCATGTGGGGGCCACGTGCCTAAGGGTCAGGCCTAACCACCCGCGCTTACCAGTCAGGCCCCCAACTACTTGAGACGTGGTCATGTAATCGCCCATAGAAATCAGGTTGGTGCCAAATTGTGTTCGTACCCAAGAAATCAGACAGGCTTGGTCACATGGCGGGCCATAGGTCCTATGGCTGGCTAACACTCCAAGCACTAAGGGTTGGCCCCCTCTCTCTACACACTCCTAGTTGTTTGGCGGGTCATATGACCCCGCACTGGCCCCTTTACATCTTCGTCGACAGTTCTTTGCAAATGGATTTGGCATTGTGGCTATGATTATGGTGCTCAAGCTAAGCACTGGCCCACAATCTTGCCTTATGGTCGTGTGGGTACGAGGACCAAACATGCGGCTTAGCCCTGGCCCCAACTTCCAATGCAAAATTATACTCAACTTAAATACAAGTCGAAACCTTATGTTATCATGAAACACATGTATGGTTCATTAGTATGGCTCATGGGTTCTTGGTAGATAGTCGCAGGTTTGATTCTTGTGAGTGCCCTTACCTTAACAAAATTTTGATGCATTGTCTCGAGGCCATGAGAAAAACATCCATTCATCCACGTGGCCCTCCAACATTGGTCCACATAAACGAACCCTCAACCAATTAAATTGCACCATTCAAAACCAAAAAATGAGAGACACTTGTAAACATACCATTGCCCAAATTATACACAATCCACTGCCCAATCACTTGCATAGTCAACATATGGACTTCTGACTGGGCATACCTCCAACCCAAATTTAAAATTTTAGTTGTTTGGTAATTTGATCAAAGCATGATATCAAGAGAATACAATATCGATTTTGAGTGAAACAAGTTGCGTTAGATTTAGGTCGCTAAGATCTAAGCACTGGTATAGGTTTCAAGCATTTTCAAGCACTTTTAATTTTGAGCACTAAATTGGACCCTTGGATTAATTGTTATATAGGCACTATATATAGCATTTAAATTTCTCCATTTTTAAAGAAGATGGTTTTCCAAATTCATCAAAATCTTATCTTTTCTCATTATTCTTAAAGAAAAATTCACCCATTAGTCTTAAATAAATCTAATGAATTGCATTAAAATTTACAAAATCTATAAATAAGATCTCTTTCTTCTTTCTATTCTTCAGTTTAAGCCTTTCTATTTCATCTACGGCAATGATCAACTCCCCCTCAAGATCTACCTCACCTTCCTCTTCTTCTTCATATTCCTGGCAATATTTTTCAAGTTCTTCCAAGGCCATCAACATCAATTCATTGGTTCCATCTTCACTAAAGGATTCATTGGAACTTTTAGATACACTGCTATCCTCTAGAGCATATAAGATTTTTCTTTTAAATTTGTTCTCTTTCTGCATTTTATTAGAATTGTTCTTTTCTTTCCTTTAGGCTGATTTTCTTATTTCTTATAGGGACATTTTGAGGCATAATGCCCCACTATTCCATAATTAAGACACTTGAAAGGAATTTTTCCTTTGTACTTACATGTACATTTCTTCAACCTTCTCATAAATTTTGATTCTTCTTCATCAAAACCTGAGCATGAACATTCCTTTTCTTCTATGGAATTGTCTTCCTCGAAAGTTTCCTCTCTAGTGACTGCTTCCCTTTTAGAATTCTCATCTCATACATTTTCAATGAACCAAGTAGTTTATCATTGTTCAAAGTATCAAAGTTTGTTGTCTCTTCTAAAGCTAAAACCTTAGGATTGAATTTAGAAGATAAGGACCTCAATATTTTATGAACTATTACACTTTCTTTGATTGTTTCTCCTAGATCCATCATGATATTTATGACTTCATCAACTCTTAAAAATAATTTAGCTATATATTCATCTTTATTCATTTTTAAGGTCTCAAATTGTGTTCTATATACTTGTAATTTGACCATCTTTACATTTTTATATCCTTCATGAATATTTTCTAATTTAACCTATATATCCTTGGTTTTCTGACAATGAATTACTTTAATAAATTCAGACTCACAGAGACCACTCAGAAGTGCATTCATAGCTTTTGCATTAGCTATTAAATCTAGTTTTGCATCTTTGTCACTAGTCATTTCCTTTGGTCCTTCATATCCTACTGTCATAGAAGTCCATACTTCTATTCTAAGATATATTAAATATGTCTTCATTCTCAATTTCCTGAAATCATAATTTGTACCAGTAAATAGAGGGGATCTATTTGTTGAGCACCCATCTTGGCTAGCCATTTTACTAACTTAGGACCTCCTTCTAGTTGTTAGACTGCCACTGAAGGAACATGCTCTGATACCAATTGATATTTAAGTTTGACAATTACTTGGGGGGGTGAATTAGTAATTTAAAAATTTACTTTTTTCTCAACTTAATTTTTTCTTATGCAACGAATGGTTTATGTATGTGCTCTATTATTATTTGATTCCTTTTGCAGATTTTAGAGACAGAAATTTGCAGATATACTTATAAATAATTCAAGAACCCACACATGACGACACCAGATATAAGTGGAAACCCTGAAGGGAGAAAACTACAAATTTTAGGTCAAAAGTGATGTGAAGGAAAGTCTACTCCTTACTACATCATATTTTTGTAGGCGCCAACCTACAAGAGGCTCCTCCCTCAAAGGAAGCTCCAGCTCCCAAAATTGTTTTGTAGGATACAATTCACAGGAGGCTCTTACCTCAACAGGCTACAATCTATTCCTTATGAAGCTACAACATATAAAAGAACAAAAATATCTCAATCACAATATCAAGTCAAAAGTGTTGGTTACCTGATATACAATTATGCTTTCAAGTCTATTGCAAATCTGCACTTCTTCTCCTCTTCCACTTTGTGCCTCTTATGTTATTTCTCATCAACTTTCTCATGTAGACTACTTCACTTCAAAAGTTTTGTTTCCATTCCACATTGTATATTTTATAAGAAGGCCTTATTGGTTTTCTATATTCTTTGTAGGAATATGAAATGAAGCATTTTCTTTTGATCTTCTAAAAACTATTCACAATCTTGTCACTTCATTTTCAGTTCTGGAAAAAAATTGTAATACAAAATAGAGCTGAAATAAAACAACTCAATGAGTAATGATTACAAGAGATAGATCAAATTTGTATTATCTTGTATCATACATTTTTTGTTCAATAAAAGCATATATTTTTCAGTTTTTTTCTCAATATTTTATGTTCGATTTGACCATAATCAACGTTCACATTGATTATAATAGCCTTTTCACTTCACATCATTTTCATCCTTCTACAATAATGACATTCAACAGAAATTATCACCAATTCAGTTAATGACATTAATGCCAATATTTCCAACATATTGATGCAATCATCCTAATTGAAATGTGAATCCCTTTTGTGAGGGAATTTACTGACATTTCAAATTTTTATCCCAAACTAAAGAAGGAAAACAATAATTATTCTATGTTTTAACTTTTTTCATTTAGAATTCAATGATATAATCCTTGGTGTGATCACTATTTCTAGTTTCTCTAAATGAATTTCTGAATATATAAGTAAGCCTATGATCTTAAAATACCCATGAGGTACTAAATGTGTATAGATTAACACTTACATTTGTCATTCCAACAATTTCTTTCTATATTTTTGTCAAACCTAATAGTAAAATGTATCCCCCAGAAGGTAAAAAAATATAAGTTTTAAACTACACTATCAAACAATTAATGCTGACCTTGAATCTAAGGTAGTTCCAATATGTTTTGGTTTCCATGAAAATATAGATAACATGGTCCCACTAAGCACTAAAAGGTTTCCATGATTTATATTTATTCCACAATTGAAAGCCAAGGTCATTGTTATAGTTTTGTTCTAATTTTAAAAACTATTTGAAGATAAATAATGTATGAAAAAAATTTAATAAGGAAAGAAACAACACTTGGTTATATATCAATTTAGGCATCCCATAGCCAACCAAGTTTAGCTAATGAAGGAAGAATCGATGTAGCAATATCTAAAAAAGGTTAGAAAATGTTATAAAATACAAAATAAAATATTTGAGGATTATTCATCTATAATTGAAAATTGAAGGTGATATACAAATTGCAAGTGAAATTTTATGTGTGTTTTGGGTAATGGATCAAGTTACTAAACACATAAACATGTGATTTTTACACACCATTAACAGCCAAATGGAGACAATAAATCGTTTTAGAAACACATAACAACAAAATATGATAAAGGAGTTCAACCCTATCCCAGGCTACATCTCTTGGTCTAGCATTCAATGTAGGGCCTCTTTCATTATGCTCAAAAATATGTGTTTACATGAATATGTAGTGCTCAAAATGCAAAAAAAAATATTTCCAACGGATCCAGAATTGTCAAAAACCTCCATCTAGGTTCTTTCTGCACCTAATTTGGCCAAAAATTGAGAAAGTTATGTTTGTTACAAGTTTTTCCCAAATTCCATAGTTAATCATCCTCAAATTCGACCCAAACATGGATTGAGTGCCCCAAACCTAAAACCGGTGTGTAAATTTGGCCTACAATTCCACCTAATGGGAAAATATGTTAGATAGTTAAATTGTCCATTAACCCCCCCGGTTCTGAAAATTTCAGTCGTATGGGGGTTGAGGCTAACCACCCGCCCCTTCTGTGTGGACCCCCAACTGCTTGACACACGATCATATAATCACCCATAGAACCTGGGATGGTACCAAATTGTGTGCACACCCAAAAAAACTGACAACCTTGGTCACATGGCGGGCCATAGGTCCTATTGTTGGCCCATTCTCTGAGCGCTAAGGGTTGGCCCCCTCTCTCATCGCGCTCCCGGTTGTATGGCGAGTCATATGACCTCGGGAGGCCCCCAACAGATGGCCCCTTTGCATCTATGTTGATGGTTCTTTGCAAATGGCTTTGGAGTTGTGGTTGTGAGCATAGGGATGGAGCTAATCCCTGGCCCATAATCTTGCCCCATGGTCATGTGGATGCGAGGACCAGGGTTGGGGCTTAGCCCTGGCCCCAACCTGTAATGCAAATTTACGCTCAACTTAAATACATGTTTAAACCTTATGGTATCAAGAAACACATGTATGGCACATTGGTATGGCTTATGGCTTCTTTGTGGATGGTCACAGGTTTGATTCTCATCGGTGCCCTTAGCCCCTTAACAAATTTTTTATGCATTTCTTGGAGGTCACATGGCAGCCAGCCATTGGCCCACATGGCCCTCCAACATTGGTCCACATAAACAAACCCTCAACCAATTAAATTGTGTCATTCACAACCAACAAACAAGAGACACTTTTCAACATACCATTGGGCGAATTTTACATATTTAATTTCCCCATCACTTGCCTAGTTAGCATACAGACAGTTGACTGGGTGTACCTGCAACCTGCCTTTTAAAATTTTAGTTGTTTGCCAATTTGATCAGAACACGATATCTAGAGCACATGATGTTAGTTTTGAGTGAAATGAGTTGCGCTAGATTCAGGTCGTTGAGATCTACGTATTGGTATATGTTTCGAGCATTTTTTAGCACTTTGAATTTTGAAAACTAAATTGATCCTGTGGATCACTTCTCCTCATTAGAAGCTTTTGGACCTCTAAAAGACTACTTTCAGTCAACAAATAGATGAGGGTATAGTTCCCTCATCCTTCCATCCTCAATCCATTTAGCTTTTGCTTGGATTTATGCCTTTGAGATCAACACGAAGGTACTCCACATTCCCTCGTTTTGAAGTTCTTGTCCTTCTATCAAGGATAGTATCTTGTTGCACTTCTTCAAGAAACTTTGGTGAGAAATATTCTATTGAAGGAATCTGAACATGCTCTCCTTGGTCATCAACCAAAGAAGGCCCATATAATCTCAAATCTTAAACATTAAAAATTGCATACATTTTGGATATAGGGAGGAAAATCCAAATGGAAGGCATTGTTACCAATCTTTTCTAGAATCTTAAAAGGTTCATACCTTATTGGTTTCAGGTTTTTACCTTCTCCTTTAAACCTCTCTTTTCTAATGTAAACCGAAACTTCATCTCTAACTTGGAAACTGTGGTCAACACGATGCATATCATGCCTTGTCTTGTATTGGCTTGGCTCTTTTGCAACTAATCTTGAACCATTTGATGCACCAATTGAACTTTCTCAATGAATTACTTTGCCTTATCAATGTCACTATGATCGTCAATAGAAATATCCTTTCGAAAGATAAAATATAAAGGAGATTTGGGTAAGTATCCAAAACATGCCTCAAATGGAGATGTTTGAGTCAATGAATGATTTTATCAGTTATAAGCATGTTGAATGTAGTGTTAGTCTTCATCCCAAGGCTTAGGATGTTTTCTTCAATATCCATGAAGCAGATGTACTACCATTTTGTTCACCACTTTTGTCTGACCATTAGTTTTTGGATGGAATAATGTGCTCTTTTTCAACTTGGTGTCCATGAGTGCCCATAAGCTTGATAGAAATTTCCCAACAAATCGAGAATCTCAATAAAAACTAATGGATTTGGGCAACCAAAATATACCTATACATGTCGAAAGAACATTTCTTGAGTCTGATCAGTTGTAACCTGCTTCTTACAAGGCGCTAAATTACACATCTTGCTGAAATGATCCACCACAACATAAAGATAATCATGATTTTTTTTAGACATAGGTAGTCCTACAAAGTCCATAGAAAAAAAATTCCAAGGACAAGAAGGAACTGGAAGTGGAGTATGCAGTCCTAACGTTCTATTACAAGGCTTACTTGTATCACTAAAGAACATCCTCTTACATATCATGATACAATTTCATTCATTTTAGGCCAATAACAATACCTTTGTAATATTACCATTATCTTGCCTACACCCAAATGGCTAGCAATAAGAGAAGTATGTTCTTCCCTTACGATGTTGATGCTTTCACCCTATGGAATGCATAGCCTGCCAAGATGATACAAAATTTTAGCATGCACATGGTAATCCAATTCCTCTACTTGGTTGCCTTCACACAAAGTTTCATATACATCTTTAAAGTCATCATCCAAAGTATATTTTTCAACATAGCTCTCATGCATGACAGAATTATGCTAAAGAATAATTGAATTACTAGAAATTGGTCTAGAAAGCATGTCAACAGCCTTTTTATAGATGCCTTTCTTATACCTTGTCACCAAGTGGAATTTCTACAAGATGCCCATCCATCTGAAGTGCCTCACTTGTTATAGATTAGTTTTTTATTACAAGTATTGAAATGGTTGATGATCAGTGTGAATGCTAGTTCCTTTCCCTTCAAATAGTGTTTCCACTTTTTCACACTTTTCTCTAGTGCATACATTTCCTTGTCATATGTAGGATAATTAACTACTGCACCATTAAAAGTTTCAGAATGGTAACATATGGGCTTACCACATTACATCAAGATCGATCCCATGGCATAGTCACTTGCATTTGCTTGTGTCTCAAATGGTTGTCTTAAATCAGGTAGTGCAAGAGCTAGAGTCGTACTGATTCTCTCCTTCAATGCACCAGAAGATTTTTTTTGCTTTCCTCCCCATTGAATTTTTTTTTTATGCTTGTCAAGGCATGTAATGGAGTTGCAATTGAAGAGAAGTTAGAAATAAACATTCTCCAATATTGGTCTGCTCCAAAAAATATTCTAACCTCGGTTACATTCTTGGGCTTGGGCCAATGTACAATGAATTTGACCTTTGAGTGATCTATCTTCGATTCACCCCCTCCAACAATCCCAAATAAATTAATGAGGTTTTCTGTTAAAATTGGCAACTAGGGCCAAACTCCATGTGGGTCATATTATTTATGGTAGCTGATATTTTCCTTGGATCCCTATCATCGAGAGGTGTAGGATTGATCTAAATATCATTCGATTCTGATAAGTATTCATGAAGATATGAATTTATTTGTGTTATGGGACAATTCATCAAGGTTTTCCAGCAAAAAAATAACCCCCATGTGTTCTCAACGTTTTAGTATAAAAGGAGGTGAACTAAGATTCATTAGGACACACTTCACTCTTGATTTCTCTCCACTCGCTTTAGGTTTTAGTGGACGAGAAATCTAGGAGGATTAAGGCCTAGATGTAGGAGGAAAGGAGGCTAAACAAGCCGCCCTAACCGCAGTCCTAAAGAGGATGGTCTAGCCAAAGTTCAAGGGAGGAGACCCCTACTTCTATACGCTGCCCTCTTGGCATTATGATACAGGTGTTGTCCTTGATGGAAACTCACTCAGATGAAAGTTCATAGTGCAGTAGGTCAACAGCAAAGGATTACAGATTAGAATCCAAAGAATGAAGAAAGAGAGGTATATGCTGATTAACTTTGTCCAAGGCACGTATACATGCGATTTAACAGAACAAAAGTAGTGTATAACATATACACACACTTTCACAGGAGGAAAAGCACGTACATGTTGGAAAACCAAGTTTTTTGGTCCAAGGTATTTGATCCAAGGTATTTTGGTCCAAGGTATTTGATCTAAGGTATTTTGGTCCAAGGTAATTGGTCCGAGTTATTTGGTCCAAGGTATTGACCCTATGTATTGGGTCCAAGGTATTGACCCTAGGTATTGGGTCCAAGGTATTGAGAAAGGCCTAAGAGTATATAAGGAAGAGAAGATCATTAGGTCAAGGTGTGCAAGCAATGAGATTCTAATGAATACTTCTATCTGAAGTATATATTATGTTGCACGATTATGTTTGGGACCAGATCTGAAATATTCATGTGCACCTTGAGTTCAAAATTGGATCAGGAATCATGAGACTTGAAATGACTTATTCTTGAATGATCTGATATTGGTTGAGACTAGATCTGATGTTTTGCGCCTATTCTATTTGTTATCAATCATGATCTGGGTTGTCTGAAGTCTGGAGTTGCAGCAAAGTTTTGAGTCAAAATTTACAGATTTGTACACAAGTTCATCTCAGCCAAAGGGAGTGTACCCACAGGTTCAACTCTTTCAAGTAGCGTATACAAAAAGAAAAGATTCATTTCAGATCTCACTGATTTATCTGATCAAATTCTATTGTTTTACTGCTGTCTATCAATGAAGTCTTCTTAGATCTGAACATAGAACTATTGTATATGGAAATTGGGTCTGATTAATTGATTGATTAAGAAGGAATGGTGATCCTTGTTTCTATCTGTTTTGAAATCTGTAATATGACAGTAAATCTTCAAAATGTCACTGATTGGTACAGTCTGTGGTTCAAAAGTTTATAATTCAGTATCTTTAGAGATAAACGCAGGTTGGATTAAAGGAAGTAGTGTATACACGCAAGTTGGGTTCAACCAAGTAGCGTATACACTCTAATGCATGTTTTTCGAGGTTACAGTTGGTTCTGGATGATGATGCAGGGTTCTGGGTATCAATGATCTGATTGTTCAGATTAACTGAATATTGGTTGATACAGTTTACGTTTAAAAGCTTTGATGGGTCCAGTATGAAAATTGGATGAAACGAGGCCTTCATGTGTATTGTTGTGTACCAGGAGCATCCAATCTAAAAATTTATGAAACGTGGTCCCTGGTGGAAGAGTAAAGCTTTCTATAGGCTAGCACCTACATACTAGTAAACATATTGGCTAGTACAAGAGCTAGGGGGTTGTAGCTCCCTTCCGGTAGAAGCTGGAAAACGAGAGAAGGTTGTAACCTTCTGCGGGTAGAAGCCTACGTACCAGTATGAATTTGCACCAGTACAAGATTGTAAAAAGATTTTCTTATTATTAAAAGAAGACAGAGGTGACAGCAGTAGGTGGTTTTCACCCACATTGGGTTTCCACCTTAAATCTTGGTGTTCATGTGTGTTGCTTATGTGTGATGCTTTATTCTACTTTTACTGCACTGTTTAATAAATCTCTGATATACTCGTTTAAGCTCAACACATGATAAACTGTCTAAATCACAATTTTTCTGCATATATGCTGGTTTCTTTAAGCACAGTCGTGTTTACATGCTAGTCCACTTCACTGAAGTAGTGTATATAAATCTGTTTTGGAAATAAAATTATTGATCTAATAATACTGATTCACCCCCCCTCTCAGTATTATTTCCGACAATAACTATCAAAGCAGGTCCTTCAAAAGAAGCTTGGTCACTTGAAGGGAGATCTATCATCATGAATAATCAAGAAAGCATGGGATCCATCAAACTGCCAATCTTTGATGGGAGCAACTTTGTTTATTCGAAGATAAGAACCACAACCTATCTACAATCGCTTGGAACAGATGTATGGGAAATTGTGGAAGGAGGATAGACACTTCCAACAACAATTCCTACAGATACGGCAGGTAAAAAGCAACATGAAACCAATGCCAAAGCTTTCAATACTTTATTGGGAAGTCTGTCACAATCAGAGTTTGTCAGAGTCATGCAGCTCAAATCAGCTAAAGAAATATGGGACAAAATCATTTTGAGCTACGAAGGAGACTCTCAAGTAAAATGTGCTCAGCTTCAAACTCTCAGAATTTAGTATGAAATGCTTAAGATGCATAGTGATGAAAGTATAGCTAGTTACTTCCTATGTATAGATGAAGTTGTCAATTGTATGAAGAATATGGGTGAAGAAATTAAGGAAGTCACCTTAGTTGAGAAAGTTTTGAGATCCTTGTCTGCTAAATTTGAATCCAAAGTGTTTTCCATAGAAGAAAAATAGGATCTACAGAATATCACTATGACGCAGCTTCACGGAATCTTAACGGCCTTTGAGATGAGAAAAGGAGGACCATCAAATATGAGAGAAGCTACATTCAAAGCTTCAGCAAAAGGAAAGGAAGAACACAATGAATCAAGACATATTTCAGAAGAAGAAGATGAGGTAAACTTTTTCAAAAAGCTTCAACGAGGTTCTGGAAGGTTTAGATGTAAGTTACCCTTCAAATTTTTTTCTTGTGGCAGAGTCAGTCATTATGCTGCCAGATGTCCTCATAAAGATAAATTTGAAAAAGGAAAGGAATATGCAAAAGCAAATAGAAAACAAGTTGTGAATAAAAGGAGCTACTATACTCATGAAGATAGCGATGGTTTATCTAATAGCGATGAAGATGAAACTGGACAAGATTACAAACTTCTCATGGATTATGACGATGATAATTTTTGGGATTCTTTAGAAGAGGAAAACCTTCATGAAGAAATGTCTAAACTCAAAAATTTGTTTAGAAGAAAAGAATAAGATTATAGATACTTTGACATACCAACTTACTGAAAATGAAAAACACAATGAAAAACTAGAATGTGAAATTGTGGGTCTAAGAAAGGATCTTGAGAAAACGAAATCTCTCAATCTTAGATTTTCTAAAGGATCAGTAACTTTAAATGAAATTATCAAATTTCAGAGTTCTCCTTTGTTAAAGACAAGTCTTGGATATACTGAAGAAGCATGTCAATCACAAAAGCTGCCAACCTCCACCAAAAGATATCTTGATGCAACAATGACCAGTGAACAGTATGAAAATCGTCAGTAAAGGCATAAAGCATATCACCAGGTAAATCAGACTCAATTTACTACAAGGATGAGTAGAAGCCACAACCAACCTCAGGTAAATCATACTCAATTTCCTCCAAAGATTAATATCAATAGAAACTACAATCACTAGGTCAATAGATTGGATAGTCGCAAGAACCTCTTTAATGGGCAATGTTTTTCATGTCATAACTTTGGACACAAAGCTGCTCAATGTGTTGCTTACATAGCCATCATGACTAGAGAAGCACAAAATCAACGTAATGTAACAAGGATCAAGAAAAGTTCCTATAATAACTTTTCTCTTCATGAAAATGAAATAGAATGCTCAATCTGTAACAACTTTGGTCATAAAGAATCTGAATGCAGGAGAAAATTTCGACAAACATCTCAAAAGGAGTAAACTCCATTAAATCCCAAGATATGGAGAAGGAAAGAATCTCAAACAGAAAGATGTGGTATAGTCTTGTATGCAGAAGGACAAGAAAATCAGTGGTACATCGATAGTGGATGCTCAAAACACATGACAAGTGACAAAGAAAATCTTCACCCATATAATGCCTTAGAAAAGGAAAATAATGTCTCATTTGGAAATGACACTCCTTCTATCATAGAAGGTAAAGGCTCTGTTTTCTTGAAAGAAAAGGTTAAAGCTGGAAATGTTGTGTGTAGATGGTTAAAGCATAACCTATTGAGTGTCAGTCAAATGTGTGATCAAGGAAATGAAGAAGTGTTTCGATCAAATGAATGTGTTGTTTGTGAGCTTGATACAGGAGAGACCATGATCAAAGGTACAAGAACTCCAAACAACTTATACATACTCAAGGGAGCACACCAATAGTGCTATCTAAGCAAAAATGATGAAAACTGGTTGTGGCATAGAAGATTGGGACATTTAAGCTTCTCTGAAATAAGAAAAGCATACAGATTCAAGGTTGTTTGTGATCTTCCAGATATCAGCATCCAAGAAAATACAATATGTAAACCATGTCAAATCGACAAACAAACCAAAGTTCACTTCATTGAAAATGAAGGGTCAGCTAGTAAGCCTCTTGAACTTTGTTGAAAATAGCAACAAGAAATGCTAAAAATAGAATTGCTATAAATATCATTTCAGGATATACTCCAACGCTGTTGGAAATAGCAAAAAATAGAAATGCTAAAAATAGCAATGCTATAAATAGTATTTTGGGACATATTCCAATTTTGATTTGTCCTTGAATCAAAATTGAGAATTGAAATTCGAATTTAGTATCACTAGTTGTTTGAAAAATAATTAATGAATTCATCTTGAGTTATTTAGTTGGAGAAAATCAAACATGAAGTCTTTGTGAAGACATGCAACAGTTATCCCTTTTATTGAGGAAGTTGTCCCTTAATTAAGGATAAGGATGAGTTATATTTGAGTTGTAATTAGTTAGCTCAGTTAACTGAGTTAAGTCCAGTTAGATTAGTTCCAAACAGTTTATGGAACTAATTGTGAGTTCAATCAATTAATGCATGCATTCATGCAACTAGTGTTCTCCAGATAACTGAATATTCTCTCATAAATAACTCATGCATGTTAGTTTAGACAGAGACTCAGTTGAGATTAAAGACAAGAACATTGTACTATCAATTGGAGGAATTTTCCTATAAAGGAAACTCATCCATGTAGAAGGAATTATCTCGTTCAGGATTGTGCAGTTATTTCAGAGGTTAGTGTTGTGTGTGAGGTGAGAATCACACAAGTTGTAGCTGGAGGACCCAGGAGAAACTACACAAGGAAATAGGAGGCTTGGAGGATTGAAGGAAGGCATATGTGTTGTCTATTCTGTCTATGAGCAGCAGTGAGGGATTGTACTGAGAGCTGGATAGATTGTGAGCTAAAGCTCTGTGTAATCCTGAGATATTTCCACTTGTATGACAATAAAGATAGTGGGGCTTTTAGCTGAGGCTTTCCACTAGAGTATTCTTCTGTTGTTCATGTGTATGATTTCTTCTTCTCTGTTATATGTGTTCCGATTGATCTTGCTCAAATTGATTAAGCTTCCGCAAAGTTTGATAGTAGTAATAGATCAAGTATTTTGCTTTAGTTACATTGCATTATCAGGTGATCTACAGTGAGAATTTCTACATGGTATCAGAGCAAGCTGATATGTTGAAAAATTCTACATGGTATCAAAGCTAGCTAATCTATAGAGAAATTTATACATGGTATCTGTTATGAAACCATCTCACAAAAAGATAGAAAAGAGAGATCCACGCCTTAGAATTCAGCCTCTTTGAGGGGGCAACCTCCTTTACATTACATAAATGAACAATTCTTGGATGATACAAATGACAAAACCTCCTTTCTATATATAGGAGTCCAAGGAGTCACAATATAATCCAGCCGACCTAACAATAATAATATAAAGCCACAAAAATAACAATAGAGGGATTCTATGGGGCACAGAAATAACAATATGGGGGTAATAGGGGCACAACAATATAAATAGGGGGTATAACTACAATATTAATGGGGTAATCACTAGTATTATAGGGACCCAACATGCCCCTCTTCTTCAAAAAAGTGTTGTCCTCAACGCTTGAGCAGTTCTGGATACTTCTGCATAAAATTCTCATCCTCCCATGTGGAATCTTCAGCGGATAAGTTCTTCCACTTGATAAGATACTCTGAAATTGATCGATTCCGTAGCTGTCGAGTTCTTGTTTCTGTGATTGCTTCCGGTTCCAATATAATTTTTCCTTCCTCGTCAAGTTCTGGCAATATTGTTTGAATTGGGAGCTTGTCACCTATAACCTTCTTTAAACATGAAACATGGAAAACTGGGTGCAATCGAGAAGCTGTAGGAAGCTCCAATTTGTATGCCATAGTACCAATCTTTTCCAACACCTTGTACGGACCATAATACTTTGATGATAATTTATTATCCTTCTTAGCTTGCTTTAGGGACATTTTCTTATATGGTTGTAGCCGTAGGAATACCCAATCACCTACATCAAAACTTCTTTCACTGCGATGTTGATCTGCCTGTTGTTTCATTCTATTTTGTGCCAACAGGAGGTCATCCTTTAAGAGTTGGAGGACTTGTTGTTGATGTTTGATGTGATGTTCCACTGCCTGAACCTTAGAATTTTCTCTTAAATATGATGTGATGGATGGTGGTTGATACCCATAAAGTGCCATAAATGGGATCATTTGTGTTGCTGTTTTTAGCTACCTATACCAATAGGTTTCATATTTCATGATTGGCAGGGAGAGGTCCAAATATGCTCTGCTTTGATGATGCAAAGATCCCATATTTTCAAAAGAAGACAAGCTGTGCATATAGCTTGATATAGACTCAATTTTGATGGATGGTCCAACTGCCTAATCTGGATCATGCCATGTTTTAAATTTTCAGTTGTAGAATAGAGAAAGAAGTCTGTCCAAACTGTTTAATCTTGGCAGACAAGTAGCTTAGGTAGAGAAGTAAGGCTCCCAACTGCTTAATCTGGGACCTTGGAAGCAATAAGGGTAGCAGTAGATAGAAAATCAAAAGGAAAAATCCAGAGAAAAGAAAAGGAAAATAAGGGTTTGCAAGTCTAAGTGCACCCTCAAAGAAGAAACAAAAAATGCTAGGCAAATAGATGGGTAGGCAGAAGTGTCATCCCTTACAATTGAAGGTGTGCTAACCTATTTCACAAAGCAAAATCAATGGATTGAGAAGCCCTTCTTCTCTATCAGGTTGCAGCAAAGCAAAGAAGCATGTCTAACTTCCCAATTCTCCCCTTTTCCATTCATTACTAACATCCCCTCATCAGTTGAGATTCATGGAAGAATTGGTGGTTTTATGGTGGTTCTTAGTCCTATTAGAAGCCACATTTCTTGTCTAAATTCTTTTCATTTTGATCTACTCCCTAGGCTAAGTTATTTTCAAATAAACTTAGTAATGTCACCCCTCATCCACTCTTTCATCCACATTAATCTCTAACTGCTATTATATTATTCCCCTATGTACCCTTTCCCTACTATTATAACACCATGGTGTATAAACCCCAAGCATGGTATAAATACCCCTCCCCTTGGCATTATAGCCAATAAGTCCTCTGTCAGGGATCAAATGGACATCTGGTCAGTTTGAGAAACCTAAACCTAACCCCCTTCCCCCCTTCTGAATCCATTTGACCCATTAAAACCTCTATCTGCTAAGAAAACCTTATGAATAACCCTTTTTGCCTATAACCCGCTGCATTTGCAAAAAACACACCAAAAAACCCACCCTTTTGACTTATCCAAAGTATGGGCGCCGTATTATTTTTATATTAAAAAAGCATTGAAAAACCTTTACAAATCCGCCATATCCCAAGAGGTTTCCGCCAAGCACAGATCCCGAAAGAAATATTAAAATAATCCCGCCCCCTTCCGTATTGTCCGATCACCTCACTGATCCGTCAACCGTCGGATCGGACCCCTTTGATCCGACGGTCCTCATCCATATCGGACCAGCCCTAACGTCCGACAGATACCTTCCGATATCTGTCAGAGGGTGACGTCAGGCCTCCGCCACGCGTCATCCCCACAGCTTATCGGAGGTACGCCTAACAATTTCGCATCCGTATCAAAAGCGGTGCGATGAGAAACCGCTAACCGCTTCAGGTTTCGGTCGATCCGCCCGGCCAACGTCATCACCACGTCAGACCCACGTCAGTGCCACCCCGCCGTCGCGTTAGCGCCCTTGTCTGCCCCTGTGCTAATATGCCTACCACCTCATTATCCCCGTGGACCAATCACAGCCTGCCACATCACCCAATGACGTCATGCTGACGTCATCCGGCCTTGACCCCACCTGATGATGTCATGCTGACGTCATCCAAAAAAGGCGCTAATGTCCCAAAAAATCCATATTTTGGCTGAATTTTCGCGTTTTTCATACTTTTTCGCCAAACGTTGTTGCTTTCTCTGCATGGTTTTTACGTTCAAACGTGCACCACCTTGTTGAATTCGACCTGCAGACCTTCAGCGCATCATTTCTACATACATCCGTGACCGTTGCTCGCTACATACCAGATATTTACCCTCGTAAAACCTTCCTACACCTGATTTGTCTGTAAATTCCCTCAGAAAGGCTTAAGAAACAAAGAAACTTCCAATTCGCTGGCAAAATCCCTGCGCCTAGTCCCCATTTGCAACTCAAAGGTCGAAAATCATCAGCTGAGCCTTGTTTGCCTAAAATTTCACCAAAAGACTGCACTTTGTTCGCGCAATCGCGAACCGGTTACTCAAATTACACCTACTTGCTATAAGAGAGAGATTAAGACTAGACATTAATCGTATCTACACCTTAAAGCAGTATTTCCATTGCTGCAGTTGATTATTTGTCCTTTATCCCTGAATAATTCACAGTTCTCCATCAAAGAAAACTCCGTTGTGTTGCTCTGCATAGCAACTCCATCTATAATCCCAGGAGAAACCATGGATCCACCAGTGGCTCCTATAGCGTTGAACATTGCTCCATTGAATGCCCCTCAGAGAGAATTGGAGTGGCAACCTCTGGCAGACATGGACTATCAAATCTCAGAGGAAATGCTAATGAAAACCAAGTTCCACATCCACCTGCTCAATGAATTGAAGGCGAAACATGACACTGGAAAAGATGTGCTGGGCATATGGGACTCTTTTCTCCCTATATTCAAGCTTCCTCAGGTCAATCAATTCCCTGATTTGATCCACCTATGTGATGAAAACTATGACCCTACTCAGAGGGCAGTTCTTGACCCTTCAGGCGCAGTTGTGTTCTATATCACCCCAGAAGCTATCAAAGATATGCTCTGCTTCAGGACTGAGAAGAAACTAGTCCCTATGTCACTTGAAGACCTGATAAATCAAGGAGCCAGATTGACAGATGCTCAGGTCACCAAATTAAATCAGCTGTACATTGACTCTGACTCTGTGAAGTATCCTCCTATCAATCAAGTATACCTCAACCAACTGGGCAGAGATCTTGCAGACATGATTAGTCCCATTTTGGGCTACAATTCAATTGAGTTTCTTAATCAAACTATGCTGGTAATGATGCTCATGTTTGCCCCTGGAAAGTTTCCTATCTGCTATGACTATGCCACCTATATAGCAGACAAAATACATTCGCAATTAATGAACCTGGCAAGAGAAAGAGTGTTCAGATACACCTCTTACATTTACCACTTAATCTTATATCATCAACATCAGAAGTTCTCTTTTCCAATCAAAAGAGTGGATGCCCAAGGCAATCCAAGATCAGTGGTTTATTGGTCCTCTGCTTTCCATTGTAGAGCCGAGTCTCCTTATACTTATTGTGAGTTCATAGACCTCTTCATCCACCCAGCTATGTCTATGATGATGAGCTCACCTCCTCCAAGGCTCACTGATGACATGCAAAGGATCCTTCAGTTATCCAAATCATATAGCATTGGGGACTGGTACTTTTACCAGAACCACACCGTCATCAGGATATATGGGTGTGAATTGCCTCCTTACAGACTACCCAGATATGTGCCTATGAGACTTTTTGCCCTAGAATATTTCAGGCAGTTTGGCAACGTTGATGTGCTTCACTTTTCAGGCAAAGGCAAGAAAGCACAGCTGAAGGTCAGGAACCAACTTGTCCACTTTAACTATAACAAAAGGGAGGAAGGTTGGAAAGAAGCAGACAGGATGCTTGAGTCCCTTGGCCTTCAAACCAGTTTCCTTTGGAAACCTTATGACCCCAATCACTTCATAGCTTTGAGAAGGCTCAAATATAAGTTGTCTGGCTATGATCATGTAAAGATTCCTCACATTGAAAAATATGCAAACCAAGTAAAATGGAGGAGAGGAACCTTAGAAGAGCCTGTTACACAAGAAGAGTTGAATCAAAGAGTGGTAAGGAATCTAAAGAAGATGGTTGACCTTGAACTTTGTTCACAGGTGTTTTCCCTTCCAAGCACACAAGTGTGAGCAGTTGCATCTTCCTCGACTGCAAATCAACAAACAACCAAAGCCACTGAAGATATATCTAGCAAAGGCAAGGAAAAGGAAATGGATACCGAACAGCCACCTCATGAGAAGGTGAAACAACAGCAGCAGCAGGTAGAACATCAACAACAACAGGAATTACAGCAAGAAGAAGGGCAGCATGACAAAGAGCAGCCCCCACAGCAAGAAGGGGCAGTCGAGGCCCCAATTTTCACTGAACAACAGGCACAAAACACGGTGCCTCCTAGGCAAGAAACATCAGCTGAAGCATCAGCCCTCCAAACTCCACAAAAGGAGGATATAAGCAGGAAAAGGGACAGAGAGACTCCCTTAACCACATCAGTAAGTCATGGTGAGAAAAGACAGAGATTGAATCCTTTCTCTGAGGAGGAAATGCCAACAGGGCAGTCTTTGGGCATGGGCCCACCTAGCAGAGAAGCATCTGCTAGCTCATTTCAACAGGGACAAGACAGAACAATAGGAGGAGAAGTCAGCTCCTCAAGCCACCAAAAAGAAGCTGAAGGAGGAATCAAACAGCAGTTCATAGACATAAAGAGGAGGAATGAGCCAATAAAGATACAACTATACAATCATTTGTTGAAGATGGCTCCCACTAACCAGGAAAGACAGATGTCTGCTTATGATGTTAGTGAAGGCAAAATGATCATGAGTCATTTCTTGCCAGCTGTAGCACAGCCCCAGTCTCCTGTAGATTATATAAGGACCAATCTTGAGGTCCTTGCCAAGGACATCCACCCAATGGAAAAAATTGAATTACACAAGCAAACGGGTGAGATGGTGTATGCCTCCTTGGCAGACAAAACATTGGACAATTATAGGCTATAAAATAGCCTTAATAATACAGCTGCACAACTTGAGTTGGAGAGAGCATCCTCTCAAGCAAAGGACAATAGAATAAGGTCCTTAGAAGATATAATTATAGAGATTGGGCATGATCCCAAGGATATCAAGGGCATACAAGAAATATTAAAGTTGAGGGACACAGACATGGCAGCTTTGAAGAGAAAGATCAAGATCCCAGCCACAATTCACCCTCAAACAGATGAAGTTGCCCAGCAGAGGGATGGTCAAGATGCCACAGCTTTGCTGGTGTCTCTATACAAGCAGCTAATTCAGACTCAAGAAAAGCTGGGAGAATCAGAGGCTGCACAAGCAACATTACAGGAAGCTTTGAAGCAAAAAGAAGAAGGTCAGACCTCCCAGCCTCCTCCTGAAATAATAAACCTTGAGGAAACTGCTCCAACTACTGTTCCTCCTCCTCAACAAACAGAACAGGCAACACCATCCACCTCAGCACCACCAGCAACAACAGAGCAGGCCCAAAACCTGGACATGCAAAAGCTGAGAAATGAGATTCAGGCCCTGGAAGCACAAATGACAGAACTAAATGAGGCCAGGGAGAAATTAGCCAAGGTAAATGAAATATATGACAAATCCAAGCAGACCGTGGCAGAAAAGGGCAGGGAAATAAAAGCCCTCAAAGACAGGATAAAGGAGCTAGAAAACGAGCTCCAACTAGACAAAGTGGTGGCTGAGATCAAGACAGTGCTATGGGCCAATATAGGTCAGTCTATTACTGACCAATGGCAGTATATTGACACAATCCATGAGCAGTTGGAGCTCATTGGAAAAGCACAGAAGGAAATTCAGAGGTCAAGGGCAGCTCTAGGCAATATGCCTGAAATTGCCACCAGGATGATCAATGTGCTCAATAACAGAACAAGTTCTCAGTTAGCAACCATGGGAATTCCTAACAGGACTGAGACTATTATGTTGGTAAAAAGGGTCCTTACACTAAGAAACTTAGTGCAGACATTGGAGAGAAGGACCCAAGACATGCAGACCGAGGTAAACAGATTTATGGACAAATTTGTGGTATTACAGAACCGAGGTCTCCCTGGCTTACTGAACAGTGCAGGGAAACTGCTTACCCATGAGCAGTATGCCAAGAGAGTCAATACATTTGCCACAAGTCAGATCACTGAAAGGCCCAACACCTCAGAAGAAACAGGGCCAGCTACAGGGCAAAGTCTCTACAACAGAGTAGAGAATTTATTCTTTATAATGAATGAAATAAATCACCTGTTTGAAGTGCCTCCTAACTTCTATAAATACACAGAGGCAGATGAGACTATGGATGCAATTCTCAGGCATCAACTACCCACACAGGAATGGTGGACAAAGGTAATACAAATGATCTTATAAACCAGGAAACCATTCTTCAAGTTTTTCATCAAAAATATAAGGTGGCATGCACAGAAAAAACTTAGTAAAATCAGCAAGCATGAAAAGATAAAAGCTGAGCCAACTCAGCAGGACTTTCGGCCAGCAAGTCAAGATGGACAACTACAGGTGACAGGGCCAAAAAGTTACAGCAGAGCAGCCACATCAGCGCATTTTCCAGCATTTAAAGCAGATCGTTCCAACCGACTCAGTGGCCTCCAAAGGCCAAATATCTTCTGACTGATATAAATGAACATTTATGATGTATTAAAGACAGCAATAACTTTTTGTCTGCTGTTATCTACAAAGTTGGTGAAATTTTTATTTCTCAGATGACTCAACGCCATAGATATTTTGTATTACCGCTTGTATATATTTGCCCCTCGCATAAGCTTGCAGGGGTTGTTATTGATTTCTCTTGAAGAAGTTCCTATGCTGTAATCTTTGCAGAGTTTAACAACAAAAGTAATGGAATTTATGAAGTTCTGAGTTGTTAAATGCATTCATGGTGTTTTGTTGAAGTTTGCAGGATCCCTGTGCATCTCATATACAATAAGTTTTTCTGTAACTCTCTTCGTTCTGTGTTTCAATCTTTTACCACCCATACATGTTTCTAAGTTCTTAGTATTTAGCAGCAAAGAAAAAGAATAGCCTTCAGGATTTATTCTTGCAATACCCTAGGCTCAATCTAAGTTGTTAATGAATGTTTTCCTTAGTTATAATCTTGATAGGTGTAATTCTTAATTGCTACACTTTCAGAATATATCTTTCACAGTGACCTTTGTTTCAGGAATTCAAGTTTTCTCCTGAACAATATATTTCACTTTCACAGCATTAGTTTAATGGAGAATTCTTAATTGCTTTTCATTAGCTAAACATGCATCATCATACATCATCACTTAAACGTTAAATTTTGTTTGTTGAGATACCCAATAGGCCCTGCATTCTGAACATTCCCACTAAAGCATTTCAAACATTTCACAGTTTTAGACTCCGTTGCCCAATGAAATACAACTGTCTAAACATTACATCTTAGGCATTGAAAGACATCCTTCAACCAAAGCATAAACAAAAACCTGAGCATAATAGCTAGCCTAAAACACTATCATAACAGAGACAAATCATTAAGAGAGAGCCCTCTCTGATTGCAGTTTGGCTAGAAACTGTAATCCAAAGATTGGTTAGTGGTTACCCCGGTCGTATTCCCTTGGGAGTCATAGGGAACAACCTGGGTGTTAACATAAATGGCGACTCCACTGGGGACCTGAGCATATTGTTTCTCAAACTGTTGTCTGCCAAGACAGTTGTATTAAAAGCTTGAGCAGTCCCTTAAACAATCCTAAGGTATCTTAGAAAATACCAAAAACAAATTTAGAAGCTGGCTCCTAAAAGGGAAACCAGACACACTAGGTCAAACCCTGACCCAAATTCACCAGCAGTTTTTGAGAATCCTAATATAATCCCTAGAATAATTAGGAAGCATCAAAGGCAGGAAAATCCTAGTGATTTGAGTCCTGAGACAGCCCACCCTAAACCAGTTCCAACCCCTATCAAGGTTCTATTTCGCTCTACCCCTGTCTCCCCCAGTTCACCATCTACATCTCAAAGCCCCCCTTGCACATCTTCACCCACTGCACATATCCCCTTGAACAATACCCTAGGTGCTGCTACACCTGTTACCCCTGTGGCACACATCGTTCCTGTTATCCCAGTTGCTCCTCTGAATCCCCAAAACCTTGTGAATATGGCTAACAGATATGCACCCTTGCAGATACCAGCTAATGCTGCAGCTCTACCCCAAGACTACCAAACCAAAATCTCATATTTTGACTCCACTGGCCCTTTGACAGCTATTCAGCATGCCAAAAGGATGCAAGACCATTTTGAAACTTATGAAATAGATGATGACAGTGTGAGAATGAGGATGTTTGTTCAAAGTCTGACTGGAGATGTAAGAACTTGGTTTAGATCCCTGAATGCAAATTCCATCAGAACTCCTGATGAGCTTTATCAAGCCTTTACTAGCAGATGGGAGAAGAAGAAGGATCCTCTGCACATACTTGGTGAATATGACACTATCAAAAGGGGTCCCCAAGGGACTGTTTTGGAGTATTGTGCAAGATTCAACAATGTATATAACGCAATCCCACAAAATTTAAGACCCCCTCCTGATTTAGCTTTGTACAAATTCCCTGATGGTTTTGACCCTGACATGGCCTATCAGTTGAAGGAAAGAGACCCTCAAACCCTTGCAGAGGCCCAAAAGGTTGCTGTCACAGTAGAGGCTAACCTGATTGCCAAAAGAAACAGGGCAAGGTTGGAAAAGACAACCACCTTCAAAGAAGAACCCTCAGCCTTTGATCAAAAACTGGATGCAATACTCACTGGTATGAAGAGATTGGGGGATAGAGTGGAATCGGTTGAGAGAAAGTCCTCATGGGAATCACCACAAAACAACCCTCCTAGGAATCCAAATTTTAGGAGAAATCAAAATCGAAACGTTGGCAAGACTAATCCTGACCAAGACATAAGACCCCCTTTCCAAGAAAACTATGTTGATACTTCCACATCAAGTGAACCCAATGAAGATTCTCAGATTAATTTAATGGGTCTAGATGGTGAAAGTCAAGTTTTTTTTACACAAGAAGACCATGAGGATGAGGTAATCAAGCTATTCCCAATCAAATCAGGTGAGTCATTTGACTTCAAACAAGGCTATGACATAGTTGTTTATGAAGTCCATAAGCAATACAAGCTAAGGAGCAGAACTGTAAATATAACACAGCCTGAAAAGATAAAAGATAATCAGTAGCCCAAAAGAGCCATAGTTACAGAGCCAAATAACCCAACAGATTCGCTTACAAAAGAAGTAACCATTGAAGAAGTCACTGAACCAGCTTCTTCAAAACAACAGCCCATGGAGGTATCATCCTTGCACCCTAACCCAAGTGTCACTCCTCAAGAGATGACCAAGAAGGGCAAGCCTCAAAATCATGATAACAATCAAGAAGAAGAGTTAGTGAACAAGGAAAGAAATGTTATCCACAGCCAAAAGACCCAATCTGAAAAACCCTTTGATCTAGAAATTGAGATTAGTAAAGTGAAGATAGCAATTCCTCTCTTAGAATTGGCCAAACACAGCATTTACAAACAACAAATTAGGAAATCCCTCCAACTTACTAGCAACAAAGATGATGTTAATGTGTTGGATGATACCCCAGAGCTACTTTTTGGCCCTGAGGTGGATGGAAAGACAGCAGGTGTAGGCATTTTACCTTTCTATGTCAGCCTGCATGTTCATGACAAAATATTACACAATGCAATGTTTGACTCGGGTGCCTCTCACAACCTGATGCCCAAATCAGTCATGGAAAGACTGAACCTGGATATTGCCAGACCATACAAGGACCTGTTCTCCTTTGATTCTAGCCAAGTCAAGTGCTTAGGCCTAATAAAAGATCTATGTGTATCTCTTGTTCAGTACCCAAATAAAACAATTCTAATGGATTTTGTAGTTGCTGACATCCCACCCAAGTATGGGATGTTGTTATCAAGTTCATGGGGGGCTCAACTTCAAGGTTCCCTGCAGTTAGACATGTCATATGCCACCATCACTGTTTTTGGGCAACCAAAGAGATTATACAGAGAAACATTAATGAAATACATGGTCAGCAGTGAAGAAAAGCCTCAAAACTTTCCCATATATGCTGTCCACTCAGACATAGACTCATACATTCTCTTCAATGATAATGCAACTCTCTCAGATAATGGGGTTGAACCCAAGACACTCATACAAGAGGAAGACACCAATGAGCAAACTGCTACCCAAGACACAATGATTAAGCAAACATTAAACACAGCTGCTGCTCAAGAAAGTGAACAGGTCCCATCAAGTTTGGAAACTGCCCTAGAAAACAAACAAGAGGGCAAAACAGAGCTTCGACTTACAAATCCAACACATAAAGAGGTCACTAAGTTCTCCCTGGAACCAGAGATCCTATGGTTCCTGGAATTTGATGGGTCAGTCAACAAATTAGGGGCAGGAGCTGGAGTTTAAATACATAATAAACAAGACAGTCATGCAGAAGGCCGAGCCTATAGACTGAATTTCAAGTGTACTAATAATATGGCAGAATATGAAGCTCTTTTACTAGGCCTCAAGCTAGTAAGGTTCTTACAAGCCACAAAGGTCTCAATTATGGGGGATTCAGATTTAGTCATCCAACAAGTGAAAGGCAATTTTGTCACCAATGACAAGAGACTGAGGTCTTATAGGTCTGCTGTGGCTGAAACACTAAGCTTCTTCACTGAATTTCAAATTACTAAGATTCCCAGAACCCATAACTTGCATGCCCATAGTTTAGCCACATTTGCAAGTACCTGCAAGCTACCTTTTGAGCCCCATCATTGCTTTACAGCTGAGGTATAACACAGACCTTCTGTCCCAAACAATGTCAAAGACTGGCAGGTATTTGAAGATGATGCACAAATAAGCAATTTCTTGACCTTGCAACAAGAATTTGCAGGACTAAATATTGACATTGAAAAATCAAGTCAATCACAAATACAGTTTGAACAGACCAACCACCTAATATCACCCAAAACAGCAAAATAAATGCTAAATCCAACTATTTTCAACAAAGAGAACATACTACAAATTCAACAAACCAATCATGAGGAAATAGCTATGGTAGAGGCTGAAATCATAGAGCTAAGAGACAATTTTCTCCCAACAGGCCTAACTCCGTTAGAAGACATCTTTGACTCAAATGACATCCCTAGAAAACCAAAAATGCAGCCCCTAAATGCAGCCATTGAAGAGTACAACATTGGCACGGTTGATAAGCCCAAGATAATAAAGCTATCTGCATCTCTGCCTCCTGATCAAAAACCCAAATACATTGACCTTTTCAAAGAATTCCAGGATGTCTTTGCATGGGGTTATGAGGATTTAAAATCCTATGACACCTCTGTTATCCAGCATACTATCCCTCTCAAGCCTAATCAGAAGCCATTCAAACAAAAATTGAGAAGGATTAATCCCATGCTCCTCCCTTCAATTGAAAAGGAACTGCAAAAAATGTTTAAAGCTGGTATCATAGCACCAATCAGGTTTTCTGATTGGATTTCAAATTTGGTGCCCACAAGAAAGAAAACTGGCGAAATAAGGCTTTGTGTGGATCTTAGGAACTTGAATCAAGTATCCCTCAAAGATAATTATCCCTTACCCAAGATGGATCACATCCTCCAAAGAGTGGTAGGTGCCTCAAGGATATCACTACTTGATGGATTCTCAGGCTTCAATCAAATCCTGGTACACCCTGATGATCAAGACAAAACAGCATTTACAACCCCATGGGGAACTTTCAAATATGTAAAAATGCCTTTTGGATTGAAAAATGCAGGGGCAACATTTCAAAGAGCAATGGACATTGCTTTTGCCAAAGAGATTCATGACTTCCTTGTCATTTATTTGGATGACCTCACACCCTTCTCAAAATCTGACCAAGAACATTTGAAACACTTGAGGCAGATCTTCTTAACATGCAGGAAATATGGAATTTCATTGAATCCCAAGAAATCCCTGTTTGGTTTAGAGGAAGGTAAACTGTTGGGCCACATCATTTCTAAAGATGGCATTAGGATAGATCCAGAAATGATACAGGCTATCTTACAAATGCCCCACCCAAGAAATATCAAATAATTGCAAGGATTCTTGGGAAAAATCAATTTCTTGAGAAGGTTTATCCCAAACTTAGCAGAATTGATCAGATTGCTAAATAACATGCTAAAGAAGGATTCAAAAGTGAAATGGACTGTTGAAGCAAATCAAGCCTTTGAAGGTATAAAATTGGCCCTTACTCAAACTCCAGTCTTAACAAATCCTCAATTTGATAAAGATTTCATCATTTTTTCCTTTGCCTCCCAACATACTATTGCTGCTGTTTTATTACAAAAAGATGACCAAGGAAATGAGAAACCCATTGCTTTCTTTAGTAGAGCTCTTAGAGATGCTCCCCTAAAATACCAAATCATGGAGAAACAAGCTTATGCTTTGGTTAAAGCCATTAAGGACTTTAGGATTTATATCCTTTATTCCCATGTTATAGCTTATGTGCCAAGTCCTATTGTCAAAGACATTCTCACCCAAGAAAATTTAGAGGGCAGAAGAGGAAAGTGGATTGCCAACATTTTGGAATTTGATATTGAGATAAAACCTACAAAACTAATAAAAGGGCAAGGTTTGGCCAAACTAATGACAGAATAAAACTTCCAAGCCTTAGACATCAACCAGCTAGACAGTGAACCGGAGCTGGCGACTCCAAAGATCAATGTAGCCTTCGAACAATCCCCTTGGTACTCTGATATATGTTATGTGTTACAAAACCTGTGTGCTCCCCCAGGATTGTCCAGAACTAAATGTAGGTTCTTAAAATTGAAAGCTTCTAAATTCTGTGTTATGGATGGAAATTTACTTTGGAAAAACCATGAAGGGATATTGTTAAGCTGCTTAATTGAGAATGAGACTAACAATATCATAAAAGAATTTCATGCAGGTGACTGTGGTGGACACTTGTATTGGAAGTCCACTGTGGATAAAATACTGAGGGCTGGTTACTACTGGCCCACCATGTTCTCTGATGTCAAGAAATTCACTACCTCATGTCATAAATGTCAAGTGTTTGAGGGAAAGAGACAGTTACTGCCACTTCCCTTAAGGCCTATTGCAACAGAGAGACCTTTTCAACAATGGGGCTTGGATTTCATTGGGGAAATTCATCCCTCATCTTCAGGCCAACATAGATGGATCTTAACAGCCACAGACTACTTCACTAAGTGGATTGAAGCTGTTCCATGCAGACAAGCAAATGATTCAACAATTATTCAGTTTTTGGAGAATAACATATTGGCTAGATTTGGCTGCCCTGACAAAATAATAACAGACAATGTTGTTGCTTTCAGATCCAAGAAGATGGTGAATTTCTGCCACAAATTTCACATCACCTTGGGCCATTCTACTGCATACTATCCCCAAGGAAATGGCCTTGCTGAATCATCAAATAAAAGCCTGGTAAACATTATAAAGAAAGTGCTAGAAGAGAACAAAAAGAATTGGCATAAGAAGCTTGTGAATGCCCTATGGGCAGATAGACTAACAACCAAGAGATCAATTGGGACTAGCCCATATGAGTTGGTTTATGGATTAGAAGCTAAATTCCCTTCATCACTAGGGATTCCTGTCATGAAACTTCTTCAAGAAAGTCAAGCTGAACCAAATGATATGCAAAGAAGGATCGATCAAATAATATGCTTGCACCAAACTAGAGATCAAGTCTACAGCAGAGTTCAAGTTTTACAAGAAAAATTAAAGAAGGCCTTTGACAGAAGGACTAAGGCAGAAGATTTCAACATTGGTGACAAAGTCCTCAAATGGGATTCAAGAAGGGAAGATAAAGGAAAACATGGAAAATTTGATTCCCTTTGGAGAGGACCATTTGCTGTCCAAGCAGTACAAGGAAACAACACTTATTTCCTTAAAAGTCTTAATGAAACTAATTTGGATGAAGGTCCTGTGAATGGCAGGATGTTGAAGCACTATTTTGACTATCACCCATAAGTGCAGCCTGAGTTTCCATTGTACATATTCAAGTGTATATATTACTCTCTGTAAGGATGTAAAAATGCAGTTTTTCAAGTTTATTAACTATCAGCAAAAGGCAACTAGGATCATAGATCTACCAAGATGGGAAGAGCACAATTTTGGCATTTTAAAGCAGCATACTGCAAGTATTGGTGAAAGCAGTCAAAGGCCAAGGCATTCTGACCTGCTGTTCTTGGTCTTTCTAATGAAAAACCATCCCCATGTGGAGCCACTATTAGCTACCTATACCAATAGGTTTCATATTTCATGATTGGCAGGGAAAGGTCCAAATATGCTTTGCTTTGATGATGCAAAGATCCCATATTTTCAAAAGAAGACAAGCTGTGCATATAGCTTGATATAGACTCAATTTTGATGGATGGTCCAACTGCCTAATCTGGATCATGCCATGTTTTATATTTTCAGTTGTAGAATAGAGAAAGAAGTGTGTCCAAACTGTTTAATCTTGGCAGACAAGTAGCTTAGGTAGAGAAGTAAGGCTCCCAACTGCTTAATCTGGGACCTTGGAAGCAATAAGGGTAGCAGTAGATAGAAAATCAAAAGGAAAAAGCCAGAGAAAAGAAAAGGCAAATAAGGGTCTACAAGTCTAAGTGCACCCTCCAAGAAGAAACAAAAAATGCTAGGCAAATAGATGGGTAGGCAGATGGGGTTGCAGAAGTGTCATCCCTTACAATTGAAGGTGTGCTAACCTATTTCACAAAGCAAAATCAATGGATTGAGAAGCCCTTCTTCTCTATCAGGTTGCAGCAAAGCAAACAAGCATGTCTAACTTCCCAATTCTCCCCTTTTCCATTCATTACTAACATCCCCTCATCAGCTGAGATTCATGGAAGAATTGGTGGTTTTATGGTGGTTCTTAGTCCTATTAGAAGCCACATTTCTTGTCTAAATTCTTTTCATTTTGATCTACTCCCTAGGCTAAGTTATTTTCAAATAAACTTAGTAATGTCACCCCTCATCCACTCTTTCATCCACATTAATCTCTAACTGCTATTATGTTATTCCTCTATGTACCCTTTCCCTACTATTATAACACCATGGTGTATAAACCCCAAGCATGGTATAAATACCCCTCCCCTTGGCATTATAGCCAATAAGTCCTCTGTCAGGGATCAAATGGACATCTGGTCAGTTTGAGAAACCTAAACCTAACCCCCTTCCCCCCTTCTGAATCCATTTGACCCATTAAAACCTCTATCTGCTAAGAAAACCTTATGAATAATCCTTTTTGCCTATAACCCGCTGCATTTGCAAAAAACACACCAAAAAACCCACCTTTTTGACTTATCCAAAGTATGGGCGCCGTATTACTTTTATATTAAAAAAGCATTGAAAAACCTTTACAAATCCGCCATATCCCAAGAGGTTTCCGCCAAGCACAGATCCCGAAAGAAATATTAAAATAAATCCTGCCTCCTTCCGTATTGACCGATCACCTCATTGATCCGTCAACCGTCGGATCGGACCCCTTTGATCCGACGGTCCTCATCCATATCGGACCGGCCCCGACGTCCGACAGATACCTTCCGATATCTGTCAGAGGGTGACGTCAGGCCTCTGCCACGCGTCATCCCCACAGCTTATCGGAGGTACGCCTGACAATTCCGCGTCCGTATCAAAAGCGGTGCGATGAGAAACCGCTAACCGCTTCCCGTTTCGGTCGATCCGACTGGCCAATGTCATCACCACGTCAGACCCACGTCAGTGCCACCCCGCCGTCGCGTCAGCGCCCTTGTCCACCCCTGTGCTAATATGCCTGCCACCTCATTATCCCCATGGACCAATCACAGCCTGCCACATCACCCAATGACGTCATGCTGACGTCATCCGGCCTTGACCCCACCTGATGACGTCATGCTGACGTCATCCAAAAAAGGCACCAATGTCCCAAAAAATCCATATTTTGGCTGAATTTTCGCGTTTTTCATACTTTTTTGCCAAACGTTGTTGCTTTCTCTGCATGGTTTTTACGTTCAAACGTGCACCACCTTGTTGAATTCAACCTGCAGACCTTCGGCGCATCATTTCTACATACATCCGTGACCGTTGCTCGCTACATACAAGGTATTTACCCTCGTAAAACCTTCATACACCTGATTTGTCTGTAAATTCCCTCATAAAGGCTTAAGAAACAAAGAAACTTGCAATTCTCCGGCAAAATCCCTGCACCTAGTCCCCATTTGCAACTCAAAGGTCGAAAATCATCAGCTGAGCCTTGTTTGCCTAAAATTTCACCAAAAGACTGCACTCTGTTCGCGCAATCGCGAACCGGTTACTCAAATTACACCTACTTGCTATAAGAGAGAGATTAAGACCAGACATTAATCGTATCTACACCTTAAAGCACTATTTCCATTGCTGCAATTGATTATTTATCCTTTATCCCCGAATAATTCACAGTTCTCCATCAAAGAAAACTCTGTTGTGTTGCTCTGCATTACAACTCCATCTATAATCCTAGGAGAAACCATGGATCCACCAGTGGCTCCTATAGCGTTGAACATTGCTCCATTGAATGCCCCTCAGAGAGAATTGGAGTGGCAACCTCTAGCAGACATGGACTATCAAATCTCAGAGGAAATGCTAATGAAAACCAAGTTCCACATCCACCTGCTCAATGAATTGAAGGCCAAACATGACACTGGAACAGATGTGTTGGGCATATGGGACTCTTTTCTCCCTATATTCAAGCTTCCTCAGGTCAATCAGTTCCCTGATTTTATCCACCTATGTGCTGAAAACTATGACCCTACTCAGAGGGCAGTTCTTGACCCTTCAGGCGCAGTTGTGTTCTATATCACCCCAGAAGCTATCAAAGATATGCTCTGCTTCAGGACTGAGAAGAAACTGGTCCCTCTGTCACTTGTAGACCTGATAAATCAAGGAGCCAGATTGACAGATGCTCAGGTCACCAAATTAAATCAGCTGTACATTGACTCTGACTATGTGAAGTATCCTCCTATCAATCAAGTATACCTTAACCAACTGGGCAGAGATCTTGCAGACATGATTAGTCCCATTTTGGGCTACAATTCAATTGAGTTTGTTGATCAAACTGTGCTGGTAATGATGCTCATGTTTGCCCCTGGCAAGTCTCCTATCTGCTATGACTATGCCACCTATATAGCAGACAAAATACATGAGCAATTAATGAACTTGGCAAGAGAAAGAGTGTTCAGATACACCTCTTACATTTACCACTTAATCTTATATCATCAACATCAGAAGTTCTCTTTTCCAATCAAAAGAGTGGATGCCCAAGGCAATCCAAGATCAGTGGTTTATTGGTCCTATGCTTTCCATTGTAGAGCCGAGTCTCCTTATACTTATTGTGAGTTCATAGACCTCTTCATCCACCCAGCTATGTCTATGATGATGAGCTCACCTCCTCCAAGGCTCACTGATGACATGCAAAGGATCCTTCAGTTATCCAAATCATACAGCATTGGGGACTGGTACTTTTACCAGAACCACACCGTCATCAGGATATATGGGTGTGAATTGCCTCCTTACAGACTACCCAGATATGTGCCTATGAGACTTTTTGCCCTAGAATATTTCAGGCAGTTTGGGAACGTTGATGTGCTTCACTTGTCAGGCAAAGGCAAGAAAGCACAGTTGAAGGTCAGGAACCAACTTGGCCACTTTGTCTATAACAAAAGGGAGGAAGGTTGGAAAGAAGCAGACAGGATGCTTGAGTCCCTTGGCCTTCAAACCAGTTTCCTTTGGAAACCTTATGACCCCAATCACTTCATAGCTTTGAGAAGGCTCAAATATAAGCTGTCTGGCTATGATCATGTAAAGATTCCTCACATTGAAAAATATGCAAACCAAGTAAAATGGAGGAGAGGAACCTTAGAAGAGCCTGTTACACAAGAAGAGCTGAATCAAAGAGCGGTGAGGAATCTAAAGAAGATGGCTGACCTTGAAATTTGTTCACAAGTGTTTTCCCTTCCAAGCACACAAGTGGGAGAAGTTGCATCTTCCTCGACTGCAAATCAGGAAACAGCCAAAGCCACTGAATATATATCTAGCAAAGGCAAGGAAAAGGAAATGGAGACCGAACAACCACCTCATGAGAAGGTGCAGCAACAGTAGCAGCAGGTAGAACATCAACAACAATAGGAATTACAGCAAGAAGAAGGGCAGCATGACAAAGAGCAGCCCCCACAGCAAGAAGGGGCAATTGAGGCCCCAATTTTCACTGAACAACAGGCACAAAACATGGTGCCTCCTAGGCAAGAAACATCAGCTGAAGCATCAGTCCTCCAAACTCCACAAAAGGAGGATATAAGCAGGAAAAGGGACAGAGAGACTCCCTTAACCACATCAGTAAGTCATGGTGAAAAAAGACAGAGATTGAATCCTTTCTCTGAGGAGGAAATGCCAACAGGGCAGTCTCTGGGCATGGGCCCACCTAGCAGAGAAGCATCTGCTAGCTCATTTCAATAGGGACAAGACAGAACAATAGGAGGAGAAGTCAGCTCCTCAAGCCACCAAAAAGAAGCTGAAGGAGGAATCAAATAGTAGTTCATAGACATAAAGAGGAGGAATGAGCCAATAAAGATACAACTATACAATCATTTGTTGAAGATGGCTCCCACTAACCAGCAAAGACTAATGTCTGCTTATGATGTTAGTGAAGGAAAAATGATCATGAGTCATTTCTTGCCAGCTGTAGCACAGCCCCAGTCTCCTGCAGATTATATAAGGACCAATCTTGAGGTCCTTGCCAAGGACATCCACCCAATGGACAAAATTGAATTACACAAGCAAACGGGTGAGATGGTGTATGCCTCCTTGGCAGACAAAACATTGGAAAATTATAGGCTAGAAAATAGCCTTAATAATACAGCGACACAACTTGAGTTGGAGAGAGAATCCTCTCAAGCAAAGCACAATAGAATAAGGTCCTTAGAAGATATAATTATAGAGATTGGGCATGATCCCAAGGATATCAAGGGCATACAAGAAATATTAAAGTTGAGGGATGCAGACATGGCAGCTTTGATGAGAAAGATCAAGATCCCAGCCACAATTCACCCTCAAATAGATGAAGTTGCCCAGCAGAGGCATGATCAAGATGCCACAGCTTTGCTGGTGTCTCTATACAAGCAGCTAATTCAGACTCAAGAAAAGTTGGAGAATCAGAGGCTGCACAAGCAGCATTACAGGCAGCTTTGAAGCAAAAAGAAGAAGGTCAGACCTCCCAGCCTCCTCCTGAAATAATAAACCTTGAGGAAACTGCTCCAACTACTGTTCCTCCTCCTTAACAAACAGAACAGGCAACACCATCCACCTCAGCACCACCAGCAACAACAGAGCAGGCCCAAAGCCTGGACATGCAAAAGCTGAGAAATGAGATTCAGGCCTTGGAAGCACAAATGACAGAACTAAATGAGGCCAGGGAGAAATTAGCCAAGGTAAATGAAAGATATGACAAATCCAAGCAGAGCGTGGCAGAAAAGGGCAGGGAAATAAAAGCCCTCAAAGACAGGATAAAGGAGCTAGAAAAGGAGCTCCAACTAGACAAAGTGGTGGCTGAGATGAAGACAGTGCTATGGGCCAATATAGGCCAGTCTATTACTGACCAATGGCAGTATATTGACACAATCCATGAGCAGTTGGAGCTCATTGGAAAAGCACAGAAGGAAATTCAGAGGTCAAGGGCAGCTCTAGGCAATATGCCTGAAATTGCTACCAGGATGATCAATGTGCTCAATAACAGAACAAGTTCTCAGTTAACAACCATGGGAATTCCTAACAGGACTGAAACTATTATGTTGGTAAAAAGGGTCCTTACACTAAGAAACTTAGTGCAGACATTGGAGAGAAGGACCCAAGACATGCAGACCGAGGTAAATAGATTTATGGACAAATTTGTGGCATTACAGAACCGAGGTCTCCCTGGCTTACTGAACAGTGCAGGGAAACTGCTTACCCATGAGTAGTATGCCAAGAGAGTCAATACATTTTCCACAAGTCAGATCACTGAAAGGCCAACCACCTCAGAAGAAACAAGGCCAGCTACAGGGCAAAGTCTCTACAACAGAGTAGAGAATTTATTCTTTATAATGAATGAAATAAATCACCTGTTTGAAGTGCCTCCTAACTTCTATAAATACACAGAGGTAGATGAGACTATGGATGCAATTCTCAGGCATCAACTACCCCCACAGCAATGGTGGACTAAGGCAATACAGATGATCTTATAAACCAGGAAACCATTCTTCAAGTTTTTCATCAAAAATATAAGGTGGCATGCACAGAAAAAACTTAGTAAAATCAGCAAGCATGAAAAGATAAAAGCTGAGCCAACTCAGCAGGACTTTCGGCCAGCCAGTCAATGTGGACAGCTACAGCTGACAGGGCCGAAAAGTTACAGCAGAGCAGCCACATCAACGCATTTTCCAGCATTTAAAGCAGATCGTTCCAACCGACTCAGTGGCCTCCAAAGGCCAAATATCTTCTGACTGATATAAATGAACATTTATGATGTATTAAAGACAGCAATAACTTTTTGTCTGCTGTTATATACAAAGTTCGTGAAATATTTATTTCTCAGATGACTCAACGCCATAGATATTTTGTATTACCGCTTGTATATATTTGCCCCTCGCATAAGCTTGCAGGGGTTGTTGTTGATTTCTCTTGAAGAAGTTCCTATGCTGTAATCTTTGCAGAGTTTAATAATAGAAGTAATGGAATTTCTGAAGTTCTGAGTTGTTAAATGCGTTCAGTGTTTTGTTGAAGTTTGCAGGATCCCTGTGCATCTCATATACAATAAGTTTTTCTGTAACTCTCTTCGTTCTATGTTTCAATCTTTTACCACCCATACATGTTTCTAAGTTCTTAGTATTTAGCAGCAAAGAAAAAGAATAGCCTTCAGGATTTATTCTTGCAATACCCTAGGCTCAATCTAAGTTGTTAATGAATGTTTTCCTCAGTTATAAGCTTGATAGGTGTAATTCTTAATTGCGACACTTTCAGAATATATCTTTCACAGTGACCTTTGTTTCAGGAATTCAAGTTTGCTCCTAAACAATATATTTGACTTTCACAGCATTAGTTTAATGGAGAATTCTTAATTGCTTTTCATTAGCTAAACATGCATCATCATACATCATCATTTAAACGTTAAATTTTGTTTGTTGAGATACCCAATAGGCCCTGCAGTCTGAACATTCCCACTGAAGCATTTCAAACATTTCACAGTTTTAGACTCCATTGCCCAATGAAATACAACTGTCTAAACATTACATCTTAGGCATTGAAAGACATCCTTCAACCAAAACATAAACAAAAACCTGAGCATAATAGCTAGCCTAAAACACTATCATAACAGAGACAAATCATTAAGAGAGAGCCCTCTCTGATTGCAGTTTGGCTAGAAACTGTAATCCAGAGATTGGTTAGTGGTTACCCCGGCTGTATTCCCTTGGGAGTCATAGGGAACAACCTGGGTGTTAACAGCTGTATGGAAGGAAGTGTTATACCACCATTCAACCAGAGGAAACCATTTGACCCATTGTGTCTGTTTATCAGATACAAAGCAATGAAGATATCCTTCCAAACATTTGTTTACTATCTCAGTTTTCCCATCAGATTGAGGATGATAAGATGAGCTATGAACTAACTGAGTCCCAAGACAAGAAAATAATTTTGTCCGAAAATTTCCAGTGAAAATGGGATCTCTGTCACTTACAATAATCTTTGGGTTTCCATGTAGCTTTTGAACTGTTTCCATAAATGCAGTAGAAATTGTACTGGCTTTAAATGGATGTGATAATGCACAAAAGTGTGCATACTTGGTAAGTCTATCAACTACCACCATGATGACACTCTTTCCCTCAGACTTGGGTAAACTTGTGATAAAATCCATTGAAACCTCCTCCCAACGTTGGCTTGGAATGGATAAAGGTTGTAATAGACCTGGTGTCTTAATTGTTTCAACTTTATTTTGCTGGCAAACCAAACATTCCGCCACAAACTTTTGAATATCTGATTTAAGGCCATCCCAAAAAAATTCCTTCTTAACCCTGTGGTAAGTTTTTAAAAATCCTGAGTGCCCTCCTAAGGGAGAAGTGTGCAATTCCATAAGAATCTTTTGTTTTAGCTGGGAATTCTTACAGAGGTATAAGCGATCTTTGTACCATAACGAATCATTTTTCCAGCTAAATGTATCAGAAGTACTGGAATCTTGTTGTAGCTTTTGAATAAGTGCCCACACTTCTTCGTCATTCTTCCATTCCTCCCTTGCTTCGTTTATCCAATCTGGTTGGATAATAGAAATGGCACACAACAATGCTTCCACATCCTCATCCTTTCTTGAGAGTGCATCTGCCACCACATTTTGCTTCCCTTTTTTGTAGATGATTTCAAAGTCATAACCCAACATCTTTGTGACCCACTTTTGTTGCTCTTCAGAGGATAATCTTTGTTCTAAAAAGTATTTAAGGCTATCATGATCCGTTTTTACCTTGAAGTGTCTTCCCATTAGGTAGGGTCGCCATTTCTTAAGTGCATGGAGTATTGCCAACATTTCCTTCTCATAAATAGCTTTGCTTAAAAACTTTCCCTTGATTGGACGACTTTCAAAAGCAATGGGTCTTTCATCTTGCATTAGAACAGCACCAATTCCATTTCCTGAAGCATCACATTCCACAATAAAGGTTTTTGTGAAGTCCGGTGTAGCTAAGACCGGTGCTTGGCACATTGCCTCTTTAAGATGTTCAAAGGCCTTTGTTGCTTCCGAAGTCCATGAAAATGAATCTTTCTTCAATAATGTTGTTAGAGGTGCTGCTATTCTCCCATAATTCTTAACAAACTTGCGATAATACCCTGTCAACCCAAGAAATCCTCGCAGATGCTTTATGGATGTGGGGATTTTCCATTCCTTAATGGCTTTAATTTTGCTAGGGTCTACCTTAACTCCTTCATGAGATACAATATGACCCAAATATTCCACCTCCTGGACTCCAAAGAAACATTTGGATCTTTTTGCATATAATTGTTTCTCCTCCAATAGTTGTAACACCCTGTCAACATGTTCAACATGATCCTTCCAAGACTTGTTGTAGATTAGTATATCATCAAAAAATACTAACACAAATTTTCTAAGGAATGGTTTGAAAATTGAATTCATCAAACCTTGAAATGTTGAAGGTGCATTGGTAAGGCCAAAAGGCATGACCAAAAATTCATAATGACCCTCATGAGTTCTAAATGCCGTTTTCGGAATGTCTTCAATCTTCATTCTAATTTGATGATATCCCGAACGAAGATCCAACTTGGTGAAGTAAATTGATCCATGCAATTCATCCAGTAATTCATCAATAACAGGAATGGGGAACTTATCTTTAATAGTGAGCTTGTTGAGCTCCCTATAATCTGGACACATGCGCCATGATCCATCCTTCTTGTGCACCAATACTACTGGAGCTGAGAAAGAACTTTGACTCGGTTGAATTATACCAGCCTCTAGCATTTCTGCAACCATACGTTCAATTTCACTTTTTTGGACATATGGATATCTGTACGGCCTGATGTTTGGAGGAACACTTCCTGGAATCAGATGAATAGCATGATCATGATCACGCATAGGTGGGAGACCTTTGGGAGTCTCAAATACCTTGGAATGATTGTCCAGGATTTTTTGGAGATCTGGAGAAATAGATGATTCCAATGTGGAAACATCTAGCGAACATAATTGTGCAATTACACCTCTTTGCTCCTTTTTTAGAAGCTTTGTCATGCCATTAGAGCTGATTATCTTTCCTGGTTTCCCTGCAATACCCCTTAATTCAACTTCCTTTCCTTCCATAGAAAATTTCATGAAAAGTTCTTGAAAATTAAAAGCTATTGTACCCAAGGATTGTAGCCATTGGACTCCTAGTACAACATCAGCACCTCCCATTGGAATGGAAAGCATTGGGCTAGTCAATACATATTCTCCCATGGATAGCTTGATATTATGGCACTTTCCAGAACAATTTATTGTTCCTCCATTTGCAATCATCACTTGACACTCTGGTGCTGGATATAGGAAGCAATTCAATTCTTTTGCTACCCTACAATGAATAAAATTGTGGGTGCTTCCTGAATCAATCAACACTATTACCTTTTTCTTCTTGATTTGTCCTTCTATCTTGATGGTTTGAGGAGTGGTAATTCCCGCCAATGCATTACAAGATATGGTCGGATTTATTTGTTCTTCATCTAGGCTTTGTTCCTGGAATATATCCTCTTCTTTTGACCTTTCTTGCTCCTTTTCTTCTTCCTCTTCACAATCTATGTAGAATAATTTCTTCTCAGCACACTTATGACCTTTTGTGTATTTTCTATCACAATTGTAACAAAGCCCTTTTGCTCTTTTTTCTTCCAATTGTTGTGGTGTCAACCTTGTAGGTTGTGGAAGACTATGGGCAACAACACTTCCGTCTTTATAGTTGTGAATGGTATGCTTCCTAGTTGCCATAATTTTGCTTTCCATTTTTCTTGCTAACCTGAATGCCTTCTCTAATGAATCAGGTTCCCAAAGGCGCACATCATGTTGGATATTATCCTTTAAAGACCCTATGAACACATCAATCCTATGCTCCTCTGGAATATCTTTTACCCTTATGTTCAATTTTTGGAACTCCTCAATGTGCTCCATTATTGAACCCTTTTGTTTGAGACTTATCAATTGGCTAAAAAAAGTGTTGCTTTTTGTATCCTCATAATGTGCTATCAATTCTTCCGTAAAAATTGCCCAAGTGATAAATTGTTTACGAGAACAAAGCCATTGATACCATACAAACTGATTTGGTTCCAAATATAAAGTTGCCATACGTACCTTTTGTGTGTTTTGCACATTATTGAGATCGAAGAATTGCTCCATCTGTAATATCCATGTGGCGGGATCCTTGCCATCAAACTTCCTCATATCGATTTTTGGAACATGGTGAGTCTTCGATCCAACATTAGAGTCTATGGAATCATGATTAACATTTCTTTTGTTCTCATCATGAGTTTCCTTTACTACCTTTTCACCATTAGTGACCCTTTCTTGTAGCAACTTCTTCAATTCTTCCATGTCTGTCTTCAAATCTATCTTCAAAATTTCCATCGAATCCTCCATCTTAGCTTCCATGCCTTTTATCTTAGATTCCACGCCATTTACCTTAGCTTCTGTTAGCTTTTGTGAGCGTGACATTTGTTGCACTTGTATATCATGTAGCATTTCTTCCTCTTCTTCATGAGTCATGCTAGAGCTTTCAGGTTCCTTACTAGGTGTTTGCATTTTCTTTCCTCGGGGCATCAGTTACCGATAATAATGCTTTACTATGCCCTTTGAATTCCGTTAAACCAAGCTTACACAAAAATTAAAAAAAAACTACACACCTTTTTTCACTTTATAGAAGCCTGATATTGAATCTGATGTATCTCTGTAATTTCAGATCATCCAATTCTGAAATTGCTACCTGTAGTAGCCTTCTGCGTCCTCTTTCCAATGCCACAAGTCTGAGCCAAATTGGATTCTCCAAGGAAGAGTTATGTGAAATCTCCCACAGTGACTTTCTTTTAGACTGGTTCAGTAGAGCGAACTTGTACGACGTGCCACGAGTCCCTGTTTCAACCTTTGAATCCGAAACACACATACAAGAAACTACATTCCTTCCTCTTTCTGTACCTTCTTACGAAATTTCAATCCGATCCCAAGAGAGAAAGTTATGTCGATTTTCCCAGGTCACCTGTTTTGAATGTAATTCAGGAGTCTGAAAAAAGACCAACTTCCTCAGATCATATCTCCGCAAATATCACGCGAAATGCTCTGAAATTCGGACCCAAGGTTCAGTGCGATTTCTTCTCAAATGGGTTTTTTTGTGCGACTTCTGAAACATCACAGAAAAAAAGTTATAGCGAAAATGCCACGATGACCTGTTTGGAGCAGCGAAACCCTAGAATCCAAAGCTCTGATACCAAATGTTATGAAACCAGCTCACAAAAAGATAGAAAAGAGAGATCCACGCCTTAGAATTTAGCCTCTTCGAGGGGGCAACCTCCTTTAAATTACATAAATGAACAATTCTTGGATGATACAAATGACAAAACCTCCTTTCTATATATAGGAGTCTAAGGAGTCACAATATAATCTAGCCGACCTAACAATAATAATATAAAGCCACAAAAATAACAATAGAGGGATTCTATGGGGCACAAAAATAACAATATGGGGGTAATAGGGGCACAACAATATTAATAGGGGGTATAACTACAATAGTAATGGGGTAATCACTAGTATTATAGGGACCCAACAGTATTGAAGCTGAGTTTATCGGAGCTGTGAATGGTATACGAAGAAGTGAAATCAAAGTAAAAAAAAAAAAAATGGGCCACGAGTTTGTAGATTAGATCTGAACGTTTTTGTGCAAATTTTTCATAAACAAATAGCAGATCTTAATTCCATACGAAAAAATACCCAAATTCAAAAAAAAAATCGGCTGAATCGGAGTTCGAATGAGGGAGATATTGCTAATTTAAAATCATTTTTTTTCCAGAAAATTTTGTGACGGCAGGAAAGATGAAACAGATTGGTGTGCTAGCCAAGAACCTGTATGCACTTGAGGTACAAGATACATGCAAAGACTTGAGAAGCAAGGAAAATTTTAGAGACTTGGTGGTTGAGAGGGAGAGTAAATTACCTCTCAACATGCAGCCCCAAAAGAAGTCTCAGAAAATTATGGAGGAGCTACAATTGGAGATGTTGATAGGAGATTGAGTGGAGGCATCCACTCATGTAGAGACCTCCAGTAGGGGGAAATTTCGAGCCAAGTGGGTAGAGGGATCACATACAGCCATACCTCTAGGTGTGAGGTGGGGCGATGTGAAGTGATAGTCACAAAAAGGCTGAAATTGGGTAGGGTCCATTTAGAGGTTTTATCTCATGGATCGTACCTTGCTACGAGAGCCCAAAGTACATAGTTGTAGGACTGGCTGAGTGGGTAGAGATCGATGCGGATGGAGCAGCAGAGAGAGCTACAGTGCAGGTGTCCTAAGACTACGCGAGGCTAGCTGGCTGCAGCGGTGCGAAAGGCATAGGAGTGTTGCACCAGTGGAGGATGGAACAGAGAGGTGAGCAATGGTGCGAGATGCAGGGAGTTGTTGTAGCAGCGTAGAGGTCAAAGAGGGAGCACTTGTCAGTGGCAGAGGACCTTCAGAATTAGAGGGTGTTTCTAACCCAACATGGAGGTTAGTTGGGAGATCAGTTACTTACTTCTCAATAACTGAGTTATAGTGTAGGAGTGGGCAGCATGATGCAACATGATGAGAGGAGGTGCAGTGCGGATGCAGTGTTGGGAGAAAGGACCAGCAACAACACGGATGTAGCGGGAGGAATTAGTAGGATTGATGCAGTCAGATATCAAAGTGACAGAGGCTAGAACAATCAGATACTGAAGAGCACAGAGGTGCAGAGTTTTGAGTCGGCAGAGTGATGTAGGAGAATTTAGCCCAATAATGTCATTGTATTTTAGTAGACATAAGGGTATTGTGTTTTCAAGGGAGTTGGTATCCTAAGTGTGAAATAATGTAATTATTTAGGCTTTTGAGTGATTTTAATGAGAATAGGATTTAATTGAATAAGTGAGGCATATTTGTAAATGTTCTCGAATGTAGGAGAACATGAGGGATTTAGGATAATTGAGAGATGAGAGGATTTGAGAATTAATTGTAAAACTCACATTAGGAGTTAATTCATGATTTTATGGATTAGAGAGGATCCTTAAGGATGAAGAAGAGATTTTATGATTTTGTTGAAGAATTTATGGATCTAAACCAAGAATTGGTTTTAGAGTCCTTTTGTATAAATGTAAGCCTAAAAGGCAAAGACAGAGGTTAGAAGGTTAGAAAGTTAGAGGCTAGATAGATAGGTGAGATAGGTTTGATTGTAAGCCTACGGGAAGAGTGTAAATAGAGGCCACTGGTATTAGAACATCAGGCCAAAGAGATAGAGATCTCATTCTATAATCATTGTTTATATTTATTAATATAATCAACTCAATTCTGAGTTCAAATGCCTATTTTGAGCGTTGAATTATAGTGAATCAGAATTCTGCAATAGATGTGTGCAGGTAGAATTTAGCGAAACATAGAGAAGAGGAGTGCAAGACAGAGGATCACAATGGATCATTGAATCCATTAGAAGACAAGGTAGAGCTCTGTAAAGACAGAGATCAAAGGAGAGTGCAGAGTTTAAGCTCAGAAGAGAGAGTGCACAATGGAATAGCGAAGACCCAGAACCTTTTGAAGAAACCCGAGAACCACAAAAAACACTGAAAAACAACATAAAATCTAAGTAAAAAGGAAGAGCAAAGAAGTGAAATATCAGTGCATAGTAACCATTGGATCTAGATGATCAACGGTCAGGATTAAATCACATCAGTGAAATCCTTTTGGAGTTATTGGAATCAGCCTTGGACAAGAGCAATGAGTGACTGTCGATTGATCGTGGACCGTTGGATCGGGACCAGTTCAACGGTCACGATCTAATCACAAATTGGAGATTGCAAGGGAAAGCGACAACGGACCATAGTAATGCGATATGCGATGGGCCGATACACCGATAGCGATAAAGCATGATCAGTGATCGGAAGTATCAGCGATCAGGGTATCGGGATCAGAGGAGAATGCGACATGCAAAGTAAGCGGACCCGATGGAGTTATATGGGCGTAGTTAATAGATTTTGAAATATGATATTGCATTATCACATATCGGATGCGATAGATACCTTTGTTAATGAAACCCGCAGAGGAACGATTAGCGATTGCGATAAAGGGAGCATCGATATCTGTGCAGAGGTTGTCTAAAGGCAGAAAAGGTACGTTTTGTGGGTATTTCCTTTGTAAATGGTTTATAAAGGATTAAGCACAGATATATGATGTTTAATATATAAGTGCAATGTTATCAAAGGATGGAAGGTTTTATGTGTTAAAATATACATAACCAATGTTAAAGAGGGGAAGGTTATATATATATATATATGTGTGTGTGTGTGTGTGTGTGTATCTATATATATATGTATATCTATATATATATATATATCTATATATATATATATATATATATATATATATATGTATATATGTATATATATATATATATATATATATATATATATATATATATATATATATGTTGTTAAAGGGTTAATGAAGGGTGAATGAGTCCCGATAGGATGGATTATAATGAAAGGTTAAATAAAGTCATATGTGAAGGGTTGAGGGGTGACTAAGACCCGATAAGTGTATATGGACTAGTGGTTAGCCTATGTTGGGCATTAGTAAATCATTCTGCATAGGAATTGACTAATGGGGCCTTAACCTTAATATTGAAGATTTAACTTGGCAGAGAGTTAAAATTCCTGGGATAGACAAGCTATGTGCATAATCCATGCAAACTGTGGGTATACACGGGTTTTCCTATGTCACAGAGCCAATAATAGTCAGAGACTTTCATGACAGAGGCATCATTCTGATTCAGGTTGGATATTTTTGTTTCTGGAGTTACTGGAGCAAGAACACTTGAGAGAAGTGTTGCATGCAGAACAGTCCAAAGGTTCAGCATCGAGTTTTAGTTGAATGCCTTTCTTGTTGAGAGGGAGTGTTGAAAATAGCAACAAGAAATGCTAAAAATAGAATTTCTATAAATAGCATTTCAGGATATACTCCAACTTTGTTGGAAATAGAAAAAACTATAAATGCTAAAAATAGCATTGCTATAAATAGTATTTCAGGATATATTCCAATTTTTATTTGTCCTTGAATCAAAATTGAGAATTAAAATTCGAATTTGGTCTCACTAACTATTTGAAAATTAATTAATTAATTCATCTTGAGTTAATTAAATGGAGAAAATCAAACATGAAGCCTTTGTGAAGACATGCAACAATTATCCCTTTGATTGTGGAAGTTATCCCTTAATTAAGGAGATAATGATGAGTTGTATTTGAGTTGTAATTAGTTAGCTTAGTTAACTAAGTTAAGTCTAGTTATCTTAGTTCCAAAAAGCTTGTGGAACTAATTGTGAGTTCAGTCAGTTAATGCATGCATTCATGCAACTAGTGTTCTCCAGATAACTGAATATTCTCTCATAAATAACTCATGCATGTTAGTTCAATCAGAGACCCAATTGAGATTAAAGACAGGGACATTGTACTATTAGTTGGAGGAATTTTCCTATAAAGGAAACTCATCCATGAAGAAGGAATTACGCCTTCACGATTGTGCAGTTATTTTAGAGGTGAGTGTTGTGTGTGAGGTGAGAATCACAAAAGTTGTAGCTGGAGGACCCAGGAGAAACTGCACAAGGAAATAGGAGGCTTGGAGGACTGAATGAAGGCATATGTGTTGTCTATTTTGTCTATGAGCAGTAGCAAGGGATTGTACTGAGAGATGGATAGCTTGTGAGCTAAAGATTTGTGTAATCCTGAGATATTTCCACTTGTATGATAATACAGATAGCGGGATTTTTAGCTGAGGCTTTCCCCAGAATATTCTTCTATGTTTCATGTGTATGATTTCTTCTTCTCTGTTATATGTGTTCCGATTGATCTTGCTCAAATTGATTAAGCTTCCGCAAAGTTTGATAGTAAAAGTGGATCAAGTATTTTTCTTTAGCTACATTGTATTATCAGGTGATCTACTATTATGAAACCAGCTCAAGAAAAAGATAGAAAAGATAGATCAACGCCTTAGAATTCAGCCTCTTCGAGGGGGAACCTCCTTTACATTACATAAATGAACAATTCTTGGATGATACAAATGAAAAAACCTCCTTTCTATATATAGGAGGCTAAGGGGTCATAACATAATCAGAGCCAACATAACAATAATAATGTAAGGGCACAATAATAACAATAGTGGGCTTCTATGGGGCACAATAGTAACAATATGGGCACTACATGGGTACAACAATATAATAAGTGGGTTGTACTAATAACAATAAGGGGTTACACTAGTAGTATAGGGGCCTAACATCTACAATGATAATTTCTACACTTGTCCATACTAATGTATGTGGACCATCAAGGAAAAAGTCACCTCATGGAGAAGAATACTTTATTTTGTTCATTGATGATTTTTCCTGAACGTGTTGGATAGGTATTCTAAAGCATAAAGATGAAGCTTTTGAAAATTTCCAAGCCTTCAAAGCTTTGGTTGAAAATGAATCAGATCGAAAAAAGAAATGCCTCAGATCTTATCGAGGAGGGGAATTTACCTCGGATGAATTCTTTGACTTTTGTGAACAACATGGAATAAAAAGGAAATTATCCACCACAAGGACTCCTCAGCAAAATGGTGTGCTAGAAAGAATTAATAGAACAGTTCAACAAATGGCTCGAGTTATGCTAGATGAATCTGGAACTCCTACAACCTTCTAGGTTGAAGCTGAATTCGCTACTGTAAATATTCTTAAACAAGAAAATGTTTAGGTAAAAAACACTCAAACTCCACATGAACTTTGGTATGGTAAGACTCCTACTATAAAATACTTTAAAGTTTTTGGAAGAGAATGTTATATCAAAAGAACTGATGAAAAACTTCGTAAGCTTGAACCTAGAGAAGATGAAGGCATTCCTCTTGGTTATTCTTCCAGAAGTAAAGGATATAAATGTTATAATAAAAGACTTGGAAAAATTATTGAAAGCATTGATGTTGTAGTTGATGAAACATTCAAGAATCCAAAACAGATAAAATCAACAAAAGATTATGATAATGAAGAAGATGGGGATTATTTTCCCACATCAAACCAAAATCATATTGAAGAAGAAACCAATGAAGTACCAAAAGAAAAGATAATGGTAGAAGAAAAGACCTCGTCCAGGCATGTTCAGAAAAATCATCCAAAAACTCAAATTTTAGAGGAAAAAGAAGTAGGTGTACAGACAAGAAGAACTATTGGAGGGACATCAAGCTATCTAGCATTAATATCCTCCACCGAACCTAAAAATGTAAAAGAAGCATGCAAAGATGAATTTTGGGTCAAGGCCATGGATGAAGAACTTGAGCAAATTGAAAAAAATGATAGTTGGGAATTAGTTCCTAGACCTCATGATAAAGATATTATAGTAACTAAATGGATATTCAAAAACAAGCTAAATGAAAATGGAGAAGTCATTAGAAACAAGGCTAGACTTCTTTGTAAAGAGTATGCTCAACAAGAAGGTATAGATTTTGAAGAAACTTTTGCACCTGTTGCCGGACTTGAAGCCATAAGGATGTTTCTTTCTCTTTCTAGCTTTCAGAAATTCAAAGTATACCAAATGGATGTAAAATTATCCTTCGTGAATGGAGATTTAGAAGAAGAAGTTTATATTGAACAGCCAGAAGGATTCATTCTTGCAAATGATGCAAAACTTGTATGCAGACTTAGAAAGTCCCTTTATGGTCTGAAATAGGCTCCAAGGGCCTGGTATTACCACCTTTACAAACATCTACACCAACAAGGTTTTACAAAAGGTTTAGCAAATAGCAATCTATATACAAAGATTGAAACTGATAAATTGCTAATTATTATTGTTTATGTTGATGATATCACTTTTTGTAGCAATGAAGAATCCATGAGTCAAAATTTTTCTTTAGTAATGTAGCAAGAATTTGAAATGTCCTTGGTTGGTGAACTTACCTATTTTCTTGGTCTACAAGTTCAACAAATAAAAGATGGTATTTTTCTTTCACAAACCAAATATCTCAAACAGATCTTGAAAAGGTATGGAATGGAAGATTTTAAACCTGTATGTACCCCAATGGTAACAGGATGTAGTCTCATCTCAAATGATGAATCAGCAACAGTACATCAACCAACTTATAGATCCATGATTGGTAGTCTTCTTTATCTAACACGTACCTGACCCGACATCATGCATGCAGTAGGAATAGTTGGAAGATTCCAAGAAAATCCAAAGGAATCACACCTTTAGGAAGTCAAAAAAAATTTCAAATATGTTGAAGGAACTCAGGACTTTGGTTTATGGTATCCTAGAGATGCAGATCTTACTCTTCATGCATATACAGATGCAGATTGGGCAGGAAGTGTTGATGACAGAAAAAGCACTAGTGGTGGTGCATTCTATATGGGTTCCAGGTTAGTGTCTTGGTTCAACAAGAAACAAAGTTCAATTGCTTTATCTACAGCTGAAACAGAATATGTGGTTGTTGCATCTTGTTGCACACAACTACTTTGGATGATGAAAACCTTGCAAGACATTTAGATCGCATGTACTCCACCCATCTCCATTTGTCTCTTCCCTCTCTGTGATTAAAGTATCGGTCACGAATATTTTTTATTTCTGCAGGAGTCTCTTCCCTCTCTGTGATTAAAGTATCAGTCACAAATATTGTTTATTTCCGCATTCTCGCTTTCTCTATGCGCTCTGTAATTGGTACCAAAGCATTTATGGCAGTAGGATCATCTAAGGAAATAGAAAAATCAGGAACACAGGACCAAGAAAAAAAACCGTAGGCTAATGTTCCTTGACATCCTCCAATTAAAGCTTTATGAAAAGTCTTCCATTGACGATCAAAAACACAAGAGAAGACAACAATGTCTTGACCTTTTCTATGTAGTGGCTGAATTCCAATTTGGACATGACCAAAATGAGAAAAATTGAGACCAGCTTTTAGTGCAACTGTAAACTAAGATTGCTTCAAGATATTCATTGTTTGAAGCAAACAATTATTACTAGAGGTTTGTAGAATTTCTTCTTTAACCTTATATCTCCAGTATTGTATAGTGTCTAATAATCCCAAATTTGTATAGACTTCTTTGGGGTCTATTTTTGGTAAAGACCAAGAACCAAACTTATTTTGTTCATTTAATAATGTAATAGCTTTATCATGGATGGTAGTGTGAAAACCAAATTGTATTCTTTCATTACATTCCTTCTCTTCTTCTTCTCTAAGGATTTCATCAAAACTTTTATCACTAAATTCATGAAGAGAACTTTGGGCTGGAGATAAAGTATCCATAACCAATGCTTTCTAACAACAAGAAGAAAGCGGAAATACTTTTAACTTGCTCTGATACCAATTACAGAGCACATCCAAACACATGGATATGATTATTTTGAAGATAATAGCAATGATGTTGCTATTCATTGGTGATGTGTCATCAACTTTTATAAGAAGAACACTCCTTTTGTTGTCCAACAAGTTTCTAAAACCTCTGAGTTCACTACTCTAATCACTCATGACTATGGCTTAAATATTGTTGCTCCTCAAATGATATATCATCGAGATCTTAAACCGCCAACAGAATGGGTCACAAATTAGGCCTCTATTCGTAATTCTCTGTGTCCACATCCTATCACTGCTCAAAATTCTATTTTAGAAGATTCTGGCCTTGTTCAAACTTGTTTCTTTCCCCAATTAGAGTGTGCACAGTCACCTCCTCCTCCTCCTGTTATACAAAACCCTAAAAAATATAAAATCTTAGTAAGACCAAAAATGTCCTCTATTGCATCTAGTCTTGAAGGATTACCAAGTCCTTCATATGATCTTACTTTTGATCCAAACTTCATGCATATGTTATCAAATATGATTGCACAAACTCATCAGTCTCAGCATTCAAATATTGTTCCTTCTAGAATAATCAATATGCAATCAACATTCCAAATTCCACAGTTTCCATAACCATCTGTATGTAGTCATCCTCATTGTTCTCCTAACTTTTGTCAGCAAAATCCTAGTCTCCCAAAAACCCCAATAAAAAAGAAGAACATGATAAAGACAAAAGAAGAATAAACATGATTTGTTTTGTTCCAAGTTCTAGAAATCAAACACAAGAACATACAAAGTGTACTCCGTTTTCATGTGATGAAGAAATTTTGCTTCAATCAGTAGGAAAATATGCTACAAAAGGATTAGGATATCCAGTAGAAATCCCCAGCTACAGATTGGATCCTAGAAATAAGATTCCTAGTAAAATACAACTTCCTTCTGATGAAGAAATCATTCAATTTATAAAGATATACAAAGGAATAAGTCCTTATGATCCCTCAAATGAATGGTACAAGAAAATTTGTAACTGGGATCTGTATACTCATCAGCAAGAGTATAGATACTATGAAGAAATGAAAACCTATTCAAAGAAAGATAGGTCAACAATCAACAAAGTCAATAATGAAAATAGGAAAACTTGGATGGGATAGAATAACCATTGGATTTCTTTTTATGAATTTTATTATCCAAGTACAAATGAAGTAGAAATGGATTTGGTTAAAAAGTTCAAGAATCTATCTTGTGAGGATATAAAAACCAATATTGAGGAAGATCCAGTTAAAATTCCTGGACCTCTTATCATCCCTCACATAGATGATAAATATAAAAATGTTTTTCAAAAACCAAATGTTTTGAAACATTTATAGTCTATCAAGATGAAAGGGCAGCTTTTCTTAGAACACATCTGTCAACCCCTTAGAGTGAATATGATGAAAGGGTCAGCCTTACAGACAAAAGTGCCACAACACAAATGGGAATTAATAGATGGCACTATTATTAGCACTGAGTCAACAATTCCTCCTTGGAAAAATCTTGTTATCAGACAAGATGATAAGATTTTTAAGTTACTTCCACTTCAGTCTGACGAGTCTCATCTTTCAGATAGGGAATCTGTTGCAGCAACAAACTGGACAAATATTGCTCTAGATAGTTTGATTAAACATCTAGAAATAAATCATCAATATGCAGCCAGAGAAAATAAAATGCTCCAAGAAATAATTGATAACATTCTTAAAAAGGTAGATTTTACCAAAGATCAATTATTATATGGAATAAAAACTCTTAGATGAAATGATTTGCATATTGCTAAAACTATTGATGTTTTAGAAAAAGGGATTAATGATAATTCCAAATGGGTTGGAAAAGTACATTCAGTAGCAGATAAGACTCAGGATATGATGATAAGCTTAAAAACGTCACTTGAAGTAGTAAAGAAACAAGTTTGGGTTGTCTCTACTTCTGTTGAAAGTATGAAAAAGAAAAACACTCTTGATCCTACTTTTAAAGCTACTACTTATTTCTCAAATTCTCAAGATCAATTGCCTTTCCATGTCGTTCCTACTACTCTTCAATAAAAAATGAGGAATCCTAGTGATATCATTTTTCCTAAATGAGAAACTACCTTTGTTTATGCTCCTATGGCTAATCCTGGCATGTTTTTGTTAAAATTGGAAACTAGGGGAAAAATCCATGAGGATCACCTTATTCATGGCTGATAATATTTCACCTATATTCCTCTCATCGATAGGTGTAGGATTGATCTAAAGATCATCCGATTCTGATGAGTATTTATGGAGATATGAATTTATTTTGATTATGGACTAATTGTCAAAGTCGGCCCGCAACTTATGTAGGCTCAGAAGCCAAACATACACATCTATTCATCATCAACATTTGCATATAAATACAGGATGTCTCCTCCTCATTTGGACACACTTCTCATCCATCTCTCTCTCTCTTCTGTGTAGAAAAGAGTCTCTCTCACTCTCCTACGTAGATAGGTCTCTCTCTCACACGTGGGAAGGAAGGATGTAGTTTTCAAAGGGTTTACAAAATTGCAGAATGGAACTTTGACCAGCATTGACCACCATTCTCTCTCTCTCTCTTGACTGCACAGTAGGTGAAGATGACTCTCCTTGGAAAGCCACAATTTTTGGCACAAGAATTGAGGTGATCTGACCTTCGGTTTGGAAGATATTAACTGCCCTAGTTTAGGGATGATGCCATTGATCTAGGGTTTGATGCTGCTGATATAAATCAGATTTTTGTATTATTTATCTCTGCTAAATTATTTAAGATAAAAGAAGATTTTATCAAAGGGTTTCCCCATATTGGGATTTGTCCCTGGCTAGCCACCACATCTTGTGTCTCTTGTCTTGGCCTTTTTTCTGTTGATTGTTTAATGTTCTATCTAGACTTTACTTATGTACATGTGATTGCTAATTTGTGGAAAATAATAAGAAATATAAGTAAACTGCTCTAAGCATAGAACATACCATAATTTAACATGGTATCAAAGCTGAGGTGAAGACAAAGCCCAAGCAAGAACAAGAGCACACACCGAAGAGAAGATTGGCAAGGCCATCCAAAGAAACCATGGGGTCCTCAACACACTTCCCTGCTAAAGACAAACTCCAAGAGAAGTCTAACTACCACAGATGGAAGATTTCTCTTGATCTAACATTAGAAGAATAGGAAGTGTTGGACAATGTGAGAGGCGGAATTGTTGAACCTCCATCAAATTCATTTATGCTGCTAGGAACAAATGGACCAAGGGGGAAGTAAAAACTAAGAATATATTCCGGGACTCTATCGACAAACATTTGGTGGCATACATCTCTGACCTGAACACCTCCAAGTAAATCTATGATAGACTCGTGAGTTTATTTAAAGTTAATGATGAAAATCAAGTTTTGTTTCTTAGAAATAAGCTGAAGGAAATTAAGAAGGGCAAAGATGAGAGTATGAAAGCATATTTCTTAAGGACCACCGAGATCAAGAACGATCTCCTATCTATTTGGGAAATAATTCCTGATAGAGAGATGGCACTCACAACTCTTGGAGGATTACCATCTGAATGGTACGTGTTTAGGACTACTCTTCTCAACAATAACGTAATTCCTGGATTCGAGGAATTAATGGCAAGATGCATTCAAGAAGAAACAAGGATGGAAGAGTAAGAAATTCCCATACCTAAAGGTCCTCCCACTTCCTTTTCTTCTCATGCTAAGAAAAGAAATAATTCAGCAGCTAAATTCAAAGGAAAGGCCAGAACTAAGGGTGGAATGAAAGGACAATATTATATTTTCAATAAAGTAGGTCACTACGCAAGGGAGTTCCCTGATAGAAGGGACTCAAACTGGGACGATGATCAAAATCCCTCATGGCAATCAAAGGAATGGTAGGTCTAATAGCAAAGGCAAGAGAAGTGCCAGAAATCAAGGAAGAGGACAACCATTCAAAAGGGCAAGAAATTCCAGGTATGAATCTAACACCGTTAACAATAAGCAAGATGGATATTATCTACCAGCTGCTCTATCTACCTCTGCTCCTCCAAACTCACTGGGAAATTGGCTTATTGTTAGTGGTGCCTCAATGCACTTCACTGGTTACAAAGAAGTTCTCCATAATCTGATAGAGAAAGAAACCAACCTAGAAATTGTCCTTGGAGATAATATGAAATATCCTGTGAAGATGTAGGAAATGTCCCTCTTAAATTGAATCAAGGTAATACAATCCACCTACTGGATGTATTATATGTACCTGATCTTAAAAAGAACCTGGTGTCCATTTCAACTATGGAAGACAAAGGCTACAAGGTAACCTTCAGTGATGGCAAGGTACGTGTATGGAGAAACAATATTAAAGATGTCTTCACTCTTGGGATTCGAGTTGATTCATTATATCAGGTCGAAGGAAGTCCACTAGGTGTCATGTCTTGTGACACATCTCTTCAGTCCTAACTATGGCATCAGAGGTTTACTCATTTTCATTATAAAGCTCTACCTGATGTAAGACAAATGGTGACAGGGATGCCCGAATTCCGAGTGGAGTAAGAAGGTGTATGTCCGAGATGTGCCGAAGGAAAGCTCAAAAGGATACCATTCCCTTCTAGCCAAAGCAAGACCTCCGATATACAGTTGGTCCACTCAGACATATCTGGTATGATTCCTATGAACTCCTTTGGAGGATATTCATATTACCTCACTTTTACATATCACTATTCTTGCAAGACTTGGATATACTTCTTGAAAAAGAAGGATGAAGTGTTGTCCTGGTTTCGACACTTCAAATCCTTCATTGAGAATCAAACCAAAAAGAAGATCAAGATCGTAAGGACTGATAATGGGACTGAATATGAATCTAATGAGTTTCATGACTTTTTCAAAGAGGCTGGCATTAAGAGGGAGACAACTATACCCTATAATCCTGAGCATAATGGTGTGGCAGAAAGGAATAACTATACGATTGTGGAAGTTGTTCATGCTATGCTCCATGATCAAAGACTTCTGAACTTTCTATGGGCCGAAGTTGAAAACACCACCGTATATGTACAAAACTGATGCCCTCATCAAGCATTGGGTTCCAAAACTCCTGAAGAAATGTTCATTGGTAAGAAACCTGACATATCTCATTTTAGAATTTTTGGAAGCCCTGTATATTTTCATGTGCCAAAAGAGAAAAGGAATAAATTGGGTGTATCTAGAAAGAAAGGAATATTCATGGGCTATAGTCAAAATGCTAAGGGCTATAGAATCTATGTAGTTGGTTAAAAGGAAATCATGATTATTCATGATGTCACCTTTGACGAAGATATGGCCCTTAGCAAGGTGGACAATCTTCCTACTTTGAGGAGCTCTCCAGAAGCTGACACCAAGGAACCGAAAGAAAAAGAAGATGAGACGATGCCCAATGTGGAAGAACCCATGGATCCTATTGATCCTCCTCCACCTGAGCCTTCCTCTTCTAGGAAGAGGCCTTCATGGCTTAGAGGGACATTTGATGATGCTGAAGGACACACCGCACCCCAAGGAACCTTCCGTGAAAGTAAAAAGCTGAACAGATATCAAGGATACCTGACCATCATGAGCACGATCATCCAAAATGAGCCTTCATCATTCACAGATTCCATCAAGCATCAAGTATGGAAGGATGTTATGATCGAAGAATATGAATCTATAATGAAGAACAATGTCTGGGATGTGGTCCCCATACCCCAGGACAAAATAATTATCACTTCTAAATGGCTTTACAAGATAAAGCATGCAGCTAATGGAAGTACGGAAAAGTATAAGGATCGTTTTGTCGCTCGTGGCTTCTTCCAGAAGGAAGGTATAGACTATGACGAGATATTTGCACCAGTTTCCCGATATACCACCATCCACTTAATCATAGCCCTTGCTGCTACACAAGGATGGAACCTACATCAGATGGATGTTAAGACCACATTCTTGCATGGTTCAATTAAAGAAGAGTTCTACGTGGAGCAACCCAAAGGATTTGAGATTTATCATCGAAAATCTCATGTGCACAGGTTGAAGAAGGCCATATATGGGCTGAAGCAAGCACCCTGAGCATGGTATGAAAGGATCGATTGCTACTTGATGAAGCTGGGATTCACTAGGAGTGAAGCCAACCCAACTTGTACTTTAAGGTTGTAGATGAAAATCCTCTCATATTGGTGTTGTACGTTGATGACCTCTTTCTAATAGGTGCAGACCCTCTCATTCACAAATGTAAGAGGGAGTTGGCTTCTGAGTTTGAAATGAAGGGCCTAGGACCGATGCACTATTTCCTAGGAGTTGAAGTATGGTAGCAGCCTGGGGAGATTTTCCTATCTCAAGAAAAATATGTGGTGAAGATATTGGAAAGATTCGGTATGGTGGACTACAAGCCCATAACTACCCCAATGGAGCTTGACTTCAAGAAGTTAAGTGGTAGTGCTACTGGATCTATCTTACGAAATGCCACCGAGTATTGTCAACTCGTCGAAGCATTGATGTTCTTAGTGAACTCCTGTCTAGATATTTGCTTTGCAGTCAAAACTTTAAGTCAACATATGGTTGAACCTCACCAAATACATTAGATTGCTGTCAAGAATCTGTTGAGATACCTTCATGGCACAGTCACTCATGGGTTAAGATACACTGCTAGAGATGTGAGACTACTTGGATATACTGATGCTGATTGGGCAGGCAGTGTGGTGGATCGTAAGAGCGCTTTCGGGTGTTGTTTCTTCTTGGGATCTGCTTCAATATCCTAGATGAGTAGGAAGCAGAAGTCGGTGGCTTTGAGCACCACCAAGGCTGAGTACATTGCTACTAGCATGGCCACCTGTGAGGCTATCTGGTTACAAAAGCTTTTCAGTGAGTTGTTTAGATTTACATTGGATACCACCGTGATCCTATGTGATAACTAGAGTGGGAATCGTTTCTCAAAGAATCCCATATTCCATGATCTCTCCAAGAATATCGATATAAACTACCCCTATATTAGAGATATGGTGTATTGGGGAGCTATAAGGCTCCAACATATCAGTACAGATGAACAGGTCGCCAACATTCTGACAAAGCCCCTAGCAAAGATAAAATTCCCTACTTTCCAAGAACGACTTGGTGTCATTCAGATACCCTCTAATGAGGGTCAAGTATGATGTACTGAGCTTTGGGAGCTCCAGGGGAGCGCGAGGTACTTCTTGGAGCAACATATGACCACAGGGTGACTCGCCATCCCCTCTTGGTGCACCTTGTGCAAAGTAAAAGGTTCAACCTTCCCCTGTGACACCCCATGGCGACTATGTAATAGGATGATTAGTTCTCCTGTGGGCCTGGATGATGTGTTCTCCATGGTGGTTGTGGAATAGGATGATTCATTCTCCTGTAGGCCAGGGTGATTAGTTGTTTGTGGCATCCACTGGACAGGATGATTCACTTTCCTGTGGATAGGATGATTAATTCTCATGTCGACGCATCCTACCCATGCAGTTTGGGACTCATGGGGAGTACCTCTCATCTGATCAATGAGCAGGGAAATGAGGATAGAGACCATAGTAGTACTGATGGACACATTGTTGTATCTACCGTACTCCCTATGCTCGAATGAACTTCATTGATTTGGGATCAATGATACTGATATGGGACCAGTGAGAGTGGTACCCACTATGACACTGACTTCGGGTATAGAGGATTGGTCTGGGACTAGTGGTACACACTTTGAGACTGACTTCGGGTCATTGGAGGATGGTATGATACATCCTCTATCACTTCTTTTTCTTCTTCTTCATAGTTTGAGTAGAGCAGAGCAGAGCAGGGGTCAAGCTGTACAATGAAGTGCATTTGATGGATGAATAGTAGCGACGGTTAGACAAATTGCAGATGGAGTTCTCCCTAGTTGAGAGGGAGTGTTAAAATTGGAAACTAGGGCCAAACTCCATGAGGATCACCTTATTCATGGCTGATAATATTTTACCTAGATTCCTCTCGTCGAGAGGTGTAGGATTGATCTAAAGATCATCCGATTCCGATAAGTATTTATGGAGATACGAATTTATTTTGATTATGGACTAATTGTCAAATTCAGCCCGCAAGTTATGTAGGCTTAGAAGCCCAACAAACACATCTATCATCATCAATGTTTGCATATAAATAAAGGATGTCTCCTCCTCATTTGGACACACTTCTCATCCATCTCTCTCTCTCTCATCTACATAGAAAAGAGTCTCTCTCTCCTGCATAGATAGTTCTCTCTCACACACATGGGAAGGAAGGACGTAGTTTTCAAAGGGTTTACAAAACTGCAGATAGGAACTTTGACCAGTGTTGACCAGAATTATCTCTCTCTTGATTGCGCAGTAGGTGAAGTTGACTCTCCCTGGAAAGCTGCAATTTTTGGCACAAGAATCGAGGTGATCTGACCTTCGATTTGGAAGATATTGACTGCCCTAGTTTAGGGCTGATGCCGTCGATCTAGGATTTGATGTTGTTGATATAAATCAGAGTTTTTTACTATTTCTCTCTGCTGAATTATTGAAGATGAAAGAAGATTTCATCAAATGGTTTCCCCATATTGGGGTTTGTCCCTGGCTAGCCACCACATCTTGCATGTCTTGTCTTGGCTTGTTTTCTGTTGATCATTTAATGTTCTATCTACACTTTACTAATGTACATGTGATTGCTAATCTGTGGATAATAATAAGAAAGATAAATAAACTTCTCTAAGCATAGAACATACCATAATTTAATATTTTTCCAGTCTAAACTCTTCAAGCCCTGGACATAAAATGGCAGTTTCTGAGTGGTTGAAATCAGGAGATGATCCTGATAAGCCTTCCAGTTCTAATACAATACTCAACAAATTTGAAGCAGCTCCCTTTGCTCCTCCTACTCTAGAAGATTTAGAGTTTCTTGTGAGTAATTTTTCTCCTTCTGATAGAGCAAGTTTTCAGATAGAAAAAGACATTCCTGATTTGATTTCATTTTCAGATGAAGAAGAACCCAAAGATACAACTGTACATAAAGTTACTGATAAAAGTTCTTCGAATTCTTCTTGGTCACCTACTCCTGATAAAAGGGATTTCATGAAATCATAATATCATAAATATTGGTCTGCTTCTTCCACATATTCATGGAATATTGACTATTGTTCTGAAGCAGAAATATTGTCTACATTGAGTTCCATGTTGGTCTACTACCGCACATATTTAGCAAATGACATTTCTCCAATAAACGCAACCAGGAAAATCATCAGTGGATTCGAAGGACTCCTTGATTCTTGGCTTAAAGTAGAAATTCATTATGATCCTGCCCTCATTCCTTCTTGGGAAACATCTGTGGTAATGAACCCAGATAATACTACATATATGGATCCACAAACATCATTACCTATGAATAACATGATTGGTTGCCTAATGCTTGGCATTCTTGTCAATTTTTGTGGTTATCCTCATATCAATAATGAACTTGCTATAGTCACACTTACATCCATGAAGCTTACTAATATGCAGCATTTTGATGAATACTTTATGGAATATCTCCATCGTCTGCATACTCTTTCTTCTGACATGATTCTATATCCCAAATGGAAAGATATCTTCATTGCTTCTTTACCAAATTGGGTATCTACTGCCATTTTGAATAAGCTTCCTGGAAAGATTGGTGCCTATAATTATGGTGTTATAAGACAAGCTATTAAAGTTGTCATTGTTGAACTCTACTATCAAATGAAAGTTGCTCGAGCTGCCACCAGCTCCACTAAACCATATGGCTATCAACAACTATGTAAACAATGGAATTTACATGGCTCTAAAAGTTTAGGGGGATATGATCGTCATCACTCTAAAAAGAAAGCTTACTCTAAGAAAACTCTTAGATCCCCAGAAAACAAAAAAGTCATTCATAGAGGGCCTCCCAGAGAATACAAAAAAACATACCAGTTTCATCAAAGGCCAAAATAGAAGCAAATATTTTTCTTCCATTGCAATGAAAAAGGACATATTGCTCCAAATTGTCCAAAATTGAAAATAGACAAACAACAATCTGGTAATAAGAAACAATTTATCTATAAGAATAAATCTGGCAAGGTAAATATTATTGATCTCCCTTCTAGCTGTGAAGAATTAACAGATTCAGAAAATTATTATGATCTAAATGACCAGATACATGCTATTTATGAAGAAGAAGATTCTGAAGTTGAATATTGCAAAGATCCACACTGTGATGAATGTTTTGAAGAACTCTGTGAATGCAGTGATCTTGACATTTGCAAATGTAATGCAGTCAGAATGTTCAAACTACTATCAAATGAAAGCTTAGATCATGATGAGCTTTCTAGAAATTATTTTACACAAATGGTTAATGTTGCTGATCCAAAACTAAAAGAAATGTATAAAGGATTCTGATGACCCATCTTCAACAGTCCAAGTCACAACAATATCAAGAACAGAAAAAGACATAGATAAATCATCAACATAGCTATATTCCTTCTGCAACCTTATTTTTAGTTGATGGTCTAACAAGATAATTCAGACAACAAACAATTGAAGATGATCTTCCTTAAACACTTCATGCAATTAGTCAAGCTATCAAAGATATCTGAAAATAAGTCAGAGAGAATAGAAGGCTCTGTATTGAAGCACATAAGGGGCACAACATACATTCTTTACATGCACAACCCATAAAAGGAGAATCTTCACAGACAGAACAGAAAGAACCAGAAAGTGAGCCTGATCCATATCATGATCCAATGAAAGGGATTTTCAAATCTGAAGACTTTGAAATTCCAGATGAAGAATTTGAAGATCCTAGATCTGGATTAGGAATGAATGCAATGAACGCAAATGTAATGTATTGTGTAAAAATGAAAACTAGAATTGGTTCTTCCATAGAATGGTGGAAGGTTCTAATTGATACAAGTTCAAGATTGAACATAGTAAGCGGCACTATAATTCCTTATCCTCAAAGACAAAAGACATAGTGTCTAGGAGTTGTTACCGGAAGTGGAGAAATCAAGACAACGGAAGAAGCTATAATAGATGTCTTTGTTTCTCAATCTGAAGGAATTCAAGTTCATGCTCCATTAATCACAGGGCTTGATTGTGCTATGTACTTAGGAACTCCTTTCCTGGGCAATTTTAGAAGACATGGAAGCACTTATGATGAAAAATCATAGAAATGGGGATATTTTCTTCTCTTCAAAGGTATAGATTATTTCTATCCTTTTATTCATTCCAATTCTCCTAATAGATTGAGCAGAATTGATAGGTTACAGAATACCTTGGCAAAAATGGAGAAGAAGAAAGAAATGCTCGAGATTGATGAAAATCTTCTGAAAGGAAAATTTGAAAAAGAAATAAGTGAGATCTCTCAGAAACTAAAATCTTGTTGTTTTGAAGATCCAAATTCCTTTTGGCATATTCATAAACATGAAGTAGAAATGCCTTTGAAAAAGGAATTTCATGGAAAACTCAGAAGATCAAAAGCAATACCGATGAATTCTGAACAACTCAGGTATTGTAGTATACCTAGGGGGGATAATATGGGGTACAAAGGGAGGTAACCAAGGGAATAATGTAATAATGGGATGGGCCATAGTAATAAATAAGGTGGTTAGCCCGTATCATGTAAGGGACCACAAGTATTTAGTAATAATGTAATGGGCCCATGGTATTAGATAGATCGTATTGAGGGAACCATGTTAATGACCCATGGTATTTTATGTATAAGGCCTATATAGAGGCTAGAGACTCCACATGGAGAGAGGTCAAGGAATATTGTATGAATAGGCATATGGCTTGTGGAGTGTTCTCCTTCCTTAAGGAGTGAATGTATGGTGTTGCCCTACCTTAAGGGTTTGATCAATAAAGAGAAGCATTTATATATTCAGATCTTGTTATTTTTGGTGATTATTTGCAGTTATTGGGTATATTGGTATCATTTCATATATTTTCATATCAAATCCATAAAAAATGGTATCACAGCTATAACAAGTGGAATCATAGCTATAACAAGTGGTATCAGAGAACTTTCTTGGGCAAAGTAGAGAATTTTTTTTAATTTTTTGCAGGAAATTTTTGGGCGGCGAGTTTTTAGATCACATCTGTAAGTTTTGGTGCAAGATATGAAAAATATAATTATATATTTGGATGGTTCGTGAAAAAATACCCAATTTCAAAAAGAAATCGGAACAATTGGAGTCTGAATGAAAGAGATATAATTGATCTAAAAAATCAGTGGTGGTGCAAACATTTTTTCGGGGCGACGAGTTTGCAATGCAGATCTGTATGTTTTGGTGCAAAATCTGTAGAATATAATTGCATATATTGATTTTTTGTGAAAAAATACCCAAGTTAAAAAACAAATCAATCGAATCGGAGACCGGATGAGAGAGATATCGTTGATTTAAAATTAGCGCTTTTTTTAGAAATGTTTTGTGACGATAGGACAGTTGCAGCACAGATCTGAAATTCCAGTGCCTAGATTGGGATCTCTACCACATGGTAAGATATAGAATGGTTGTTCCATTTCTGAAAACAGGTCATAATAGGGATTCTAAGAAATATTGACGAAATTGTGGCCATTTAAAATTTTCGCCAAGTAAGTGAGTTTTTCCCAAACCCTCTTCATGGAGATGCTATATTTTACAGGAAAAGATGATAGCCCTACTATTGAAGAATTCATATAGAGTCAAAAGTTCAAATATGAAATTTTGGAGGGCTATGGTACCACTTAATTTCCAAGATGAGGCGTCCAAATGGTTGTGCTCATTTGACAACAAGCAGGGGACCAAATTGTCAGATGAAGAATTTGAAAGAGTCCTTTTAGACAAATGGTCTCATGCTAGAAAACAGAAGAATGAGACATGTAAGGGGTTACTTTCTACTGGTATATCATTGTTGCAAGTTCATGGATTCATTCAGAAGGAGAAGATCGTTGTGTCTATAAATCCTAGTTGTCAGTATAATTTTATCAATGTTAATTTGGCAAAAAAATTGCAAGTTCTAGGGAAACACATTGAAAACACACAGGTTGATGATGAGGATGTTCAAGTTTATAAGGATTTTGAAGATTTCTATGGATAAGTATGTGTTGCATGGTGATTTTTATACTTCATATCTAGATAACATGGATGTTTTTTTGGGATATCCTTAGATGGAATCCGTGGGTACTATCAATACTAATGTGCCAAAGAAATTCCTGAAGCTCTGATATAAATAGAAGAAAATTACATTACAGGATATTTTCATCAATAAACAGGTAGAGGCCATGGAGGCTGAAGAAGAAAATGTTATATCATATGAGGACTCAGTGGTTGAAGTAATATTGGAAGATAAGAAACAATAGCAGGCACCACAACAGGTACCAGATACCCGTCAGGTTCCATTAGGTGGTGAATTAAAGAAAGACACATCATTGGTTGACACTTCAACATATCACTACCCACATCACCCCGCAAGAAAACAACCAACAAGATGGCAACTAATTAGCCAAAAGGACAGCAAACCCGCATGACATATAGAGAGGAGCGAAGATCCACCTACTACACATTAACACAGAAGAGCTGCCAAGGTCAACTTCCATCTCAAGCGAGTGAGGCACCAACGAGATCGAGAGTTCACCTTTCTCTTGGATGGCTAGATGCACGTGCATGGTACCAGTGGACTACTCTTTTGAGTAGATCATATTATTTGTGTTCTTCCCATGTTTTAGGGACGAAACATGTTAAGGGGGGTGGAATGTAGTATAACTAGGGGGGAGAATATGGGGTACAAAGGAAGGTACCCAAGGGAATAATGTAATAATGGGATGGGCCATAATAATAAATAAGGTGGTTAACCTGTATCATGTAAGGGACCACAAGTAGTTAGTAATAATGTAATGGGCCCATGGTGTTGGATAGATGGTATTGAGGGAACCATGGTAATGATCCATGGTATTGTATGTATGAGTCCTATATAGAGGCTAGAGACTCAACATGGAGAGAGGTCAAGGAATATTGTATGAACAGGAATATGGCTTGTGGAGTGTTCTCCTTCCTTAAGGAGTGAATATATGGTGTTGCCCTACCTTAAGGGTTTGATCAATAAAGAGAAGCATTTCTATATTCAGATCTTGTTATTTTTGGTGATTATTTGCAGTTATTGGGTATATTGGTATCATTTCATATATTTTCATATCAGATCCATAAAAAATGGTATCAGAGCTATAACAAGTGGAATCAGAGCTATAACAGGTATTGTAAAGAAGAAATAAAATCCTTACTGCAAAAAGGTTTGATCAAAAAATCTCATAGCCCTATTGCTTGTTTTTTATTTTATGTCAACAAACACTCAGAGATTATTAGAGGAAAACCAAGATTGGTAGTAAACTACAAGCCTCTAAATAATATTTTTGATTATGATGCTTATCCCTTGCCAAAGCCCTCTGTGCTTTTCTCTTAGATATCATAGTCAAAAATCTTTTCCAAATTTGATTTAAAGTCTGGTTTCTAGCAAGTAGGGATAAAAGAAGAAGATAAGTGGAAAACAACTTTTTCAGTACGAGAAGGACATTTTGAATGGAATATTATGCCCTTTGGACTAGTAAATTCTCCATCCGCCTTCCATAGGATTATGGATGAAACTTTTGAAGGTATGGATGATTTCTTGAAGAAATATATTGATGATGTTCTAATTCACTCTATGGATATTCCCTCTCATATAAAGCATCTCAATATATTCTACAAGAGAGTCAAAGAAAAAGGTATAGTTTTATCATATTCAAAGATGAAGTTATTTCAGACTATGATAGATTTCTTGGGATATGTGATTCAATATGGATCATATTACATTATGCAAAATAGTCTTGATTTCATAGATAAATTTCCAGACAGAATCACTGATAAAACTCAACTACAAAGATTCTCGGGTAGTTTGAATTACATCTCCAAATTTGTCAAACATTGTGCCCAAGACAAAGTCTTATTGAATAAAATATTGCAAAAAGATCCAATTCCTTGGAAAAAGGATTTAACATAGGCAGTCAAAAGAATTAAAGGAAAAATTAGGAATATTTCTCCTTTAAGCACAATCAATGAAGAATGGCCTAAAACCATCATTACAAATTCCAGTGATATCAGATGGGGTGCAATATTCTGCCAACATGATCCTAATAAAAAGAAAATGGAATATGAAATTTGTCAGTATGCCTCTGGAATCTAGTCAACTACACAAAAAATTGGTCCAGCCTAAAGAAAGAACTTAGAGTTGTCTGCCTTGGCATTGCAAATTCAAAGATTTTGTGATCTATAAACATTTTACATTCAAAATAGATTGCCAAGCCCTTAAGTTTGTTATACATAATTGTGACTTTGAAGATGCAGCAATGGTTAGATGGATCCTGACATTGGCCCGGTATCATTTTGATGTAGAGTTCATTTTTGGAGTTAAGAATTCCTTTGCAGATCTTCTTAGTCGGGAATTCTTACAGAGAAATGATGTAAATAATCTCAGATGTAACGCCATAAGAAGATTAGAAAATGATATTCACATTGAATGTGCTGATGGTTCTCACACTTTCAATCTGCATAAACCTCTACTCGATTATCAAGCAGATTGGTTTCCAATGAAGGAAATCAAATATCGGCATGGAACTAGAAAACATTATTTGTCATGGGATGATTGAATGCAAAGAAATGATGAAGCTTTTGAAGCTTTAACTTTTCTTCAAGATTTGAGAAATCTTGATTTCACATTACACAAAGATACAAATGAAAATCTAATTTGCTGTGAAATCTACATTGATCGCCTCCTATTGCCACCCAACCTTCAGAACTCTGAAGATCATGAATGCCAAGAGAAAGCCTAGTATACAGGTATGTGTTTTGATAATAAAACTAACTCGTTTTTCTATAATGTGCGGTTTTTTTTAGATACCATGGAATGCAAATTACATAAATTGAAGAACAAGACCCCACACCTGAATGGTTTAGAGAATGGTGGAACATTTATGGTATCAATCCTCTATGTTTTTACCCATTATCTCTCTGGTTATTACAATTTCCTGGATTTACAGAACCACGGGCACATGAATAAGGAATTTTATACAAAAGGATTTTGGATATCAGCGATATCACAAATTATCACATGCTTGCAGCACTCTGTGCTGTTGGGTCGTTAATATGCCATTATTATTGTCACTTGTGAACGTTTATTCCACCCATTTCTACCATTCTTCATCATGTCATTTATTATAATTTATTATATAAATCCATTTTATGATGATTTATGCTCTTATATTATTTATTCTCCTTTATTTCTAATAAATTGATGACTATCTACCTTCCGGATTCTGAGCTCTGCAACCCTACGAATGCACAGGCACCTGCCACCATCTCTGAACCCTGCCTGCTCAACCCTGACAGGGCACGTCAAGCCACCAGTCCTCGGCTGAAACTCCTTTATGGCCACACCGGCAGGAGGGGCGGGCTCGGCCCCCCCTCCTTTGAAGGACTCCTCCAACAGTGGGAAAACAAAACGCATGCCGCCGACTCCTCCTGAAACGAATAGCGACAAAGAGAAAGAACGACATAAAGCCAATGATCACAAGATCCCTGCAGCAGAGACTGCAGCCACGGACTCTGAAACGGAACAGGACCCAAACGCCTCTTCGTCACAGCCAAAGGCGACCTCGGCTACTTGTATTCCCAAGTCGACAGAGCGCATCAAGATAGAACTGCCTAGTCACAGAATCAATGAAGAAATACAGTACATGTAGGACCATGCACTAATAGGAAAATTCTTGGGCTTCTGGCCGACAGAACGCGCCCTTAATGGCTGGATAGAATCCAAATGGAAACCAAAGGGACAAGTAACACTGCAACTAGGACCAAAAGGCTTCTTTACAGCCATATTTAATTGCCTGGAAGACAAAACCAGGGTATTCGAAGGCGGCCCTTATTTTTTCAACTCTTCTGGACTATACCTTACAAAATGGAAGCCTCGATTTGACCCAAACAAAGAAGATTTCAGCTGGACTCTGGTGTGGATCAGAATGTATGGACTCCCAGTGGAATATTGGAAGGAGGAGACGCTAGCAGACATTGGCAACAGATTAGGAACCTTCATCAAGGTAGGCGCAAATACACTTCCTATGCCCGAATCTGCGTTAAAATGCACCTCGCCAAGACTCTGGCAGACTCGGTAAGTCTCCTTCACGAAGATTTTGAATGGGAACAAACTCTTGATTATGAGCATATTCCTTTTCATTGCCGTAAGTGTCATGCTCATGGGCACCTGTTTAGGGACTTCCCCCTTAATCAGCACTCCAAAGCCCATTCTTCATAAACTCATACGGACTCAGAAGGCTTCACCTTAATCCCCAACCAACGTAGGCATTCCAAAAAGAATCAGGGAGCCCCTGAGATCCCTATCAGATTTGATGCAAAGAACAAGTTCTCGCTTCTTGCCAACCAGGATCCTCCCAGCAGAGAGCCTCTGGACTCTAACTCTCAGCCCTATTCTTCCCTTGCTCCCCATGCTGATAAGCCTGTGGTTAAACCCAGCTCTGTGCATTCTTCTCAATCTCCCCCTGAAGATAACCCCAAGAGGACACTGATCCTAGCGCCCCCTATGTAGGAAAGGGGAAAGCTAGTCTGGATCCCAAGCAACTGGCATCCGACATGGACATGGACGCAGTAATAGCACTGAGCCTACATACCACCACAGAGGAGGAGGACCAGAATACTCCCAGCAGCATGGAACAGGATCCGGAGAACATTATCTTAGAAGGCATAGACATCTTAAAACTTGAAACAGCTTGTAAGCAAAAGGAATACAATTCTATTCCTCCATGGCAAATAGAGAGGCTGGAAGGAGTCCTAACCAAGGTTCAACACAATAAACATTTAGGCATTCAAGGAGGAAGTCCATGGGATGCAAAAAAGATTCTCAAAGAAACCAAGAAGAGAGGGCGCAAGACGGATCTGCAAAGAACCATTGTCGTAGGGGAAATGCTTATGGAATCAGGGAGATTCCCTAAGCTGACCAAGTTCTACAAACCTGCATCCCAGTAACCATGAAGCTCGTCTCATGGAATGTGAGAGGACTCAACAGCCCCTCAAAAATTAGGATGATCAAGAAATTGATACAGCAAGAAAAACCTTCTATCGTTTTTCTTCAAGAAACCAAAAAAAGCATAATAGCCATGGATAAGGTGAGAAATAAGATTTGGGCGGGCAGTAACTTAATGTCAGTCGGCGCTTCAGGAGCCTCGGGTGGATTAGCAATATTATGGAATCCACAGATCCTCAATCTCTACGTCTTCCATGACGCGCACTTTCTCATACAAGCTTCCTTTCATCTTATAGGAACTAATATCCACGGACATTTGACCAATGTCTACTTTCCACAAAGTAATCAGCACAAACTGGATCTGTTAAATACGCTTTCCAGTCTGAATGAGAACAGACAGTTCCCGCTCTGGATCAGCGGTGGCGATTTCAATATCATTCAATCGCTGGAGGAGAAAACAGGAGGAAGAGCAAGACTAGAAAGTGACAGCAAAGGGCTCAGAGACTTTATTCAGGACAATCACTTAATGGATATTCCAACTACCAATGGGATCTTCACCTGGACCAACAAGCGCAGTGGAGTCAATCATATCGCCTCTCGGCTTGACAGGTTCCTCCTATCAGACAATGCAATCCATTTAGGCGGAGATTTCAATGCTTCAATTTTGCCACACGGAGGATCAGACCATTGGCCCATTATGCTCCACTGGTCGCGGCCTGGTGTAAGATGCAATCGGCCCTTCCGCTTCGAAGCTTTTTGGTTCACCAACGCAAAATTCAGGCAGATTGTCGAGGAGGCCTCCAGAAGGAGCCAAAATGTTTCAATTTCAACAAAAGTTGAAAAACCTAAAGCAGGTTCTTAAAATTTGGAACAAAACCCAATTTGGCAACATTCAGGAGGACCAACGAAGGTTGGAAAAACAAATGGAAGCACTTCAGCAAAACATCATTAAAGAAGGCCGCACTGAAGAGCAGGTACAGCAAGAGCAGATCCTTTGGCAAAGATTAGAGGAACGAAGAAAGCAAGAAGAAATACTCTGGCAGCAGAAATCTCGAATCAATTGGCTAAAAGAGGGAGAAAAGAACACAAATTTTTTTCATAGAACAACTATACAGAGGCGCATGTACAATAACATCACCTTCATCAACAATCAGCAAGGTGAGAGAGTAGAAACCCATGAAGACATGGAAAAAGAATTAACTCATTACTTTCAAGACATCATTAAAGAGCCGGAAGGAAACAGAGACGCTGAAATCAGAGCCATCACACAGCACATTCCCAAAATCATAACTGATGAGCACAACAACAAATTACTACAGCCAACCTCCCTGAAAGAAATTGAGGAAGCAATGAACCAGCTCAAGGACGGCAAAGCCCCGGGGCCGGACGGCTTCACGGCCAATTTCTACCACGAATTCTGGGAATTAATCAAAGTAGAAGTTTGGGAGCTGGTGGAAGAATCAAGAAGCATGCACTGGATCCTCCCAGCTCCCAACACTACCTTTATAGCGCTAGTTCCAAAATGTGCTGAACCAAGCAAGCCTGAAAGCTTTAGACCCATTGCTCTATGCAATGTCATTTATAAGCTTATCTCTAAAGTCATTGCAAACCGACTCAAACCTCTTCTGCCCTTGCTCATTTCTCCGAAACAAACAGGTTATGTCGAAGGAAGGCAAATTATGGACGGGATCATTCTATCAAATGAAGTGATTCACTCCCTCAAGATTCTCAAAAAGCCAGGTATGCTTCTCAAACTAGATTTATCAAAAGCTTTTGACAAGGTCAGTTGGAACTATATACAAAAAATGCTCATTGCTTTCGATTTCAGTCATACTTGGACAAGATGGGTCTATAGTTTGATCTCCTCCCCAAGCTTCTCTGTATTGTTAAATGGCTCTCCTTCACAACCTCTTAGGCCTTCAAGGGGCATCAGGCAAGGGGACCCATTATCGCCTTTCCTCTTTGTACTCATCGCAGAAGGGCTTGGCAGACTACTGAAGGTAGCTATATCCACTCAAATGCTCAAAGGACTCTCTGTACATGGCTCTCCTCCTCAAACCCACCAACAATTTGTTGACGACACTATGCTCTTTGGCCACCCATCCTCGCGGGAAGCCTCGGTCTTCAAATCCCTGTTATACATTTTTTCAAAAGCTTCAGGAACCTCTATTAACTCTTCGAAATCCCAGCTATATTTCTTCAATACCCCCCTTTCCACTCAAAGGAACATAGCTAGAATTTTGCAGTTTACCATTTCTAAACTCCCGTCGACCTACCTAGGGGCCTCCCTCGCTGCTGCTGCAATCAAACATTCATCCTGGCAGTCTCTTCTAGACAAGCTTGAATCTAAACTCTCCCTCTGGACCTTCCGAGCTCTCAATATTGCCAGCAGGCTTGTCCTGATCAAAGCGGTACTCCAAGCCATGCCATTGTATCTCTTTTCTCTGTTGGCCGCACCTAAATGGGTCCTTAAATCTATGCGCAATCTACAGAGAAACTTTCTCTGGGGATCGTCTGGCCTCAACAGAAAGTGGGCTCTAGTAAAATGGTCAGATGTCTGCAAGCCCAAATCTGAGGGAGGTCTGGGACTTCGTGACCCTTTACATAGCAATGACAATATGGGGGCTCGCTTGTGGTGGAATTGGATCACTAAGCCAAACGTACCATGGGCCAAATTGTGGCAGGCCAAATATGCACCAGGCAGCCATTGGAATGATCTAATCAGAATCAATTCTACAACATAGGGATCTCCCATATGGAACGCAGCCAAACCTCACAGTAAATTCATTCAAGAGCATAGTTTTTGGGAGATACACTCAGGTAACACAGCCAGATTTTGGGAGGATTCGTGGTAGCAGCTCCCCAGACTGGCAACAGTTTTTCACAAGCCTCTCTGGCAAGAGCAGATGCAACAAACACGACTCACTCAAGTCAATCAATTTTGGCAGCACTCTGTAAGCACCGACTTCAGAACCTGGAAGAAGGCTAGTCTCTGGCAAAATAATTGGCAAAGTGAGACTTATGAGGACATAGAGGAAGAACTTTAATATAGGAAAATACGGTACTCCACCCTACAGGATCGCCTCAGATGGGGCCATAAACTCAAAGGCACATTCACTACTCAAGAAGCCCATCAGCTCAGGCATAATGGAAACCAACCAATCAAGGACCCGATTTGGGAAAAGATATGGAACCCAGGGATTTGGCCCAAAATATCCACCTTCCTATGGCTGCTCAGCAAACGAAGAATACTAACTTGGGACAACCTGATCAAGCGTGGATTCGTGGGGCCATCAAGATGCTCGAACTGCAATATTGACTCTGAAACGATAGGACATCTCATGGAATCCTGCTCGTTAGCACAACAAATATGGAGGAAAGCAGAGAGCTGCAATATGAGATCAGAAGCCAGGACAGAAGACATAGCTGAAAATTTAAGGAAATGGGCTCCCTCCCCCTACAAAAGTCAGCTTCTCAACCACCTGCGGAGACTCCTACTAGGATTCATATACTGGATTCTTTGGAAAGAAAGAAATCACAGAATTTTCAATAACTCTTCCCGGCCCATTGAAGCCTTATGGCTCATTCTCACCAATCAGCTGCAAGAAACTTTGGCCCTCAAATCATGGACAGAAACGGATATGCCAGACTCTCCTTTAGAATGCAGGATCCTGAAGGATTGGAACATAAACCTCTCAATGCTCCAGAAAGAAGGCACCAGATCCCCTATCAGCAGCTCCTCCCCTTCCAGTTGGTCACCTCCTGAGTATGCAACCTACAAGTTAAATTTCGATGGGGCAGCCAAAGGAAATCCGAGGCTTGCAGGTTATGGAGGTCTCTTCCGAAATCACACAGGGGAAATAATCCATATTTTCTATGGCTCTTTGGGTAAAGATACTAATAATGTGGCTGAATTAGAAGGTTTATGGAGAGGATTATGTATTGCAGAACAACAAAACTACTTCCCTTTGGAAATAGAGGGCGACTCCCTTATCCTAATCAACACTGCCCAAAGACTCCAAGCAGGCACGCCGCGGTCAAGGTAGCCACGAGTTGGAGACTACTAAGCAGACTAGAATCCATGGAGGAGAAGCTTCAAACTCCCCAGAGTATAGAGTTCAAGCATATTAGAAGAACAACGAATACGGTGGCTGACAGATTAGCCAACCAAGGTGCCTCTCAGTGCATTTCCTACTTCGCTGGCTCTCTGGACAATTCCGAAGATGACAAGCTCAATAATGACTGTATCTCTCTGGCGAAGAAGGATCTCATCATCCCGGATGCGGGTGCATAAGGGACGCGGGAAGGGCACAGGCCATCACGTGGCCGGGTGTCCAGATCATATGGCTTGGCGGTACCACGCGTTAAGCGGATTAAATATAGTTGAAGGCAATGAGGGGAAGGCATTAATGCCTGTCTTCTCGGCTCGAGGGAGGCAGTTGGGAGACAGGGTGGTGAGGGAGGTTAAACTGTGGAGGATGGCGCGACGGAGTGAGCATTGTGAGCCTGGTAAGGAGACCCTTCTCCGCACAAGCAGCAATGCACTTGCAGAGCTGAGGGGTGTAAGCTCCAGGAGTTGGGTTTGCGGAAAAGCTGCTCGTGAGACTGCTGTTGGTGAGACCGCTGTTAGGGAGACTGCTGTTAGTGAGACCGCTGTTCATTGATGGAATGGGTGCTGGTTCCTTATGCTGGAATTCTTGTTGCTGATTCTTGTTGCTCGTGAAGCGAATTTGCTGAGTCTTGTGACTCGAGGGGCGGATTCTGGTTGCGGGGGCTGGTTCTTGGAGATAGTCCGTGTTGCTGATATCGGTTCTTGGAGCTGGTTCGTATTGCGGAATTGGGTTCTTGAGGCCGGAGTCAGGGCCTGGTGGTGGAGTTCGTCACTGACACTAGGGGTTGCTTTTGCCCTAGTTGGAGCGTAGAGCATTGGAAGTGGACGGAGATTAAGGATGCCGAGGGATAGGCCAAGAATGGGCAGCTGGAGGGGTGGTATTCAGGGCCGAGCTCCACCAAGAGACAGCCATTACTCCCCCTCTTCATCCATTGAGGTTACCTCGCAGCCTCAATGGTTTCAGGACAGCAACGATGAGGTGGGAGGGCAAAAGGAAAGCAGCCCAATTGCTGAAGAAAGCCAAAGGGAGCCGCCCATGCTCAGGAAGGGCAACGCTCCAGTAGAGAAGACTCCCCAGTTGCTTGCCTTCCAGTTGGAGCAGGGATTGGGTGGGCTCAGCCTGAGCGTATTCCGGGGCCGGGATGGTCGGAACCTCGTCATGCATATGGGCTAGGACTGGAACGCCCTGCCCCCAATCTGGATCCTGATGCTGGCCCCTCGGTGCGTGCGGCTGCTACTCTGGCTGGTCCAAGCAAGCCAGCCCAAAAAGACAGCCCAAATAATATCATTCAGCTCTCTGATTCGGAGAATACGCTCCACTTCGGATGCCAAATTGCAGAGGCGCTCCAGTCTACCGATGAAGAATGAAATCGTCCTGGTATTTTCTGTTTTGGTTGGGATTTTCAGGTGCAATTCGGCTATATTGTCCATGTGTCGGCTATATTGTCCACGTGTTATATGTAATTGTCCAAGTGTCAAGTGTCTTTGTCCAGTTGTTTGTGTCTTTGTCCGGGTCATCCTACGGCCCTGGTGTTTTGGTGTCCATCAAATGTTAAGTCCAGCTATGTTCAGTCTATCAATGTTATGTAACAGTGTCAGCAGTGGTGCAGCAACATACCCAATTTTGAATCTCTTCAATTGGGGTGCTGAAAATTGGGCAAGGCCAGGGCGCACAAGCTAACCTCCTTAAGCCTTGCCTTTGTACTCTTTTTGTATATTTGCTTTGTAAGATAATAGAATTAGTCAGATTCAGAAAAAAAAAAAAAAAAAAAAAAATTGATGACTATGCATTATTTTACCAATGATAGTTCTAATAAGTTGGTTGTAACATTATTTAATATTTTTAGCCTCCAAGGTAACTTCCAGATTGAAGATTTGATTTTTAAATCTGCCAACTCAGAAATTCGCTGGTTTAAGGAGTGACAGTTTTGCGATTGCAATTCTGAGCAAATGAAGACGAATTTGGAAAATCCGGAACATGGGTTTTGTCCAGAACGGGCCCAATTAACTTTAGTCACGAACGGTTTGCCCAAATTCGGCTTGTACAGGGAGAAACGCAGGGTTCTTTGAGCACGATTTTCTCAGATTTGCAGTTGCGGCCGTCCTCCAAATCTCAGCTGCAAAACCAAATTCGTCTTGCTTTTGTTGAAGAGATGAAGGGAAATCTATTTTCTTGTTGATCATCTGGTTAGAATCGACCCAAATTTGTAAAACAAATCATGTTGTAATTATCTATGCTCTCTGATCTTTCTCTATTTAAATGAGAACAAAGATCAGAGAGGGGGAGACGCGATGATGGATTTGGGGAATGAGAAATGATGGACAACGATGGTGGATTATTCATGATGTAATTCTTAAGCTTTTGCTGTTGTAATGATTCCACAATTGGCTGATTAATAAATGATTTGGGAGTGCTGTTCATTTTTATCATTCTGAAGTAACCCCGCAGCGTCCGCTGGCGACTAAGGGCCCAGCCTCTGGTGGAGTATGCTGCTGCTATTGCGTATCATATATTTACACTTGCTGTTGTATATTATCTTCTTTGGTTTATGCGTGGTTTTCTCATCAGCGTGATTCGGTAATCTGATTTGTTTTATTATTTTACAACGCAGCTCTGTTACGTTTGATCTGCTAAGTGATATCGTTTTCTGAGACAGAAATATCATATTGACTTTGCAGCGCATTGCTGTTTCTTTAATTGCTGGTATAAAATGGTTTTTACCGGATACCATTGTGATTTAATTATGGAATGTCTGTGTTGTAACATTTGACCATTGGTATTATTGAATTCATCTTAGAATTATATTTCCTTGCGATTGTTGAATCTATGAACGTTGTTGCTCCGTGCTAAAGGACAGTCGTATTATTTATAACTAAGACTGACAATTGAATTACCAAGATCAGATTACTATTGAGGTGTGTCGTGTGTTAAGTTATTGTTTTTCTTTCCAGCATTGTTTCATATCCTATCATTAATCAATGCTGTTATATTTCTGTGTGTTGTCCAATTTATTCTTAGAGTAAAGATTGTTATTAATTTGGCTTTGCTGTTGTTCATTTCCTTTAATTCTAGTTTGATGTTCCATTTACGGCCATTCCATTTTAGACTTGATGTTCCATTTACTTTCTGTTGTTCCTTTTACTTGCATTTATTGCTTTGGTGTGAGAGAAGGTCCAAGGCTGTCGTGAGCCTCAGCAAATGCTACCACGCTCCCTGATCCATGGTCCATGCTCTAATTCCTTTTGCATCAATTTCTAGAGGACTGAGTTATTGCTACTATATCCTCGATTGATGGGTGTTTGAATGAATGATTTAGTTTAGAACATTTCAGTTTCTTGCTGTTCCAATTAGATTTTGTTTCAAGCATTCATTTACTTTTGGGTTTTAAGCACTATACTGCAAAACATTACTCTTAAGTAAATAGCCGCCTCAGACAGAGTACACTCTTGAAATAAAAAGTCGTCCCTGGGTTGATAATTAATGTGAGGTAATTAGGAGTTCACAAGACACCTTTTTAACGCTCCACATTTTGGCGCCGTTGCTTTGGAGTGATGATAGTTTATGCAAAACGAAAAAGGACAACAATATGCTAAAAAGATGCTTTCCTGACGGTATTCTAGCTGAAAATGATGTGATTGATCATAAAACAATTTCTCATGCATAAATGTTCAAACAGGGAAAAAGTTAAGGAAATAACTTCTCTGATAAAAAGAAAATAAGAAAAGGGTATTATAATAATAATCGACGATAAGATATAACTTCAATACCATAAGCAGAGCTGTTGCTGCCAGCAGGCGTCCATAGCCTCGGCAGGGTTGCTTTTTAACCCATATGAGCCAGAATCCTCAATTTATAACTAGAGAGTTTCAGTGTTGTTCTACAGAAGAGATCAATGTGCTGGCATGGTAACCAGATAACCACACTGCCATTCACTAGGATGTAGCAAGAGTGATCAGGCCGGCTCGTGATGAGACCTCTTGTTCCAAGGATAATTTGGCTATCCAATGGATCATAACCCTGGTGTGGTGGCCATAATGGGAATGTCACTTTGTTACAGCCTTATGAACATGGTAGGGTGGCTCATAATGAGACCCCCTATCCTCCATCTGCGAACAAAATTTTGTTGTTATTACACATTTTTATGATAAAAAGAGGGAGGCTCAGTACTCCTTAAGAGCAGGGATGGCGGAAGAAGTTGAACATGTCAATAGAAAAAATATACCCATAATCTCATTTATTACAGACAAAGAAGATTATAACCAGGGATGATGGAACCAGCATGGTATTAAGATGATCAATCAATATCATGTTCAACAGAAAACAATGCAGTAAAGTAGTATATAAATAATTGTGTCTCTTTTGAAAAAAATCTATCATCAAGGAGTTGTCTTGTTAAAGATCATAACGTGAATGATATTAACTTGCTTCAATAGAATCCATAATTCTTGTCCTCATAAAAGTAGTGTACTTCATGCCATGAAAGAGAATCAGGAAAATGTGGTTGAGATGAACTATGAATAATCCCACAAGAGAAAGGAAGGGTTGCTCTCAAAAATACTCTCAAAGTGTTGCTTTTTTTTCAAAAGGAACAGCAGTGCGTGTTTTTGCTGTTCCTTTTTCAAAAGGAACAACAGTTTGAGTTTTTGCTGTTCCTTTTTCAAAAGGAACAACAGTTTTAGTTTTTGCTGTTCCTTTTTCAAAAGGAACAGCAGTTTTAGTTTTTGCTGTTCCTTTTTTTCAAAAGGAACAGCAGTCCGTGTTTTTGCTGTTCCTTTTTCAAAAGGAACAGCAGTTTGAGTTTTTGCTGTTCCTTTTTTCAAAAGGAACAGCAGTGCATGTTTTTGCTGTTCCTTTTTCAAAAGGAACAGTAGTTTGAGTTTTTGCTGTTCCTTTTTCTCAAAAGGAATAGCAGTGCGTGTTTTTGCTGTTCCTTTTTCAAAAGGAAAAATAGTGCGTGTTTTTGCTATTCCTTTTTCAAAAGGAACATCAGTTTCGCGTTTTTGTGTGTATTTTTGCCTTTTTTTTTTTGGTATGCATTTTCTTTATTGTTCCCGACACAGAACACAACTTTATTTTTTGAGTGTTTTTGTTGTTCCTTCAAAAAAAAAGCAACACTTTGAGAGTATTTTTGAGAGCAACCCTTCCTTTCTCTTGTGGGATTATTCATAGTTCATCTCAACGACATTTTCCTGATTCTCTTTCATGGCATGAAGTACACTACTTTTATGAGGACAACAATTATGGATTCTATTGAAGCAAGTTAATATCATTCACGTTATGATCTTTAACAGGACAACTCCTTGATGATAGATGTTTTTCAAAAGAGACACAATTATTTATATACTACTTTACTGCATTGTTTTCTATTGAACATGATATTGATTGATCATCTTAATACCATGCTGGTTCCATCATCCCTGGTTATAATCTTCTTTGTCTGTAATAAATGAGATTATGGGTATATTTTTTCTATTGACATGTTCAACTTCTTCCGCCATCCCTGCTCTTAAGGAGTACTGAGCCTCCCTCTTTTTATCATAAAAATGTGTAATAACAACAAAATTTTGTTCGTAGATGGAGGATAGGGGGTCTCATCACGAGCCGTCCTGATCACTCTTGCTACATCCTAGTGAATGGCAGTGTGGTTATCTGGTTACCATGCCAGCACATTGATCTCTTCTGTAGAACAACACTGAAACTCTCTAGTTATAAATTGAGGATTCTGGCTCATATGGGTTAAAAAGCAACCCTGCCGAGGCTATGGACGCCTACTGGCAGCAAATGATCTGCTTATGGTATTGAAGTTATATCTTATCGTCGATTATTATTATAATACCCTTTTCTTATTTTCTTTTTATCAGAGAAGTTATTTCCTTAACTTTTTCCCTGTTTGAACCTTTATGCATGAGAAATTGTTTTATGATCAATCACATCATTTTCAGCTAGAATACCGTAAGGAAAGCATCTTTTTAGCATATTGTTGTCCTTTCTCGTTTTGCATAAACTATCATCACTCCAAAGCGTCCTATCTCTTATTCATAACTATCTTTACACACTTTGCTCTCAAAATAACCATAACTTTCACCGTCCTATCATTGATAAGTGTACTCTGCCTCCCTTACTGATATATTGTTCATTCCATTGCCTTGCCGTCAGCACCACCCCTTTCATATGCTTTATGGTTATGGAACCCATTTTCCGATTGGAGGGGGGAATGTATGCATTATGGGATTGCATGTGATATGATTACTACACTTTTCCATACCTTGTTGATTTGACAACATATTAGTATTGCATGTATACATAAGTTTTTCTAATTGAAATTTTGCATGCATCTTATCGGTTGCTATTCAAAGCTAACACTATGGATTCAAGCACATTGTATGCAAAATAGTGCTTTGTTTACAAAAGAACAACAAGTATGGGCAGAATTCTATTCGTAGCATGACCAAACTATTGCACTTCACAGTAGAGGCTCGCGAACGTGAACAATTCTTCAGACATGATGTGCTTCCCTGGATTCCACCTTTTGCATCACTTTCAGCACCAACTCTGTCTACATCAGCTTCAACAACTGCCGGTCCATATATGTCATTCCACATTTTTTGGAGGTAAAACCTGAGGTATAATCGCATAGTTTTCTAATTTATTATGAATTTAGGAGAATCTAATGAAAATCCATTTTGAGCATTATTTGTCATCCTTCATTCCACATCTTTACCACTTTCCCTTTTTCAGCAGCATGTCATTTTCAAGTTTGGGGGAGTGTTCCTTTTATTCATTTCTTTCTTATAACCACGTCATTCATATTCTTTATCATCCATTGCTATTCTTATTCACTCTCAACACCTCCCTTATTTCATGTTGTTTTACACCAAGCATAGAATTCAACAGCTGGTAGCAACCACCTCTATTTGTTTTCTAGCATCGCATGAGGGCATGCTAATTTTTCAAAGAGGGGGAGGAATTGCTACGCCTGATGGATGTTTTCTATTTTCTCTCCTTTAAGGCATACAATTTCAGTGTAGAAATTGATTTCCCTAATATTTTTAAAACTATGAACTCAATTCTTGTGATCTCTAGGAAACACAGACATACTATTGAAATACACATACCTAGATAAATTCAAGAAATATTGGTTCATAAAATTTCAGAAATCATGCACTCTCACCTACGGCCATTTTGTTTATATCTCATGATCCGTGCATCAAAACAATCTAATTTTTGGATCATAAAGGCATTCATATATTCTAAATCTACTTGCAACATTTCAACAAAATCTGGTTTGTAGTTTTTGGGGAAATGGTTAATGAAGTTTGTTGTTATCTATGTCATATTTTGCTGCAACTTCATACATATAGTTGAATGTCAATATAAAAATTGTTATGCCTTCATCGAGATTGCTAAAATTGAATATTCATTAATTAAGGAAGCATTCATTTATTCTCAAATTTTTATTGCTTGGTTAACACATGTTTTTGTCTTTGGGTTGCATGAGGACATGCAATATATTCAGTCTTCGTTGCATGAGGACATGCAACATATTGAGTGTGGGGGTGTGTTGGGTCGTTAATATGCCATTATTATTGTCACTTGTGAACGTTTATTCCACCCATTTCTACCATTCTTCATCATGTCATTTATTATAATTTATTATATAAATCCATTTTATGATGATTTATGCTCCTATATTATGTATTCTCCTTTATTTCTAATAAATTGATGACTATGCATTATTTTACCAATGATAGTTCTAATAAGTTGGTTGTAACATTATTTACCATTTTTAGCCTCCAAGGTAACTTCCAGATTGAAGATTTGATTTTTAAATCTGCCAACTCAGAAATTCGCTGGTTTAAGGAGCGATAGTTTTGCGGTTGCGATTCTGAGAAAATGAAGACGAATTTGGAAAATCCGGAACATGGGTTTTGTCCAGAACGGGCCCAATTAACTTAAGAATTGAACGGTTTGCCCAAATTCGGCTTGTACAGGGAGAAACGCAGTGTTCGTTGAGCACGATTTTCTCAGATTTGCAGTTGCGGCCGTCCTCCAAATCTCAGCTGCAAACCCAAATTCGTCTTGCTTTTGTTGAAGAGATGAAGGGAAATATATTTTCTTGTTGATCATCTGGTTAGAATCAACCCAAATTTGTAAAACAAATCATGTTGTAATTATCTATGCTCTCTGGTCTTTCTCTATTTAAATGAGAACAAAGATCAAAGAGGGGGAGACATGATGATGGATTTGGGGAATGAGAAATGATGGACAACGATGGTGGATTATTCATGCTGTAATTCTTAAGCTTTTTCTGTTGTAATGATTCCACAATTGGCTGATTAATAAATGATTTGGGAGTGCTGTTCAGTTTTATCATTCTGAAGTAACCCCGCAGCGTCCGCTGGCGGCTAAGGGCCCAGCCTCTGGTGGAGTACGCTGCTGCTATTGCGTATCATATATTTACACTTGCTGTTGTATATTATCTTCTTTGGTTTATGCGTGGTTTGCTCATCAGCGTGATTCGGTAATCTGATTTGTTTTATTATTTTACAACGCAACTCTGTTACGTTTGATCTGCTAAGTGATATCGTTTTCTGAGACAGAAATATCATATTGACTTTGCAGTGCATTGTTGTTTCTTTAATTGCTGGTATAAAATGGTTTTTACCGGATACCATTGTGATTTAATTATGGAATGTCTGTGTTGTAACATTTGACCATTGGTATTATTGAATTCATCTTAGAATTATCTTTCCTTGCGATTGTTGAATCTATGAACGTTGCTGCTCCGTGCTAAAGGACAGTCGTATTATTTATAACTAAGACTGACAATTGAATTACCAAGATCAGATTACTATTGAGGTGTGGCGTGTGTTAAGTTATTGTTTTTCTTTCCAGCATTGTTTCATATCCTATCATTAATCAATGCTGTTATATTTCTGTGTGCTGTCCAATTTATTCTTAGAGTAAAGATTGTTATTAATTTGGCTTTGCTGTTGTTCATTTCCTTTAATTCTAGTTTGTTGTTCCATTTACGGTCATTCCATTTTAGACTTGCTGTTCCATTTACTTTCTGTTGTTCCTTTTACTTGCATTTATTGCTTTGGTGTGAGAGAAGGTCCAAGGTTGTCGTGAGCCTCAACAAATGCTACCACGCTCCCTGATCCATGGTCCATGCTCTAATTCCTTTTGCATCAATTTCTAGAGGACTGAGTTATTGCTACTATATCCTCGATTGATGGGTGTTTGAATGAATGATTTAGTTTAGAACATTTCAGTTTCTTGCTGTTCCAATTAGATTTTGTTTCAAGCATTCATTTACTTTTGGGTTTTAAGCACTATACTGCAAAACATTACTCTTAAGTAAATAGCCGCCTCAGACAAAGTACACTCTTGAAATAAAAAGTCGTCCCTGGGTTGATAATTAATGTGAGGTAATTAGGAGTTCACAAGACACCTTTTTAACGCTCCACATGTGCCAATAGATCTTTTCATTGGTTTATTACACGAAATATTTTCTTCAGAAGATTCGAGGGAAATATGAGTGGCTCTTCACATGACTATGAGTCATTTCATGCCATGACAGATCCATATTTAAATCCTTTTGGCCCACTACTTTTTCAGGACGAAGTACCAAAATATGCTGGAATACCAATTTGGCAATGTGAGGAAGAAATTTACTCACAGTATTTTAATAATGACTCCTTGACTAGGTTTAGAGAACATCATTATTCTCGTGAACAACTAGAACATTTTGTCATTTTGAAATGTCTTTCTGTCTAACTTTGGTGGCAGACAGGTTTTTCGTAAGGTTCCATGAAAGAGAATCTCTTACAGTGTAATCAATCCCACATATATAATTAAATAAAGGGATAAGGATAAATATAAAAAAATTTATGATTGAATCACTGTGTGGATGTCCTCCGAGTTACCCAAAAGCATGATTCTCTCATATCTACTGTAAGGATTTGATTTCGATGTAAATTAAGATTCTCTCATATCCGATATGGAGGTATCACCTAACCCAGTACTCGGAGGATCTATAAATAGATCAAGACTAGGGAAGGGAGGCATATGAGCTTTGAGAGATTTAGAGGAAAAGAAGAAGAGAGCCTTTTGCTTGAGAAGCAACTTTGTAATACTTGAGTTTTAAAGTTCATCAATAAAGATTCCTCAATTTCTTTAAATCTATGTCTCCTTTGTAGATTGTTTTGGATTCTATTCTCAAACATTTATGAGCCTTGTTCTGGTTGAAGAAGTCGCAAAGTCGCAGAAGTAGACCATTGGGCCAGAGTTTGTGTTTCGGCATGAGGATATTGTTCAGAAGAATTGTCGTATATTGGAGCGATTAAGTAGACCTGGTATTTATTATGAACTAATACTCTTGTTGGCATTCGTATTTAAATATATTCAACAATATATTAGTGATGCTATATTGCATGGTAGAGGAGTCTCTTCCCTCTCTATGATTAAAGTATCAGTCACGAATCTTGTTTATTTCCGCATTCTCGCTTTCTCTGTGCACACAGAGAAAGCGAGAATACGGAAATAAACAAGATTCGTGACTGATACTTTAATCACAGAGAGGGAAGAGACTCCTCTACTGCGCAATCTAGACACAGAGAAAGCGAGAATGCAGAAATAAACAAGATTTGTGACTGATACTTTAATCAAAAAGAGGGAAGAGACTCCTCTACCACGCAATTTAGCATCACGAATCTGTTGTTGAATATATTTAAATACGAATGCCAACAAGAGTATTAGTTCATAATAAATACCAGGTCTGCTGGTCCAATATCTGACAATTCTTCTGAACAATACCCTCGTGCCGAAACACGAACTCTGGGCCAACGATCTACTTCTGCGATGTTGCGACTTCTTCAACCTTAACAAGGCTCATACAAGTTCGAGAATAGAATCCAAAACAATGTATAAAGGAGACATAGATTTACAGAAATTGAGGAATCTTTATTGATGAACTTCAAAACTCAAGTATTACAAAGTTGTTTCTCAAGCAAAAGGCTCTCTTCTTATTTTCCCCTAAATCTCTCAATGCTCGAATGCCTCCCTTCCCTAGTCTTGATCCATTTATAGATCCTCCAAGTATTGGGTTAGGTGATACCTCCATATGGGATATGAGAGAATCTTACTTTACATCAAAATCAAATCCTTACATCAAATATGAGAGAATCCTACTTTCGGGTAACCCGAAGGACATCCGCACAATGATTCAATCGTAAAATATTTTATATTTATCCTTATCCCTTTATTTAATTATATATGTGGGATTTATTACACTGTAAGAGATTCTTTTTCAGGGAACCTTACGAAAAACCTGTCTGCCACCAAAGTCGGACAGAAAGACATTACAAAATGACAAAATGTTCTAGTTGTTCATGAGAATAATGATTGTCTCTGAACCTGGTCAAGGTGTCATTATTAAAATGCTATGAGTAAATTTCTTCATTACATTCCAAAATTGGTATTTCAGCATATTTTGGTACTTCGTCCTCAAAATGTAGTGGGCCAAAAGGATTTAAATTTGAATCTGTCATGGCATGCAATGAATCATAGTCATGTGAAGAGCCACTCATATTTTCCCCGAATCTTTTGAAGAAAAGATTTCGTGTAATAAACCAATGAAAATATCCATTGGCACAGAGTGCTGCAAGCATGTGATAATTGGTGATATTGCTGATATCCAAAATCCGTTTGTATAAAATTCCTTATTCATGTGCCCATGGTTCTGTAAATCCAGGAAGTTGTAATAACCAAGAGAGAATGGGTAAAAAAATAGAGGACTGATGCCATAAATGTTCCACCATTATTTAAACCATTCAGGTCTGGGGTCTTGTTCTTCAATTTGTGTAACTTGCATTCCATGGTATCTAAAAGAAAACTGAACATTATAGAAAAACGAGTTAGTTTTATTTTCAAAACACATACATGTATAATAGGTTTTCTCTTGGCGTTCATGATATTCAGAGTTTTCAAGGTTGGGTGGCAATAGGAGGCGATCAATGTAGATTTCACAGTAGATTATATTTTCATATGTATCTTTGTGTAATGTGAAATCAAGATTTCTCCAATATTGAAGAAAACTTAAAGCTTCAAAAGCTTCATCATTTCTTTGCATTTGATCATCCCATGAGAAATAATGTTGTCCAATTCCATGCCAATATTTGATTTCTGTCATTGGAAACCAATCTTCTTGATAATCGAGAAGAGGTTTATGTAGATTAAAAGTGTGAGAACCATCAGCATATTCAATGTGAATCTCATTTTCTAATCTTCTTATGACGTTACATCTGAGATTATTTACATCATTTCTATGTAAAAATTCCTGACTGAGAAGATTTGCAAAGGAATTCTTAACTCCAGAAATGAACTCTACATCAAAACGATATTGGGCCAATGTCATGATCCATCTAACCATTGTTGCATCTTCAAAGTCACATTTATGTATAGAAAACTTAAGGACTTGGCAATCTGTTTTGATTGTAAAATGTTTATAGATCACAAAATCTTTGAATTTGACAATGCCAAAGTAGACAACTCTAAGTTCTTTCTTTAGGCTGGACCAATTTTTTTTGTGTAGTTGACCAAATTCCAGAGGCATACTGGAAACTTTCATATTCCATTTTCTTTTTATTAGGATCATGTTGGCAGAACATTACACCCCATCTGATATCACTAGCATCTATAATGATGGTTTTAGGCCATTCTTAATACAAGTGCCATCAGTATTTCAAAGAATCCATTCATGCACTCCAAGACCAAGCACATACCCATCAAATACCATTTTCTACGTGAACAAGTGCTTGAAAATAAGGTCAAATTGGAGTATGTTCCCTCCAAACAACAGGTTTCTGATATATTCACTAAACCACTACCCAGAGAAACATTTGAATATCTCAGAAAAAAGCTGGGAGTAGTTGCTACATCATCCTGCTGTTAAATCCAATGTTCCAGAGAAAGGTTATTATACACGTGTTTCATGAAATATAGTCATGTACACACATAGGTTTCTGTGGGTCAAGGAGCGTATATGTTTTTCAGACAAGAAAATGGTGGGGAAGGCTCTGATATAGGGGTTCTGCCTGATGTTGATGATTACAGTCTATTGATATGCTCAATTCATTAATTTTTATCTAACTGACAAAGATGCCTTGATCATTGACTTGTTAACAATGCAAAAGTAGCACAGGTTCACGGGGAGCATTAGCCTTCACTCACATTCTGCATTGTTGGCATTATGGTTGCTATGTCTAGCTATGGCTTTAGATATTTATAACTTTTGTTGCCTAAGTCATGTAAAAGTCTAGGGTGTGATATGTCTTCTCATACATTTGAATGAGTGCTATTGGACAAATGATGTAATTTGTATTCCCACTTTGCATGGGATGGATGATGTAATTATATTTCTGTCACGTATAAACATTTTGTATATCCCCACTTGGTTGGGAGATGGATGTATGTATGAGTCATTGGTGTTAGGAAGGTCATACTCACATAGTTGAGTTATAGAGTCATGTTATTCTTTTGGAGAATATTTTTGCGGACTCTCCTTGTGCTTAGGGGGAGCATGGACGGTTTTAGTGCATCTCAGCATGTACAAAAGCGAGCTCAATCAGAAAATTCACCATATACTCAGGGGGAGCATGAACAACGTAGGGGAGAGAATATCTTGGTCCACACTTTGTCCTTGATGTCAAAGGGGGAGAGTGTCTTGGTGTCGTTGTTGCCATCAAGTCCAAAGGGGGAGATTGTTGGCATTATGATATAGGTGTTGTCCTTGATGGCAACTCACTCAGATGAAAGTTCACAGTGGAGCAAGTCAACATCAAAGGATTACAAATCAGACTCCAAAGAATGAAGAAAGAGAGGTATATGCTAATTCACTTTGTCCAAGGAGCGTATACACATGACTTAACAAAAGAAAAAAAAAGGTAGCGTATAGTGTATACATGCACTTTCTCGGGAGGAAAAGCACACACATGTTGGAAAACCAAGTTTTTTGGTCCAAGGTATTTGATCCGAGGTATTTTGGTCCAAGGTAATTGGTCCGAGGCATTTGGTCCAAGGTATTGACCCTAGGTATTGGGTCCAAGGTATTGAGAAAGGCCTAAGAGTATATAAGGAGGAGAAGATCATTAAGCCAAGGTGTGAAAGAAGTGAGATTCTAAGGAATACTTCTATTTGAAGTATATATTATGTTGTAGGGTTATGTTTGGGACCGGATCTGAAATATTCATGTGCACCTTGAGTTCAACATTAGATCAGTAATCATGACACTTGAAATGACTTATTCTTGAATGATCTGATATTGGTTGAGACTAGATCTGATGTTTTGCACCTGTTCTATTTGTTATCAATCATGATCAGGGTTGTCTGAAGTTTGGAATTGCAACAAAGTTCTGAGTCAAAATTTACACATCTATACGCAAGTTCATCTTGGCCAAAGGGCGTGTACACGAAGGTTGGACTCTTTCAAGTAGCGTATACAAAAAGAAAATATTCTTTTCATATCTCACTGATCCATCTGATCAAATTTTGTTTTTTTACTACTATCTATTAATGAAGTCTTCTTAGATCTAAACATAGAAATATTGTATATGGAAATTGAGTTTGATTGATTGATATATTAAGAAGGAATGGTGATCCTTGTTGCTATCTATTTTGAAATCTATAATATGATAGTAGATCTTCAGAATGTCACTGATTGGTACAGTCTGTGGTTCAGAAGTTCATAATTCAGTATCTTTAGAGATATACGTAGGTTGGGTTAAAGGAAGTAGCGTATAGACGCAAGTTTGGCTCAACCAAGTAGCATATACACTCTAATGCATGATTTTTGAGGTTACAGCTGGTTCTGGATGATGATGCAGGGTTCTGGGTTCAGCACAGTGTTTTGGCGTCAGTGATCTGATTATTCAGATTAATTGAATATTGTTTGATGTAATTTAAGTTTAAAAGCTTTGATGGGTCCAGCATGAAAATTGAATGAAACGACGCCTTCATGTGTATTGTTGTGCACCAGGAGCATCCAGTCTGAAAATTTATGAAATGTGGTGCCTGGTGGAAGAGTGAAGTTTTTTGTGGGCTGGCACCTATGTACTAGTAAACATATTGGCTAGTACAAGAGCTAGGGGGTTGTAGCTCCCTTCCGGTAGAAGCTAGAAAACGAGAGAAGGTTGTAACCTTCTGCAAGTAGAATCCTGCGTACTGGTATGAGTTTGCACCAGTACAAGATTGTAAATAGATTTTTTTATTATTAAAAGAAGACAGAGATGACAACAATATGTGGTTTTTACCCACATTAGGTTTCCACCTTAAATCTTGGCGTTCATGTCTGTCCCTTATGTGTGATGCTTTATTCTGCTTTTACTGCACTGTCTAATAAATATCTGATATACTGGTTTAAGCTCAACACATGATAAACTGTCTAAATCACAAGTTCTTTGCATATACACTAGTTTCTTTAAGCACAGTCGCGTGTACATGCTAGTCCACTTCACTGAAGTGGCATATATAAATCTGTTTAGGAAATAAAATTATTGATCTGATAATACTAATTCACCCCCCCTCTCAGTATTGAGAGTCATTAGGACACACTTCACTCTTGATTTCTCTCCATTCATTTTGGGTTTTAGTGGAAGATAAATCTAGGAGGATGAAGGCTTAGACGTAGGAGGAAAGGAGGCTAAACAAGCTGCCCTAACCACAATCCTAAAGATGATGGTCTAGCCACAGTTCAAGGGAGGAGACCCATACTTATATATGCTGCCCAACCTGCCCTCTACGCTTCCTAAAGGAGAGATATAGAAGGGTGAAGAAGGCCTATTCATGTACCCAAATACACAGGTCTATCCTTCCCTAGCCGTAGTAAGGAAGATAGGCTAGTGAGGGTTTGAAGGGACATCTTTAGGTGACCGAGTTCTGGAAGGAGGGCCAAAGTGCCTTGCTGGATGACCACTATAAATAGGGAGTGTTTTGAGCTAGAAAACACACATATATTATCTTATAATAGGCTGAGTAAAGGGACCTTCCTATTGTGATTAGGTCACATGCTTGTAGGTATTGTTTTGACGGTCAAACATGTTGTAGGTTCCTCCTCTAATAGCGAGATCACTTAATTTGGAGAGGAGAGAAGGTCGTATAATTTAAGGTGTTTTTTGGGCATGATTATTGGGTTTTTGTAGGTTATAGTGGGAGCCCTAACCAGTGACCAAAACATTGTCCATGAATAGAAGTGCAAAAGTATGTATTCTTCTCCATTAGTGACATGTTTTGGATTAGGTTGATAGGAGAGGTCTCTTCAGATATCTTGATGAGAAGAAGCTCCTATAACACATAGATCAGCATTATACATGTTGATTATAGTCTTATGTGTATCCTAAGACTATGGATCTTATTTTTGGGCTAGGCCATAGGTCATAGCCAGTAGTGTGGGAGCATGGTGCAATAATGGCATATGGGACAGCAGTGTGGTAGCATGGTGCAGCAATGGCAAGTGGGACAACACTACTAGCATGGTGTAGCGTAATATGGCAGCATGACATAAGTAATGTTGCAGCATGGTGTTGATTGGTGCAGCACTGGTACATAGTGTAATAATGCCACATGGGACAACAATGGTACATGATGCAATATAGTGATGGGTACAACCATGATTAGTGAAGCATGATGAGATGTTGCATAGTTATGATGTGTGTAGCATGTTGTAGCACAGTGAGGTGTAGCATGATGATCAGGTGCAACACAATGATAGGTGCAACATGGTGCAACACAGTGAGGTATAGCATGATGATGAGGAGCAACATAATGATAGGCGCAGCATGGTGATGGAGTCACCTTGGAGAATCAATTGAAGTAGCATGTCTTCAACTAAGTGCAGCTACCTCATGTATCATCTTCTTATAGATGATCTATGCTCCTATTTAGATAAGTCAAAGTGTTGAATTTTGTTGTAAATGTACTATCTCTCTCTCTCTTTGTTGAATTGTTGAGAAAAATATAAGAAGAATTGATCAAGGGTTTCCCCAGATTGGGGTTTGTCCCTGACTAGCGCCACATCTTGTGTCCTCTTGTCTTGGCTTATCTACTACGATTTGTGTTTATCTTATATGTGAAATTTACTATTATGCTGATGTGATTGCTAATCTGGAAAATATATTGAGGTAACTGTGAAAATTGAAATAAATTTCTCTAAGCATAGAGCATACCTAAAATTAACATGGTATTAGAGGTGAGGTGAAGACAAATCCCAAGCAAGAGTGAAAGAGAAATCACCGAATACAGTTGAGAAAGGACACAAATGCTCAATGGATTCCTCATCCCTCTTCAAATTCACCAAGGGTGAAGTCGAAGAAGAGAATATTATCATAATTGCATAGCGGAAGCTTCTGATGGCCTACCTTAAGATCGCTTCAATGGGAAGTTCGGATCTAAGGGTGGAAGGAAATGCAGATGCCTTGCTTGCAACAAGTTCGGCCATTATGTGAAGGAGTGTCCAAATGATAGGGACACATCACTTGATGATGATAACAATCATTCTAGGGACATCTTTAATGATCGGAGGAATGACAGGTAATGTAGGTCATCAAGGAAATAGCCGACTCTTCAAAGAAAGAAAGGAACTCCAGGTATGAAGAATCAAATGTAGTTTTTGGTAAGATAAAGAAAAATTATCTTATATTGGCCCTCTCCTCCAAACTATTTGGGAATCTGACTTATTGATTGTAGTGCTTCAAGCCACTTCATTAGATAGAAGGGTGCTCTCTCTAATTTGGTAGAGATGGAAACAATCATGGGATTATACTTGGATTCAATTCCACCTATCCCGGAAAGGGTGTAGGGAATGTTATCCCTCAATTGAATGAGGGTAGCTAGATTCATTTATAAGAATCTCTTTATGTACTTGTTTGCAAGAAGAACCTAGTGTCCATTTCAACAATGGAAGTCAAAGGTTTCATGGTTACATTCATCGATGGAAAGGTACGTGTTTGAAAATAGAATTTTCAAAGATGATTTTACTCATGGGTTCAGGGTTGGCAATTTGTATCAAGTTGCAGGCAGTCCAATGGGTATCATGTTAGTTGATACATCTCATCAATAGCACTAGAGGTCTATATAGGGCCCTACTCGATGTGAGTCAGAGGGTGACAAGGATGCCTGAACTCAAGAAGAGCATGAAGGAACATGTCTGAGATGTACTGAAGGAAAATATTACAAGGGGACTATTCCCCTCATGTAATAGGTCCACAAGGTTGGAACAACTCGAGGGGTTTGAGACTCATGATTGGGAATCTCATGTATGAAAGTGAAAGAAATCCCTCTATGGCTTGAAGCAAAACACCCTGGGTTTAATATGAGAGGATTGATAGCTTTCTGATGAAGTTGAAATTCACTAGGAGTGAAGTCGATCCAAACTTTTGCTTGAAGGTTGTGGATGATATACCTCTCATACTGGCACCTCCTGAGGATGACCTCTTTCTGATAGGTGCAGACCCTCTCATTTGCAAGCCCATGACTGCCTCGATGGATCTTAACTTTCAGAAGTTATGTGGTAGGGATACCGGACCTAATTTGGGAAATGCCTCTGAGTTTCACAAACTCACACTAGCATTGATGTTCTTAGTGAACTCCCATTCGAATATACATTTTGCAGTTAGCATGGTGAGCTCATGTATGGTTGAGCCTCACTAGATTAGTGCCACAAATCTTCTGAGATATCTTCGAGGCATAATCTCTCATAGATTGAGATACACTGCTGGAAATATGAAGCTCAATGATTATTCGAATTCTGACTGGGTAGGTAGTATGGAGGATCACAAGAGCACTTATGAGTGCTGGTTCTCTTTGGTTTCTACTTCGATATCCTAGATGAGAAGGAAGTAGAAGTCAGTTTCTATAAGCATCGAGACCAAATACGTAGCTACGAGTATGACCTCGTGTGAAGTTTCCTAGTTGCAGAAGCTCTTTAGTGAGTTGTTTGTAAACATGATAGATACCATCGTGATCTTCTGTGTCAACCAGAGGGGGATTCGATTGTTGAGGAATCTCTTATTTTATGAGTTCTCCAACATATATACATGAGGTACCACTTTATCTGGGATATGGTACATCGATGAGAAAGAAGGATCCATCACATTGGGACTGATGTGAAGGTCATAGAAATTCTATTGAAGCCCCAGGGAAAGGTCAAATTTATGACTTTCCATAATGACTTGGAGTCATTGAGAGACCCTCTTATGAGGGTCTTGTATGATGCATGCGTTGAGCTCTGGGAGCTCCAGAGGCCTTCAAGTACTTCTTGGAGAAACAAGTTACCATAGGGAAACTCACCCTTCCCTAGTGCTACGATGTGTACAGGGTGATTGGTTCATCCTTCCCCTATACTACCCCATGGAGACTTATGGACAGGATAAGTGATTGTCCTGTCGAGGCATCCTACTGATGGACGAATCATGTATCTACCATAATCCCTATGCTAGGATGACCGACATTGGTCTGGGATCAATTGGAACTGAATTTGGGTCAGTAAGAGTGATATAGCTCACTCTTTCTTGGAACTAATCTGGGATTAGTATGAGTGGTTTGAGACACTCTCTTTTGATATTGATCTGAGATTAGTATGAGTGATTTGAGACACTCTCTTGTGATATTGATCTGGGATCAATGAAGCTGACTTCAGGTCAGTAAGAGTGACATAAGTCACTCTCTTTTGGAACTGATATGGGATCAGTAAGAGTGGTATGACACACTCTCTTCATATGGGACTGACTTCAGGTCAGTAGAGAATGGTATGAGACATTCTCAATCAATTCTTCTTCTTCATGGTTCAGCAGAGAAGAGCAAAGCAGTGTAGGGCACTGATGGCAGAGAGAGTATAGTCTGGAAGATGGATCAGTGGATGGAGTTCTCCCTAGTTGAGAGGGAGTGTTAAAATTGGAAACTATGGCCAAACTCCATGTGGTTCATCTTATTTATGGAAACTAATATTTTTCTTGGATCCCTCTCATCAAGAGGTGTAGGATTGATCTAAAGATCATTCGATTATATTTAGTATTCATGAAGATATGAATTGATTTGTGTTATGGGACAATTCATCAACGTTGAACAGCAACCAAATGACCCCCATGTGTGCTCAACATTTTAGTATAAAATGTAGGAATTTACAGGGTAAGTTCCTCAGAAAGAATACCAAGAGGACACCGCTCACAACCAGATCTCAAATCAATACACCAGTATTTTTGACGTGGTTAAAACCCTCAGAGTGCAAGGAGGGAAACAGTCCACGGCCTGTCCCAACGTGGGTACAGACAATTTATTAATCAAAGAATGAAAATTTACATAAGCTTCTCTCATGCACGGATTACCCGAACAATGACCCTCCATGCGCTTAAAATAGAACTCATGGACCAATCGGGTGTCAAGCCACGGATCAAGTGTCGGTAATACCGAGGTGAGAGTGAACCGTCGGATCACTACATATCGTGACCGTCGGATTGTAAGTTACAAAATGTACAACGGTAAAGAAACACACTTTACCTAACTCTAACCTAACTCTATACTAGACCAAGTTGAACTTAACTATATCCTATGTGTCGGAATATCCTAACATCCCCCCTTAAGAACAACTTGGGATAGGATTGAAGGATTTACAAATATGACACAATAGGAGAAGGAAGGAGGCACTAGAGCCTATCCCCCCTTAGAGACAACTTCCTGAACTCCAAGCATATATTGAAGTTTAGTGAACTTCGCCTCTGTGAGAGCCTTTGTGAAGATGTCTGCAACCTGATCATCTGTTGGACAATATTGCACTTCAAGAACATGGTCATGAATGAGCTTTCTGATGAAGTGCATGTGTAGTTCAATGTGTTTGCTGCGCTGATGCTGGACTGGATCTTTGCATAGCTGAATGGCACTTTGATTATCACACCAAAGTGTGGTTGGATGCTGCTGCTCAAAGCCAAACTCTGATAGGATCTGACGAAGCCACAAGGCTTCCTTACTAGCTTCCACGGCACCACGATACTCTGCTTGTGCTGATGAAAGAGAAATGGCAGCCTGTTTCTTACAAGCCCATGTAATAGGTCCTGAACCAAGAGTGAAGACATAACCGGCAGTAGACTTCCGATCATCAAGGTCACCAGCCCAATCAGAATCAGTGAAGCCAACTAACAGAGGAGCTGCTTTGGCACTGTAATGAATCCCAAACTGTACTGTACCTCGAACGTAACGAAGTATTCTTTTAGCTACTTTCCAATGACTTTCACGGGGGTTTTGCATAAAACGAGCAACAAGGCCAACAGCAAAGGAAAGATCAGGACGAGTATGGGTTAAATACAAGAGTTTTCCGACAAGTTGACGGTATAAGGTAGCATCAACTTCAGGAGAAGTACAAGAGACTGAAAGTTTGACTCCAGACTGAAAGGGAGAAGTGGCTGGCTTACAGTCTTCCATGTGAAAATGACGAAGAATATCACAAGCATACTTGGACTGGGAAAGGAAAATACCCTCTTGGGATTGCAAGACTTGAAGACCGAGAAAATAGTGTAAGTGTCCTAAGTCTGTCATTTCAAATTTCTTTTTAAGGCTGGACTTCACATGGTTTATAAGGTTGGGATCACTACCAGTAAGAATAAGATCATCAACATAAAGAACAAGGATGATGAGAGAGTTGCCCACTTTCTTGGTGTAGACAGTATTGTCAGAATGACACCTAGAAAAGCCAGATTCTAAAAGAAAGCTATCCATTTTGGCATACCAAGCTCGAGGAGCTTGCTTGAGGCCATAAAGGGATTTGTTAAGTCGACAAACGAGGCTGGAGTCTGTTTGTATGAAGCCAATGGGTTGTTCCATATAGATTTCTTCCTGCAAGTCACCATGCAAGAAGGCAGATTTAACATCCATTTGATGGACTTCCCATTTTAAAGAGGCAGCAAGGGAAAGAACAAGGCGGATAGAGTTCATTTTGGCAACTGGAGAGAAGGTTTCAGTGTAGTCAATGCCTTCAACCTGTGAAAAGCCCTTAGCAACTAGACGAGCTTTATGTTTATCAACTTTCCCATCTGGTCCATACTTGGTTCTGTAAACCCATTTGCATCTAACAAGTTTGCGTCCCTTTGGTAGAGGAACAAGATCCCATGTATCATTTGTCATCAATGAATGATATTCTTCATTCATAGCTGTTTCCCAATGTGGATGGCCTGAAGCTTCTGCAAAAGTGTCAGGATCATGATTTACTGGAGCTTGAGCCAGTAAAGAAGAGGCTCTTTCAAACTGAGAACGTGTACGTCGCTGATCTGTAGGATCACCGGCAAGATCACCTGCTGCATCCCGAGTAGCACAGACCCATCTTGGAAGTTGAGGATCCTGAGAAGGTGGGGAAGGATTATCATCCTCGCTTTCATCATCAGAAGAAGAAATGTTTTCAAAGATAGAAGAGATAGGAAGAGGTGGCACATCCGCCGGACTAGGCTCGCAGGCCGATTTATTTTCATCAAATTTTACATCTCTTCTAATGATAACATTTTTGGACTTAAATGGAATAAGTCTATAGCCTTTTACATCTTCAGAATATCCAACAAAAGTACATTTCTCACTCTTAGGTTCTAAGGCTTTATGCTTTTCATCTGGAATATGGGCCCATGCTTCACTTCCAAACACACGAAAGTGACTTACATCTGGTTTAATGGAACTCCAGGCTTCTTCTGGAGTGATATTCTCTAGAACCTTAGTAGGAGTGCGATTGATTATATAATTTGCACAATTAATTGCTTCGGCCCAAAAACTAAGACTGAGTCCTTTAGATTGCAGCATACAATTAGCCATTTCCTTTAAGGTGCGATTTTTTCTTTCAGCTACACCATTTTGTTGTGGAGTGTATGGAACAGTATGTTGCATTTGAATTCCATTTTCGGTGCAAAAGTTGATGAATGCATTTTTAACATATTCTCCACCATTATCAGTTCTTAGCTTAAGAATTTGATGTCCAGATTGTTTTTCAACGAATGCTTTGAAGGCCAAAAAGGTGGTAAATACTTCGCTCTTGAGTTTTAAGAAGTATACCCAAGTGCGTCTGGAGAAATCATCAATGAAAGTTAAGAAGTACTTGCAGCCAGAGAATGAAGCAACAGGAAGAGGACCACATAAATCACTGTGCACAAGCTGTAAAGGGGCTGAGGCGTGCCAAGAGGCACGTTTGTCAAAATTGTCCCGATGATGTTTTCTGAGTACACATCCGGAACAAACACCATCTTTGCAAGATACCATAGGAAGACCTGTCACCATGTTTTCTTTACATAGATGCTGAAGGGAGCGATAGTTTAAGTGACCATACCGCTCATGCCAAAGTTTGCTCACTTCATCATTATGAGCAACAAATACTGAGGGAAGATGGGATGACCCAAAGTTGTGAAACTTATACAACCTTTTGGAATCATCAGCAAGACCAGTAGCTAGAATCTGTTTAGGATCTTTTAGATCCTTGATTACAACATCATGAGGTGAAAATTCAACAATTTTACCTTCACCTGAATGAGTTATCTGATAGACAGATAGAAGGTTGCAGGATAAGTTTGGAACACATAATACATCATTGAACTGACCATTGTCTAGATGAACAGTTCCAGTCCCTACAACATTAAGAGATCTATCATCACCAACATATATATTTTTGGTGTTACAATCATTTAAAGAAGAAAACATGGCTTGGTTTTTGGCCATGTGACAAGAGGCTCCAGAATCAATGAGCCACTCATGAGAATGAGAAGAAGAAGAAGATACATTTAATGCATAACCAGACTGAGATGATTGACGATGACATGCAGAAAATGCCGTTCCGGAAGTTGAAGTTGAAGTAGGCTCCAGATGGATGTTATGTTTCTTCATTGCGGCTTCCAAGGCTTCCATCTTCTTAAAGCATTTAGATTCTAAGTGGCCATCTCGATTACAAAAGTTACAATGTCTGTCAGTCTTCTTCCATTTGTTTTTATTGGTCTTGTCATATTGCTGAAATGATCTTTCATCTTGAGGCTGAGTTGGTTTAGGACCATTCCTTTGAGGATAAGACTTCTTAGGATTCTTTGAATTTGGTTGCTGCTGGGCGGCTAACGCTTTCGAGGAAGAGTTTCCAAGATTAAGAAGACCAAGGTGTAAGAGTTTTTCTTGTTCTCTTATTAAGGAATCACAAAAGGAGTCAAAGGAAGGGGGCTTGTAGTCTTTGCCTTGACAAATGAAAGCTTCCCTGGTAGAATGGAAAGTGGAAACAAATACAGAGTAGGCTGGTCCCAACTTAGTAAGGATGGAATAAATAAGGTTACCATCTTCTTTCTTAACTTTAACACCTTCCAAGAGATATCTAAGGGTCTTGAATTTGGACAAGAAATCTTCAATGCAAGAAAAATTATTAGGATCCAAAGTAAGCAACTCATTCTCAAGTTGATGGGCTCTAATTTCATTTTTAATCCCAAAAACTTTAGCAAGTTTTTCTAATGCTTCATGAGGAGTTTCAATTTCTGCAATGTGGAATCTAAGATCAGGAGAAACAGACATTCCTATCAAACCACGTGCTTGATCTTGTCGATTTTCCCATTTTTCGGCCTTGCCTTCATCTTTGGGTTTCTTCTCTTGGTCTGTGGCTATTCTGAAGATACCTTTACTTCTAAGTAAATCTCCCATGTAGGCTACCCATTGGAAGTAGTTAGTGCTGTCAAGAATGACTTGGCATGGACTTTCCATTTTTTGAAAAACAACTGAAGCTGAAGATGCTGAAAGTAAGTGGTCCAATGGATAGATCTCGAAAAAATAGGCGGTTTTAAAAAAAACGGCTCTGAAAAAGGCTTCCGGATGAAGAAGTTATGGCTTTTTGAAAAAAAAATTGTTGACGTTGCCGGCAAAGTGCGCGAATGTGCGGGAATGAAAAAATCCGCCCCCACAAAATGGAGACTTGAACCCAAGACCTCTACTCTCTTAAAAGGTCTTTGAACCAATTGATCTATACAAAATATTTGAGAGAGAGAGAGAGAGAGAGAGAGAGAGAGAGAGGGGGGGGGGGGGCCTCGATTTGCGTGCTTGCCTTGGAAGACTCTTTTCCCCTACAAAACACAAAACACAAAACCCAACACGAATATCCAAAGAAAAACGAACCTTACGGCTCGAAGTTAGCTTTAGCCAAAGAACTAGAAATTTTAAAAAAAAATCTCAAAGTTAGCTTTTAGCCGAAAAACTAAATATTTTTCTCAATGTTTCTGATTTTCCGAGATCACACTAAGGTGCAGGGAAAAGAGCATACGCATGAGAAAAATCCTTTCTTTCTGTTTCTGATTTGCCCAGATCGCACAGAGTCGCAGGGCAAAGAGCATACGCAGAAATGAAAGGTATAGATCCGGAAAAAAAAGGCTAAATAAACCGAAACCGAAATAAGCAGAGAGAAAATGACAGTAAACTGCAAAAAAAAACACTGTATACCTCCCGATCTGAAAAATGACGCAGCTAGGGCTACCGGAAACCTTTTCGCGTGAAACGAAAGGGGTTCCTCACTGAAACAGATGCTCCGAATGCAACAGAGCAGTCCTCTCGGCCCGAAAGCAGTCAGAAACAGCAGATCTAGGAAACGACAGCCGCATGCAGTTCTACCGGCTTCAGATTTGGATCACCAACGGACGCAGCCCTCAAATAGCTCTGATACCATGTAGGAATTTACAGGGTAAGTTCCTCAGAAAGAATACCAAGAGGACACCGCTCACAACCAGATCTCAAATCAATACACCAGTATTTTTGACGTGGTTAAAACCCTCAGAGTGCAAGGAGGGAAACAGTCCACGGCCTGTCCCAACGTGGGTACAGACAATTTATTAATCAAAGAATGAAAATTTACATAAGCTTCTCTCATGCACGGATTACCCGAACAATGACCCTCCATGCGCTTAAAATAGAACTCATGGAGCAATCGGGTGTCAAGCCACGGATCAAGTGTCGGTAATACCGAGGTGAGAGTGAACCGTCGGATCACTACATATCGTGACCGTCGGATTGTAAGTTACAAAATGTACAACGGTAAAGAAACACACTTTACCTAACTCTAACCTAACTCTATACTAGACCAAGTTGAACTTAACTATATCCTATGTGTCGGAATATCCTAACATAAAAGGAGGTGAATCGAGTGTCATTAGGACACACTTCACTCTTGATTTCTCTCCAATCACATTGGGTTTTAGTGGAAGAAAAATATAGGAGGATGAAAACCTAGATGCAGGAAGAAAGGAGGCTAAACAAGTTGCCCTAACCATAGTCCTAACGAGGATTGTCTAGCCGCAATTCCAGGGAGGAGACCCCTACTTCTATACGCTACCCAACCTTCCCTCTATGCTACCGAAAGGCGAGATATAGCACGGTGAAGAAGGTCTATTCATGCTGCCCAAATATGCAGGTCTATCATTCCCTAGCCACAGTAAGGAAGACAAGCCAATGAGGATTTGAAGGGATGTTTTTAGGTGATCGAGTGCTAGAAGGAGGGCCAAATTACCTTGCTGGAGGGATGCTATAATTAGGGATTGTTCTGGGCTAGAAAACGCAGGGAAATTCTTTTGTAACAAGCCGAGAAAAGGGACCTTCCTGTTGTGATTAGCCGCAAGCTTGTAGGTATTGTTTTGAGGGTCAAACATGTTGTAGGTTCCTCCTCTAATAGTGAGATCACTTAACTTGGAGAGAAGAGGAGGCCACGTAATTTAAGGTGTTTTTGTGCATGAATTTTCGGTTGTTGTAGGTTACATTGGGACCCCTAAATAGTGACCAAAACACTTCCCATGAATAGAAGTGCAAAATTATGTATTCTTCTCTATTAGTGACTTGTGTTGGGTCATTTCTTTGACTTGTTTTGGATCAGGTTGATAGGAGAGGTCTCTTCAGATATATTGATGAGAAGAAGCTCCCATAACACATAGATCAACACTCTACATGTTGATGATAGCCTTGTGTGTATCCTAAGACTATGGATCTTGCTACTGGGCTAGGCCATATGCCATAGCTAGCATCTATAGTGTGGCAACATGGTGCAACAATGGCACATGGGACAGCGATGTGGTAGCATGGTGCAGTAATGGCACATGGGACAATAGTGGCAACTTGGTGCAACATAGTATGGCAGCATGACACAATTAATGGTGAAGCATGGTGTTGATTGGTGCTGCACTTGTACATAGGGCAACAATTCCACATGGGACAACAATGGTACATGATGTAGTACAGTGATGGGTACAGTCATGATTAGTGAAGCATGATGAGATGCTTCATGGTGATAATGGGTGCAACATGGTGCAACATAGTGAGGTGCATCATGACGATGAGGAGCAACACAATGATAGGTGTAGCATGGTGATGGAGTCACCATGGAGAATCAGTTGAAGCAACATGTCTTCAACTGAGTTCAACTACCTCATGTATCATCTTCTTAGATATGATCTATGCTCCTATTTAGATAAGTTAAAGTGTTGACTTCTATTGTAAATTTACTATCTCTCTCTCTCTGTTGAACTATTGAAGAACATATAAGAAGAATTGGTCAAGGGTTTCCCCACATTGGGGTTTGTCCTTGGCTAGTGCAACATCTTGTGTCCTCTTGTCTTGGCTTGTATTCTAAGATTTATGTTTATGTTCTATCTACCATTTAATATTATGCTAATGCAATTTCCAATCTCGAAAAGATATTGAGCTAACTGTGAAAATTGAAATAAATTTCTCTAAGCATAGAACATACCTAAAATTAACATCTTTCCAAACTCACATTTAGACAACTTTAAAAACAAATTTTGTTTCCTCAAGACATCTAGGACTTGTTTCACATGCTAGACATGTTCTTAATGATATTTTTTTAATATCAATATGTCATCTAAGTAGACAATTACAAAATCATCAAGAAAATTCTTTAATACATCATTCATAACTCGCATGAATGGTGTAGGAGCATTACAAAGCCCAAATGGCATAACCAACCATTCAAACAAACCTTTATTTGTTTTGAAAGTGTCTTCCATGTGTCTCCTTCAATGATCCTAATCTGATGATAACCACTTCTCAATTCCAACTTAGTGAAATACACAACATATTTTAATTGATCAGGAAAATCATCAATTTGAGGAAGAAGGTAGTGATTCTTTACTGTAATCTTGTTCAAGGCTCTGAAATCTACACACATGTGCCATGTACCATATTTCTTTAATACTAAAACAATTAGTGACCCACATGGCGATGTTCTTGGTTTGATGACCCCTTTGTCAAGCAAGTCTTGGATTTGTCTTTTGATTTCCGGATTCTCAATGATTGACATCCTGTGCATGCCAATGTTTTGAAGAGGACAATCTCGCTGCAATTGGATCTCATGTTGGATACCCCTTTTAGGAGGAACTCCTTTAGGCTCCTGAAACATCTCATCATATGTGTTAACAACTTCATATAAATCATATTTTAACTTTGCATCACATTCTTGGAAAGCTTCATTTTCAACATTCTCTTTAGGTTTGATCATCAAGGGTACAAATTTCTTACTAGCATTGACTAACCTCTTCATTTTTCTAGCATTGACAAGTGACAAAATCAACTTCTTGTTATGTTCTCTAACAATGTACTCAACTCCATTTTTAAACAAGTGATATTTTTTCTCATGGATATGAAATATGACTCTCCTATCATATAGATATGGTCTTCCAAAAACAATACCACACATATCAAGTGGAATGACATCAAGCTCTACCTCATATATAAAGTTTGTAGTGATGGAAAATCTTAATTTAAATCTTCTTGTCACATGAAATTTTGCATTGTCACATATACATCCTAAAGGATATGGTTTAGGATGAGGAGTTGTTTCCAAATTCAATTCCTTGACTGTGTCTTCAAAAATGAGGTTTTCTTGTGAACCACTATAAAAAAGTATATCTATCTTGGTATGTTTTGAAATAACTCTAATGTGGAAAATCTATATTCATTCCTTTTCATGTTGAGTTTCATTGAGGTTACTACTTGAATAACTAGCACTGACAATATATTCCTTACCTTTTAATGTCATCGTAGTAATCTTTGTTTCATCTCCATAGTCAAATCCTAAATCATGTTGTGTAGTTGCCACAATATTTTGTTTTCCTTTATTGTTAAACTTTTTGGGTCTCATTTCAGGATGAAGTTTCCAATAGTGGTCTTCATCATGGCCTTGCTTTTAACAGTGTTTACATATTATTTTTTGTCCCTCTTTATTGACTGAAACATTCTTCTTCCCTTTTCCTTTGAATTTCCCCTTTCCTTTGTCTCCACTTTTAAATGGCTTGTTGTTTCCTTATTGAGGAATATTCATCCCTCTTGCTTCTAAATTAGTTGCTTGTTAAGAAAATTCATCTAGTTTTGTAGGGTTAAATGTGAGAATTATGTGTCTCAAATAACTATGCAGTCCTCCAATATATTTTAGTAGAGTATCTTGAGAGGATAAACCTATACACAAAATCAAAGATCTTTTTCTAAATTCTTGAGTATAGCTTTGTACATTTTGACCTTTAGCTTGCCTAAAGTTTTGCCACTCCATAATATATTTTTTAATGTATTCTAATGGATTAAAATTGCCCTCCTATTGCAACAACAAAATCATTCCAAGAGGATAAATCCTTACCATGTTTCTTCATGTCCTCATGAGTTTTGACTTCCAACCAAATAAGTGGTGCACCTTCCAATCTAAGAGAAGCAAGCTGAATTTTTTTCTCATCATCCTTGATTCATTGTATCCTGCAATACACTTCAATGTGATGAACACAATTATTTGATTTCTCAGCATTTACCTCCCCATTGTACATAGGAAATTCAAACTTTATATCAAGCTTAAGAAAAGGATTTTTACCATGTCCCTTTGGAGAATTTGGATGTGTTTGTGAAATGGTAGAAGAAGTAGAAGATAAGGATGAAGATGATGATGGAGGTGAAGTTGGTGGTTTATCACCATTCCCTCCATTCCTTTTTAGGGACTTGTCCCTTTTTCCTCCATCTCCTTTTGGAGGTTTTGAGCTCTCTCCATACAATCTTGAATTCCTCTCTTCATAAATAACCTTAATCATTTCAAACATCTCGAAGAATGCTTTTATGAAAGTACTTTCATCTTTAGACACCCCTTTAGGACCTTCCTCATGTGTCATGACTACTGAATCTTGAGATGCGTTTCTTCTCCTTGAAACAATTTGAAATATTGGCTCCACAAGTTCTCCTTATTCTTTTTTAAGCTTCAACCTTGTAAGCATAAGAAAAACACTTGCAAAAAAAATTAAAACTACATAGTAAATTGATGCCTTGATACCAAAATTGATATGTAAATGAAAATTGAAGGTGATATACAAATTGCAAGTGAAATTTTATGTGTGTTTTGGGTAATGGATCAAGTTACTAAACACATAAACAAGTGATTTTTAAACATCATTAACAACCAAATAGAGACAATAAACCATTTCAAAAACACATAACAACAAAACATGATAAAGGAGTTCACCCCTCTCCTGGTCCAGCTTCAAATGTAGGGCCTCTTTCATTATGGTAAAAAACATGTATTTACATGAATTTGTATTGCTAGGAATGCAAAACAAATGTTTCCAATTGATACATAACTATCAGAAACTCCCATCTGGGTTCTTTCTACACCTCATTTGGAAAAAAATTGAGAAATTTATGCATGTTACAAGAATTTTCCAAATTCCATAGCTAATCATCCTCCAATTCGACCCAAACCCGGAAACAACATGCAAATCTAGCCTACAATCCTGCGCGATGAGCTAATTTTTCAGACAGTTAAACTCTCCATTAACCCACCAGTTTAATAAATTGCGTTCATATGGGGGCCATGTTGAGTTGTGTTATATTCTTTCCATGACTAGCCCACGTAGTTAACCGAGGGATTAGAAGGGGGGGCGGAGCCTCCCTTCATTGCGCCGATTGCATATCAGGGGGAGTCACAGGAGGTTTGAGGGTTGCAAGTAAAATTTTGGTTTTGGACCCTATGTTAGGCTGGGCAGACCCACCTATGGTTTTGGCATGATTTTCGCACATGGTTTTGGACGCGATGGTTTTCAGTCCATGGTATTGGATGCTTCGTCATGTATAAATATGTATTATAACATTAAAAGGATCATAATGAAAAATCAAGCTGGTAGTCCCAGTTTTGGGATCCAAGAGAAAATCTCTGTGTATATTTGTTTTATGTGTTATGCTCTCGCTATTGTTTATTTTCTATGTTTTAGAATTCGTATGCAGGTAATTTATTTACGGGGTTAAAACCTACAATTTACATGAATTTTATTTCTAGGAATGCAAAACAAATGTTTCTAATGGATCCATAACTGTCAGAAACTCCCATCTGGGTTCTTTCTACACCTCATTTGGCAAAAAATTGAGAAAGTTATGCATGTTACAAGAATTTCCCAAATTCCATAGCTAATCATCCTCCAATTCGACCCAAACCCAAAAAAAACATGCAAATCTGGCCTACAATCCTACCCGACGAGCGAATTTATCAGACAGTTAAATTGTCCATTAACCCACCAGTTTAATGAATTGCATTCATATGGGGGCCATGTGCCTAGGGGTCGGGGCTAACCACACACCGTTGCTAGTCAGGCCCCCAACTACATAACGCGTGGCCATATAACTTCCCATAGAAACCGGGCTGGTACCAAATTCTATGCGCACCCAAAAAATCAAAAGGGCTTGGTCACATGGCGGGCCATAGGTTCTAGGGTTGGCTGTCACTCTGAGCGCTAAGGGCTGGTCCCGTCTGTCTCTGCACTCCTGGTTGTTTGGCGGGTCATATGACCCCACGTTGTCCCCTTTACATCTCCGCCAATGGTTCTTTGCAAATGGATTTGGAATTTTCACTGTGATCATGGGGCTGGGGCTAAGCCCTAGCCCACAATCCTGCCTCATGGTCGTGTGGGTGCGAGGACTAGGGATGGGGCTTGAATTCCTTTCTTGATAAATAACCTTAATTGTTTCAGACATCTCAAAGAATTCTTTTATGAAATTTCTTTCATCTTTAGACATCCCTTTATGAATTTCTTCATGTTTCATGACTATTGAAGCTTGAGATGTGTTTCTTCTCCTCGAAACAAATTGAGATCTTTGATCCACAAGTTCTCCTTCTCCTATTTTAAGCTTCAACCTTGTAAGCATAAGAAAAACACTTCCAAGAAAAATCGAACCTTCACAATAAATTGATGCCCTGATACCAAAATTGATATGTAATTGAAAATTGAAGGTGATATACATTACAAGTGAAATTTTATGTGTGTTTTGGGTGATGGATCAAATTACTAAACACATAAACAAGTGATTTGTAAACATCATTAACAACCAAATAGAGACAATAAACCATTTCAAAAACACATAATAATAAAACATGATAAAGGAGTTCACCCCTCTCCTGGGCTACATCTCCTAGTCCAGCTTCCAATGTAGGGCCTCTTTCATTATGGTAAAAAATATGTGTTTACATAAATTTTTATTGCTCAGAATGAAAAACAAATGTTTCCAATGGATTTAGAACTACCAGAAACCCCCATTTTGGGTTCTTTCTACACCTCATTTGGCCAAAAATTGAGAATGTTATGCATGTTACAAGAATTTCCCAAATTACATAGCTAATCATCCTCCAATTCGACCCAAACCCAGATTGAACTCTGCAAAACCAAAACCGACATGAAAATCTGGCCTACAATCCTGCTCGACGAGCAAAATTGTCACACAATTAGACTGTCCATTAACCCACGAGTTTCAGAAATTTCGTTCATATGGGAGCCACGTCCATAGGGGTTAGGGCTAACCACACACCCATACTAGTCACGCCCCCAACTACTTTACATGTGGCCATATAACCACCCATAGAAACTGGACTGGTACCAAATTGTGTGCATGCCCAAAAAATTAGAGAGGCTTGGTCACATGGTGGGCCATAGGTCCTAGGGCTAGCCGTCGCTCCAAGTGCTAAGGGCTGGCCTTGTCTCTCTCCACACTCCTGGTTGTTTAGCGGGTCATATGACCCCGCATTGGCCCCTTTACATCTCTGTCGATGGTTCTTTGCAAATTGATTTGGCGTTGTGGCTGTGATCATGGGGCTAGGGTTAAGCCCTAGCCCACAATCCTGCCTCATGGTCGTGTGGGTGCGAGGACTAGGGATGGGGATTCAATTCCTTTCTTCATAAATAACCTTAATCATTCAAACATCTCAAAGAATTCTTTTATGAATTTTCTTTCATCTTTAGACATCCCTTTAGGACCTTCTTCATGTGTCGTGACTATTGAAGCATGAGATGTGTTTCTTCTCCTTAAAACAATTTGAGATATTGGCTCCACAAGTTCAAACAAAAGCAAACCTTCACAATAAAGTGATGCCCTCATACCAAAATTTTTATGTAATTGAAAATTGAAGGTGATATACAAATTGCAAGTGAAATTTTATGTGTGTTTTGGGTAATGGATCAAGTTACTAAACACATAAACAAGTGCTTTTTAAACATCATTAAAAACCAAATAGAGACAATAAACCATTTCATAAACACATAACAACAAAACATGATAAAGGAGTTCACCCCTCTCCTAGACTACATCTCCCGGTCCAGCTTCCAATGTAGGGCCTCTTTCATTATGGTCAAAAATATGTGTTTACATGAATTTGTATTGCTCATAATGCAAAACAAATGTTTCCAATGGATCCAGAACTGTCAGAAACCCGCATCTGGGTTCTTTCTACATCTCATATGGAAAAAAATTGAGAAAGCTATGCATGTTACAAGAATATCCCAAATTCCATAGCTAATCATCCTCCAATTCGGCCCAAACCTGGCTTGAGTGCCCCAAACCCGGAACTGACATGCAAATATGGCCTATAATCCTGCCTGGCGAGCGAATTTGTCAAATAGTTAAACTATCCAATAACCCACCAATTTCAAAAAAAATTGTTCCACGTGCCTAAGGGTCGGTTCTAACCACCCACCCCTTCTAGTGAGGCCCCCAACTACTTTACACGTGGTCATATAACCACCCATAGAAACTAGGTTGGTGCCAAATTGTGTGCGCGCCCAAAAAATCAGACAGGCTTGGTCACATGGTGGGCCATAGGTCCTAGGGCTAGCTGCCGCTCCGAGCGATAAGGGCTGGACACCGATCAGAGTGCTAAGGGTTGGCCCCCTCTCTCTCCACACTCTTGGTTGTTTGGTAGGTCATATGACCCCATGCTAGCCTCTTTACATATCCACCGAAGCTCTTTGCAAATGGATTTAGCGTTGTCGTTGTGATCATGGGGTTGGGGCTAAGCCCTAGCCCACAATTACACCGCATTTTTGTGTCGGTGTGAGGACCAAGGATGGGGCTTAGCCCTGGCCCCCACCTCTAATGAAAAATTATGCTCAACTTAAATACAATTCGAAACCTTATGTTATCAAGAAACACATGTGTGGTGCTTTGGTATGGCTCATCGTTTCTTGGTGGATGGTCACAGGTTCGATTCTCGTGAGTGCCCTTGGCCCCTTAACAAAATTTTGATGCATTGTCTAGAGGCGACGGGGTGGCCATCCATTGGTCCACATGTCCCTCCAACATTGGTCCAAATCAACGAACCCTCAACCAATTAAATTGCACCCTTCAAAAACAACAAACAAGAGACACTTGTAAACATACCATTTGCCAAATTATAGACAATCCACTACCCAGTCACCTGCATAGTCAGCGTATGGACTGCTGACTAGGCGTACCTCCAACCCAACTTTTAAATTTTTTGTTGTTTGGTAATTCGATCAGAACATGTTATCGAGAGAATACAATATCAATTTTGAGTGAAACAAGTTGCGTTGGATTGAGGTCACTGAGATCTACACATTGGTATAGGTTTGGTGCATTTTCAAGCACTTTTAATTTTGAGCACTAAATTGATCCCTTGGATTAATTGATATATAGGCACTATATAGAGAATTTAAATATCTCCTTTTTTAGAGAAGATGGTTTTCCAAATTCATTAAAATCTTATCTATTCTCATTATTCTTAAAGAAAAATTCACCCCTTAGTTTTAAATAAATTTAATGAATTACATTAAAATTTAAAAAATCAGCCCCCGATCGGGGTGATCAAGTGGAAAGGTACAGGCATTATGCCTGACAGAAGGAGAGGATGGCCAGGGCCACCGATAAATTCCCACATGCTTGTATAGCAGGGCGTGGTGGTGTCCTGCATGATCGCTGGACAACCTAACGAGAGAAGTGGCATAAGGTAGGCGATTATGAGGAGAGAGGGGGTCAAGAACAGCAGCGGTAGAAGGATGGGATGGAAGCTATGTGTGAAGGGGTATGTTAGGGTGGTAAGAGTAGGGAAAATGAATAGAACGTAGAGAACAGAAGACGGGAGCACGGTAGCGCAAAAGTCTGGGAATTCTTTGGCTAAGCGTATTGAATTCGGGTATGTTTTTTTCCTATTTCTTTCTTGTAATTCTCGCTGAGAATTATAGTATGTCGAGCGAGGGTGGTGAGCTCTGGTACATTGGGAAGGGGTTGCGAAGGGGTAGAACTGATGATAGGGATGAGGGGCAGAGGGATAGCTTAGAACTGCTGCCTATTAGGACCCAGGGCATAGGTGCGACTAGGGAGTGCAAACTTCTGATAAAGGGTTGGCCCTAGGTAACAAAGGATGAGAATTATTGGGAGGAATGGAGGTTAGATTACCCAGCCTCTTTCCTGAGACTGTGGTGGGGGAGAGCCAAGAAATCCTAAAGCAACAGAGAGGGGCTGAATTGGGTGGGAATTCTAAGAAAGAAAGAGATGTTGAAGGAATCGATGTGCGAAGATTTTCTAGATCTAATGTTTCTTGTTGATAACTGTAAACAGGGTTCTGATGACGACGTGATGGCTCGCCTAAGTAGAGGTAGGGGCCATAGGGGTCGAGGGCGTTCGAGTCAGGCAACAAAAGAACCTAGCACCTCGGAGATCGCAGAGCCTAAAAAGGGTAGGAGACCCATCGATGTGGCGATTAATGAGGCGGCGAGAGCCTACAAAGAAGGAACAGATGCCGGCATCTGTAATTTGATCCAGGAGATGGAAGGCAACATAATGGAGGAAGACTCAGAACCGAAAATGGAATAATGGAGGGACCTCATCCCCGACCCAGGGAACACTAAGGGCAGGTTGTCTCTATTTAAACAAACCTTGCAAGTGTACTGGGTCATGAAGCGTCTGCTAGCTAGAGCTTTGGAATAGGTGGCGGGGCAGATGGTGGAAATTACCCGAGGCACGCCCGACCTCAAGAAAGAGCTGAAGAATATGCAAATTCTGGTGTTCATGCAGGACAACAAGCTGGATAGGATCCAGTATAGAATTATGGAGTTGTCTCCAGCGTCGGGTGACTCTGCTACAGCACCGACAATCGTGGATTCCAAGCAGGATGATAACAAGGACTAGTATTTTATACTCCAGGTTATGCTGGACTTTTTAGCACATAGATTTTATTTTTCTTGTCTTAATATGTCTGTCAAGACCTTAAACTCTGTATCTAGTTGTGAAGTGTATCTAGCTTGGGTGGAAAGACTTGTTAAATTTTGCTACTGGATGGCTTATAACAGGTTCAGGTGGCCAACAGACTTGGTTTCCCATTTGGGCAAGTTGAGGCCACCCAGATTTTGCATATGGAACAACTTGCTATTATAAATAGAAAAGAGGATCCACCGTAGCTTACAATAAAAATGGGATCAATAAATTTCTCTACATAAAAATGGGAACCATAGAGTTCTTACTATAACCAGTTTTAATCGAAGAAACAAAAGGTCGCGAATACCACTAATTCTATACCTACCTACATTATTTGAACAATCTTACAAATAATAATATACAATTATATATATATATATATATATATATATATATATATATATATATATATATATATATATATATATATATATATCAGTTAGTTTATATTAATTCAACTCAAAAATAGGCCAACACCTTTACATTCAGAGAAAAATCTACATCTTCATTGTTTTATAATTTCACAAAAAAAGTTTCGCTTCTACCTAAGTATTTACTATCTAAACTCCTAGCATCATTTATTTTATAGTGTCCAAAAGACTCCATTATACACTATATACTTGCAAACCATATAAACCAAAAGAATTAACCACTACTATCTTGCCCATGTTCACAATTTACTTCTTGTTTTGGATGAACAGTCTCCTCATGATGGGGAGGTTCCTCATGCATTAGTTGTTCCAACAATTCATCCTGGTGTTTCGTTTTCATGCACCTTCATCTGTGTTGTCCTTAATTATGAAAACCACCTTAAGTATGCCCAAAATTATTGTTTCGATAGTGAGATGTAACAATGTCTTCGACATTGAAAGCCAACCTATCCACAATCATCTGCAAGCAGTATACACTAGCCTTAAATGAATCAAGTTGTTGAGAAACTAATACGAAATGGGAGTAAGCGTCTATGCAAACTTTGTCACCCTACATAAATATGAGGGATGCCAAAAATGAAAGACTCAACTCTAGGTGAACCTTTAGGTTTACCCAACTTTGCGACTAAGCTAAGCACTCCATCCTACATAATTTCCATAATTTCACTGTGTTAATGATATTTCAAGGACCAACAATCTTTATTTATAAACCATCTCTCCTTGACCACATCTACCTCTAACACTCTACTCTCATTCAACTCCTTCTTCCTGATTTTGTAATTGTTTGACAATATTAGCCATCACTAAGTCACCTCAGTTGTGCACAAACTCAAACCAAATTAAGGCATTCAAGTCTTGTTGCATGAGAGCTATCTTTGTCGTAACACAATATATAGAAAAGAGTAGCCAAATCCTCCACCTGGAAAAGAGGATGGGGCCTTCCTCATTGATGGCACAACTAGAGTGAACTCCATTATAATACCACAAGATTGCAAGCTGCCATATCTATACTTTCAAGGAGTTAGTCTTCATGTAGACAATTAATGTCTTCACAAAATTTAATTCAATGTTATTCAATATCCAAATCTGTATGGATCGGGATATTATATCCCATATCAACATACAATTTTCATTCATGGGATATGTATTATATTTGGAGAACCATCATTCATTATTAAGACACCTTGTTTAATGGTTGCACCTTTTTTATCTAGTAAATCTCCAACTTGGTTATGGTGCCTTTTGATATGATAAAATTTGACCTTTTCATATTTCTGAGCTTCCATCTAGTTTTTGAGTCATTGAAGGCAAATCAATTTTTGGAGCCTCTCTAACTTTGAGGGCTATTTGAATTACAATTATGAATCCCTCAAAGACTTCCAATTGATTAATCGATTTTGCAATTGTGACTTCCAATCTGTGCCATAAAACAAGAAGCTATGCTCGATTATTAGTTTCTCTTCCTAATCCCTAGGCAAATTGTGTCTATATTTCTTCCTCGGGGTGATAAATTACACAGACCGTTCCTGCCTCCCCATAATAAAATATATTTACTAAACAAATCATAAATAATTCTCAATTCTTAATATTTATTTATTAAATTGATTAAAATATATTAATTAATTTGATTTATATTTTCATAATTTCAATTTCAATAGTATTGTTTAGAAATGTTCAATTGGTAAACATGTAAAAATGTAAAATAAATGTGAGTACAAGTTACATATTCAAATTCCTGGAATTATCTAACCCATGACTACGTAATGGAATGGCATAAACCTATACATCATAGCGATAACAGTATGAATGCTGCAAGTTATACCAAAAGAAAGTAAAGTTATGAAACGATACATTATTCTTATATTAGAGAAACAAAAACTCCAATAACAATATGATAAATAACAAAACCTATTGAAAAAAAAGAACATATATTCCTAGTATAGTGAACATCACATTAGAAAGAAGAATCGATGAACCCCCATACCCGATATCCATGATTCATTAATTGAAGGAAGAATCAAGTCGCAAACACCTCGAATGTCCAAAAATATTCTTTGGAGGTGTCCCTTCTTAAGGCTGGCTAGTTGAGTTAGTTTCAATGCAATTTTTATCATTTAATAGAACATACTTATGAAATGGATCATGTGTAGGTCTCGATGTTCCTTCTTAAGACTAGCTAGTTGAGTTAGATTCAATACAATTTATATCACTTAATGTAACATATTTATTAAATGGATCATGTGTGGGTATCGCTAAGCAAGTCCTTAGAAATATTTATTAGTTTATGAGCGTGATAGAATGATCCCTTGGACCTTAGTCCCTGCAACTATGTCTTTTCATCTAGTAATGTTTTTCCAAGAATTTTGGACTTATTTTTTGGTGAGATATTTGTTGGAATAACATATTTGGGTTATGAATTCTCCACAATCCAAGTGGTCTAGGGATCTTACAACATGTTGAATCAATATATGAAATCAAAAACCTTGTTTAAAAAACAAAAATCAAGATTTGACCCAAAAAATATCACTCAATTGTGATAAGAAAGCATAAAAAATTCTAATAATTATAAAACTACAATAGCTATGTTAAATAAACTCCTTTATAATATAGTATATAAAAACTCCTTTATACCCAAATTTAAATATTAATTTATTATATTTAATTTGATTTGATTTATATTTCTGTATTCAAGCTTCTGTGATCCATAATGAATTAAACAAAGTCTTTTAGTAGAAATCACATCAGAGAAATTTTTTTTTGGCCCACGCGTTTCGAACCAACAAGTGTGGTTCATCATGAGGACCAGATGAAGAGCGAGACCATGACAAAGGCTTAAATAGAGAGCAATGTAGAGACATAATTCTAAGTAACGACTGTATTTGAACAATAATGTAATCCGGGAAACAAATTTCAAAAAAACTTGTAGACACAATGTTTGAATCATGTTTTTTATGGTGATGAATTTCAAAAAATCTTGTAGACATAGTGTTTGAATCGTGTTTTCGATGGTGATGAATTTCAAAAAATCTTGTAGACACAGTGTTTGAATCGTGTTTTTGATGGTGGAAATGGATTCAACACCATCAAAAATGTCTAGAGCATCTAAAAATTTGAAGTTTAACAACTATAACTTGGATTTACAAAAATCCTTGTCGGATTTTCTCTAAATATGACTGGAATTTCCATAACTTTCTGGGCAATTCCTACAGCTAGTTAGATTACCACAATACAATTTATTTCTTAAACAATTCATGATCACATGTAGGTTTTGGTAATTAATGTTGCATCATCAAGTCTTTTGAAATATTTATTAGTTTATAATCTTGATGGAATTTTATCTTTTAAACTTTAGTTAACATAACTATGTTTTAACTTATTTGGTAAAGGTTTTTTAAGATTTTTAAGTTTATTTTGTTGCAAGAGATTTGTTAGAATCAAAAGTTTGCGTTATGAACTCTCGACAATCCAAGTATTTTATGGATCATTTATGGTGTTGAATCTATCCAAGTGTTTTAGGGATCTTTCACAAGTATTTTATGGATCACTTATGGTGTTGAATCTATCCAAGTGTTTTAGGGATATTTCATGGTCATATATGTAATAAAAAAATAAAAAATAAAATACAAATTAAAATTTGACCAAAAAAATCACCGAGTCCTAACTAAAAACCATAAAAAATCTAATAATTTTAAAAAACCCATAACTATATATAGATAAATTCACTTTTAGTACCACAAATAAAAACTTATTTATAGAAAAATCTAATATATTAATTTATTATATTTAATTTAATTTCTATTTTCATAATTTTTATATCATTAACTTTATTTTAATATATTATTTAGTACCAAAGAAAATTATTTCTTGTACCAAAAACTATACATTTTAAATTTTCATACCCATACCATCACCACTTTTAAAAAATAAAAATAAAAATACTTATATTCGCAATATATAGAAAAATCCTATTGATACACAAATCTAATATATTAATTTATTATATTTAATTTAATTTCTTATTTCATAATTTTTATATCATTAACTTTTTTTAATACATTAATTATTCCAAAAAAAATATTTCTCGTAAAAAAATATACATTTTAAATAAAAAAATATACATTTTAAATTCCCATATCGGTACGATCACCACTTTTAAAAAATGAAAAACTTATTTTCACTTTGAAAAAAACCAAACCTCAATGAGCCCCATACTCGATATCCACGATCAGTTACCGTAAAGAAGAATCCACTAGTCTCCAAAAAAATCTTTTGGAAGGGTCGCTTCTTAATCCAGGCTCGGGCTCGTTCAGTTAGTTTTAATACCATTTCCATCATTTAATCGAACTATTTAATACAATTTCAATTCTCCAATGGAACTATTTAAACAGATCATGTGTGGATATGGGTGATTAATGCTCCATCAAGTCCTCAGAAGTATTTATTAGCTTAGGATCGTCATGGAATCCGATCGATCCCTTAAACCTCAGTCCACATAATAAATATGCCGTGGTTTATCTGGTAAAGGTTTCCTAAGATTTTTTGGTTTGGATTTTCTTGGAGTTTGAACAACAGAAATCGAGATTTAACCAGAAAAGTTTGACCCGATTCTAACGAAAACCCCTTTAAAAAAAAGACCCATATATTTTTGATACCATTATAACGAAAACCCTAAAAAAATTCCCATTTGTATATATAAATAAACTACCTTATAATACGAACTCCGAACTCCCTTATAATACAGTGAATAGAAACTCCTCTGTGCGCAGATCTAAGATTGTTCTTATTTTTCTTTGGCATTTTTCTTGTTTTCCTGTCTATTCCATATAGGCAAAGTATCTTCCATATCCATTCTGTGTTTTTTCCAGTCACCTACGTGGTGTTGTACCATAGTTTAATGCCGCTGGATCAAAATTTGCTCGCTTCTCTATCTGCAGTCAAGAAGACTATGGAAAGTACTATGTGGGATAAGCTGCCAGTTGATCTGCAAATTCGAGTGCTGCTATGGCTTCCCCATTGGATTTACGTAGACTTTCATTCACCTGCAGGTATTTCCACTTATTATTATCAGATCCATCCTTTGCTATTCACTATGACCGCCACCGCCTCACCGATTCTACTTTAGTTGTTGCTTCAACTAACCTTGAGCAAGAAATGCAGAACACATTTTTAAAGTCCGTTATTTGGCAGCAAGGAACGGATGACCTGTTTCCCTGGCGAAGCACGCTGTTCGACCATTTGCCCGGATCCCGCTGGCGGTTATCTAGTTACGGCGACGGGTTCGTGTGTTTCAAAGGACTCTTCACGACTTTGTGCAGAGAGAAGTTACTGGTTTTTAACCCTCTTTCCCCATGAGTGGAAGATTTTGACCCTTCCTCCCCCATCTCACGGGAGGAACTTGTATACAGCGATCACCTTCGACAGAAAAAATGGCGTTTGCAAGCTCGTCATCTGGTACAGCCTCTCAGAGAATCACATACTTATAAAAGACGGGGATAATAGCTTTAAAGAAGTTAACAGAGTAATGGCTTTCGTTTATAACTTCAAAGAAGGTACATGGAAAACGATAACAGAATGCAGCAATGGAAGTAGTAAACATTTCTTTCTTCGTCAGAGTGCTCAGCTCGTGAACGAGCGGTTCTTGTGTTGGCTCTGCACTGAATTGATTTCATCTGTAAACACGGTGTTGGTGTTTGATGTGGAAGAAGAGGTGTGGAAGGACCCAATTCCTCTGGGTAACGGCTCTTTTATTTGCACAGGTCAACATGAAAAACAGCTGTGTGTGCTAAGCAAAGCACAGGAGGAGCAAAATATGAAATTTGGGTTATGGAAGATTGATATGGAACAGAAAGTTTGGGGACCGATAGAATTCATCTCGTCCCCGCGGATTACGGATGGAACAGATTACAGGGTGAGGGGAGGCCCAGGATACTTCTGGCTTGAAGAATGGGAGAGAAATATAAAAAGGTGGGTTTATGATATCTCACGTCATTGCTGGCAAAATATGGGCAATTTCGGAATGCTGCAGGATGCTGAATGTTTCACAGCCAGCCTTTTTAGGTTGGGTGCATTGGAGGGCTTCATGTATGAAGTCATCGAAGCAAAGAGCGACGAAGAAGGTGAAGAAACAGCATAAAAATAAATAATATATTTGTCGGTATTATTAGGTCGATAGGGTGTTCATTTTGAAATAGCTTTACACAAATTATTTTGGAATATCTATAGCATATATCAATGGTGCATATTTATTTCCAGACTGGTTATGGTCGTTTTATAATATCACTTCAATAACTGTTATATAAAATGACTTCAGAATTTTTTCAGGAAATGTATATATGTAAAACTTTAAATATATATATATATATGTTTTATTTTATTTTTTTATTTTTTAATGGATTTGTTTTTAATAAATTTTTTGTATAGTTAGAATTAAGTGTAAAAATTTAAAGTGAAATTTTGATTTATATTATTTAAATTAGTTTTTAATATATAAATTCACCAATGTAAAAAATCTATAAAATTTTTTAATGGCATAAAAATTGTATATCAAACTTATAATTTCAATACATTCATGTCACATTTAAAAAAAATTAAACAAAAAAACCTACCAAAAATATTGACTCCATCCCTCTGCCTATTAAATATGTTGTCTGGACCCCTTAGAAAAAGAATAAAATCACCCTAGACCCGGTAGAAAAAGAATAAGATCACCCTTCCTCTAGTTTTTCGGGCCTAAGCCCCGCTTGCCACAACGAAGAAGCCCCTGGGTAATGCTGGTCCACTCGAGGCATTCTCAAATTCTGGACTTTTGACAGGTTTGGAGGTATCTTGAAATCTTTTGACCATCTCCTCGCAAACCTGCAGCCACCTCTGCCTTGATCATGGCCCACCAAACTCCTGTCACCAACAAGCAACCGTAACCTTTCATTGTCCTATCCTTTTCCGAATTCTTTCATTCAGTTCACCACGCTAGACTAAATCCAAGCCATGGAAGTATTGAGCTCAATTCTCAGCAAGTCCTAGGAGCGACTTACACTTACAATGAATTCATTCTCCATCTCTATTTTAAAACATATTTTTTTTATAGTTATTTTTTTTTTACAGTTAATATTAATAATTATTTGAATCAAAGTTAAAAGTTAGTTATTTTTATTGTTATGGATTTTTTAATTTTAACAATATTTTATTATGAGTTTAAATCAATTACTTGTTTTAAGTGGATGATAAAAATTAAAAAAATTTAAATATGTTAAAATATTTTTAATAATAAATTAATGAAAATATAATGTCATATAAATATAATTTATAGTATTTTACTAAAGTATAACATTATTCCATGGTATTGCAATAAAGTGTATTTCATTCTTTGAAATGGTGGGATTGCTTTTTTAGTGCAAAGATGATGTCCATATTTTTAGTGTTGATACTGCAGAGATGTTGTCCATATGTTTAGTGTTGATACACCAATTGTAATTAAAAAATATGTTGGCATTATATGCAGTGTTATTTATTACCAGGTAACAAAGACACGACTAGATGGAACTTAATTAAAGTGACCATATAGACGCTCATAGTTGGATACTTGTAAGAATTAGTGGGCACAAGAAGTCGGATAATTTTATCACAAAAATGGATTTCCACTAGCAATTTGCATGGAATAGTTTTTCTATCTGTTAATTTTAAGGTATTGCTTCTATCACAATCCAAATAGGGTTTGAAGTTTTTATAATTAAAATATGATTTATGGTTTTTTTACGGTATGGTATTTGTAAACTATAGTATTGTTCCATGGTATTGCTATAAAGTATATTGTTAAATAATGAATTTGTATGGTATTTGCAAACTATAGTATTGTTCCATGGTATTGCTATAAAGTATATTGTTAAATAATGAATTCATACAGGTGACGATAGTTTTAAATAAAGGAGAAATGACCTGTTATAGAGTTTTATGTACCCAACGTTTCGAACAACCAAGTGAGTCCATCCTCAAGGGATGCAACAATAGATATTCTAGAGATATTCATGATGTATCCACTAGCTATATTTTAAGTTATATATATAGGTTATGAAAGAGTTAATCTAAGAAATTAGGCCGACCAATCTCCATTTAGTTTGTTAATATTGAGATTTATTTATTTATTTATTTTGTTTACTTAAATTAATTAATTTGTTTAATTAATCAATTAGTTTGGTTAATTAATTAATTAAATGTTAGATTAATTAATTAATTGTTTAATTAATTAATTAATTTGTAAAAATAATTAATTATTTAATTTGTTTTAATCAATTCCCAAATTAATTAATTAATTCTTTGAGTAATAAATTAATTAAACAAAACAACCAATATTTTTGTTTAACTAATTAATTAATTTGTTAATTAATTAGTTTGTTTAATTAATTAACTAACTTGTTACACTTAGGATCATTGCGGAGGAATGTCGTAATGATAAATCCAATTTATTTTGTTGCTCTGTGGACTTCAGAAAGGCTTTCGATACGGTTCCTAGATACAACATTTGGAATAGATTAGAAGAGCTAAAGTTTCCTCTCGAGTTGAGAGCTGCCGCTATAAGGTTATACGAGAATGTAATTGCCAAGCTAAAGAGCAATGAAGGGTGGTCGAAAGATATTAAGTGTAACATCGGAGTTAAACAAGGTTGCCCCCTCTCCCCTACCCTATTTGGCATTTACATCAATAAGCTCAAAGGCTATTTAGAGGAAGCAGGATGTGATGGCACGATCTTAGCTGGGATAGTCGTCATCCTTCTTCTTTATGTTGACGATATTGTTCTTTTGCCAAGGTGCCCATCTGATCTTAATAAGCAACTCAGGCTTCTTAAGGATTTCTGCTCTACCATGGGTATGACTGTTAACACTGACAAAACAAAAGTTATGATTATCAAATCCAAGAAGGACACTTACGCTAATTTTATGTATGACAATAATAACTTGGAGGAAGTGTATTCTTACAAGTACCTAGGAATTGATATTCATCACAAGCTCAACTGGAACCATAACATTGAGAAAAGGATTAATGGGGGGTGGAAATCTTACTTTGGTCTTGAAAATAATTGTAAAATAGCAAACCTTGTAATGTGGGATAAAAAGAAGTTCCTCTTTGAAACTTTAGTCACTCCTGTTATCCTATATGGCTGTGAGGTTTGGGGTTGCAGCATCTCCAGAGAATCATGGAGAAAGATTGAACAAATCCAGAAGCGTTTTATAACTTATAACCTGAAAATTAAAAGTAATACACCCTATCATATTCTCCTTATAGAAGCAGGTCTTTCCCCGATTGAGAGCCTAGCTATGCTTAGGCTTCTGTTGTACAAGCACAAAATCAGTAACATAGACAATCATAGACATCCTAAGCTAGCTTTAAATTCTAGCCAAAACCACCTAAGGCTCAATCGAGGGTGGCATAAAGACACAAGGGCCTAGTTAAACTATTGGGAGATCAACGAAAATGATGCATTGCAAAACAGAAATAACATTAAAGATATTGTTACTTCTAAGTTCAAAGAAAAAATGTGGTGTGAGAAAGACTTAGCAGCTAAAAGAAAATTAAGTTATTATAAGAAGGTCATCAACCCCACCGTAGAAGATCAAAAGTATCTCTCTATTTTAACTAGCTCAAAGAAGAAAATTAGTATAGCAAAGATTAGAACGAATTCTCATCAGCTCCATAGTGAAACAGGTCGTTGGGCAGTTCCTAAAACGCCATGGACGGAAAGGATCTGCCATATATGTGAGAATAGGAACATCGAGGATGAAAACCACTTCCTCTTAGAGTGCCCCGCGTATAACCACATTAGATCTCAGTTTCACAATCTTTGTTACAATACCGACCTTCCTAGCCTTTTACAATGTCAAAATTATAGTGAGCTCGGGAGGCTTCTCTCCAAGCTTTTTGAGCATAGGAATAAAATCTTAAATCAAAATAGATAATTTGTTTCTTTAGGTCCAATAGACCATTATTTGGTCTCAGTGGACGTTAACCATCATCATCATCAATTAATAAGTTATGATTTTAATTATTTTTAATATTATCAAATGGTTAGTTATGAAATAACCCATTATTTGATTTATATGTTTAATTACTTAATTTGTTTAATTAATCAATTAGTTGTTTAATTAATAAATTAATTGTTAAATTAATTAATTAATTGTTCAATTAATTAATTAATTTGTAAAATTAATTAATTAATCCATTTTAATCATTGTCATAATTACAATTTAAGAATCTCCATCAAGGTAGAGGAGAATGTGCATACTAAAATCTTATTCCTTCAACATCACATACATGCCACAAAAATGTTTGAATTCTTATTCCAAAATATTGTCATAGCAGGTCACTCATTCAATTGTCTTGTCTTCGTCGTTGCATTGTTCTTGATAATTTTGGTATAACATGTTCATAGAAGAACTCTTCCTTCAAAATCAGATGTTGTAACAAACTTGTAGTACCTCCAGAATTTGATGCTTCCTACAACAAGATATACTTCTTTCATCATTTGTTTATTAAATTTCAAAATATTCAGATGTCTTGGAGGGCATGGATCTTAGTTTTATGAATGCCTTCAATTCTCATAAGTTCACAAAGTTTTTTCCTTTGTTCATGTTAGTTCCTTTTGAACTTTTCCATCCCTTGATATAGAACTTACTTCAATATGTGATTCATGATGCTTCCACAAGATATATTACCAAATTGTTTATGCATATTTATCATGTCACCACTTCATAGAGATGTCAATGCTAACTTCATTTTAGAAAAATATGTCACTTGCAACATAGAGAATTTATATTATCATGGAGACTTGCATTACATGTATGTAGGAGCTCATGTTAGTTTTTGGTAGCATCAGATGTGATCTAGCCATGAAAATTGGTGGAGAGGATAAGGCACATGATTTCTAAAGAACCCATAAACCGTTTGGTAAAATTCAACCCGGATTGTATTTTATTAAAATAATTAATATTTTTAATGGGGTTCCTAACTCTAAACTTAGGAAAATTAAAGTATTAATGGCTATTAATCAAAATATGGGTGAGATTGATCTAGAACACAGATCAAGTCAAGTTTTAATCTTAGATGTTGATTAGAGAACTTTTCACCATAAGTTTGAACTTCTCACTTGCCGGACAGTAGTGTTGAGCAGTGACTAGAGGGGTTAGTTCAACAATTTGGGTGAGATGGCATCAAATGGTCTTAGAGATCATGGCAAGTTGGAAGGTGCTTCCAACTATGTCATATGGAAGACCAAAATCTTAGATGTTCTAGAAGAGTACGATCTCGAAGCCTACATGTAGTATACCTAGGGGGGATAGTATGGGGTACAGAGGGAGGTACCCAAGGGAATAATGTAATAATGGGATGGACCATAGTTAATAAATAAAGTGGTTAACCTGCATCATGTAAGGGACCACAAGTAGTAATGTGATAAGCCCGTGTATTAGATATATGGTATTGAGAGAACCATGATAATGACCCATGGTATTATATGTATGAATCCTATATAGAGGCTAGAGACTTCCCAGTGAGAGATGTCAAGGATTATTGTATTGGAAAGCATATAGCTTGTGGGGCATTCTCCTTCCTTAAGGAGTGATGGTATGGTGTTACCCTACCTCAAGGGTTTGATCAATAAAGAAGCATTTTTATCTATTTATCTCTTGTTATTTCTAAGTATATTTTCATTGTCATATATTTGCAGGCGAGATCTATTACAAGTGGTACCAAGGAAGGAGAACACTCCACAAGGCATATTCTTTCCAATACAATAATGTTTGACATCTCTCAATGGGGAGTATCTAGCCTCTATATATAATTCATATATAAAATAACATTGGTTATTACCATGGTACTCTCAATACCATATATCTAATACCATGGGCTTATCACATTACTACTTGTGGTCCCTGACATGATGCGGGTTAACCACTTTATTTATTAACTATGGCCCATCCCACTATTACATTATTCCCTTGGGTACCTCCCTCTGTACCCCATACTATCCCCCAAGGTATACTACACTACGTCAAGAGTGTTGTGGATGTTCCTACTGACAATGATCAAAAAAAGAAGTAGAAGGCCGAAAAGGGGAAGGCAAAGAAGTTCGAGATAATGTGTGAAGGTGAAGAGGTTCGAGATCATGTGGTCTCACAATTACAGGGAAAAGATACAACCCGAGAGATGTGGGAAGCTTTGTCTTCATTATATGAAGGCTCTTCCAAACAACAAAAGATGTACCTAGAACAAAATTTGCAGCAAACATTGATGCAAAAGGGAGAAGGAGTTAACTCATGACTTCTGCGTCTTCAGGACACCAGAGACCAGCCTGTTGCAGTGGGGTCTACTCCTCAATCTACCACAATGGTAAGGATGACCTTGAATGGAGTCTTGGATGAATGGAAATTCTTCGTCCATTGTATATTGGCCAGGGAAAGACTACCTTCATGGTAAGAGATGTGGGCAGCTCTTCAATAGGAAGAATTAAGGAGGGATCTAGTTAAGGTCAACCTCAATGGCAATAGTGGGAGTGGCATGAATACCAAGGAGGAGGAGGAGAACACATCTCTAGCATCAAAGGGATAGCAAAAGTAGAAGCAAAAGAAGGACACTTCGAAGGTTAAATGTTTCAAATGTTGCGATATGGGCCACTTTGCATCCCAATGTCCTTTGAAGCAAAAGGATAAGGATGACAAACATGATCCTAAGGCTTCTCCAACAAAGATTGACGAAGATACGTTTTCCATGAGTGCCCGTGCATCTCCAGGAGGGAAATGGTGCAATATTGAGCTATAGTTGGGAGGGATACATGTCGACAGGATCCATGAGGAAGTCTACCTCTTAGTTCAATTCCTTGCTATGGGAGCCCTGTTGGAAATACTGAGAGGGGGGGTGAATCAGTATTCCTTTTCAATTGTTATTTTTACCAGTTAAATCATTTATATTTAGAACACAAAAATGAACAATAGGAGTAAATTCTTTTATTAATATAATCTTTACAATAAAACAAGTACAATATATATAAGGCTCCAATCTATTGCCAAGCACTAACTTGGACCTTTTCTGAGGCTCCAACCTCTAGGGCACCAACCCTATCTTGTCAAGGCACCAACCTTGGATTTAGGAGCACCAACTCCAAGGACACCAATCCTCCCAATTCTGAGGCACTAACCCCAAGGGCTCCAACCCTATCTTGTGAAGGCATGTTTGATAGTAATTCTCTGCTCCCAAAATCTTCTTTACTGAATTATGTAAATTTACAGCTTCACTGTAGTCTCCATGCTACATCATCAATGACAACATGTCTTCATATGAAGGAGTCTTCACAACTCTTCATACTGTCCACACAGAGTCTGCAAAGTTACCTCATGATGAAATCAAATAGCCATCATGATCTCCAATAATATCTCCAAACAACTTTAGTGTGTCTACAAGGAATTGCACTAAGCTCTACACAAAGACCAACTCTCTGTTTCAAGCCTTTGTTCTCACTATCATGGTAAATGCTTTCAGTGTGACTACTTCTCACTGTTCTTGTTGTCACGATCTCTTACTTCCCAGAAAAAAATTCACATGCTTCAATGCTCGTGCTGGCTACTGCTCCCTTCAAGCGATGTCAGATGAAACTTTATTTTTCCCTTCACATAATTGTTCTTTAGGTTGTGTTATGTACCTGATTAATTTATCACTCGTCTGAGCCTTTCAAAGGTTAACTCGATCAAAAAAATTTCTCTTCCTTCGACTTCCTCCTATCCTGCTAGACCTATTGTTTACTCTCTTTCTTGAAGTTTGCCCATTTTGAACTTTCCTTGTTCTCTGTTATAGATGCCTGATATGCCTGACCTTTGGCTTCCTTTTTCGCTCGCTTGATCTTCAGATTCCTCTATGCTCACTCGACCTTTTGGATTCCTTCTTCAATCGCTTGATCTTCAGCTTCCTCTATGCTCACTCAACCTTCTTCGCTCGCTTGATCTTTAGCTTCCTGATCTTCGGCTTCCTCTGTCTCTTCGAGTTCACCAATACTCAAAAGACACATTCATTTGGAAGAGAGGCTGAATTACAATACTATTGCATATTAAAATTATATCAGAGAGTTCCTTTTTAATATTCATAAAGTAGACTCATTATTTATGGAGGATTTCATAGGAGAGGCTATACCAACAGGGAGTCCCACATGCCACGTCACTACCTCAATTTGCAGTCGCAACTTTTGGAAACTCCCGCAATCACAACCCTTTGGCTTCATGATATAACATTGTCGATGCCCCTATTTCCGATGGATGCGACATTCCAATAAGCATCTTTTGATAACTCAATCAAGTCCACAACTTATATCGTAATCAGTGATCAGGTTCACAAGACTGATTGCAATCAGAAGTCCAACGATGTCAACCCTTTTGAACTTTGCGATTCAATGGATGCGATATTTAGTTAAGCCATCCTATAATGGTGTAGCGGGTTCGAAATGCTATCACAATTGCAATTGTTCAAGTGAAATTCCTTTATGATACATAACTTTCAATGCGAATGCAATATACTATTAAATCATGTTATAATGGTGTACCGGGTCCACAATAATATTGCATCGTTGATCTCATCTTTAATCCGATGGTTGTTGATCCACCCAATCAACAAACCCAATCGTCAATCCTCCACCGTTTGATCAAGGCGCGCTGTATCTAATGGTTGATAATGATATCGGCCGAGGAACTTGTGTGATGCTTAACTGCCTTTATGGAGCTAATAAGGATTATAAATCCTTGATCTATAAAAGTTTGGTTCCATTCTTGAGATTAACATCTGATCATTTTGTGACCCGATATCCATTGGATATATGAGATCATCAAATCTATGGCCTGCGGGTCTTTAACTAGCACATGGGATAACAAAAGGCTTAACCCCCACTGTTGACTATGACATAAGCATTGAAAATGAGATCAACAACTATGATTTAGTGTGGGCCTTCAGCCACGATCAAAATAGACATACACTCCTACCCCCGCTATTCCGATAGATGTGCTCTTTATTTTCTTCTTTACTTGCTCCAATGACTACGTACACTCCTACACGCGCTCTTCTGATAGCTTTCTTCTCGTGGCTTATCTTCCTGTGACCTCCGATAACTCTGTTTATGCTCCTCCACCGATGCGTTACTCTTTGCTTCTTCCGATATTTCATGCGATGTCTCTCATATGGCTCTTACCCTTGGCACATACGATAGATTTTCTTTGTATTGGCTTGTCACTCCCATGGCTTCTCTTCACTCCTATGACATATGATACATTTCTTCAATAGCTCTGTTCATGCTCCTCCATTGTTTTCTTCCTATATTTTCAATATGGCTCCTCCAATGTTTTCTTCTTTACTCCTCTGATATCGTTGTTACTCTTTGTTCTTCCGATAGCACTTACCCTTGGGCATATGCGATAATATGCTTCCTTCATGGCTTCTAATGAACTCTTCCTCTTATTCTTTGACTGCTCCTATTCTTGACTTCCAATGGCTTCCAATGTCTTTCCAATGACTTCCCTGATGGCTTTGCTCCTTGGCTTCTTTCTCCTATTTCTTCACGGATCTGCTCTGCTTCTCCTTGGCTTCATATCATCATTTAGTATCCTAGAATATTTCCATATTGACATCAATGACAATCTAGATCAGCAATCTCCCCCTTTTTCATTGATGGCAATATTCTTCTTCTCTCCCCCTTTGACATCAATGGCAAAGGAGTGCTCAGGGACTCCCCCTGTCGAACTACTCCCCCTATCAAACTGCTTTTGTTCTTTATGAGTAGTAGATCTTCATGGGTATGTTACTACCCCTGTCATAGTGCTCTTCTTTTTACTCAAGATAGAAGGATTGATGCCTTATCATCAACTTTCACATTATACCTTCTTCATGTCTTAAAAAAACTACTTTATAATGGCTTCAACAATGCTTAAGGATGTTCCACTTCAATGCTTCCAAAAAGATTGCAAATAGCCACACACCAAATGTTCAAGTCAAAGGGTTTATGCTTCAATCCATATTTTGTTGTCTCAATAGTCAGAATTAAGAGGCTGTCATAGTCTGAATTAAGAGAAAATGCCACTGAAATTGTCTTTCTTGCTATCTTTCTTCAGATCAGGATTCCCTTGTATCTTTGTGCTTCTCCTTAAGTTACTAAGCTATATTAAACTACACAACATTCTCCTTTCTATAATCCTTTTTGATGAGCCATATTTTACTTATGTTCTTGTAAAAGTTTCTATAAGTTATCTACACTAGTAGATTTTGATATCCCATCCATGATTGTCTTTTAAATTCTTTTCACTGATTGGCATCTTTTTGCAATGCTTCAATTTTGTTAGATACTACCAACTACTTTTGCTTCGAGCTTCATTCCCATATGCATATGTTTGTTGGAAAGGGACACATTCTCAAAATACTGTGTAGCTATGCTTTACTCAACTTCTGTAATACCAACAACATAGTTATTAGCCCTATTTCTCTAGCATTGGATGGCCTTCTCTGCTGCTCCAATTTCTGCTTAATTTTCAAGTGGAAAACATCTTCAAAAACAGTCCAAAGAATGGTTACAAGGTCATGTTCTTCAATGTAGTGCTCTTGATAAATGATCTTTATTAAAGAATGATTGTCAATATAGCTCATCAAGGATTACATATTGCCCATTCATAGATGGCTTCTGCAAGAATGCTTAATCATCATAAGCTCCACCTAACTGTATGCATGATCTTCCTTTTGGTAGAGTCTCCCCACCAAATGCTTAGATTGTTGAAGATCAGTTAAACAACATGTGTTGTTGGCTGGAGAGTTCAAGGGCCTTTTGAATTGTATTTTCTTCCTTCTCCATACTTGTGTAACTTTCTTTTCTGGCATGGTTCTAGCTTGAGAAGGTTCCCAAATCAAGTTACAATTACGTGCCATATGACCAATATTATGACACTTGAAGCATTCTATGTTGTTCATGAATAATGATTCATGACTTTTTCTTGTGAAATTGCTTCTCGGAGATTGATGTGGATCATTATAGGCCCTACAATCTTTTTCCATGTGTCCAAAGTTTGTACAAGAATAACAATCACCAAGAAATAAACTTTAGTACTTGGGATATGGAGATTTCCTTAATGTACTTTTGAAGCCTTTCTGCCTTGAGATCCTTTGATAATAATTATTGCTTCTCACATCCTTGACATCATCTACATTTCTTCTTGGAGTAGGATTTCTTCCGTTGTTGCCTTGACTCTTCTCCTTCCATTTCCTGGAACTGGGAGCATCAACATTTATTTCTGGTTTCCTCACATCCTTTTTGTTTGGAGAATTATCATTCTTGTTCGAGGATTCGCCTTCATAGCCAAGATCTAATTTGTCAAATGGGAATCTTTTATGGCTAAGCATGTCATCTAAGGCTTAAGAGCTCTTCAAGATTTTTTCCATCCCTTCAACCTTTTTCTTGAGGGAGACAATCTCTTGGCTTCCATCATCTTCTTGACTCGTGGTCATGATAAATGATCCTTTTGAGTAAAGTTCATGAAGTTTTTGCCATACACCCTTTGTTAGCGAACATTTTCCTAAGTTTTTCTTTATAGAATTAGGTGGCCCATTCAAGATTGCCTTCATTGCTTTTGCATTGTACTCGTTCGATTCTCCATCCATCATGCTATCAACAATCACTGATTTCCATATTTCAATGCCTTGAGTCTTTAAGAAATTCGTCATTCTTGCTTCCCATATATTAATATTTCCATTGAACAATAGAGCCTTCTCAAATTGATTGTCTTCTATTTCAGTGTTAGAGGGAGACACATATTTAAGAGGATTGGAGACTTTCTTCCTTGGCTTCACCATTTATGTTCTAAAGATGAACCTTCAAGCTATTAGGCTTTGAGTGAAGGTACTGGCTCTAATACCAATTGTTGGAAATACTAAAAAGGGGGTGAATCAATATTACTTTTCAATTGTTATTTTTACCAGTTAAATAATTTATATTTAGAACAAGAAAATGAACAATAGAAATAAATGCTTTTATTAATATAATCCTTACAATAAAACAAGTACACTATATATGTCTCCAATCTGTTGCGAAGCACCAAATTGGACTTTTTGTGAGGCTCCAACCTCTAGGGCACCAACCCTCTCTTGTCAAGGCACCAACCTTGGATTTAGGAGGACCAACTGCATGGACACCAATCCTTCCAATTCTGAGGCACCAACCACAAGGGCTCCAACCCTATCTTGTGAAGGCATGTTTGATAGTAATTCTCTGCACCCAAAATCTTCTTTACTGAATTCTGTAAATTTATAGCTTCATTGTAGTCTCCATGCTACATCAAGATGAACCTTCAAGCTATTAGGATTTCAGTGAAGGTACTGGCTCGATGCCAATTGTTGGAAATATTGAGAGGGGGGGTGAATCAGTATTCCTTTTCATTTGTTATTTTTACCAGTTAAATCATTTATATTTAGAACAAAAAAATGAACAATAGGAATAAATGATTTTATTAATATAATATTTACAATAAAACAAGTACAATATATATAAGTCTCCAATCTGTTGCGAAGCACCAACTTGGACTTTTTGTGAGGCTCCAACCCTTAGGGCACCAACCCTGTCTTGTCAAGGCACCAACCTTGGATTTAGGAGGACCAACTACATGGACACCAATCCTTCCAATTCTAAGGCACCAACCCCAAGGGCTCCAACCCTATCTTGTGAAGGCATGTTTGATAGTAATTATCTGCTCCCAAAATCTTCTTTACTGAATTCTGTAAATTTACAGCTTCACTGTAGTCTCCATGCTACATCAAGATGAACCTTCAAGCTATTAGGCTTTGAGTGAAGGTACTGGCTCTGATACCAATTGTTGGAAATACTGAGAGGGGGGGTGACTCAATATTCATTTTCAATTGTTATTTTTACCAGTTAAATAATTTATATTTATAACAAAAAAATGAACAATAGGAATAAATGCTTTTATTAATATAATCTTTACAATAAAACAAGTACAATATATATAAGTCTCCAATTTGTTGCGAAGCACCAACTTGGACTTTTTGTGAGGCTTGAACCTCTAGGGCACCAACCTTGTCTTGTCAAGGCACCAAACTTGGATTTACGAGGACCAACTCCATGGACACCAATCCTTCCAATTCTGAGGCACTAACCCCAAGGGCTCCAACCCTATTTTGTGAAGGCATGTTTGATAGTAATTCTCTACTCCCAAAATCTTCTTTATTGAATTATGTAAATTTAGAGCTTCACTATAGTCTCCATGCTACATCATCAATGACAACATGTCTTCATATGAAGGAATCTTCACAAATCTTCATACTGTCCACACAGAGTCTGCAAAGTTACCTCACGATGAAATCAAATAGCCATCATGATCTCCAATAATGTCTCCACACAAATTCAGTGTGTCTACAAGGAACTACACTAAGCTCTACACAGAGACCAACTCTCTGTTTCAAGCCTCTGTTCTCATTGTCACGGTAAATGCTTTCAGTGTGACTACTTCTCACTTTTCTTGTTGCCACGATATCTTACTTCCCAGAAACAAATTCACATGCTTCAATGCTCGTGCTAGCTACTGCTCCCTTCAAGCGACATCAGATGAAACTTTATTTTTCCCTTCACAAAATTGTTCTTCAAGTTGCATTATGTACCTAATTAATTTATCATTGGTCTGAGCCTTTCAAAGGTTAACTTGATCAATAGAGTTGCTAGTCCTCTAGCTTCCGCCTGTCCTGTTGTACCTACCGCTTTCTCTCTTTCTTCTAGTTTTCCCATTTTGAAATTTCCTTGTTCCCTGTTATAGATGCCTGATAAGCCTAACCTTTGGCTTTCTTTTTTTCTCGCTTGATCTTCAGCTTCCTTTGCGCTCACTTGACCTTCTGGCTTCCTTCCTCGATCTCTTGATATTCAGCTTCCTCTACGCTCACTCGACCTTCTTCGCTCGCTTGATCTTTGACTTCCTGATCTTCGACTTCCCCTGTCTCTTCGAATTCATTAATACTCAAAAGACACATTCATTTGGAAGAGAGGTTGAATTACAATAGTGTTGCAAATTAAAATTATATTAGAGAGGCCGTTTTCAATATTCATACAATAGACTCATTATTTATGGAGGATTTCATAAGAGAGGCTATACCCACAGGGAGGTCCCACATGCCACATCACTACCTCAATTTGCAATCGCAACTTTTGGAAACTCCCACAATCACAACCCTTTGGCTTCACGATATAACATTGTCGATGCCCCTATTTCTGATAGATGTGATATTCCAATAAGCTTCTTTTGATAACTAAATCGGGTCCACAACTTATATCACAATGGGCAGTCTGGTTCACAAGACTTATCGCAATCGGTAATCCGGCGATGTCAACCCTTTTGAACTTTGCGATTCAATGGATGTGATATTTAGTTAAGCCATGCTATAATGGTGTAGCGGGTCTACAATGCTATCACAATCGTAGTTTTTCAAGTGGCATTCCTTTGTGATACATAACTTCCAATGCAGATGCTATATAGTATTAAATCATGTTATAATGGTGTAGCAGGTCCACAATAATATTGCATTGTTGATCTCATATTTAATCTAGTGGTTGTTGATCCACCCAATCAACAAACCCAATTGTCGATCCTCCACCATTTGATCAAAGTGCGTTGGATCCAATGGTTCATAATGATATCGGTCGGGGAACTTGCGCAATACTTAACCACCTTTATAGAGCCGATAAGGATTATAAATCCTTGATCTATAAAAGTTTAGGCCCATTCATGATATTAATGTCTGATCATTTTGTGACCCGATATACATTGGATATACGAGATCATCAAATCTACGGCTAGTGGGTCTTAAACTAGCACACAGGTTAACAACAGGCTTAAACCTCACCGTTGACTATGACGTAAACATTGGAAATGAGATCGACAACTATGATTTAGTGCGAGCCTTCAGCCACGATCAAAAAATATGTAAACTCCTACCCCCGCTCTTCCAATAGTTGTCCTCTTTGTTTTCTTCTTTACTTGCTCCGATGACTACGTACACTCCTATCCCCTCTCTTTCGATATCTTTCTTCTTGTGGCTTATCTTCCTGTGACCTCCGATAACTTTGTTTATGCTCCTCCGCTGATGTGTTCCTCTTTGCTTCTTCTGATATTTCATGTGATATCTCTGATATGGCTCTTACTCTTGGCACATGAGATAGATCTGCTTTGTCTTGGCTTGTACTTCCTATGGCTTCTCTTCACTCCTATGACTTCTAATACATTGCTCCAATAGATTTGTTTATGTTCCTCTGCTGTTTTCTTCCTATACTTCCAATATGGCTCCTCCAATGTTTTCTTCTTTACTCCTCTGACATCATTGTTGCTCTTTGTTCTTATGATAACACTTACCCTTGGGCATATGAGATAACGTACTTCCTTGATGGCTTCTGATGAACTCTTCCTCTTATTCTTTGACTGCTCCTATTTTTGAATTCCAATGGCTTCCAATGTATTTCCAATGACTTCCTTGATGGCTTTGCTCCTTGGCTTCTTGCTCATGTTTAATCACGGATCTTCTCTGCTTCTCCTTGGCTTCATATCATAATTTAGTATACTAGAATATTTCCATATTGACATCAATGGCAATCTAGATCAACAAGCCCAAGATTTAACAATAGCAAGATGGACTTAGTGTCACATGATGCAGTGGATTGTTTGGAGAGACAGATGTAGTAGCCTTAGACCAGAGATTAATCAACGCAGAGCAAGGTTGGCAGTAGTGTAGGTGGCACAATGCAGAAGTCAATAGCAATGTAGAAGATTTAAAGGGTCAGAGACTAGTAGCAATCAGATTCCAACATTTATGGTATTATGCTAAACATAGTTAGTTCATAAATTTTGGATGCTTTTATGTTGCTGAACAACATCAATTGGAAAATGATGCAGTACAGAGCTAGTAGTGGTAATGTTAGTAGTATATGTAGAGGGAGTTGTAGTACAGATGCAACAGTGGTAGTGGCAGTGTCATGAGCAGCAGTAGCACAATGTTGGTGGCAAGAACAGTGCAGAAAGGAGATGCTTCAGAGACAGAGCATCATGCAGTTGGACATTGTTGCTAGAGCACTTTCCTCGCTAAGAGGGAGTGTTAGTTTTTGGTAGCATCAGATGTGATCTAGCCATGAAAATTGGTGGAGAGGCTAAGGCACATAATTTATAAAGAACCCAGAAACTGTTTGGCGAAATTCCATCCATATTGTATTTTATTAAAATAATTAATATTTTTAATGGGGTTCCTAAGTCTAAAACTTATGTAAATTAAAGTATTAATGGGTATTAATTGTTGAATTTCCATGACCTTGGGTCTAGATTAGAGTCTTAAAATCACTGACACTACCAAACAAATAATATCAACCATAAACTACTTTGCACAACAAAAATATAAAGCAATAAATCACATATGCACAGAACATAAACAACTTATTAATTTTTCAACCCAACTTTGTTATATTAACAACATATAATACAACACTCTAGGGCTCTCGTACCAGGGATAATGGCCCTCATAAATCCACTAGTACAAGACCAAATACTATAACCATATGGTTGTAGCATCTAACAGCTCCTCTCGGTCGTACAATGTACCTATCGGGTCCTTCGGCTCCTGATCTACAACTCCTGCCTCTATCAATGCTCCAAGTCCATCTAGCCACTGAATCTTGACTATCCAATCTACTCCCTAGTTGTACCTTCAGCCATCAAGGCCACAACACATCGAGACTCCTGTCGAGTTGTTCACAACTCCACTTGTGAACAACTCTCAATCTTCCCACTGCTACTCCTCACCTACTCTCGGACTTCAACCAACTATGATCTTCTTGTGCTACAATGATGATGACCAACATAGGGCGTGGAGGTATGCCACCTATCACTACAAGATGTCCATCTCCTACAATGAACGCGAGCTAGGAGGACTTCCCTTCATTTGTTGCAGAAGTCCTTCTCCACATACATGCCTCGGGCTACACAATCCTGCTCCCAGTTGATCAGACCCTTAATCTTATCAACAACTGCCAGGCTAGCAGTCACCTTTCTCCATCAAGGTGTTGCACTTTGGCTTCAACATGGACACTAACACATTGTCCTTTGATAGACCATAAGTGTCCAATCTCCTCCAAACTTTGTCTTCTCTCACGCTACCCTCCAACAGTCCTCGAGAGACCAAGTTCATGTTGTAGCATCTACTCCTAGTTAGGGCATCCCCACACCTAAGAGACCCTTACACATGGCTACCCACAAACTCCGCGAATCTACCATGTGTCCTCACCTAGGACACCATCAATCCATCATACATGAGTCAATCTGCAACATACCTTGTTTCCGTCCTCTTGCCTCTTAATGTAATGTGACTTTTCTCACCTTGGCTGCTTGGTAGGCCTCCCAATAGTTCATGTAGGATCCACCAAACAAATTGTAAGGGTATCTACAATCAAAACATCAAATAGATCCTTGCAAGATTCAACCCTTGACCAAATACATCTCTAAGCATGTTTTTGTTCACCACGTTGCACTATCTCTGTGGGATTTGTCACTAGGGAATTGGATTAACAAATCTTCCCCCTCTTCTTGACTCCCACAACTACCTTTAACTAATCCAATTTTGGTCAATACATTGACCAAACAAACATCAAATGTTGTGCCAAAAGGCATACATCAGTTCATTGTTTTAGGGCTCTCTATTTCCTACATTGTTGGACTGGTTAGGGAACTATAACAACAGACCTGATAGCCTTCAAAATGTGGCCAGAATAGCCTTCAAAAACTAAATATGCCTTTCCAAGAGGGGAGGAAAGCCTTGGCTTCAATGTTGGGTTGTTCCAACCCCATTCCACCCTTCAAGCTCCTCTTATCCACTACATCTTGCAACAAAAAGTTGTCCCTTGGCTGTGACAGCCCTTCTAAGGGCTATTGCTTCACCCAAACACCCTAAAATAGTCCCCCAACCTCTTAGCCTCCAAGATCTAGGCTAAAACCCTCTTCAACGTCTCCTCGACCTCCTGAAATAGCCTACTAATACCTCATTGTTCTCTTCTTGGCTTGTTGTGGCTAGGCAGAGAATTTTGAACCCTTCCTTATGTTTTTTGCCCCAAAATTGATCCTAACTTTCTCAAAAAACACCCTAAGAAACTCGTCCTTCTTGCAAGGTGTACTTGACATTCAAATAGTCACAAAGAGGCCCAAACACAACCTCTTCTCCTTTATTGGAATTAGCCTTAACCTCCTTCGATAAAATAGAAGTGGTCTCCTCCTTCTTCCCTAACAAAGTTCCTCTCCTTATGCCTCCAAGATGCTTAAAATGACTCCACTCATCCTCAATATATAGCCTTTAAGGCCTCCAAAGAGTCGTTTGAAGGGACACCTCTACTTGATTTTCTCAAGCCGGCCTACTTGAAAAATCAATAATTACGTCAACTTCAAAAATTCATATCTTCGAAATGGGAACTCCGATTCAGACAATTTTTGATGCATTGGAATCATCTTTCTGAGAACTATCATCATCATCCATCACATGCCATAAATCCATCATGGGTTTGTCCCAAAACACGATGGGTTCCAGAATCCCGAAGCTTGGTTCCTCAAGCCCACAAGGCCATTTGTGGCACTTTGACTTCCAACCCTCGAATGCTAGGGCTTGGAGTACCTCCCAAGCTACATAAAAATCAACACTCCCTCTTAGCAAGGGAGATACTTACAATAATAGGAAGTAATATGATGATGAAACTAGCCCACCTGACATCCATCACTGCAACATATTGTGTAGATAAATCTAATAATCTTGGTAGTGCCTTTGCCTCATCATATCTAAACCTGAAGATATTTATCCTCCATAGGGATGCTCCCTCTGAGGATAGACTCCTTGTGAGTCTATGTGGTCTCCACTAGCCGAGATCTACAAGCACTCATCCTCTTGGATCAAATACCAATCTTTCCAAACTCAGATATCCAACACTATGATCTGATGAATACTCTAGCCTACCAATATCCAGTCCATCACATGAATCCATATCAATCAACCTGATCTCGTATATGCCAAAGAAACCCTCAAGTTGTCCCAACCATCCATGGCACATCAAAAAAAGTCCATGATCAACACTCTCCCCTACAACAAACTGTTGTTCACCTAGCTCACCACCAATCAACCAGAACTCCCACACAATATTGTTGGTAAACTAGTCAAGAACCCATCTCCATGTCTTTAGATGAACCCTCTACACCATGATCGAGACACCTACAACTCCCTCTAAGTTTCTTCACTGTGCACACTCTGATTCACTGTCCTCCAAAGTAGATCAAATATGCTCTGATACCATGTTGAATTTTCATGGCCTTAGGTCTAGGTTAGAGTCTTAAAATCGTTGACGCTACCAAATCAAGAACCTCAACCATAAACTACTTTGCATATTGAAAATATAAAGCAGTGAATCACATATGCAAAAAACATAGACAACTTTTTAATTTTTTAACCCAACTTCGTTATATTAACAACATATAATACAACATTTGAGGCATCTCGTGCCAAGGATAATAGCTCTCATACATCCACTAGTACAAGACAAGATACTCTCACCATCTGGTTGTAGCATCTAACATCTCCTCTGGGTAATTTGATCATATCACGATATCAAGAGCATACAATATCGATTTTGAGTAAAATGAGTTGCATTAGATTTAGGTCGCTGAGATCTATGCACTAGTATAGGTTTTGAGCATTTTCAAGCACTAAACTAGTCCCTTGGATTAATTGATATATAGGAACGATATATAGCATTTAAGTTTCTCCATTTTTAAAGAAGATGGTTTTCCAGATTCATCAAAATCTTATCTTTTCTCATTATTCTTAAAGAAAAATTCACCCATTAGTTTTAAATAGATCTAATGAATTGCATTAAAATTTACAAATCTATAAATAAAAACTTTAATCAATAAAGGTCTCAAGATAGAAATGGGAACTATATGGTTCTTACTCTAACCAATTTTAATCAAAGAAACAAAATGTTGTGAATACCACTAATCTGATACCTACCTACATTATTTGAACAATCTTACAAGTAATAATATACAATTATATATAGATATATCTCTATATATATATATATATATATATATATATATATATATATATATATATATATATATATATATATATATATATATATATATATATATATATATATATATATATATATATATATATATATATAGCCCCAAGGGTTAGCTCAGTTGGTCAAAATCAGTGCCTTGCCATCGGGAGGTCATAGGGTCCATTCTCCCCAAAGCCCTAGGGGTGAAGTCTTGTAGTAGACCAATGGGCGTCACCCCAGATTTTTCTATGGGTGTAGCACCACTCGTTGACTAGGGTGTCCGTGAACCACTCTCTCTCTCTCTCTCTCTCTCTCTCTATATATATATATATATATATATATATATATATATATAGATATATATATATATATATCAGTTAGTTTATATTAATTCAACTCGAAAATAGGCGAACAACTTTACGTTCAACGCGAAATCTACATCTTCATTGTTTTATCATTTCAAAAAAAAGTTTCGCTTCCACTTAGCTAATTACTATCTAAACTCCTAGCATAATTTATTTTATAGTCTCTAAAAGAATCCATTGTTGGAAATATTGAGAGGGGAGGTGAACCAGTATTTCTTTTCAACTGTTATTTTTACGAGTTAAAACATTTATATTCAGAACACAAGATGAACAAAAAGAATAAACACTTTTATTAATATAATATTTGCAATAAAACAAATACAATATATATATGGTTCCAATTTGTTGCCAAGCACCAACTTGGACTTTTATGAGGCTCCAACCTCCAGAGTGCCAACTTTGTTTTGTCAAGGCACCAACCTTGGACTTAGGAGCACCAACTCCCACAACACCAATCCTTCTAGTTCTAAGGCACCAACCTCAAGGGCTCCAACCCTTTGCTATCAAGAAACCAACCTTGGATATAGTAGCACCAACTCCTAGGACACCAATCCTTCCAACTTCTAATGCACCAACCCCAAGGGCTCCGACCCAATCTTGTCAAGGCATGTTTGATAGTAATTTTCTGCTCCCAAAACTCTTCTTTACTGAATTTTGTTTGTTTACAGCTTCATTGTAGTCTCCATGCTACAACATCAATGGAAACCAGTCTTCATATGAAGAAGTCTTTACAACTCTTCATACTGTCCACACAGAGTCTGCAAAATTTATCTCATGATGATATCAAATAGCCAACATGATCTCTGATAGCATCTCCACACAGCTTTGGAGAGTCTACTGTTAGCTGCACTAAGCTCTGCATAAGAATCAACTCTCTGTTTCAAGCCTCTATTCTACCAGTCATAGAAAATACTTTAAGCGTGACTGATTTTCACTGTTCTCTTACTTCCCAGAAACAAAATCACATATGCTTCAATGCCAATGCTTGCTACTGCTCCCTTCAAATGATGTCAAATAAAACTTTATTTATTATATCACAGAATAGTTCTTCAGAATGTACCTGATTAATTCATCTTAGGTCTGAGTCTCTCACAGGGTAACACGAACAACATAGTTACTCATCCTTCGACTTCCTCCTATCCTTCTTGACCTTCGTATTCCTTTTTCCTATTGGACCTTCGACCCTTTTCTGTTTTGCTAGACCTACGGCTTGACCAATTCACCAACAACCATAGCATAAAGATAATTCTCTGTTTCCTTATCTTAATACTCCTGACCTTTGGCTTCCCTTTCGCTCACTTGAGCTTGGGCTTCCTCAATGCTCACTCGATCTTCTGGCTTCCCTCCTTCGGTCTCTTTAGCTTCCTCTGTGCTCACTCGAGCATCTATGCTTGCTTGAAACTTCAGCTTTCTGATCCATGGCTTCCTCTATCTATTCGGATTCATCAAATTCTTACAAGACATGTTAATGTGGAAGAAAGGCCAAATTACAATAATGTTTCATATTAAATAAAATATGAGAGAGAAACCCCTTTTATAATATTCATACAATATACAATAGTAATCCTGCAATCGCAATCGCAATGGTTCAGGCCCACTAAACCTTTGGAAGCGTTAATTTAAAGTCTAGCCTCAGGCAACACATTTATCGGAACCATAGGAATACCCCGAAATACACCCTTCGAAAACATAAGGCCAGACTTCAAATCCATTACGCCTGCATCTATAACTTCATCGGGTCCACTCCTCCACAACTTTATCGCAATCGGTAGATTTGCACATAACATAGACAATTCCCTAATAATCGAACACGATATTATTACAAACTATTTTTAATAACTCCGTCGGGTCCATATATATATATATATATCATAATCGGTGGTTTGAGGGTGACAACCCTTTATACATTGCGATTACCACAGATGTGACATTTGATTAAGCCATGCTCTAATGGTGTAGTCGGGTCCACAATTATATTTCAATTGGCATTTTAATGTGGAAATGCTTTAAAGAGGCTTATGATATTGCGACGGACGTGATATTTTAATACACTCTACGATACGTAACTCCCGATATGGCGGGCACGATATATCATTAGGGCACGATATAATAGGACCATTGGGTCCGCAGCTGTATATCATAATCGGGGGTTTTAGTGTGGCACTTAATAGAACCCACTGCTATGATTTCTCCGATATATATGTGTTGGGTTATGTTATATTCTTTCAACGACTATCCCACGTAGTTAACCAGGGGGTTAGAGGGGGGGCAAAGCCCCCCTTGGTTTTGCCGATTGTGTTGTTGGGGGGGGGTCACATGGGGTTTGAGGTGTACTGTAACCCCACTTTATGGGGTCCGGGGCAGTACCCCAGAAAATTTTGGTTTTGGACCCTATGTTAGGTTGGGCAAACCCACATATGGTTTTCAGCATGATTTTCGCAGATTCTTTTTGGACGCAATGGTTTTCGATCCATGCTATTGGACGGGATGGTTTTTGGTCCATGGTGTTGGATGCTTGGGCATGTATAAATATGTATTATAACATTGAAAGGAACATAATGAAAAATCAAGCTGGTAGTCTTGGTTTTGGGATCCAGGGGAAAATATTTGTGTATATGTGTTTTATGTGTTATGCTCTCGCATTGTTTATTTTCTCTATTTTAGAATTCGTATGCAGGTAATTTCTGTATGGGGTTAAAACCTACATTTGGTATCAGAGTTATTTTGGCTGCAAGGGGATGCCTTTGTTGCTGAGGGTTTTTGCTCGAGCCTGTGGTAGACCCTGTTCAGTGGGAGATCTGTGAGATCGATTCTAGTGGCCAAAGAAGATGGCGAGCAGTGGTAATGGTTAGAGTTTTGAGTTGTGGAAACTCAAGATGGAGGATGTGTTGGTGGATAAAGATCATTGGATCGTCATAGATCCGGGTACTAAACCGACATGAGTGTCCGATGAAGAATGGAAGAAGTTGGATCGGAAGGAAAAGAGCACAATACGAATGTGTGTCTCAAATTCAGTATTGTTGAATGTGTCAGGGGAAGCTACAGTGAAGGCTTTGTGGGACAAGTTAGGGACTTTGTACCAATCTAAGTCTCTGGTGAATAAACTGATCCTACGGAAAATGTTATATAACCTGAGGATGAAAGATGGAGACTCAATGATAGAGCATCTAAATGCATTTAATACTCTGATAAGTTAGTTAGCATCAGTTGATATTAAAATTTTAGATGGAGATAAGTGCATCAATTTGTTGTTTTCTCTACTAGATTCGTGGGATAGTCTGGTTATTACAATAGGTAGCAATGCAACTACCTTGCAATTTGATGAAATAGTCTTAGCCTTGCTGATAGAGGAAATGAGATGGAAAAATATGGAGAGCCAGAATGGTGATGCCTTTTCTATACGAGGACGGTCCCAGAATAGAAACAAAAATAAGTCATCGAGTGGGAGATCTAAATCTCTAGGAAAACCTGTAAAGGTGGTGTGCTGGAAATGCAGAAAGGAAGGCCACTTCAAAAGGGATTGTAAATATAAAGCTCCTGACAAAGGAAAAGGATCTGATGAGGCTCCTTCGGCAGAGGTGAAAACCACCTCAGATGAAGGTGCGGATGTGTACTTGGCTTCTTCAAGTACACGTGTAGATCATGAGGTATGGTTGATTGACTCAGGTGCATCCTTTCAATTCACTCCCCATAGAGAGTGGTTCTATGAGTATGAGAAATACGATGGTGGTGATTTCTACTTAGGGGATGATAGGAAGGATAGAATCGTTGGTCGCGGAAAAGCAAAGTTGAAGCTGCAAGGTGGAAGGGTTAGAACACTTCCGGGTGTTCTGCATATTCCTGCATTGGCCAGAAATCTGATTTCTATAAGCAAGTCTGATGATGTAGGTGTAAAAATAGGTTTTGAGAAGGATACCTACAAGATGGTTTGGGGGGCACTGGTATTGATGTGGGGAGTTCGGATTGGAACTATGTACAAGTTGCAAGGTAGCAGGGTTGTTGATGGGTGCAACAGTTCTGTGGTTCCTGAAAGTGGAGCAAAAAATCTAGTGGTCTCTGGAGAGAAGACCATGCTGTGGCATCAAAGGCTTGGAAATATTGGAGAGAAAGGCCTTCGAATACTTCATGGTAAAGGTATGGTAGAAGGTATGAGTAATAGCTCTGGGGATTTTGATTTCTGTGAAAATTGTGTATATGGGAAGCAGAGTCGGGTGAGTTTCAAATCTGGCAGTAAGACGGTGAAACAGATATTAGAGCTTGTGCACAATGATGTGTTTGGACCTATGAAGGTTCCATCAATGGGTAAGTCTATGTAATATGTGTCATTTATAGATGACTTCTCAAGGAATACATGGATATATTTCCTTAAGAAAAATTCTGAAGTCTTTGAAAGGTTTAAAGAATTTAAGGCTCTGGTGGAAAACCAAACAAAGAAGAAGATAAAGGTGTTGAGGATAGATGAAGCTGGAGAGTTTTGCAGCAAGGAATTTAAAGAATTCTGTAAGAAGTGTGGTATAGCGCAGAAGACTAGTCCATATACACCTCAGCAAAATGGAGTTGCAGAAAGAATGAACAAGACATTGATGGAAAGGGCAAGAAGCATGCTCAGTGGTGCTGAGTTAGGACAGGAATTCTAGGTAGAGGCGGTGGATACTGCATGTTACCTAGTCAACAGGTCACCTTCATTGGCATTGGAGGATAGGAATCCACAAGAGGTATGGACTGGTAAGAAACCCTCTCTTTCACATCTGAGGGTATTTGGATGTGATGCATATGTACATGTTCCAAAGGAGAAACAAACCAAGTTGGATAGTAAATCTGAAAAGTGCATATTTATTGGGTATAAGGATGGTTTAAAGGGTTATAAGCTTTGGAACCCAATCACATGGAAGGTTATGTACAGCCAAGATGTGGTGTTTAGAGAGGTAAAAGATGTTATTAAACATGAAGTCCAACCAAAGGAACCTGAGAAGATACAGTTTGAGCTTAAGGAGGAAGAATCAGACTCTACAGAGAGGATGAATTAGAAGATGAAGAGCCACAAACTCCAGGTGTGAGAGGATCAGTTCGAGAAAGAAGGCAGCCAGAAAGGTATAATCCATCTGCTTTTTGTTCAAATTTTGCTTTATCTATTACTGATGATGATCCCAAACCTGTGAAGGAAGCAATAGATTTAGAGGATGGAAAACTTTGGAAAGAGGACATGGTTGATGAAATGGCATCTTTACACAAAAGTGAGGCTTGGGATCTGGTGGAGTTGCCAATTAGAAGGAAACCCATTGGTAGCAAATATGTGTTCAAGAAGAAGACAAATGCAGAAGGAAAGGTGGAGAAATACAAAGCTCAATTGGTAGCAAAAGGTTATTCCTAAGTGCTGGGAATTGATTTTGGTGATATTTTTTCTCCTGTTGCCAAGGAAACTTCTATTAGATTACTTTTATCCATTGCTGCTACTTTTGATTTTGAGGTAGAATAGATGGATGTGAAGAAAACATTTCTTCACGGGGATGTGGAAGAGGAAATATACATGAAGCAACCTAAAGGCTTTGTGGTGAAGGGTAAGAAAGCACTGGTATGCAAGTTAAAGAAGTCTCTATATGGGTTAAAACAGTCACCAAGGATGTGGTATCAAAAATTTGATACATTTATACGGGGATTTGGCTTCACCAGAACCAATGCAGATCACTGTGTGTATTTTAAATTAATTGGTGACCGAGTTATTTATGTGGTCTTGTATGTGGATGATATGTTGCTGGTTGGAAATGACAAATAAATTATCTAGGATTTCAATACCCAATTGTCCTCCAAATTCGACATAAAAGATCTTGGTGCTACAAACTATATTTTGGGCATGGAAATTAAAAAAGATCGGGAAAAGAGGAAGCTCTGGTTAAACCAGAGGAAGTATGTCGAGACAATACTGCAGAGATTTAATATGCAGGATAGTAAACCGGTGAAGGTTCCTATTCCTGTAGGTGTGAAGTTATCTACTGAACAGTGTCCCAAGACATAAGAAGAGGAAGAGGACATGTCCCGTGTTCCATATGCAAGTGCAGTCGATAGCTTGATCTATGCAATGGTCTGTACTAGACCATACATTGCACATGCAGTGGGAGTATTGAGTAGGTTTATGTCAAAACTAGGGAAGGAGCACTAGACAGCAGTGAAGCGGGTTTTCAGGTATTTGTGTGTCACTAGTGATTATGGTTTGTGCTACCAAGGAAGATTAGTATTGGACAGAATGTTGAATATTCATGGCTCTGTTGATGCAGACTGGGCTAGGGATATGGATCAGAGAAGATCTACAAGTGGGTATGTGTTTAACCTATTTGAAGGTGCAGTCAGTTAGATGAGTAAGAAACAATCTGTAGTGGCACTATCAACTATAGAGGTAGAATACATGGCAGCCACTCATGCAAGCAAGGAATCAGTTTGGTTGCAGAGATTGTGTTCAAGTATGGGGTTAGTACAGGGAGCTATAAGGATAGATTTTGACAACCAAAGTGCAATTTTCTTGCTAAAGAACCCTGCATATCATTCAAAGACAAAGCACATTGATGTTCAGTATCACTTTGTGAGTGATATGATAGAAGACAAAAAGGTGTTGTTGGTAAAGGTGAACACTTTGAAGAATATTGCAGATGCATTGACAAAATCTGTGAGCTTTGAGAAGTTCTCTTGGTGTAGAGAGACAATAGGCATTTCAAAGCTAGAAAAATGACTAAGCTCTCTTGTGGCCCCCTGTGTAAAGAAAACAACAAGTGGAATAATGTTGGGTTGTGTTATATTCTTTCCACGACTAGCCCACGTAGTTAACCGGGGGGTTAGAGGGTAGGCGGATCCCCCCTTCGTTGCACCGATATTGTAGTAGGGGGGAGGGGGTCATAGGGGGTTTGAGGTGTACCCGTAACCCCACTTTATGGGGTCTGAGGCAATGCCAGGGAAAATTTTGGTTTTGGACCCTATGTTAGGTTGGGCGGACCCACCTATGGTTTTGTGCATGATTTTGCACATTCTTTTTCGACACAATGGTTTTCGATCCATGGTATTGGAAGTGATGGTTTTTGGTCCATGGTATTAGATGCTTCGGCATGTATAAATATGTATTATAACATTGAAAGGAACATAATGAAAAACCAAGCTGGTAGTCCCAGTTTTGTGATCCAGAGGAAAATCTCAGTGTATATGTGTTTTATGTGTTATGCTCTCGCATTGTTTATTTTTTGTGTTTTAGAATTCGTATGCAAGTAATTTCTATATGGGGTTAAAACCTACAATATGTACTCTTCTACTATATCACATCTACATAATATATATACTCCTCTACTCTATGTATTCCTCCACTCTTTCCTCTATGCTTCTCTTGCTCCTTTGATCAGTCTTCCTTTGGATTTTGATAGTTCTTTTTGGCATATATTACATGTGATACTCCCAATGTGGCTCCTCCACTAACACTGTTTACGCTCCTCCACTTATGCACCTCCAATATGTGTTCCTCTTTATTCTTTCTAATGAACAATATCGCTCCTCTGATGGCTTTTCTCCTTGGCTTCTTGCTCCTATTTCTTCATGGATATACTCTGCTTCTCCTTGGCTTCATATCATCATTTAGTATCATAGAATATTTCCATATTGACATACTCTTGTTGCTTCATGGATCTGCTCTACTTGGCCTTACATCATTGTTTATTGTCCAGAATATTGCCATATTGACAACAATGACAACTTAGATTAACAATCTCCCCCTTCGTTATTGATAGAAATATTCTTCTTCTCTCCCCCTTTGACATCAATGGCAAAGGAGTGCACAAGTACTTCCCCTATCAAGCTGCTACTCTTCTTCATGAATAATAGATCTTCATGGGTCTATTACTCCCTCTATCATAGTGCTCTTCTTTTTACTCAAGATAGAAGGATTGATGCTTTATCATCAATTAGCACATTATCTCCTCTTCCTGTCTCAAAACTACTTTATCATGGCTTCAACAATGCTTTCAAACTGATTGCAAATAGACGCACATCAAATGATCAAGTCCATCTTTTTATGCTTCAATTCATATTCTGTTGTCTCCATGGTCAAAATTAAGAAGCCTTCATAGTCCGAATGAAGAGAAAATGCCACTGAAATTGTCTTTCTTGCTATCTCTCTTTAGATCAGAGTTCCTTTGTATTTCTATGTTTCTCCTTAAGTTACTGAGCTATATTCTAATGCACAACATTCTCCTTTCTATAGTCTTTTGATGAGCCATCTTTTCCTTGTGTTCTTGAAAAAAAAAATATTTGCAAGTTATCTCCACAAGTAGATTTTCATATCCAATCTATGACTATCTTTTAAATTCTTTTTACTGATTGGCATATTTTTGCAATGCTTCAATTTTTTTAGATGCTTCCAACTGCTCTGGCTTCATGCTTCATTCCTAGATGTATTTGTTTGTTTGAAGGTTGCCTGTATTTGTGTCCATAATCTACCCGTTCTCACATCAAATCCTTTAGTTGAAACATTTAACATCTGTAACATCAGCACCATAGTTATTTTCCCTATTTCTCTAGTAGTAGATGACCTTCTCTGTTGCTCCAATTACTACTTAGTGATCAAGCAGAAAAACATCTTCAACACAGTTCAAAAATTAGTTAAGAGATCAATTCTTCAATGGAGTTCTCCTGAGAGATGATCTTTATCAAAGAATGATTATTAATATAGCTCAATAAGGATTTCATAAGGACCCTTTCACGAATAACTTCTATAATAATGATCAAGAATCACTGGCTCCCCCTAACTGTATGCATCATCTCTTTCGACAGAGCCTTCTCATCAAATTCTTGGATTGTCAAAAATTAGGCCAATAACATGTGTTGTTGGTTGGTGAGTTCAAGGGACTTTCAGATTATATTTTCTTCCTTCTCCATACTTGTGTAAATTTCTTCTTTTGCATGGTTCTAGCTTGTGTAAGAGCCCAAGTTAAGTTACAATCACGTGCCATATGACCAATGTTATGACACTTGAAGCATTCTACATTGTTCATGAATAAGAATTCATGATTTCTTCTTGCAAAATTGTTCCTTGGAGATTGTTGGGGACCATAAATTACTTCTTGCAATATCTATCTTTATGATATGGTTGGGGACCATAACATCTATCTTTTTGATATGCTTTACAATCTTTTTCCATGTGACCAATGTTTGTACAAGAATAACAATAACCAATAAATAAACTTTGGTACTTGGGGGATGAATATTTCCTTGATGTACTTCTGAAGTCTTTCTATCTTGAGATCCTTTGATGATAACCATTGCTTCTAGCATCCTTGACATTATCTACATTTCTTCCTGGAGTATGATTTCTTCCATTGTTGCCTTGATTTTTCTCCTTGCCTCTGCTAGAACTAGGAGCATCACCATTTCTTTCTGGCTTCTTCACATCCTTTTTCTTTGAAGCATTATAATTCTTGTTTGAGGATTCACATGCATACTCGAGACCTGATTTATCAAATGGACATCTTTGATGGTTGAGCATGCCATCCAAGGCTTGAGAGCTATTCAGGGTTTTGTTCATCCCTTTAACCTTTTTTCTGAGGAAGAAAATCTCTTCGTCCAATCTTTCACACTCATATTTCTTCTTAGCAAGTTGTTTCTCGATCTCTTCCTTGATATGAGTAGCTTCATTTGCTTCTATTTTAAGGGAGATGATATCTGACTTCATTTTGAATATTTCTTCATTTTCCTTTGCTAGACAGCTCTCCATTTCTTCCTTGATCCTTGTAGCTTTACATGTTTTGGCCTTGAGAAGTTTGATGTTAGATTTTAATTTGAAGATTTCTTCATCCTTTGATTTTAGTTGACATATCATGGTGTTTCTCTCCTTTCCTGCTTCATCGACCTGTTCTTATATGATTGCTAATGCTTCCATTGTCTTCTCATCTCCTTGTGCTAACTTTCTTGCTTCTTGTAGTTGACTTGACAAGGTATCTTCCTGTTTCTTTTCCTTATTCAGTTGATTTTTCATGGATATGACTTCTTCATGATGCTTTCTTTTGTTTTGATGAAATTCCTTCTTAAGCTTGGCAAGCTCTTCATCCCTTTGTTGTATTTGAAGCTAGACAAGGTCAACTTTCTTCCTCATTTGGTCTTGGTCACCAGCTAGTGCTTTCTTCTTAAGTTCCTTATTTTAGTTTTTCAAATTGATAATCGCTTCCATGGAAGATGTAAGTTGAGTGCGGAGATCTTCTACAAAATCTTTTTCATTCTCTTCATCTTCTAGGTCTTCTTTAGCCTTGATGTCATCATTTTCATTTTCAGCTTCTATGATGGGTTCTGGATTTTCTTCTTGATTTCCATCATCTTCTTGACTAATGGTCATGTTCAATGCTCTTTTTGAGTGAAGGTCATGAATTTTGTCCCATATACCCTTTGCTGACGAACATTTTCTTAAATTGTTCTTTATAGAATCAGGTAGCCCCATTCAAGATTGCCTTCATTTCCTTTTCATTGTAATCCTTGGATTCTCCATCCATCATGCTATCAACAATTACTAATTTCTAGATTTCAATGCCTTGATTCTTTAAGAAATCCCTCATTCTTGCTTCCCATATATTAAAGTTCCCATTGAACCATGGAGCCTCCTCAAATTTATTATCTTCTATTTTAGTCGTAGAGGGAGACACATCCTTAGGAGGACTGGAGACTTTCTTCCTTGACTTCGCCATTTTTGTTCTAAAGATCAACCTTCAAGTTGTTAGGCATTAAATGAAGGTACTGGCTCTGATACCAATTGTTGGAAATACTGAGAGTGGGGGTGAAACAATATTTCTTTTCAACTGTTATTTTTACCAGTTAAAACATTTATATTCAGAACACAGGATGAACAACAAGAATAAATTATTTTATTATTATAATATTTGCAATAAAATAGATACAATATATATATGGTTCCAATGTGTTGCCAAGCACCAACTTGGACTTTTGTGAGGCTCCAACCTCCAAAGCACCAGCTCTGTTTTGTCAAGGCAACTGATGAGCCCCAAAAATGTACAATTATTTGGGCTCATTCAACATCCTAATTTTGCTTAGTCCACCATTCTCATTTGTTTATTGCATGTTTTTGATTATTTTTATGTTAATAGAGTGAATTTGGTTAGTCATTATGCCAACAAGTCTAATGGGTGCTTTGTGTAGCCTTTTTGGTCAACTTGGAGACAAAATTGAAGGTCTTAATGAGCACTTGGCAGCCAAATTCGTGGGAGAACAAGCTAGAGGATTTGTAGGAAGGTGTCCCCCTCATTTATGGGCCCTTACCTCGAATTCTCCACCATCAGCTCGGAGTTCAAGGGCCACCGAATCAATCAGCTCAAGGGCAGCCAAGCAAGTCAAGTTGGACTGCTGATTAACTACAAGTCTTGGGCAGCCAAGTCCCTAACTTTTAGGAGGACTGTTGGGTCCTCAAATTGTATAAATAAGAAGGCTTGGGGCCTCATTTTGGTTAGCTAGTTAGTAGTCATTTTGTAGCTAGTAGTTAGTCATTCTTGGGATTAGCTAGTTAGTCATTTTGGTTAGCCAATTAGTTTTTTTTTTGTAAGCCAGTTTTGGCATGATATCAGACTTTTGATTATGAATAAAGGCAGCAGATTTTGATCTAATTCTGAGTTTCTAAGAGAGCAATAGATCTCCTCGGTGTTGTAATGTTGTTTGCATTTCATTTCAGCACTTTGAGTTTTACTTTCACATGCAATTTGAATTACAGGTTGTTAATTTAGTCTTTTTCATGAGTTTAGATAGGATTTGCTTATGGCGAATTTGTTTCCAATTGCTTAGGATAGAAGAGGATAGATATAATCTATTGGAGCTCCAGCAAAAAGGTTGTTAAGGCTCACTACCATCTCTCTTGGGGATTGGGGTGCAGTCCATAACTAACCACCAAAAATACGCATTTCTTTGCTTTATGATTGCTGCAACACAGTCACGTTATGTTAGATGCTTCCATGTAATTCACACCTGCACCACACACCTTCATCACAGCTTCATGCACATTTATCTTCACGTTTTGGATTGTTGTTCATTGAATTCATAGCACAGGTAGTCTAGGTTAATGCATTTTCAGTTTGGTGACATTCATCAGCATTTGTTTCATTTACACTACTCTCTCTCATTCCATTACCTTCTCCTCCATCTTGATCACGCATGCAAACACATCCTTGACCTCTACTCCGCTCTGTTATCTCCCAAAGTCTTTCACTCCTCACGTAACTTCATTCCCTAGCCCTTTCGTTGACTTAGCCCTTTATCTTCCAACCTACTCCCTACACTCATTTCCCATCCTATTCCTCCACTTCTGAGCCATCACCAGCCTTATTCCTACCTTACACATCTGCCCCTATCATTCCATCACTCCTCCATCACTTCAAACACCCACGGTAGGTCATCCCGTAGCAGTTTGTAGACATCCTGTAGAAACCTCTGAGTATCCTGTAGGATCCCCTGCAGACATCCTGTAGGAGGCCACTCACTCGGTTGCTGAGCTTCTGAACGTGAGGAACCTCTACGGATGGATGCTAAGGATCCCTAGGGACCTCTCCTAACCTCCCCAACGTTTCCCATGCTTTCCTTCCTTCTCCATCCCATCTGCACAACCAAACCCTCGTTAGCACAAAATCACAATCATTCAATACACTTAAAGGAAAAATACAAAAACATGTCTTTTATGATGCAAGTAGCTTAGATCCATGCATTTTCACTTATTAGAGTTAATGACAGCATTGGTAGAAGTTTTATTCACATTCTTTGCATTGTAGAGGTTAGACTAGTCAAATTAGGGTTTCCTAGGTTTACATGCTTTGATTTGCTTTCAGTTCATTTTTGTCAAGTAAAGTAGCTTTCCTTTGAGAATAGCTTTCGTCCATCAATTAGCAAGCTTCTTCTGAGAGCCTATAGAAGTTGGCTTGAGCCCTAGCGGACTTGTGCCAGCTGACCAAGTGACAGCTGCGACAAGAGCTAGTACTTGTGCATATAGCACCGCCGCTTCCAAGTTTGTACGAACTACCGGGTTGATAAAAGTAAGAGACAGGAAGCCCCAGGAGTTGTAGCATTATTGCTACAATACTGGAGCTCACCATCTTTTTGGCGCCGTTGCCGGGGAAGCATCAGAGTATTAGTAATTGTTGTTTTTCTTCTACTTTCTTACTCTTGCCTTCTGCTAGTAGTTTACTTCATTTCCATTCTGCAAAAGTAGCATAGCATTTCCTTCTTTCATAGATTAGCATTTCTTGCTTTCATAGATTAGCATTTCAATTCCGCAATTTCAATTCTGCAAGCGTAGATTAGCATTTCAATTCTGCAAGCGTAGATTAGCATTTCAATTCTGCAAACATAGACTAGCCTTTCATTCCTGCAATTTCATTTGAGCAAAATAGATTAGTCCTTTATTGCTTTCATTTCAATTCCGCATTTTCATTTTCGCAAGATAGTTAGTTGCAGTTCAATTTATTTCAATTTTGCAAGTAGAAGTGGAAAAAAGCAAAAATCAACCAAAAAGATTTCATTTCATGCTTTCTAGGAGTAGAGATAAGTTAGAAAAATGATTGCACAACACCCCCACTGCTTCACACAGCCAACGTTCTTCTTCGATGGTTGTGATGAAAGAACCCCTGGGTGGACATCAAGACATATCTGAAGAACCTCTAGGGGAGAAGAAGAAGAAACATTCCTCTGAAGCAAATGGCTACAAGCAGAAATGTTGGGAGCAGTCCCTTGTCCAAAGATGAATTTGAAAATCAACTTGAAGATTTCAAGAGTGATATGAGGCAGTTTCTTGCCATGCAACTGGATACCTTGCGGATCCAAAAGAAGCAAGAAGAAGCCAAGAGGGATTTGGCCATTTTTTGTCCTAGGTGCACTAGAAGGCATCCTAGGAACGAATGTCCATTGTACTCCATAGAAGTGTGTTTTGTCTGTGAAGAATACCATCCTACAGATCAGTGCCCTTCCTTACCCAGAATCAAAGCTGCATATCAAAGAGCCAAAGGAGCCACTGAATCACTCTATTACATGAACCCAAGTTGGCCGCATGGACCTAGATCTTACCAGCAGGAACTGCAAGGGATACCCGAGACCTATTATGACCCTTATCAAGCCACTTTCATGCCTTCTTGGGATCCCCCTGCTTATCCTTCCTGGTCTACACCTCCTCCTTGGTCATATCCTCCTTGTTCCTTCACAGGTCCATATTATGCCCAACCAGTTGCTCATTCATTTCACTCTTATGCTCAGCCCCAGCCTCAGTGGAATGCACCTTATCTGGAGTGGAGGCCCCAGTACAACTCTCATCCCGCTCATTTTCCTCCACCACCTGCTCATCCACAACCATCGCCTCCTCCTCCACCAAGGCAACCCCAAATGCCTACCCAACCACACTGCCATCCATCTCCATCTCAATTTCACACCTCCACTCAACTACCCGTACCATCATCTCCAAACCTACACATTGGAGCAGCTCAACACAAGTGCAAAGCTGAGGCACATCATGTGCAAATGACTCCTCTTGAGCCCAATGATCTTCACCAAAGCTCAGGAAGAGTGTTGCAAAGCAGAGATTCTATTGACAACATTGAAGGACCAAAAGCAAAAGAAGAGTCCAAAGAGGAGATCAAAGAACCATGGGTTGCACTTGATAAAGAGAAGACATCAGAAGCATAGATAAAGAAAGATCCCTCATGGTTACCATTAAATCCTCCATGTATTCAAGAGAAAGATCAGCAAAAAGAGGAAGATGACAAAGTCATGTTAGAAGGTGACATGAAGAATGATCCAGATCAGCAAAAGGACCATGGATATCAAAGCTATATTGAGACATGGTTCCAGACAGTCATTAAGTTGCAACAGTACTCACTTCCTCAGCTATGTTTGATCCCTTCAAAGTCAGATCATTTTGTCTCTGAAACTTGGATAGTTGTCAAAGCATGCATTCCGAGCCTTCACATCATCTTGTCTCTAATCTCGATGTGCACATGGCTCCATTGGAAGTATTCTTATACTTGAAAATGATTTTGTTTTTTTCAAGTAGGGTAGGGTAGAAAAAAAAAAAAAAAAAAAAAGAGAAAAAAAAGGAAAAGAAAAAAAAATGAAAAAAAAAGGAAAATAGAAATCTAAGGTGAAAACCTCCTCGGAGGCGCCTTAGATTGGCTCATTGATTGAAAACCTCCATGAGGCGGTCAATGGGTTGAAAAAAAAAAAGAGAAAAGAGAATAAGATCTTTGGGTGAAAACCTCCCTTGGAGGCGCCCAAGGCAGGCAATTAGGGTGAAAACCTCCATGAGGCGCCCTAGTTGTTTTTCAAAAAAAAAAGAGAAAAAAAGAAAAAGAAAAATGAAGCTAATCTCCATTGAATAAGTTCATGTTGCAGCAATGACATTGCAGGTTAAAGAAGGACGTTTCATGACAGGAGGAGCACTCAAATCAAAGACAAAGGAGTTTTTGTGCCTTCTACAGGAAGTTTCGTATCTTCTACAGGAAGCTTACAAAAAAGCCAAATTGATCTCCGAGGAGGACCTGAAGGCTTGGAAATGTCCATGAGGCCTACCCGCATCCATGTTTCCATTCCTCACCCCTTTTCCATCATTTTTTTCATGTCATTATGCTTCTTTCCTCAAAACTGTGTCTTCTACAGGAAGCTCTGTATTTCTATAGGAAACATCCTGTAGAACCTTTGGACAAGCCAAATCCAATTTCAAAAGTGAATCTGATGGTGGGAGTCTATTGGTTAGGCCTGCAAGCACTTGTGTGTCCATCCCTTGCCTTCATCCATCATTTTTTCACCTCCTTGTGCTTCTCATTGTGCTTCTACAGGAACTTCCTGTAGAAATTGTGGGAAACTAGGCATGCATTTCAAAAAGTGGTTTGGCAAACATGCTAGGTTCCTCAAGGGTTTAGAAGTCCTCATGCAGTCTTCCAACTCATCCTCCATCATCTCCATACCTGCATCACAGCCAAAATTCATTTTGTCATACCATGCAACCAAAATGCAAAGTGCCTTGAAGCAAAAACACATAGAGCAGAATTTGTTTTTGCCATAACTTGAAAACCATGCATCCATTTGACAAACCATTTTATGGGGGATTGTACAAGGTTGATGACAACATGCCTGAGAAGTTTCATGCAATTCCGATGCACGGTTTCCAAGAAATCAGCCTCCATCACCATCAGCCATGTTTGCATTTTCTCCATAACCGTGCATCCGTTTCAAAACCTGTTTCATGGGGAGATGCACATGGGTGATAGTAGCCTACCCAAGCAGTTTCAGCCGATTCCGATGCATGGTTTCCGAGAAATCGACCTCTGAAATCTTCAGCCATTTTCCATTTTTCTCGAAATCCGTGCATCCATTGATCACGAATTTGCTATGGCAGATGCATAATGATGGTGGTAACATGCTCACCGAATTTCGGATCAAACCGATCTACCGTTTGGGAGAAATGGCAAAAAGAAGTTCTGGTTTTGTGACCAGGCAGCAGCAGCAGCTTGAACGGGCAGAGTTGAACGTGGAAATGAACGCGTGCAGCGTAGATCCGTCCAGAGGGCACTTGCACAAGAAAAAACAGTCATAAATCATCAGTCAAGCCACCATACATGCAGCAAATGCCGATCAACACATGCAGGCAGCAACACGCTCCACAATCAGCCGTTTAACTTGCAGGTACGTGACTAAACTTGTTCCTCTGTTTGCATGAATCTAATCTGAGCAATGCATGAATGAATGAGATGAGTGGATTCAGCCAAGAAGGGAGCCACGTTCAATTGCACTCAGCAAGGCAAAAATCACGCATGCATGAGCCATGCACGTGAAAGAGAAAAAAACGGACAGTGTTGGTTGTTTAAACTCCAGTGCAACGGGTGGATGAAATCACAGGCATAGAACACAGTTAACAACTGCAGTTCATGCACAATTGCATGGGCCAGCACGTCTTTTCCACCTCACTCCTACAGCAGTCAACGCAGACCAGCAAGAGACAATACGCAGTGGTCATTTAAATGAGGATTTATCACAGCAATCAAAACCTTGGTTTGGTGGCAGTTTACGACAACAAATTGATGGGAGTTAAACTCCTCCTTATCTCCACTCATACTCACACCTGGCAGTAAAAATATGGCACGATAATCTTCAAGAGAAACATGCACAACAGATCAACCTCTACGCTGGCTGCTATACACAAGTTTGATCGGCTGCATTGGCATTTGGTTGCAGACGTGTCAAATCACAGGTTTTAGTTGAAGATTTGGGTGGGATTTTGTCTCCCATTTACGTTAGTTATACATGTGAACTTGGCAGCCATAAAGAATATGCACAAACAGTTGGATGAACGCTGATTTTCAAGGGAGAGATACAAAGCTAGTTAGGGAGCAGTTTACAACAGTGATCTCCAGCTATTTCCAAAACATGTCTCGTGACGACAATATCAGAGTGTTGGCCAAAGATATCAGCCCTTCTAGCAGCGGAAGGAAGTTGCAAGGCCCTGAAAGTGGATCTGATCAAGAAATTGATCAATCATATGTGAAGTGAAGGCTCAGACCTTGAAATTATGTGCAAATATCGGTCAAGATATTCACCAAGTAGCTTGACTAGAAACTCTTGTGTGAAGTTGGAAGCTTCCGAGTCAAATGGAAATGAGTAAAGAGGTAGAAGGTCCAGCTGCATATCATGAGAATACCAACGAATCTAGGTTACAAATCTAATATACATCATATTTCTTTATGATGGGCAGTTTAAAATGCCTCTGTTCTTAGAAGATTTATGCATGTTTTTCCGAAGCCTAGATTGTTTGGCTGTATTTGTCTTGGTTAATATTGCAGGTATTTTTCACCAACAGGGGATTTGCATTTGTGACTTCCAAGACTGTGGAGGCTACTAAGCAAGCCCGTAAGGAACCAAACAAAACCATTGATGGAAGGATTGTTACTGTGAACCTTGCAGTTGATGGACAGAGACTGTTTCTACAGGAAGACAGAAAAAGCCACTACAGGACTGTTTCTACAGGAAGTTTGAAAAGAGGGCAGCAAAAGGAGAAATCGGCCGAGATTTTAGCTAAGGAGGCAGCACCTGTGTTGGCCACCCTAAGCACATCCATCCCCTCCATGAACACTCATTTCTTTCAAGGTTCGGGCACAATTTAGTCACGGTTCAACCTTCTACAGGAAGCTACAGGACTTTCTACAGGAAGTTCTGTATTTTTACCAAAAACATCCTGTAGAAGCCTTTTGGCAGGCCAGAATCAATTATGGAGAGGGATTTGAAGCTTGAAGTCTGTTGAGGAGGCATGCAACCACTTTTTTCTTCCATCCTCCACTGGTTTCATCTCCTTTCACCACCATTTCCGCCATCAGATTGAATATACTTGCACAATCATCCCCAAGCTGAGAATTCTTTAGGAAAAGGAGCAAGTAGTGGGAAGAAGCAAAGGAGCATGGTTTCATGACAGAGAAGAGGACATCACTTCAGAGGCTTGGCATGACAAGGAGGCCATCAGGGCCATCAAAGACAAGGAGAGAGATTGGTTTCTCAGAGGATGAGCAACACTTTCAGTAGGGGGGTGATGATGAGCCCCAAAAATGTACAATTATTTGGGCTCATTCAACCTCCTAATTTGGCTTAGTCCACCATTCTCATTTGTTTATTGCATGTTTTGGATTATTTTTATGTTAATAGAGTGAATTTGGTTAGTCATTATGCCAACAAGTCTAATGGGTGCTTTGTGTAGCCTTTTTGGTTAACTTGGAGACAAAATTGAAGGTCTTAATGAGCACTTGGCAGCCAAATTCGTGGGAGAACAAGCTAGAGGATATGTAGGAAGGTGTCCCCCTCATTTATGGGCCCTTACCTCGAATTCTCCACCATCAGCTTGGAGTTCAAGGGCCACCGAATCAATCAGCTCAAGGGCAGCCAAGCAAGTCAAGTTGGACTGCTGATTAACTACAAGTCTTGGGCAGCCAAGTCCCTAACTTTTAGGAGGACTGTTGGGTCCTCAAATTGTATAAATAAGAAGGCTTGGGGCCTCATTTTGGTTAGCTAGTTAGTAGTCATTTTGTAGCTAGTAGTTAGTCATTCTTGGGATTAGCTAGTTAGTCATTTTGGTTAGCCAATTAGTTTTTTTTTTGTAAGCCAGTTTTGGCATGATATCAGACTTTTGATTATGAATAAAGGCAGCAGATTTTGATCTAATTCTGAGTTTCTAAGAGAGCAATAGATCTCCTCGGTGTTGTAATGTTGTTTGCATTTCGTTTCAGCACTTTGAGTTTTACTTTCACATGCAATTTGAATTACAGGTTGTTAATTTAGTCTTTTTCATGAGTTTAGATAGGATTTGCTTATGGTGAATTTGTTTCCAGTTGCTTAGGATAGAAGAGGATAGATATAATCTATTGGAGCTCCAGCAAAAAGGTTGTTAAGGCTCACTGCCATCTCTCTTGGGGATTGGGGTGCAGTCCATAACTAACCACCAAAAATACGCATTTCTTTGCTTTATGATTGCTGCAACACAGTCACGTTATGTTAGATGCTTCCATGTAATTCACACCTACACCACACACCTTCATCACAGCTTCATGCACATTTCTCTTCACGTTTTGGATTGTTGTTCATTGAATTCATAGCACAGGTAGTCTAGGTTAATGCATTTTCGGTTTGGTGACATTCATCAGCATTTGTTTCATTTACACTGCTCTCTCTCGTTCCATTACCTTCTCCTCCATCTTGATCACGCATGAAAACACATCCTTGACCTCTGCTCCGCTCTGTTATCTCCCAAAGTCTTTCACTCCTCACGTAACTTCATTCCCTAGCCCTTTCGTTGACATAGCCCTTTATCTTCCAACCTACTCCCTACACTCATTTCCCATCCTATTCCTCCACTTCTGAGCCATCACCAGCTTTATTCCTACCTTACACATCTCCCCCTATCATTCCATCACTCCTCCATCACTTCAAACACCCACGGTAGGTCATCCCGTAGCAGTTTGTAGACATCCTGTAGAAACCTCTGAGTATCCTGTAGGATCCCCTGCAGACATCCTGTAGGAGGCCACTCACTCTGTTGCTGAGCTTCTGAACGTGAGGAACCTCTGTGGATGGATGCTAAGGATCCCTAGGGACCTCTCCTAACCTCCCCAACCTTTCCCATGCTTTCCTTCCTTCTCCATCCCATCTGCACAACCAAACCCTAGTTAGCACAAAATCACAATCATTCCATACACTTAAAGGAAAAATACAAAAACATGTCTTTTATGATGCAAGTAGCTTAGATCCATGCATTTTCACTTATTAGAGGTAATGACAGCATTGGTAGAAGTTTTATTCACATTCTTTTCATTGTAGAGGTTAAACTAGTCAAATTAGGGTTTCCTAGGTTTACATGCTTTGATTTGCTTTCAGTTCATTTTTGTCAAGTAAAGTAGCTTTCCTTTGAGAATAGCTTTCGTCCATCAATTAGCAAGCTTCTTCTGAGAGCCTATAGAAGTTGGCTTGAGCCCTAGTGGACTTGTGCCAGCTGACCAAGTGACAACTACGACAAGAGCTAGTACTTGTGCATATAGCACCGTCGCTTCCAAGTTTGTACGAACTACCGGGTTGATAAAATTAAGAGACAGGAAGCCCCAGGAGTTGTAGCATTATTGCTACAATACTGGAGCTCACCAGCAACAACCCGAGACTTAGGAGAAACACCTCCTAGGACACCAATCCTTCTAGTTCTAAGGCACCAACCTCAAGGGCTCCAACCCTCTGCTGTCAAGGCACCAACCTTCGATATAGGCACCAACTCCAAGGACACTAATCCTTCCAACTTCTGAGGCACCAACCCCAAGGGCTTTGACCCAATCTTGTCAAGGCATGTTTGATAGTAATGTTCTGCTCCCAAAATTATTCTTTACTAAATTCTATCTTTTTAAAGCTTCACTATAGTCTCCATGCTACAACATCAATGGCAACCAATCTTCATATGAAGAAGTCTTTACAAATCTTCATACTATCCACACAGAGTTTGCAAAATTTATCTCATGATGATATCAAATAGCCAACATGATCTCTGATAGTGTCTCCACATAGCTTTAGTGAGTCTACTATTAGCTGCACTAAGCTCTGCACAAGAACCAACTCTCTGTTTCAAGCCTTTGTTCTACCAGTCACAGAAAATGCTTCAGGCATGACTGCTTCTCACTATTCTCTTACTTCCCAAAAATAAAATCACATATGCTTCAATGCTAGTGCTGGCTACTACTCCCTTCAAACAATGTCAAATAAAAATTTAGCTATTATATCACAAAATAGTTCTTCAGAATGTACCTAATTAATTCCTCTCAAGTCTAAGTCTTTCACAGGGTAACACGATCAATAGAGTTGCTCATCTTTCGACTACCTCCTATCCTACTAGACCTTTGTCTTCCTTCTATCTTGTTGTCCCTTTGGCCATTTTCTGTTCTGCTAGACCTATGGCTTGACCAGTTCGACAACATAAAGACAATTCTCTATTTTCTTATCTTGATACGCCGGACCTTTGGCTTCCCTTTCACTCGCTTGAGCTTCAACTTCCTCAATGCTCACTCGACCTTCTGGCTTCTCTCCTCCGGTCACTTTAGCTTCCTTTTTACTTGCTTGACCATCTACGATGGCTTGACACTTCGGCTTCCCAATCCATGCCTTCCTCTGTCTATTTAGATTCATCAAATTCTTACAGGACACGTTAATGTAGAAGAGAGGCCGAATTAAAATAGTGTTGGATATTGAAGAAAATATCAAAGAGGCCCCCCTTTTATAATATTCATACAATATACAATAGTAATCCCACAATCACAATCGCAACTGTTTAGGCCCACTATACTATCGGAAGCATTAATTTAACTTTAAGCCCTGGTAAACACATTTATCAAAACCATAGGAATACACGGAAATACACCCTCTGAACACATAAGGCTGGACTTCAAATCCATTACGCCCGCATCTATAACTTCATCGGGTCCGCTCCTCCACAACTTTATCGCAATCGGTATATTTGCACATAACATAGCCAATTCCCCGATACCCGGATGTGATATTATTATAAATTGTTTTTAATAACTCCATCAGGTCCATATATATATATATATATATATATATATATATCGCAATCGATGGTTCGGGGGTGACAACCCTTTATACATTGTGATTACTGCAGATGTGACATTTGATTAAGCCATGCTCTAATGGTGTAGTCAGGTCCGCAATTATATCGCAATCAAAATTTTAATGTGGCAAGGATTTAAAGAGGCTTGCGACATTGCGACGGTCGCGATATTATATTACATCATATTGTAATCATCCCGTGGTTCCATATATACATATATCTATATATACACACACACACATATATATGTATATATACAAATATATACAAATATATGCATATATATACATACATACATATACATATACATATACATATATACATACATACATACATACATATATATATATCTATATATATATATATATATATATATATATATATATATATATATATATATATATATATAAATCAAGGGTTCCAGTGTGGCACTTAATAGAACCCGCAACTGTGATTTCTCCGATATATATATACCCTTTTGCTATATCGCATCTATATAATATATATATACTCCTCCGCTCTATGTATTTCACCACTCTTTCCTTTATGCTTCTCTTGCTCCTCTGATCAGTCTTCCTTTGGATTCTGATAGTTCTTTTTCGAATATATTACATGCGATACTCCCGATGTGGCTCCTCCACTAACATTGTTTATGCTCCTCCACTTATACACCTCCGACATGTTTCCCTCTTTGTTCCTTCTAATGAACAATATGGCTCCTCTGATGGCTTTGCTCCTTGGCTTCTTGCTCCTGTTTCTTCATGGATCTACTCTGCTTCTCCTTGGCTTCATATCATCATTTAGTATCCTAGAATATTTCCATATTGATATACTCCTATTGCTTCATGGATCTGCTCTACTTGGCTTCACATGATTGTTTACTGTCCAAAATATTGCCATATTGACATCAATGACAACTTAGATTAACATCCATTATACACTATATAGTTGCAGACCATATAAACCAAAAAAAATAACCACTAGCATCTTGCCCATGTTCATAATTTCTTTCTTGTTCTAGATAAATAGTCTCCTCATGATGGGGAGGGTCCTCATGCACAGGCTGTTTAAGAAGTTCATCCTAGTGTTTCCCTCCTCATGTGCCTTCAACTGTGATTTCCTTGATTATGAAAACCACCTTAAGGATGGCCAACATTGTTGTTTCGATAATGAGATGTAGCAATGTATTCCACCTTGAAAGCCAACCTATCCACGGTCATCGGCAAGAAGTATACACTAGGCTTCAATGACTCAAGTTTTTGAGAAACTAATGCAAAATGAGAGTGAGCCTCTATGGATAATTTGTCAACCTGCTTAGATATGAGGGATGCCAAAAATGAAAGACTCAAAACTAGATGAACCTTCAGGTATAACCAACTTTGCGACTGAGATGAGCACTCCATCTTGCATAATTTCCATAATTGCACTGTCTTAATGATATTTCGAGGACCAACAATCTTTATTTATAAACCATATCTCTATTAGTTTCACAACGAATTAGTAACTTTAGGTAAATGTAAATAAACAGTTGTATACCGAATAATTAGTTATGTAACGATAGTTGCTGATATAAAACTATCGAATGCCCATGAAATAAAAACACGGAGAATCATTGTTCAATAAAAGTTCCTATTAGTTCATTCAGTTTCGTGTCATGGCTATTCAGTTGTTATTCAGTTATTGCTTTATTGTTTTCTTCATTATTTGGGTTACTTTTTCAACAATTGGTATTAGAGCTCGAGGGCCGAGCGATTGGGCGTAGGCGTGAAGACCCTGCGTGAATGGGCGTGAAGGCGCTGAGAAGAACGCAAACCGATTTGCTGCTGTAAGAACTGGCGTGACCTACGCTGAGAAGAACGCTAAAAAAAAATGATTTGCTGCTGTGAGAACCGGCATGACCTGCGCTGAGAAGAACGCTGAGAAAAAAAACGATAGACCTGCGCTAAGAAGAGACCAGATACTTGCTGCGACCCACCTCCACCTGCGCTGAGAAGAGACCAGACCTGCGTGAAGGCAAAGACCCACCTGCTGTGTGAAGGCGGTGTGAGTCCAAGACAGACCTGCGTGTTTGAAGGGTTGTGTGCAGCTGTGTGCTCTGCGTGAAGCAAGTTGAGAACCCCTATTACGTTTGCAGTGTTTTGAATGTACCCACGTTTTTCAGCATTCGATTGCGGTGAGGTGGACACCTGAGGAGTTTGGTCCAGTGCTGTGCGGCAGAGTGAATTGTTGTCTGTGTGTTGGAGCAGAAAGGGTGCTACTGCGTGGTGTGACAAGGCAAAATGTGAATCAAGTGTTGCGTGTCGTGCGTATGAAAGATTCTTCTTTGTCTGTGTGAAAAGTGACTAGTCTACACTGCCCTGCGCCATTGCTGCATGGAGAAGCCCATCCACCTACGTGTGAAGGAGCAAAGGATGTCCCTGTGAGAAGAGCAACACTGCTTCGGTGGAGGAGCCTGCTTGCTGCCAGAGGCTTGGCGTGTGGAACCGGGTAATTTTTTTTTTCTCAAGAATTTTTCTTAGAAATTTGAATTTGGAGGAGAGAAACTCAAAGAAATCCAAGAATTATTTTTCCTTTTCCAGAAATTTGTGAAAAACAAAGAGTGAAAGGAAACAAAGGATTTGAAATTTTTTCAAAAACTGTTGAATTGGGGAATTTTTTTTTTTTTACAAAATTATATATAGAAAGACTGAAACCCTAGGAAGGAGGAAAAATGGCCAAGATGTCGAATGCCAAATTCGAGGTGGAGAAATTCACCGAAAAGAGCAATTTTGCTCTTTGGAAACTAAAGGTTAAGGATCTTCTTGTGCAACAAGGGTTGCACAAGGCATTGGATGGGGCAACTAAGAAACCTCCAACCATGACTACTTCAGACTGGGAGGACTTGGATGCCCGAGCTCTCAGTACCATCCGCTTATTCCTAGCAGATGAAGTTCTCTTCAACATTGTTGAAGAGACTACGGCGTCAAGATTGTGGGAAAAACTTGAAAACCTCTATATGACAAAATCATTAACCAACTGAATTTATCTGAAACGACAGTTAAACAGTCTTCGAATGAAAGAAGGTTCAAATGTTGCAGAACATTTGAATGTTTTTAATACACTAATTTGTCATTTAACAGATATGGAAGTCAAAATACAGGAAGAAGATAAAGCCATAACCTTGTTGTGTTCTCTGCCTGAATCATCGGATCACTTCGTAACTTCAATCAGCTTCAGCTCTGCTGATTCTTTGAAGTTTGAATCAGTCATGGGAGCTCTTCTGTTTGAAGAAGTACAAAGGAAATCCAGCACTGAAACAGCTACATCAGAAGCCATGATCGCTAGAGGACGCTCAAAGGAAAGAGGTGAAAAACCAAGGGGGTCTTCCAGGTCGAACTCGAAGGGCAAGAAGTGTAAGGCAAAATGTTGGAACTGCGGTAAAATTGGACACTTGAAGAAGGACTGTTGGAAATGGAAGGAATCCAAAATCCCGAAGAACGGAGCGAATCAGGTCGATTCAGGTATGATAGACGAAGTTTTATCTGCTGAAGAATTATGTATGATAGATGAAACTTCACCTAAATGTAATGTCTCTCAGAGTTTTGATAGCTGGCTGTTAGATTCGGGTGCTTCACATCACATGTGCCCACATAGAAATTGGTTTACCTTGTATAAAAATGTAAACGATAGTTCTGTGTTTATGGGTAACAATGTGTCATGTCAGACTGTTGGGATGGGAGATATCAAGATTAAGATGTATGATAACACATTTAGGACATTAACTAGTGTTAGACATGTACCTGATTTGAAGAAAAATTTAATCTCTTTGGGAGTGTTGGATTCAGATGGTTATAAGTTTACAGGTCAGGATGGCGTCTTGAAAGTCTTTAAAGGAGCCCTTGTGGTTATGAAGGCAGAAAAGGTCAGAAATCTTTACAGGTTAAAAGGAAGTATTCAGGTCAGTGAAGCAGCGGTTGCATCAGAAAAGGAAGAAGCAGGTACTCGTTTGTGGCATCAGTGTTTGGGTCATATGAGTGAGAAAGGTCTTCATATACTGATGAAGCGTAAATCTCTTCCAGATCTGAAATCCTTGAATTTAGATTTCTGTAAACATTGTGTGTATGGAAAACAATGTAAAAAGAGATTTAAAGTTGGAAATCACAATAGTAAATATGTTTTAGACTACATTCATTATAATCTGTGGGGGCCTTCCCCTGTTATGTCATATGGAGGTGCATTGTATTTTTTAATGTTCATTGATCATTACTCCCGTAAATTTTGGATCTATATGATAAAAAGGAAAGCTGATGTATTAAATGTCTTTAAACAATTTAAAGTAATGGTAGAGAAAAGAACAGGAAAATCTATTAAATGTCTAAGAATTGACAACGGTTGTGAGTTCACTTCTGTTGAATTTGAACAATACTGTAAGGATGAAGGCATTGTTAGACACAAAACTTTTGTTTATACTCCTCAGCAAAATGGTGTTGCTGAGCGTATGAATCAAACTCTTATGGAAAGAGCTAGAAGCATGATTAGCAATGCTAACTTGCAAAAAGAGTTGTGGGCAGAAGTAGTATCTACTTCTTGTTATTTAGTTAACAGGTCACCTTCAGTAGCAATTGATTGTAAAATTCCTGAAGACGTTTCGACAGGTCAGTCTTGTGACTATTCACATTTGAGGATATTTGGCTGTGATGCTTATTCTCTTATTCTAAAAAATCAGCGTTCAAAATTAGATCCAAAGTCGAAATGTTATGTCTTTGTTGGGTATGACTATGCAATGAAAGGATATAGGTTGTGGGATCCTACATTGCGAAAGATAGTCATTAGTAGAGATGTAACATTTGATGAATCCTCTTTGTTAAAATCAAATGTTGAAAGAATTGAACAGGAACAGGTATCGCCGAGTCAACGAGTTCAGTTGGAGGCTAGACCTTTCGGTGATAGTCGAAAGGAAGGAGAAACCTTTTGGAGAAAAAGGTGTTTAAGACACAAAGGAAGTCGTTGAAGCTTCTGAACCAGTGCAAGTTTCTGAACCAGTTCAGCAACCAGTCGCTCTGAGAAGGTCTACAAGGGAAAGGAAAACTCCCAAAAGGTGTGAAGATTCTCCTTCATCTTTTGCTTTGATTACTGAAGATGGGGAACCTTCTTGTTATCAGGAAGCAGTAGATGATACAGATAGTGAGAAATGGAAAATGGCTATGGAAGAAGAAATGGACTCCTTAGCCAAGAACAATACCTAGGATCTTGTAGAGATTCCTGAAGGGAGAAGTGTTGTTGGATGTAAATGGGTCTTCAAGCTGAAACGAAAAGTTGATGGTAGTATTGAAAGGTATAAGGCGTGACTAGTAACGAAAGGGTATTCTCAGGTTGAAGGTATAGACTTTCATGATATTTTTTCTCCAATTGTAAAACTTGTTTCTATACGTACTGTGTTGGCACTAACTGCGTTGCTTAATCTTGAGTTAGAACAGTTAGATGTTAAAAAATCTTTTCTACATGGTGATTTGAACGAAGAGATATATATGGAACAACCAGAAGGTTTTGTACGAGGTCGCAGCAGAAGATTAGTTTGCAAGATCAGGAAATCATTGTATGGTCTGAGGCAGTCTCCCAGACAATGGTACAAGAAGTTTGATTCCTTCATGGTGAGCCAGAACTTTATAAGAAGTGAGTATGATCATTGTGTGTACTTCAAAAATTTCAATGACATATTCATTATCTTAGCTTTGTATGTTGACGATATGCTTATTGCAAGCAAAATCATGGAAGAGATCAACAGGTTCAAGGCTCAACTCTCTAGGACGTTTGATATGAAGGATCTTGGAGCAGAAAAACATATCTTGGGCATGGAGATACACAGAGACAGAAAAAATGGTAAGCTTTGGTTATCATAGCAGAAGTATGTGGAGAAGGTACTTGAAAAGTTCTCTATGAATAATGTGAAACCTGTTAATGTTCCTCTAGCTTCCCATTTTAAGCTTTCTTCGGTTTTGAGTCCTAGAGCTGATGAAGAAAAGAAGTATATGTCTCATGTACCATATGCAAACGTTGTAGGCGACTTAATGTATGCGATGGTATCTACAAGACCTGACATTTCACATGCAGCTGGAGTTGTCAGCAGGTTCATGGAAAATCCAGGTAAAGAACATTGGCAAGCAGTGAAATGGGTGCTTCGATATCTAAGAGGCACAAGTGACCATTGCATCGTCTTTAACGGTAGTGAAGGATTAGTCTGCGGATATGTAGATGCTGACTATGCAGGTGATTTGGACAAAAGAAAATCTACTACAGGTTATGTCTTTACTCTTGCAGGTGGAGCAATTAGTTGGATGTCAAAGCTTCAAGAAACAGTTGCATTGTCCACTACCGAAGCCGAATATATTGCTGCTTCAGATGCTAGTAAAGAAGCAATTTGGTTAAAGGGTCTGCTCGATGAAATTGGAAGAACGCAGGAGAAAGTGAATGTACTTTGTGACAGTCAAAGTGCTATTCACTTGGCTACAAACCCTGCCTATCACAGCAAAACCAAGCCCATTGATGTAAGGTATCATTTTCTGAGACATGTGATCGATGGCGGAAAAGTAGCTCTTAAAAAGGTCCATACACGAGAAAATTGTGCAGACATATTCACAAAGCCGGTTACAGTAGAGAAGCTGCGGTGGTGTTTAGCTTCTCTTGGCTTGCAGGAAAGATGATGAATGGGAAAATTGTTGTCAAGGTGGAGTTTGTTAGTTTGACAACGAATTAGTAACTTTAGGTAAATGTAAATAGACAGTTGTATACCGAATAATTAGTTATGTAACGATAGTTGGTGATATAAAACTATCGAATGCCCATGAAATAAAAACACGGAGAATCATTGTTCAATAAAAGTTCCTATTAATTCATTCAGTTTCGTGTCTTGGCTATTCAGTTGTTATTCAGTTATTGCTTTATTGTTTTCTTCATTATTTGGGTTTCTTTTTCAACAATCTCCTCGACCACATTTACCTCCAACTCTCTACTCGCATTCTATTCCTTATTTGTGGTTTTGTAATTGTTTGACAATATTGGCCATCACTAAGTCATGTTGGTTGTGCATGGACTCAAACCAAATTAAAGCATTCAAGTCTTGTTGCATGAGAACCAGCTTTTCCGTAACACAATATATAGAAAAGAGTAGCCAAATCCTCCACCTAGAAAAGAGGACGGGGCTTTCCTCATTGATGACACAGCTAGAGTGAACTCCATTGTAATACCACAAGATTGCAAGCTACCATCTCCAAACTTTCAAGGAGTTAGTCTACATGTAGACAATTACTATCTTGACAAACTTTAATTCAATGTTATTCAATATCCAAATCTGTATGGATCGGGATATTATATCCCATATCAACATACAATTTGCATTCATGGGATATGTATTATAATTGGATAACCATCATTCATTATTAACACAACTTGTTTAATGGTTGCACCTTTTTTATCTAGAAAATCTGCAAATTGGCTATGGTGCCTTTTGATATGATAAAATTCGACCTTTTCATATTTCTAAGCTTGCATCCGGTTTTTGTGCATCATTGAAAGGAGATCCATTTTTGGAGCCTCTCTAACTTTGAGGAATATTTGAATTACAATTATGGAGCCCCAAAGACTTCCAATTGAGTAATCCATTTTGCAATTGTGACTTCCAATCTGTGCCATAGAACAAGAATCTATGATTCATTATTAGTTTCTCTTCCTAATCCTGAGGCTAATTGTGTCTCTATTTCTTCCTCGGGGTGATGGATTACACCTCCTGCTCCCGCCTCCCCATAATAAAATATATTTACTAAAAAAATCATAAATAATTCTTAATTCTTGATATTTATTTATTAAATTGATTAAAATATATCAACTAATTTGATTTATATTTTCATAGTTTTCATATCAATAGTATTTTTTAGAAAAGTTCAATTGGTAAACATGTAAAATAAATGTGAGTACAAGTTACATATTCAAATTCCTAGAAATATTTAACCCATGACTACCTAATGGAATGGCATAAACCTATAAATAATAGTGATAAGGGTATGAAAATTTACTATTTTGATCTTGAGCATATAGAACTAGGTCACACTTATCAACTTTCTTTTCTTCCTTCTTTCTCCATTGCATGCATCCATATGTTCTATAATTATTCTGAGATGATAATATATTGTCCTTAAGCTGACATTCATATGACTTGTGCCCAAACTTGTGAGAATAGAAGCATTAAGTGATATCAAGGAGAGGAACATATGCATTTTTATCTAGATTGATGTTTGTTTTGAGGTATGTGAATCCATTATTAGCCCTACTTCTCTTAGAATTTCCAAAATCAACTCTTCTTACATAAGCTATACAATCTATGGATTTATGTCCAAAATTTTCGCAATAGTAAAAATATTAGTACTTTCTAGTTAATGTCATTTGAGGATATAATATGTAGACATTTGATAATCCTATCTCCTGAAGAAGTATGGTCTCTAATAGTTTGTTGTTTTATTGTCCATTCCTTCTGTCTTCTGTACTTTTCTGGTAGTGTTTCTTTGTGGCTAATCATTTGATGTTGAAGTGTTACTCAAATTTTTGTTTTCAGATTGATTTGAACTATCATTGTCTCCCCTGACATCTTTTTCAAAAGTGATTATCCCTTTATCCTCTGCCTTGGATTCATTGGATTCTCCTTAATAGCTTAACCCAGTGTTTATGAATGGTGGCCTCTGAGCATTTAATATCACATCTAGTTGTTTATAAAATTTTATCTATTGAATATTTGTGTTTAATTATGTTTGTGCCTTCTGTAGTCTCTTCTTCATACTTACCACCTCTTCTTCCAATCTTTCACACTCCTCGATTTTCTCTTTTATTTTCTGCATCAAAATTCCACCTTCTTTTATTCTTCAAGTTCAACTTTCATCTTGATAATGTCTTCTAAATTCGATTATTCTTTTACATATTTCAATAGGATCTCTTTCTTCTTTCTATTCTTCAATTTAAGACTTATATTTCATCTAAGGCACTGATCAACTCCCCCTCAAGTTCTACCTCACCTTCCTCTTCATCTTCATATTCCTTGCAATATTTTTCAACTTCTTCCAAGGCCATCAACATCAATTCACTGGTTCCATCTTCACTAAAGGATTCATTGGAATTTTTAGATACACTACTATCCTCTTGAGCATATAAGCTTTTTCTTTTAAAGTATTTCTCTTTCTACATTTTATTAGACCTATTATTTTCTTTCCTTTAAGTTGATTTTCTTATTTCTTATAAGGACACTTTGAGGCATAATGCCCCACTATTCCATAATTAAGACACTTGAATGGAATTTTTCCTTTGTACTTACATGTACCTTTCTTCAACCTTCTGATAAAGTTTGCTTCTTCTTCATCAGAAACTGAGCATGGACAATCCTTTTCTTCTATGGACATGTTTGTCTTGAAAGCTACCTCTCTAGTGATTGCTTCCCTTTTAGAATTCTCATCTCTAACGTTTTCAAAGAATCAAGTAGTTTATCCTTGTTCAAAGTATCAAAGTTTGTTGTCTCTTCTAAAGCTGAAACCTTAGGATTTAATTTAGTAGGTAAGGACCTCAATATTTTATGAACTATTACAATTTCTTTGATTTTTTCTCCTAGATCCACCATGACATTTACGAGTTCATCAACTCTTAAAAGTAATTTAACTATATATTCATCTTTATTCATTTTTAAGATCTCAAATTTTGTTCTATATACTTGTAATTTAGTCGTCTTTACCTTTTTATATCCTTCATGAATATTTTCTAATTTAACCTATATATCTTTGGTTTTCTGACAATGAATTACTTTAATAAATTTGAACTCACAGAGACCACTCAGAAGTGCATTCATATCTTTTCCATTAGCTATGAAATCTAGTTTCACATCTTTGTCACTAGTCATTTCCTTTGGTTCTTCATATCTTACCATCATAGAAGCCCATATTTCTATTCTAAGATAAATTAAATATGTCTTCATCCTCAATTTCCTAAAAGCATAGTTTGTACCAACAAATAGAGGGGATCTATTTGTTGATCACCCAACTTGATTAGCCATTCTAATGACTTAGGACCTCCTTCTAGTTGTTAGATTACCACTAAAGGAACCTGCTATGATACCAATTGATATTTATTATTGAAAATTTATTGGGGGGGTGAATTAGTAATTTAAAACTTTACTTTTTTCTCAACTTAATTTTATTCTTATCCAACTAAATTTTTATGTATGTGCTCTATTATTATTGGATTGCTTTTGCAGATGTCAGAGAGAGAAATTTGTAGTTATACTTATCAAGAATTCAAGAACCCACAAATGAAGACACCAGATATAAGTGGAAACCCTAAAGGGAGAAAACTATAAATTTTAGGCTGAAAGTGATGTGAAGGAAAGTTACTACTCCTTATTACCTCATATTTTTGCAGGCGCCAACCTACAAGAGGCTCCTCCCTCAAAGGAAACTCCAACTCCTACAATTGTTTTGTAGGATACAACCCATAGGAGGCTCCTATATCAACAGGCTAGAACCTGTTCCTTATCAAGCTAAAAAATATAAAAGAACAATAATATCTCAATCACAATATCAAGCCAAAAGTGTTGGTTACCTTATATACAATTCTGCTTTCAAGTCTATTGGAAATCTTCACTTCTTCTCCTTTTCAACTTTGTGCCTTTTATCTTATTTCTCATCAACTTTCTCATCCAGACTACTTCACTTTAAAAGTTTTTTTTCCATTCCACATTGTATATTTTATAAGAAGGCCTTATTGGTTGTTTTTATTCTTTGAAGGAATATGAAATGAAGCATTGTGTTTTGGTCTTCTAAAAACTATTCAGAATCTTGTCTCTTCATTTTCAGTTCTGGAAAAAAATTGTAATGCAAAATAGAGCTGAAATAAAACAACTCAATGAGTAATGATTACAAGAGACAAATCAAATTTGTATTATCTTGTATCACACAGTTTTTGTTCAATAAAAGCATATATTTTTAAGTTTTTGTCTCAATATTTTATGTTCAATTTGACCATAATCAACGTTCACATTGATTATAATAGCCTTTGCACTCCACATAATTTTCATCCTTCTATAATAATCACATTCAACATAAATTATCACCAATTTGATTAATGACATTAATGCCAATATTTCCAACATATTGACGCAATCATCCTAATTGAAATGCGCATCCCTTTTTTGAGGGTATTTACTCACATTTCAAATTTTTATCCCATATTGAAGAAGGAAAAGAATAATTATTCTATGTTTTAACTTTTGTCATTTAGAATACAATGATATAATTCTTGGTGTGATCACTATTTCTAGTTGCTTTAAATGCATTTATGAATACATAAGTAAGCCTGCAATCTTACCATGAGGTACTAAATGTGTATAGAATTAACACTTACATTTGTCATTTCAACAATTTATTTCTATATTTTTGGCAAACCTAATAGTAAAATGTATCTGTGAGAAGGTAAACAAATATAACTTTTAAACTACACTATCAAATAATTAATGTTGACCTTGAAACTAAGGTAGTTCCAATATGTTTTGGTTTCTATGAAAAGGTACATAACATGGTCCCACTAGGCACTAAAAGGTTTCCATGATTTATATTTCTTTCACAACTGAAAGCCAAGGTCGTCATTATAGTTTTATTCTAATTTTAAAAACTATTTGAAGATAAATAATGTACGAAAAAAAATGCAATAAGGAAAGAAACAACACTTGGTTATACATCAATTGAGACATCCCCTAGCCAACCACGTTTAGCTAATGAAGGAAGAACCAATGTGGAAATATCTACAAAAGGTTAGAAAATGTTATAACATACAAAATGAAATATCTAAGGATTGTTGATCTGTAATTGAAAATTGAAGGTGATATACAAATTTCAAGTGAAATTTTATGTGTGTTTTGGGTAATGGATCAAGTTACTAGACACATAAACATGTTATTTTTAGAAACAATTAACAACCTTGGTCACATGGCGAGCCATAGGTCACAGGGTTGGCCCCTACTCCGAGCTCTAAGGGTTGGCCCCCTCTCTCATCGCGCTCCCGGTTGTATGGCAAGTCATATGACCTTGGGAGGGCCCGCAACAGATGACCCCTTTACATCTTTGTCGACAGTTCTTTGCAAATGGCTTTGGAATTGTGATTGTGAGCATGGGGTTGGGGCTAATCCCTGGCCCACAATCTCACCCCATCGTCATGTGGACACGGGGACCAAGGTTGGGGCTTAGCCCCAGCCCCAACCCGCAATACAAAATTACGCTCAACTTAAATACAGGTTGAAACCATATGGTATCAAGAAACACATGTATCGCGCATTGGTATGGCTTATGGCTTCTTTGTGGATGGCTACGGGTTTGATTCTCGTGGGTGCCCTTGACCCCTTAATAATTTTTTTATGCATTTCTTGGAGGCCATGTGGCAGCCATCCATTAGCCAACGTGGCCCTCCAATAATTGTCCACATAAAAAAATCCTCAATCAATTAAATTGTCTCATTCACAACCAATAAACAAGAGACACTTGTCAACATACCATTTGGAGAATTCTACAGACAGTTGATTAGGAGTACCCACAACCTGCCTTTTAAAATTTTAGTTGTTTACCAATTTGATCAGAACACAGTATTTGGATCACATGATGTCGGTTTTGAGTGAAACAAGTTGCGTTAGATTCAGGTCGCCAAGATCTACACACTGGTATATGTTTCAAACATTTTTTAGCACTTTCAATTTTGAGCACTAAATTGATCCCTTGGATCACTCCTCCTCATTGGAAGCCTTTGGACCTCCAAAAGACTACTTTTAGTCAAGAAATCTTGGTGAGAAATCTTCTATTGAAGGAATCTAAACATGCTCTCCTTGATCATTAACCAAAGGAGGCTCATATAATCTCAAATTATCAACATTGACAATTGCATACATTTTGCATATATGGAGGCAAATCCAAAAGGAAGGCATTGTTACCAATATTTTCTAGAATCTTAAAAGGTTCATACCTTATTGGTTTCAAGTTTTTACCTTCTCCTTTAAACCTCTCTTTTCTAATGTAAACCCAAACTTCATCTCTAACTTGGAAACTGTGGTCAATGCGATGCTTATCATGCCTTCTCTTGTATTTGGCTTGGCTCTTTTCCAACTACTCTTGAACCATTTGATGCACCAATTGAAATTTCTCAGTGAATTACTTTGCCTTATCAATGTCACTATGATCATCAATAGAAATATCCTTCCCAAAGTTAAAATCTAAAGGATATTTTGGTAAGTAACCAAAACATGCCTCAAATGGATATGTTTGAGTTGACGAATGATTTTATCAGTTATAAGCATGTTGAATGTAGTGTTAGTCTTCATCCCAAGGCTTAGGATGTTTTCTTCAATATCCATGAAGCAGATCTGCTACCATTTTGTTCACCACTTTTATCTAACCATCGGTTTTTGGATGGAACCTTGTGCTCTTTTTCAACTTGGTTTCCATGAGTGCCCATAAGCTTGACCAAAATTTCCTGACAAATCGAAAATATCAATAAAAATTAATGGATTTGGGCAACCCAAAATATACCCATACATGTCGAAAGAACATTTGTGGAGTCTTTCAGTTGTGTTGGGTCATCTCTTTGACTTTTTTTGGATCAGGTTGATAGGAGAGGTCTCTACAGAAATCTTGATGAGAAGAATCTCCTATAACAATGATCTGAATGGAAAATGGCATCAACCCAAGGTACTCATCCACCCATATTATTCATTAACCCATGGAATTTACCCATGGTATTATAAATGGCATCTGCCCGTGGTATTGTAAAATCCACCCATGGTACTCATCCACCCATATTATTCATCGACCCATGGAATTTACCCATGGTATTGTAAATGGCATCCGCCCGTGGTATTGTAAAATCCACCCATGGTATTCATTCACCCATGGAATTGACCCGTGGTATTGTAACTAAAAAATACTATAAGTAACAAATCACATTTTGTAAAAGGAGAGATTGTCCACCACAATGTAGCCTTTACAATTCAGAGGCATGTAGCCACACATCTCTTCTCAGAGATAAGCTACCATCGCCCTAGCTGGTTTATTTTCATTACTATTTTAAATAAAAGTTTCGTTGTGGTTTTTTGTTTATTGGGCATTCTCTTTATTTGTCTTCTGGAAATTTCAATCTTTCAGATCTTGGGGGCCTTTCCCACAGGATCCATTTCAAGTTTCATATCTTAGGGGTCTCTCCTCCCAAGATCCATTTCAATCTTTTAGATCTTGGGGGCCTCCTCCCAAGATCTGGATCAGTGGTATCAGAGCAGGTTATGATTCCATGGGAATGAGGTTTTGATGCATATTTCAGTTTCAAATTTTGCATCAATATTCAACAAACTTTAGGCATGTGCTACAACCTCCACAGAGCACTTTCTTGGGTCAAGCATGAAGAATTTTTCTTTTTTTCATTTTTTTGCAAGATTTTTTTTGGGCGATGACTTTGCAGATCCGATCTGAAACATTGGTACAAAATTTATAAAAAAAAATACCAGATCTGGATTCCTCTCGAAAAATCACCTAATTAAAAAAAAAAATGGGTCAAATCGGAGTCCGGCTATGGTAGATATCGCTGATTTAAAATCAGCTATTTTATCAGAATTTTGTGACGGCGGAACTGTTGCAGCGCGAATCTGAGATCTCAGAGTGTCCAGATAAGGATTTCCAACTCATGGGAAGATGCAAAATGATCCTTCTGCTTCTAAAAACAGGTTATAATAAATATTCTGAGTTATATTGACTGAGTTATGTCCATTTTAATTCTGGAGCAGCATTCGGAGTGGGTTCCCATTGGAGACGTGTCCTCCCACCACACTTTAGTAGGCACCTACTTCACATTCATCAATTTCAACATAGCAACATTCGGCTTGGGTTATTTGGATATGTTCCCTCCCACCCCAGGCTATGTAGGCACTTGCTACTTCATCAACAACCAACATCATGGTTATGGGTCAACCGCATAAAATCCTTGTCATCGAAGTCCATTTGCTAGGCCGCACACTGTCAGAATCACAGTTGGTCACAAGCATTACAGAGTATCTCTATCCTCGGATCTTCATTTATCAATGTTATGGGTTAACCACATAAAACCATTATCCTCAGTGGCTCTTCATATTCCACAAAGGCTTCGCAGGAGAGAACTTTACGCAATGGGGACCATTGCTTCTTAAGGAGGGAGGAATGATCCGAATGGAAAATGGCATCAACCCAAGGTACTCATCGACCCATATTATTCATTAACCCATGGAATTTACCCATGGTATTGTAAATGGCATCCGCCCGTGGTATTGTAAAATCCACCCATGGTACTCATCCACCCATATTATTCATCGACCCATGGAATTTACCCATGGTATTGTAAATGGCATCCGACCGTGGTATTGTAAAATCCACCCATGGTATTCATTCACCCATGGAATTGACTCGTGGTATTGTAACTAAAAAATACTATAAGTAACAAGTCACATTTTGTAAAAGGAGAGATTGTCCTCCATAATGTAGCCTTTACAGTTCAGAGGCATGTAGCCACACATCTCTTCTCAGAGATAAGCTACCATCGCCCTAGCTGGTTTATTTTCATTACTATTTTAAATAAAAGTTTCTTTGTGGTTTTTTGTTTATTGGGCATTCTCTTTATTTTTCTTCTGGCAATTTCAATCTTTCAGATCTTGGGGGCCTTTCCCCCAAGATCCATTTCAAGTTTCAGATCTTGGGGGTCTCTCCTCCCAAGATCCATTTCAATCTTTTAGATCTTGGGGGCCTCCTCCCAAGATCTGGATCAAACAAACAGATCAGAATTATACATGTTGATGATAGCCTTGTGTGTATCCTAAGACTATGGATCTTGTTGCTGGGCTAGGCCATAGGCCATAGCCAGTAGTGTGGCAGCATGGTGCAGCAATGGCACATGGGACAACAATGTGGTAGCATGGTGCAACAATGGCACATGGGACAACACTGGCAGCATGACATAAGTAATGTTGCAGCATGGTGTTGATTGGTGCAACACTGGTACATAGTGCAGTAATGCCACATGGGACAACAATGGTACATGATGCAGTACAGTGATGGGTACAACCATGATTAGTGAAGCATGATGAGATGTCGCATAGTGATGATGGGTGCAACATGAGGATGAGGAGCAACATAATGATAGGCGTAACATGATGATGGAGTCACACTAGAGAATCAGTTGAAGCAACATGTATTCAAGTAAGTTCAACTACCTCATGTATCATATTCTTAGAGATTATCTATGCTCCTATTTAGATAAGTCAGAGTGTTGACTTCTGTTGTGAATGTACTATCTCTTTCTTTCTCTCTTTATTGAACTGTTGAAGAAAATATAAGAAGAATTGATCAAGGGTTTCCCCACATTGTGGTTTGTCCCTAGATAGCGCCACATCTTGTGTCCTCTTGTCTTTTCTTGTCTTCTGCGATTTATGTTTATGTTATATCTACAATTTACTATTACACTGATGTGATTGCTAATATAGAAAGGATATTAAGATAATTGTGAAAATTGAAATAAATTGCTCTAATCATAGAACATACCTAAAATTAACATGGCATTAGAGGTGAGGTGAAGACAAATCCCAAGCAAGAGTGAAAGAGAAATTAATGAATACAGTTGAGAAAGGAAAAAAGGCTCAATGGATTCCTCATCCCTCTTCAAATTCACCAAGGGTGAAGTCGAAGAGGAGAATATTATCATAATGGCACAGTGGAAACTTCTGATGGCCTACCTTAAGATCACTTTAATGGGGAGTCTGGATCTGATGGTGGAAGGAAAGGCAGATGCCTTGCTTGCAACAAGTTCAGCCATTATGCGAAGGTGTGTCCAAATGATAGGGACACATAACTTGATGACGATAACAATCATTCCATGGACATCTTCAATGATCGGAGGAGTGACAGGTAATTGTCTAGTCAATTTAACGTCTTAAATTGCTCTACATAAATTATCAATCCGGGTATCGTAAACTGATGAAGTGTGGTGCACTATATGTGCTTAGTTAACCTTTTTCTTACTTCGTTGTTTTATAGTTTATTTTGTTTATAGTAATGGTTTTATAAACAAATGAGTGATTTGTGTGTGTATGGTGGTTTCTAAATGAATGAGTGTGTGTAACTGATGGTTTCTAACTACCTTCTAAACTTGCAAAGAAAGAGCTTGAAAGAAATAACTTGAAATGAAACTGAAAGCAAAGCATAAAAACCACTTTCTAATGGCACTAGTCACTACTCATGTTGTTGCAATAAAAAGGTAAGAAAAACCACTTTAAAGACCAATTATAATGTTCATCTCTTCCTAACACTCTGCTTCCAACATATAGTACTATGTGAAACACGATTAAGAAGTAGTTAGATATAAGTCTAAAAAGTAATCAAGCTCTAAGATGACAAATTATAACACCACTTTGCCTTTCTCCAACATTCTGCTTCCAACAGACATTGTAATGTGTAACAAGTGAAGAAAGAGTTAGTGATATAAGTCAAAAACTACTCAAAGCAAGCTGTGATTTATTAGTATTCTGATCTCTTAAAGATGAACAACTTATGATAAGGAGACCATCAATATGTTAGCATACAACTTGAGAAACTAAACTTAGAAATCAAGCTAGAAAAATAAAATAAAGGCAGCAACTTATGAATATGACAACTGAAAATACCATTAGAGATAAAGCAAATACAACAAAGACATCTGTACAAGGCAGGGGCCCCCTACCACCTATGAAATCAAAGCAAAATTAAACACACTTGCATAAATTAAAATTGCATGAATGAAAATCTAATCTACCTTACATTCTACAAAGCAATATTTACAAAATGAAATCTACTCTACTTACATCCTAATATGCTCCATGACATCTACTTCACATCTCCTTCCATGTTGAGAACATCAAAGCTTTATTCAATTTCTTAAAAAGTACAAAGTACAAAAGCTTTCAAAAGCCATGGGACTAACAAGCTAAAAGGACTAAGAAAAGACTAAAGGAAAGGCTAGCAAATGAAGGAGAGAGATCTCCTATTTATACAAAAAGATGAGAGCCATCTCATTAATGATAGTCCATGAATCTCTCCCTCTACCTCTAGAGTCCTAATCAAAATAGGAACTGATAAGACACATGTCTTTTTAGAGTTACAATACAATTAGGAGATGTGACACATATCCTCATGATCCCATGATTCTTTCCAACCAAATTCGAATTTGGCCTTAGAGTGCCACATAAGGGTCTTCTAGAAGCCTCCTTTCAACCTACACATGTCAACAATCTCAACCCATTTGTTAGGTATAAGCATATGCACATTATTTTCTAATGTTTAACCACAAATTCACTTAAAAGGCTTAGAAATAATAAATATTGGAAAAACATAAAGGTGGCCCAATGATAATGAAAGTGGGATGAATGTGGTGACATAGTAGTGAAATGGAGGTGATATAATAGACATAATAGTGAAAGTGTAATGGAAATGAATGACATTTTCAAGACTCAACATACCCCCCAACTGAAGCTATTGCATGTCCTCATGCAATATATATTACATTAACTCTTTTGATCCTTGAGATTTGGCTTAGCTTTGCATGATATCATTTGATAACTTCATATTTTTGCAAAGTGTTTCACTTGAATTACAACATGGTTGGTTCTTGTGTTACAACCATTTTTTCTTTTGTTGCCTTCTATTTTGATCTTTGAACTTTGCATAATGATATTTTGATTATTGTTGCAAAGTATATCTTTATTGGATTGCATGATGGTTGGTTCTTGTGTGACAACCATGATTTTGTTTGTATCCAATTTATCCTTTAAGCACTTTTTCAAAAACCATTGTATGCTCATAATAGCAATGTAATATTTAATATATGTTGGAAGTATGTGGGCTCTTGAATATGATATGGACATGGCAAGATATGAATATGAATGTATTCCCCCCCCCAACTGATGGTATTGGAAATTTTATGAAATGAGGAAGATAAATGTTTTTCCAACAATTATCATTCTAGCTTTTTATGGAATTCTATGGTTAAAAGTTAGAAAATGTCGTACCTTCACTTACCCTTTGGAATGGATGAGTTGTATGTGTAGTGGCTGAAAACTTCTGATCATTTTCTTCTTCAAGTGGCTGATCAAGAGGAGTCATGGATAGAGAGATAAGATGACTTTTTATTGCTTCTACTAAAACTTGCTGAATCTGCTCCAAAATGCTGAAAATAATAGTCTTCATGTCTTCAAAACTCATTGGCACAATTCCTACTATGTGAAAAGATGTTCTGATGTCGAACATAGTAGGAAATTGTTGGCTTAGTGGCCATTAATGGATGCCACTAGTCAACACGAGCACTCTCACCATTGATGACAATGAGAGTCAAGATGCCCAAACACATCTTGCTAGGTACGAATGAATTTGCTGATGTCGAGTCACCTAGAAGATCTAACGAACAAGGGACATTAATGTATTCCCATTGTTTGTCAGCATGAGGACTTGCCATTAAGGCATGCAAGCCTCAAGGTGTTTTCACAAAGAAATTAGACTCAAAGGACTATGGACTCAATAATTTGCATTGAAACATGGCTTATTTGTGGAATGAAAATGACAAGGAATGGAAAATGAAAATGGAAAATGGCAATGGAGAACAGAAATGACCATGGGCAATAAGCATGTGAATGAGCCTCTTGCTTTTATTGGTGGGTTATGAATGGACAAAAAGAGATGGAAAGTGTATGTGAATGAAAATGAAAAATATGGAGTGGAATGAGGTGAATGGTTTATTATGAAGTATGGATGTGATGGATGGATGTGATGGAGACAATAGTATCTGAAAGTTTTTCAAGTGTTTGGATCTGATTTTGGATCAACATATTTCCTCTTTGTTGCTGATCATCCTCTTATGAAACAAATTGGTCTCTTAGAGAGTCACCATTCCCCTGTAGTCATTTGTCCTTCCTCCTGGAACCTACAAAAAAACTAATACTTCTTCTGCAATGGAATGTAAGATTATCAAAGGAGAGAGGTGGCCAATCTCTCTAGTTATGATATTTACACACAAAACTAAGAATTTGTATTAATGAAACAAGTTTTCAAAGGAAAAATCAAAAGAATTTATACCTGCTTTGGAATTAGTGCCTCAAGTTGATGTTTCTTCTTTTCAGCAATTTATTTCATTATTTGCCATTTCAAACTCTAATGATATATTTCTCATTGTATAGATCTTGTTGAGATCTTTCCAATGGTACTTAAATCATCAAAATCTGATTTTGTATGAGAAAGATAGGCTGATTTGAACAATGAGGTTTTTCTGGCTGCGGAATTGGGGAACAGCTCTGTAGCTAAAAATCTTGAATAAAAAGTTAGCCATTCATCTTTCATTATCAGTCCAAAATTAATCAATACCTTGAGAAAAGTGAGAAAATAACTTGTTCATTTCATTGATTCAAAATTATTATTTTTTCTTGACATGCAGCGACTTAGTGTGGCGACTCAGTGTGGTGACTTTGTGATAACACCCAATTTGACTTCCCTTTGACCGGGGTCTTTTTCATCAAATTTGACCGAATGAATAGGACACCATCCATGTACTGACTCTTCCCTAGCTACCCATGTGACTTGTTTTGCCTGATGACACCTGCAACCTAGAGTTTAACAAAACAGCTGCGGAATCTGGGATTGGCTGCGGAAACGTTGTATTGGCTGCGGAAACGCTGTATTGGCTGCGGAAAGTGCAGAGTGTAGAAAGTACTGTGAAATGGAGTGGCTTGAAACAGAGTGTAGTAATTACAACAAAAACCTCAGATCATATCAGGGGATCATATGACAAAAAGTCCATAGCAAAATTATTTTGATCCTTTGGAGTCCAAATCTTAATGTTTTGTTGTTTTTTTTTTTTTTTTTTTTTCTTTGTGACATGAATTTCTTGTATGGGAAGATGACTGCATCATTCTCTGCTCTCTCAAGGGCAGCAACAACAGAGTATATCTCTCAAGGGCAGCAACAACAGATTTTGTAACAGCAAAAGCAGCAGCACATGGTGAAGAGGCAGGCATTATGGACATGGCTTTTCGTCAATAATATTGATGCAAGATTAATTTAGTAGGATAGCCCTAAACAGGTTGCCCATATGTAGCAGAGCCATAACCAAAAAAAATCATGTGAAGTGGCTATAAGATGGTTACAAATGACGGCATGTACAAGTTCAACCTGTTCTCGAACTTCATTTGACAATTCAAGTTCTACATAAGCCAATTCACTTAAAGCCTGCTCCAACTGAGGAGTTACATTGTGAAATTTGCCTGCGGCTTGCTATGAACAGCTTGCTGCTCTCGTGGCCAAACTTGAGGGTCTCCACAACATGTTTAAGAGCCAAGCGCAGAGATGTCAAGGCCTGCAGGGTATTATCCTTAAGCAGGGGATCCGTCAAACATGATTTTCTCCCAACATCTAACCGACAACGACTTCATGGAATTTAATGGCAGAGAGTCGTGTTCAATTGGAACACGTCTCCAAACAGGTTTGAATTGAATAAGAGGGAAGGCGTGCAAAGGCATGTAATTGGTTTTATATGCCAGCATGTAATTAATCCAATTAGAATTCATTCCCTCAGGCACGCGGAGTTAATCAAACTGTCAGTTAATAACTCAATTTTTTCACGCGGCGGCAAAAAAGAGGCTCCAAAGAACCGAGAATTTCTCCCAGACCGCCACGAATTTCCTCAAACGGTTTCTGGGTTATCTAATTAACCCACCTGGAAAAAAAACCCATGTTTTAGTTTTTCTAAATTCGTCTCTGTTTGGGAGAATCGAAGGTGTGAAGTTTGACGTTTTTTCTGGCTGTTTACGTTTTTCCTGAGTTAACATTCTCTGTTCCGCCTTTTATGAATTTGCATTCGGCCTGAATGGAGTCACAGAAGGAAGGCTAGGATCCTGATTAGCAGCAGTAGCCTTTGAAGTATATCGTAAAAATCTTACACAAAGCGATGCCAGCAATCACAGATGTGAACCACAAAATTGGCTGTTCCATTGCGTACTTTCTTAAAAGTGAATCTGATTGGTCTTCATAAGCCTCTGACTCCACCAAATTGGTTGCAGTATTCAACATAGTGATCGGGTATATCAAATTGAATTGCTCGCAACAGAAAACACTCAGAAGATTAAAAATCATTTGAATTGGGTGGCTAGGTGGATTTCACGTAAATCTGCTCTGCAGCCAACACAACTGCAACCGATAATTGAAGGAAGCGGAGACACAATGTCAATGCAGAGGTTCAGATGGTTGTGGTTTCAGGAAAAGCTACTCCGAGCTAGAAAACTGGCCATGGCTGAAGGACAAGCACAGGGATGTAAGCAACTCTCTGTTTCTGACTGATAATGTAGCTATCCAAGGGTGAAATCAACTCAAAAATATGCCACTAAATGATGAATGCCTCCTACAGGAACCAACCTCCAAAAATGCACAATTCGGTCCTCTTTTTTCTCTCATATATACAATGCATTTTTTATGTTGCATGTTTATTTCAGGCCAAAGCTTGATCAAGGAGGCAGATTTTTTTTTATTGAAGCCACAATGAAAACTAGGAATGGAGACAGCCATAGATTGCTTTTCTCTTTTTTTTCTTCTCTGAAATTGTAAAATTTTATAAAAAGGATTAATGATTTTCAATTTCAGGCAGCAAATACTTCAAGAAAAACATGTTAAAAACAAGACTTTGACTGAGGTCCTAGGCTGGTTTTTCATCGATCTGAGCTGGGTGACTAGGATAGGATCCATGTCGGGACAATTCTGGAGATGCCCATGTGGTCGGTTTTTTCATTGGATGCCTGTAACCTGCTAAACCTTGAAACAACTGCGGAATTGTCAGCTAGCTGCGGAATCAGGCAGTTTCCGCAGCTAAGTTGCAAAACCTTATTGGAACAGGATACAGTGTTTTGAAGACCACTACAAAGCAAAACCAGACAATTTTGGACAATTTGAACCTATCAAAGCAGTTGAGTTTCATTTTTTTCATCATTTTTTTTTTTATTGAATCAATTGAAATGTTGAAGTTTATTTTGTCTCCTATATTTTTTCTTAACAATTCTTTTTCTGATCCTCCAGATCACACAAAGTGCAGGAGGAGAGCATACTCAAGAATTATTATATTTTTTTTTACTTAACAATCCTTTTTCTGATCCTCTAGATCACACAAAGTGCAAGAGGAGAGCATACTAAAGAATTATTAATTTTTTTCAGATGTAAGAAATAAGGTCTCCTAATTACACTTCCCCGGCAACGGCGCCAAAATGTCTAGTCAATTTAACGTCTTAAATTGCTCTACATAAATTATCAATCCGGGTATCGTAAACTGATGAAGTGTGGTGCACTATATGTGCTTAGTTAACCTTTTTCTTACTTCGTTGTTTTATAGTTTATTTTGTTTATAGTAATGGTTTTATAAACAAATGAGTGATTTGTGTGTGTATGGTGGTTTCTAAATGAGTGAGTGTGTGTAACTGATGGTTTCTAACTACCTTCTAAACTTGTAAAGAAAGAGCTTGAAAGAAATAACTTGAAATGAAACTGAAAGCAAAGCATAAAAACCACTTTCTAATGGCACTAGTCACTACTCATGCTGCTGCAATAAAAAGGTAAGAAAAACCACTTTAAAGACCAATTATAATGTTCATCTCTTCCTAACACTCTGCTTCCAACATATAGTACTATGTGAAACACGATTAATAAGTATTTAGATATAAGTCTAAAAAGTAATCAAGCTCTAAGATGACAAATTATAACACCACTTTTCCTTTCTCCAACATTCTGCTTCCAACATACATTGTAATGTGTAACAAGTGAAGAAAGAGTTAGTGATATAAGTCAAAAACTACTCAAAGCAAGCTGTGATTTATTAGTATTCTGATCTCTTAAAGATGAACAACTTATGATAAGGAGACCATCAATATGTTAGCATACAACTTGAGAAACTAAACTTAGAAATCAAGCTAGAAAAATAAAATAAAGGCAGCAACTTATGAATATGACAACTGAAAATACCATTAGAGATAAAGCAAATACAAAAAAGACATCTGTACAAGGCAGGGGCCCCCTACCACCTATGAAATCAAAGCAAAATTAAACACACTTGCATAAATTAAAATTGCATGAATGAAAATCTAATCTACCTTACATTCTACAAAGCAATATTTACAAAATGAAATCTACTCTACTTACATCCTAATATGCTCCATGACATCTACTTCACATCTCCTTCCATGTTGATAACATCAAAGCTTTATTCAATTTCTTCAAAAGTACAAAGTACAAAAGCTTTCAAAATCCATGGGACTAACAAGCTAAAAGGACTAAGAAAAGACTAAAGGAAAGACTAGCAAATGAAGGAGAGAGATCTCCTATTTATACAAAAAAATGAGAGTCATCTCATTAATGATAGTCCATGAATCTCTCCCTCTACCTCTAGAGTCCTAATCAAAATAGGAACTGATAAGACACATGTCTTTTTAGAGTTACAATACAATTAGGAGATGTGACACATATCCTCATGATCCCATGATTCTTTCCAACCAAATTCGAATTTGGCCTTAGAGTGCCACATAAGGGTCTTCTAGAAGCCTCCTTTCAACCTACACATGTCAACAATCTCAACCCATTTGTTAGGTATAAGCATATGCACATTATTTTCTAATGTTTAACCACAAATTCATTTAAAAGGCTTAGAAATAATAAATATTGGAAAGACATAAAGGTGGCCCAATGATAATGAAAGTGGGATGAATGTGGTGACATAGTAGTGAAATGGAGGTGATATAATGGACATAATAATGAAAGTGTAATGGAAATGAATGACATTTTCAAGACTCAACAGTAATGCAGGTCATCAACGAAATAACCGACTCTTCAAAGAAAGCAAGGAACTCGAGGTATGAAGAATCAAATGTAGTTTTTGGTAAGATAAATAAGAATTATCTTATATTGGCCCTCTCCTCTAGACTCTTTGTGAATCTGGCTTATTGATTGTAGTGCTTCAACACTCTAATTTGGTGCCCTCTCTAATTTGGTAGAAATGGAAACAATCATGGGATTATACTTGGATTCAGTGCCACCTATCCTGGAAAGGGTGTAGGGAATGTTACCCCTCATTTGAATGAGGATAACTTGACTCATTTATAAGTATCTCTTTATGTAATTGATTTCAATAAGAACTTGGTGTCCATTTCGGAAATGGAAGTCAAAGGTTTGATGGTGGCATTCATCAATTGAAAGGTACATGTTTGAAAATAGAATTTTCGAAGATGCTTTTGCTCATGGGTTCAGGGTTGGAAATTTTTATCAAGTTGTAAGCAGTCCATTGGGGACCATGTCAGTTGACACTTCTCATCAATAGAAAAAGAGCCCTATATAGGGCCCTACTCAATATGAGTCAAAAGGTGACAAGGATGCCTGAGTTCAAGAAGAGCATGAAGTTCCATGTATGATATGTACCGAAGGAAAATATTATAAGGGGACCATTCCCCTCATGTAGCAAGTCCACAGGGTTGGAACAACCCGAGGGGTTTGAGACTCATGATCATGAATCTCATGTTGTTAGGGTCCCACCCTAACCCCCTTATTTATGTAATAGGATCACGTCATAGTCAAGAGTCAATAAAGCCCATATTAATAATTGTAAGTGGTTAATCTGCAATTAATGACGGAACCACAGTTAGTTGCAAATGGGTCGTAGTATTAGATAGATGGTATTAATAAAACCCACGGTATTGGCCCGTGGTATTGCATGTATGAGTCATATATAAAGGATAGAGACTCCCTGCGAGGAGCATCGTGTCTTATTTTGTAGTCGAGCTCTACTCTATTGGAGGTTGCCCCCTCGAAGAGGCATGTGAACATTACTTTCCGAATAATAAAATCATTGCTATTCTGTGTTCTAGGTATCTTTACTTCACATATTCTGTATCTGGGTATCATTTTGCAGGTTAAGAACATAACAAGTGGTATCAGATCACTTTCCAGGGCCGGTGGGATCTCCATTTCTTAGCATTTTTTTTTTTGGCTAGAGACGTGTTCTGGCGTCTTTAAACAATGGGATCTATCACTGAGCGCATAAACCTGCGGATTTGGGGAGGCATGCACGCAGGAAATACAAGAGGTGGTCACGTCTGTTGGACTCCCTTGTAACCCCTGTGGGTACCCCTTCGAGTAGTAGCGCATTAGACAGAACCGCGCACAGATTGTCTTCCACATACCCCCTGGGTATATTGGAAGCTCCCTAGGCTCCCTTGAAACCTCGCCATAGATAAATCGTCGGTCGTCTTGCGGCTACAGTACACCGAGAATAGCACTCGGGGAGATTACTCGCCCGTACGATAGGGTAGTCGGGTTGTACGGCTAAGGGTATGGTCGATCCTCCTTAGTTAGAGCCCTGAAACATTGGGCCGAGTACTACTGCCAGACCCTTATGTATATTGCGATCTGTAGCACCTCACACTCCTCAAGACCATAGTTCCATTTTTCTATCAGGGGATCAAACAGCATCTCTTCCAGACCTGCTTGTGCAAAAGGGTGCAGTAGCAACAGACATCAGATCCGCAGAAGCAGTCTGTTCTGCCATCAGATCCGTCATTCAGATCCCTAAGATCCATCAGATCGGAGTCGTTGTGAAGGGTTCCTATACCGGGGTATAATTTTTGCAGGACTTTCGGTCACATTGACATTTGGAAGATTTGGCCACTGCAGTATTGATAAGGAAGGAGTAAAACTCTATTAGGAGTTTTCAGAAAAAAAAGAAAAAAAAAAAGAAAACGAGTCTGAGATCTTCCGGGGCCCTTATTGGTGATCTATCCCATCAGAATTAGGACGATGAGCTGAGCATGGTGGTACCATTCAATTATTAGTGAAAAGTTTTAGGTGGTCCCAAATTTTCATCAGGTTGGTGTATGGTAGAAACTAGAGCTCAAGCGATGGCCAATGAAAGGATGGAAAAACTTGAAGAATCCATGCACACCCTTAGCCTTCAGCTTAACGGACTAAGTAGCCTGGCCGTGCAACTCATCCCGAAGGATAAGGAGCAAGCCCACGAGGAGGCGTATAATGGCAATGGATACAATGAGGGTGAGTCTAGCCACTCTCCTCAGATCTGGCACACCCACCAACCACCCAGTCAGCGACCTCCCAAGTTAGATATGCATAAATTTGACAGTTCTCACCTGTCGGCATGGATAGCACAAATGGACCAGTATTTCAAACTGAATCGTATCTTAGATGATGTGACTCAGCTTATGTTGGGGAGCATGTACTTGGACAATGAAAGGTGGCAATGGTGGGAATGGCATCAACGTTGCAATGGACCTTTTAGTACTTGGACCCAATTTACAAAAGCTCTTCAAGGCTGCTTTGAACAGGAGGACTCTTTTTTGGGTCGTCTTACTAAGCTCCGACAGACTGGTACAGTGGATGAATATATTACAGCTTTTGAAGCCTTAGCCTTCCGCACTTGGGATCTCTCAGATGCGTTCTACACAGAATGTTTTATCAGCGGTCTTAAAGAAGCCATCAAAGCTCAAGTCCTACTGCAACACCCTCCCACATGGACGGAGGCTTGCAAGGTAGCTCATAATGTGGAACGTGCATTAGCAGCCCAATACAGTCACCCAAATTTCTTCGCTAAAGGTCGCCCCCCACAGGCTGACAACATGACTCAAACACTTAAGGTCTAAAAGGTGTCACCTGTGGAAATGGCCGAAAGAAGAAAGCAAGGACTATGTTACTACTGTGATGAAAAATACTCCCCAGGTCATAAATTCAAGGAACCCAAATTTTTTCAAATAGATGCCACTTACTACAGCTCAAAATAGGAAGATCCACCACTTGAGGACCATGAGGCGCTAGAAGAAGACAACCAACAAGACAATGTCCCTGGCGAACCAGTTATTTCACTGCATGCATTGGCAGGGATTTCTTCCCCTCAAACTCTCAAAATCAGAGGTTTTATTAAACATCGCCCAGTAGTAGTTTTGATTGATAGTGGAAGTACACATAATTTCATCCATCAAAAAGTTGCAGAAGCAGTGCATTGTTTTGTACGCACAGTTTCTAACTTCCAAGTTCAAATTGCAGATGGAGGCACAATGAAATGTGAAGGCCGCTGTGAAAATGTCAAACTTCAAATGGGGGATTATCAGTTGAAAACCCACATGTTTTCCATACACATGGGGCGTTGCGACATTGTCCTCGGTGCTGAATGGCTCCGCACTCTTGGGCCAATCACAATGGATTTAAGCAGAACAACTACACACATACCCTCCGTGGACTCCAGGCGAGAGCCCCCTCTATCATCAGCTCGCATAGGATGGAAAATTTGTTAAAAAAGGGCAATCATGGAGTTGTAGCTCAATTTAATGCCATCCAGGCAGTCAAAACAAAGCCTCTGCCAATTCATCCTGAGATGCAACAAATTTTAAATAACCATATGTCGGTCTTTGACAAGCCTCATGAGCTTCCAACCTCATGAGGGGAACATGATCATAACATCACCTTGGTTCCAGGGGTCCAACCCCCAAATGTGTGCCCATACAAATATCCGTTCACCCAAAAGAATGAAATAGAAAAAATCATCAAGGAACTTTTGGAAGCAGGGGTCATTCGTCCCAGCATTAGTCCTTATTCATCCCCAGTGGTCATGGTGCTCAAGAAAGATGGGGAGTGGCGGATGTGTCCCGAATTCAGGGCCCTCAATAAGTTGACAGTCAAAGATAAATTTCCTATCCCGTTGGTTGATGAATTTTTGGATGAACTCAATGGGGCTCAATTCTTCACTAAGTTGGATCTTCGCTCAGGCTACCACCAAATTCGCATGAAGGAAGTCGACATCCCTAAGACTGCTTTCAAAACTCATGAAGGCCATTATGAATTCCTGGTCATGCCATTTGGTATTTGTAATGCCCCCTCTACTTTTAAGAGCCTTATGAACCACATTCTCAAACCATATCTCAGGAAATTTGTCCTTGTCTTCTTCGATGACATCCTCATCTATAGTTGCACTTGGGCCACACATCTTCAGCATGTAGATCTACTCTTGCAACTGCTCCGCAAGCATAAATTATTTGTCAAGATGTCCAAGTGTTCGTTTGGCATGGCAGAAGTAGAGTATTTGGGCCACATTGTGGGGCGTGAAGGTGTCATGGTGGACCCCAAAAAGATCCAGGCAATGTAGGAATGGCCTCAACCTAAGACCTTGAAGAGCTTGAGAGGATTTTTGGGTCTCACAGGCTATTATCGTTAATTTTTCCGCAACTATGGTCGCATAGCGAAGCCCCTCACCCAACTCCTAAAAAAAATTCATTCTTCTGGAATGAGGAAGCACAACAGGCCTTTACAGCTCTAAAAACTGCCATGTGTTCCACTCCAGTCTTAGCACTCCCTGACTTCACCAAATCTTTTGTCATTAAATGTGATGCTTCGGGTACAGGTATTGGGGTGGTCTTAATGCAGGAAGGGCGACCATTGGCCTTCACAAGCCAACAACTCAGTGGGAGGAATCTGGGCCAATCTACCTACGAGAAGGAAATGATGGCCATCTTACATGCAGTCGAGACCTGGCGACCTTACTTATTTGGGCGACGTCTCCAAATCCGCACAGATCATCACAGTCTTAAATATTTTTTGGAGCAACACATATCCTCCCCACAACAAAATAAATGGCTAGCCAAAAGGCTGGGATATGATTATGAGATCATTTACAAGAAAGGGAAAGACAATAGTGTAGCAGATGCATTATCTCACCAATTTGAGGAGGAAAATACTCTGCTAGCAATTTCCCTCCCCATTCCAGAATGGATTGAAGAGGCTCGCAGGGAATGGTTTTCACACCCCAGGCTCTCCCAACTCATTTCTCAATTGCAGGTAGATCCAAATTCCACCAAGGGCTACTCATGGCAGGATGATATTCTTCGCTACAAGGACAGAGTCATAATATCACCAACATCCACCCTCAAAAGTCGCATTTTGGCAGAATTGCACTCATCTCCCATTGCAGGACATTCGGGCTTTCAGAAGACGTATGCTTGCACCAGAAGATCATTTTTTTGGACAGGCATGAAAAAGGACATCCTTACTTTCATAGCAGAATGTGAGGTCTATCAACGCCACAAAGGGGAAACCGTCAACACACCAGGCACATTACAACCATTGCCCATTCCAGCATCAATTTGGACGGAGGTTTCTATGGATTTCATTACAGGTCTTCCAAAGTCAGGGAACAAGTCAGTCATCATGGTGGTTGTGGAACGACTATCGAAGTATGCTCATTTCTGCGCCCTACCCCACCCGTTTACACCAACTTTGGTTTCTCAATCTTTCATGGATCAGATCTTCAAATTGCATGGCATGCCCACTTCTATTGTGTCCGATCGCGACCCGACCTTCACCAGTAATTTTTGGCAAGAACTCTTCAGAATACAAGGCACTCAACTCAAACTCAGTAATTCCTATCATCCGCAAACATATGGTCAAACTGAAGCCGTCAACAAATGTCTAGAAACCTACCTTAGGTGTTTCACTTCAGAAAAGCAACACCTTTGGGTACAGTGGTTACCTCTGGCTGAATGGTGGTATAACACCAACTATCATGCCACCACCAAAATGACTCCCTATGAAGCAGTATATGGTCAACTCCCACCTTCACCTACTTCATATCTCAAGGGATGCTCAAAGGTACAAGCAGCGGATCAACTCCTACAACACCGCACAACCATGCTTGCCCATCTTAGAGAGAATCTTCATCAAGCTTAGAATCACATGAAGCAATAGGTAGACCAACATCGCTCAGAGCGCCAATTTCAAGAAGGGGATCAGGTCTTTTTACAGCTACAACCATATAAGCAAACATCACTCAAGGACAAGGGGTGTCAGAAACTCTCTCCCAAATTGTACGGACCATATCAAGTACTTCAGCGCATTGGAGAAGTGGCCTACAAGTTGGCCTTTCCACCTACTGCAAAAATCCATCTAGTTTTCCATGTCTCATGCCTCAAGAAAGTGATTGGGAAAAATTGTAGAATTCAGACCAATCTACCTGAATTGGACGAAGAAGGGTCCATCTGGCTTCAACCCGAACAGGTCCTAGACACACGAGACAAGCAACTACGCAGCCGCATGATTAAGGAAGTCCTCGTCAAATGGAAAGACACCTCTCCGGAGGATGCAACTTGAGAACCAGCCACTATTCTTCAGCAGTTTCCGCAGCTTCAGCCTTGAGGACAAGGCTTGTCTTAAGGGGGAGGGCATGTTAGGGTCCCACCCTAACCCCCTTCTTTATGTAATAGGATCACGTCATAGTCAAGAGTCAGTAAAGCCCATATTAATAATTGTAAGTGGTTAATCCGCAATTAATGACGGAACCACAGTTAGTTGCAAATGGGCCGTAGTATTAGATAAATGGTATTAATAAAACCCACGGTATTGGCCTGTGGTATTGCATGTATGAGTCATATATAAAGGATAGAGACTCCCTGCGAGGAGCATCGTGTCTTATTTTGTAGTCGAGCTCTACTCTATTGGAGGTTGCCCCTCAAAGAGGAAAGTGAACATTACTTTCTGAATAATAAAATCATTTCTATTCTGTGTTTTGGGTATCTTTTCTTCGCATATTCTGTATCTGGGTATCATTTTGCAGGTTAAGAGCATAACACATGTATCTAGGTGAAAGAAAGACCTCTATGGCTTGAAGCAAAACACCTCAGGGTTAATATGAGAGGATTGATAGGTTTTTGATGAAGTTGAGATTCACTAGGAGTGAAGTCGATCCAGACCTTTTCTTGAAGGTTGTGGACGATATACCTCTCATCTTGGCACCTTATGAGGACGGCCTCCTTCTAACAGGTGCATACCCTCTCATTTCCAAAATTAAGAGGGAGTTGGATTCTGGAGTTGGAATGGTGAACTGCAAGCCCGTGACTACCTCGATGGATCTTAACTTTCAGAATTTATGTGGTAGGGATATCGGACCTCATTTGGGAAATGCCTCTGAGTTTCACAAACTCACACTAGCATTGATGTTCTTGGTGAACTCTCGTCGAGATATATGTTTTTCAATTAGCACGCTGAGCTCATATATGGTTGAGCCTCACTATATTGGTGTCACGAATCTTCTCATATATCTTTAGGGTACAATCTCTCATAGATTGAGATACACTGCCAGAAATATGAAGCTCAATGATTATTCGAATGCTGATTGGGTAGGAAATATGTAGGATAGGAAAAGCACTTCTGGGTGCTGGTTCTCTTTGGTTTCTTCTTCGATATCATGGATGAGCAGGAAGTAGAAGTCAGTTGCTAGAAGCACCGAGACCAAATACGTAGCTACGAGTATGACCTCATGTGAAGATGCCTAGTTGTGGAAACCCTTTAGTGAGTTGTTTGTAAACATGATAGATACAATCATGATCTTCTGTATCAACCAAAGGGGATTCAATTATTGATAAATCCCTTATTCTATGAGTTCTCCAACATATAGACATGAGGTACCACTTTATCTGGGATATGGTACATCGATGAAAAAGAAGGATCCATTGCATTGGGACTGATGTGTAGGTCGTAGACATTCTATCGAAGCCCCGGGGAAAGGTCAAATTTGTGACTTTCAAGAATGACTTGGAGTCATTGAGAGACCCTCTTATGAGGGTCCTATATGATGCATGCATTGTTCTCTGGGAGCTCCAAGGGGCTTGGGGTACTTCTTGGAGCAACAAGCAACCATAGGGCAACTCATCCTCCCCTAGTGGTGCGATGTGTACATGGTGATTGGTTCATCCTTCCCCTGTGATACCATGTGGCGACTTATGGACAGGATGAGTGATTCTCCTATCGAGGCATCCTACCCATGTAGTCTGGGACTCATGGGAAGTACCTCTCATTTGGCCAATGAATAGGGAAATGGGGTTAAGGACCGTGTTAGTACCAATGGATGCATCATGTATCTACCGTACTCCTTATGCTAGGTTGATCTACATTGATCTAGGATCAATTGGAATTGAATTCGGGTCAGTAAGAGTGATATAACTTTCTCTTGGAACTGATTTAGGATCAGTATGAGTGGTTTGAGACACTCTCTTTTGATATTGATTTGGGATCAATATGAGTGGTTTGAGACACTCTATTGTGATATTGATCTGGGATCAATGAAACTAACTTTGGGTTAGTAAGAGTGACATAAATCACTCTATTTTGGGACTGATATGGGACCAGTAAGAGTGGTATGACACACTCTCTTCATATGGGACTGACTTCAGGTCAGTAGAGAATGATATGAGACATTATCAATCAATTCTTCTTCTTCATGGTTCAGCAGAGCTGTGCGGGACACTGATGGTAGAGATAGTATAGTATGGCAAATGGATCAATTGATGGAGTTCTTCTTAGTTGAGAGGGAGTGTTAAAATTGGAAACTAGGGCTAAACTCCATGTGGGTCATCTTATTTATGGCAGTTGATATTTTTCTTGGATCCCTCTCATAAAGAGGTGTAGGATTTATCTAAAGATCACTCAATTTTGATAAGTATTCATGCAGATATGAATTGATTTGTGTTATGGGACAATTCATCAAGGTCGGCCAATAACTAAATGACCCCCATGTGTGCTCAACGTTTTAGTATAAAAGGAGGTGACTTGAGATTCATAGGACACACTTCACTCTTAATTTCTCTCCAATCACATTGGGTTTTAGTGGAAGAAAAATATAGAAGGATAAAAACCTAGATGCAGGAGGAAAGGAGGCTAAACAAGCTACCCTAACCATAGTCCCAAAGAGGATAGTCTAGCCACAATTCAAGGGAGGAGACCCCTACTTCTATACAATGCCCAACCTACCCTCTATGCTACCGAAAGGAGAGATGTAGCATAGTGAAGAAGGCCTACTCATGCTGCCCAAATATGTAGGTCTATCATTCCCTAGTTGTAGTAAAGAAGATAGGCCAACGAGGGTTTGAAGGGACATTTTTAGGTGACCGAGTGTTGGAAGGAGGGCCAAAATACCTCGTTGGAGGGACGCTGTAACTAGGGACTATTCTAGGCTAGAACATGCAGGGATATTCTCTTATAACAGGCTGGGTAAAGGGACCTTCCTATTGTGATTAGGCCATAATCATGTAGGTATTGTTTTAAGGGTCAAACATGTTATAGGTGGCTCCTCTAATAGCAAGATCACTTAACTTGGAGAGGAGAGGAGACCACATAATTTAAGGTGCTATTGTGCATGATTGTTGGGTTGTTGTAGCTTACAGTGGGAGCCCTAACCGGTGACAAAAACACTTCCCATGACTAGAAGTGCATAAGTATGTATTCTTCTCCATTAGTGACTTGTGTTGGGTCATTTCTTTGACTTGTTTTGGATCAAGTTGATAGGAGAAGTCTCTTCAGATATCTTGATGAGAAGAAGCTCTTGTGACGCACATATTAGCATTCTACATGTTGATGATAGCCTTGTGTGTATTGTCAGTTCCAAGTTAGTGAAATACACAACATCTTTCAATTGATTAGAAAAATCATCAATTCAAGGAAGAGGGTAGTGATTCTTTACCGTAATCTTGTTCAAGGCTCTGAAATCTACACACATGTTCCATGTACCATCTTTCTTTGATACTAAAACAATTAGTGACCCGCATGGTGATATTCTTGGTCTGATGACCCCTTTTTCAAGCAAGTCTTGGATTTGTCTTTTGATTTCTGCATTCTCCATGACTCACATCCTATGCATGCCAATGTTTGGAAGAGGACAATCTTGCTGCAATTGGATCTCATGTTGGATACCTCTTTTAGGAGGAAATCCTTTGGGCTCCTGAAACATCTCATCATATGTGTTAACAACTTCATACAAATCATATTTTAAATTTGCATCACATCCTTGGAAGGCTTCATTTTCAACATTCTCTTTAGGTTTGATCATCAAGAGTACAAATTTCTTACTAGCCTGACTAACCTCTTCATTTTTCCAGCATTGACAAGTGACAAAATCAACTTCTTGTTATGTTCTCTAAAAATGTACTCAACTCCATCTTTAAACAAGTGATATTTTTTCTCATGGAGATGAAATATGACTCTCCTATCATATAGATGTGGTCTTCCAAAAACAATACCACACATATCAAGTGTAATGACATCAAGATCTACCTCATCTATAAATTTTGTAGCAATGGAAAATCTTACATATTCATGTCACATGAAATTTTGCATTGTTACATATCCATCCTAAAGGATATGGTTTAGGATGAGGAGTTGTTTCCAAATTGAATTCTTTGATTGTGTCTTCAAAAATGAGGTTTTCTTGTGAACTACTATAAAAGTGTATATCTAGATTGGTATGTTTTGAAATAACTCTAATGTGAAAAATCTATATTCTTTCTTTTTCATGTTGAGTTTCATTGAGGTTACTATTTGAATAACTAGCACTAACAATAGAGTCCTTACCTTTATTGTCATGGTTGTAATCTTTGTTTCATCTTCATAGTCAAATCCTAAATCATGTTGTGTAGTTGCAGCAGTCTTTTGTTTTCCTTTGTTGTTAAACTTTATGGGTCTCATTTGATGATGAAGTTTCCAATAGTGGTCTTCATCATGGCCTTGATTTTAATAGTGTTTACATATGAGATTTTCTCCCTCTTTCTTGACTGAAACATTCTTCTTTCCTCTTCCTTTGAATTTCCCCCTCCCTTTGTCTCCACTTTTAAATGGCTTGTTGTTTCCCTCTCGAGGGATATTCATCGCTCTTGCTTCTAAATGAGTTGACCGTTAAGAAACTTCATCTAGTTTTGTAGGGTTTGTGGGTCGCAAACAACTATGCAATCCTCCAATATATTTTAGTAGAGTGTCTTGAGAGGATAAACCTATACCCAAAATCAAAGCTCTTTTTCTAAATTATTGAGTATATCTTTGTACATTTTGACCTTTAGCTTGCCTAAAGTTTTGCCACTCCATAATAGATTTTTTCATCTATTCTATTGGATAAAATTGTCTTCCTATTGCAATAACAAAATCATTCCAAGAGGATAAATCCTTACCATGTTTCTTCATGTCGTCTTGAGTTTTGACTTCCAACCAAATAAGTGTTTCACCTTCCAATCTAAGAGAAGCAAGCTGAATTTTGTTCTCATCATCCTTGATTCATTGTATCCTACAATACACTTCAATGTGATGAACCCAATTACCTGATTTCTCAGCATTTACCTACCTATTGTACATAGGAAATTTAAACTTTATATCAAGCTTAATAAAAGGAATTTTACCATGTCCCTTTGGAGAGTTTGGAGGTGTTTGTGAAATGGTATAAGATGTAGAAGATAAGGATGAAGATGAGGATGGAGGTGAAGTTGGTGGTTTATCACCATTCCTTTTTGGAGACTTTTCCCTTTTTCCTCCATCTCTTTTTGGAGGTTTTGAGCTCTCTCCATACAATCTTGAATTCATCACTTCATAAAGAACCTTAATCATTTTAGACATCTCGAAGAATTATTTTTTGAAAGTTCTTTCATATTTAGACATCCATTTAGCACCTTTCTTCACGTGTCATGACTATTGAATCTTGAGATGCATTTCTTCTCCTTGAAACAATTTAAAATCTTGGCTCCACAATTTCTCCTTCTTCTTTTTTAAGCTTCAACCTTGTAAGCATAAGAAAAACACTTGCAGAAAACATCAAACCTTCACAATAAATTGATGCCTTGATACCAAAATTGATATGTAATTGAAAATTGAAGGTGATATACAAATTGCAAGTGAAATTTTATATGTTTTGGGTAATGGACCAAGTTACTAAACACAAAAACAAGTGATTTTTAAACATCATTAACAACCAAATAGAGACAATAAACCATCTCAAAAACACATAACAACAAAACATGATAAAGGAGTTCACCCCTCTCCTGGTCCAACTTCAAATGTAGGGCCTCTTTCATTATGGTTAAAAATATGTATTTACATGAATTTGTATTTCTCAGAATTCAAAATAAATGTTTCTAATGGATCCATAACTATCAGAAATGCCCATCTTGGTTCTCTCTACACCTCATTTGGCAAAAACAATTGAGAAAGTTATGCATGTTACAAGAATTTACCAAATTCCATAGCTAACCATCCTCCAATTCGACCCAAACTAGGCTTGAGCACCGCAAACCCAGAACTAACATGCAAATCTGGCCTACAATCCTACCCGACGAGCGAATTTGTCACACAGTAAAACTGTATATCAACCCACCAGTTTAATAAATTTTGTTCATATGGGGGCCACATGCATAGGGGTAGGGGCTAACTACACACCTCTACCGGTCAGACCCCCAATTACTTGACACGTGGTCATATAACCACCCATAGAAACTAGGCTGGTACCAAATTGTGTGCACGCCAAAAAAATCAGAGAGTCTTGGTCACACGGCAGGCCATAGGTCCTAGGGTTGGTCGTCGGTCTGAGTGCTAAGGGTTGGCCCCCTCTCTCTCCACACTCCTAGTTGTTTTGTGGGTCATACGAACCCACGTTGGACCCTTTACATCTCCACCAACGGTTCTCTGCAAATGGATTTGGCATTATAGCTTTGATCATGGGTCTGGGGTTAAGCCCTAGCCCACAATCCTGCCTCATGGCTGTGTGGGTGTGAGGACTAGGGATGGAGCTTGAATTACTTTCTTCATAAATAACCTTAATCATTTCAGACATCTCAAAGAATGCTTTTATGAAATTTCCTTCATCTTTACAAATCCATTTAGGACCTTCTTCATGTGTCATGAATATTGAAGCTTGAGATGCGTTTCTTCTCCTTGAAACAATTTGAGATCTTAGCTCCACAAGTTCTCCTTCTCCTCTTTTAAGCTTCAACCTTGTAAGCATAAGAAAAACACTTGCAGACAAACTCAAACCTTCATAATAAATTGATGCCCTGATACCAAAATTGATATGCAATTGAAAATTGAAGGTGATATATAAATTTCAAGTGAAATTTTATGTGTGTTTTGGGTAATGGATCAAGTTACTAAACACATAAACAAGTGATTTTTAAACATCATTAACAGCCAAATAAAGACAATAAACCATTTCAGAAACACATAACAACAAAACATGATAAAGGAGTTCACCCTCCCCTAAGATACATCTCTTGGTCGAGCTTCCAATGTAGGACCTCTTTCATTATGGTAAAAAATATGTGTTTTACATGAATTTTTATTGCTCAGAATGCAAAACAAATGTTTCCAATGGATCCAGAACTGTGAGAGACCCACATCTAGGGTTCTTTCTACACCTCATTTGGCTAAAAATTGAGAAAGTTATGCATGTTACAAGAATTTCCCAAATTCCATAGCTAATCATCCTCTAATTTGACCCAAACCTAGCTTGAGCTCCCCAAACCCGAAATTGACATGAAAATTTGGCCAACAATCTTGCCCGATGAGAAAATTGGTGTTGGGTCCCTATAATACTAGTGATTACCCCATTACTATTATGGTTATACCCCTTATTTATATTTTTTTGCCCCTATTACCCCCATATTGTTATTTCTGTGCCCCATAGAATCCCTCTATTGTTATTTTTGTGGCTTTATATTATTATTGTTAGGTTGGCTGGATTATATTGTGACTCCTTAGACTCCTATATATAGAAAGGAGGTTTTGTCATTTGAATCATCCAAGAAGTGTTCATTTATGTAATGTAAAGGAGGTTTCCCCCTCGAAGAGGCTGAATATAAGGCGTTGATCTATCTTTTCTATCTTTTCTTGAGTTGGTTTCATAACATTTGGTATCAGAGCTTTGGATTTTAGGGTTTCGCTGCTCCAAACAGGTCATCGTGGAATTTTCTCTATAACTTGTTTTCTGTGCTGTTTCAAAAGTTGCAAAAAAAACCATTTTAGAAGAAACCGCGCTGAACCTTGGGACCGAATTTCAGAGATTTTGGCGCGATATTTGCAGAGATATGATCTGAGGAAGTTGGTCTTGTTCCAGACTCCTGAATTACATTCAAAACAGGTGACCTGGGAAAAATCCTCATAACTTTCTCTCTGGGGATCAGATTGAAATTTAGTAAGAAGGTACAAAAAGAGGACGGACTGTAGTTTCTTGTATGCATTTTTCAGATCCAAAGGTTGAAACAGTGACTCGTGGCACGTCGTAAAAGTTCGCTCTACTAAAATAGTCTATAATCAGGTCATCTTGGGAGATTGTGCATAACTCTTTCTTGGAGAATCCAATTTGGATCAGACTGGTGGCATTGGAAAGAGGACACAGAGAGCTACTAAAGGTCACAAATTTAGAACTAGATGATTTGAAAGTACAGAGATACATCAGAGGCAATATCGAGCTCCTACAAAGTGAAAAAAGGTGTGTAGATTTTTTTTTAATTTTTGCTTAAGCTTGGTTTGAAAATTTATTTTGAAGGAATTCAAAGGGCATAGTAGAGCATTATTATCGGTAACTGATGCCCCGAGGAAAGAAAATGCAAACACCTAGTAAAGAACCTGAAAGCTCTAGCATGACTCATGAAGAAGAGGAAGAAATGCTACATGATATATCAAAATTACAAGAACAAGTGCAACAAATGTCACGCTCACAAAAGTTAACAGATGCTAAGATAAATGGCGTGGAAGCTAAGATAAATGGCGTGGAAGCTAAGATGAATGGCATGGAAGCTAAGATGGACAATTTGAAGATAGATTTGAACACAAATTTGAAGACAGGCATGGCATATTTGACAAATTTTCTACAAGAAATACTTACTAATGGTGAAAAGATAGTAAAGGAAACTCATGATGAGAAAAAAAGAAATGTTAATCATGATTCCATAGACGCTAATTTTGGATCGAAGAATCACCATATTCCAAAAATCGATATGAGGAAGTTTGAAGGCAAGGATCCCGCCACATGGATATTACAGATGGAGCAATTCTTCGATCTCAATAATGTGCAAAACGCACAAAAGGTACGTATGGCAACTGTATATTTGGAACCAAATTAGTTTGTATGGTATCAATGGCTTTGTTCTCGTAAAAAATTTATCACTTCGGCAATTTTTACGAAAGAATTGATAGCACATTATGAGGATACAAAAAGCAACACTTTTTTTAGCCAATTGATAAGTCTTAAACAAAAGGGTTCAATAATGGAGCACATTGAGGAGTTCCAAAAATTGAACATAAGGGTAAAAGATATTCCAGAGGAGCATAGGATTGATGTGTTCATAGGGTCTTTAAAGGATAATATCCAACATGATGTTCGCCTTTGGGAACCTGATTCATTAGAGAAGGCATTCAGGTTAGCAAGAAAAATGGAAAGCAAAATTATGGCAACTAGGAAGCATACCACTCACAACTATAAAGACGAAAGTGTTGTTGCCCCTAGTCTTCCATGACCTACAAGGTTGACACCACAACAATTGGAAGAAAAAAGAGCAAAAGGGCTTTGTTACAATTGTGATAGCAAATACACAAAAGGTCATAAGTGTGCTGAGAAGAAATTATTCTACATAGATTGTGAAGAGGAAGAATAAAAGGAGCAAGAAAGGTCAAAAGAAGAGGATATATTCCAGGAACAAAGCCTAGATGAAGAAAAAATAAATCGACCATATCTTGTAATGCATTGGCGGGAATTACCACTCCTCAAACCATCAAGATAGAAGGACAAATCAAGAAGAAAAAGGTAATAGTGTTGATTGATTCAGGAAGCACCCACAATTTTATTCATTGTTGGGTAGCAAAAGAATTGAATTGCTTCCTATATCCAGCACCAGAGTGTCAAGTGATGATTGCAAATGGAGGAACAATAAATTGCTCTGGAAAGTGCCATAATATCAAGCTATCCATGGGAGAATATGTATTGACTATCCCAATGCTTTCCATTCCAATGGGAGGTGCTGATGTTGTACTAGGAGTCCAATGGCTACAATCCTTGGGTACAATAGCTTTTAATTTTCAAGAACTTTTCATCAAATTTTCTACGGAAGGAAAGGAAGTTGAATTAAGGGGTATTGCAGGGAAACCAAGAAAGATAATTAGCTCTAATGGCATGAATAAGCTTCAAAAAAAGGAGCAAAGAGGTGTAATTGCACAATTATGTTCGCTAGATGTTTCCACATTGGAATCATCTATTTCTCCAGATCTCCAAAATGTCCTGGACAATCATTCCAAGGTATTTGAGACTCCCAAAGGTCTCCCACCTATGCGTGATCATGATCATGCTATTCATCTGATTCCAGGAAGTGTTCCTCCAAACATCAGGCCGTACAGATATCCCTATGTCCAAAAAAGTGAAATTGAACGTATGGTTGCAGAAATGCTAGAGGCTGGTATAATTCAACCGAGTCAAAGTTCTTTCTCAGCTCCAGTAGTATTGGTGCACAAGAAGGATGGATCATGGTGCATGTGTCCAGATTATAAGGAGCTCAACAAGCTCACTATTAAAGATAAGTTCCCCATTCCTGTCATTGATGAATTACTGGATGAATTACATGGATCAATTTACTTCACCAAGTTGGATCTTCGTTCGGGATATCATCAAATCAGAATGAAGATTGAAGACATTCCGAAAACAGAATTTAGAACTCATGAGGGTCATTATGAATTTTTGGTCATGCCTTTTGGCCTTACCAATGCACCTTCAACATTTCAAGGTTTGATGAATTCAATTTTCAAACCATTCCTTAGAAAATTTGTGTTAGTATTTTTTGATGATATACTAATCTACAGCAAGTCTTGGAAGGATCATGTTGAACATGTTGACAGGGTGCTACAACTATTGGAGGAGAAACAATTATATGAAAAAAGATCCAAATGTTTCTTTGGAGTCCAGGAGGTGGAATATTTGGGTCATATTGTATCTCATGAAGGAGTTAAGGTAGACCCTAGCAAAATTAAAGCCATTAAGGAATGGAAAATCCCCACATCCATAAAGCATCTGCGAGGATTTCTTGGGTTGACAGGGTATTATCTCAAGTTTGTTAAGAATTATGGGAGAATAGCAGCACCTCTAACAACATTATTGAAGAAAGATTCATTTTCATGGACTCTGGAAGCAACAAAGGCCTTTGAACATCTTAAAGAGGCAATGTGCCAAGCACCGGTCTTAGCTACACCGGACTTCACAAAAACCTTTATTGTGGAATGTGATGCTTCAGGAAATGGAATTGGTGCTGTTCTAATGCAAGATGAAAGACCCATTGCTTTTGAAAGTCATCCAATCAAGGAAAAGTTTTTAAGCAAAGCTATTTATGAGAAGGAAATGTTGGCAATACTACATGCACTTAAGAAATGGCGACCCTACCTAATGGGAAGACACTTCAAGGTAAAAACGGATCATGATAGCCTTAAATACTTTTTAGAACAAAGATTATCCTCTGAAGAGCAACAAAAGTGGGTCACAAAGATGTTGGGTTATGACTTTGAAATCATCTACAAAAAAGGGAAGAAAAATGTGGTGGCAGATGCACTCTCAAGAAAGGATGAGGATGTGGAAGCATTGTTGTGTGCCATTTCTATTATCCAACCAGATTGGATAAACGAAGCAAGGGAGGAATGGAAGAATGACGAAGAAGTGTGGGCACTTATTCGAAAGCTACAACAAGATTCCAGTACTTCTGATACATTTAGCTGGAAAAATGATTCGTTATGGTACAAAGATCGCTTATACCTCTGTAAGAATTCCCAGCTAAAACAAAAGATTCTTATGGAATTGCACACTTCTCCCTTAGGAGGGCACTCAGGATTTTTAAAAACTTACCACAGGGTTAAGAAGGAATTTTTTTGGGATGGCCTTAAATCAGATATTCAAAAGTTTGTGGCGGAATGTTTGGTTTGCCAACAAAATAAAGTTGAAACAATTAAGACACCAGGTCTATTACAACCTTTATCCATTCCAAGCCAACGTTGGGAGGAGGTTTCAATGGATTTTATCACAGGTTTACCCAAGTCTGAGGGAAAGAGTGTCATCATGGTGGTAGTTGACAGACTTACCAAGTATGCACACTTTTGTGCATTATCACACCCATTTAAAGCCAGTACAGTTTCTACTGCATTTATGGAAACAGTTCAAAAGCTACATGGAAACCCAAAGATTATTGTAAGTGACAGAGATCCCATTTTCACTGGAAATTTTTGGACAGAATTATTTTCTTGTCTTGGTACTCAGTTAGCTCATAGCTCATCTTATCATCCTCAATCTGATGGGCAAACTGAGATAGTAAACAAATGTTTGGAAGGATATCTTCGTTGCTTTGTATCTGATAAACAGACACAATGGGTCAAATGGTTGCCTCTGGCTGAATGGTGGTATAACACTTCCTTCCATACAGCAACAAAAATGACCCCATTTATGGCACTTTATGGGTATCAACCACCATCCATCACATCATATTTAAGAGAAAATTCTAAGGTTCAAGTAGTGGAACATCACATCGAACATCAACAACAAGTCCTCCAACTCTTAAAGGATAACCTCGTGTTGGCACAAAATAGAATGAAACAATAGGCAGATCAACATTGCAGTGAAAGAAGTTTTGATGTAGGTGATTGGGTATTCCTATGGCTACAACCATATAAGCAAATGTCCCTAAAGCAAGCTAAGAAGGATAATAAACTATCACCAAAGTATTATGGTCTGTACAAGGTGTTGCAAAAGATTGGTACTATGGCATACAAATTGGAGCTTCCTGCAGCTTCTCAATTGCACCCAGTTTTCCATGTTTCATGTTTAAAGAAGGTTATAGGCGACAAGCTCCAAATTCAAACAATATTGCCAGAACTTGACGAGGAAGGAAAAATTATATTGGAACCGGAAGCAGTCACAGAAACAAGAACTCGACAGCTACGAAATCGATCAATTTCAGAGTATCTTATCAAGTGGAAGAACTTATCTGCTGAAGATTCCACATGGGAGGATGAGAATTTTATGCAGAAGTATCCAGAATTACTCAAGCGTTTAGGACAACACTTTTTTGAAGGAAAGGGGCATGTTGGGTCCCTATAATACTAGTGATTACCCCATTACTATTATAGTTATACCCCTTATTTATATTGTTGTGCCCCTATTACCCCCATATTGTTATTTCTGTGCCCCATAGAATCCCTCTATTGTTATTTTTGTGGCTTTATATTATTATTGTTAGGTCGGCTGGATTATATTGTGACTCCTTAGACTCCTATATATAGAAAGGAGGTTTTGTCATTTGAATCATCCAAGAATTGTTCATTTATGTAATGTAAAGGAGGTTGCCCCCTCGAAGAGGCTGAATTCTAAGGCATTGATCTATCTTTTCTATCTTTTCTTGAGTTGGTTTCATAACAATTGGTCACACAGTTAAACTAACCATTAACCCACTAGTTTCAGAAATTTCGTTTTTATGGGAACCACGTGCATAGGGGTCGGGGCTAATTGCACACCCCTACCACTCAGGCCCCCAATTAATTGACATGTGGTCATATAACTGCCCATAGAAACCGAACTGGTACCAAATTGTGTGCACGCCCAAAAAATTAGAGAGTCTTGGTCACATGGCGGACCATAGGTCTTAGGGCTAGACATCACTCCGAGTGCTAAGGGTTGGCCTCCTCTCTCTCTGCAGTCCTCGTTGTTTGGCGGCTCATATAACCCCATGTTGGCCCCTTTACATCTTCGTCGATGGTTCTTTGCAAATGGATTTGGAATTGTGGTTTTGATCATGGGGATGGGGCTAAGCCCTAGCCCACAATCCCACCTCATGGTCATGTGGGTATGAGGATGAAGGATGGGGTTTGAATTCCTTTCTTCATAAATAACCTTAATCTTTCCACACATATCAGAGAATTCTTTTATGAAATTTCTTTCATCTTTAGACATCCTTTTAGGACCTTCCTCATGTGTCATGACTATTGAAGCTTGGGATGTGTTTCTTCTCCTTGAAACAATTTGAGATATTGTCTCCACAAGTTCTCCTTCTCCTATTTTAAGCTTCTACCTTGTAAGCATAAGAAAAATACTTGTAAACAAAATCAAACCTTCACAATAAACTGATGCCCTGATACCAAAATTGATATGTAAATGAAAATAAAAGGTGATATACGAATTGCAAGTGAAATTTTATGTGTGTTTTGGGTAATGGATCAAGTTACTAAACACATAAACAAGTGCTTTCTAAACATCATTAACAACCAAATAGAGACAATAAACCATTTTATAAACACATAACAACAAAACATGATAAAGGAGTTCACCCCTCTTCTGGACTACATCTACTAGTCCAACTTCCAATGTAGGGCCTCCTTCATTATGGTCAAAAGTATTTGTTTACATGAATTTGTATAGCTCATAATGCAAAACAAATGTTTCCAATGGATCCATAACTGTCAGAAACCCCCATTTGGGCTCTTTCTACACCTCATTTGGAAAAAAATTGAGAAAGTTATGCATGTTACAAGAATATCAAAAATTCCATAGATAATCATCCTCCAATTCGACCCAAACTCGGCTTGAGTGCCCCAAACCCGGACCTGACATACAAATCTAGCTTATAATCTTACCCAGCGAGCGAATTTGTGAGACAGTTAAACTATCCAATAACATGCCAATTTCAAAAAAATTGTTCGTGTGGGGGCCACATGCCTAAAGGTCGGGGTTAACTACCCACCCCTTCTAGTTAGGCTCCCAACTAATTGACACATGGTCATATAACTGCCCATAGAAACCAAGTTGGTGCCAAATTTTGTGCGCACCCAAAAAATCAAATAGGCTTGGTCACATGGCGGGCAATAGGTCCTACGGCTAGCCATTGCTTCGAGTGCTAAGGGATGGCCCCCTCTCTCCACACTCTTGGTTTTTTGGCAAGTCATATGGCCCCGCGCTGGCCACTTTACATCTTCGCTAAAGGTGATTTTCAAATGGGTTTGGCGTTGTGGTTGTGATCATTGGGTTGGGGCTGAGTCGTAGCCCACAATCACACTTCATGTTCATGTGGGTGTGAGGACCAGGGATGGGGCTTAGCCCTGGCCCCCACCTCTAATGAAAAATTACTCTCAACTTAAATACAAGTTGAAATATTATGTTATCAAGAAACACATGTATGGTGCATTAGTATGGCTCGTCGTTTCTTGGTGGATGGTCGCAGGTTCGATTCTCGTGAGTGTCCATGGCCCCTTAACAAAATTTTGATGTGTCGTCTAGAGGCGACCGGGCAGCCACCCATTAGCCCATGTGGCCTTCCAACATTGGTCCAGATCAATGAACCCTCAACCAATTAAATTTCACCCTTCAAAACCAACAAACAAGAGACACTTGTAAACATACCATTGGCCAAATTATACACAATCCACTACCCAGTCACCTGCATAATCAACATATGGACTGCTGATTGGGTGTACCTCCAACCCAAATTTTAAATTTTTTGTCGTTTGGTAATTCGATGAGAACACGATATTGAGAGCATAAAATATCAATTGTGAGTGAAACGAGTTGCGTTGAATTGAGGTCACTGAGATCCATGCACTAGTATAGGCTTTGTGCATTTTTGAGCACTTTTAATTTTGAGCACTAAATTGATCCCTTGGATTAATTGATATATAGGCACTATATAGAGCATTTACATTTCTACATTGTTAGAAAAGATGGCTTTCTAGATTCATCAAAATCTTGTCTTTTCTCATTAAAAAAATTCACCCCTTAGTTCATCCTAGTGTTTCTGTTCTCATGTGCCTTCATTTGTGTTGTCCTTGATTATGAAACCACCTTAAGGATGCCCAACATTGTTGTTTCAGTAGTGAGATGTAACAGTGTCTTGGACGTTGAAAGCCAACCTATCCACAGTCATCTGCAAGCAATATACACTAGCCTTCAATCAATCAAGTTGTTGAGAAACTAATGCAAAATGAGAGTAAGCCTCTATGGAAACTTTGCCACCCTACATAGATATGAGGGATGCCAAAAATGAAAGACTCAACTCTAGGTGAACCTTCGAGTTTACTCGACTTTGCAACTGAGCTAAGCACTCCATCCTGCATAATTTACATAATTGCACTGTGTTAATGATATTTCAAGGACCAACAATCTTTATTTATAAACCATCTTTCCTCGACCACATCTACCTCCAACACTCCACTCCATTCAACTCCTTCTTCCTGGTTTTGTAATTGTTTGACAATATTGGCCATCACTAAGTCACCTCGGTTGTGCACAAACTCAAACCAAATTTAGGCATTCAAGTCTTGTTGCATGAGAGCTAGCTTTGTTGTAACACAATATATAGAAAAGAGTAGCCAAATCCTCCACCTGGAAAAAAGGATGGGGCCTTCCTCATTGATGGCACAACTAGAGTGAACTCCATTATAATACCAGAAGATTGCAAGCTGCCATCTCTAAACTCTCAAGGAGTTAGTCTTCATGCAGACAATTAATGTCTTGACAAAATTTAATTCAATGTTATTCAATATCCAAATATGTATGGATCGAGATATTATATCCCATATCAACATACAATTTTCATTCATGGGATATGTATTATATTTGGAGAACCATCATTCATTATTAACACACCTTGTTTAATGGTTGCACCTTTTTTATCTAGTAAATCTCCAACTTGGTTATGGTGCCTTTTGATATGATAAAATTCGACCTTTTCATATTTCTGAGCTTGCATCTAGTTTTTGAGTCATTGAAGGTAGATCTATTTTTGGAGCCTCTCTAACTTTGAGGAATATTTGAACTACAATTATGGATCCCTCGAAGACTTCCAATTGAGTAATCCATTTTGCAATTGTGACTTCCAATCTATGCCATAAAACAAGAAGTTATGCTCAATTATTAGTTTCTCTTCTTAATCCCCAGGCGAATTGTGTCTCTGTTCATTCCTCGGGGTGATAAATTACACCGACAGCTCCTGCCTCCCCACAATAAAATATATTTACTAAACAAATCATAAATAATTCTTAATTCTTAATATTTATTTATTAAAGTGATTAAAATATATTAATTAATTTGATTTATATTTTCATAATTTCCATATCAATAGTATTTTTTAGAAAAGTTCAATTGGTAAACATGTAAAAATGTAAAATAAATGTGAGTACAAGTTACATATTCAAATTCCTAGAAATATCTAACCCATGACTACCTAATGGAATGGCATAAACCTATAAATCATAGTGATAAGAGTATGAATGCTGCAAGTTATACCAAAAGAAAATAAACTTATGAAATGATACATTAGTTTTATATTAGAGAAACAAAATCTCCAATAACGATAAGATAAATAACAAAACCTATTGAAAAAAAGAACATATAATCCGAATATAGGGAACCTCACATTAAAAAGAAGAATCGATGAACCCCATACCTGATATCCATGATTCATTAATTGAAGGAAGAATCAAGTCGCAAACACCTCGACTGCCAAAAAATATCCTTTGGAGGTGTCCCTTCTTAAGGCTGGCTAGTTGAGTTAGTTCCAATGCTATTTCTATCATTTAATGGAACACACTTATGAAATGGATCATGTGTAGATCCCGATGTCCCTTCTTAAGACTAGCTAGTTGAGTTAGATTCAATACAATTTATATCACTTAATGGAACATATTTATTAAATGGATCGTGTGTGGGTATCGATAATCAAGTCCTTAGAAATATTTCTTAGTTTACGACCGTGATGGAATGATCCCTTGAACCATAGTCCCCGCAGCTATGTCTTTTCATCTAGTAAAGCTTTTCCAAGAATCTTGGACTTATTTTTTGGTGAGATATTTGTTGGAATAACGTATTTGGGTTATGAATTCTCCACAATCCAAGTGGTCTAGGAATCTTACAGGGTGTTGAATCAATATATGAAATCAAAAACCTAGTTTAAAAAACAAAAATCAAGAGTTGACCCAAAAATATCACTCACTTCTGATTAGAAAGCATAAAAATTCTAATAAGTATAAAACTACAATAGTTATATTAAATAAACTCCACTATAATATAGTATATAAAAACTCCATTGTGTGCAAATCTAAATATTATTTTATTATATTTAATTTGATTTGATTTATATTTTTATAGTTTCCATCTCAATAATCTTTTTGGAAAATTTCAGTTAGTAAACATGTTAAAATATAAATTAAATATAACTAAAAATTACATGTTTAAATTAAGTAAAATATATAAACAATAAAACTTAATAAAATAACTTGAACTCATAAATCATAACAATAATAATCCAAATATTAGTTATTCCAAAAAATAAATATTTTCTCATAACAATTAATTTTTAAACATTTTATTTAATATTTAATGTTAAAAAAATAAAAATTTCCATATCATATCCATGAAATAAGCACCAAACTATAAAAAACATCCCCTTATATAAGTAACATCACTCCCCAAAAAAGAGAAAAAAATAGCTCAACGAACCCCATACCCGATATCCACGATCCATTAATAGATGCGAAGAAGAATCCATGATTCCAAAAAAAAAAAATAAAAAAATCTTTTGGTGGTATCACTTCTTAATGCTGGTTAGTTGAACAATTTATTTTTAAGCAATTCATGATCACATGTAGGTTTTGGTAATTAATGTTACATCATCAAGTATTTTAAATATTTATTAGTTTATAATTTTGATGGAATTTGATCTTTTACACTTTAGTTAACATAATTATGCTCTAATTTATTTGGTAAAAGTTTTTTAAGATTTTTAAGTTTATTTTATTGTGAGAGATTGGTTAGAATCACAAGTTTAGGTTATGAACTCTCCACAATCCAAGTACTTTATAGATCATTTATGGTGTTGAATCCATCCAAGTGCTTTAGGGATCTTTCATAGTGTTGAATTCATATATGTAATAAAAAAATAGTTTGAAAACACAAATTAAAATTTGACACAAAAAAATCATCCAATCCTAATTAAAAACTACAAAAAATATAATAATTTTAAAAAGCTCATAACCATATATAAATGGAGCTGTCTTTAGTGCGACTTTTTGGATTTTCTGGGACAGTTTGATTGCGCAAAAGTTACCCATCAAACTTGTAATTTCAATAAATCCCTGCCATATTTTAAAAAAAAAGCAACTCCTATATAAATAAACTCCCTCTTAATAATATAAATAAAAATACAAAAATCTAATATATTAATTTATTATATTTAATTTAATTTCTATTTTCATCATTTTTATATCAATAAATTTTTTAGTATATTATTTCCGTACCAAAAATTATACATTTTAAATTCCCATATCCTTATGATCACCACTCTTAAAAAATAAATAACTTACATTCACAATATATGGAACATCACTTTGAAAAAACCAAACCTCAATGAACCCCATACTCGATATCCACGGTCAGTGACCATAAAGAAGAATCCACGAGTCTCCAAAAAAATCTTTTGGAAGGGTCGCTTCTTAATCCGGGCTCGTTCAGTTAGCTTTAATACCATTTCCATCATTTAATGGAACTATTTAATACAAGAAGAATCCACGAGTCTCCATAAAAATCTGTTGGAAGAGTCCCTTCTTAATCCTGGCTCGTTCAGTTAGTTTTAATACCATTTCCATCATTTAATGGAACTATTTAATACAATTTCCATTCTTTAATGGAACTATTTAAACAGATCATGTGTGGATATTGGTGATTAATGCTCCATCAAGTCCTCAGAAGTATTTATTAGCTTAGGATCGTCATGGAATCCGATCGATTCCTTAAACCTCAGTCCACATAAATAGCCAACGACTAACCAGCCTGCCATAGGGCATTAAATGCCCGGGGAGATGTAGGTTGGATAGCCGGCTAACACGCAAATTCAGAAACTAGACACTAAATAAGAAATGGGAATTTGCGTGTCACACACTATCCAGCCTGCATCTCCCCGGGCATTTAATGCCCTATGGCAGGCTGGTTAGTCGTTGCCCACATAAATATGCCGTGGTTTGGGATTTTCTTGGATTTTGAACAACAGAAATCGAGATTTAGCCAGAAACGTTTGACCGGATTCTAACGAAAAACCCTTAAAAAAAAGTCCCATATATTTTTTGATACCATTCTAACAAAAACCCTAAAAGAATTCCCATTTGTATATATAAATAAACTACCTTATAATACGAACTCCGAACTGCCTTATAATACAGTGAATAGAAACTCCTCTGTGCGCAGATCTAAGCTTGTTCTTATTTTTCTGTGGCATTTTTTCTTGTTTTCCTGTGTATTCCATATAGGCAGAGTATCTTCCATATCCATCTTGTGTTTTTTCCATTCACCTACGTGGTGTTGTACCATAGTTTAATGCCGCTGGATCAAAATCTGCTCGCTTCTCTATCTGCAGTCAAGAAGACTATGGAAAGTACTATGTGGGATAAGCTGCCAGTTGATCTGCAAATTCGAGTGCTGCTATGGCTTCCCCCATTGGATTTACGTAGACTTTCATTCACCTGCAGGTATTTCCACTTATTATTATCACATCCATCCTTTGCTATTCACTATGACCGCCACCGCCTCACCGATTCTACTTTAGTTGTTGCTTCAACTAACCTTGAGCAAGAAATGCAGAACACGTTTTTAAAGACCGTTATTTGGAAGCAAGGAACGGATGACCTGTTTCCATGGCGAAGCACGTTGTTCGACCATTTGCCCAGTTCCCGCTGGTGGTTATCTAGTTACGGCGACAGGTTCGTGTGTTTCAAAGGGCTCTTCACGACTTCGTGCAGAGAGAGGCATAAGTTATTGGTTTTTAACCCTCTCTTTCCCCACGAGTGGAAGATTTTGACCCTTCCTCCACCATCTCACGGGAGGAACTTGTATACAGTCGTCGCCTTCGACAGAAAAAATGGTGTTTGCAAGCTTATCATCTGGTACAGCCTCTCAGAGAATCTCATACTTATCAAAGAAGGTGATAACAACTTAAAAGAAGGTAACATAGTAATGGCTTTCGTTTATAACTTCAAAGAAGGTACATGGAAATCGATAACAGAATGCAGCAATGGAAGTAGTAAACATTTCTTTCTTCGTCAGAGTGCTCAGCTCGTGAACGAGCGGTTCTTGTATTGGCTCTGCACTGACTTGATTTCCTCTGTAAACACAGCATTGGTGTTTGATGTGGAAGAAGAGGTGTGGAAGGACCCAATTCCTCTGGGTAACGGCTCTTTATTTGCACCAGTCAACATGAAAAACAGCTGTGTGTGCTAAGCAAAACACAGGAGGAGCAAAATATGAAATTTGGGTTATGGAAGATTGATATGGAACAGAAAGTTTGGGGACTGATAGAATTCATCTCGTCCCCACCGATTACGGATGGAACAGATTATAGGGTGAGGGGAGGCCCAGGATACTTTTGGCTTGAAGAATGGAAGAGAAGGATAAAAAGGTGGGTTTATGATATCTCACGTCATTGCTGGCAAAATATGGGCAATTTCGGAATGCTGCAGGATGCTCAATGTTTCGCAGCCAGCCTTTTTAGGTTGGGTGCATTGGAGGGCCTCATGTATGAAGTCATCGAAGCAAAGAGCGACGAAGAAGGTGAAGAAACAACATAAAAATAAATAATATATTTGTAGGAGAAGCTGGGACGGGAAGGAATTCAGCGGGCTATGGGACTGGAATGGATATCCGGCGAGGTAGCTCAGAAACTGGATCAATGGAAACAGGATATGGATCTCGATCCGCTGCTTCAGCTTCCTCTCCTGCTGTTGGTCCAACTAGCTGTCCAACTGGCTCTTGAACAAGCTATATAAATGAAAGGGATACCGAGGGCTAGAATGGAATGGATGCTGCTGGTTCGGATGCTTACTCTTTTACTGCTTTAACCGAGTCAACTGTTGCTTCTAGGCCATAAAGGTCCATGCTAGCTAGCCACCTCGTAATGCCTGCCTACTGCACCTCATATACGCAAATACGAGCTGTCAATTCATGCCATCGATTCATGCCATCCCACTCGTATCGCCAATCCATTCAATCATATACCCGACGGCCTACCCGAATAAAGCAGCCACCTAGAGTCGTACATCCAAAAACTAGCCACCTCATACCCGTTACTCCGATGTTGCAATTTATGATTAACCCATCCATTATGTCGTCCCCATCCCAATTGGGGGCAAAGAAAAGCCAGGGCACAGGATGCTCGACTAATAAGGAGAGGTGCTCGACTATAAGGACCGGAGGGATGGAGTCACTCACTATTCTGATGGTGAGGGGCTTGACCGTTAGGGAGAGGAACTTTAGTTGCTCGACCTTAAGGACCTTTAGGTGCTCGACCATAAGGGCCGCGATCGCCGCCATCGAGAGGAGAGGAGAGGATGCGGAGCACGCTCGACCAACGCCCCCCCACCCAATAAGTAAATTGAACCTTTAGGGTGCGTAAGCAGGTCGATAGGGTGTTAATTTTGAAATAGCTTTACACAAATTATTTTGGAATATTTATAGCATATATAAATGGTTCATATTTTTTTGGTTCATATTTATTTCAAAACTGGTTATGGCCATTTTATAATATTATTTCAATAACTGTTATATAAAAGGACTTCATAATCGTTTCATGAAATTGTTAGGATATTCCGACACATAGAAAATAGTTAAGTACAACTTGGTCTAGTATAGAGTTAGGTATAGAGTTAGGTAAAGTGTGTTTCTTTACTATGTACATTTTGTAACTTACAATCCGACGGTCACGATATGTAGTGATCCGACGGTTCATTCTCTCCTCGGTATTACCGACACTTGATCCGTGGCTTAGCACCCGATTGGTCCATGATCTCTATTTAAAGAGCATGGAGGGTCATTTGTAGGGTAATCCGTCTATGAGAGAAGCATATGTAAATTTTCATTCTTTTATTAATAAATTGCCTGAAGTGGCCGCTTTGGCTCAGGCCGTGGACTGTTTCCCTCTTTGAGGGTTTTAACCACATCAAAAGTACTCGTGTATTGATCTGCGATCTGTTTATGAACGGTGTCCTTTGGTGTTCTATCTGAGGAACTTACCTTGTAAATTCCTACATGGTATCTGAGCTATTTGAGGGCCGCGTCAATTGGTGATCCAAATCTGAAGCCGGTAGAACTGCATCTGACTGCCGCTTCCTAGATCTACTATTTCTGACTGCTTTCGGGCCAAGAGGACTGCTCTGTTGTGTTGGGAGCATCTGTTCCAGTGAGGAACCCCTTTTGTTTCACACAAAAAGGTTTCTGGTAGCCCTAGCTGTGTCATTTTTAAGATCTGGAGGTATACAGTGTTTATTTGCAGTTTACAGTTATTTTCTCTCTGTTTATTTCAGTTTCGGTTTATTTAGTCTTTTTTATTACCGGATCTATACCTTTTGATTTCTGTGTATGCTCTTTGCCCTGCGACTCTGTGCGATCTGGGCAAATCAAAAACAAAAATGAATGATTTTTTTCATGCGTATTCTCTTTTCTGCTGCGCCTTAGTGTGATCTCGGAAAATCAGAAACATTGAGGAAAATATTTAGTTTCCGGCTAAAGCTAACTTCGAGCCGCAAGGTTCGTTTTTGAAAATATCTAGTTTCCGGGAAAGCTAACTTCGAGCCGCAAGGTTCGTTTTTTTTGTATGTCCGTGTTGGGTTTTGTGTTTTTTGTTTTGTAGGGAAAAAGAGCTTTCTCAAAGCAAGCACGCAACCCGAAGCATAAACCCCTCCCTCTCTCTCTCTCTCTCTCAAAATTTTTGTATAGCTCACTTGGTGCAAAGCTAATTTATGAGAATAGAGGTCTTGGGTTCAAATCTCCATTTTGTGGGGGCGGATTTTTTCATTTCCGCACATTCCCGCACTTCGTCAACGACTTCATCAAAGTTTCTTCAAAAAGCCATAACTTCTTCATCCGGAAGCTGTTTTCTGAACCATTTTTTTTTAAATAGCCTAATTTTTCAAGATCTTTCCATTGAAACACTTATTTTTAGCATCTATAGCTTCAGTTTTTTTTTTAAATGGAAAGTCCATGCCAATTTATTCTTGATAGCACCAACTACTTCCAATGGTGGTCCTACATTGTGGATTTACTTAGAAGTAAAGGTCTTTATAGAATAGCCACAGGCCAAGAGACCAAACCGAAAGATGAAGACAAGGCAACTAAATGGGAAAATAGGCAAGACCAAGCACGTGGGTTGATAGGGATGTCTATTTCTCCAGATCTTAGATTCCATATTGCAGAACTTGATACTCCTGATGAAGCAATGAAACAGATTACTAAAGTCTTTGGAATTAAAAACAAACTTAAAGCCCATCAACTTGAAAATGAATTGCTTACATTGGACCCCAATAATTTTTCTTGCATTGAAGATTTTTTGTCCAAGTTCAAGACCCTTAGACTTCTCTTGGAAGGTGTTAAGGTTAAGAAAGAAGATAGTATCCTTATCTACTCCATTCTTACTAAGTTGGGACCAGCCTATTTTGTGTTTGTTTCCACCTTCCATTCTACAAGAGAATCCTTCATTTCTCAAGGTCAAACCTACAAGTCCCCTTCCTTTGATTCCTTTTGTGATTCTTTAATAAGAGAACAAGAAAAACTCTTACACCTTGGTCTTCTTCATCTTGGAAACTCTTCTAAGAAAGCGTTAGCCGCCCAGCAGCAACCAAATCCAAAGAATCCTAAGAAGTTGTATCCTAAAAAGAATGGTCCTAAACCAAACAAGGGTCCTAAAAAATTTCAGCCTCAAAATGAAAAATCATTTCAACAAAATGATAAGACAAATAAAAACAAAGGGAAGAAGACTGATAGACATTGCAAATTTTGTAATCGAGATGGCCCCTTAGAATCCAAATTCTTTAAAAAGATGGAAGCCTTGGAAGCAGCAATGAAGAAGCATAACATCCATTCGGAGCACTCTTCAACTTCAACTTCATCTTCAGGAATGACACTTTCTGCATGTGGTTGTCAAGCATCTTGGTCTAGCTATGCACTAAATGTATCTTCTTCCTCTCATTCTCATGAGTGGCTCATTGATTCTGGAGCTTCTTATCACATGGCAAAAAACAAAGCCATGTTTTCTTCTTTAAATGGTTGTAACACCAAAAATATATATGTTGGTGATGATAGATCTCTTAGTGTTGTAGGGACTGGAACTGTTCATATAGACAATGGTTAGTTTAATGATGTATTATGTGTTCCAACCTTATCCTGCAACCTTCTATCTGTATATCAGATAACTCATTCAGGTGAAGGTAAAATTGTTGAATTTTCACCTCACGATGTTGTAATTAAGGACCTAAGAGATCCTAGATAGATTTTAGCTACTGGCATTGCTGATGATTCTACAAGGTTGTATAAGTTTCACAACTTTGGGTCATCAAATATTCCCTCAGTGTTTGTTGCTCATAATGATGAAGTGAGCAAACTTTTGCATGAGCGATTTGGTCACTTAAACTATCGCTCTCTTCAGAATCTATGTAAAGAAAATATGGTGACAGGTCTTCCAATGGTATCTTGCAGAGATGGTGTTTGTTCTGGATGTGTACTCAGAAAACATCATCGGGACAGTTTTGAAAAACGTGCCTCTTGGCACGCCTAAGCCCCTTTACAGCTTGTGCATAGTGATTTATGTGGTACACTTCGAGTTGCTTCATTCTCTGGCTACAAGTATTTCTTAACTTTCATTGATGATTTCTCCAAACGCACTTGGGTATACTTCTTAAAACTCAAGAGTGAAGTATTTAACATGTTCTTGGCCTTTAAGGCCTTTGTTGAAAAACAATCTGGACATCAAATTCTTAAGCTAAGATCTGATAATGGCAGAGAATATGTTAAAAACACATTCATCAACTTTTGCACTGAGAATGGAATTCAAATTCAATATACTGTTCATATACTCCACAACAAAATGGTGTAGCTGAAAGGAAGAATCGCACCTTAAAGGAAATGGCTAATTGTATGCTTCAATCTAAAGGACTTAGTCTTAATTATTCGGCAGAAGCAATTAACTATGCAAATTACATAATAAATCGCACTCCTACTAAGGTTTTAAAGAATATCACTCCAGAAGAAGCATGGAGCTCAATCAAACCAGATGTAAGTCACTTTCATGTTTTTGGAAGTGAAGCATGGGCCCATATTCCAGGTGAGAAACATAAAGCTTTAGAACCTAAGAGTGAAAAATGTATTTTTGTTGGATATTCTGAAGATGTCAAAGGATATAGACTTATTCAAATTAAGTCCAAAAATGTTATCATTAGAAGAGATGTAAAGTTTGTTGAAAATATATCGACCTGCGAGCCTAGATCGACGGATGTGCCACCTCTCCCTATCTCTTCTACTTTTGAAAATATTTCTTCTTCAGATGATGAAAGCGAGGATGAAAATCCTCCCCCACCTTCTCAGGATCCTCCTTCAGCTCCTCAGCTTCCAAAATGGGTCCGTGCTACTCGGGATGCAGCAGGTGATCTTGTCGGTGATCCCACAGATCAGCGATGTACACGTTCTTAGTTCGAGAGAGCCTCTTCTTTACTAGCTCAAGCTTCAGTGAATTATGATCCTGACACCTGCAGAAGCTTCAGACCATCCAAATTGGGAAGCAGTTATGAATGAAGAATATCATTCATTATTGGCAAATGATACATGGGATATTATTCCTCTACCAAAGGGACGAAAACTTGTTAGATGCAAATGGGTTTACAGAACCAAGTATGGACCAGATGGGAAAGTTGATAAACATAAAGCTCGTCTTGTTGCTAAGGGTTTTTCACAAGTTGAAGGCATTGACTACATAGAAACCTTCTCCCCTGTTGCCAAAATGAACTCTATCCGCCTTGTTCTTTCCCTTGTTGCTTCTTTCAAATGGGAAGTCCATCAGATGGATGTTAAATCCGCCTTCTTGCATGGGGACTTGCATGAAGAAATCTATATGGAACAACCTATTGGCTTTATACAAATAGACTCTAGCCTTGTATGTCGACTTAAGAAATCCCTTTATGGTCTCAAGCAAGCTCCTTGAGCTTGGTATGCCAAAATGGATAACTTTCTTTTAGAATCTGGCTTCTTTACGAGTCATTCTGACAATACTGTCTACACCAAGAAAGTGGGAAACTCTCTTATCATTCTTGTTCTTTATGTTGATGATCTTATCCTGATTGGTAGTGATCCCATCCTTATAAACCATGTGAAGTCTAGCCTTAAAAGGAAGTTTAAAATGACAGACTTAGGACACTTACATTATTTTCTTGGTCTTCAAGTCTTGCAATCCAAGGAAGGTATTTCCCTTTCTCAGTCCAAGTATGCCTGTGATATTCTACGCCATTTTCACATGGAAGACTGTAACCCAGCCCCTTCTCCCTTTCAGTCTGGAGTCAAACATTCAATCACTTGTACTTCTCCTGAAGTTGATGCTACCTTATACTGTCAACTTGTAGGAAAACTTTTGTATCTAACCCATACTCGTCCTGACCTTTCCTTTGTCGTTGGCCTTGTTGCCCGGTTTATGCAAAACCCACATGAAAGTCTTTGGAAAGCAGCTAAAAGAATCCTTCGTTATGTTCGAGTTACACTTCAGTTTGGGATTCATTACAGTGCCGAAGCAGCTCCTCTATTGGTTGGTTTCACTGATTCTGATTGGGCTGGTGACCCTGATGATCGGAAGTCTACTGCATGTTATGTGTTCACTCTTGGTTCAGGACCTATTACATGGGCTTGCAAGAAACAAGGTGCCATTTCTCTTTCTTCAGCAGAAGCAAAGTATCGTGGTGCCGTAGAAGCTAGTAAGGAAGCCTTATGGCTTTGTCAGATCCTATCAGAGTTTGGTTTTCCACAGCAGCATCCGACTACACTTTGGTGTGATAATCAAAGTGCCATTCAGCTATGCAAAGATCCAGTCCAACATCAGCGCAACAAACACATTGAACTACACATGCACTTCATCAGAAAGCTCATTCACAACCATGTTCTTGAAGTGCAATATTGTTCAACATATGATCAAGTTGCAGACATCTTTACAAAGGCTCTCACAGAGGCGAAGTTCACTAAACTTCGATTTATGGTTGGAGTTCAGGAAGTTGTCACTAAGGGGGGATAGGCTCTAGTGCCTCCTTCCTTCTCCTATTGTGTCATATTTGTAAATCATTCAATCCTATCCCAAGTTGTTCTTAAGGGGGGATGTTAGGATATTCCGACACATAGGAAATGGTTAAGTACAACTTGGTCTAGTATAGAGTTAGGTAAAGTGTGTTTCTTTACTATGTACATTTTGTAACTTACAATCCGGCGGTCACGATATGTAGTGATCCGACGGTTCATTCTCTCCTCGGTATTACCGACACTTGATCTGTGGCTTAGCACCCGATTGGTCCACGATCTCTATTTAAAGAGCATGGAGGGTCATTTGTAGGGTAATCCATCTATGAGAGAAGCATATGTAAATTTTCATTCTTTTATTAATAAATTGCCTGAAGTGGCCGCGTTGGCTCAGGTCGTGGACTGCTTCCCTCTTTGAGGGTTTTAACCATGTCAAAAGTACTCGTGTATTGATTTGCGATCTGTTTGTGGGCGGTGTCCTTCGGTGTTCTGTCTGAGGAACTTACCCTGTAAATTCCTATAGAAATGTATATATGCAAAACTTTAAAAAAAATTGTATATGTTTTATTTTTCATTTTTTTAAAGCACTTGTTTTTAAGTAGAATTTTTGGACTTTTCTGTGTTAGAATTATGTAGAAAATTTTAAAGTGAAATCTTGATTTGTGTTATTTAAATTGGTTTTTCAGTATATATGGATTCACCAATGTGAAAAATCTGTAAAATACTTTGATTGTATAAAGATTTCCCATCAAACTTATAATTTCAATAAATTCCTACCACAAAGTTAAACTAAAAAACCTACCAAAAAATCGACTCCGTCCCTCTGCCTCGTGAATATGTTGTGTGGACTCGGTAGAGAAAGAATAAGATCACCCTTCCTCCCGTTTTTGGGGCTGGCCCACCAAACACCTGTCACCAACAAGCAAGCGTAACCATTCATTGTCCTATCCTTTTCCCAATTCTTTCATTGAATTCGCCATGGTAGACTAAATCCAATCCATGGAAGTATTGAGCTCAATTGTCAGCAAGCGCGACTTACACTTGTACAATGAATTCGAATTAATTCTCCATATCTATTATAAAACACATTATTATTTTTATAGTTAATATTAATAATAATTTGAAATAAGGTTAAAATTTAGTTATTCCTATGGATTTTTTAATTTTAATAATATTTTAGTATAAATTTAGGCCAATTACCTATTTTAAGCAAGCGTAACCATTCATTGTCCTATCCTTTTCCCAATTCTTTCATTGAATTCGCCACGATAGACTAAATCCAATCCATGGAAGTATTGAGCTCAATTGTCAGCAAGCACGACTTACACTTGTACAATGAATTCTCCATATCTATTATAAAACATATTATTATTTTTATAGTTAATATTAATAATAATTTGAAATAAGGTTAAAATTTAGTTATTCTTATGGATTTTTTAATTTTAATAATATTTTATTATGAATTTAGGCCAATTACCTATTTTAAGTGGATGGTAAAAATTTAAAATTTTTAAATATTCTACAATATTTTTAATAATAAATAAATTAAAATATAATGTCATGTGAATATAATTTATAGTTTTTTGACCAAATATTATTAGTAAACAATAACATTATTCCATGGTATTGCTATAAAGCATATTTCAACCTCTCAAATGGTGGGATTGCTTTTTCAGTGCAGAGATGATGTCCATATTTTCAGTATTGATACACCAATTGTAACTAAGAAATATGTTGGCATTATATGCAGCGTCATTTCATTAACCAGTAACAAGACACGACCAGATGGAACTTAATTAAAGTGATGATGTAGATGTGCATAGTCGGATACTTGTAAGAATTAGTGGGCACAAGAAGTCGGATAATTTTATCACAATAATGGATTTCCACTAGCAATTTGCGTGGAATAGTTTTTCTATCTGTCAACTTTACGGTATTGCTTCTATCACAATCCAAATGGGGTTTGAAGTTTTTATATTTAAAATATGATATCATATGAATATGATTTATGGTTTTTTTTACCATATAGTATTAGTAAACTATAGTATTGTTCCATGGTATTGCTATAAAGTATATTTACAATTTAAGAATCTCCATCATAAGGTAGAGGAGAATGTGCATACTAAAATCTTATTCCTTCAACATCACATATATGCCACAAAAATGTTTTAATTCTTATTCCAAAATATTGTCATAGCAGGTCACTGATTCAATTGTCTTATCTTCGTCGTTGTATTGTTCTTGATAATTTTGGTATAACATGTTCATAGAAGAACTCTTCCTTCAAAATTAGATGTTGTAACAAACTTGTAGTACCTCTAGAATTTGATGCTTTCTACAACAAGATATACTTCTTTCATCATTTGTTTATTAAATTTCAAAATATTGAGATGTCTTGGAGGGCATGGATCTTAGTTTTATGAATGCCTTCAATTCTCACAGGTTCACAAAGTTTTGTCCTTTGTTCATATTAGTTCCTTTTGAACTTTTCCTTCCCTTGATATAGAACTTACTTCAGTATGCGAATCATGATGCTTCCACAAGATATATTACCAAATTGTTTATGCATATTTATCATGTCACCACTTCATAGAGATATCAATGCTAACTTCATTTCAGAAAAATATGTCACTTGCAACATAGAGAATTTATACTATCATGGATACTTCCATTACATATATGTAGGAGCTCATGTTAGTTAGTTTTTGGTAGCATCGGATGTGCTCTAGGCATGAAAATTGGTGGAGAGGCTAAGTTACATGAGTTCTAAAGAACCCATAAACCGTTTGGTAAAATTCAACCCGGATTGTATTTTATTAAAATAATTAATATTTTTAATCGGGTTCCTAAGTCTAAACTTAGGAAAATTTAAGTATTAATGGCTATTAATCAAAATATGGGTGAGAATGATCTAGAAGAAGGATCAAGTCAAATTTTAATCTTAGATGTTGATTAGAGAATTAATCTTGGTCGTTGAAGTCTCAACCAGAAAATTATAAGAAGAAGACGTGGGGTTCATTTGGAAACACACGTGGACAGAATGAATTGATACAAAATTCGATTTTTGGGGCTAGGAAGTTGAGAAATTCGAACTAGGTGATCATTCTACAACATATGGGCAGGGATAGTTCGGGAGTACTGACATAGAGGCAGACAAAAGCTACTGGAGGCAGCACAACAACTAAGAGGACTGACGTTGGGCCAATCTGGGCCCACACATGCTTGACACAAAGCCAAAAGGGCTAGCACAGAAGCAGAAGCTTCCCTCCACACAAAAAGAGGGAACTGTTAGGGAACTACCGGAACAACAAGGCAGGTTGACGCAGTAGGCAAAAGAGACAGTACAGAGATGACGCAAAGCTTGTAAGGCTAATGCAGGGCCATCGCAGAGGTAGTCGGGGTTAGCCAGTTTTGCTACCAGATCAGCCGGAATCTGCTGGGTGAAGTGAGGTAAAACTCATTTAGTTTTCCGCCATCATATTTTCTCTATCACTATATTGTCGGGAGGGCATCCCACATTGTATTCAGAATTACTGCTTAATAGTAGAAAACCCTCAAAGTTGTTGCACCGGTTTTCCTGCATTAGGTTTTTCAGGGGACTATTTTGTCCAAAAAAATTGTGTCCTATGTATCTTGTTCTTTGCTCAGTTTTTTTCATGTAATCAAATATTAAAGTAGTGTAGGCTGCAAAATTAATTTACTTCAATATCTAGAAAATAATTTGATAATGTATATTAAAACAAGTAGGAGAAGTAAATTCAGTTTTTGCTACAGTAGGGGTTCCTCAGACTAGGAATTTCACATGGTATCATAGCATTGATTTTGAAACAGGAAGAGCAGATCCAACACTGAGCAGAGAGGCCAAAAGCTACACTTGGTAGCAATTCGAATCCCCTTGAAGGGATTGCCTAGTCCTTACTAGAAAGCAGAGATTGCAGAGAAATCTCTCTCTAAGAGAGTCGATAGAGTGGTACGATTTCTAGTTCGTGAGTTTGCAGAGGAATAGGGAGTGACACAGAGCCTCAGCGTAGTGCTTGAAGGATGTTGTTTCTTCCAGGGCATAAATCCATCGGAAAAGAGTGAAGACACATTGAAGGGTAATATTCTCCTCAGAGAACTTTTCAGCAGAAGTTCGAACTTCTCACTTACCAGGAAGTAGTGTTGAGCAATGATTAGAGTGGTCAGTTCAACAATTTGGGTGAGATGGCATCAAATGGTCTTAGAGATCATGGCAGGTTGGAAGGTGCTTCCAACTATGTCATATGGAAGACCAGAATCTTAGATGTTCTAGAAGAGTACGATCTTAAAGCCTACATGTACTATACCTAAGGGGGTAGTATGGGGTATGGAGGGAGGTACCCAAGGGAATAATGTAATAATGGGATAGACCATAGTTAATAAATAAAGTGGTTAACCCACATCATGTAAAGGACCACAAGTAGTAATGTTATAAGCCCATGGTGTTAGATATATGGTATTGAGAGAACCATGGTAATGACCCATGGTATTGTATGTTGAATCATATATAGAGGCTAGAGACTCCCCATTGAGAGATGTCAAGAATTATTGTATTGGAAAGCATATGGCTTGTGGAGTGTTCTCCTTCCTTAATGAGTGATGGTATGGTGTTACCCTACCTCAAGGGTTTGATCAATAAAGAAGCATTTCTATCTATTTATCTCTCATTATTTCTGAGTATATTTTCATTTTCATATATTTGTAGGTCAAATATATTATAAGTGGTATCAAGGAAGGAAAACACTCAAGATTGACGAAGATATGTTTTCCATGAGTGCTCGTGCATCTCCAGGAGGGAAATGGCACAATATTGAGCTGTAGTGGGGAGGGCTACCTGTCGGCAGGATCCATGAGGAAGTATACCTCTTAGTTTAATTCCTTGCTATGGGAGCCCTGTTGGAAATATTGAGGGGGGGGAATCAGTATTCCTTTTCAATTGTTATTTTTACCAGTTAAATCATTTATATTTAGAACACAAAAATGAACAATAGGAGTAAATTATTTTATTAATATAATCTTTACAATAAAACAAGTACAATATATATAAGGCTCCAATCTGTTGCCAAGCACCAACTTGGACTTTTTGTGTGGCTCCAACCTCCAGGGCACCAACCCTATCTTGTCAAGGCACCAACCTTGGATTTAGGAGCACCAACTCCAAGGACACCAATCCTTCCAATTCTGAGGCACCAACCCCAAGGGATCCAACCCTATCTTGTCAAGGCATGTTTGATAGTAATTCTCTGCTCCCAAAATCTTCTTTACTAAATTCTGTCAATTTACAGCTTCAGTGTAGTCTCCATGCTACAACATCAATGAGAACCTGTCTTCATATGAAGGAGTCTTCACAACTCTTCATATTGTCCACACAGAGTCTGCAAAGTTACCTCATGATGATATCAAATAGCCATCATGATCTCCAATAATGTCTCCACACAACTTCAGTGTGTCTACAATGAACTGCACTAAGCTCTGCACAAAAACCAACTCTCTATTTCAAGCCTCTATTCTCACTTTCACGGTAAATTCTTCAGGCGTGACTGCTTCTCACTGTTCTTGTTGTCACGATCTCTTACTTCCTAGAAACAAATTCACATACGCTTCAATGCTGGTGATGGCTACTGCTCCCTTCAAGTGATGTCAGATGAAACTTTATTTTTCCCTTCACATAATTGTTCTTCAGGTTGCGTTATGTACCTGATTAATATATCATTGGTTTGAGCCTTTCAAAAGTTAACTCGATCAAAAAAGTTGCTCATCCTTCGACTTCCTCCTATCCTACTGGACCTACCGCTTGCTCTCTTTCTTCCAGTTCACCCATTTTGAACTTTCCTTGTTCTCTGTTATAGATGCTTGACACGCTTGACCTTTGGCTTCCTTTTTTGCTCGCTTGATCTTTGGATTCCTCTGAACTTGCTCGACCTTTTCGATTCCCTCTTCAATCACTTGATATTTAGCTTCCTCTGCGCTCACTCCACCTTCTTCGCTCGCTTGATCTTCAGCTTCCTCTGTCTCTTCGAGTTCACCAATACTCAAAAGACACATTCATTTGGAAGGGATGACAAATTAAAATAGTGTTGCATATTAAAATTATATCAGAGAGGCCCTTTTCAATATTCATACAATAGACTCATTATTTACGGAGGATTTCATAAGAGAGGCTATACCCATAGGGAGGTCCCACATGCCACGTCACTGCCTCAATTTGCAATCGTAACTTTTGGAAACTCCCACAATCGCAACCCTTTGGCTTCACGATATAACATTGTCGATGCCCCTATTTCTGATGGATGCAACATTCCAATAAAAATCTATTGATAACTCAATCAGATCCACAACTTATATCACAATCGGCGGTCGGGTTCACAAGAATTTTCGCAATCGGCAGTCTGGCAGTGTCAACCCTTTTGAACTTTGCGATTCAACGGATGTGATATTTAGTTAAGCCATGCTATAATGGTGTAGCAGGTTCGCAATGCTATCACAATCATAGTTTTTCAAGTGGCATTCCTTTGTGATACATAACTTCCAATGTAGATGTGATATACTATTAAATCATGTTATAATGGTGTAGCAGGTCCACATTAATATTGCATCGTTGATCTCATATTTAATATGATGGTTTTTCATCCACCCGATCAACAAACCCAATTGTCGATCCTCCACCATTTGATCAAGGCACGCTGGATCCAATGGTTCGTAACAATATCAGCCGGGGAACTTGTGCAACACTTAGCCACCTTTACGAAGCTGATAAGGATTATAAATCCTTGATCTATAAAAGTTTGGGTACATTATTGAGATTAACATCTGATCATTTTGTAACCCGATATCCATTGGATATATGAGATCATCAAATCTACGACCTGTGGGTCTTTAAATAGCACACAGGTTAACAACAGGCTTAACCCCCCCCATTGACTATGACGTAAGCATTGAAAATAAGATCGATGGCTATGATTTAGTGCGGGCCTTCAGCCACGATCAAAATAGACGTACACTCCTACTCCCATTATTCTAATAGTTGTGCTCTTTATTTTATTCTTTACTTGCTCCGATGACTACGTACACTACTACCCGCACTCTTCCAATAGCTTTCTTCTTGTGGCTTATCTTCCTGTGAGCTCCGATAAATCTATTTATGCTCCTCTACCGATGTGTTCCTCTTTGCTTCTTCTTATATTTCATGTGATGTCTCTGATATGGCTCTTACTCTTGGCACATGCGATAGATCTGCTTTGACTTGGCTTGTTGCTCCTATGGCTTCTCTTCACTCCTATGACTTCTGATACATTGCTTCAATATCTCTACTTATGCTCCTCCGTTGTTTTCTTCCTATACTTCCAATATGTCTCCTCCAATGTTTTCTTCTTTACTCCTCTGATATTGTTGTTGCTCTTTGTTCTCTCGATAGCACTTACCCTTGGCCATATGCGATAATCTGCTTCCTTGATGGCTTCTGATGAACTCTTCCTCTTATTCTTTGACTACTCCCATTCTTGACTTCCAATGGCTTCCAATGTCTTTCCAAGGACTACCCTCATGGCTTTTCTCCTTGGCTTCTTGCTCCTATTTCTTCACGAATCTGCTCTGCTTCTCCTTGGCTTGATACCATCATTTAGTATCCTAGAATATTTCCATATTGACATCAATGACAATCTAGATCAACAATCTCCACCTTTGTCATTGATGGCAATATTCTTCTTCTCTCCCCCTTTAACATCAATGGCAAAGGAGTGCTCAGGGACTCCCCTTGTTGAACTACTCACCTTATCTTACTACTTCTGTTCTTTATGAGTAGTAGATCTTCATGGGTATGTTACTCCCCCTATCATAGTGCTCTTCTTTTTACTCAAGATAGAAGGATTGATGCCTTATAATCAACTTGCACATTATACCTTCTTCATGTCTAAAAAAAACTACTTTATCATGGCTTCAACAATGCTTAAGGAAGCTCTGCTTCAATGCTTCCAAACAGATTGCAAATAGCTACACACCAAATGTTCAAGTCCAAGTTTTTATGCTTCATGTCTCCACAGTCAGAATTAAGAGGCCTTCATAGTCCGAATCAAGAGAAAATGCCACTGAAATTATCTTTCTTGCTATGTTTCTTCAGATGATGATTCCTTTGTATCTTTGTTCTTCTCCTTAAGTTACTGAGCTATATTTGACTGCACAACATTCTCCTTTCTATAGTCCTTTTTGATGAGCCATCTTTTCCTTTTGTTCTTGTAAAAGTCTCTGCAAGTTATCTCCACTAGCAAATTTTGATATCCCATCTGTGACTGTCTTTTAAATTCTTTTCACTGATTGGAATCTTTTTTCAATGCTTCAATTTTGTTAGATACTGCCAACTACTCTTGCTTCAAGCTTCATTCCCAGATGTATATGTCTATTGGAAAGGGACACATTCTCAAAATACTGTGTAGCTATGCTTTACTCAACTTCTGTAATACCAACAACATAGTTATTAGCCCTATTTCTCTAGCAATGGATGGCCTTCTCTACTACTCCAATTTCTACTTAGTGATCAAGTGGAAAACATCTTCAACAATAGTCCAAAGAATGGTTATAAGATCATGTTCTTCAATGTAGTGCTCCTAAGAAATGATCTTTATTAAAGAATGACTTTTAATATAGCTCATCAAGGATTACATAAGGCCCATTCATAGATGGCTTCTGCAAGAATTCTTAATCATCATAACCTCCCCCTAACTGTATGCATGATCTTCCTTTTGGAAAAATCTCCCCACCAAATTCTTAGATTGTCGAAGATCAGGTCAACAACATGTGTTGTTGGGTGGAGAGTTCAGGGGACTTTCGAATTGTATTTGCTTCCTTCTCCATACTTGTGTAACTTTCTTTTCTGGCATGGCTCTAGCTTGAGAAGGTGCCCAAATCAAGTTACAATTGTGTGCCATACAACCAATGTTATGACACTTGAAGCATTCTATGTTGTTCATGAATAAGAATTCATGACTTCTTCTTGTGAAATTGCTTCTCAAAGATTGATGGGGATCATTATAAGCCCTACAATCTTTTGCCATGTGTCCAAAGTTTGTACGCGAATAACAATCACCAAGAAATAAACTTTGGTACTTAGGAGATGGAGATTTCCTCGATGTACTTCTGAAGCCTTTCTACCTTGAGATCCTTTGATGATAATTATTGCTTCTCGCATCCTTTACATCATCTACATTTCTTCTTGGAGCAGGATTTATTTCGTTGTTGCCTTCACTGTTCTCCTTTCCTTTCCTGGAACTAGGAGCATCAACATTTCTTTCTGGCTTCCTCACATCCTTTTTGTTTGGAGCATTATCATTCTTGTTTGAGGATTCACCTTCATAGCCAAGATCTGATTTATCAAATGGGAATCTTTGATGGTTAAGCATGTCATCCAAGGCTTGAGAGCTCTTCAAGATTTTGTCCATCCCTTCAACCTTTTTCCTGAGGGAGACAATCTCTTCTTGCAATCTTTCACAATGAGTATTCTTCTTAGCAAGTTGTTTCTCAGTTTCTTCCTTGATATGAGTAGCTTCATTTGCTTCTATTTTAAGGGAGAGGATATCTGACTTCATTTTGAATATTTCTTCATTTTCTTTTCCTAGACTACTCCCCATTTCTTCCTTGATTCTTGTAGCTTTACATGTTTCAGCCTTGAGAAGGTTAATGTTAGATTTTAATTTGAATATTTCTCCATCCTTTTCTTTTAGTTGACATATCTAGTGTTTCTCTCCTTTTTTGCTTCATCAACATGTCCTTCTATGATTGCCAATGCTTCCATTGTCTTCTCAACTCCTTGTGCTAACTTTCTTGCTTCTTGTAGTTTATATTTGAGAGAGGAAACCTCTACCTTGTACTGACTAATCTCTTCTTCGAGTTTGTTCAATCTCTTGTGCCTTTGTTCAAGTTGACTTGACAAGGTATCTTCCAGTTTCTTTGCTTTATCCAATTGATTTGTCATGGATATGACTTCTTCATGGTGCTTTCTTTTTCTTTGATAAAATTCCTTCTTAAGCTTGGCAAGCTCTTCATCCCTTTCTTGTACTTGAAGCTTGACAAGGTCAAGTCTCTTCCTTGTTTGGTCTTGGTCACCAGCTAGTGGCTTCTTCTTAAGTTCTTCATTTTCCTTTTTCAAATTGATAATATCTTCCATGGTAGCAATAAGTTTAGTGAGGAGATCTTCTACAAAATCTTTTTCATTCTCTTCATCTTCTAGGTCTTCTTTAGCCTTGATGTCATAATTCTCATTTTCAGCTTCTATGATGGGTTCTGGATTTCCTTCTTGGTTTCCATCATATTCTTGACTGGTGGTCATGGTCAATGCTCCTTTTGAGTGAAGGTCATAAAGTTTGTCCAATATACCCTTTGCTGACGAACATTTTCCTAAGTTGTTCTTTATAGAAGCAGGTAGCCCATTCAAGATTTCCTTCATTTCTTTCGCATTATACTCCTTGGATTCTCCATCCATCATGCTATCAACAATCACTGATTTCCAGATTTCAATTCCTTGATGTCAGGTCCCTATAATACTAGTGATTACCCCATTACTATTGTAGTTGTATCCCTTATTAATATTGTTGTGCCCCTATTGTCCCCATATTGTTATTATTGTGCCCCATAGAATCTCTCTATTGTTATTTTTGTGGCTTTATATTACTATTGTTAGTTCATCTGGGTTATATTGTGACTCCTTAGACTCCTATATATAGAAAGGAGGTTTTGTCATTTGAATCATCCAAGAATTGTTCATTTGTGTAATTTAAAGGAGGTTGCCCCCTTGAAGAGGCTAAATTCTAAGGCGTTCAACTATCTTTTCTATCTTTTTGTGAGCTGGTTTCATAAGGTTTGGTATCAAAGCTTTGGATACTAGGGTTTCGCTGCTCCAAATAGGTCATCATGGAATTTTTTCTATAATTTTTTTTCTGTGACGTTTCAGAAGCTAAAAAAAAAACATTTGAGATGAAATTGCACTAAACCTCAGGTCCGAATTTCAGAGCTTTTCGCACTATATTTGCGAACATATGATTTGAGGAAGTTGGTATTTTTGTAGACTCCTAAATTACATTCCAAACAGGTGACCGGGGGAAAATAGTCATATCATTCTCTCTGAGCATCGGATTGAAATTTCATCAAAAGGTACAGAAATAGGACGAACTGTAGTTTCTTATATATATTTTTAGAGCCAAAGGTTTGATCCAGGTGGATCTTGGTGGCCACCTACCAAGTCCACCTAGACCCCCACCATTGTTTCTCTCAGCATTTTTAGTTTCCTTAATTGTAGCACAACTTACTCTTTAGCAGTTTTTCGAGTCCTGAACTTCCGGAGCCATTTTTAGGCCTTAAACGACGTTTTTCGTGAAATTTGGGGGCAACATGGGTCCATGGACCGATGTATCGCTTCCCAAAGTGGTAGTGCTTAGATAGATTTTTCTAACGAGCTATTGTACGGGTCAAATGGAGATCGTATGCCAAGTTATGACCCAAGGAAGTTGATGTACCAATTTACCCAAACAGGGCCCAGAGTTTGGCATTTCATCTTCTAGGGTTAGGTTTTGGAATATTAAGGGTTTTCCATTATTTCTCGAAAATAAATAGGCCTTCGAGCCTCATTGTAACACAGTTGAGAGGCATGTAGCCACCACATCTCTTCTCAGAGATAAGCTACCATTGCCCTAGCTAGTTTATTTCCATTACTGTTTGTAAGCATAATTTAGTATTTTTACATTAATGAAATGAAGTATTATTTCCAATGCATATCTGTGTTTATGGTTATCTCTATAATTTTTTGCATTCCTGTTTAAGTCTGGATCAGTGGTATTAGAGCGGTCTACTTTTTCTCTGTTTTTCTTTGCATGTCCCCAACGAGGTCGGGATATAAGGAGTTAGGGCTTGAACTGGTCGAACCTTTACAAGACCAGCCTCGCATATCTCGATGGCTTCCCATGGCGGATGAGAAGAAAGATGAGGGGGTAGGAGATCTTATTAAAATCGTGCTTGAAGAAGCCCTCGTGCAACAACGAAATGTGATGATGGACAACTTTGCCCAGATCCTTCTGCGGCTACCCAGAAGCGACGCATCGGCTTCTAGTAGCTACTCTGGAAACGCCATGCCCTTTAAGGTACAAGTTAATTTTGAAATGCCCATATTCGAGGGTCAGATAGATGCAAATGCTGTAGATAAATGGTTAAATCTGCTAGAAGGTTATTTTTCTGTTCATGAATTTTTGAGTCGGGAAAAGATTGTTTTCGCTCTTCTCAAAGAAGCCCCCCACGTTAAGGACTAGTGGGGAACCTATTGCGAGCAGAAGGATGAAAGTACCGGCTCACTATTTTCAGCTGCACCCACCTGGAATTCATTGTGGGATGCCATCAAGGAGCAATTCTACCCTGTCGGAAGCTATGAGGAATAATACATAAAGTGGACCACGTTGCGACAGGGAAGGGACCAAGACGTGTCGGAGTTCACCAATCTTTTCCATACCCTTCGCACAAAGTTGGGTATCAAGGATTCGAAGGTGCATTTCATACTCAAATACCGCGGCTGCCTGCACAAGTACATCCAGGAAGAAATAGAATTCTTGAACATCTCCTCGCTCGGTACCGCATACCGATACGCCGTCAAGGTCGAGCATAAGTTTAAACAAAATAAGTGAAACTTTGGATCTGCAAATCCAAAGAAATGGAAAGGTGCCCCTAAACCACAGAACAGAGGACAAAACTAAGGCGGGGTAGCCCAAGACAACCCGCGAAAGCTGCAAGCAAAGAACACCGCCACGAAGCCGAAAAAGGACACGAGAAAATGGTGTGAGTTCCATAAGAGCTCCACTCACAACACTAGTGAGTGTCGGGCCAAGCAGTCACTGGTGGCTGAACTAAAGGTTTCATAATTAGATGCATGTTCCAACTCTGAGTCAGAACCCGACTAGGGGAATGACAAAGGGAAGCAGATCATTGATGTAGATCCCAACACCACTATTACTACCGCCAAGATCCAGAAAAATGAACCCGAAGATTCAGAGGAGGAGGAGCGTCTCTTCCACACCCAGATGTGGGTAAAGGGCTCCTCGCTATAGTTCATTGTCGATAGCGGGAGCCAAAAGAACCTCATTTTGGTAGAGGTCGTGAAGCGGTTGGGATTACCAACCACAGCACATCCACAACCATACACCAATGGGTGCCTTCACCAAGGATGGGATCTTCGCGTGAGCTAGCAGTGTCGCCTTCCATACAACATCAAGCCCTTCACGGATGAGGTACTGTGTGACATTTCTCCCCTTGAAGTTTGTGATGTATTATTAGGACAACCATACTTGTGGAAGTGACATGCTGTGTATGAATCAAGGCCTTGTGTTGTTATTATTACATTGAGAAATAAGTTGTACAGGATACCAGAGGTAGCACCACCTATCGCCATCTCTTTGATTACTACAAAACAATGCAGTAAGCTCATTTCCAAAACCAAGAAATTTTTTTTTTCTGATGATATGCCCTCAAGGAAAGAAGAAGACACTGGCCACGACCTCCAGACAAGGCCCCTCCACACGACAACTACAAATGGACAAGGTCGTGGAGGAGTACGAGGACATCTTCACCTCCCTCGCAGGGGTTCCTTTACACTGTCAGGTCATGCACTCCATCGATCTAACCCCAGGTGCGCTGATACCCAATGGACCAATTTATTGGCACTCTGTTCTAGAGAATGATGAAATCAAGAGGTAGATTCAGGAGCTCCTACAGAAAGGTCACATCCATCTGAGTTCATCGCCTTATGGGAGCTCGATCGTGTTGGTACAGAACAAGGATGGGACTTGGAAACTCTGTATTGACTATCAAGTGCTGAACAAGATCACTGTCCGTAATAGGTACCCAATCCCATGGATTGATGACCTCCTGGACCAACTAAAGGGGGCGAAATATTTCAGCAAGATTGATCTGAAGTCGGGATATCGCCAGGTACCAATCAAACCCTCTGATGTGTGGAAGACTGCCTTCAAAGCCAAGGAGGGCCTTTTCGAATGGTTGGTTATGCCTTTCGAATTAACGAATTCTCCTGCAACCTTCATGAGGCTAATGGATGACATCTTGTGGCCATTCACCAACTCATTTGTAGTGGTATACTTGGATGACATTCTGATCTTCAGCTAGAGTTGGGAAGAGCACCTCCAACACATCTGACAGGTTCTCCAAACATTGTGGCAACACAAGCTATGTGCCAATTTGGAGAAATGCACTTTTGGCATGACCCAGGTTCAGTATCTGGGATACATTATTTATGAGAAGGGGTGCATGTGGATCCAGCCAAGATCCAAGTCATTCTGGATTGGCCATCTCCAACCACTCTGACAGAGTTCCGCAGCTTTCTAGGTCTTGCCAACTTCTACCTCAGGTTCGTGTTGGGGTTTTCTCATATCACTTGGCCCTTGAGTCAAGTCACCAAGGGACGACTGAAAGCAAAATTCTTTTGATCTGAATCTCAACAGAAGGCATTCATAGAGTTGAAAGATCGCCTCTGCATAGCACCAGTGCTCGCATTACCAGATTTACAACAACCATTTGAGGTTGAGACAGATGCCTCTGACTATGCTATTGGGGCAGTCCTTACTCAACACGGGCATCCAGTGGCATATCACAGTGAAAAACTTTCAAAAAAAGTCCGAAAGTATCCCACTTATGATGAAGAGATGTATTCCATTGTGCAGGCCTGCTGAGAATGGAAGAATTACATTTTGGGGAAGGAAACGGTCATCCACACAAACCACCGACCCTCACAGTTCATATAGACCCAAGGGAAATTGTTGAATGATCGCCATTAGAAGTGGTCTACATACCTGCAACAGTTCCATTTGAATATCAAGTATAAGAAGGGTAGCACCAATAATGTTGCAGATTGCCTCATTCGACCACCGATCATGGTGTTAACCCCCATGCTCAACTCTTGTGGGCACGAGACTTCTGATAGGCCACTTCTCTACAAAAGCGACCCAAAATTCGGCCACACATACCAGACACTCTTGGAGGGTCGGCATGTTCCAGATTTTCACCTCTAGGATGCCCTGTTATGCCACCTAGGTCACTTTTTTGTTCCTTCAAGCGAGCGTGCCAAGATGATTTGGGAAGCACACTACAGTCGGGCTACTGGGCATTTTGGGGCCGAGAAAACGGTGGCAGTACTTCAAAAGTATTTCTATTAGCCAAATCTTGGACAGGATGTTGGGAAGTACATCAGATCATGTACTGCATGTGCCATTGCCAAACTGACCATCAAGAAGCAAGGCCTCTATGCTCCCCTGCCTATCCCTAGTCAACCTTGGGAATCCATCTCCATGGATTACATGTCAGGCCTTCCTTCCACTAAGCATGGAAATGACTGTGTTTTTGTGGTTGTTGACAGGTTCTCAAAGATGGACATTATGGCGGCCTGCAAGAAGAATATCACAGCAGAATCCACTATTAAACTCTTCTTTGAACGAGTGTGGGTGCACTTTGGGATCCCATAGTCTATCATCTCAAATTGAGACAGTCAATTCCTTAGTACATTTTGGTCCAGTCTCTGGTGAATGCTAGACACCAAACTCACTATGTCCACAACCTTCCATCCTTAAACTAATGGCTAGAAAGAGGTTGTTAATAGGATGATTGTGGACATTCTGTGCATGTACCACTCAAAGAATCCATGCACATGGGACGAAAGCCTCCCCTATGTTTAGCACAGCTACAACTGAGCTCTTCACAGCTCGACTGGCCACAGCCCTTTTCAGGTGGGCTTGGGATTCCAACCACTATGCCTCATTGATGTGGCCATGCCACTTGCAGCTACTCACATAGATTCTGCTCATGTCCAGTCTGAAATAGACAAGGCAACTAGCGCCATTGAGCACATCCAACATATTCAGCAGCAGTCCCATGACATTCTGGAGAAATCAAATGCCAAGTACAAGAAGCGACATGATCAACATCCGGTGTCACACAAATTTCAGGTGGGCGACAAAGTCTAGTTGCATTTGCAAAAGGAACGCCTTACTGGAGCCTATCAGAAACTGAGACCACTCCGATATGGTCATTAAACCATTACTAATGTTGTGGGAGACAATGAATTTGAGCTCAACATTCCCCCATTCCTTGTCATACTTTCCACCGTTGCTAGACACATCCGACATTGTAGAACAGCTCACACCCACAGAATTAAATCCCGATTGCATGGAACAAGCTACAACTGATCGGATCATGGACACACAGATCAAGCACACTCGCCAATAGAATATCCAACTGTATCGAGTTGTCAAAGCACGCCAACTCCTTCACCAAGGCAAGTGTCTCACCAGGGACCAAGTTGAACAAAAGTTTCCTCATCTCATGGAGGAACTCAACGCAATGGGGACCATTGCTTCCTAAGGGGGGAGGAATGATTCAAGTGGATCTTGGTGGCTACTTACCAAGTCCACCTGGACCCCCACCATTGTTTCTCTCAGCATTTTTAGTTTCCTTAATTGTAGCACAACTTACTATTTTTAGCAGTTTTTCGGGTCCTGAACTTCCGGACCCATTTTGAGGCCCTAAACGACATTTTTTGGGAACTCTGGGGGAAAAATGGGTCCATGGACCCATGTTTCCCTCCCCAAAGTGGTAGTTCTTGGATAGATCTTTCTAACGAGCTATTGTACGTGTCAAACGGAGATCGTATGCCAAAGTTACGACCCCAGGAAGTTGATGTACCAATTTACCCAAACGGGGCCCACAGTTTGGCGTTTCATCTTCTAGGGTTAGGTTTTGGAATGTTAAGGGTTTTCCATTGTTTCTCAACAATAAATAGGCATTCGAGCCTCATTGTAACACGGTTGAGAGGCATGTAGCCACCACATCTCTTCTCAGAGATAAGCTACCATCGCCCTAGCTAGTTTATTTCCATTATTGTTTGTAAGCATATTTCAGTATTTTTACATTAATGAAATGAAGTATTATTTCCACTGCATATCTATGTTTATGGTTATCTCTGTAATTTGTTTCATTCCTGTTTAAGTCTGGATCAAGGTTTAAACAGTGACTTGTGGCATGTCGTACAAGTTAGCTCTACTGAACTAGTCTATAATCAGGTCACTGTGGGAGATTTGGCATAACTCTTCCCTAGAGGATCCAAGTTGGATCAGACTAGTGGCATTGGAAAGAGGACGTAGAGGGCTACTAAATGTTGCAATTTCAGAATTGGATGATCTGAAATTACAATGATACATTAGATTCAATATCAAGCTCCTACAAAGTGAAAAAAGGTGTGTAGTTTTTATTTAATTTTTGCATAAGCTTGGTTTGAAATATTAGTTTGAAGGAATTCAAAGGGCATAGTAAAGCATTATTATCAGTAATTGATGCGTCGAGGAAAGAAAATGCAAACACCTACTAAGAAACCTGAAAGCTCTAGCATGACTCATGAATAAGAGGAAGAAATGCAACCTGATATATCAAAATTACGAGACCAAGTGCAACAAGTGTTACTTGCACAAAAAGCAACAAAATATAAGATGGATGGTTTAAAGAAAGATGTAGAAGCTAAGATGGATGGTTTAAAGAATGGCGTAGAAGCTAAGATGGATTGTTTAAAGAAAGACGTAGAAGCTAAGATGAATGATGTGGAAGTTAAGATGGACGATTTGAAGACAGGCATGGAAGATTTGAAGACAAGCACAAAAGATTTGAAGACAGATTTGACAAAGTTTCTACAAGAAATGCTTACTAATGGTGAAAGGATAGTAAAGGAAACGCATGATGAGAACAAAAGAAATGATAATCATGATTTCATAGAGTCTAATGTTGGATCGAAGACCCACCATATTCCAAAAATCGAGAGGAAGTTTGATGGCAACGATCTCGCAACATGGATATTACAGATGGAGCAATTTTTTGATATCAATAATGTGCAAAACACGCAAAAGGTACGTATTGCAACTTTATATTTATGACCAAATCAGTTTGTATGGTATCAATGGCTTTTCTCTCGTAAACAAATTATCACTTGGGTAATTTTTATGGAAGAATTGACAGCACATTATGAGGATACAAAAAGAAACAATTTTTTTAGTCAATTGATAAGTCTCAAACAAAAGGGTTCAATAATGGAGCACATTGAGGAGTTCCAAAAATTGAACATAAGGGTAAAAAATATTCCAAAGGAACATAGGATTGATGTGTTCATAGGGACTTTAAAGGATAATATCCAACATGATGTTCGCCTTTGGGAACCTGATTCATTAGAGAAGGCATTCAGGTTAGCAAGAAAAATGGAAAGCAAAAATATGGCAACCAGGAAGCATACCACTCACAACTATAAAGATGTAAGTGTTGTTGCCCCTAGTCTTCCACAACCTATAAGGTTGACACCACAACAATTGGAAGAAAAAAAGAGGAAGAGGGTTTTGTTACAGTTGTGATAGCAAATACACTAAAGGTCATAAGTGTGCTGAGAAGAAATTATTCTACATAGATTGTGAAGAGGAAGAATAAAAGGAGCAAGAAAGGTCAAAAGAAGAGGATATACTCCAGGAACAAAGCCTAGATAAAGAAAGATGAATCCAACCATATATTGTAATGCATTGGCTGGAATTACCACTCCTCAAACCATCAAGATAGAAGGACAAATCAAGAAGAAAAAGGTAATAGTGTTGATTGATTGAGGGAGTACCCACAATTTTATTCATTGCCAGATAGCAAAAGAATTGAATTGCTTCCTATATCCTGCACCAAAGTGTCAAGTGATGATTGCAAATGGAGGAATGATAAATTTCTCTGGAAAGTGCCATAATATCAAGCTATTGATGGGATAATATGTATTGACTAGCCCAATGCTTTCCATTCCAATGGGAGGTGTTGATGTTGTACTAGGAGTCCAGTGGCTACAATCCTTGGGTACAATAGCTTTTGATTTTCAAGAACTTTTCATGAAATTTTCTACGGAAGGAAAGGAAGTTGAATTAAGGGGTATTGCAGGGAAACCAGGAAAGATAATCAGCTCTAATGGTATGACAAAGCTTCTAAAAAAGGAACAAAGAGGTGTAATTGCACAATCATGTTCCCTAGATGTTTTCACATCAGAATCATCTATTTCTAGAGATCTCCAAAAAGTCTTGGACAATCATTCCAAGGTATTTGAGACTCCCAAAGGTCTCCCACCTATTCGTGATCATGATCATGCTATTCATCTAATTCCAGGAAGTTTTCCTCCAAACATCAAGTGTACAGATATCCCTATGCCCAAAAGAGTGAAATTGAGCGTATGGTTGTAGAAATGCTAGAGGCTGGTATAATTCAACATAGTCAAAGTTCTTTCTGTACTCTATTAGTATTGGTGCAAAAGAGCGATGGATCATGTTGCATGTGTCTGGATTATAGGGAGCTCAAAAATATCACTATTAAAGATAAGTTTCCCGTTCCTATCATTGATGAATTACTGGATGAATTGCATGGATCAATATATTTCACCAAGTTGGATCTTCATCCAAGATATCATCAAATCAGAATGAAGACTGAAGACATTCTGAAAACAGCATTTAGAACTCATGAGGGTCATTATGAATTTTTGGTCATTCCTTTTGGCCCTACCAATGCACCTTCTATATTTCAAGGTTTGATGAATTCCATTTTCACACCCTTCCTTAGAAAATTTGTGTTAGTATTTTTTGATAATATACTAATCTACAGCAAGTCTTCGAAGGATCATGTTGAACATGTTGACAGGGTGCTACAACTATTGGAGGAGAAACAATTATATGAAAAAATATCCAAATGTTTCTTTGGAGTACAAGAGGTGGAATATATGGGTCATATTGTATCTCATGAAGGAGTTAAGGTAGACCCTATAAAAATTAAAGCCATTGAGGAATGGAAAATTCCCACATCCATAAAGCATTTGTGAGGATTTCTCGAGTTGACAGGGTATATCGCAAGTTTGTTAAGAATTATGGGAGAATAGCAGCACCTCTAACAACATTATTGAAGAAAGATGCATTTTGATGGACTCCAGAAGCAACAAAGGCCTTCGAACATCTTAAAGAGGCAATGTGCCAAGCATCGGTCTTAGCTACAAAGGACTTCACAAAAACCTTTATTATGGAATGTGATGCTTCAGGAAATGGAATTGGTGTTGTTTTAATGCAAGATGAAAGACCCATTGCTTTTGAAAGTCGTCCAATCAAGGGAGAGTTTTTACACAAAGCTATTTATGAGAAGGAAATGTTGGCAATACTACATGCACTTAAGAAATGGTGACCCTACCTAATGGGAAGACACTTCAAGGTAAAAATGGATCATGATAGCCTTAAATACTTTTTAGAACAAAGATTATCCTCGGAAGAGCAAAAAAAGTGGGTCACAAATATGTTGGGTTGACTTTGAAATCATCTACAAAAATAGGGGGAAAAATGTGGTGGTAGATGCACGCTCAAGAAAGGATGAGCATGTGGAAGCATTGTTGTGTGCCATTTCTATTATCCAACCAGATTGGATAAATGAATCAAGGGAGGAATGAAAGAATGATGAAGAAGTGTGGGCACTTATTCGAAAGTTACAACAAGATTCTAGTACATTTGATACATTTAGCTAGCAAAATGATTTGTTATGGTACAAAGATTGCTTATACCTCTGTAAGAATTCCCAACTCAAACAAAAGAATCTTATGAAATTGCACACTTCTCCCTTAGGAGGGCGCTCAGGATTTTTAAAAACTTACCACAGGGTTAAGAAGGAAGTTTTTTTGGATGGCCTTAACTTGGATATTCAAAATTTTGTGGCAAAATGTTTGGTTTTCCAAAAAAATAAAGTTGAAACAATTAAGACCCCGGGTCTATTAAAACCTTTATCCATTCCAAGCCAACAATAGGAGGAGGTTTCAATGGATTTTATCACAAGTTTACCCAAGTCTGAGGGAAAGAGTGTCATCATGGTGGTAGTTGACATACTTACCAAGTATGCACACTTTTGTGTATTATCACATCCATTTAAAGCCAGTACAATTTCTACTGCATTTATGGAAACAATTCAAAAGCTACATGGAAATAAAAAGATTATTGTAAGTGACAGAGATCCCATTTTCACTGGAAATTTTTGGACAAAATTATTTTGTTGTCTTGGTACTCAGTTAGCCCATAGCTCATCTTATCATCCTCAATCCGATGGGAAAACTGAGATAGTAAACAAATGTTTGGAGGGATATCTTCATTGCATTGTATCTGATAAACATGCACAATGGGTCAAATGGTTGCCTCTGGCTGAATGGTGGTATAACACTTCCTTCCATACAACATCAAAAATAACCCCATTTATGGCACTTTATGGATATCATCCACCATCTATAACATCATATTTAAGAGAAAAATCTAAGGTTCAAGCAGTGGAACATCACATCGAACATCAATAACAAGTCCTCCAACTCTTAAAGGATAACCTCGTGTTGGCACAGAATAGAATGAAACAACAAGCAGATCATCATCGCATTTTAAATAAGTTCTGATGTAGGTGATTAGGTATTCCTATGGCTACAACCATATAAACAAATGTCCCTCAAGAAAGCTAAGAAGGATAATAAATTATCACCAAAGTATTATGGTTTGTACAAGGTGTTGCAAAAGATTGGTACTATGGCATACAAATTGGAGCTTCCTACAGCTTCTCGAGTGCACCCAGTTTTCCATGTTTCATGTTTAAAGAAGGTTATAGGTGACAAGATCCCAGTTCAAACAATATTGGCGGAACTTGATGAGGAAGGAAAAATTATATTGGAACCACAAGCAGTCACAAAAACAATAACTCAACAGCTACGAAATCGATCAATTTCAGAGTATCTCATCAAGTGGAAGAACTTATCCATTGAAGATTCCACATGGGAGGAAGAGAATTTTATTCAAAAGCATCTAGAACTACTCAAGCATTGAGGACAACACTTTTTTGAGGGAGATGGGGATGTTAGGTCCCTATAGTACTATTGATTACCCCATTACTATTGTAGTTGTATCCCTTATTAATATTGTTGTGCCCCTACTATCCCCATATTGTTATTACTGTGCCCCATAGAATCCCTCTATTGTTATTTTTGTGGCTTTATATTATTTTTGTTAGGTGGGTTGGGTTATATTGTGACTCCTTAGACTCTTATATATAGAAAGGAGGTTTTGTCATTTGAATCATCCAAGAATTGTTCTTTTGTGTAATGTAAAGGAGGTTTCCCCCTCGAAGAGGCTAAATTCTAAGTTGTTCAACTATCTTTTCTATCTTTTGTGAGCTGGTTTCATAACACTTGAGTCTTTAATAAATTCCTCATTCTTTCTTCCCATATATTAAAATTTCCATTGAACCATGGAGCCTTTGTCTTCTATTTTAGTGTTAGAGGAAGACACATCTTTAAGAGGATTGGAGACTTTCTTCCTTGGCTTCGCCATTTGTGTTCTAAAGATAAACCTTCAAGCTATTAGGCTCGGAGTGAATGTACTAGCTCTGATACCAAATGTTGGAAATACTAGGCGGGGGTGGGGGGGGTGTTGAATCAGTATTCCTTTTCAATTGTTATTTTTACTAGTTAAATCATTTATATTTAGAACACAAAAATGAACAATAGGAATAAATGATTTTATTAATATAATATTTACAATAAAAAAAGTACAAGGCTCCAATCTGTTGCGAAGAACCAACTTGGACTTTTTGTGACACTCCAACCTCCAGGGCACCAACCCTATCTTGTCAAGGCACCAACCTTGGATTTAGGAGCACCAAATCCAAGGACACCAATCCTTCCAATTCTGGGGCACCAACCCCAAGGGATCCAACCTTATCTTGTTAAGGCATGTTTGACAGTAATTCTCTACTCCCAAAATCTTCTTTACTGAATTCTGTCAATTTACAGCTTCACTATAGTCTCCATGCTACAACATCAATGACAACATGTTGTCATATGAAGGAGTCTTCACAACTCTTCATATTGTCCACACAGAGTCTGCAAAGTTACCTCATGATGATATCAAATAGCCATCATGATCTCCAATAATGTCTCCACACAACTTTAGTGTGTCTACAATTAACTGCACTAAGCTCTCCACAAAGACCAACTCTCTATTCCAAGCCTCTGTTCTCACTATCACGGTAAATGCTTCTGGCATGACTGCTTCTCACTATTCTTGCTGTTGCGATCTCTTACTTCCCAAAAAAAAATTCACATACGCTTCAATGCTTGGGCTGGCTACTACTCCCTTCAAGTGATGTCAGATGAAACTTTAGTTTTCCCTTCACAAAATTGTTCTTCAAGTTGTGTTATGTACCTGATGAATTTATCATTGGTATGAGCCTTTCAAAGGTTAACTCGATCAACAAAGTTGCTCGTCCTTCGGCTTCCTCCCATCCTGCTAGACCTTTGGCTTCCTCTTGTCTTGTTGGACCTACCACTTGCTCTCTTTCTTCCAGTTCACCCATTTTGAACTTTCCTTGTTCTCTGTTATAGATTCCTGATACGCTTGAACTTTGGCTTCCTTTTTTGCTCACTTGATCTTCGGCTTCCTCTACTCTCGCTCGACCTTTTGGCTTCCTTATTTGATCTCTTGATCTTTGGCTGCCTCTACGCTCACTCGACCTTCTTCACTCACTTGATCTTTGGCTTCCTGATCTTCGACTTCCCCTGTCTCTTTGAGTTCACCAATACTCAAAAGACACGTTCATTTGGAAGAGAGGCCAAATTACAATAGTGTTGCATATTAAAATTATATCAGAGAGGCCCTTTTCAATATTCATACAATAGACTCATTATTTATGGAGGATTTAATAGGAGAGGCTATACCCATAGGGAGGTCCCACATGCCACATCACTACCTCAATTCGCAATCACAACTTTCAGAAACTTTCACAATCGCAACCCTTTGGCTTCACGATATAACATTGTTGATGCCACTATTTCTGATAGATATGATATTCCAATAAGCTTTGTTTGATAACTCAATTGGGTCCACAAATTATGTCGCAATCGGAAATCAGGTTCACAAGACTTATCACAATCAACAATCCAACGGTGTCAACCATTTTGAACTTTGCGATTCAACGGATGCGATATTTAGTTAAGCCATGCTATAATGTTGTAGTGCGTCCGCAATGCTATCGCAATCACAGTTTTTCAAGTGGCATTCCTTTGTGATACATAACTTCCAATGCAGATGTGATATACTATTAAATCATGTTATAATGGTGTAGCGGGTCCACAATAATATTGCATCGTTGATCTCATCTTTAATCCGATGGTTGTTGATCCACCTGATCAACAAACCCAATTGTCGATCCTCCACCGTTTGATCAAGGTGTTCTAGATCCAATGGTTCATAATGATATCGGATGGGGAACTTGTGCAATGCTTACCTTTACAGAGCCGGTAGGGATTATAAATCCTTGATCTACAAAATTTCAGGTCCGTACTTGAGATTAATGTCCAATCATTTTGTGACTCTATATCCATTGGATATATGAGATCATCAAATCTATGGCCAGTGAGTCTTCAACTAGCACATGGGTTAACAATAGGCTTAACCCCCACCGTTGAATATGACGTAAGAAATGAAAATGAGATCGACGGCTAGGATTTAGTGCAGGCCTTCAGCCACGATCAAAACAGACGTACACTCCTACCCCCACTCTTCTGATAGTTGTGCTCTTTGTTTTCTTCTTTACTTGCTCCAATGACTACGTACACTCCTATCCCCACTCTTCCTATAGATTTCTTCTTGTGGCTTATCTTCCTGTGATCTCCGATAACTTTGTTTATGCTCCTCCACCAATGTGTTCCTCTTTTCTTCTTCTGATATTTCATGCGATATCTCTGATATGGCTCTTACTCTTGGCACATGCGATAGATCTGCTTTGTCTTGGCTTGTCGCTCCTATGGCTTCTCTTCACTCCTATGACTTCTGATACATTGCTCCAATAGCTCTGTTTATGCTCCTCCATTGTTTTCTTCCTATACTTCCAATATGGCTCCTCTAATGTTTTCTTCTTTACTCCTCTAACATCGTTGGTTCTCTTTGTTCTTCCGATAGCACTTACCCTTGGACATATGTGATAACATGCTTCCTTAATGGCTTCTGATGAACTCTTCCTCTTATTCTTTGACTACCCCTGTTCTTGACTTCCAATGGCTTCCAATGTCTTTCCAATGACTTCCCTAATGGCTTTGCTCCTTGGCTTCTTGCTCCTGTTTCTTCACAGATTTGCTCTGCTTGTCCTTGGCTTCATATCACCATTTAGTATCCTAGAATATTTCCATATTGACATCAATGGAAATCTAGATCAACAAGCCCAAGAATCAATAGTAGAAAGATGGAATTAATGTCACATGATGCAATGGATTGTTTGGAGAGATAGCTGAAGTAGTAGTGGGAGTTGTAGTTTATATGCAATAGTGATAGTGGCAGTGTCATGAGTAGCAGTAGCATAATGTTTGTGGCAAGAACAGTGTAGAAAGGAGATGCTTTAGAGACAGAGCATCATGGAATTGGACATTGTTGCTTGGACATTGTTGCCTCGCTAAGAGGGAGTGTTAGTCTTTGGTAGCATCAGATGTGATCTAGCCATGAAAATTGGAGGAGAGGCTATGGCACATAATTTCTAAAGAACCTAGAAACTGTTTGGAGAAATTCCATTTGTATTGTATTTTATTAAAATAATTAATATTTTTAATGGGGTTCCTAAGTCTAAAATTATGTAAATTAAAGTATTAATGGGTATTAATTGTTGAATTTCCATGACCTTGGGTCTAGATTAGAGTCTTAAAATAACTGACACTACCAAACAAATAATATCAACCATAAACTACTTTGCACAGCAAGAATATAAAGCAATAAATCACATATGCACAGAACATAAACAACCTTTTAATTTTTCAACCCAACTTTGTTATATTAACATCATATAATACAACACTCTAGGGCTCCCATACCAAGGATAATGGCCCTCACACATCCACTAGTACACGACCATATACTATAACCATATGGTTGTAGCATCTAATAGCTCCTCTCAGTCATACCATGTACCTGTCAGGTCCTTTGGCTCCCGATCTACAACTCTTGCCTCTATCAATGCTCCAAGTCCATCTGGCCAATGAATCTTGATTATCCAATTTGCTCCCTAGTTGTGCCTTCAGCCATCAAGGCCACAACACATCGAGACTCCTGACGAGTTTTTCACAACTCCACTTGTGAACAACTCTCAATCTTCCCACTGCTACTCTTCACCTACTCTCAGACTTCAACCAACTATGGTCTTCTTGTGCTACAATGATGAAGACCAACATAGGGCATGGAGGACTGCCACCTATCATTGCAAGATTTCCATCTCCTACAATGAACACGATCTAGGAGGACTTCCCTTCATCTGCTACAGAAGTCCTTCTCCACACACATGCCTTGGGCTACACAATCCTGCTCCCAGTTGATCAGACCCTTGAGCTTATCAACAACTTCCAGGCTAGCAGTCACCTTTCTCCATCAAGGTGTTGCACTTCAGCTTCAACATGGACACTAACATGTTGTCCTCCGATAGACCATAAGTATCCAATCTCCTCCAAACTTTGTCTTCTCTCACGCTACCGTCCAATAGTCCTCGAGAGACGAAGTTCATGTTGTAGCATCTGCTCCTAGTTAGGGTATCCCCACACCTAGGAGACCCTTACACATGGCTACCCATAGACTCTACCAATCTGCCATGTCTCCTCACCTTGGACACCATCAATCCATCGTACATGAGTTGATCTTCAACATACCTTGTTTCCGTCCTCTTGCCTCTTGATGTAATGTGACTTTTCTCACCTTGGCTGCTTGGTAGGCCTTCCAATAGTTCACGTAGGATCAACCAAACAAATTTTAAGGGTACCTACAATCAAAACATCAAACAGATCCTTGCAAGATTGAACCCTTGACCCAATACACCTCTAAGCATGTTTTTATTCACCACATTGCACTATCTTTGTGGGATTTTTCACTAGGGCATTGGATCAAAAAATCTTCCCCCTCTCCTTGACTCCCACAACTTCCTTTAACCAATCCAATGTTGGTCAATACAATGACCCAACAAACATCAAATGTTGTGCCAAAAGGCATACATCATTTCACTAATTTAGGGCTCTCTGTTTCCTGGACTGGTTAGGGAACTGTAACAATAGACCTGATAGCCTTCAAAATGTGGCCAGAATAGCCTTCAACAACTACAGATGCCTTTCCAAGAGGGGAGGAAAGCCTTGGCTGCAATGTTGGGTTGTTCCAACTCCATTCCACCCTTCAAGCTCCTCTTATCCACTGCGTCTTGCAACAACATGTTTTCCCTTGGCTGCGATGGCCCTTCTAAGGGTTATTCCTTCACCCAAACACCCTAAAATAGTCCCCCGGCCTCTCAGCCTCCAAGATCTAGGCTAAAACCCTCTTCAACATCTCCTCGGCCTCCTGAAATAGCCTCCTAACACCTCATTGTTCTCTTCTTGGCTTGTTGTGGCTAGGCGGAGAAGTTTGAACCCTTCCTTGTGTTTCTTGCCCCAAAATTGATCCTAGCTTGCTCAGAAAACACCCTAAGAAACTCGTCCTTCCTGCAAGGTGTACTTGGCATTCAAATAGTCATAAAGAGTCCTAAACACAACCTCTTCTCCTTCGTTGGAATCAATCCTAACCTGCTTCCATAAAACAGAAGTAGTCTCCTCCTTCTTCCCTAATAAAGTTCCTCTCCTTGTGCCTCCAAGATGCTTAAAATGACTCCACTAGTCCTCAATATATAGCCTTTAAGGCCTCCAAAGAGTCATTTGAAGAGACACCTCTATTTTATTTTCTCAAGTTGGCCTACTTAAAAAATCAATAATTACATCAACTTCAAAAATTCATATCTCCAAAATGGGACCTTGGATTCAGATGATTTTTTATGCATTGGAATCGTCTTTCCGAGAACTATCATCATCATCCATCACATTCCATAAATCCATCATGGATTTGTCCCAAAACACAATGGCTTCCAAAATCCCCAAGCTTGGGTCCTCAAGCCCACAAGGCCATTTGTGGCGCTTTGAATTCCAACCCTCGAATGCTAGGGCTTGGAGTACCTCCCAAGCTACATAAAAATCAGCACTCCCTCTTAGCGAGGGAGATACCTACAAGACTAGGAATTAATATGACAATGAAACTAGCCCACCTGACATCCATCACTACAGCATACCATGTAGATGAATTCAATAATCTTGGTAGTGCCTTTACCTCGCCATATCTGAACCTGAAGATATCAATCCTCCATAGGGATGCTCCCTCTGAGGCTAGACTCCCTATGAGTCTATGTGATCTCTGTTGGCCCAGATCTAGAAGCACTCATCCTCCTAGATCAAATATCAATCGTGAAAATCCCACCAAACTCGGATATGCAACACCATGATCCAATAAAAACTCTAACCTGCCAATATCCAGTTCATCACATGAAGCCATATCGATCAACCTGATCTCGTCTATACCAAAGAAACCCTCGAGTTGTCCCAACCATCCATGGCACATCAACAAAAGTCCATGATCAACACTCTCCCCTACAACAAACTGTTGTTCACCTGGCTCACCACCAATCCACTAGAACTCCCACCCAATATTGTTGGCAAACCATTCAAGACCACATCTCCATGTCTTTAGCTAAACCCTTTGCTCCATGATCTAGACACCTACAACTTCCTCTGAGTTTCTTCAAATTTTTAATTTTTTAACCCAACTTCGTTATATTAACAACATATAATACAACATTGGAGGCATCCTGTACCAAGGATAATAGCTCTCATACATCCACTAGTACAAGACAAGATACTCTGACCATCTGGGTGTAGCATCTAACATCTCCTCTCAGTAATTCGATCAGATCATGATATCAAGAGCATACAATATCGATTTTGAGTGAAATGAGTTATGTTAGATTTAGGTCACTAAGATCTACGCACTGGTATAGGTTTCGAGCATTTTCAAGCACTTTTGATTTTGAGCACTAAACTATTCCCTTGGATTAATTGATATATAGGCACTATATATAGTGTTTAAATTTCTCCATTTTTAAAGAAGATGGTTTTTGAGATTCATCAAAATCTTATCTTTTCTCATTATTCTTAAAGAAAAATTCACCCATTAGTTTTAAATAAATCTAATGAATTGCATTAAAATTTACAAAACCTATAAATAAAAAATTTCATCAATAAAGTTCTCAAGATAGAAATGGGAACTATATAGTTCTTACTATAACTAATTTTAATCAAAGAAACAAAATATTGTGAATACCACTAATCCTATACCTACCTACATTATTTGAACAATATTACAAATAATAATATACAATTATATATATATATATATATATATATATATATATATATATATATATATATATATATATATATATATGTATATATATATATATGTATATGTATGTATATGTATGTATATGTATGTATATATATATATATGTATATGTATGTATATATATATGTATATATATATACGTATATCTATATATATATATATATATATATATATATATATATATATATATATATATATATATATATATATATGTATAGATATATAGATATATATCTATGTATATATATATATATATATACATAGATATATATCTATATAGCTATACATATATATATATATATATATACATATATATACATATATATATATACATATATATACATATATATATATATATATATATATATATATATATATATATATATATATGTATATATATATATCAGTTAGTTTATATTAATTCAACTCGAAAATAGGTGAACAACTTTACATTCAGAGCGAAATCTACATCTTCATTGTTTTATAATTTCACAAAAAAGTTTTGCTTCTACCTAGCTAATTACTATCTAAACTCCTAGCATCATTTATTTTATAGTCTCCAAAAGAATCCATTATACACTATATACTTGCAGACCATATAAACCAAAAAAATTAACCCCTAGCATCTTGCCCATGTTCACAATTTCCTTCTTCTTCTAGATGAACAATCTCCTCATGATGGGGAGGGTCCTCATGCATAGGTTGTTCAAGAATTCATCCTAGTGTTTCCCTTCTCATGTGCCTTCAATTGTGTTTTCCTTTATTATGAAAACCACCTTAGGGATTTCCAACATTGTTGTTTCGATAGTCCACCTTGAAAGCCAACCTATCCAGGGTCATCTGCAAGAAGTATAAACTAGCCTACAATGACTCAAGTTGTTAAGAAACTAATGCGAAATGAGAGCAATCATCTCTGGAAAATTTGTCACCCTGCTTAGATATGAGCGATGCCAGAAATGAAAGACTCAAATCTAGGCGAACCTTCGGGTATAACCAACTTTGTGACTGAGATGAGCACTCCATCCTGCATAATTTCCATAATTTCACAGTCTTAATGATATTTCAAGGACCAACAATCTCTATTTATAAACCATCTCTTCTCGACCACATCTACCTCAAACTCTCTACTCGCATTATATTCCTTCTTCATGGTTGTGTAATTGTTTGACAATATTGGCCATCACTAGGTCACCTCAGTTGTGCATGGACTCAAACCAAATTAAGGCATTCAAGTCTTGTTCCATCAGAGCAAACTTTTCCGTAACACAATATATAGAAAAGAGTAGCCAAATCCTCCACCTACAAAATAGGATGGGGCCTTCCTCATTGATGGCACAACTAGAGTGAACTCCATTGTAAAACCAAAAGATTGCAAGCTACCATCTCCAGAATTTCAAGGAGTTAGTCTACATGTAGACAATTCCTATCTTGACAAACTTTAATTCAATGTTATTCAATATCCAAATCTATATGGATCGGGATATTATATCCCGTATTGTTAAAATTGAAAACCAGGGCAAAACTTCATGTGGGTCATCTTATTCATGGCTAATAATATTTTTATTAGATTCCTCTCGTCGAGAGGTGTAGGATTGATATAAATATCATCCAATTCCGATAAGTATTCATGGAGATATGAATTTATTTTGATTATGGAATTATTATCAAGCCAACCTACAACTCATGTAGGCTCAGAAGCCCAACAGTCACATCTATTCACCCACCAACGTTGTGTATAAATATAAGAGGACTTTTTCTCATTTAGACTCACTCATCTCATCACATCTCTCTCTCTCTCTCTCTACTGCGCAGATATGATTCTCTTCTTTGCTGCGCTGAAATGGGTCTCTCTCTCTCACACATGTGAAGCCGGAAGCTGTTGAATCTGAAGCTGCAACTGCAAAAGTAAAGATTGACTTGCGTGGCCTAGAAGATCTCCTCTTTGGAATTGTGTTGTAGGTTCATCTGAACCTCCTTTGAAAGCCACAACTTTTGGTGGTTGAATGAAGTCAATCTGACGAACGGTTTGCAAGATATCGACTGCCCTAGTTTGAAGCCGGAAACTGCTGAATCTGAAGCTGCAACTACAGAAGTAAAGATTGACTTGTGTGGCCTAGAAGATCTCCTCTTTGGAACTGCGTTGTAGGTTCATCTAAACCTTCTTTTAAAGCCGCAACTTTTGGTGGTGGAATGAATTCAATCCAACGAATGATTTGCAAGATATCGATTGCCCTAGTTTGAAGCCAGAAACTGCTGAAACTGAAGCTGCAACTACAGAAGTAAAGATTGAATTGCGTGGCCTAGAATATCTCCTCATCTGAATTGTGTTGTACGTTCATCTGAACCTCGTCTGGAAGCCAAAACTTTTGGTGGTGGAATGAAGTCAATCCGACTGTCGGTTTGTGAGATATGGTCTGCCCTAGTTTGATAATGAAGCCGCTAATGCTGATGCTACTGATCTAGGGTTTGCTACTGCTGATATGAATCAGATTTATGGTACTATTTCTCTCTGCTGAATTATTGAAGATAAAAGAAGATTTGATCAAAGGGTTTCCCCACACATTGTGGGGTTTGTCCCTGGCTAGCCACCACATCTTGTGTCTCTTGTCTTGGCTTGTTTTCTGTCGATCGTTTAATGTTTTATCTGCACTTTACTTTATGTACATGTGATTGCTAATCGATGGAATATAATAAGAAAAAGAAGTAAACTTTTATAAGCATAGAACATACCATAAATTAACATGGTATCAGAGCTGAGGTGAAGACAAAGCCCGAGCAAGAGCAAGAGCAATCATTGAAGAGAAGATTGGCAAGGCTATCCTAAAAGAACTATGGGGTACTCAACACTCTTTCTTGCCGAAGACAAGCTCCGTGAGAACTATCACGAATGAAAGATGTCTATCGATCTAACCCTTGAAGATCAAGGAGTGCTGGACCATGTAAGAGACAATATTGTTGAGCCTTCATCAAATGCATCTGCTGCTGCCTGGAACAAATGGAAAAATGGAGAAGTCAAAACAAAGAAGGTCATCCAGGACTCTATCGACAAGCGCTTGGTGGCCTACATCTCTGACCTAGACACCTCCAAGGAAATCTACGACAGACTGGTGAGTTTATTTAAAGTTAATGATGCAAATCAAGTTTTGTTTCTTAGAAATAAGCTGAGGGAAATCAAGAAGGGTAAAGATGAAAGTATGCAAGCATACTTCTTAAGAATCACCGAGATCAAGAACGATCTCCTATCTATTGGGGAAACTATTACTGACAGAGAAATGGCACTCTCAACTCTTGAAGGATTACCATCTGAATAGTATGTGTTCAGGACTACTCTTCTAAACTATAATGTAATTCCTGGTTTCGAGGAATTAATGGCTAGATGCATTCAAGAAGAAACAAGGGAAGAAGTGTAAGAAATGCCCATGCCTAAAGGTCCTCCTGCTGCCTTTTCTTTTCATGCAAAGAAAAGAAATAATTCCGGGACTAAATCAAAAGGAAAGGCTGGAACTAAGGCTAGAAGAAAATGACGATGTTACATTTGCGATAAAGCAAGTCACTATGCAAGGGAGTGCCCTGATAGAAAGGACTCACTCTAGGACGATGATCAAAATCCCTCTGATGGAAATCAAAGGAATGACAAATTCAACAGCAAAGGTAAGAGGAGAGCTGGGAATCAAGGAAGAGGACAAGCATTCAAGAAGGCTAGAAATTCCAGGATGTATTAAATGCACCTGACCTCAAAAAGAACCTAGTGTCCATCTCGAGAACGGAAGACAAAGGCTACAAGGTAACCTTCAACGATGGCAAGGTATGTATATGGAAAAATAATGTTAAAGATGCCTTTACTGTTGGGTTTAGTGATTCATTATATCAGGTCGATGGAAGTTTGCTAGGTGTCATGTCTTATAAGACATCTCTTCAGTCCGAACTTTGGCATTAGAGGTTTTCCCCCCTTCATTATAAAGCTATACTCGATGTAAGACAAATGGTGATAGGGATGCCCAAATTCTGAATAGAGAATGAAGGTGTATGTCCAGGATGTGCTGAATGAAAGCTCGAAAGGGGACCATTCCCCTCAAGCCAAAGCAAGACCTCTGATATATTACAATTGGTTCACTCAGGCATACCTGAGGTTGGCATTAAGAGGGAGACTACTACACCACATACTCCTGAGCAGAATGGTGTGGTGGGAAGGAAGAACCGCACGATGATGGAAGTTGTCTGGGCCATGCTACATGATCAAAGACTTCTGATGTTTCTATGGGCTGAAACTACAATCACCGTCGTATATGTACAAAATTGATGCCCTCATCAAGCGTGGGGTTCCAAGACTCCTAATGAAAATTTCACCGCAAGGTGAACAATCTTTCGACTTTGAGGAGCTCTCAAGAAGCCATCACCAGGGAACTGAAAGAAAAGGATGATGAATCAATGCTTGATGTAGAAGAACCCATGGATCTGATAGATTCTCATCCACATGAGCCTTCCTCTTCTAGGAAGAGGCCTTCATGGCTTAGGGGGATACTTGATGATGCTAAAGGACATGCTGCACCCTGAGGAACCTTCCGTCAAAGTAAGAAACTTAATAGGTATCAAGGATACCTGACCATCATGAGCACGATCATACAAAATGAGCCTTCGCCATTCTCAGATGTCGTTAAGCATCTAGTATGGAAGGATGTTATGACCGTAGAATATGATTCTATTATGGAATGATGTCTGGGAAGTAGTTCCCAGACCCTGGACAAGACAATTGTTACTTCAAAATGGCTTTACAAGATAAAGCATGCAGCAGATGGAAGCACGGAAAAGTATAAGGCTCGTTTTTTTGCTCGAGGTTTCTCCCAAAAGGAAGGTATAGACTATGATGAGATATTTGCACCTGTTGCCAGGTATACGACCATCCGCTCGATCATATCCCTTGCCACTTCACAAGGATGGAACCTACATCAGATGGATGTCAAGACTACGTTCTTGCATGGCTCGATCAAAGAAGAGGTCTACGTGGAGCAACCTGAAGGATTTGAGATTTATGATCGAAAATCTCATGTATGCAGGTTGAAGAAAGCTCTGAGGCAAGCACCCCGAGCATGGTATGAGAGGATCGATAGCTACTTGATGAAGCTGGGATTCACTAGGAGTGAAGCCGATCCTAACCTTTACTTTAAGGTTGAAGATAACAAGCCTCTCATACTGGTATTGTATGTGGATGACCTCTTTCTAATAGGTGCAGACCCTGTCATTCACAAATGTAAGAGGGAGCTAGCCTCTGAATTTGAAATGAAAGACCTAGGACTGATGCACTACTTCCTAGGACTTGAAGTATGGCAGAAGCCAAGGGAAATTTTCTTATCTCAAGGGAAATATGTGGTAAATATATTGGAAAGATTTGGTATGATGGACTGCAAGCCTGTGACTACCTCGAGGATCTTAACTTTTAGAAGTTATATGGTAGTGATGTCGGACAAAATTTGGGAAATGCCTCTGAGTTTCATAAACTCATTCGCATTGATGTTCTTGGTGAACCTCCGTCCGAACATATTTTTTTGCAGTTAGCATTGTGAGCTCATATTTGGTTGAGCCTCACTGGATTGATGCCAGGAATCTTCTGAGATGTCTTCAGGACACAATCTCTCATGGATTAAGATACACTGCCGGAGATGTAAGACTACTTGGATATACTGATATTGATTGGGCAGGCAGTGTGGTGGACCGTAAGAGCACTTCCGGGTGTTGTTTCACCTTGGGATTTGCTTCGATATCCTGGATGAGCAGGAAGCAGAAGTCGGTGGCCTTGAGCACCGCCGAAGCAGGATATATTGTTGCTAGCATAACCTCGTGTGAGGTAGTCTAGTTGCGAAAGCTCTTCAGTGAGCTGTTTGGATTTACATTGGATACCACTGTGATTCTCTATAACAACCAGAGGTGGGGTTTGATTATTGAGGAATCCCGTATTCGTCGATTGCTCCAGCAGATAGACATCATCTTGGATATGGCAAGTTGATGAGAAAGGAGGCTCCATCGCATTAAGATGATGTATAGGTTGATACACCTTGTCAAAGCCCAGAGGAAAGATCTAATATGTGATTTTCCCAAACAACTTGGAGTCGGTAAGAAACCCTTGTACAAGGGTCCTGCATGTTGCATACATTGAGCTCTGGGAGCTCTTAGGGCTTGTGGTTATTACTGGAGAAACATACGACGACATGGTGACTCACCCTCCCCTGGTGGTGCACACTGGAACAAGATGATTCGCTCTCTTGTGGGACAAGATGATTCACTCTCTTGTGGAACAGGATGATTCGCTCTCCTGTGTAGCAGGATGATTAGTTCTCTTGTGAGGCTTGGATTGATGTGTTCTCCATGGCGATTGTAGTAGGATTGATGTGTTCTCCTGTGAGGCCTGGATTGATGTGTTCTCCATGGCGATTGTAGCAGGATTGATGTGTTCTCTTGTGAGGCCTGGATTGATGTGTTCTCCATGGCGATTGTAGCAAGATTGATGTGTTCTCCTTTGAGGCCTGGATTGATGTGTTCTCCATGGGGGCCTGGATTGATGTGTTCTCCATGGCAATTGTAGCAGGATTGATGTGTTCTCCTGTGAGGACAGGATTGATTAGTTCTCCTGTCGAGGCATCCTACCCATGCAGTCTGGGACTCATGGGAAGTACCTCTCATCTGATCAATGAGAAGGGAAATGAAGTTAGGGACCATAGTAGTACCGATGGATGCATCGTTGTTACTACTGTACTCCCTACGCTAGGACGACCTCCATTGATATGGGATCAATGATACTGGTCTGGGACCAGTGGTAGGAGTTGTACCATACTATGACGCTGACTTTGGGTTGGTTGAGACTGGTCTGGGATCAGTGGTACCTACTCTGAGACTGACTTTGAGTCAGTGGAGGATGATATTGGTCTGGGACCATTGGAATTGTACTCACGATGACGCTGACTTTGGGTTGGTTGAGACTGGTCTGGGACCAGTGGTACATACTCTGAGACTGACTTTGAGTCAGTATGATACATCCTCGATCATTTCTTGTTCTTCATAATTCGGACAAAAGCAGAGTAGAACAGAACAATGCAAGAGCAGAGCAGAATAGAACAAAACAGTACAGATCAGTGCAGGGCAGAACAAGACAAAGCAGAACAGGCAAAATAGAGCAAAGCAGGGCAAGGGTCAGGTTGTACAAGGTAGTGCATTTGATGGATGAATAGTAACGACCGATAGACAGATTGCAGATGAAGTTCTCCATGGTTGAGAGGGAGTGTTAAAATTGGCAACCAGGGCAAAACTTCATGTGGGTCATCTTATTCATGGCTAATAATATTTTTATTAGATTCCTCTCGTCGAGAGGTGTAGGATTGATATAAAGATCATCCAATTCCGATAAGTATTCATGGAGATATGAATTTATTTTGATTATGGAATTATTATCAAGCCGACCTACAACTCATGTAGGCTCAGAAGCCCAACAGTCGCATCTATTCACCCACGAACGTTGTGTATAAATATAAGAGGACTTTTCCTCATTTAGAATCACTCATCTCATCACATCTCTCTCTCTCTACTGCGCTGAAATGGGTCTCTCTCTCTCACACATGTGAAGCCGGAAGTTGTTGAATCTGAAGCTGCAATTGCAGAAGTAAAGATTGACTTGCGTGGCCTAGAAGATCTCCTCTTTGGAACTATGTTGTAGGTTCATGCGAACCTCCTTTGAAAGCCGCAACGTTTGGTGGTGGAATGAAGTCAATCCGACGAATGGTTTGCAAGATATCGACTACCATAGTTTGAAGCCGGAAACTGCTGAATCTGAAGCTGCAACTGCAGAAGTAAAGATTGACTTGCGTGGCCTAGAATATCTCCTCTTTGGAACTGCATTTTAGGTTTATCTGAACCTTCTTTGAAAGCCGCAAATTTTGGAGGTGGAATGAAGTCAATCCGACGAACGGTTTGCAAGATATCGACTGCCCTAGTTTGAAGCCGGAAACTGCTGAAACTGAAGCTGCAACTACAGAAGTAAAGATTGACTTGCGTGGCCTAGAAGATCTCCTCATCTGAACTGCGTGGTAGGTTCATCTGAACCTCCTCTGGAATCCGAAACTTTTGGTGGTGGAATGAAGTCAATCTCACTGTAGGTTTGTGAGATATGGTCTGCCCTAGTTTGATAATGAAGCCGCTAATGCTGATGCTACTGATCTAGGGTTTGCTACTGCTGATATGAATCAGATTTATTGTACTATTTCTCTCTGCTGAATTATTGAAGATAAAAGAAGATTAGATCAAAGGGTTTCCCCATACATTGTGGGGTTTGTCCCTGGCTAGCCACCACATCTTGTGTCTCTTGTCTTGGCTTGTTTTCTGTCGATCGTTTAATGTTCTATCTGCACTTTACTTTATGTACTTGTGATTGCTAATCGGTGGAATATAATAAGAAAAATAAGTAAACTGTTATAAGCATAGAACTCAAACCAAATTAAGGCATTGAAGTCCATGAACTCAAACCAAATTAAGGCATGAACTCAAACCCTCAAACCAAATTAAGGCATTGAAGTCTTGTTGCATGAGAGAAAACTTTTCCGTAACACAATATATAGAAAAGAGTAGCCAAATCCTCCACCTGCAAAAAAGGATGGGGCCTTCCTCATTGATGGCACAACTAGAGTGAACTCCATTGTAAAACCAAAAGATTGCAAGCTACCATCTCCAGAATTTCAAGGAGTTAGTCTACATGTAGACAATTCCTATCTTGACAAACTTTAATTCAATGTTATTCAATATCCAAATCTATATGTATCGGGATATTATATCCCATATCAACATACAATTTTCATTCATGGGATATGTATTATAATTGGATAACCATCATTCATTATTAACACACCTGGTTTAATGGTTTCACCTTTTTTATCTAGCAAATCTGCAACTTGGTTATTGTGCCTTTTGATATAATAAAATTCGACCTTTTCATATTTCTGAGCTTGCATCTGGTTTTTGTGTGTCATTGAAGGGAGATCCATTTTTTCAGCCTCTCTAACTTCGAGGAATATTTGAATTACAATTATGGAGCCCCCAAAGACTTCCAATTGAGTAATCCATTTTGCAATTGTGACTTCCAATCTGTGCCATAAAACAAGAATCTATGCTTGATTATTAGTTTCTCTTCCTAATCCTGAGGCGAATTGTGTCTCTATTTCCTCCTCGGGGTGATAAATTACACCTCCCACTCCTGCCTCCCCATAATAAAATATATTTACTAAAAAAATCATAAATAATTCTTATTTCTTAATATTTATTTATTAAATTGATTGAAATATATTAATTAATTTGATTTATATTTTCATAATTTCCATATCAATAGTTTTTTTCAGAAAAATTCAATTGGTAAACATGTAAAAATGTAAAATAAATTTGAGTACAAGTTACATATTCCAATTCCTAGAAATATCTAACCCATGACTACCTAATGGAATGACATAAACCTATAAATAATAGTGTTAAGAGTATGAATATTTACTGTTTTGATCTTGAGCATATAGAACTAGGTCACACTTATCAACTTTCTTTTCTACCTTCTTTCTCCATTGCATGCATCCATATGTTCTATAATTATTCTTAGATGATAATATATTGTGCCCAAACTTGTGAGAATAGAAGCATTAAGTGATATCAAGGAGAGGAACACATGCATTTTTATCTAGATTGATGTTTGTTTTGAGGTATGTGAATCCATTATTAGCCCCACTTCTCTTAGAATTTACAAAATCAACTCTTTTGACATAAGCTATACAATCTATGGATTTATGTCCAAACTTTTCACAGCAGTAAAAATATTAGTACTTTCTAGTCGATGTCGTTTGAGGATATAATATGCAGAGATTTGATAATCATGTCTCCTGAAGAAGTATGGTATCTAATAGTTTGTTGTTTTATTGTCCATTCCTTTTGTCTTCTGTACTTTTCTAGTAGTGTTTCTTTGTAGCTAATCATTTGATGTTGAAGTGTTACTCAAATTTTTGTTTTCGGATTGATTTGAACTATCATTGTGTCCCCTGATATCTTTTTAAAAATTTATTATACCTTTATCCTCTGCCTTGGATTCACTGGATTCTCCTTAATAGCCTAATCTAGTGTTTATGAGTGGTGGCCTCTGAGCATTTAATATCACATCTAGTTGTTCAGAACATTTTATCTCTTGAATATTTGTGTTTAATTATGTTTGTGCCTTCTGTAGTTTCTTCTTCATACTTACCACCTCTTCTTCCAATCTTTCACACTCCTTGATTTTCTCTTTTATTTTCTGCATCAAAATTCCACCTTCTTTTATTCTTCAAGTTCAACTTTCATCTTGATAATGTCTTTTAAATTTGATTCTTCTTTTACATATTTCAATAGGATCTCTTTCTTCTTTCTATTCTTCAGTTTAAGCCTTTATATTTCATCTAAGGCACTAATCAACTCCCCCTCAAGATCTACCTCACCTTCCTCTTCATCTTCATATTCCTTGCAATATTTTTCAAGTTCTTCCAAGGCCATCAATATCAATCACTGGTTCCATCTTCACTAAAGGATTCATTGGAACTTTTAGATACACTGCTATTCTCTTGAGCATATAAGATTTTTCTTTTAAAGTTTTTCTCTTTCTGCATTTTATTAGACTTGTTCTTTTCTTTCCTTTAAGCTGGTTTTATTATTTCTTATAAGGACATTTTGAGGCATAATGCCCCACTATTCCATAATTAAGACACTTGAATGGAATTTTTCCTTTGTACTTACATGTACCTTTCTTCAACGTTCTGATAAATTTCGCTTCTTCTTCATCAGAACCTGAGCATGGACATTCCTTTCCTTCTATGCACTTGTCTGCCTTGAAAGTTGTCTCTCTAGTGTCTGCTTCCCTTTTAGAATTCTCATCTCATACGTTTTCAGGGAACCAAGCAGTTTATCCTTGTTCAAAGTATCAAAGTTTGTTGTCTCTTCTAAAGCTGAAACCTTAGGATTGAATTAAGTAGGTAAGGACCTCAATATTTTATGAAATATTACACTTTCTTTGGTTGTTTCTCCTAGATCCATCATGACATTTAGGACTTCATCAACTCTTAAAAATAATTTAACAATAGATTCATCTTTATTCATTTTTAAGGTCTCAAATTGTGTTTTATATACTTGTAATTCAGCCATCTTTACCTTTTTACATCCGTCATGAATATTTTCTAATTTAACCTATATATATTTGGTTTTCTAACAATGAATTACTTTAATAAATTTGGACTCACAGAGACCAGTCAGAAGCGCATTCATAGCTTTTACATTAGTTATGAAATCTAGTTTCTCATATTTGTCACTAGTCATTTCCTTTGGTTCTTCATATCTTTCCATCATAGAAGCCCATACTTCTATTCTAAGATACATTAAATATGTCTTCATTCTCAATTTCTAGAAAGCATAGTTTGTACCATTAAATAGAGGGGATCTATTTGTTGAGCACCCATCTTGACTAGCCATTTTAATGACTTAGGATCTCCTTCTCTGATACCAATTGATATTTATGTTTGAACAATATTTGGGTGGGGGTGGGGGTGAATTAGTAATTTAAAACTTTACCTTTTTCTCAACTTAATTTTATTCTTATGCAGCTAATGTTTTACGTATGTGCTCTATTATTATTGGATTGCTTTTGCAGATGTCAGAGAGAGAAATTTGCAGTTATACTGATCAAGAATTCAAGAACCCAACTTGAAGACACCATATATAAGTGGAAACCCTGAAGGGAGAAAAATACAAATTTTAGGCTGAAATTGATGTGAAGGAAAGCTACTACTCCTTATTACATCATATTTTTGTAGGTGCCAATCTACAAGAGGCTCCTCCCTCAAAGGAAGCTCCAACTCCCACAATTATTTTGCAGGATACAACCCACAGGAGGCTCCTACCTCAAGAGGCTACAACCTATTCCTTATCAAGCTAAAACATATAAAAGAACAATAATATATCATCCACAATATCAAGTCAAAAGTGTTGGTTACCTTATATATAGTTTTGCTTTCAAGTCTAGTGCAAATTTTCACTTCTTCTCCTTTTCAACTTTGTGCCTTTTATCTTATTTCTCATCAACTTTCTCATGCCGACTACTTCACTTCAAAATTTTTGTTTCCATTCCACATTGTATATTTTATAAGAAGGCCTTGTTGGTTGTTTGTATTCTTTGTAGGATTATGAAATGAAGCATTTTCTTTTGGTCTTCTAAAAACTATTCAGAATCTTGTCACTTCATTTTCAGTTCTAGAAAAAAATTGTAATACAAAATAGAGCTGAAATAAAATAACTCAATGAGTAATGATTACAAGAGACAAATCAAATTTGTATTATCTTGTATCATACATTTTTTGTTCAATAAAAGCATATATTTTTCAATTTTTGTCTCAATATTTTATGTTCAATTTGACCATAATCAACATTCACATTGATTGTAATAGCCTTTGCACTTCACATTATTTTCATCCTTCTACAATAATCACATTCAACATAAATTATCACCAATTCGATTAATGACATTAATGCCAATATTGCCAACTTATTGATGCAATCATCCTAATTGAATTGTGCATCCCTTTTCTGAGGGTATTTACTCACATTTCAAATTTTTATCCCAAATTGAAGAAGGAAAAGAATAATTATTCTATGGTTTAACTTTTGTCATTTAAAATACAATGATATAATTCTTGGTGTGATCACTATTTCTAGTTGCTCTAAATTCATTTCTGAATACATAAATAAGCCTACAATCTTAAAATACCCATGAGGTACTAAATGTGTATAGAATTAACACTTACATTTTTCATCCCAACAATTTCTTTCTATATTTTTGGCAAACCTAATAGTAAAATGTATCCCTGAGAAGGTAAAAAAATATAACTTTTAAACTACGCTATCAAATAATTAATGTTGACCTTGAATCTAAGGTAGTTTCGATATGTTTTGGTTTCCATGAAAAGATAGATAACATGGTCCCACTAGGCGCCAAAAGGTTTCCATGATTTATATTTCTTTCACAATTGAAAACCAAGCTCGTCATTATAGTTTTGTTCTAATTTTAAAAACTATTTGAAGATAAATAATGTATGAAAAAAATTGTAATAAGGAAAGAAACAACACTTGGTTATACATCAATTGAGGCATCCCATAGCCAACCAAGTTTAGCTAATGAAGGAAGAATCAATGTAGAAATATCTACAAAAGGTTAGAAAATGTTATAAAATACAAAATGAAATATCTAAGGATTGATGATCTGTAATTGAAAATTGAAGGTGATATACAAATTGAAAGTGAAATTTTATGTGTGTTTTGGGTAATGGATCAAGTTACTAAACACATAAACATGTTATTTTTAGACACCACTAATAGCCAAATAGAGACAATAAACCATTTTAGAAACACATAACAACAAAACATGATAAAGGAGTTCACCCCTCTCCCAGGCTACATCTCTTGGTCCAACCTACAATGTAGGGCCTCTTTCATTATGCTCAAAAATATGTGTTTACATGAATTTGTAGTGCTCAGAATGCAAAAAAAATATTTCCAATGGATCCAGAACTGTCAAAAACCTCCATCTGGGTTCTTTTTGCACCTAATTTGGCCAAAAATTGAGAAAGTTATGTTTGTTACAAGTTTTTCCCAAATTCCATAGTTAATCATCCTCAAATTTGACCCAAATGTGGCTAGAGTGCCCCAAACCTAGAACCGGCAAGTAAATTTGGCCTACAATTCCACCTGACGGGCGAATTTGCTAGATAGTTAAACTGTCCATTAACCCCCCAGTTCCTAAAGTTTTAGTCATACGGGGGTTGAGGCTAACCACCTGCCCCTTCCGTGTGGACCCCCAACTTCTTCACACACAATCATATAATCACCCATAGAACCCGGGATGGTGCCAAATTGTGTGCACACCCAAAAAAACTGAAAACCTTGGTCACATGGTGAGTCATAGGTCCTATGGTTGGCCCCTGCTCTGAGAGCTAAGGGTTGGCCCCCTCTCTCATCACACTCCTAGTTGTATGGCGAGTCATATGACCTCGGGAGGGCCTCCAATAGATGGCCCCTTTGCATCTTCGTCGACAGTTCTTTACAAATGGCTTTGACATTGTGATTGTGACCATGGGGCTAGGGCTAATCCCTAGCCCATAATCTCACCCCATCATCATATGGACGCGGGGACCAAGGTTGGGGCTTAGCCCCGACCCCAACCTGCAATGCAAAATTACACTCAACTTAAATACAGGTTGAAACCTTATGGTATCAAGAAACACATGTATGGCGCATTGGTATGGCTTATGGATTCTTTGTGGATGGTCACGGGTTTGATTCTAGTGGGTGCCCTTGGCCCCTTAACAATTTTTTGATGCATTGCTTGGAGGCCACGTGGCAGCCATCCATTGGCCCACGTGGCCCTCCAATTTTGGTCCACATAAACGAACCCTCAATCAATTAAATTGTGTCATTCACAACCAATAAACAAGAGACACTTGTCAACATACCATTACACATTTAATTTCCCAATCACTTGCCTAGTTAGCATACGGACAGTTGATTGGGTGTACCTGCAACCTGCCTTTTAAAATTTTAGTTGTTTGCCAATTCGATCAGAACACGATAGTTGGAGCACATGATGTGGGTTTTGAGTGAAACAAGTTGTGTTAGATTCAGGTCGTCAAGATCTACACATTGGTATATGTTTCAAGCATTTTTTATCACTGTTGGATAGGTAAATCCCCTCTGCGGATAGAGGCGATCCCACTAGTCTAAAATAGAACTAGCCACAATCAAACCACACTGCCACGCAAGTTCCTAGTTATGCATCAAAGGTGAATTAAGAAGACCAACCTGGAATCCAACGCTATGATCGAAGCAAAGTTGATATTCCCGCTCCCTCGCTCCAGCAGATCATAAACGGACACCTGCACATGCAAAGGAAGAAACAAATACCAGCATAAAATCCACCAAGGCACAACTATATTTCAGTCAGAAAGGAAATAAATCACACATCACCATAATAGACAATGAGATTGGAACTATAATAGTAGTCGCTCATTAATTAATAATAAAAAGGAAAAGTTACAACCAAGGTTCTGACGTTGAACCTCTCCTCTGGCTGGGCGAGCAACTATATGTGTCTTGCAATGTATCTCCTCTCTGGCAGCATAACCTCTCTATGCTTCATTATCACTCATGATAACCACAACCAGCATTTCTCCAAGAACTCAAGAACTCAACAACTAGCACTAGCTTGTCTAATGCATGAGGACAAATATTTATAGATGGAGAAGGTAGAAAGATTCGATGAACCAGGACACCCATTGTGGATTGGCATTATCCCGGAAAAGCTACTGTGGATAGTTGTCAAGGATAGATGATGACTCTCGAACTCTATCCATTGGATTTTTCCCTCAAAAGGCTTCGTGATCTAAAGGGAAAAAATCATATGGGCGTGCTTTTGCAAAAATCATTACTAAACTGGGCTGGCGTGGGTGTTGTTCTGCGACAGAGCGCCAGTGGTCGAGCCCTCTTTTGAGGATCTCAGTTATTGGCGTGGGTAAGAGACTGTGGACCTGCGCCAATGGAAAAAGAGCACTTTTCAGGGATAATTTGCAGAAGGTGTTTTCAGGGAACATGAAGTACATACTCAGGGGAACATAATGCAAGTGTTTTTGGGTTATGTCACTGCTCACAGGTCCCAGAATGCGTCCTCCAATGTATGGAAACGGGGCGATAGGGACGGTGACCAACGGTGACAAATTACTTTGTAACAGACGCCCCCTAAAGCATGAAGTCCGAGAGGTAGAGAGAGGGGTGAAATGCTTTACAAGAACACACAAGAACACATATATAGAGCTGCCGCCGAGGATCTGTGTTAAGAGACATGACTGATAGTTCAATTACATGATGTACATGGTATGGTCGCAGCAATCCATAAGAGAGTACATAAATAATCTAGATCCATAGTATGGACGCAGCCATCTGGTTAGGATCAATGAATTGACTCAGGTATGGTCGCAGCCATCCAGTGAATGAGTCAAGTATCAAGAATCACGCCTGGATTACAACAGACAAAATCCAGGGTCTTGCGCTCCATCTCGACCCGAACAAGAGTACAAGTTCAAGCATGTGAATATATGAGCTGAAGTCGAACATGCATGAACATCGTTTGATTACCAGTCAATAGTGGAAACTGTTAACAGACGCGAGAGGTACCACCAATAATGACAATGGCCCTCAAGGTACTATAGGTACAATCTACGGCGTGTGAATGAATGATCTGAAGTCGAACACCCGTAGAATCATTCGATCGGAGGCCAATGATGAAAACCTCACGTCGAACACGAAGAACCTGCCATTGAGGCATGCAGGCTCCAAGGCACCGGAAAGGAGTCTCTAGATCAACTTCCTGGATAATGAGTTGAAGTCGACAGGAAGTGACCTTGATCGAAGGTGGGCCATAATGTTTCCCACATCATCGACACGAGACAGAGAGATAATGTTGTGAATCAAGATTGTACGAACTATCAGAGGGAGGTTGTTTCTTTGCAGAGGTCAACTTCTCTTGAACATATCGGCAGCACATTAATGGAATCGGCAGTATTTGACATCAATGTATCAAAGGTCATGATGACGAGTCAATGACTGGATGAGAGGTCAAATAAGGTACCCAAGTCCATGGAAGCAAGTGAAAGATATGAGATGAGGTATCCCCACCCTGGACACGAAAGCAGAAAAGTGCCATGTTCAAGAGCGACATACTGCCGTCACGGTAATAATTATGGTTCAAAAATTTTCTTTTTCCCCCCCTGCCATTTCTGGCGAGTACCCCAGTTATTTTTAACAAGCTTGATGGGGATAGCATATGCTTGTGGTGTGAAAAAATCCGATGTCATCAAGTTTTAACGAGTCTGACAAAGGAAGAACTCGACGTCTTTTCATGTTTAGAGAGTTTGAAAAGACAACAGAAAAGAAAACTCCAGGGGTGTCCTTTTTCGTAAAGTTGTGTCTCTCGGGCCCGAAAAAGTATAAAATAATACCCGAAAGAACCGCCCGATCATTACGATCGAGGAGTACTTTTCATAATTAGTGATTTCGACCTGAAAAAGTAAAAAAACGGTCAAAACCACATCGTTTCATAACCATTAACAAGTTCGAAACGACAAAAACCCGGTAATATTTTTATGTTTTAACAGTCGACAAAAAGAACTTAAAACGACCGCCCCTTATTAACATTTAACGAGTCAAAAGGAGCGACTCGACAATCTTTTCCTGTTTAAATGGTCAGAAAAGAGCTGAAAGCGGACCTCCATTTTATTCTCTTTAACGAGTCAAAAAGGAAAAATACTCGGCAATCTTTTCATATTTTACGAGTCAGAAAAGAGCGTAAAGGTGACTCGTCCTGAAGGAACGAGTGGTATAAAGGGTAGCAACTGGTTCCGGAGGAACGAGTGGTATAAAGGGTAGCAACTGGTTCCGATAATGATGGAACTGCTCAAAACATGTAAAGGTCAAGAGGCTGGCTAATAAAACCACTCATCGCTGCGGTTCCTCAGGAAAGGATAAACAACCAAGTGAAAGCATATGATTGGCCAAAGAGATGGTGGCGATGGAATGAAACAACCAAGGCTCAGCTAACAGAATTTAGCAGATAACAGGCAATCACGGGATGTAAATCAGGTATGGGTTCATTTTTACACAAGCTTGAACCATGGAGAACTTTGCTTATTAAATCTTTGCATGCCCCCAGCATGATAATGCAAATCGAGGTATATGCCCCCCAAGCTTCATGGCATTCACGGAGTGGATGTAATGAAGGTTCACTTCGAAAGACTCGATTTTGAAGGAGGATGCATGCCCCCCGGGCCTCAGTCACGCGCCCGGGTCAGCTGCCGTCATTAGAATGACGGAGTGGATGTTGAGGCATTTCCTGTGGAAATAAGACCATTTAGGAATGGTAGATGACTATATGTGAAGTGTGAACCGGGGAACGAAAGTTGGTCTACGATCCTGATCGGCCTTCCTTTGTGTGGAAAACACATCACTCTGAAGAGTGAGGACACAATTGCACGTATGCGATAAATATAGTCTCGTCCAAGGAGTAAATTGTAATCTAACGGACCTTGGACTACCATGATGTCCATTTGAACTGTCTTCCCTTGTAATGTGATAGGCACATTGGGAAGAATTCCTAAAGGTCGAGTGGTTTCTCGATGGAAACCTGTAAGGTTTCGCATCTCAGGTAGAAGCAGTGGCGAACCAAGTGCTTCCCAAGCTGTTGAAGAAAGGATACTCACAGGAGATCCCTCATCAATAATTGTACCTGCCATAACCATGCGGTAGACTTGGACTATAATTCGAAATGGTATGGAATCTAGTAACCGAGGATTGACTAGTTGATCCCAATTAAAGGAAACAACTAGGTTGCTTGGAGGTGGGACCGGATAGACGGCCGGATATGATTCTGGTGGACTTTCTTCCTGTTGTAAAGGAATGAGAGGGATGCTCACTTGATCATTAGAGTCTATGTTGATGAATAGAATTTGGACGGTGGGGTCTTCATTCTTTGCAGTGATAATATCATCTGAGAATGGAACTTCTGAAGGCAAAACCGGGTCACTTGTAAGCTGGACCTTTTGACTGTTGTCTGGTTTGGATTCAGAGGTAAGATCATCTAAGGGTGGAACTTCGGTAGGCAAAACCGGGTCACTTGTAAGCTGGACCTTTTGAAAGACCGGGTCAACTGTAATCGGGAACTTTGGACTTTCGTTTGGTTTGGACTCGGGTGGTTCATCCTTGATGATAAAGTGGTGCATAGATGATGAATGTAAATCAACACTCGTTCCGACCAGGGACTTGTCTGGAACCGGTGGAGCACAGCTAGGTTCAGGAAGAGAAGGCTGGACCAAAGAGGAATCATGCTTGATCACTTGGTTAGCAGAGAGGTGTGATCTGCAGTTGCAAAAAGACGTTGATATCCAGCGGGTAGTTGGGGTAAGGGAGCTGACAGACTTTCCAAAAGACGGGAGGCTTCGCCCATGAGTGGACAAAGGCGAAGGAGATGATTACCTTCACAAAGTCGACAAGGGAAACGAACCTTCCCTTTTCTCTTACCAACTAATAAGGCATCGTCGATCTACGACGACAAGAGGCGAGTCGGGTCACGGGACCATATATCTAGGATCCTGGGAATACCAGGACAATCAGAAAGAAAATAGTCCTCCTTGCATAATCGACAAGGAGACTTAGCCTTCCGCGGAGGAGCAGAAGGTGGTTCTACTTCAGATATTTTCATGGTAGATGCGACCTTTCCCTCAGGAGACTTCTTCTTTTTGGTCTTCTTCTTCTTCTTCTTAGCCACCTGGTTACTGAAATCCAAGGTTTCACCAGGCGAAGTAGAAGATGAGGACGCAGCAATAGGCGAAGAAGGGGAGGGGTCCACCTTAGAATCAACATGGTGTTTTTCGGGTGGAGGAGGTGGTGGCGGAACAGGAGTTATCACACTCGAGACCACCGAGTTTGAAAACAACCATACGGGTAAACCAATGGTCAACCCAGGCAAAGAAAATGTTGCGATATACTGAACACCGACATTTCCAACAGAAGGAAATGGACGAGGGTTCCCATCAGGAGGAATACCTTGGGCGGTGGGCGCCGGGAAGGCTGCCATTGAACGAGAAATAATCCTACTCAAGCTAACGCAAACAAAATCTAATTGGGTAGATGTTATCGTGGCCAATAAATTTTAAGACACTGAACTTAACCTTTTCATTTTTTAAGAGTCGAGAAAAGGATAAAAGATGACTCTAGTCTCCTCCGAATGTTTAATGAGCACGAAGTGACAAGATGCTCACAGGCACCTTTTCTTTTAGGGAGTCCGAAAAGGATCAAAAGTGACTACTCTGGAGACTCTAGGTAAAAGGTTTACCAAACAATCCGTAAAACTGCTTATACACCTCGGCAATCAGATGAAAACCAAGGAATTCCTGTACTGCAGTCAATCTTCCCGAATGTTGTGTTCAGTGCATTACGGCTTGTAAGGCGGCAGACTCGGCTTCCTATGGATAAAGGATAATAGCCTAGTGGGGTCTCCCGTATATACGCGACGGTACGTGGGAGCTCAGTCCGTATTGGCACCTATCGTTTCACCGTGGAGGAATCACCCAACCACTCGACGATAAACTACCAGGTTTAAAGAAGCCGGAACACATCTCTAACCTAGACCTCTAGAGTATTTGCGTTATGTTCCAATGCGTTGTTATGTTCATTGAGTTTATTTTAAAGTTTATCTTCGATTATGTTTCAGTTTTTTGGTCCTACGGTATGTGATATCTCAAAAACTTCTTAAATGCAAACTATATGCCAAAACTATATAATTTGATTCGATGAATTCTATCTACAGGAGGGTTGAGATCTTTACACAAACGAAATGATCACTCAACAAACAACAAAGATCCTAATGCAGCTAATAACAAGAAATGAAAATTTTTCTTTTTCTTTTTAATAGCAACAAATAACAATAAACGCTAACTAATATGATGCAAAAGATATTTTGTTTTTCTTTCCTTTAAGATGGCATGATGCATTTACACAAATCTTAAGAGATATGCACAATCCAAGTTCACTCAATGAAATAGAACCAATTCTGAAACACCAAAATGAACTATGCAAGCAAGGAAAAACACAAAGACTTTCAATGAACCATGTAATCTAAGTTCGAATGAAGTCAAGTAAAATCCAAAGAGGCTAGAAGTGAATCACTCAGAGCATAGAAGATCAAACTTTAACAAATCACGGGATAGGCACGGAACACAACCAACAAGTTGACTTGATAATCAAGAGACCGAAACTTCCCACAGAAGGCTAGACATACAAAGTCACCAGATGTTCTAGGGCTGAGACGAAAATCAATAGAAATAAGCAAACAACTGCAGGATAAAGGCTAAAACCAGTCAAGCAGAGGTTCAACACACTTCCAGAGGCTGTAAGAGATATAAAAAGAGGCTGAAAGAGCTTTCCACACACACACAGGAAAAATTTATAGGGCTGGCGTGACTATCAGCCTGCAATTTGCGCTACCAAAGGATTGGCGCGAGTTGCTTTTGAGCAACATGCACCAACTGGCGCGACTGTCAGAGTAATAACCACGCCAATTAAGCTTGCCGGCTAGAAAAATAAATAACTCAACCTCAGGTCGGGCTGACAGTGCTCAGATGGATCAAACAGTAAAGAATAAAATCAAAACTGACCCAGGAAGCTCATTCACTCAATCAAGCAAGAGAAAGTTAACATGCAAGACAAACTCCAAATAGCTTCTCCCCAGCGAAGTCGCCAAATTGTTGGATAGGTAAATCCCCTCTGTGGACAGAGGCGATCCCACTAGTCTAAAACAGAACTAGCCACAATCAAACCACGTTGCCACGCAAATTCCTAGTTATGCATCAAAGGTGAATTAAGAAGACCAACCTGGAATCCAACGCTCTGATCGAAGAAGAGTTGATATTCCCGCTCCCTCGCTCCAGCAGATCATAAACGGACACCTGCACATGCAAAGGAAGAAACAGATACCAGCATAAAATCCACCAAGGCACAACTATATTTCAGTCAGAAAGGAAATAAATCACACATCACCATAATAGACAATGAGATTGGAACTATAATAGCAGTAGCTCATTAATTAATAATAAAAAGTAAAAGTTACAACCAAGGTTCTGACGTTGAACCTCTCCTCTGGCTGGGCGAGCAACTATATGTGTCTTGCAATGTATCTCCTCTCCGGCAGCATAACCTCTCTATGCTTCATTATCACTCATGATAACCATAACCAGCATTTCTCCAAGAACTCAACAACTCAACAACTAGCACTAGCTTGTCTAATGCACAAGGACAAATATTTATAGATGGAGAAGGTAGAAAGATTCGATGAACCAGGACACCCATTGTGGATTGGCATTATCCCGGAAAAGCTACTGTGGATAGTTGTCAAGGATAGATAATGACTCTCGAACTCTATCCACTGGATTTTTCCCTCAAAAGGCTTCGTGATCTAAAGGGAAAAAATCATATGGGCGTGCTTTTGCAAAAATCATTACTAAACTGGGCTGGCGCCGGTGTTGTTCTGGGATAGAGCGCCAGTGGTCGCACCCTCTTTTGAGGATCTCAGTTATTGGCGCGGGTAAGAGAATGTGGACCTGCGCCAATGGAAAAAGAGCACTTTTCAGGGATAATTTGCAGAAGGTGTTTTCAGGGAACATGAAGTACATACTCAGGGGAACATAATGCAAGTGTTTTAGGGTTATGTCACTGCTCACAGGTCCCGGAATGCATCCTCCAATGTATGGAAACAGGGCGATGGGGATGGTGACCAACGGTGACAAATTACTGTGTAACAATCACTTTCAATTTTGAGCACTTAATTGATCCCTTGGATCACTCCTCCTCATTGGAAGCTTTTGGACCTCAAAAAGACTACTTTTAGTCAAGAAATTTTGGTGAGATATCTTCTATTGAAGGAACCTAAACATGTTGTCCTTGATCATCAACCAAAGGAGGCCGATATAATCCCAAATTATCAACATTAACAATTGCATATATTTTTGATATAAGGAGGCAAATCCAAATGAAAGGCATTGTTACCAATATTTTCTAGAATCTTAAAAGGTTTATACCTTATTGGTTTCAGGTTTTTACCTTCTCCTTTAAACCTCTCTTTTCTAATGTAAACCCAAACTTCATCTCTAACTTGGAAACTGTGGTCAACACAATGCTTATCATGCCTTCTCTTGTATTTGGCTTGGCTCTTTTCCAACTAATCTTGAACCATTTGATGCACCAATTGAACTTGCTCAGTGAATTACTTTGCCTTATCAATGTCACTATGATCATCAATAGAAACATCCTTCCCAAAGATAAAATGTAAAGGATATTTTGGTAAGTAATCAAAACATGCCTCAAATGGATATGTTTGAGTCGATGAATGATTTTATCAGTTATAAGCATGCTAAATGTAGTGTTAGTCTTCATCCCAAGGCTTACGATGTTTGCTTCAATATCCATGAAGCAAATGTACTACCATTTTATTCACCACTTTTATCTGACCATCGGTTTTTGGATGGAATGTTGTGCCCTTCTTCAACATGGTGTGCATGAGTGCCCATAAGCTTGACTAAAATTTCCCGACAAATTGAGAATCTCAATAAAAACTAATGGATTTAGGCAACCCAAAATATACCCATACATGTCGAAAGAACATTTGTGGAGTCTGTTCAGTTGTAACCTACTTCTTACAAGGTGTCAAAATACACATCTTGCTGAAATGATCCATCACAACATAAAGATAATCATATTTTCTTTAGACATAGGCAGTCCTCCTACAAAGTCCATAGAAACAATTTTCCAAGGACAGGAAGGAACTGGAAGTGGAGTATACAATCCTAACGTTCTATTACTAGGCTTACTTGTATCACATAAAGAACATCCTCTTACATATCATGATACACTTTCATTCATTTTAAGCCGATAATAATACCTTTGTAATTGTACCATTGTCTTTCCTACACCCAAATGGCTAGCAATAAGAGAAGTATGTTCTTCCCTTATGATGTTGACGCTTTCACCCTATGGAATGCATAGCCTTCCAAGATGATACAAAATTTTATCATGCACATGGTAATCCAATTCCTCTACTTGGTTGCCTTGACACAAAGTTTCATATACATCTTTAAAGTCATCATCTAAAGTATATTATTCAACATAGCTCTCATGCATGATAGAATTATGCTCAAGAATAACTGAAGCACTAACAATTGGTCTAGAAAGCATGTCAACAACCTTTTTATAGATACCTTTCTTATACCTTATCACCAAGTGGAATTGCTACAAGACACCCATCCATCTGAAGTGCCTCACTTGTTGTAGCTTAGTTTGTTATTGCAAGTATTGCAATGGTTGATGAACAGATTGAATGCTAGTTTCCTTTCCCATCAAATAGTGTTTCCACTTTTTTACACTTTGCACTAGTGCATACAGTTCCTTGTCATATGTAGGATAATTATTTACTATGCCACTAAAAGTTTCAGAATGGTAACATATGGTCTTACCATGTTGCATCAAGACCGATCCCATGGCATATTCACTTGCATCTGTTTGTATCTCAAATGGTTGTCTTAAATCAGGAAGTGCAAGAACTAGAGTCATACTGATTCTCTCCTTCAATGCATCAAAAGATTTTTTTTTGCTTTCCTACCCATTGAAAAACTTGTTTTATGCTTGTCAAGGCATGTAATGGAGTTGCAATTGAAGAGAAGTTAGAAATAAACATTCTCCAATATTGGTCTGCTCCAAAAAATATTTTAACCTCGGTTACATTCTTGGGCTTGGGCCAATGTACAATGAATTTGATCTTTGAGTGATCTATCCTCAATTCACCCCCTCCAACAATATGTCCCAAATAAACTAATGAGGTATTTTGTTAAAATTGGCAGCTAGGGCCAAACTCCATGTGGGTCATCTTATTTATGGTAGCTGATATTTTTCTTGGATCCCTCTCATCGAGAGGTGTAGGATTGATCTAAATATCATCCAATTTCGATAAGTATTCATGAAGATATGAATTTATTTCTGTTATGGGACAATTCATCAAGGTTAGCAAGCAACCAAATAACCCCCATGTGTGCTCAACGTTTTAGTATAAAAGGAGGTGGCTTGAGAGTCATTAGGACACACTTCACTCTTGATTTCTATCCACTCACTTTGGGTTTTAGTAGAAGAGAAATATAGGAGGATGAAGCCCTAGATGGAGGAGGAAAGGAGGCTAAACAAGCTGCCCTAATGACAGTCCTAAAGAGGATGGTCTAGCCACAGTTCAAGGGAGGAGACCCCTACTTCTATACGCTGCCCAACCTGCCCTCTATGCTACCTAAAGGAGAGATATAGGAGGGTGAAGAAAGCCTATTCATGCTGCCCAAATACACAGGTATATCCTGCACTAGCCACAGTAAGGAAGATATACCAGTGAGAGTTTGATGGTACGTTTTTAGGTGACCGAATGATGGAAGGAGGGCCAAAGTACCTTGCTAGAGGGATGTTATAACTAGGGATTGTTCTGGGCTAGAAAACACTTGGATAGTCTCTTGTGACATGCCAAGTAAAGGGACCTTCCTGTTGTGATTAGGCTGCAAGCCTGTAGGTACAATTTTGAGGGTCAAACATGTTGTAGGTGCCTCCTCTAATAATGAGATCACTTAATTTGGAGAGGAGCGGAGGCCACATAATTTAAGGTGTTTTTTGGGAATGATTGTTGGGTTGTTGTAGGTTATAGTGGGAGCCCTAACCAATGACCAAAACATTGTCCATGAATATAAGTGCAGAAGTATGTATTCTTCTCCATTAGTGATTTTTGTTGGGTCATTTCTTTGACTTTTTTTGGATCAGGTTGATAGGAGAGGTCTCTTCAGATATCTTGATGAGAAGAAGCTCCTATAACAAACAGATCAAAATTCCACATGTTGATGATAGCCTTGTGGGTATCCTAAGACTATGGATCTTGTTCTTGGGTAAACCCGTAGGCCATAGCCAACAGTGTGGCAGGATGGTGCAACAATGGCACATGATGCAGTATAGTGATGGGTACAGTAATGATTAGTGAAGCATGATGAGATGTTTCATAATGATGATGGGTGCAGCACAATGAGGTGCAGCATGATGATGAGGAGTAACATAATGATAGGCATAACATGGTGATGGAGTCACCATGGAGAATCAGTTGAGGTAGCATGTCTTCAACTATGTTCAACTACCTCATGTATCATATTCTTAGACATAATCTATGCTCCTATTTAGATAAGTCAAAGTGTTGACTTCTAATGTAAATGTACTCTCTCTCTCTCTCTCTCTCTCTCTCTCTCTCTCTCTCTCTCTTTGTTGAACTGTTGAAGAAAATATAAGAAGAATTGATCAAGGGTTCCCCACATTGGGGTTTGTCCCTGGCTAGGGCCACATGTTGTGTCCTTTTGTCTTGGCTTGTATTTTGTGATTTATGTTTATGTTATATCTAATATTTAATATTACACTGATGTGATTGCTAATCTAGAAAAGATATTGAGTTAACTGTGAAAATTGAAATAAATTTCTCTAAGGATAGAACATACCTAAAATTAACATGGCATTAGAGGTGAGGTGAAGACAAATCCCAAGCAAGAATGAAAGAGAAATCACCAAATACAGTTGAGAAAGGACAAAAGGCTCAATGGATTCCTCATCCCTCTTCAAATTCACCAAGGGTGAAGTCGAAGAAGAGAATATTATCAGAATGGTGCAGTGGAAGCTTCTGATGGCCTACCTTAAGATCACTTTAATGGGAAGTCTGGATCTAATGGTGGAAGGAAAGGCATTTTCCTTGCTTGCAACAATTTCTGCCATTATGTGAAGGAGTGTCCAAATGATAGGGACACATAACTTGATGATGATAACAATCATTCCAAGGACTAATGATCGGAGGAGTGACAGGTAATTCAAGTCATCAAGGAAATAACTGAATCTTCAAAGAAAACAAGGAACTCTAGGTATGAAGAATCAAATGTAGTTTTTGGTAAGATAAAGAAGAATTATCTTATATTAGCCCTCTCCTCTAGACTCTTTGGGAATATGGCTTATTGATTGTAGTTCTTCAAGCCACTTCATCAGATAGAAGGGTGCTCTCTCTAATTTGGTAGAGATGGAAACAATCATGGGATTATACTTGGATTCAATGCCACCTATCCTAGAAAGGGTGTAGGGAATGTTACCCCTCAATTGAATGAGGGTAACTTGATTCATTTATAAGAATATCTTTATGTACTTGATTGCAAGAAGAACTTGGTGTCCATTTTGGCAATGGAAGTCAAAGGTTTCATGGTGGCATTCATCGATTGAAAGGTATGTGTTTGAAAATAGAATTTTCAAAGATGCTTTTACTCATGGGTTCAGAGTTGGAAATTTGTATCAAGTTGTAAGCAATCCATTGGGGACCATGTCAGTCGACACATCTCATCAATAGAAATGGAGGTCTATATAGGGCCCTACTCGATGTGAGTCAGATGGTGACAAGGATGCCTGAATGCAAGAAGAGCATGAAGGTACATGTCTGAGATGTACCGAAGGAAAATATTACAAGGGGACCATTCCCCTCATGTAGTAGGTCCACAGGGTTGGAACAACCCAAGGGGTTTAAGACTCATGATCGGGAATCTCATGTATCCAGGTGAAAGAAAGCCCTCTATGGCTTGAAGAAAAACACCATGGGGTTAATATGAGAGGATTGATAGCTTTTTGATGAAGCTGAGATTCACTAGTAGTGAAGTCAATCCAAACCTTTGCTTGAAGGTTGTGGATGATATACCTCTCATATTGGCACCTTCTAAGGATGACCTCTTTCTAACAGGTGAAGACCCTCTCATTTCCAAAATTAAGAGGGAGTTGGATTCCGGAGTTGGAATGGTGAACTGCAAGCCCATGACTACCTCGATGGATCTTAACTTTCAGAAGTTATGTGGTAGGGATATCAAACTTGATTTGGGAAATGCCTCTGAGTTTCACAAACTCACACTAGCATTGATGTTCTTGGTGAACTCTCATCTGAATATATGTTTCGCAGTCAGCATGGTGAGCTCATATATGGTTCAGCCTCACTAGATTGGTGCCATAGATCTTCTCAGATATCTTCAGGGCATAATCTCTCATAGATTGAGATACACTGCCGGAAATATGAAGCTCAATGGTTATTCGAATGTTGACTGGGCAGGCAATATGTAGGATCGCAAGAGCACTTCTGAGTGTTGGTTCTCTTTGGTTTCTTCTTCGATATCCTAGATGAGTAGGAAGCAAAAGTCAATTACTATAAGCACCAAGACCGAATACATAGATACGAGTATGACCTCGTGTGAAGATGCCTCGTTGTGGAAGCTCTTCAGTGAGTTATTTGCACACATGATGGATACCACCGTGATCTTCTATGTCAACCAGAGGGGGATTCGATTATTGAGTAATCCCTTATTCTATGAGTTCTCCAGCATATAGACATTAGGTACCACTTTATCTGGGATATGGTACGTCGATGAGAAAGAAGGACCCATTGCATTGGGACTGATGTGCAGGTTGTAGACATTCTATCGAAGCCCTGAGGAAAATTCAAATTTGTGACTTTCTAGAATGACTTGGAGTCATTGAGAGACCCTCTTATGAGGGTCTTGTATGATGCATGCATTGAGCTCTGGGAGCTCCAGGGGGCTTGGGGTACTTCTTGGAGGAACAAGCGACCATAGGGTGACTCACCCTCCCCTAGTCGTGTGATGTGTACATGGTGATTGGTTCATCCTTCCCTTGTGATACCCTGTGGTGACTTATGGATAGGATGAGTGATTCTCCTATCGAGGCATCCTACCCATGCAGTCTGGGACTCAGGGAAGTACCTATCATTTGGCCAATGATTAGGGAAATGGGGTTAGAGACCATAGTAGTAATGATGGACGCATCGTGTATCTACCATACACCCTATGCTAGGATGACCGATATTGATCTGGGATCAATTGGAACTGAATTCGGGTCAATAAGAGTGATATAGCTCACTCTCTTGGAACTAATCTGGGATCAGTATGAGTGATTTGAGACACTCTCTTTTGATATTGATCTGGGATCAATATGAGTGGTTTGAGACACTCTCTTGTGATATTGATCTGGGATCAATGAAACTAACTTCAGGTGAGTAAGAGTGACATAACTCACTCTCTTTTGGAACTGATATGGGATCAGTAAGAGTGGTATGACACACTCTCTTCATATGGGACTGAATTCAGGTTAGTAGAGAATGGTATGTGACATTCTCAACCAATTCTTCTTCTTCATGGTTAAGCAGAGCAGAGCAGAGTAGTGCGGCACATTGATGGCAGAGATAGTATAGTATGCCAGATGGATCAATGGATGGAGTTCTTCCTAGTTGAGAGGGAGTGTTAAAATTGGAAACTAGGGCCAAAATCCATGTGGGTCATCTTATTTATGGTAGCTGATATTTTTCCTAGATCCCTCTCATCGAGAGGTGTAGGATTAATCTAAATATCATTCAATTCTGATAAGTATTCATGAAGATATGAATTGATTTGTGTTATGGGACAATTCGTCAAGGTCGGCCAGCAACCAAATGACCCCCATGTGTGCTCAACGTTTTAGTATAAAAGGAGGTGACTTGAGATTCATTAGGACACACTTCACTCTTGATTTCTCTCCAATCACATTGGGTTTTAGTGGAAGAAAAATATAGGAGGATGAAAACCTGGATGCAAGAGGAAAGGAGGCTAAACAAGCTACCCTAACTGCAGTCCTAAAGAGGATTGTCTAGCCGCAATTCAAGGGAGGAGACCCCTACTTCTATACATTTCCCAACCTGCCCTCTATGCTAGAGAGATATAGCATGATGAAGAAGGCTTATTCATGCTACCCAAATACGCAGGTCTATCATTCCCTAGCCGCAGTAAGGAAGACAAGCCAACGAGGGTTTGAAGGGACATTTTCAGGTGACCGAGTGCTGGAAGGAGGGCCAAAATACCTTGTTGGAGGGACGCTGTAACTAGGGACTATTCTGGGCTAGAACAAGCAGGGATATTCTCTTGTAACAGGCCAAGTAAAGGGACCTTCCTGTTGTGATTAGGTCGTAATCCTATAGGTATTGTTTTGAGGGTCAAACATGTTGTAGGTGCCTCCTCTAATAGCGAGATCACTTAACTTGGAGAGGAGAGGAGGCCACATAATTTAAGGTGATTTTGTGCATGAGTGTTGGGTTGTTGTAGGTTACAGTGGGAGCCCTAACCAGTGACCAAAACACTTCCCATGAATAGAAGTGCATAAGTATGTATTCTTCTCCATTAGTGACTTGTGTTGGGTCATTTCTTTGACTTGTTTTGGATCAGGTTGATAGGAGAGGTCTCTTCAGATATCTTGATGAGAAGAATCTCCTATAACATACATATCAACATTCTACATGTTGAAGATAGCCTTATGTGGATTCTCAGTTCCAAGTTAGTGAAATACACAACATCTTTCAATTGATCAGGAAAATCATCAATTCAAGGAAGAGGGTAGTGATTCTTTACCGTAATCTTGTTCAAGGCTCTGAAATCTACACACATGTTCCATGTACCATCTTTCTTTGATACTAAAACAGTTAGTGACCCACATGGCAATGTTCTTGGTCTAATGACCCCTTTTTCAAGTAAGTCTTGGATTTGTCTTTTGATTTCCACATTCTCCATGACTCACATCCTATACATGCCAATGTTTGGAAGAGGACAATCTTGTTGCAATTGGATCTCATGTTGGTTACCTCTTTTAGGAGGCAATCTTTTGGCTCATGAAACTTCTCATAATATGTGTTAGCAACTTCATACAAATCATATTTTAAATTTCCATCACATCCTTGGAAAGCTTCATTTTCAACATTCTCTTTAGGTTTGATCATCAAGAGTACAAATTTCTTACTAGCATTGACTAACCTCTTCTTTTTTCCAGCATTAAAAAGTGACAAAATCAACTTCTTGTTATGTTCTCTAATAATGTACTCACCTATCTTATAGATATGGTCTTCCAAAAACAATACCACACATATCAATTGGAATGACATCAAGATCTACCTCATCTATAAATTTTGTAGTGATGGAAAATCCTAATTTACATCTTCCTGTCACATGAAATTTTGCATTGTCACATATCCATCCTAAAGGATATGGTTTAGGATGAGGAGTTGTTTCCAAATTCAATTCCTTGATTGTGTCTTCAGAAATGAGGTTTTCTTGTGAACTACTATAAAAAAGTATATCTAGCTTGGTATGTTTTGAAATAACTCTAATGTGGAAAATCTATATTCTTTCTTTTTCATGTTGAGTTTCATTGAGGTTACTATTTGAATAACTAGCACTAACAATAGAGTCCTTACCTTTATTGTCATGGTTGTAATCTTTGTTTCATCTCCATAGTCAAATCCTAAATCATGTTGTGTAGTTGGAGTAGTCTTTTGTTTTCCTTTTTTGTTAAACTTTCTAGGTCTCATTTGAGGATGAAGTTTCCAATAGTGGTCTTCATCATGGCCTTGATTTTAATAGTGTTTACATATGAATTTTTCTCCCTCTTTCTTGACTGAAACATTCTTCTTCCCTTTTCCTTTGAATTTCCCCTTTCCTTTGTCTCCACTTTTAAATGGCTTGTTTTTTCCCTCTTGAGGAATATTCATCCCTCTTGCTTCTAAATGAGTTTCCTATTAAGAAACTTCATCTAGTTTTGTAGGGTTTGTGTGTCGCAAATAACTATGCAATCCTCCAATATATTTTAGTAGAGTATCTTGAGAGGATAAACCTATGCCCAAAAGCACATTTTTTTATATTCTTGAGTATAAAAAACCTATACCCAAATTCAAAGCTCTTTTTCTAAATTCTTGAGTATAGCTTTGTACATTTTGACCTTTAGCTTGCCTAAAGTTTTGCCACTCCATAATAGATATTTTCATGTATTCTAATGGATAAAATGGCCTTCCTATTGCAACAACAAAATCATTCCAAGAGGATAAATCCTTACCATGTTTCTTCATGTCCTCTTGAGTTTTGACTTCCAACCAAATAAGTGTTGCACCTTCTAATCTAAGAGAAGAAAGCTGAATTTTGTTCTCATCATCCTTGATTCATTGTATCCTACAATACACTTCAATGTGATGAACCCAATTATCTGATTTCTCAGCATTTACCTCCACATTGTACATAGGAAATTCAAACTTTATATCAAGCTTAATTAAAGGATTTTTACCATGTCCATTTGGAGAATTTGGAGGTGTTTGTGAAATGGTAGAAGAAGTAGAAGATAAGGATGAAGATGAGGATGGAGGTGAAGTTGGTGGTTTATCACCATTCCCTCCATTCCTTTTTGGAGACTTGTCCCTTTTTCCTCCATCACTTTTTGGAGGCTTTGAGCTCTCTCCATACTATTGGCTTATATGGGCCTGGGTCAATGGCTGTAGCATCATTTATGGCTGAAGTGGCATTTAATCCCTCCACGATGGTTTGCCCATCCATTGACATACATCGCAAGCCCGACAGTATGCTTTCGAATCTCGATGTAGAGTGGGCCACCATAATCCAGCGCGAAGAATATTCTGGGTTGTGGCACAGCCCGCATAATGTCCACCAGCAACCCCTCCATGTGCTTCAGCCAAGATTTGTCCATGCTCGAATTCCAGTACATATCTACACAATATTTCATCGTTGCCCATCTTGTAGAGGTGGCCTGCAATTACAGTAAAATCTAATGCGCATATCACCAATTCCTTGTTTTGCTGGACAGAATACCCCTGTGGTGTAGTTCCTATAGTTAAAAATTGGATTTCAAAGTGGCCATCTGCAATGTGCATGGCATATAACTTGGCATCTAGGAGTCCCTCCTCTAGATTTGTTGGTTCTTTTCCAGTCTCAATTCGAGACAGGTGATCCGGACCTACATTCAGACGTCCTAGGTTCACAACAACCTCAAAGTCATATTACAACAACCATCGACAAATGCGCCCCCCCAACACAAGCTTATTCACTAGGTTCCTGAGCGCAACCCGAAGATCCAGAGGAGGAGGAGCGTCTCTTCCACTCCCAGATGTGGGTAAAGGGCTCCCAGATACATTTCATTGTTGATAGTGGGAGTCAAAAGAAACTCATTTCGGCAGAGGTCGTGAAGCGGTTGGGCTTACTGACCACAACCATACACCATTGGGTGGCTTCACCAAGGACGAGATCTTCGCATGAGCCAGTAGTGTCGCCTTCCATACAACATTAATCCCTTCACAGATGAGGTATTGTGTGACATTGCTCCCCTTGAAGTTTGTGATGTATTATTAGGACAACCATACTTGTGGAAGCGACACGCTGTGTATGAATCAAGGCCCCGTGCTGTTATTATTACATTGGGAAATAAGTTGTACAGGATACCAGAGGTAGCACCACCTACTGCCATCTCTTTGATTACTACAAAACAATGCAGTAAGATCATTTCCAAAACTAGGAAATTTGTTTTCCTGATGATACGCCCTCAAGGAAAGAAGAAGACAGTGGCCGCGGCCTCCGGACGGGTCCCTCTGCACGACAACTACAGATGGACAAGGTTCTAGAGGAGTACGAGGACATCTTCACCTCCCCTACAAGGGTTCCTCTGCACTGTCAGGTCAAGCACTCCATCGATCTGACCCCAGGTGCGCCGCTACCCAATGGACCAATTTATCGGCGCTCCGTTCTGGAGAATAAAGAAATCAAGAGGCAAATTCAGGAGCTCCTGCAGAAAGGTCACATCCGTTCGAGTTCATCACCTTGTGGGAGCCCGATCGTGTTGGTACAGAAGAAGGATGGGACATGGAGACTCTGTATTGACTATCGGGCGCTGAATAAGATCACTGTCCGTAATAGGTACCCGATCCCGCGAATTGATGACCTCCTGGACCAACTAAAGGGGGCGAAATATTTCAGCAAGATCGATCTGAAGTCAGGATATCACCAGGTACCAATCGAACCCTCTGATGTGTGGAAGACTGCCTTCAAATCCAAGGACGGCCTTTTCGAATGGTTGGTTATGCCTTTCAGATTGACGAATGCTCCTGCAACCTTCATGAGGCTAATGGATGACATCTTGCGGCCATTCACCAACTCCTTTGTCGTAGTATACTTGGATGACATTCTGATCTTCACCCAGAGTTGGGAAGAGCACCTCCACCACATCCGACAGGTTCTCCAAACACTGCGGCAACACAAGCTATGTGCCAATTTAGAGAAATGCACTTTTGGCATGACCCACGTTCAGTATCTGGGATACATCATTGATGAACAGGGGTGCATGTCGATCTAGCCAAGATCCAAGTCATTCGGGATTGGCCATCTCCAACAACTCTAACAGAGCTCCACAGCTTTCTAGGTCTTGCCAACTTCTATCGTAGGTTCGTGTTGGGGTTTTCTCATATTACTTGGCCCTTGAGTCAAGTCACCAAGGGAGGGACGAAAGCAAAATTATTTTGGTCTGAATCTCAACAGAAGGCATTCGTGGAGTTGAAGGATCGCCTCTGCACGGCACCAATGCTCGCGTTACCAGATTTACAACAACCATTTGAGGTCGAGACAGATGCCTCTGACTATGCTATTGGGGCAGTCCTTACTCAACATGGACATCCAGTGGCATATCACAGTGAAACACTTTCAGACACAGTCAGGAAGTACCTCACTTATGATAAAGAGATGTATTCCATTATAAAGGCTTGCCGACAATGGAAGCATTACATTTTGGGGAAGGAAACGATCATCCACACACACCACTGACCCCTGCAGTTCATACAGACCAAAGGGAAATTGCAGAATGATCGCCATCAGAAGTGGTCTACATACCTACAACAGTTCCACTTGAATATCAAGTATAAGAAGGGCAACACCAATAATGTTGCAGATTGCCTCAATCAACCACTGATCATGGCGTTAACCACCGTGCTCAACTCTTGTGGGCACGAGACTTCTGATTGGCCACTTCTCTACAAAAGCGACCCAGAATTCAGCCACACATACCAGACACTCTTGGAGGGTCGGCATGTTCTAGATTTTCACCTCCAGGATGCCCTGTTATGCCACCTGGGTCACCTTTGTGTTCCTTCAAGCGAGCGTGCCAAGATGATTTGGGAAGCACACTACAGTTGGGCTGATGGGCATTTCGGGGTCGAGAAAACAGTGGCAGTACTGCAAAATTATTTCTATTGGCCGAATCTTCAACAGGATGTTGGGAAGTACATCAGATCGTGTACTGCCTGTGTCATTGCCAAACCGACCATTAAGAAGCACGGCCTCTATACCCCGTTGCCTACCCCTAGTCGACCTTGGGAATCCATCTCCATGGATTACATGTCATGCCTTCCTTCCACTAAGCATGGAAATGACTATGTTTTTGTGCTCGTCGACAGGTTTTCGAAGATGGCCATTATGGCGGCCTGCAAGAAGAATATCACAGCACAAGCCACTGCTAAACTCTTCTTTGAACGAGTGTGGGTGCACTTTGGGATCCCACAGTCTATCATCTCAGATCGGGACAGTAGGTTTCTCAGCACATTTTGGTCCAGTCTCTGGTCAATGCTGGACACGAAACTCACGAAGTCCACAGCCTTCCATCCTCAAACTGATGGCCAGACAGAGGTTGTCAATAGGATAATTGTGCACATTTTGCGCATGTATAACTCAAAGCATCCACGCACATGGGACGAGAGCCTCCCCTATGTTCAGCACAGCCACAACCGAGCTCTTCACAGCTCCACTGGCCATAGCCCTTTTCAGGTGGGTTTGGGATTCCAGCCACTATGCCCCATTGATGTGGCCATGCCACTTGCAGCTACTCACATAAATTCAGCTCATGTCCAGTCCGAAACAGATAAGGCCACCAGCTTCATTGAGCGCATCCAACATATTCGCCAGCAGGTCCATGACATTCTTGAGAAATCAAATGCCAAGTACAAGCAGCGACATGATCAACATCGGGTGCCACAAAAGTTTCAGGTGGGCGACAAAGTCTGGTTGCATTTGCAAAAGGAACGCCTTACTGGAGCCTATCGGAAATTGAGACCACTCCGATATGGTCCTTACACCATTACTAAGGCTATGGGAGACAATGCATTTGAGCTCAGCATTCCCCCATTCCTTGGCCTGCACCCAGTGTTCAATGTGGACCGCCTTCGGCCATACTTTCCACCATTGCTAGACACATCCGACATTGCAGAACAGCTCAAACCCACAGAATTAAATCCAGATTGCATGGAAAAAGCTGCAACTGATCGGATCATGGACACAGATCAAGAACACTCGCCAATAGAATATCCAACTCTATCAAGTTGTCAAAGCAGGCCAACTCCTTTAGCAAGGCAAGTGGCTCACCAGGGAACAAGTTTAGCAAAAGTTTCCTCATCTCATGGAGGAACTCAACGCAATGGGGACCATTGTTTCCTAAGGGGGGAGGAATGATCCAGGTGGATATTGGTGGCCACCTGCCAAGTCCACCTGGAAACCCACCATTGTTTCTCTCAGCATTTTCAGTTTCCTTAATTGTAGCACAACTTACTATTTTTAGCAGTTTTTCGGGTCCTGAACTTTCGGAGCCGTTTTGAGGCCCTAAACGACGTTTTTTGGGAAATATGGGGGCAACATGGGTCCATGGACTGATGTTTCCCTTCCAAAGTAGTAGTGCTCGGATAGATCTTTCTAACGAGCTATTGTACGCGTCAAACAGAGATTGTATGCCAAAGTTACGACCCCGGGAAGTTGATGTACCAATTTACCCAAACGGGGCCCACAGTTTGGCGTTTCATCTCCTAGGGTTAGGTTTTGGAATGTTAAGGGTTTTCCATTGTTTCTCAACAATAAATAGGCCTTCGAGCCTCATTGTAACGGAGTTCAGAGGCATGTAGCCACCACATCTCTTCTCAGAGATAAGCTACCATCGCCCTAGCTGGTTTATTTCCATTTCTGGTTGTAAGCATATTTCAGTATTTTCCATTAATGAAATGAAGTATTATTTCCGCTGCATCTTTGTGTATATGGTTATCTCTGTAATTTGTTGCGTTCCTGTTTAAATCCAGATCAAAGTGATCAGTATACATCTTAAAATGTCCTTCGAGCAGATAGTGATGGAACTTTTAGAGCACGTATACCATCACCAATCCCTGTCACTCAGTAGTAGAGTAATTATTTTCTAGTTTGGACAACTTGCGACTTGCAAACACAATCGGGTGATCAATTCCCTCCGCTCCTTCTTGAGTGAGTACCAGACCCAACGTGATACACAACGTGTCAACATGTACAAGAAATTCAACGTCCCACTTTGGAAAGACTAAGATAGGGGTAGATGCCATCTTTTCCTTAAGCATTTCCAGGCTTTTGTTATATTCCTTGTTCAAGCAATACGTAGCATCCTTCTTCAGTAACTGTTCCATTGGAATCGTGATCTGGGCATAGCTTTTTATAAACTTTTGGTAGTAGCTCATGTGTCCTAATGTAGCACATAGCTAATTTACACTTTGCGGTGCTTGCAGATTTAGTATGACAATGATCTTTGTCAAATCCACCATCAGTCCTTGCTTACAAACCACATGGCCCAGCAAGTTCCCGAAAGGGACGAGGAAAGTACACTTCTTTAGGTTAAGCACAATCTGGTGCCGGTGGAAAGTATATAGCATCAATCGTAAGCTTGTGACATGTTTCTTAACCAAGCCAAATACGGTCCAGTCATCTAGGTAGACTTTTAAGAACTTGTGGATAAATTCCTTGAATGCGACTACCACAATATGGGAAAATATTGCAGGCACATTCTTCAGCCAAAGGGCATTACTGTATACCGAAAGCAACCCCATTCGGTAGCAAACGTTGTCTTGCTCTGATCCTTTGGTGTGATCTTGATTTGATGGTACTCGAGAACCTGTCTGTCAAGGAGTATGCTTCTTGCCCGCCCACATTTTCTAGTAACTCATCTGTAAAGGGTGTTGGAAATGGATTGTTAACAAGATCATCATTGAGCTTCTGTAGATCTACATAGATGTGGATCTCACCCTTCTGTTTCTTCTCCTACATGACCATAGGGCTTACCCAATCGAACTCATCGACTGGTTCAATAATTCCTGCTACCAACATCTTGTCCAATTCTTCATGGACCTTTGCTTTGTATTTTGGATTCAATCGATAAGGTCACTGCTTCACTAGCTTTGCATCTAGCTTCAAAGTTATCTTCATCATTCCTAGGTCTCCTAGAATCCCTTTCAGCTCTATAATTTTTGTAGGGAATAAATCTCGGTATTCTCGGAGCAGCTTGATGACCCTTTCCACCGTGGCATCGTCCCAATAGTCCTCAAGCGTAGCATACTGCGTCTATTCTTCTATTCCGATATTCACTTGCTTCGTTTTCAATGGCGCCGTGATGTCTAGATCTTTTATCTTGGGGCCGCGCACCTCACGACTTCCTTCAGATTCTGGTATATTGATGTTACATGGGTCATCGTCATCATCTTCTACTTGTTCATTGTAACATGCTAAGGCCTGGCTTAACTATCACGACCAGTCTGATGACACGACTTCTTCTAGTTCCTGCAGTGTTCTAAAGATGACGGCCTTTAGTAGCTGTAATGCGTCATCCACGGTATCCATCCATTGGTCTTCAAAGAGAAATGTCGACAAAAACCCTTCGTGCAGGATATCCCACTAGCTGGTGCCATGTTGGAGCTCTATTTTCGTATATGAATTCCTTGGAATGACATCCAAGGTATGATAAAATAAGTGCACCCATTCTAGTTGAGGCTCCACACCATAAGCTTTGGTCCATTTGGTCAGGTGCATGCATGGATCATCTCGTCCATCATATTTCTCCGTTATTCGTAGCCTTGGCTTCCCAAATCTTATCTGCATCATCCGCCTACAGCTTCGCCAATCTTTGAAGGTTCCTTCATGGTTATCCCACCATTGCACTAGCGTCACATGCAATGTCCATTTTAGCACATCAAACCATTCGTACTCTAGTAGTGTGCTTTCAAATTTAACCAAGAATTTATCCACTACTGTCATCCCATCATACATCGACAGCTCATGGTTCTGAGCTTTAACACAAAACATATATTTCGTCATCATATTATAGGGTAACGTAGTTACCCCATTCAGGTTGTTTCACCATCGCTCGTCCTCTTCATCTGAATCGTTGGTGTATGAGTCAGTGTAGCCCTGCGAGAGTCTCCGCTCCTCCTTTGGCCTATGTGCACAATTTTGTAGATACAATCCAATGCAACGTCCCTTTCTTTGTTGTGCATAGGTTCTATGTAGCGCAATTCTTCTGTTGGATCTAGTGGAACAACTACACATAGTGACTTCTTCTCAAATATCATCTCCCTCTGTTTGAGGTTAATAACCCTATTCATGTCAATGGCCCAGTCTATCCCTAGCAACACAAGGTACGGGTTATTTTCGTCCACGATTTCAATAACTTCGAAGTCCGTTCAGGTAATTGCACCACCAATATCTACTGTAATTCCTTGTAGCCTTCCCATGGGCAAGATTTTCTATTGATTGGCCATCCGCAATTGGATAGGAGACCATTGTAGTGTAGGCTTATCCATGTGTTCCCAAGTCTGTTTAGGCAATACATTTGCATTTGAACCTAGGTCGAGAATGACCTGATCCATCTTGTAGTCGCCAATCTATGCCGTTAACCACAGCTCTCGACCCGTCCACGATGCATATCTTCCTAATTTCTGGACTACGCAAGGTTCACCCCACCCTCCACATCTATTAATCACTTCCTGTAACCCTTTAACTGCCATGTTGTTGCGAAGCAGTTTTACGCATGTCTCTAAAAAGGTAGTCAACATTGAGGGATACCTAGTCGGCTCAGGCTGATCCCTACTACCTCAAATAGAGACGCCCATGAAGCTTTCCCTAGATTCCATATTGGTCTCCCCATTGACCTCTCCTGTGGCTGCACTACTCCGCAATACCATGTTTACTGTGGGTTCATCGTCGCGTGGTTATGATCTCATCATCTGGATGTTTTGTGTTGTTGCAGGAGGTGCTGCCTTCTTTTCACAATTTTGTGTTGTCAGCATGGGGCAATCTAGTAGCTCATGGTCAAATTGCTCACAATAAGGACATAATATTCAGGTTGGATTGGTACAATCCCACGTGTAATGTCCTGGTCCTCCACAGTTTTAACTTGCCCACGACCCCTTCCTAGTCCCATTCCGCCCCATCCTGGGAACCCACCACGTACAATCGTCGTTTTTGGATCCTAACCTCGCACCTCAATCTGCATTATGTAGGCAGGTGCATAGTCCATCAACATTTGATAATTATGAAAATCTCTTTCTTCATGACCCACCGATCTACAAAAGATGCAAAAGAGTTGTTGGGGTGTTTAGTTGTATTTTGACAATAGATGACAGTTATCAATGTTGTGCTTTTCTCCTACCTGGCAGATTGCTCACGAGAGTGGGGTGATGCGCTTGGTCCTACCTGTGCCTCTGGTCACAATGGTGTTAGTGCCCCCATGACCACAAAATTCATTGAGACTAGACAGTGATCTTTATCGTGTCCTGGGCTCCTGCACTTTATACACCATACTTCCTCCCGGACTTCTGAACATGGTATCTGCTCTTGTTTTAACTTCTATATTTCCAAACAAAAATTTTGGACTTGCACTTGGATTTGCTAAACTCCCAACCCTGGGTCCTGTACCAAGGTTTCATGCAGCTGCATTGCTGCCTCCAGCTCTTCCGCTTGGGTTGAGATCTTTGTTGTGACAAAACCAACTTCAGATAAGGCATTAATGATGCGACAAACCAAACGCAGTGTTGTGCATATGTTAGGGTCATGTTGGCCTCGCGAATGGTGCTTTTCAACGTCTGATCCAAATCCCATGGGGTCTCACCAAGCATCATTGTGGTCTCTTTGAATCCTATGACCGACTGCACTTCTAACTTTAGCTGGCTAAAATTTCTTTTTAATTCAGTATGTATGTCTACTATCCCTACCGTTGGGTTGATTCTTGAATACTTCATGTACCATGTTAGCACTCGGTCCTGCAGTGCACTGAATAATATGGATTTATTGATATTATCTTCCTCAATTTGTTGCACGTTCCATACTGATGTTAGCACAAACCAAAATTTTTTCGGGTATTTGCCTCCTGCTCCTTTGAACACTGGTAACTAAATTGCATTTGCCATAGTTACCCTTGAACTACTATTGTCCCTGATCCTTTTGATTTTTCAACATTCTTTTTTATAGAGTCCCCGCATTCCACACCAGACACCCCTTACGTAGATCTCAGTCCTAGCAATAGAACCATTTATTGGCTTATATGGGCCTGACCCAGGTTCGGAAGAGTTATTTAGCCAAACAAATCCTGTAGCTACTAGCCCTTGCGGCAACAGCGCGTGGAGCGCAAACTAAGGTCTCACCCGAGGTAGTAGGGGAGGGTGCTAGAACCAGGTTTCTGCAACCTTGGGTTGTCAAATGTAGTTTAAGGGACTCACGCACCCTTCTACTGCTTTGTGTTGCTCTATAGTCGCATAGATCCGGACCCGGAGTAACTTCCACTTTTTAGTACCATGCTAATTAATGGTCTAATCTTAATTAATGGAGTGTATCAGAGCTGCTTAATAGGTCCTTTAAGCAAACATTTAAAAATTTTAACCATTCGCACACTTAGAATGAACCCAGATTTGCACACATTCATTACATTCACATTTAAACAGATATAGAAAGGTAAATCATAAAGTCAGATGTGCGATAACACAGAATTACAGAAGCAACTTATCTTTATTATTATTTCTCACAAATACATCCAGATCTACCCTGCACACTCAACTGTAGGGGTCCACGCACACAGCTATGGACTCTTCCAGGCCTCCATGCACCCAGTTGTAGAGCCTCTATCTACTACCCCCAACCTCGACTCGGACATATAGATGCTTTCAGACTATTTGCTTCAAGAACCCATTACATATCATATTCAAAATCATATCCCCAAAAAGAACTACCTTGTTGGACACAGATTGTAATTGATGTCAATATTGTTATCGGGAAAACTAGTGTCCATTCAAAGCTACTAGTCCCACTAAGACGAGTATCTATCTTAGAAACAAACTAACTAAAGTTACTTGTGTTTTCCTTTATGAGAGATAGCTGAGAGAGAAGCAGAGAGTGCCAACCTCAGTCTTTTTCTTGGCTCCTTACTTGTTTCCTCCCTCCTTTGACAGAGCTTCGCCACCCCTTCTTTACTTGTCCCACTTCAAAGAATACCTGTAGAGTCAAAGCAGCATAATACCATCAAAGCATAGAGATCTATAACCATAAACAATATAGGATCAGATGTATATTAACCATACAAATGCATATATCAATACAAGATTCAGAGATATACAAGAATATGGAGGAAAACTCAAATAGCTTTATTGATAGAGGTAGTAGAAGAGAGGATTACAACCCATTGGTCTGGCCCAGTGCCATCCTCCCAGCATGAAAGCCCTCTTCACCTCATGAAAATCTAGATCACCCAACACTATGATGTTTCACAAAGAAACCAACAACACTTCCTTACAAAATACAAAATTCCAACCTCTGGATCTCTAGGATGAGGGATCCATATATAGATATTTGTAGGTGGGTGAGTCAGCTTCTGGGATTTTGATTAGTTTCATTTCTCTGATAGTTCTTGGTTCCACTTGGAGATTTCATGATCTCTTACTCATCCCTGGGCGAATTCAGAGAGGCAAGTGTCAAATGGGCAGTTTCTATAAGATTCTCTGGGTTTCCACCTAGCCAACTACCTCTGCCATTTGTCTGCTCTTGCTCATCGCACCCTATAGAAGGGCTTTTCAGTATGCATCACACTTTTTTCATGTAGCAGGTGAGATGCATCGCACCCTTAGCACTGAGCAATCTGTATGGTCTAGTTTTGAGTAGTTTTTCAGGGAGAACTTCTGGGAGATGTTGTAATCAGCTGACCTTGTTCCTTTAGGGTATGAAACAACACTTTTAGGGTCTTAGAAGCCCTTGTTTTATGGAAATATGAGATTGGGGTTGTAGTGCCCAAATATGTCTATAACAATTGCCCCCTAAAGCATGAGGTCGTAAATATTCTGATGTCAGGTGAAATTCTTTATCATGAGGATCTGAGGTTTTTCGAACTAGAAGGTGACCTGTAATAAGATACAATACAATACATTATCTTCATAACATTTTCATGATCTAGTTAAGGCGGGCATTCCCATGCTCAGCTTTATAAATTTATTTTCATGTACATATGACAGACAACCATCTGTGTGACAAACTGATGATTCTGGTAGAGCCATCATCCTTTGGCTTGGATGATTATCTGTGCAGCTATGATGTACATTTGATGTATTTATTTTCCTGAATATATCGCACCTGGATGGATGAAACTAGATCTGGGGCCTTCAAAATAGTTCAATATTTTCCCAAAGTACAAGTCGATCCATGTGAAAATATGTTCTGATGTCGAACATGGAAAGACATTGCCTGATTACCAGCCAATGATGTAAGTTGTTAACAATCGCGAGAGGAATCATCGATAATGATGATGACCCTCAAGGTACTGCAGTACAATTCACGTGATGTGAATACATGAGTCGATGTCGAACACCACGTAAAATCTTTCGGTCAAAGGCCATTGATGTATACCTATCGTCGGAAGTGAGAAACTTGCCATTGAGGCATGCAAGCTTCAAAGTACTGAAAGGGTTGTTCCTAAGTCAACTTCTTGGATAATAAGTTGATGTCGACAAGAAGTGACCTACCGTAGGAGGGTCTTAATGAATCCCACATCTACGGCACAAAACAGAGCAAATGATTTTGTGGAGGTGAAAACGATCTGATGATACAAAGTTCATGGTGGTAGTCATGAAAGAATGAAGCGTGAAGGTATTGTAGTGGATGAGGTGTAAGCTGGGTTGGTGAATTCTCTGAGCGACTTCTCTTGAACATATCGGCGACACTAAAATGGATTGGTAGCGTTAACCCCAAAAATGGACGGTACGTAGGACCAATGGTGTTATGACCGGTGAACAGAATAACCCAACCCGACTCAATCATGGTGATGGAGTGACAGTGTCATGTTCAAGAGCGACCTACTAGCAATAAAGTTCTTCAAGTTTTCTTCCCAATTTTTCCCCAGTCATTGCTGACCAGTACCTCTTTATTTTTGTCAAGCTTGAGGAGGATAAAATATGATTTTTCTATAATTTTCCCTTCAGGCAAACCTGTCACTATGTTTTAGCGAGCCTAGCAATAGTGAAACTCGCTCTTGTTTATAATGGACAAGTTTTTCACTATTGTTTTAACGATTTTAACGACAAAGATAACTCGGTCCTTTTCAATTTTAGAGAGTCTAAAAAGAGATGGAAAGGAAACTCCAGTAATCATTTTTCATAGTATAATCCCTTAAGTCCAAAAAAGTATAAAATGATACAAAAGGGATGACTTTTCCGATCACTTTAACGAACCGAAAAAGACAAGCACTCGATATTTTTCTGTAATGATCCCTCAGGTTCAAAAAGATTAAAATCTAGAGGAGGGATGGAACTTCCAATGACTTTAACGAGCTCGAGAGGCCAATTGCTCGGAAATATTTTTATATTTTACGAGTCTAAAAAGAGATTAAAAGAGACACATCTTTGAGGAACGGGTGATATTTTGGGGCAGCAGCTGGTTCCAGCTAAGGTTTGGAACTTTTCAATCATGGCAGTGTAAAGAAAGTGGCTAACAGAATCACTCTTCGCAATTGTTCTTCAAAAGGGTAAACAATCAAGTGGAGGCGGATGATCGGCACAAAAGTGGAGGTGATGGTAAGAACACGACCAATGCTCAAAAGTTGATAGTAATGTGATCACAAAGGTTATTTACTGAAAGTGGGTTCATTTTTTAATGAGCTTAAACTTTGGGGAACATATGCTTATAGCTAGGTTTATTTTTTAACGAGCTTGAACTTTTCGGAAACATTGCTTGTGCTAGACATATAATAAGGATGTCTCATCAATAGGTTCATTTTTCAGGGAGCTTGCCCCATTTGAAACCTTGCTCTGAAGCCTTTTGTTATGCAAGCTAGGAATGACCCACCTACAAGTTTAAAGGGTTAAGAGCCTACAAACTAAGAAAAGAAATGGTCGCTTTTCACTTGCATGCAAAAAGGTTTGCATGCCCCCGGGTATAACGAAATAGAGCTTCCAGGTTACCATACGAAAGTTATTGCATTAGCAAGGTTGTTTCATCCGCATTTGTAGACAAAACACTTCCTTAGCTCTGTCGAGAATAGACATAACTTTTGATGGAGGAATCCTTTTCCAGTCTACTTCCATTTTCCTAAACGGACAAGGGAGTCAAACTAGTCATATATCCTACACGGAAACCTATCTTATATCTGGGGTTTTCCTGCCAATGTAGACCAGGGTGCATGCGTCCTGGGTTTCAGTCACAATCACCGAATCACTCGTGCTCATCAGGTGGATGGACTGGAGATTGATGAGACATTCCATGTGCACAAAGACCAGTTAGGGATGGCACTTAACTAGTAGTTGTGTTTGAACCGGGGAATGAAAGCTGGTCTACAAGCTGGATCACTCTGCCTTCATGCAAGAAACACATCACTCAAAAGAGTGAGGAAACAATAGCTCCCATGCTATAAATGTAGTCATGCCCAAGGAGTAGATTGTAATCTAATGGCCCTTGGACTACCATCACATTTAGATAAACGTTTTTCCTTCTCAAAGTTATAAGCAAATTTGGAAGGATCCCTAACGGTCAACTTGTTCCTTTGTTGAAGCCTGACAGATTTCGAATCTCAGGCAGAAGCAATGGCGAACCAAGCACTTTCTAAGAAGTGGAGGAAAGGATACTCATGGAAGCCCCTTCATCTATGATAATACCAACCATGACCATTCTATAAGCTTGTACTATGATTCAGAATGGTACATTAGATGGTAGGCAGGGTCTCCCTAGTAGATTGCAATCAAAGGAAATGACTAGATTGCTTGGAGGAGGGACAAAATAGATGGCCAGATGAATCTCTGATGAAATTCCTTCCTGCGGTAAAGGAATGGGTAGATTTCCCCCAGGTTCATCAGATTCTGTGTTAACAAAAAGAAATTGAACAGTGTCATTCTCATTCTCTTTGGTGACTGTATCATCTGAAGGTAGATCTTTTGAAGACAAGACTGGTCCGACTGCTGTCTCGACCTGTTGACTTTGGTCCTGTGTGGACTCAGAGGGTTTATCTTCAATGATAGATGCTTCAACCAACAACAAAGGTGTGTCAGTCAGATTTTCAATTAGTGATGGACTCGGAAAGAGTTTCTTGTATCCAGGAGGAAGCCGTAGCGATGGAGCAGGACGGTTATCCAAGACTCTTTTAGCTTCATCCAGGAAGGGACAATGGTGGAGGGCATGATCGCCTTCACACAGTCTACAAGGAAATTTAGATCTTCCTTTTTGTCCATTGACTTTGTTTTCACTAGTTGATAGTGTATTTTCAACATGATTGTCAGAGGTTGAGGACACCGGATTGTGCAAGCGCGGAGGCCAGTCCCTTAAGATCCGTGGGATGCAAGGACAATCTCGATGATAGTGGTCTCCTTTGCAAATGACACATGGAGATTTAGGTTTGGATGGTGCAGTGTGTGGATTTTTGCCAGACGATGCATGGTTTCCCCCTTTTGTCGTTGGCTTCTTCTTCTTCTTCTCCTTCCCTTTCTTCTTCTTCTCAGTTACTTGGTTTTTAGTTTTACTAGCTTCACCAAGCAAAGAGGAAGAAGGAGAGGGAGAAACAAATGAAGTAGAAGGTTGGGGGGTAACTCTAGTATCATCTGGTTGTTGATTTGATTGCTCAAGAATCACGGTGTTTTGAATGACAGAGGTCGAGAAAAGCCATACTAGCAGGCCAATTGTAAGTCCTGGAAGGGACAATGTAGCCATATGAGGTGCACCAACATCTCCCCAAGAGGAGAAGGGACTAGGATTCCCCCCAAGGGGAAATCCTTGATTGGTGGACTCCATTTTCTCAACCTAAGACCAATGAGGGAACAATGATGTTATTCCAATTAAAATAAATTTTATGACGCTTTGACACAACTTGCTTTTTCAATTTTTAAGAGTCAAGAAAAAGCTAAAGATGACTCTAGTCGCTTTGATTTTTAATCAGCCTGAAGTGACAAGTGCTCAGATGGACCTTTTCTTTTAAGGAGCCTAAAAAGGAATGAAAGTGAGTACTCTATAAATCTAGACAGAGGGATTACCAAACCAATCGTAAAACTGTAGAATACTTCTTAAGGTACGACAGTCAATCTTCCCGAATGTTGTGTTTAGTGCATTTCTATCAATAGGGTGGCGGACACGGCTTCCTAAGGAAAAAGGATATAGTCTATTGTGCTCTCCCAATATATACTCGACAGTAGGTGGGAGCATAAGTCTGTACTAGCACTTTTCATATCAAAAGGAGGAATCACCCAACGTACGATGAAAATGATAGTTACCAGGCTTTACAACACCAGAATACGTCTCTAGCCTAGACTTCTAGATGTTGTGCATTAGGTTCCAAAGCATTTTTATGTTCATTGAGGTTTATTTTACAGTTGATCTTTCTTAAGAAGTTTTCCTTTAAGGTTCACTGCCTGATGTTGATATGCAATTCCTAAATATGAAATCTAAGATGATAAAAATTCATTTACTTTCTTTTTGTAATGAAAATCCTAGCTACTAAGGAAAGAGAAGTAAAATTCTTTCAACATAGAGCAGAGAGCACACACTAAGATGCACTGCCCTAAATCAGTTTCCGCATGCAGTCTAAATGCAAATGCACATGCATGTATTTGTTTCTCAGTTTCCTTAATGTGAGAATGACAAAAATAAAACGAAGTATAGATCTAAACTATCTTTTCTCAAAGTGACACTTCAACAATTTCTTTTCAAAAAACGAAAGGAAGATTAAAACGACATTTTCAATTTCGACTTGAAAACTACTTTAGACACTTCAAAGAATTTATGATCCAAATAAAATACAATATGTTATAGACATTTTTGTACCTTACAACACCAAGCATGAAATGTCCATAAACCAAGGGCTCCTAAGTCCTTAAAAGTGTTGTTCTAACCCCTAAAGGAACAAGGTCAACATATTACAACTTCTCCCAGATGTTCTCCATGAAAAACTACTCAAAATTTGTCAAAACAGGATCATTGCAGCTGCTCCACTGGCTAGGTGTGTTGCATCTCACCCAAATGCACTGTGAGGGTGCATTGCATTTCAAAAATCCCTTCTGTGGGGTGCAATGGGTGAGAAATGACAAATGGCAATGTCATTCCGCGAGGTGGAGAGGCAATGGAAGCTTCCAGAATCTTCTCCTGTGACACTTGCCTCACTGAATTCGACCAAGGATGAGTAAGAGGCCCTCAGTCTCCAAGTGGAAGCAAGAACTGACAGAGAGAGGACACCAATCAAATCACAAGCTGACTCATCCCCCTTACAGATATCTATATATGGATCCCTCATCCCAGAGATCCAGAGGCTGGAATTGTGCATATTGTAAGGAATTGTTGTTGGTTTCTAGAGACAAACATCAGATTGTTGGGTGATCTTTGCTTTGTTTGAGGTGAAGAGGGGCTTCTTTGCTGGGAGGTTGATGCTGGGTCGGAACAACTGGTTGTAACTCCTCCTGGATCTTTTCTTGTTTATCAATAAAAGCTATTTGAGTTTTCCTCTATACTTTGGTATCAGTGATGCTTGTTACATTTGTATGGTCAATTTACATCTGATCCTAGATTGTTTATGATTATAGATCCATGTCTTTGTATAGTGCTGTGCTTCTATGATCTTACATGTACTTTGTGAAGCTGGGCGTGAAAGGGAGCAGGTAGCTGACGACTATCAAAGAAGAGGGATCAAATCGAAGGATTAGCGCAAGGCAAAGGTTGGTATTTCTATTCCTCTCTATCTATAATTCATAAAGGAAAAACAAAAGTAGCTTTTTCTCTGTTTGTTTCTAAGGCAGCTATCACACCTTAGTGGGATAGAGCAGTTCTATATAGACACTTTTCCCTTTAACAAAATGGCGACTCCGCTGGGGAGATAATTAGTTTGTTTGTTTATCATTCTTTGTCGTTGGTTTCATAAACTTACAAGTAGCATTCGAACTGCATTTTCCATAACAAATGCAAAGTAGATAATTGCTGCTTTAATCCATCCACTAGATCTGTTTATGATTTAAACAATTGATTCACAAACTATCTGATTGACCTTGTGATAGCTCTTAGATCCTCCTTAGATCTACCCCTGATTGTTGCATTACTGATTTTTTTTACTCGGCCAAAAACCAAGAACTGAACTGCAAACTGTGACCTAGAACCTGGACAGAGTCTCGTTTCTGGCCCAATGCAGGTACTGTTCAGGGATTCTGAATTTCAGCGCACTTCCCGAGTGGACAACCTGCGCTGCATGTCAGATTCTTTTTGTTACAGGTGCGCTGATCAGACTAGCTCTGTGCAGCTGTGGCTTCTGTGCTTCATCCTTTCCAGTTCTATTCCTGAATTTTGCTGCCTGTGATTAGTATATGTTTGTTTGAAACCCCTTTTCCTTGTTGTTATTCTGCCTCCTTTGTACAAAAGAACTGTAGATGTTTTTGTGTGTTTTTTGAGTCATTTACAGTTTTCCTTTGCAAAAGTAGCATAGTCGTACTGTCGTCCTTTGATTTGAATCTGTCGCAAGTGTCGATTTCGATCGTAGGAGAAAGTTTGATTGCTGTTGATGGTCGATTATCCTGTTACTATTGCTTTTGGTCTGAATTTGTAATTTTCTAGTGTCAAGAACGAGTATTCATTTCAAAATCGTAAGGTGTCGTAATCATCTCTATTTTTGGTTTTGAAAAGAAGCTTGTTTATGTTTGTCACTTGAAAAGAAATTTAGATTTGTACATCAACTTTCTTTTTAGCATCTATATACTAAGAAAGTCAGAAAACCCCTCATCTTGGTCAAAACAAATACATGCATGTGCATTTGCATATAGACAGTCTGTTTGGCTTGATTTAGGAAAGTGCATTTACAGTGTGCTCTTTGCTCTTTGTGAAAAGATTTGTCTTTCTTTTCCCTAGTAGCTAGGATTTTCATTGCAAAAAAGAGATAAAAAGTTTGTTTATCATCTTTAGATTGCATTTTAGGAATTACATCTACATCTCGTGGTGAACCCAAAAGGAAAACTTCATAAACAAGATCAACTTAAAATAAATTCAATGAATCTAACAACGCTTTGGAACTTAACGCACAACATTTAGAGGTTTAGGCTAGGGACGTATTCCGGCGTCGTAAAGCCTGGTAACTCTTGTTCTCACGGATGGTTGGGTGATTCCTCCACTTTGAGACGATAAGTGCCAGTACAGACTTGTGCTCCCACATACCGTCGAGTATATTTCGGGAGACCCCTATAGGCTTAAATCCTTTATCCATAGGAAGCCGTGTCTGCCGCCCTATCGATCGCAATGCACTGAACACAGCATTCGGGAAGATTGAATGCCGTACCGTAAAAAGTATTCTGCAGTTTTGCGATTGGTTTGGTACTCCCTCTACCTAGATTTCCAGAGAAGTCCCTTTTTTTCCTTTTCAGACTCCTTAACGGAAAAGGTCCATCTGAGCACTTTTCACTTCAGGCTCATTAAAAATCGAAGGCGACTAGAGTCATCTTTTGTTTTTTCTCGACTCTTAAAAATTGAAAAAACAAGTTGTGTCAAAGCGTCTAAAATTTATTTTAAACGGAATATTCATTACCCCTTTCCTACGTTGATCTTGGGTTGAGAAAATGGAATCCACCAACCAAGGAATTCCCCTTTGAGGAAATCCTAGTCCCTTCTCCTCTTGGGGAGATGTTAGTGCACCCCATATGGCCACATTGTCGCTTCCAGGACTGACAATTGGTTTGCCTGTATGGCTCTTCTCAACCTCTGTCGTTCAGAACACCACTATTCCTAAACAATCGAATCAGCAATTAGACGAGTCCAGAGTTACCCACCAACCTTCTACTTCCTCTAATTCTTCCTCTCCTTCTTCCTCTTCGCTTGATGGGGCTGGTAAAGCCAAAAGTCAAGTTCCTAAGGAGAATAAGGAAAAGAAGAAGAAAGAGAAGAAGAAGAAGGAACCAAAAGTGAATGGGGGCAAACGAGTGTCGTCTAACGAAAATCCACACACTGCATTGACCAGGCCTAAATCGCCATGTGTCATTTGCAAGGGAGACCACTATCACAGAGATTGTCCTTGCATCCCTCGGATCTTAAGGGACTGGTCTCCTCGTTTGCACAACCCAGTGTCGTCAACCTTTGATAATCATGTTGAAAACACACCGTCAACTAGTGAAAGTGAATCCCCAGGACAAAAAGGAAAATATAGATTTCCTTGTAAACTGTGTGAAGGCGATCATGCCGTCCATCGTTGTCCCTTCTTAGACGAAGCTAAAAGAGTTTTGGATGATCGTCCGGTTTCACCGTTACGACTTCCTCCTGGATATAAAAAACTCTTGCCGAGTCTGTCCTAGTTGAAAATCCGGTTGGCCCGCTCAGGTGGTCAGCCGCAGCATCTGCCATTGAAGATAAACCATCTGAATCAATACCAGACGAAAGTCAAAAGGTCGAGGCGGCAGTTGACCCGGTTTTGCCTTCAGAGGTTCCATCTTCAGATGATACAATCACTGAAGAGAACAAGGATGACACCGTCCAAATTCTTTTCATAAGCACAGACTCCAACGAACATGGGGGCAATTTACCCATTCCTTTACCGTCGAAAGGAAGTTCGTCAGAGTCGTACCCGGCCGTCTATTCGGTCCCACCTCCAAGCAACCTAGTTGTCTCCTTCGACTGGAATCAACTAGGCAGACCCCGTTTACCAGTTAGTGTACCATTCCGAATTATTGTTCAAATATATAGAATGGTTATGGTTGGTACCATCATAGATGAGGGGGCTTCTGTGAGTATCCTTTCCTCAACTGCTTGGAAAGCGCTTGGTTCGCCATCGCTTTCGCCTGAGATGAGAAATCTGACAGGGTTTGATAAAGTAACCAGTCGACCGTTAGGGATCCTTCCCAATGTGCCCATAACATTGAGAGGGAAAACCGTTCACATGAATGTGATGGTAGTTCAAGGACCCCTGGATTACAATCTACTCCTTGGACGAGACTATATTTATTGCATGAGAGCCATTGTCTCATCACTCTTTAGAGTGATGTGTTTTCCGCACGAAGGAAGAGTGGTCAAGCTCGTAGACCAGCATTCATTTTCCGGATCACCCATAGCAAATAGTCATATACCATCCCTAAATGGTATTTTCACGCAAGAAATGTCTCAATCTCCAGTCCATCCACCCGATGAGCGTAAGTGATTCGGGGGGACATGACTGAAACCCAGGGGGAATGCACCCTGGTCTGCTTCGGCAGGAAAACATCGGGTATAAGGTAGGTTTCCGCGAGAGAATATGACTAGTCTGTACCCCCGTCCGTGATTAGAAGAGGGGGTTATTCTGGAACAAGATTCTCTTGTCAAAGTTATTTGAGTTGGCGGGCATCGACGCTCACCTTTGTTTGTTTCGATAGACATCGCTGAAGAATTGTTTTGTTTGCGTTGTGAATAGAGCAATCTTTGGGTAACCTGTAAGAGGTAGGCCTCTCTCAGTAAAACAAATGTTTTAACGGACTAAAGAAGGGGTAACCTTGAAACTCTGTTTTATACCTTGGGGCATGCAAACCTTTTGGAGTGCAAGCGAAGAGCGGCTATTTATTTTTTAAATTTATAGGACCTCTAACTCTTTAAACTCGTAGGATTGGTCATTTCCTAAAAGTTGTCGTTTTTATATGAAAAAGTCTTATCACAAGACTGGATTATTCGAGTAGTGTTACCGCAAGGTTCAAGCTCGTTAAAAAATAAACCCGCATCAATCAATTTTAGCACATAGTTCAAGCTCGTTAAAAAATAAACATAAGACATGAGAAAATGTTTCCACCCGTGTTTAAGCTCATTAAAAAATGAACTATTCCATGGTAAATAACCATCGTGAATGTAGTACCTCAGTCGTTAAAGCCTTGGTCGTGTTTGCACCATCACCTCCACTTTTTCATTGGCTGATCATTCACCTCCATTTGATTGTTTACCCATTTTAAGGAACAGCTGCGAAGAGTGATTTCACTAGCCATCCTTGTGACACTGCCGTGATTGGAGAATTGCAAACCTTACCTGGAATCAGCTGCTACCCGTTTTATCACTCGTTCCTCAAAAGACGAGTCTCATTTAAGCTCTTTTCAACTAACTCGTAAAATATGAAAAGATTGTCGAGCCATTGGCCTCTCCAGGTCGTTGAAGGGACAAGAAGTGCTATCCCTCCTCTAGATTTTAATCTTTTTGGACCTGAGGGATTATTACACAAAAAGATCGAGTGCTTGTTTTCTTCGGCTCGTTAAAACTATCGAATATTCATCCATTCTGTATTGTTTTATACTTTTTCGGACTTAAGGGATTAGATGACGAAAAAGGAATTTTGGAGTTACCTTTACGTCCCATTTCAGACTCTCTAAAATTGAAAAGGATCGAGTTATCTTTGTCGTTAAACTCGTTAAAAAGATTAATAGCGATAAACTTGTGTTTAGATGAGAGCAAGTTTCACTATCGCTAGGCTCGTTAAAACATAGCGATGGGTTTGCCCGAAGGGAAAATTATAGAACAAGCATATTTTATCCTCCTCAAGCTTGACAAAAATAAAGAGGTACTGGTCAGCAATGACTGGGGAAAAAATTAGGAAGAAAACTCAAAGAAACTTTGTTGGTAGCAAGTCACTCTTGAACATGACACTTCCACTCCGTGTCCGAGTCGGGTTGGGTTGTTTCATTCACCGGTCACATCACCATGGTCACGCTATACCATCCACATTTGGGGTTAATGCTACCAATCCATCAAATCAGTGTCGACGATATGTTCAAGAGAAGTCATCCAGAGAAGTCACCTATGTCTCACCCACTACCATACATTATACTCCATTCTTTCATGACCGCCACCCTGAACCTTATATCACCAGATCATTTTCACCTCCATCAAAATCATTTGCTCCGTTCCGTGTCATTGATGTGGGATTCATTAAGGCCCTCCTGTGACGGATCACTTCTTGTCGACATCAACTCATTATCCAAGAAGTTGATCTGGGAACACCCCATTCAGTACTTGGAAGCTTGCATGCCTCAATGGCAAGTTTCTCACTTCCAGCGATAGGTTTACATCAATGGCCTTCAACCAAAAGATTTTTCATGGTGTTCGATGCCAAGTCCTTTATTCACACCACGTGAATTGTACTGCAGTACCTTGAGGGTCATTATCATTATCGGTGATTCCTCTCGCGCTTGTTAACAGCTTACATCATTGACTGGTAATCAAGCGATGTCTTTCCATGTTCGACTTCAGAACATTTCTCACATGGATCGACTTGTACTTCGAGTGAAGATCGGACGAGATTGAAGACCCCGAATCTAGTTTCATCCATCCGGGCTGCGATATATATTCAGGGAAATAAAGACATTAAATGTACAACATTGCAGCACAGATAATCATCCTACCAAAAGGATGATGGCTCTATCAGAATCATCAGTCTACACTCAGACGATTGTCTGTCCTATGTACATGAAAATGAATTTATAAAGCTGAGCATGGGAATGCCCACCTCAGCTAGATCATGAAAATATTATGAAGATAATGTATTGTATTGTATCTTATTACAGGTCTCCTCCCAGCATTGAAAGAACTTCGGATCCTCATAATAAAGCATTTCACTCGACACCAAAAGGTTAACGGCCTCATACTTTAGGGGGCAACTGTTAAGACATTTTTGTACCTTACAACACCAAGCATGAAATGTCCATAAACCAAGGGCTCCTAAGTCCTTAAAAGTTTTTTTCTAACCCCTAAAGGAACAAGGTCAACAGATTACAGCTTCTCCCAGAAGTTCTCCATGAGAAACTACTCAAAATTGGTCAAAACAGAATCATTGTAGCTGCTCCACTGGCTAGGTGCGTTGCATCTCACCCAAATGCACTGTGAGGGTGTGTTGCATTTCAAAACTCCCTTCTGTGGGGTGCGATGGGTGAGAAATGACAAATGGCAGTGTCATTCCGCGAGGTGGAGAGGCAATGGAAGCTTCCAGAATCTTCTCCTGTGACACTTGCCTCATTGAATTCGACCAAGGATGAGTAAGAGGCCCTCAGTCTCCAAGTGGAAGCAAGAACTGACAGAGAGAAGAAACTAATCAAATCACAAGCTGACTCATCCCCCTTACAGATATCTATATATGGATCCCTCATCCCAGAGATCCAGAGGCTGGAATTTTGCATATTGTAAGGAATTGATGTTGGTTTCTAGAGACAAACATCAGATTTTTGGGTGATCTTTGCTTTGTTTGAGGTGAAGAGGGGCTTCTTTGCTGGGAGGTTGATGCTTGGTCGGAACAACTGGTTGTAACTCCTCCTGGATCTTTTCTTGTTTATCAATAAAAGCTATTTGAGTTTTCCTCCATACTTTGGTATCAGTGATGCTTGTTACATTTGTATGGTCAATTTACATCTGATCCTAGATTGTTTATGATTATAGATCCATGTATTTGTATAGTGTTGTGCTTCTGTGATCTTACAGGTACTTTGTGAAGCTGGGCGTGCAAGGGAGCAGGTAGCTGAGGACTATCAAAGAAGAGAGGGATCAAATCGAAGGATTAGCGCAAGGCAGAGGTTGGTCTTTCTATTCCTCTCTATCTATAATTCATAAAGGAAAAACAAAAGTAGCTTTTTCTCTGTTTGTTTCTAAGGCAGCTGTCACACCTTAGTGGTATAGAGAAGTTCTATATAGACACTTTTCCCTGTAACACAATAGCAAAAGTGTAATCGACTATATAAAAGAGGAAGATTTTACGACACTCTTTTCTTTGACTTAAAAAGACACTTGTGACACTTTCAAATAAAAAGACGACAGTTTGATTAAGCTATTGTTTGCAAAGGATAACTGTAAATGATGAAAAATACATAAAAACATTGACAATTATTTATCAATGGAGGCTGAATAATGCAAAGGAATGGAGTTTCAACAGTGATATACTGATCATAGACAGCAAAACTACTGAATAAAGCTAAAGAAAATGAAGAAAAAAGCAAAATCTGGAGGCAGAAATAGTCTTACTCAATCATAGCACCTGTAACACAAATAAAAAGGGATGCATCTCCCCTGCAACACATGGGAGGTATGATGCATCCAGACTGCCAATGAGAGATAGTGCGATGGTCCAGGGACAAGACTAAGCTTGGTTTTTGCTCACAATTTGCAGCTAAGTTCAAGGGTTTAGGCTGAGCTTATGATAGGAAGTAAACACAAAGTATAGGGGCTGATCTAATGAGGTTACTTGAGCTACCACCAGGGCACTTAGGATGTTTGCAAGTTAGATGTTCAGTTCATAAACTAACCCACAGATTGACTGAAGCAACATTGATCTACTTTGCAGTTGCATAGCAAAAGCAGTTTGAAGGCTAGCTGGCTTAACTTCAGGCTCCGTCTGTAGTTTATAAAGAAAACAAATAGAAACAAGCAATCAAACTATTCTCTCCCCAACAGAGTCACCATTTTGTTATCAGGAAAACTAGTGTCCATTCAGAGCTGCTAGTCTCACTAAGATGGGTAGCTATGTTAGAAACAAACAAACTAAAGTTACTTGTGTTTTCCTTTATGAGAGATAGATGAGAGAGAAGCAGAGAGTGCCAACCTCAGTCTTTTGCTTTTCTCCTTGCTTGTTCCTCCCTCCTTTGACAGAGCTTCACCACTCCTTTACTTGTCCCGCTTCAAAGAATACCTGTAGAGTCAAAGCAGCATAATACCATCAAAACATAGAGATCTATAACCATAAAAAATATAGGATCAAATATATAATAACCATACAAATGAATATATCAATAAAAGATTCAGAGATATACAGGAATATGGAGGAAAACTCAAATAGCTTTATTGATAAAAGTAGTAGAAGAGAGGGTTACAACCCATCGGTTTGACCTAGTGCCATCCTCCCAGCATGAAAGCCCTCTTCACCTCATGAAAAGCTAGATCACCCAACACTGTGATGTTTCACAGAGAAACCAACAACAATTCCTTACAAAATAGAAAATTCCAACCTCTGGATCTCTAGGATTAGGGATCCATATATAGATATTTGTAGGTGGGTGAGTCAGCTTCTGGGATTTTTATTAGTGTCATTTCTCTGATAGTTCTTGGTTCCACTTGGAGATTTCATGATCTCTTACTCATCCCTGGGCGAATTCAGAGAGGCAAGTGTCAAATAGGTAGTTTCTAGAAAATTCTTTGGGTTTCCACCTAGCCAACTACCTCTGCCATTTGTCTGCTCTCGCTCATCACACCTTATAGAATGGATTTTCAGTATGGATCACACTTTTTGCATGTATCAGGCAAGATGTATCACACCCTTAGCACTGAGCAGTCTGTATGGTCTAGTTTTGACCAGTTCTGAGTAGTTTTTCAGGGAGAACTTCTGGGAGATGATGTAATCAGCTGACCTTGTTGCTTTATGGTATGAAACAACACTTTTAGGGGCTTAGAATCCCTTGGTTTATGGACATATGAGATTGGGGTTGCAGTGCCCAAATATGTCTATAACAAATATGGCAATATTCGAGGAGCAAACAGAACCAAGAGGAGCCATGAGGAGAAAAACTCAAATATATGCCAAAATAGAGCTATCAGAGATACAGAGGAGCCATATATATATATGTCATATATATATGCCAAAGAAGAGGAGCACACAGAGTAAACAGAGGAAGCAAAAAAATAGGGTCATTGGAGAGCTTATATGTATGCAATTAGTAGGGTCATCGGGAGCCATTGGAGGAGCAATGGAGGAGAAATGAAGGAAGCAGATGGATGCAAGATGTGTATATATATGTATTTACCCATCGGGAAAACCATATGTATATGCATCTAACAAAAATGGAGGCAGAAATACTTGGGTATATATGCTTTAACACTATCGGCGGGCAAAACTATGCATATACAGGCAAATACACTATCGGAGGTAGATTATGGACTTGAAACCTTATACACGGGAATGATGAGACATATCGGGTCTGGTACCTCATATCGCATCGCTATAAAGGAGTCTTCTACGTTAAGGTCTAGACCTGGACCTTTGCGATGTGCGATCACCAATAACGATATCACATTAGACCTCTACCAAGGGCAACCCATGATTGTGATGAACGCATGCGGACCTCCCGCTACATTACAATATGACTTAACCTTCATCGAATCCATCGCAAATCACAAGCCGTGAATCCTTTTTGCATGAAAGCACCGATTGCGATAAGGTTGTTGACCTGACGGGCATATAAACGATGGCTTAATACCATATCACATCTGGTTCATCGGAGCAGTGGAAGATCAGCCATCGGCCATCAACAGAATCATGGGTCGAAAATATAAACGATCCCCGAGATTCATGAATCACCAATTTTGATTTAATCGTAGACACGATGTAGAAATAAACATGGGTGTAACACACCCTGAAGTCTGCCCTTCAATCATCTCCACTGTTTTGCCCGTGTTTTCTTGTGTAATCATGTTTTTGGCCTGCGCAGGGTTCTTAGGCTGAAAGGCCTATGATAATTGGTCCGTAAATGGTTCTATGATTCAGGAGGGTGTATCAGAGTGATGGAGAGTGCGATTGGGGCATAACGCCTCCATTTAAGCCAAAGACAAAACTCTGTGCATGCCCACAATCATTGTCAAAAGGAGCGTTGTTACAGTCGTAACCAATAAGATGTGTTCTCCATGGAGTTTTGGACCTTTCAAATGAATCTATGTGTCCTCAGAGAGTTGGTAAACTTGCATAGCATAAAGGAGGCCACGACGACCAAGGAGGAATACAAAGAGGTAGTGGTAAGCGGAAATGAAGAGACAGAGGCATGGGGAATGAAAAAAACAGTAAAAACAGAGAATTATTGTAGTAGTTATTGTGGTGAAGAACCAAAGTGTGAGGTAGCAGAAGGAGCAGAGGCAGAAGAGGTAGTAGAAGTAGCAGAGGCGGTAGAGGTAGGAGAAGTAGTAAAGGTAGGAGAGTAGGAGTGAGAGAACCTCAGCTGAATAGAGTGTAGCAACATACCAATTTATACCAAGGTTGGGTTGGAGCCCAAGAGGTTGGAGCCTCAGAACTGAACAGGACTGAAGTCATTGGGGATAGGTGCTCCTATGTGCAGAACCACTACAAAACAGAGTTGGTGCTCTGGAGATTGGAGCTTCACTGAAGTCCAAGTTGGAGCTTTGAAACTATTCACAATCAAATATATACTTATATTGTATTCATTTCATTGCATGTATTGAGTTTTAATAAAAGCATTAATTCCAGTTGTTGATTTCTATGTTCTGTGTATACATAACATATCTATATATGCTTTTGGTAATCACTAGAATAATTTAAAAAAGAAATATTGATTCACCCTCCCCCCTCTCAGTATTTCCAATAATTGGTATCAGAGCAGGCTTCTTCATACTAGCCTAACAACTTGAAGAAGGATCTTCAGCCATGATGAGAAGTCACGAAGCATCAGGAAGACCTCGTTTGTTCGATGGCACCAACTTTGGTTTCTAGAAAAAGAGAATGACCTACTACTTAATGTCCCTTGGACTTGAATTCTGGCATTTTTTTCAAAATGAGTATCATATGCCTACCACTCTTCCAACAGATCAAGACGAGAGGAAAGCATACATCAAAAATGCAAAGGCCTTAAACTCCATCACTACTGGAATCACTGATTCCGAGTTTACAAAAGTCATGCATTGTGACTCTACCAAAGAAATGTGGGACAAGCTAGTTGGCTTATACGATGGAGACTCAAAAGTCAAGAAGGCAAAGATTCAAACTCACAGAAGACAATTTGGAAGCCTGAGGATGGAAGATGAAGAAGATATTATAGCATACGTCCTCCGAGTAGTTGAAGTGGTCAACTCCCTTAAAGGATTGGACGAAAAAATTGAAGAAAGTACCATTGTTCAGAAAGTATTAAGATCTCTTCTAGACAGATTTGACTCCAAAATAAGTGCCATAGAAGAAGCAAAGGATCTAGATACCCTCAAGATGGATGAACTCCATGGAATCCTCACTGCCTATGAGATGAGGAAAGGTGGCCCTAGCCCTAAAGATGCAGCATTCAAGGCTTCAAAGTTAAAGAAGCAGAAAGAAAGGAATGACTGTAGTGATGAGTCCGATGTGGAATCCGAATTGGCTCAATTTGTACAAAAGCTTAAGAAAGGATCTAAGCTTAAAGGCAAGTACCCTCTTATATGTTTTAAGTGTGGAAAAATAGGTCATTATGCAGCAAAATTTCCTCATAAACATGATAGTGATGATGAAGGAAATTCTAAAAGAATGGAACACAAAAAGAAAGGGTTCAATAAGAAGAACTTCTTATCTAAGCAATATGAGTCTAATGAGGATGAGTTTATAGTCATCAAAAAGAAATGAGATGTGGAAAGTGACCATGATGAAAGCCAAGAAACATTATTCATGGCATTCACAAATGATCATGACTCGGGGTTGGAAGGAAATACAGATGAAATGTTAATTAGTGCCATTGAAGAAAATGAAAAATTGCAGAATAAAATCATCTCTCTCAAGGTGGAAAACGAGGAAACAAAAAGAGATAAGATCTCCTGGAAGAAAATCTAAAAGAAAAAGAAGAGACTTGTGAAGAACGCGAGGCCGAAATAGTGTCTCTGAGAAAGGAGTTGGAGCAAATTAAAAAGGGTTGTAAAAGCTCTCAAATACTTGAGACTATTCTAAAATGTCAAAAACCCCAACATGACAAGTCTGAAATGAGTTTCAAAGGAGAATTCTCAAGCACTAAGAATAGTGTGAAAAGCTATGCTGATGCACTTTCCTACAATCCAAAAGAAGAAAAAGTATGTTATCAAAAGCCTATCCCAGATCTGGAGAATGAAGAGAAAATTATTCCAAACAAGAATGTGGAATCGAATCATGGATACTACAGCAAATACAAACCTGTACTCCACCAAGGTTCCATCTCAAATCCAAAGAATGAGGCAGGAGTAATTCCCAGGAAGAAAATCGACTCAAACCATGGCTACTTCAACAGGTACAAAACCATCTTTCTTGGACACTGTTTTCACTGTAAAAACTTCGGTCATGAAGCCAGACATTGCATGGCCCATAGAAGTGAAATGCCTAAGCTAAAGGACCGAATAATTAATTCGCATGCCCCCAAAATGCAAGGACAAATCAAAACCTTCAATTCATTTGATCCCTTGACCAAATTCGATTTGATTTGCTCATTCTGCTACAATAACGGACACTATGAACAAAACTACCCACTCAAAGGAAGAAAGATGAGTAGTAAGAATTCCAACATGGATAAATGCGCCCTAGCTCTATATGCTCAAAATAATGGAAATCATTGGTTTGTGGATAGCGGGTGTTCCAGACACATGACAGGAGACAAAAGGAAGTTTGTCTCATTGAGCAAAAAGGAAGGAAAAGTGTCTTTTGGAAGTGGATCTACCAGAATTGCGGTAAAAGGAACTGTTACTCTAATCAATGGAAAAGGAAAATATCAAGATGCTCTGCTAGTAGATGGGCTCAAACACAATCTCCTGAGTGTCATCCAAATCTATGATCAAGGACATAAGGTTGTCTTCAGCACCAAATACTGTGAAATAAGGAACTCTTCCTCAGGGGAACTTGTGGTAAAAGGGGTTAGAACACGAGACAACATTTACATTTTGAACAAGATTCAGGAAAATAAATGCTACCTGAGTTAGGCAGATGAAATTTGGTGTGGCACAAGCGACTTGGACATACAAGCTTTGAAAATCTGGTCAATATCAGCAAGATTAGAGCTGTACGAGACATCTAAAGGCTGTTCAAACCAAATCAAGGAGTATGTGGTCCATGTCAACATGGAAAGCAAACCAAAACCAGCCACAAGACAAAGGAGCTCTCTACATGAAATCCCTTGGAGATCATCCATGCTGATCTATGTGGACCACCTAGAAATCAGGCACTCCAAGGAGAAAGGTACTTTGTGTTATTTATTGATGACTATACTAGAATTATGTGGATATATTTTATAAAGTATAAATATGAAACTTTTGAATGTTTTAAGAATCTAAAAGCCCTTGTAGAAAATGAAAAAGATTAAAAAAGCAAGTGCCTTAGAACAGATAGAGGGGGAGAATTCACATCAAACACGTTTAGTAAGTTCTGTAATATTCATGGAATTAAAAGGAAATTCTCTGCTGCCAAAACACCTCAGCAAAATGGGGTAGCTGAAAGAAGAAATCGAATAGTGCAAGAAATGGCAAGAACAACGTTACTAGCAGAAGAATTGTAGTCGAAATTCTGGAGAGAAGCAGTAGGGACGGATGTCTATATATTAAATCGAACTTAATTGAGACCAAATTGTGAAAAAACACCTTATGAGTTATGGAAAGGAAGACTGGCTTCAGTAAAGTACTTCAAGATCTTTGGAAGCCAGTGCTTCATAAAAATCAATGATGGCTGACCAGGAAAGTTTGATTCTCGAGTTGATGAAGGGATATTTCTTGGATACTCTATAAGGAGCAAGGCTTACAAGTGCTCCAATTTTTTACTGAAGAAAATAGTGGAAATCATTGATGTAAAGGTTGATGAAGGACTTCTAGAAAAAGAAATTGAAGAATATGAAGATGATTTTTTCATTGAAGAAGAAGGACTTAAAGAAGAAGAACCTGAAGAAGAAGAAAGAGATGAGGAAGAAGAAGAGAAGAAAGAACCACCTCATACCCCTTCAAAGATGAATTTTGTCCAAAGAGATCATCCAGAAGAGCAAATTATTGGCGACAGAGATGAAGGTGTGAAAACAAGAAGAAGGATAACAATTACACCCAAGAGAAAAGTCATTGCCCTTCTATCTATGATAGAACTGGAAACATTTGAAGAAGTAAGTAAGGATCCTCATTGGTTAAAAGCCATGGAAGAAGAAAGGTCCCAAATTGAGAAGAACAAGACATGGGAGCTCGTACCTCGTCCAAAGTACAAAGACATAATAGGAACCAAATGGGTGTTTAAAAATAAAATGAATGTGGAAGGATAGGTTATCAGAAACAAGGCAAGGCTTGTATACAAAGGCTATTCACAAATTTAAGGAATTTATTTTGAGGAGACATTTGCACCAGTAGCTTGTATGGAAGCTGTCAGGATGTTCTTGGCATTTGCTTGCTCAAAATGATTCAAAATATTTCAAATGGATGTGAAATCAACATTTCTAAATGGAGAACTCAAGGAAGAAGTCTACATGGAGCAACCAGAAGGTTTTGATCTAGTAGAAGGAAAGAACTTAGTCTGTAAGTTTAAAAAGGCTTTATATGGATTGAAACAAGCTCCTAGAGCTTGGTATGCAAGATTGGATCACTATCTATAACAACAAGGCTTCAAAAAGGTAGTTGCTAGAAGTTATCTATACATAAAGATAGATGCAGGTAAGTTATTAGTTACTCTTGTTTATGTCAATGATCTAATCTTTTCTAGCAATAATGATGGAATGAGCCATGAATTTTCTCAAAACATGTCAAAAGAGTTTAAGATGTCAATGATAGGAGAGCTGTCTCACTTCCTTGGACTTTAAGTATCTCAAACTAGAGCAGTACTGTATATATCTCAAACCAAATATCTAAAAGACATGTTAAAAAGGTATGGAATGGAGGACTGTGCACCCATGAGCACACCTATGACCACAAACTACAAATTGAGCAAAGATGATGACTACCCTCTAGTAGATGCAACTCATTACAGGTCAATGATTGGAGCCCTTCTATACTTAATAGCTACAAGACTAGACATAATGCAGGCAATAGGAATGGTGGGAATATTTCAATCTGCTCCCAAACAATCCCATTTATTAGCTGTAAAAAGATTTCTCAGATATATGAAAGGAACTTCTAATTTCAGTCTTTAGTACCCAAAGAGCTCAACACTGATTGTAACTGCATACACTGATGCTGATTGGGCTGGAAGTATAGATGATCAGAAAAGTACTAGTGGAAATGCATTCTTCCAAGGATATTGTTTAGTATCCTAGCTTAGCAAAAAACAATCATCCATATCATTATCCACAGCCGAAGCCGAGTATATTGCTACAGTAGGCGGTTGTTCTTAGATACTATGGATGAAGAAAGCTCTAAAAGATGTCAAAATATGTACAGATCAACTGATTACCATATATTATGACAACACAAGTGCTATCAGTATCAGCAAAAATCCAGTGATGCACTCAAGAACCAAACACATACCAATCAAGTATCATTTCCTCCATGAGCAATTAGCTGAACAAAAAATTGTCCTAGAATATATGAGTACTAAGGAACAGATAGCTCATATTTTCACAAAACCTCCTCCTCAAGAAGCATTCGAACATCTATGTCAAAATATGGGGGTTATATCTTTATCATCACTCAAGTTCATTCATAAAGATGTGGCAAGACAGGGGGAGAAATTTGACAGGGGGAGTCCATATGCATTCCTTTTCCATTGATGTCAAAGGGGGAGAGCAGAAGAATATTGCCATTAGCAACAAAGGGGGATATTGTTGGACACATATTGTCGTTGATGTCAATATGGCAATATTCGAGGAGAAAATGGAGCCAAGAGGAGCAGAACTCAAATATATGCCAAAATAGAGCTATCAGAGCTATAGAGGAGCCATATATGTATATGTCATGTATATATTCCAAAGAAGAGGAGCACATAGAGAAAATAGAAGAAGCAGAGAAACAATGTCATCAGAGAGCTTATATGCATCCAATAAACAGGGTCATCGGGAGCCATCGGAGGAGAAATGAAGGAAGCAGATGGATGCAAGATGTGTATATATATGTATTTACCCATCGGAAAAACCATATGTATATGCATCTAATGTAAACAGAGGCAGAAAGACTTGGGTATATATGCTTTAACACTATCGGCGGGAAAAATTATGCATATACAGGCAAATACACTATTGGAGGTGGATTGCGGACTTGAAACCTTATACATGGGAGTGCTGAGACATATCAGGTCCAGTACCTCATATCGCATTGCTATAAAGGAGTGGTCTACGTTAAGGTCTAGACCTAGACCTTTGCGATGTGTGATCGCCGATAGCAATATCACATTAGACCTCCACCAAGGGAAACCCCAGATTGTGATGAATACATGTGAACCCACCACTACATTACAATATGACTTAACCTTCATCTCATCCATCATAAATCGCAAGCCGTGAAGCCTTGCTGCATGAAATCACTGATTGCGATAAGGCTGTGGACCCGCCAGGCATATAAACCATGGTTTAATACCATATTGGTGGAGGATCAACCATCAGCCATCGGTGAAGTCATGGTTCTAAAATATAAAGGATCCCCAGGAGTCACGAATCGCCGATTGTGATTTAATAAAAAACCTGATGCAGAAATAAACATGGGTGTAACACACCCTGAAGTCCACCCTTTAGTCATTTCCACCATTTTGCCTATGTTTTCTTGTGTAATCGTGTTTTTGGCCTGCGCAGGGTTCTTAGGTCGAAAGGCCTATGATAACTGGTCTGTAACTGGTCCGATGATTCAGGAGGGTGTATCAGAGTGATGGAGAGTGCAATTGGGGCATAACGCCTCCATTTAAACCAAAGACAAAACTCTGTGCATGCCCACAATCATTGTCAAAAGGAGCGTTGTTACAGTCGTAACCAGTAAGATGTGTTCTCCGTGGAGTTTTGGACCTCTCAAATGAATCTATGTGTCCTCAGAGAGTCAGTAAACTTGCACAACATATAGGAAGCCACGACGATCGAGGAGAAAGACAAAGAGGTAGTGGTAAGCCTAAATGAAGAGACAAAGGCATGGGGAATGGAAAAAAAACAGTAAAAACAAAGAACTATTGCAGTAGTTATTGTGATGAAGAACTAGACTATGAGGTAGCAGAAGGAGCAGAGGTAGAAGAGGCAGCAGAAGCAGTGGAGGCTATAGAAGTAGCAGAAGTAGAAGAGGCAGGAGAGTAGGAGTGAGAGAACCTCAGCTAAACAGAGTGTAGCAGCATACCAGTTTATACCAAGGTTGGGTTGGAGCCCAAGAGGTTGTAGCCTCAGAACTGAACAGGACTCAAGTCATTGGGGGTAGGTGCTCCTAATTGAAGAACCACTGCAAAACAGAGCTGGTGCTCTGGAGGTTGGAGCCTCACTGAAGTCCAAGTTGGAGCTTGGCAACTATTCACAATCAGATATATACTTATATTATATTTATTTCGTTGCATTGTATTGAGTTTTAATAAAATCATTGATTCCAGCTGTTGATTTCTATGTTCTATTTATACATATACATATCTATATATGCTTTTGGTAATCACTAGAACAATTAAAAAAAGAAATATTGATTCACCCCCCCCCCCACCCCCGCAAATATTTCCAACATGCCTATGCCTCATAGTGTCGTGCTCTATTTATACCTTCCTATGGTCTGCGGATTGACTTAATTCCTATTAATTTACATTATTTCTTGGTCAAACAACCCTTTGAATCGACCTTTTATATTTCACGCTCCACATACTTCATAGTTTTTCCAATAATTTAAACCTACTTTTTGTGCTTTCTGCCCCAAAACTGTTACGCGGGACCTCCGCTACCCAACACATACAGTCTTGAATTCCTCTCTTCATAAAGAACCTTGATCATTTCAGACATCTCAAAGAATTCTTTTTTGAAATTTCTTTCATCTTTAGACATCCCTTTAGGACCTTCTTCATGTGTCATGACTATTGAATCTTGAGATGCATTTCTTCTCCTTGAAACAATTTGAAATCTTGGCTCCTCAATTTCTCCTTGTTCTTTCTTAAGCTTCAACCTTGCAAGCATAAGAAAAACACTTGCAAAAAAACATCAAACCTTCAGAATAAATTGATGCCTTGATAACAAAATTGATATGTAATTGAAAATTGAAGGTGATATACAAATTTCAAGTGAAATTTTATGTGTGTTTTGGGTAATGGATCAAGTTACTAAACACATAAACAAGTGATTTTTAAACATCATTAACAACAAAATAGAGACAATAAACCATTTCAAAAACACATAACAAGAAAACATGACAAAGGATTTCACCCCTCTTGGTCCAACTTCAAATGTAGGGCCTCTTTCATTATGGTAAAAAAATATGTATCTACATGAATTTGTATTGCTCAGAATGCAAAATAAATGTTTCCAATGGATGCATAACTATCAAAAACCCCCATCTGGGTTCTCTCTACACCTCATTTGGCAAAAAATTTAGAAAGTTATGCATGTTACAAGAATTTCACAAATTCCATAGCTAACCATAGTCCAATTTGACCCAAACCTGGCTTGAGCGCCTCAAACCTAGAACTGACATGCAAATCTGGCCTACAATCCTACCCGATGAGTGAATTTGTCAAACAGTTAAATTTTCCATAAACCCACCAGTTTAATAAATTTTGTTCATATGGGGGTCACGTGCATAGGGGTAGGGGCTAACTGCACACCCCTACCAGTCAAGCCCCCAACTACTTGACACGTGGTCATATAACCACCCATAGAAACTAGGCCCCCAAAAAATCAAAGAGGCTTGGTCACATGGCGGGTCATATGTCCTAGGGTTGGTCGTCGCTCTGAGCACTAAGGGCTGGCCCCCTCTCTCTCCACACTCCTGGTTGTTTGCCTGGTCATATGAACCGATGTTGGCCCCTTTACATCTCCACCAATGGTTCTTTGCAAATGGATTTGGCATTGTAGTTATGATCATGGGCCTAGGGCTAAGCCCTAGCCCACAATTCTGCATCATGGCCGTGTGGTTGCGAGGACTAGGGATGGGGCTTGAATTCCTTTCTTCATAAATAAACTTAATCATTTCAAACATCTCAAAGAATGCTTTTATGAAATTTCTTTCATCTTTAGACATCCCTTTAGTACCTTCTTCATTTGTCATGACTATTGAAGCTTGAGATGTGTTTCTTCTCCTTGAAACAATTTGAGATCTTGGCTCCACAAGTTCTCCTTCTCCTCTTTTAATATTCAACCTTGTAAGCATAAGAAAAACACTTGCAAACAAAATCAAGCCTTCACAATAAACTGATGCCCTGATACCAAAATTGATATGTAATTGAAAATTGAAGGTGACATACAAATTGCAAGTGAAATTTTATGTGTGTTTTAGGTAATGGATCAAGTTACTAAACACATAAACAAGTGATTTTTAAACATCATTAACAACCAAATAGAGATAATAAACCATTTTAGAAACACATAACAACAAAACATGATAAAGGACTTCACCCCTCTCCTGGGCTACATCTCCTGGTCAAGCTTCCAATGTAGGGCCTCTTTCATTATGGTCAAAAATATGTTTTCTACATGAATTTTTATTGCTCAGAATGCAAAACAAATGTTTCCAATGGATTCAAAACTGTCAAAAACCCACATCTAGAGTTCTTTCTACACCTCATTTGGCTAAAAATTGAGAATGTTATGTATGTTATAAGAATTTCCCAAATTCCATAGCTAATCATCCTCTAATTCGACCCAAATTTGGCTTGAGCTCTCCAAACCCGAAACCAACATGCAAATCTGGCTTATAATCCTGCCCAACGAGCAAATTTGTCACATAGTTAAACTGACCATTAACCCACCATTTTCAGAAATTTCATTTGTATGGGAACCACGTGCATAGGGGCAAGGCTAATTGCACACCCATACCAGTCAAGACCCCAATTACTTGACACGTGGTCATATAAATACCTATAGAAATCGGACTAGTACCAAATTGTGTGCGCGCCTAAAAAATCAGAGAGGCTTGGTCACATGGTGGACCATAGGCCTTAGGGATGGCCATCGCTCTGAGTGCTAAGGGATGGCCTCCTCTCTCTCTGCACTCCTCATTGTTTGGCGACTCATATGACCCCATGTTAGCCCCTTTACATCTTCACTGATGGTTCTTTGCAAATGGATTTGGCATTGTGGCTATGATCATGGGGCTGGGGCTAAGCCCTAGCCCACAATCCCACCTCATGGTCGTCTAGGTGCGAAGATGAGGGATGGGGCTTGAATTCCTTTCTTCATAAAGAACCTTAATCATTCCACACATATCAGAGAATGCTTTTATGAAATTTCTTTCATCTTTAGACATCCCTTTAGGACCTTCTTCATGTGTCATGACTATTGAAGCTTGATATGTGTTTCTTCTCCTTGAAACAATTTGAGATATTGGCTCCACAAGTTCTCCTTCTCCTCTTTTAAGCTTCTGCCTTGTAAGCATAATAAAAACACTTGCAAACAAAATCAAACCTTCACAATAAACTGATGCCATGATACCAAAATTGGTATGTAATTGAAAATTGAAGGTGATATACAAATTGCAAGTGAAATTTTATGTGTGTTTTGGGTAATGGATCAAGTTACTAAACACATAAACAAGTGCTTTCTAAACATCATTAACAACCAAATAGAGACAATAAACCATTTCATGAACACACAACAATAAAACATGATAAAGGAGTTCACCCGTCTCCTAGACTACATCTCCTGGTCTAGCTTCCAATGTAGGGCCTCCTTCATTATGGTAAAAAATATGTGTTTACATGAATTTGTATTGCTCATAATGCAAAACAAATGTTTCCAATGGATCCATAACTATCAGAAACCCCCATCTGGGTTCTTTCTACACCTCATTTGGCAAAAATTGAGAAATTTATGCATGTTACAAGAATATCTCAAATTCCATAGCTAATCATCCTCCAATTCAACTAAAACCCATCTTGAGCGCCCCAAACCCGGAATTGACATGAAAATTTGGCCTATAATCCTGCCTAACCAGCGGATTTGTGAGATAGTTAAACTATCCAATAACCTGCCAGTTTCAAAAATTTCGTTTGTATGGGGGCCACATGCCTAAGGGTTAGGGCTAACTGCCCACCCCTTCCAGTCAGGCCCCCAACTAATTGACACATGGTCATATAACTGCCCATAGAAACCGGGTTGGTGCCAAATTGTGTGCACACCCAAAAAATCAGATAGGCTTGGTCACATGGCGGGCAATAAGTCCTAAGGTTGGTCGACGCTCTGAGCGCTAAGGTTGGCCCCATCTCTCTCCACACTCCTGGTTGTTTGGCAGGTCATATGACCCCACGTTGGCCCCTTTACATCTTCGCTGAAGGTTCTTTGCAAATGGATTTAGCATTGTGGTTGTGATCATGGGGTTGGAGCTAAGCCCTAGCCCACAATCACACTACATGGTCATGTGGGTGTGAGGACCATGGATGGGGCTTAGCCCTCTCCCCCACCTTCAATGAAGAATCACGCTCAACTTAAATACAAGTTGAAATCTTATGTTATCAAGAAACAAATGTATGGTGCATTGGTACGACTCGTCATTTCTTGGTGGATAGTCACAGGTTTGATTCTCATGAGTGCCCTTGGCCCCTTAAAAAAATTATGATGCATTTTTTGGAGGTGACAGGGCAGCCATCCGTTGGCCCATGTGGCCCTCCAGCATTGGTCCAGATCAATGAACCCTCAACCAATTAAATTTCACCCTTCAAAACCAACAAACAAGAGACACTTGTAAACATACCATTAGCCAAACTATACACAATCCACTACCCAATCACCTGCATAATCAACATATGGACTGCTGATTGGGTGTACCTCAGACTTAAATTTTAAAATTTTTGTCATTTGGTAATTCGATGAGAACATGATATTGAGAGCATAAAATATCTATTTTGAGTGAAACGAGCTGCGTTGGATTGAGGTCACTGAGATCTACGCACTAGTATAGGCTTATTGCACTTTTGAGCACTTTTTATTTTGAGCACTAAATTGATCCCTTGGATTAATTGATATATAGGCACTATATAGAGCGTTTACATTTCTCCATTTTTAGGAAAGATAGTTTTCTAGATTCATCAAAATCTTATCCTTTCTCATTAAAAAAAATCACCCCTTAGTTCATCCTAGTGTTTTCATTCTCATGAGAATTCAACTCTGTTGTCCTTGATTATGAAAACCACCTTAAGGATGCCCAACATTGTTGTTTCGATAGTTAGATGTAACAACGTCTTCGACGTTGAAAGCCAACCTATCCACAATCATCTACAAGCAGTATACACTACCCTTCAATGAATCAATTTGTTAAGAAACTAATGCGAAATGAGGGTAAGCCTCCATGGAAACTTTGTCACCCTACATAGATATGAGGGATGCCAAAAATTAAAGACTCAACTCTAGTTGAAACTTTGGGTTTACCCAACTTTGCGACTGAGCTGAACACTCCATCTTGCATAATTTCCATAATTGCACTGTGTTAATGATATTTCAAGGATGAGCAATCTTTATTTATAAACCATCTCTCCTTGGCCACATCTACCTCCAACACTCTACTCTCATTCAACTCCTTCTTCCTGATTTTGTAATTGTTTGACAATATTGGCCATCACTATGTCACCTCAGTTGTGCACAGACTCAAACCAAATTAAGGCATTCAAGTGTTGTTGCATGAGAGCTAGCTTTCTCGGAACATAATAAATAGAAAAGGGTAGCCAAATACTCCACCTGGAAAAGAGGATGGGGCCTTCCTCATTGATGGCACAACTAGAGTGAACTTCATTATAATACCACAAGATTGCAAGCTGCCATCTCTAGACTTTCAAGGAGTTAGTCTTCATGTAGACAATTAATGTCTTGACAAAATTTAATTCAATGTTATTCAATATCCAAATCTGTATGGATCAGGATATTATATCCCACATCAACATACAATTTTCATTCATGGGATATGTATTATATTCGTAGAACCATCATTCATTATTAACACACCTTGTTTAATGGTTGCACCTTTCTTATCTAGTAAATCTCAAACTTGGTTATGGTTCCTTTTGATATGATAAAATTCTACCTTTTCATATTTCTGAGCTTACATCCAGTTTTTGAGTCATTGAAGGCAAATCATTTTTTGTAGCCTCACTAACTTTGAGGAATATTTGAATTACAATTATGGATCCCTCGAATACTTCCAATTGAGTAATCCATTTTGCAATTGTGACTTCCAATCTGTGCCATAAAACAAGAAGCTATGCTCTATTATTAGTTTCTCTTCCTAATCCTCCAGCGAATTGTGTCTCTATTTGTTCCTCGGGGTGATAAATTACACCAACCACTCCTGCCTCCCCATAATAAAATATATTTACTAAACAAATCATAAATAATTCTTAATTCTTAATATTTATTTATTAAATTGATTAAAATATATTAATTAATTTGATTTATATTTTCATAATTTCCATATCAATAGTATTTTTTTAAAAAGTTCAATTGGTAAACATGTAATAATGTAAAATAAATGTGAGTACAAGTTACATATTCAAATTCCTAGAAATATCTAACCCATGACTACCTAATGGAATGGCATAAACCTATAAATCATAGTGATAAGGGTATGAATGCTCCAAGTTATACCAAAAGTAAGTAAACTTATGAAATGATACATTATTTTTATATTAGAGAAACAAAAACTCCAATAACAATAAGATAAATATCAAAACCTATTGAAAAAAAGAGCATATATTCCTAATATAGGGAACATCACATTAAAAAGAAAAATCGATGAACCCCCATAACTGATATCCATGATTCATTAATTGAAGGAAGAATCAAGCCACAAACACCTCGACTGCCCAAAAATATCCTTTGGAGGTGTCCCTTCTTAAGGCTCACTAGTTGAGTTAGTTTCAATGAAATTTCTATTATTTAACGGAACATACTTATGAAATGCATGATGTGTAGGTCTCGATGTCCCTTCATAAGACTAGCTGGTTGAGTTAGATTCAATACAATTTATATCACTTACTGGAACATATTTGTTAAATGGATCATGTGTAGGTATCGATAATCAAGTCCTTAGAAATATTTATTAGTTTATGAGCATGATGGAATGATCCCTTGAACCTTAGTCCCCGCAGCTATGTCTTTTCATCTAGTCAAGTTTTTCCCAAAATTTTGGACTTATTTTTTGGTGAGATATTTGTTGGAATAACATATTTGGGTTATGAATTCTCCACAATCCAAGTGATCTAGGGATCTTACTCTGTGTTGAATGAATATATGAAATAAAAAACCTAGTTTAAAAAACAAAAATAAGATATGACCCAAAATATATCACTCAATTTTGATCAAAAAAACATAAAAATTAGACCATAAAAATACACCGGAAAAACTTCCCAAAAATAACACTAAAATCAATTCCTATATAAATAAACTAATACATATATAAAAAAAATTAATATATTAATTTATTATATTTAATTTAATTTCTATTTTCATAATTTTTATATCAATACATTTTTTAGTATAAGATCGTGATGGAATTCGATCGATCCCTTAAACCTCAGTCCACATAAATATGCCGTGGTTTATCTGGTAAAGGTTTCCTAAGATTTTTTGGTTTGGGATTTTCTTGGAGTTTGAACAACAGAAATCGAGATTTAACCACAAAAGTTTGACCCGATTCTAACGAAAATCCCTTTAGAAAAAATTCCCATATATTTTTATACCATTCTACTGAAAACCCTAGAAAAAATCCCATTTGTATATATAAATAAACTACATTATAATACGAACTCCGAACTCCCTTATAATACAGTGTATAGAAGCTCCTCTGTGCGCAGATGTAAGATTGTTCTTATTTTTCTTTGGCATTTTTCTTGTTTTCCTGTCTATTCCATATAGGCAAAGTATCTTCCATATCCATTCTGTGCTTTTTCCAGTCACCTACGTGGTGTTGTACCATAGTTTAATGCCGCTGGATCAAAATCTGCTCGCTTCTCTATCTGCAGTCAAGAAGACTATGGAAAGTACTATGTGGGATAAGCTGCCAGTTGATCTGCAAATTCGAGTGCTGCTGTGGCTTTCCCCATTGGATTTACGTAGACTTTCATTCACCTGCAGGTATTTCCACTTATTATTATAAGATCCATCCTTTGCTATTCATTATGACCGCCACCGCCTCACCGATTCTACTTTAGTTGTTGCTTCAACTAACCTTGAGCAAGAAATGCAGAACACGTTTTTAAAGTCCGTTATTTGGCAGCAAGGAACGGATGACCTGTTTCCGTGGCGAAGCACGCTGTTCGACCATTTGCCCAGATCCCGCTGGTGGTTATCTAGTTACGGCGACGGGTTCGTGTGTTTCAAAGGGCTCTTCACGACTTTGTGCAGAGAGAGGCATAAGTTATTGGTTTTTAACCCTCTCTTTCCCCATGAGTGGAAGATTTTGACCCTTCCTCCCCCATCTCACGGGAGGAACTTGTATACAGCGGTCGCCTTCGACAGAAAAAATGGCGTTTGCAAGCTCATCATCTGGTACAGCCTCTCAGAGAATCTCATACTTATCAAAGAAGGTGATAATAACTTAAAAGAAGGTAACAGAGTAATGGCTTTCGTTTATAACTTCAAAGAAGGTACATGGAAAACGATAACAGAATGCAGCAATGGAAGTAGTAAACATTTCTTTCTTCGTCAGAGTGCTCAGCTCGTGAACGAGCGGTTCTTGTGTTGGCTCTGCACTGACTTGATTTCATCTGTAAACACGGTGTTGGTGTTTGATGTGGAAGAAGAGGTGTGGAAGGACCCAATTCCTCTGGGTAACGGCTCTTTTATTTGCACCGGTCAACATGAAAAACAGCTGTGTGTGCTAAGCAAAACACAGGAGGAGCAAAATATGAAATTTGGGTTATGGAAGATTGATATGGAACAGAAAGTTTGGGGACTGATAGAGTTCATCTCGTCCCCCCTGCTTACGGATGGAACAGATTATAGGGTGAGGGGAGGCCCAGGATACTTCTGGGTTGAAGAATGGAAGAGAAAGATAAAAAGGTGGGTTTATGATATCTCACGTCATTGCTGGCAAAATATGGGCAATTTCGGAATGCTGCAGGATGCTGTATGTTTAGCAGCCAGCCTTTTTAAGTTGGGTACATTGGAGGGCCTCATGTATGAAGTCATTGAAGCAAAGAGCGACGAAGAAGGTGAAGAAACAGCATCAAAATAAATAATATATTTGTCGGTATTATTAGGTCGATAGGGTGTTCATTTTGAAATAGCTTTACACAAATTATTTTGGAATATTATCAATGGTTCATATTTATTTGGTTCATATTTATTTCAAGATTGGTTAGGGTCGTTTTATAATATCATTTCAATAATTTCAGAATCGTTTCAGGAAATGTATAATGCAAAATTTCACATATATATATGTTTTATTTTTTATTTTGTTAATCTACTCATTTTTAAGTAGAATTTTTGAACTTTTCGGTGTTAGAATTAAGTAATCTAAAATTTTAAAGTGAAATCTTAATTTGTATCATTTAAATTGATTTTTCAGTATATAGTGAATAATTTTTTTAATGGTATAAAAATTATTCATCAAATATATAATTTCAATAAATTCCTACCACATTATAAAAAAATTAAACTAAAAAATCTAACTGAAAAATTGAATCCATCCCTCTGCCTACTAAATATGTTGTGTGGACTCGGTAGGGGAAGAAGCCCCTGGGTGATTCTGGTCCACTCGAAGCATTTTCAAATTCTGGATTTTTGACAGCTTTGAAAGTATCTTGAAATCGTTTGACCATCTCCTCGCAAACTTGTAGCCACCTCTGCCTGGAGCCTGTTTGTCCTATCACCAAGAAGCAAACGTAACCTTTCATTGTCCTATCCTTTTCCCAATTCTTTCACTGAATTCGCCACGCTAGACTAAATCAAATCCATGGAAGTATTGAGCTCAATTCTCAGCAAGTCCCAGGAGCGACTTACACTTGTACAATGAATTCATTCTCCATATTTTTTTAAAACATATTTTTTTAATAGTTATATTAATAATTATTTGAATTAAAGTTAAAATTTAGTTATTTTATGGATTTTTTAATTTTAACAATGTTTTATTATGAATTTAGATCAATTACTTGTTTTAAGTGGATGGTAAAAATTTAAAATTTTTAAATATCTTAAAATATTTTTAATAATAAATTAATTAAAATATAATGTTATATGATTATAACTTATAGTTTTTTAAACCAAATAATATTAGTAAACTATAACATTGTTTCATGGTATTGCTATAAAGCCTATTTCAGCCTTTAAAATGGTGGGATTGTGATGTCCATATTTTTAGTGTTGATACTATGGAGATGTTGGCCATATGTTTAGTGTTGACACACCAATTTTAATTAAGAAATATGTTTGCTTTATATGCAGTGTCATTTCATTAATGAGTAACAAGACACGACCACATGGAACTTAATTAAAGTGACGATGTAGATGCCCATAGTCAGATACTTGAGAATTAGTGGACACAAGAAGTCCGATAATTTTATCACAATAATGGATTTCCACTAGCAATTTGCAAGGAATAGTTTTTCTATCTGTCAATTTTACGGTATTGCTTCTATCACAATCCAAATGGGGTTTGAGGTAAAATATGATGTCATATGAATATGATTTCTGGATTTTTTTACCATATAGTATTAGTAAACTATAGTATTGTTCCATGGTATTGCTATAAAGTATATTGTTAAATAATGAATGCATACAGTTGAGGATAGTTTTAAATAAAGGAGGAATGACATGTTATAGAGTTTTATGAACCCAACGTTTCGGACTACCAAGTGAGTCCATCATTAGGGGATGCGACAATAGATATTCTAGAGATATTCATGATGTATCCATGAGCTATATATATATATATATATATATATATATATATATATATATATATATATTCTAGAGATATTCATGATGTATCCATGAGCTATATATATATGTATATGTTATGAAGGAGTTAATCTAAGAAATTAGGTTGGCCAATCTCTATTTAGTTTCTTAATATTCAGATTTATTTATTATTTATTTAATTAATTTGTTGAGTAATTAATTAATTAAACAAAATAACCAATTAATATGTTTAACTAATTAATTAATTTGTTCAATTAATTAACTAACTTGTTTAATTAATAAGTTATGATTTTAATTAATTTTAATATTATCAAATTGTTAGTTATGAAATAACCCATTAATTGATTTATATGTTTGATTAATTAATTTGTTTTAATCAATGCCCTAATTACAATTTAAGAATCTCCATCATAAGGTAGAGGAGAATGTGCATACTAAAATCTTATTCCTTCAACATCACATATATGCCACAAAAATGTTTGAATTCTTATTCCAAAATATTGTCATAGCAGGTCACTCATCCAATTGTCTTAGCTTCGTCGTTGTATTGTTCTTGATAATTTTGGTATACCATGTTCATAGAAGAACTCTTCCTTCAAAATCAGATGTTGTAACAAACTTGTAGTACATCGAGAATTTGATGCTTCCTACAACAAGATATACTTCTTTTATCATTTGTTTATTAAATTTCAAAATACTCAGATCTCTTGGAGGACATGAATCTTAGTTTTATGAATGGCTTCAATTCTCATAGGTTCACAAAGTTTTGTCCTTTGTTCATGTTAGTTCCTTTTGAAATTTTCCTTCCCTTGATATAGAACTTACTTCAGTATGCGAGTCACGATGCTTCCACAAGATTTATTACCAAATTGTTTATGCATATTTATCATGTCACCACTTCATAGAGATATCAATGCTAACTTCATTTCAGAAAATATGTAACTTGCAACATAGAGAATTTATATTATCATGGAGACTTGCATTACATGTATGTAGGAGCTCATGTTAGTTTTTGGTAGCATCAGATGTGATCTAGCCACGAAAATTGGTGGAGAGGATAAGGCACATGAGTTCTAAAGAACCCATAAATCGTTTCGTAAAATTCAACCTGGATTGTATTTTATTAAATAATTACTATTTTTAATGGGGTTCCTAACTCTAAACTTAGGAAAATTAAAGTATTAATGGCTATTAATCAAAATATGGGTGAGAATGATCTAGAACACGGATCAAGTCAAGTTTTAATCTTAGATGTTGATTAGAGAACTTTTCACCATAAGTTCGAACTTCTCACTTACCAGACAGTAGTGTAGAGCAGTGACTAGAGGGGTCAGTTCAAAAATTTGGGTGAGATGGCATCAAATGGTCTTAGAGATCATGGCAGGTTGGAAGGTGCTTCCAACTATGTCATATGGAAGACCAAAATCTTAGATGTTCTGGAAGAGTACGATCTTAAAGCCTACATGTAGTATACCTAGGGGGGTAGTATGGGGTATAGACGGACGTACCTAAGGAAATAATATAATAATGGGATGGACCATAGTTAATAAATAAAGTGGTTAACCCGCATCATGTAAGGGACCACAAGTAGTAATGTGATAAGCCCATGTATTAGATATATGGTATTGAGAAAACCATGGTAATGACCCATGGTATTGTATGTATGAATCCTATATAGAGGCTAGAGACTCCCCATTGAGAGATGTCAAGGATTATTGTATTGGAAAGCATATGGCTTGTGGAGCGTTCTCCTTCCTTAAGGAGTGATGGTATGGTGTTACCCTACCTCAAGGGTTTGATCAATAAAGAAGTATTTCTATCTATTTATCTCTCGTTATTTCTAAGTATATTTTCATTGTCATATATTTGCAGGTCAGATCTATTACAAGTGGTATCAAGGAAGGAGAACACTCCACAAGGCATATGCTTGCCAATACAATAATGTTTGACATCTCTCAATGGGGAGTCTCTAGCCTCTATATAGGATTCATATATACAATACCATTGGTCATTACCATGGTTCTCTCAATACCATATATCTAATACCATGGGCTTATCACATTACTACTTGTGGTCCCTTACATGATGTGGGTTAACCACTTTATTTATTAACTATGGCCCATCCCATTATTACATTATTCCCTTGGGTACCTCCCTCTGTACCCAATACTATCCCCCAAGGTATACTACACTACGTCAAGAGTGTTGTGGATGTTCCTACTGACAATGATTAAAAAAAGAAGTAGAAGGCCAAAAAGGGGAAGGCAAAGAAGTTCGAGATAATGTGCGAAGGCGAAGAGGTTAGAGATCATGTGGTCTCATAATTACAAGGAAAATATACAACCTGAGAGATGTGAGAAGCTTTATCTTCACTTTATGAAGGCTCTTCCAAACAACAAAAGATGTACCTAGATCAAAATTTGCAGTGAACATTGATGCAAAAGGGAGAAGGAGTTAGCTCATATCTTTTGCGTCTTTAGGACACCAGAGACCAGCTTGTTGCAGTGGGGTTTGCTCCTCAATCTACCACAATCGTAAGGACAACCTTGAATGCAGTCTTGGATGAATGGAAAGTCTTCGTCCAATGTATATTGGCTAGGGAATTACTACCTTCATGGTAAGAGATGTGGGCAGCTCTTCAATACGAAGAATTAAGGAGGGATCTAGTTAAGGTCAATCTCAATGGCAACAATGGGAGTGGCATGAATAGCAAGGAGGAGGAGGAGAACACATCTCTAGCATCAAAGGGCAGCAAAAGAAAAAGCAGAAGAAGGACACTTCGAAGGTGAAATGTTTCAGATGTGGCGAGATGGGCCATTTGCATCCCAGTGTCCTTTGAAGCAAAAGGATAAGGATGAGAAACATGATCCTAAGGCTTCTCCAATGAAGATTGATGAAGATACGTTTTCCATGAGTGCCCACGCATCTCCAGGAGGGAAATGGCATGATATTGAGCTAGAGTCGGTAGGGCTGCATGTCGGTAGGATCCATGAGGAAGTCCACCTCTTAGTTCATTTCATTGCTATGGGAGCCCTCTTGGAAATACTGAGAGTGGGGGTGAATCAATATTCCTTTTCAATTGTTATTTTTACCAGTTAAATCATTTATATTTTGAACACAAAAATGAACAATAAGAATAAGTGCTTTTATTAATATAATCTTTACAATAAAATAAGTACAATATATATAAGGCTCCAATCTGTTGCCAAGCACCAACTTGGACTTTTTGTGAGGCTCCAACTTCCAGGGCACCAACCCTATCTTGTTAAGGCACCAACCTTGGATTTAGGAGCAACAACTCCAAGGACACCAATCCTCCAATTTCTGAGGCACCAACCCCAAGGGCTCCAACCCTATCTTGTCAAGGCATGTCTAATAGTAATTCTCTACTCCCAAAATCTTCCATAATGAATTCTGTCAATTTATAGCTTCAGTGTAGTCTCCATGCTACAACATCAATGACAACCTGTCTTCATATGAAGGAGTCTTCACAACTCTTCATATTGTCCACACAGAGTCTACAAAGTTACCTCATGATGATATCAAATAGCCATCATGATCTCCAATAATGTCTCCACATAACTTCAATGTGTCTACAATGAACTGCACTAAGCTCTGCACAAAAATCAACTCTCTATTTCATGCCTTTATTCTCACTGCCACGGTAAATGCTTCTGGCATGACTGCTTCTCACTATTCTTGCTGTCACGATCTCTTACATCCCAGAAACAAATTCATGTATGCTTCAATGCTGGTGCTGGATACTGCTCCCTTCAAGCGATGTCAAATGAAACTTTATTTTTCCCTTCACAGAATTGTTCTTCAGGTTGCGTTATGTACCTAATTAATTTATCACTCGTCTGAGCCGTTCAAAGGTTAACTTGATCAATAGAGTTGCTCATCCTTCGACTTCCTCCTGTGCTCCTAGACCTTCGGCTTCCTCCTGTCCTGATGGACCTTCAGCGTCCTCCTATCCTACTAGACCTTCGGCATACTCCTCTCCTACTGGACCTACTGCTTTCTCTCTTTCTTTCAGTTTTCCCATTTTTTAACATTCCTTGTGCTCTGCTATCGATGCCTGATAAGCTTGACCTTTGGCTTCCTTTTTCACTCGCTTGATCTTCAGCTTCCACTATGATCGCTTGACCTTTTGACTTCCTTCTTCGATCGCTTGATCTTTGGTTTCCTTTATGCTCACTCAACCTTCTTCGCTCGATTGATCTTCAACTTCCTGATCTTTGGCATCCTCTTTCTCTTCGAGTTCACCAATACTCAAAAGACACGTTCATTTGCAAGAGAGGCCGAATTAAAATAGTGTTGCATATTAAAATTATATCAAAGAGGCCCTTTTTAATATTCATACAATAGACTCATTATTTACAGAGGATTTCATAGGAGAGGCTATACCCACACGGAGGTCCCATATGCCACGTCACTACCTCAATTAGCAATCACAACTTTCGGAAACTCCTGCAATTGCAACCCTTTGGCTTCATGATATAACATTGTCGATGCCCCTATTTCTGATGGATGTGATATTCCAATAAGCTTCTTGTGATAACTCAATCGGGTCCACAACTTATATCCCAATCGACGGCCAGGTTCATAAGATTTATTACAATCGGCAGTCCAACAGTGTCAACCCTTTTGAACTTTTTGATTCAACAGATGCTATATTTAGTTAAGCCATGCTATATTGGTGTTGAGGGTCTGCAATGCTATCGTAATCGCAGATTTTCAACTGGCATTCCTTTGTGATACATAACTTCCAATGCGGATGTGATATACTATTAAATCATGTTATAATGGTGTAGCGGGTCCACAATAATATTGCATCGTTGATCTCGTATTTAATTGGACAGTTGTTGATCCACTCGATCAACAAACCCAATCACCGATCCTCCACCATTTGATCAAGGCGCACCGGATCCAATGGTTCATAACGATATCGGCTGAGGAACTTGCGTGACGCTTAACCGCCTTTATGGAGCCGATAAGGATTATAAATCCTTGATCTATAAAAGTTTGGGTCCATTCTTGAGATTAACATCCGATCATTTTATGACCTGATATCCATTGGATATACGAGATCATCAGATATACGGCATGCAGGTCTTCAACTAGCACACGGGTTAAAAATAGGCTTAACCCTCACTGTTGACTATGACGTAAGCATTGAAAATGAGATCAACAACTAGGATTTAGTGTGGGCCTTCAGCCACAATTGAAACAAACATACACTCCTACCCCCACTCTTCCGATAGTTGTGCTTTTTATTTTCTTCTTTACTTACTTTGATGACTACGTACACTCCTACCCCCGCTCTTCTGATACATTTCTTCTTGTGGATTATCTTCCTGTGACCTCCGATAACTTTGCTTATGCTCCTCCGCCGATGTGTTCCTCTTTGCTTCATCTGACATTTCATGTGATGCCTCTGATATGGCTCTTACTCTTGGCACATGCGATAGATCTACTTTGTCTTGGCTTATCGCTCCTATGGCTTCTCTTCACTCCTATGTCTTCTAATACATTACTCCAGTAGCTCTATTTATGCTCCTCCGTTGTTTTCTTCCTATACTTCCAATATGGCTCCTCCAATGTTTTCTTCTTTACTCCTTTGATATTGTTGTTGCTCTTTTTTCTTCTGATAGAACTTACCCTTGGGCATATGTGATAACCTGCTTCCTTGATGGCTTCTGATGAACTCTTCCTCTTATTCTTTGACTGCTCCTGTTCTTGACTTCCAATGGCTTCCAATGACTTCCCTTATGGCTTTTCTCCTTGGTTTCTTGCTCCTGTTTCTTCACGGATCTGCTCTACTTCTCCTTGCCTTCATATCATCATTTAGTATCCTAGAATATTGCCATATTGACATCAATGACAATCTAGATCAACAATCTCCCCCTTTTTCATTGATGGCAATATTATTCTTATCTCCCCCTTTGACATCAATTGCAAAGGAGTTCTCAGGGACTCCCCCTATCAAACTACTTATGTTCTTTATGAGTAGTAGAACTTCATGGGTATGTTACTCCCCCTGTCATAGTGCTCTTCTTTTTACTCAAGATAGAAGGATTGATGCCTTATCATCAACTTGCACATTATACCTTCTTCATGTTTAAAAAAAACTACTTTATCATGGCTTCAACAATGCTTAAGGATGCTCCACTCCAATGCTTCCAAACAGATTGCAAATAGCCACACACCAAATGTTCAAGTCCAAGTGTTTATGCTTCAATCCATATTTTGTTGTCTCCACAGTCAGAATTAAGAGGCCTTCATAGTTCGAATCAAGAGAAAATGCCACTGAAATTGTCTTTCTTGCTATCTTCCTTCAGATCAGGATTCCTTTGTATCTGTGTGCTTCTCCTTAAGTTACTGAGCCATATTCGACTACACAACATTCTCCCTTATATAGTCATTTTTGATGAGCCATATTTTCCTTGTGTTCTTGTAAAAGTCTCTACAAGTTATCTCCACTAGCAAATTTTGATATCCCATCTGTGACTATCTTTTAAATTCTTTTCACTAATTGGCATATTTTTGCAACGCTTCAGTTTTGTTAGATACTACCAACTGCTCTTGTTTCAAGCTTCATTCCCAGATGTATCTATTTGTTTGAAAGGGATAGATTCTCAAAATATTGTGTAGCTATGCTTTACTCAGCTTCTGTAATACCAAAAACATAGTTATTAGCCCTATTTCTCTAGCATTGGATGGCCTTCTCTGCTGCTCCAATTTCTGCTTAGTGATCAAGTGGAAAACATCTTCAACAACAGTCCAAAGAATGGTTACAAGATCATGTTATTCAATGTAGTGCTCCTGAGAAATGATCTTTATTAAATAATGATTGTTAATATAGCTCATCAATGATGACATAAGGCCCATTCATAGATGGCTTCTGCAAGAAATCTTAAACATCATAAGCCCCCCTAACTCTATGCATGATCTTCCTTTTGGCAGAGTCTCCCTACCAAATTCTTAGATTGTCAAAGATCAGGTCAACAACGTGTCTTGTTGGCTGGAGAGTTCAGGGGACTTTCGAATTGTATTTGTTTCCTTCTCCATACTTTTGTAACTTTATTTTCTGGCATGGTTCTAGCTTGAGAAGGTGCGTGAGAATGTTATGTATGTTACAAGAATTTCCCAAATTCCATAGCTAATCATCCTCTAATTCGACCCAAACTTGGCTTGAGCTCTCCAAACCCGAAATCGACATGCAAATCTGGCCTACAATCCTGCCCAGCGAGCAAATTTGTCACACAGTTACCATGTCCCTTTGGAGAATTTGGAGGTGTTTGCAAAATTGTAGAAGAAGTAGAAGATAAGGATGAAGATTAGGATGGAGGTGAAGTTGGTGGTTTATCACCATTCTCTCCATTCCTTTTTCGAGACTTGTTCTTTTTTCCTCCATCTCTTTTTGGAGGTTTTGAGATCTCTCTATACAATCTTGAATTCCTCTCTTTATAAAGAACCTTAAAATCATTTCATACATCTCGAAGAATGCTTTTTCGAAAGTTCTTTCATATTTAGACATCCCTTTAGGACCTTCTTCATGTGTCATGACTATTGAATCTTGAGATGTGTTTCTTCTCCTTGAAACAATTTGAAATCTTGGCTCCACAAATTCTCCTTCTTCTTTTTTAAGCTTCAACCTTGTAAGCATAAGAAAAACACTTGCAAAAAACATCAAACCTTCACAATAAATTAATGACTTGATACCAAAATTTATATGTAATTGAAAATTGAAGGTGATATACAATTGAAAGTGAAATTTTATGTGTGTTTTGGGTAATGGATCAAGTTACTAAACACATAAACAAGTGATTTTTAAAGATCATTAACAACCAAATAGAGACAATAAACCATTTCAAAAGCACATAACAACGAAACATGATAAAGGAGTTCACCCCTCTCCTAGTCCAACTTCAAATGTAGGGCCTATTTCATTATGTTCAAAAATATGTATTTACATGAATTTGTATTGCTCGGAATGAAAAATAAATGTTTCCAATGGATCCATAACTATCAGTAACCCCCTATCTGGATTCTTTCTACACCTCATTTGGTAAAAAATTGAGAAAGTTATGCATGTTAGAAGAATTTCCCAAATTCCATAGCTAACCATCCTCTAATTCGACCCAAACTTGACTTGAGTGCCCCAAACCCAGAACTGACATGCAAATCTAGCCTATAATCTTGCCCGAAGAGTGAATTTGTCAGACAGTTAAATTGTCCATCAACCCACCAATTTAATAAATTTTGTTTGTATTGGGGCCACGTGCCTAGGGGTAGGGGCTAACTACAAAACCCTACCAATCAGCCCCCCAACTACTTGACACGTGGTTATATAACCACCCATAGAAACTGGGCTAGTACCAAATTGTGTGCACACCCAAAAAATCAGAGAGGCTTGGTCACATGGTGGGACATAAGTCCTAGGGTTGGCTATCGCTCCGAGCGCTAAGGGCTGGCCCCCTCTCTCTCTGCACTCCTGGTTGTTTTTCGGGTCATAGGAACCCACGTTGGCCCATTTAAATCTCCATCAATGGTTCTTTGCAAATGGATTTGGCATTGTAGTTGTGATCATGGGCTTGGGGCTAAGCCCTAGCCCACAATCCACCTCATCGTCGTGTCGATGCGAGGACTAAGGATGGGGCTTGAATTCCTTTCTTCATAAATAACCTTAATCGTTTTAGACATCTCAAAGAATGCTTTTATGAAATTTCTTTCGTCTTCAGACATCCCTTTAGGACCTTCTTCATGTGTCATGACTATTGAAGCTTGAGATGTGTTTCTTCACCTTGAAACAATTTGAGATCTTGGCTTCCACAAGTTCTCCTTCTCCTCTTTTAAGCTTCAACCTTGTACGTATAAGAAAAACACTTGAAGGTTGGTTGTGGCTTCTATTGATATTCATCCTTGGATCAAATTGAGTATGATTTACCTGTTGATCAGCTTTATGCCTTTGCTGACAATTTTCATACTATTCAATGGTCTTTGCTGCATCAAGATAGCTTTTGGTGGAGGTTGATGGCTTTTGTGATTGAGAAGCTTCTTCAGTATATCGAAGATCTGTCTTTATTAGAGGAGAATGCTGAACTTCAATAATTTCATTTAAATTTTTTAATCCTTTAGCAAATCTAATATTGAGAGATTTTTTTTTCTTAGGATCTTTTCTTAGACCCACAATTTCACATTCTAGTTTTTCATTGTGTTTTTCTTTTTCAACAAGTTTGTATGTCAAGGTATCTATGATCATATTCTTTTCTTCTAAAAGTATTTTGAGTTTAGAGATTTCTTCACAAATTTTTTCCTCTTCTAAAGCAGCCCAAAAATCATCATCGTCATAAGCCATGAGAAGTTTATAATCATCACTACTAGATAAACCATCACTATCCTCTTGTAACTATCCAAAAAATCATCGCTATCATAAGCCATGAGAAGTCTATAATATTGTTCAATTTCATCTTCATCACCATTAGATAAACCATCGCTATCTTCATGAGTACAATAACTCCTTCTATTCACAAATTTCCTCCTATTCCCTTTTGGATATTCCTTTCCTTTTTGATATTTATCTTTATGAGGACATTTGGCAGCATAATGACTGAATTTGCCACACACAAAGCATTTGAAAGGTAGCTTACCTCTGAACCTTATAGAACCCTGTTGAAGCTTCTTGACAAAATTTACTTGATCTTCTTCTTCTGAAATGTGTCCTGATTCATTATGTTCTTCCTTTTCTTTACCTTTTGCTGAACCTTTAAATGTGACTTCTCTCATCTTTGATGGACCTCCTTTTCTCATCTCAAAAGAAGTGAGGATTCCGTGAAGATGTATCATAGTGATATTCTGCAGATCCTATTTTTCTTCTATGGAAGACACTTTTGATTCAAATTTAGAAGACAAGTATCTCAAAATTTTCTCAACTAAGGTAACTTCCTTTACTTCTTCACGCAGATTCTTCATACAATTAACAACCTCATCTATACATAAGAAGTAACTAGCTATACTCTCATCACTATGCATCTTAAGAGTTTCATACTGAATTCTGAGAGTTTGAAGCTTAGTACATTTTACCTGAGAGTCTCCTTCGTAGCTATGAATGATTTTGTCCCATATCTCTTTAGCTGATTTGAGCTGCACGACTTTAACAAACTGTGGTTGTGACAAACTTCCCAATAAAATATTGACAACTTTGGCATTGGTTTCATATTTCTTTTTACCTACCGTGTCTGTAGGAATTGTTGTTGGAAATGTATATCCTCCTTCCACAATTTCCCTGGCATCTATTCCAAGAGATTGTAGATAGGCTCTAGTTCTTATTTTCCAATAAACAAAGTTGCTCCCATCGAAGATTGGCGATCTGATGGATCCCATGCTTTCATGATTATTCATCTTGATGGATCTCCCTTCAAGCGATCAAGTTTCTTCTGAAGGACCTTCTCTGATACCAATTGTTGGAAATAATGCTGAGAGGGGGGTCAATCAGTATTATAAGATCAATAATTTTATCTCCCAAATAGATTTATATACGCTACTTCAGTGAAGTGAACTAGCGTGTACACACAACTGTGATTAATGAAACCAGCATATATCCAGAGAACTTGTGATTTAGACAATTTATCATGTGTTGATCTTAAACCAGTACATCAGTAACTTATTAGATAGTGCAGTAAAAGGATAATAAAGAATCACATATAAGAAACACACATGAACACCAAGGTTTAAAGTGGAAACCCAATGTGGGTGAAAACCACCTGCTGCTGTCATCTCTATCTTCTTTTGATAATAAGAAAATATATTTACAATCTTGTACTGGTTCAGACTCATACCAATACGCGGGCACACACCTACAAAAGGCTACAACCTTCTCTCATTTTTCAGATTTTACTGGAAGGGAGTTACAATTGTAGTATACCTAGGGGGGATAATGTGGGGTAAAAAGGGAGGTACCGAAGGGAATAATGTAATAATGGAATGGGTCATAGTAATAAATAAGGTGGTTAACCCGTATCATGTAAGGGACCACAAGTAGTTAGCAATAATGTAATAAGCCCATGACATTATATAGATGGTATTGAGGGAACCATGGTAATGACCCATGGTATTGTATATATGAGGCCTATATAGAGGCTAGAGACTCAACATTGAGGGATGTCAAGGATTATTGTATGAACAAGCATATGGCATGTGGAGTACTCTCCTTCCTTAAGGAGTGAATGTATGGTGTTGCCCTACCTTAAAGGATTGATCAATAAAGAATCATTTCCATATATTTCTATCTTATTGTTTCTGGGTTTATTTTCATTGTATTATATTTTCAGATCAGATCTATAACAAGTGGTATTAGAGCACTTTCTTGGGCAAAGTGGAGAAATTTTTTTTTTTGCAGGAATTTTTGGGTCGGAGAGTTTGCAGATCAAATATGTACATTTTGGTGCAAAATATATAGAATCTAATTGCAGATCTAAGTTACTGACATAAAAATACTCAATTTGAAAAACAAATCAGTCAAATCGGAGTTTGGATGAAGGAGATCTTGCAGATTTAAAAATCATTGTTGTTGCAGACCTTTTTTCAGGGCGGAGAGTTTACAGATTAGATATGTATGTTTTGGTGCAAAATATGAAAAATATAGTTGTAGATTTGGATTTTTTGTGAAAAAATACCCGATTTCAAAAAAAATCGGCCGAATCGTAGTTTGGATGAAGGAGATATCATTGATTTAAATTGGTCTTGCAGAAATGTTTCAAGGCGGTGAGCTTGCAAAGCAGATCTATACATTCTGGTGCAAATTCTATAGAATATAATTCAGATCTGGGTTTTTTGTGAAAAAATACCCAATTTCAAAAAAAAAAATCAGTCAAATCGGAGTCTGAATGAGGGAGATATCGTTGATTTAAAATCAGCTCTATTTTTCAACAAGTTTTTGTAACAACAAGACAATTGTAGCACGGATCTGCAATTCCAAGTGAATTTTTATCAAAACACTCTTCATGACGGTTCTTAATTTTATAGGGAAAGATGATATCCCTACTATTGAATCATACAGGGACAAAATTTCAAATATGGGACACTTTGGAAGGTTTCAGTGTGGCTTGGTTTCAAAGATGAGGCTACCAAATGGTGGTTCTCACTTGAAAACAAGTAGTTGACCAAACTTTCATATGCAGAATTTGAAAGAGTCCTTTTAGACAAATGGTCTTGTGCTAGAAAAAAGAAGAGTGAGACACGTAAGGGGTTATTTTCTACTGGTGTCTCCTTATTGCAGGTTCATGGATTGATTCAGAAGGAGAAGATGATTTTGTCTATAAATCCTAGCTGCAAGCATAATTTTATCAATGTTAATTTGACAAAAAAAATTGCAAGTTCCAGCCAAACACATTTAAAACACACATGTTGATGATGAGGATGCTCAAGTTTATAAGGATTTTAAGCTTTCTATGGATAAGTATGTGTTGCATGGTGATTTTTATACTTCAAATATGGATAACATGGATTTTGTTTTAGGATATACTTGGATGAAAACCGTGGGTACTATCAATATTAATGTGCAGAAGAAATTCTTGAAGCTCTAGTATAAAAAGAAGAAAATTACATTGCAGCATATTTCCATTAAGCCATAAACAAAGACTAAGGAGGTAGTAGCACAAAGATCTAATGAAACTTACACATCAGATGATGAGCCTTTGATGATCGACAATAAAAAACAAACAAAGTCTAAAGTAGAAAAGGTTACAAGTGTTGATACATTAGATGAGGGCTTAGTGGTTGAAGTAATATTGGAAGATAAGACACCACAATAGGGACCACAACATGCACCAGATAACAGTCAGGCTGTAGTAAGGGGTGAATAAAATAAAAAGACACCGTGGGTCAAAACTTCAACATATCATCACCCACATCACCTCGCAGGAAAACAACCAACAAGATGGCAACCAATTAGCCACATGGACAAAAACCCCCACATGATAGATAGAGAGAAGCAATGATCCACCTACTACACATCAACACAGAAGAGCCACTAGGGTCAACTTCCATCTCAAGTGAGCTAGGCACTAGATAGATCGAGAGTTCACCTTTCTCTTGGATGGCTAGATGCACGTGCATGGTACCAGTGGACTACTCTTTTGAGTAGATATTATTATTTGTTTTCTTCTCATGTTTCGGGGACAAAACGTGTTAAGTGGGGTGAAATGTAGTATACCTAGGGGGGATAATATGGGGTACAAAGGGAGGTACCCAAGGGAATAATGTAATAATGGAATGGGCCATAGTAATAAATAAGGTGGTTAACCTGTATCATGTAAGGGACCACAAGTAGTTAGCAATAATGTAATAAGCCCATGGTATTAGATAGATGGTATTGAGGGAACCATGATAATGACCCATGGTATTATATGTATGAGGCCTATATAGAGGCTAGAGACTCCACATTGAGGGATGTCAAGGATTATTGTATGAATAGGAATATGGCTTGTGGAGTGCTCTCCTTCCTTAAGGAGTGAATGTATGGTGTTTCCCTAACTTAATGGATTAATCGATAAAGAAGCATTTCTATCTATTTCTATCTTATTGTTTCTACGTTTATTTGCATTGTTTTATATTTTCAGATCAGATCTATAACAACAACTCTCTGTCTCTTGTACTGGCCAATATGTTTACTAGTACACAGGCACCAACCTATAGAAGGCTACGACCTTCTTTCTTCTTCCAGGGACCACGTTTCATGAATTTTTAGACTAGATACTCCTGGATCATAACACCACAATCTGAAGGCCACGTTTCATCAAATTTTCATACTAGACCCATCAAAAACTTTTTAAACTTAAACTGCATCAATCAACATTCAGTTAATCTGAACAATCAGATCACTAACATCAGAGCACTGTGTTGAACCTAGAACCCTACATCATCATTCAGAACCAACTGTAAGCTCAAAAATCATGCATTAGAGTGTATACGATACTTGGTTGAACCTAAACTGTTTGTATTTGCAACTTCTATTAATCAAAGCTGTGTATACCTTAAAAAATATAGCAAACATAAACTTTTGAATCAAGCCTGTACCAACCAACAATATACTAAATATCTACTGTCAACTTTCAGAGATTTACAGAGGCAGGGACAGTGATCACTTCTACTCACTTATACAATCAATCAATCAAATGTCAGCCTCCTTATGCATTCATTTTTACATTCAGATCTACGAAGACTTCATTGACAAAAATCACTAAAACAACAGAATTTGATTAGATAGATTAGTCAGATCTAAAAAAGAAGCTCGTGTTTTGAATATGCTACTTGAAAAAACAAAACATGCATGTATATGCACTTTGGCTGAGATTAACCTGCATACAGATCTGCAAATATTGACTCAGAACTTTGTTACAATTCTAGACTTTAGACAAACCCACATCATTATAGATAACGAATAAAATAGGTGAAAAACATCAGATCTAGTCTCAAGCAATATCAGATCCTTCAAGAATAATTCATTTCAGGTCTCATGATCCTGATCCAATATTGAACTCAAGGTGAACATAAATATTTCAGATCTAGTCCTAAACATAACTCTGCAACATAAAATATACTTCAGATAGAAGTATTCCTTAGAATCTTATTGTTTGCACACTTGGCCTTATTATCTTCTCCTCCTTATATATCTTTAGGCCCTTTGTCAATACCTTGGACCAAAAATCACTTAGGACCAATACCTTGGACCAAAACCGCTTAGGACCAATACCTTGGACCAAATACCTAGGGTCAATATCATACACCAAATACCTTGGACCAAAACCTTCATTTTCCATCCCATATGTGCTTTTCCTTCTGTGAAAATGCGTGTATACATATACGTTCTTTTTGTTCTGTTTTCCCACGTGTATATGCTACTTTGACAAAGTGAACGAGTGTATACCTCTCTTTCTTCAATCTCTGGAGTCCGATCTATAATCCTTTGTTGTTAACCTATTGCACTGTGAACTATCATCTGTGTGAGTTGCCATCAACGACAAAACCTGTATCATAATGCCAACAGTAATAAGTCCTTCTCGCTTTGATATTCATTTGTTAAGCATAGATATGCATGCATCTTTGTGACAACTATAGCTAATATAACTATCTAGAAGGATCTTGGGAAGATCCTTGAGGGTTTATACATCACAAATAACCCGTGCATTATTCTCTATAGCAGAATTAGAAAATCCACTAGGGACTACAATTAGTTCCTAGGTTTTCCCAGAAAGTTTGTAGATCTCTCTTTCTTCCAGGCCTTCCTGTACTTCTTCGTTCCCTTTCCAACCACTCAGGACTATACAACACCCTTATTTCAGTGCTCAGCCCTATATGTGATCCCCACAACCTATTTTTTGAGTCTTTCTCCTCACTAACGCTATCTACCAATGTAAACAATTCTTTATAAAGCACTGTGGCCTCATAAACAATGCGTTAGTGTTGCAAGTAACTCTCTGTAGCCTCTAGTACAGAGCGGTAGCCAACCATTTCTTGATAAATAGCTTGCTTTGTGACCTCATGGGTTGGGAAATCTACTTGTACACTGATCAGGGATCTATAACTGTGCTTGTTTAACTGATTTTTGTCCTAAACATTTTTTTTTAAGAAAATAGCTTTACTTCTTAAAGTTTTTGTTTCCATTAAAGAAAAAATAAAAAATAAAAATTTACTATTTTCTGCTTAGCTCATTAGATCTTCATTATTTGGTTTCAAAATTTGTTTGTGAGCATTGAAGTTCTATCAGTTATGATAGTGTTTTACTGAGTAGGATGCATGGTATATATATTGATGTATGAATGACTCTCCCTTTGTAGAAGCAACTTATTCATCGAAAGTGAAAATTTAGAAGCATTGGTTTTTGCATGATTTGATTCAGAGTCCCATATACCTTCATACGTCAACACCCCTACCAAAGACTCTAATGAAGTACATTTAAAATCTACCTAATAAAATCAATCATCAACTCTTTTTAGAGTAAACACACATTAGCTTAGGCTAGGATCTTGGGATAGGCAGTTTGAGTTAACTACACAAGATCATACACTGGAACTATTATCATTAACGAGAGAAATCCTTCTGCACTCATACTATCTGGGACCACTCCAGTAAAGCGGAGCTAAATACGAGAAAACATCAGACTGTAAGTCAAGGTAACCCACCTTTGCTTACATATCCTTTAGGTATTATGTGTATCGAGGATCCCCTAAGGGATATCAGATCTATGTCTGGGACTCAGGTATCCTGCCAACACAGGGTATTATCTGCAACCATGTTCCCCCTGGTAGCGTCTATGATTTGAGGTATATGTACTGTCTATAATTTTAGGGATGAACACAAGGTTACTAGGGTAGGTTGCCCTGGTACCTAACACAGACGAACCTACTCTATCTTCAGTTTTTGGGAGGGTGCTCATCTTCATGAGATTACTTGGCCCCTTAATTTGAGATTCGAGCAAAGCTCAAGAGTAATCGTAACTGTACATTTGGCCAACTTTCTCTATTATTCATTGTGCCATTGGGTTTCATCTCTAGTGATCGGTGCTTATAAGACAGGGTCATTTCCATCTGCTTGTTGATTGATCTCCTTAGTGTATTTTTTTTTTTAGTGCCAGATTGTTATCACCGAGACTTTAATAAATACCAATGTAAAATCTATTGATAAAATTTATCAGTCACCATGGCTACTTCTGGCCCTCGTCGTCAATTTAGACGGTTGTTAGGTCTTCCCCCACTCATTATGGAGGATTTGCTGAGCCCCAATGAATCGGATTCCCCATCTTCACGCAATCAGTCTCTGAGATCTAACACAAAATTAGTTGAGACATCCCACAATTCAAGCTTACTGGAAGATTTATTTACTAAAGGATTCCTTCCTCCATATAATCCTCCAATCACGAATCCATTGGGACCACTCTTGATTCCTGTTACATTTGTACCTCCTTTGTGTTATGTTGGAACATTTCCACCCATCTGATCGATGACTAATCGGTCGTGGGCTTTTGTGGACACTTCTTTTCCACCATAACCTCTCAAGTTGATAATCAATACTACTCCTCTGATGGCAAACTCTACTATCCCATCTATCCCAGGTTCAAACCCCATCATGAAACCCACCACGAGTGGAACCCAATACATTCCAGGTTCTACCCCTTTTGTGTCAGCCCCAAAACATTCGACAAGTGCTACATATATCACTCTTTATAATGCTCAATATAGCATGGTTAGCGCGGGTCCCATCAACCACCCCTATGGTTGGCATCCATTGTTTAGTTCTAAACCCCAGGATCAGATTCCTGGGGGCATAGTTACCAATATGCATATATCAGCCGGGAATGTAACAGCTCCCCCTCTATTTATAGGACTGCTGGGACAACCATTGATTGACATGAACACTCCTTATGTTAGTCAAGGACCTCTAGTTAGTTACGTGGTGAGCGAGAACCCTCAACAAGGTCCTAATCAATCCATATGGGCACCCTACTCTCAACCTCAAATGAGTTAAGGGGGCACTCTTTATCTTGGGGGCACTTCCAACCCCCAGTCTAACAACCCCTATGGAAACCCACAGTACATGACTATACCCCAAGGAAATTATTATACCATGCAACTTGCATATAGTATTGGAAACAAGACAATGGGAGGACCAGAAGGATCCTCAATTCATATTTCATCGCCTTGGTCTGATTCAGGGGCATAAAACACCTTCCCTTTCTTGGTAATTCTTGATATCACTGACTTGTACAAACTCACAAATGACCCCATCTATCACAACTTACTTTAGTCACCAATCCCACATAAAATTGCTACAGACATCCCGAAGTTAGAAGGGAAGCAAGAGGAGGATCTTGGTACACACATCACCACCTATCATTTATAGTGTGTTTCTAACTTCATGGTGGATGATAGTATTTGGCTACAACTCTTTCCCTGCACCCTTATTGGCAATGCAGCCAAGTTGTACACTGTGTTACCACACGTGTCAGTCAATACCTTTGGCGCTTTATCGATGTAATTCTTAAAGCACTTCCAACTACCCATTTGCTATGAAACTGGGACGAAATTCCTGCTTCATTACATCAAGACACTGCCACCCACATCTCTGATTGTATACATGAATGGATACATAGGCAGAGGCTAGTCAAAGTTCCCCTCCTTGACTATCTCTTAGTGGATTAGTTATGAAACTCTCTACTACCCCAAATTGCTAAAGATGTCACCTTAGGTGGTGCGGTCACAAAATACCAATCAATTTTTCATGCCCATCACTTAGATTTGATATATTTGTAGTCTGGCACTTTATACAACATCATTCCCAATGCCCCTCGCAAATATATTATCCCACCACTTAGCAACATGGAGCGCACTTCGATGGGATTATTTGCGCTACCTCTGGGGTTGTAAAACAACTCAGCGGTCACATTGCCCAGTTCTCAGTTGACCCCTCTACCAAATCTGTTGCTCTTCTGACCACTGTGATAAACTCTATGCAGTCTACACAAAATCCCGGTGGTAAGAACAATAAGAATAAGAAAAATATTACTCCTTCTTAAGAGCAATTTGGTGAGCACCATTAGTGCAGCAATAATGCTACAACTCTTGGGCTTGCTACTTTACTTTTATCAACCCGGTAGTTCGTAACAAACTTGGAAGCGACGACATCGTACGCACAAGTACTAATTCTTACTGCAGGTTGTCACTTGGTCAGCTGGTGCAAGATCACTAGGAGCTCAAGCCAACTTCTATGAATTCCAGAAGAAGCTTTATATGTGAGGGAAAATGAAAGCTTAACCTACAGAGGCTACTCTACTTGTAGAAAGTGAAAGAAGTCTGAAATGTGAAGTAACCCTAGCAAACCCTAATTAACCAGCTAACCCTACTTTTGTTGATAGAGAGGTGAAAAACCATAAAATGAATGCCATTACCTACTTAGGAAGTAAACAACATCTCTTCCGGCTATTTCTATAAGGAAATAAGAAAACAACAACTTTTTGGATTTTTATGTATTTTTAGGTGAAATTGTCATGCATGTAATTTAAATGTTTGTGAATGGGGCAGAAATTAGGTGGCGATGGAGGATGACTTTGGAGTTTGTAGAGGTGTAGGAAGGTGTGGAGGGGTCCTATGAGGTCCCAAGTGGTCTTCTAGAGGCTTTTCCTACAATCGGACGACAAAAAGACACCTACAGGAAAATCTACAGGAGGCTGCAGGGGATCTACAGGAGGTCTACAGGAGGTCTACAGGAGGATGCTAAGAGCTGTTTTAGAGGTTTTGAAGGTGGGAAAATGGGTGGAAAGGGTAGCTGATGGCTAGGAGGATGTGTTAAGGTGTCTAAGGTTCATCAAGGAAGATTAGGGAAGAGAAATATGGTTGGACTTGTTCAAGGAAAGAGAGGAAAGTTCATGAGAAAAGTGCAGAAAATTAGGGCAGATTTGTGAGGGACTTTGGATGACCTGTGGAACATGGATCAAAAAGATATGGTGATGGCTGATTGGTTGACTTATTGTGAGTAGAGATGTACTGCAAGAGAACTGAAAATCAAGCTCTGAAACTAAGCAAGCAAAGAAACTAGCTACACTAAAAAAACAGAACTATTCATCAAACTAGTCTAAATTCTGATCTAGGAAAGTAAATGTTGAACAATGCTATATGGAAAGAAAGCATGGAAAGGAACTTATTGTAAAGACAGAAATGAGCATGATGAAATAGATCTACAGAAAATCATTAACCTTATGATAAGTTGCAACACTATAAATCCTATGGCAAAGACAAATCTGTGTTTTTTGTGGCACCAATAGGATGTTGGCCTCAGTTCATGGTCCCAAATGGGAGAAAGGAGCTCAAGGCCCTGTTGATGGCCTTTTTGTATCTTCTTCTATCACTTTTCAACTTGCTACAGCAAACTGAAATGGAAACAACTTTCGAAATTACCAAAAGCAACCTATTTTTACTAAGAAAGAAATCCATCTATCAACAACTCATTCATACACTGAAATAAAGCATATAAATTCAAGAAAAGAGGTGTTTGGCTGCTTGGATTGGGCCCTAACCCAAGAGCTTCAACCCTCTGAGGTGACTCAGTGCTAGCTCAGAAACAATCTCATCTTCATTATCAAAATAACAGTAAGGTTGCATGAAACTGTCTACAAAAGTAAGCTCGAAGTTGAGCCAAACAAAGCTACATCAAAAGTGTGAAAATTTGACCAACATCCAACAACCTAATGAGGCCCTAGGCCTCTCTAATTATACAACTGGAGCTTCCATCAACTCAAAATTAGGGATGCTTGGCTCCCAAAACTTGAGATAGACAACAGTTATACTCCACTTGCTCGGCTGCCTCTTTGGTGCATTGATGTGGCTAGTTGTGCTCCAATCCTTTTGAAAGAGAATTCAAAAGTAGGGAGTCATAAATGAGGGGAACAACGTCCTATAAATCCTCTCCTTTGTTTCCTTCGAATATTTGCTGCCAAATGTTCATTAAATCTTTGACTTTGTCTCCAAAATTGACCAAAAATCTGCATTAAGCACACATTAGACTTCAAGGCATAATGACTAACCCAACTCACTCTATTAGCATAAATATAATCAAAAACATGCAATAAAATAATGAGAATGGTAGATTAAGCTAAGCTAGGAGACAAAATGAGCCCATATAATTACCCATTTATGGGGCTCATCATAGTCAACAAAGTAGTACAACCCATAACAAAAGGCCGATGCACCTTCTGACAATGGAAAGGACAAACCCGCCCACTTCCATTGCAAAATATGTGTGGAAGACCACATGACATGTCGGTGTCCTTGTATTTAGGAATGCATATATTTCATTGCTAAAAATGACACTGGCATGACCCCTACAATCCTAAATAATCCTTTTCCTACTGAGCAGCAGCAACACCTAGTTGCAAACCAACCCCAACCCCTGCAAGGGGGCAACGACGGTTCACATCAATCTTTAGTTGGTGAAGGACCATCGACCATTTACACCTTTGAAATGGTAGATCTAAAACCAGAGCGAAATCTTGTGGAGCTCCAGTCGCTAATGCTAAGGAATCTTCTTGTTAAAACCCACCGCTGCTTAACGATCTTCATATTGAAAGGTCGATTGTTAATCTTGTGATTCACCCCCAAAAAGGGACACTTCATTGCACAACGCATAATACATATGCACATGTTTCCTAGAACTACAATATTGTAGAATATTTGGTGCAAGCACTGTCAGCTATGTCGATGCTCAAAGTATTACAAACCTGTCCAACAAAAAGAAGAGCTCTACTTTTGGTAATTGGTGGTATTGACCCTCAGGATTCCATGCTTGCAATTTTCGACATGGAAAAATGTAAACCTCCCCTTTCACACCAGCTTGCATTTCAGGTGCAAATATTGTCAAAAGGGAAAGGAATACATAGAACAGTCATTGACAAATGTGTTTCAACCTATTTCATGTGGGCGTCATGTTGGCTCACTTTGGGTTGTTAAACCCTATCCCATGACTGCCATTGTGTCTACTGTTTTTCAAATCATCCTATTTCCATTGGATGGAAATATAGTCACAGTGGACCAACTGTACTTTTGTACCCCTGATTATTTCCTCTTACCGAGCGGCTTTGTACCATCAGTGGGTGGTGTACCTGACTCTTACGTCAGTATCGGCACTAGTCTATTGAAGGGCTCCTCCCTGATGGGTTGTTTCCCTCTTCCACCACTTGTAGTTCCACAGAAGGTCTCTATGGTTTCATCCATTCCTCTCGAACTAACCAATCCTTGGATCCTCCCAACCCCTTCAGACATTGACACTTACTGAGAACAAATGCCATTGTCATGAGCTGAATTGGCCTACCAAGCCATTCAATCTGTATCCGAATCTCCAGTCACATTGGTCATGACCAACGATACCACCTCCCCTCCCATAACTACTCCTTATTTTGATCTCCTCAATCAAGTCCTACCTTTCGACGAAGTTATTAGAGAGATCATTTGTTTAGAAGAGCGACCTTGGGAGAACTCTCACCATCGTGTTTTGATATATGATTCAGAGATGATGCCTCTTCAAATCTTGTCATTTGAGGCACTTGAAATTGTTTCCTCACTTTGTACGACTATCCAAACTTTTCACTTGGAGGGAAACATGGGAAATATTTCAAAGATATTCCTCATCAATAGTTTTTTCAAGACAAGCATCGTGGAAAACATCGAGGTTGGAGATGATTGCACTCCTGAGGAAATTGCAAGATTCACCTACCTTTTTAAGGAATTCATCACTGTATTCTCTTATTTTACAAGGAAATCCCTAGCATAGATCCGTCTATTGTTGAGCATGAGATCAAGATATATGAAAATGCTAAACTTGTCCACCAAAGGCTTTGACCAGTCCACCCTCACAAAACGACAGTGATCAAGACTGAGGTTGAAAATTTGTTACGTGATGGATTTGTCTAGCTCATTCCCTTAATGGAATGTGTTTCCAATCCAATTCCTATTGATAAGAAACAAGGAACCATCTCTGTATGTATCGACTATCGAGACTTGTTCGGTAACGGACGTCATGCGTAATGGTTTTGGGGCACAAAGACCAAAAAGTAGGATTAAATTATTGTAAAAACTACAAAGTATGCGGAGCACAAATTATAATAGGATTGAGTGAAAGGGTAGTCCGCCTAAAAATAATGTAAAGAAATATAAATAGAGTCAGCCCGCACAGGGATCGCAGGCTAAGGAAGGGTATAAATAGAGCGCAGCTCTATGAGGGAAATGCAGTTCTTTTTGGAAGATGATAGGTAATGGGTTTCAAAAGCAAATAGCCTGAAAGCATCTGTAAGTTCGAGTTGAGGGTTGGGGTAGTAGGTAGAGGCTCTACAGCTGTGTGCACAAAGGCCTGGAAAGTCTGCAGCTGTGTGTACGGACCCCTGCAGTTGAGTGCACAGGGTAGATCTGGATGTGTCGGTGAAGAATAATAATAAAGATAAGTTGCTTTTGTAATTCTGTGTTATCGTGCATATGACTTTATGATTTACCTTTCTATATCTGTTTAAATATGAATTTGAAGAATGTATGCAAATCTAGGTTCATTTTAAGTGCGCGAATGGTTAAACTTGTTAAATGTTTGCTTAAAGACCCTGCTAAGAAAATCTGATACGCTCCATTAATTAGATTAGATCAGTAATCAATAGAAAGGGAAGTTGCTCCAGGTCTGGATCTATGTGGCTACAGAGCAGTGCAAAGTAGTAAAAGGGTGCGCGAGTCCCATAAATGACATCTTGACAACCCAAGGGTGCAGAAAACTGGTTCCAACAGCCTCCCCTGCTACCTCAGGTGAGACCTCAGTCCGCGGTCCGTGGGTTTTTGCTGAAAGGGCCGGTAGCTGTGGGATTTGTTTGGCTAAATAACTCTTTCGAACCTAGGTCAGGCCCATATAAGCCAACAAATGGTTCTGTTGCTAGGACAGGGTCGAGGACGGGGCGGAATGGGACTAGGAAGGGGTCGCGGGTGGCTAATATGTTACAACTGTGGAGGACGAGGACATTATGTGAAATATTGTGCCAATCCAACCCTACTATCATATCCTTACTGTGAGAAATCCGATCATGAGCTGCTAGATTGCCCCATGCTAATAGTGTAGATTTGTGAAAAGAAGGTAGTGCCTCCTACAAAAACGCAAAACATGTAGATGATGAGTTCTGAACCATGCGACGACAATCCTATGGTAAACATGGTATTACGAAGTGGTGCAGCCACAGGAGAGGTCAGTTAGGAGACCAATATGGAAGCTAGGGGAAGCTTTATGGGCGTCTCAACCCAAGGTAGTAGGGATCGGCCTGAGCCGGCTAAGGATCCCTCAATGTTGACTACCTTTTTAGAGACATGCATAAAACTGCTTCGTGACAACAGGGGGGTTAAAGGGTTATAGGAAGTGATTAATAGATGTGCAGGTGGGGTTAACTTCGTGCAGTCTGGAAATTAGGAAGACACACATCACAGACGGGTCAAGAGATGTGGTTAACGGCACAGATTGGCGACTGCAAGATGGATCAGGTCATTCTGGACCTAGGTTCGGATGTGAACATATTGCCTAAACAGACTTGGAAGTGCATGGGTAAGCCTGCACTATAATGGTCTCCTATCCAATTGTAGATGGCCAATTAGAAGAAGATCTTGCCCATGGGGATGATGCAAGGAATTACCATAGATATTGATGGTGCAAGTACCCTGACAGATTTCAAAGTTATTGAAACCATGGATGAAAATAACCCGTACCCTGTGTTGCTAGGGATAGAGTGGGCCACTGACATGAATGGGTTATTTAACTCAAAGAGAGGAAGATGATATTTGAGAAGAAGTTTCTCCATGTAGTTGTCCCGCTAGATCCAACAAATGGACCGCGCTACACAGAACCTATGCGCAACGAAGAAAGGAATGAAGCATTGGATTGTATCTACAAATTTGTTGCAAATAGGTGAAAGGAGGAGTGAAGACTCTTGCAGGGCTACGCCAGCTCATGCACTAGCGATTCAGATGAAGAGGATGAGCAATATCAAAATGGGGTGAACGGGGTAAGCACGTTACACTATAATATGATGACGAAATCCCTGTATTGCGTTAAAGCTCAGAACCACGAGTTGCCAATGTATGATGGGCTGATAGTAGTTTATGAATTCCTGGTTGAATTCGAAAGCACAGTATCAAAGCACCAAGGGTTTGAAGCGCTAAAATGGACATTGCATGTGACACCAGTGTGATGGTGGGATTCCCATGAAGTAACCTTCAAAGATTGGCGAAGCTACAGGCACATGATGCAAATAATATTTGGGAAGCCAGAGCTGAAAATAACAGAGAAATAAGATGGATGAGACGATCCACGCATGCACCTGATCAAATGGACCAAAACTTATGGTGTGGAGCCTCAACCAAAATGGGTGCACTTATTTTATCATACCCTGGATTTCATTCCAAGGAAATGGTATATGGAAACAGAGCTCCAACATGGCACTGGCGAGTGTGATATCCTTCGTGAAGGGTTTCTGTCGACATTTCTCTTTGAAGACAAATGGATGGATACCGTTGACGATGCATTACAGCTAGTAAAGACTGCCATATTCAGAACATCACCGGAACCAGAGGAAGTCGTGCCATCAGACTGGTCACAACAGTTGAGCCAGGCCCTAGCATGTTACAATGTATAAGTAGAGGATGATGAGGATGACCCGCCTAACATCAGTATACCAGAATCCGAAGGGAGTCAAGAGGTGTGTGGCCCTGAGATAGAAGATCCAGACATCACAACACCATTAGAAACAAAGCAAGTGAATATCGGAACATAGGAAGAGCTGAAGTATGCTATGCTTGGGGACTACCAGGACGACACCACGGTAGGAAAGGTCATCGAGCTGCTCCGAGAATACCAAGATTTACTCCCTACAAAAATTACAGAGCTGAAAGGGATTCTAGGAGACTTAAGAATGATGAAGATAACTTTGAAGCCAGATGTGAAGCCAGTGAAGCAGCGACCCTACCGATTGAATCCAAAATACAAAGTAAAGGTCCGCAAAGAATTGGATAAGATGCTGGTAGCAGGAATTATTGAACCAATTGAGGAGACCGATTGGGTAAGACCTATGGTCGTGCAGGAGAAGAAATAGAAGGGTGAGATGCAGGAGAAGAAACAGAAGGGTGAGATCCGCATCTGCATAGACCTGTGGAAGCTCAATTATTCTTGTGTTAGCGATCCATTATAGCACCCTTTACAGATGAGGTACTAGAAAATGCGGGCGCGCAGGAAGCATACTCCTTCATAGATGGGTTCTTTGGGTAGCATCAGATCAAGATTGCGCCAGAGGATTGGAGCTTTGCCATCGAATGGGGTTGTTTTCAGTATACGGTAATGCCCTTTGGGCTGAAGAATGCACTGACAATATTTTCCCGTATTGTGGTAGCCACATTCAAGGAATTTATCCAAAAGTTCCTAGAAGTCTACTTGGATGACTGGACCGTATTTGGCTTGGTTAAGAAACATGTCACAAGCTTAAGATTGATGCTGGATACCTACCTCTGGCACCAAATTGCGCTCAACCTAAAGAAGTGTACTTTCCTCGTCCCTTTCAAGAACTTACTGGGCCATGTGGTTTGTAAGCAAGGACTGATGGTGGATCTAGCAAAGATCGTTGTTACACTAAATCTACAAGCACCACGAAGTGTGAGCTATGCACTACATTAGGACACAAGAGCTACTATCAAAAGTTTATAAAAAGCTACGCCAAGATCACAGCTCCAATGGAACAGTTACTGAAGAAGGATGCTACGTACTGCTGGAACGAGGAATGTAACAAAAGTTTGGAAATTCTGTGGTCTTTCCAAAGTGGGACATTGAATTTCCTATACATGTTGATGCATCATGTATCACATTGGGAACAGTACTTACTCAAGAAGGAGTGGAGGGAATCGATCACCCGATTGCGTTCGCAAGTTGTAGGTTGTCCAAAGCAGAAAAGAATTACTCTACTATTGAGCGAAAGGGATTGGCGATGGTATACACACTCCAAAAGTTCTGTCACTATTCGCTTGGGGGACATTTTAAGATGTATATTGATCACTCAATGCTCAAGTACCTAGTGAAAAAGCCTATGTTGGGGGGGCACATCTGTCGATGGTGCTGTTGTTTCAAGAATATGAATTTGAGGTTGTTGTAAAGCTGGGACGTCTAAATGCAGGTCCAGATCACCTGTCCCAAATTGAGATGGGTAAATAACTAACGAATCTAGAGGAGTGACTCCAGGATGCCCAATTATATGTCGTGCACATTGCAGATGGCCACTTCGAAGATATAATCCACTTTTTAACTACAGGCACTATGCCATAGGGAGATTCGGTCCATCAAAAGAAGGAATTGGTGATACGTGCAGTAGAGTTTACTGTAATTACAGGCCACCTGTACAAGATGGGTAATGATGAAATATTGTGTAGATATGTACCAGAATTCGAGCGCAGATAGATCTTGGCCAAAGCACAGGGAGGGATTGCTGGTGGAAATTATGCGGGCCACGCCACAACCCAAAAGATTCTTTGCCCCGGATTATGGTGGCCCACTCTACATCACGATTCGAAAGCATATTGTCAGTCCTGCGATGTATGTCAACGGACAGGAAAATGATCCAAATTGGATCCATGAAGAATAATTAAAATATCATGACTGTATCAGATCAAGACATACTTCAAAGAACTAAGAGCAACGATCAAAAACACTTCTAAACAGTGGCAGTTAGCAGCTAGCATGGAACGACGAGGGCCTCAGTCAAAGCGCACTAACCGAGGCCCATGGAGACTGCGCAAGAGGTGAAAATGGCCCATGGGAGGCTCAGATCGGGAAAAGGAGGCATTTTTTGATGCACGATTAGCACTTAGCTGGGAAAAACCCCTCAAGAAGGAGAGGCCCCAAGCACTCGGCCACATGGGAGCTGGGAAAACTGTGGGGAAAAGCACTAGAGGCGAAGGCAAGACCCGCACTCCAAAAACTGACGGTATTTATCTGGGGCACCCTTGGGTGGTAAGCAGATTTGGTGAAAAGGGAGTGATTCCACTCAGCGCCCAACGTGTGGCAAGTAAAACGCGTGGCAAGTAAAGGAGAGAGAAAATTGTCGCTCATTGTGTGCTAACAGTCGAGCAAGTCAACCGCACGAAATGAGTGAATGGTGTTGGATCTGGGGGATCCAGATCTAATGGCTGAGATTGCGCCTGATGGGGAAAATAGGAATCAACAGGGGATTAAGCCACGATCTATAAGAATTTGACGTCCAATTTAACCACCAAGGCGGTGGATGACTCATTCCATGACATAACTAAGAAATCGAACCGACGAAGCAAGCTGGCGCAGTTTGTAGGAGGAAAAGTGGCCACTCCTTGTGAGCTTGATGATGGTGCCGAGATAGGGAACTCCAAGTGAAGCTGCAGCAGGCGATCTGATGGAAGTGGAAGGGGAATAGAATAGCCATGATATTGACTGGCTTTAAAGCCATGAACAGAGAATAGAAAGGACATAGAGAGGAAGAACCAAAAGAAGAAGATGAAGAAAGAGAAGAGAGAAACCAGTGAAGCAAAAAGTAGAAAGAAGACAGAGGGCCGAGATGACCAAAGGAAACATTGAGCACCAGAGAGCTTGAGAGATTCAAGCCATCCCTGAGAGGATCTATCAGGACTGAGCACCACACAGGGTTCCTTCCATGGTAGAAGAAATGTATAGGGACTTTAGAAAACACAAGGATGAAGATTCATCGGGTTCTAAACAAGACAAAGAAGAATATGAGTCTCACTTCCATGACCATTCAAAAGGAAAAGGGAAAGAGAAAAGCTTCCTCACAACTCCTAATATCCCTATGCATAATAAGAAAGCATATTTGATCAAACTAGATGTTAAATTTGATTTGCCTGTATATGATGGAGAGCTAAATGTTGAAAAGTTGGACAATTGGATTAGACAAATTGATGTGTATTGCAGAGTGCAGAACATTGATTCAGATAAGAGAAAAATTCAATTGGCAAGCCTACGCCTAGGAAGCACTGCCTTGATTTGGTGGGAAGGCAGAACCCAAGATGACATGAAAAGACATGGTAAGACTATCTCTATCTGGAGTGAACTTGTGTCTGCATTCAAAAATAAGCTCTATCAATTGGCCTACATGCAACAAGCCATGATGACTTGGCAAACTCTCTGGCAGTTGAAAGGGCAAAGTGTGCAGGGGTACACTCAATAATTTAGAAAGAGAGCATTGATTATAGGAATCTCATTAGACTCATTAGAGACTCTTTTGAAGTACATTGGTGCTCTACACAGCTACATGAGGCATACCATCCTCATGTTTAATCCCATTAGTATAGATGAGATATATGTACAATCTACTCATCTAGAAGCTAGAGGAAAGAATGGAAATCCATAAGTTGGGGGACCATCCCAACCCACTGCAAGCAAGAGAAAGGAGAAGAGAAAGCAGAAGTGGAGAGCAAGGAAGGCTAAAAATGCATAGAAAAGCAAAGCTTCATGCGCTCACTGTAAAAAGGATGGGCATGATGATGATCATTTTTCGGGTTCTACATCCAGAGCTGAGACCTAAGAATTTCGAGGGCAAGAAGAAGAAGATTGTTGCAGCTATTCAAAAAGATTTGGCACCAGACTCAAGAGATGAAACAACCATTGCAGCCATAGGTATAAAAGGTAAGAATTTTGAAGCATCTACTAGTAATTTTGCTCAATCTATTATTGATGAAGAACATGAGAGAAAAATACATGAGCTTTTCCATATTCGAGTTGTTTCCAAATATCAAAAGATTTATACTTTGTTTGATATTGGCTCACAAGTAAATTTGATATCTGAGGCAATTGTAAAGAAATTGGGATTAGAAACTATACCTCATAAGAAACCATACCCATTAGGATGGTTGAATGATAAAGCACAACTACAAGTGACTAGACAATGCAAACTCAAGTTTTCTTTTGGGTCGGCATTTGTAGATGAAGTTGAGCTAGAAATAATTCCTTTGGATATATGTAGAATTGCTTTAGGAAGTCCTTACTTGTATGATAGAAAGGTTGTTTTATATAGAGTTGAGAAAAAGTATCTACTTGTTAAAGATGGAATCAAATACTTTGTAAGTGCTCATAATCTCAAGAATAATTATACTCTCATAAACTCAGGGTAGATGAAAAGAATGATAAATTCATGCAAACAATTATTAGTGATGGTTTTAAAGGAAAATAAACCTGATAAAACCAATTTATTTGAGGGCCGTACTGCTAAACAACAAGCTAATATAGAAAAGGTTGTTTCAGAGTATGATGTCTTGTTTCAAGAACCTAAAGGTCTGCCACCCAAAAATGAAATAGTAAATGATATTATTTTGCAGCAAGGTGCTCCATTGCCTAACATTGGAATGTACAGGTTGTCTGCTTTATAGAATGTTGAAATCAAGAAGCAGGTGCAGGAGTTGCTCGATAAGGGGTTCATCAAGCCTAGCACATCACCATGTGGGTCACCAATCGTTTTGGTGAGAAACAAAGATGGCTCGTGGAGAATGTGCATTGACTATCGAGCACTGAATAAGATAACAATAAAAAATAATTATCCCCTTCCTCACATAGATGATCTTTTGGATCAATTGAAGGAAGTTGTTTATTTCACCAAGCTGGACTGGCACAGTGGATACCATTAGGTCAGAGTTGCATAACAAGATGCATGGAAGACTACTTTCAAAACAAAGCAGGGACTGTATGAGTGGTTGGTTATGCCTTTTGGCCTGACCAATGCTCCTGCTACTTTCATGAGATTAATGAATGATGTACTCATACCTTTTCTTGATGATTTTGTTATTGTGTATCTGGATGATATTCTAATTTTTAGTAAAACGTAGGAAGAACACTTAAAGCATGTTAAGCAGACACTAGATGTTTTAAAAAGAGAAAAACTTCTTGTTAAACTCTCAAAATGTGAATTAGGAAAAACATCTCTAAATTATTTGGCTCATATAGTAGGGGGTGGTGAATTGAAGATAGATCCCTCTAAAGTGGCAGTAATTGTAAACTGGCCTAAACCCAAGTTTGCTATAGAAGTGAGAAGCTTCTTAGGAGCATCACAATATTGGAGAAGTTCATTTCTAACTTTTCCTCAACTGTAGCTCCCTTACATGCTTTAACGTGATTGAACAAGGTGTTTCAGTGGGGAGGCAAACATCAGAAAGCCTTCGACACCTTGAAAGAAAAGATTAGTATAGCACCTGTACTAGCATTGCCTGATCTGCAAAGACCATTTGAGATCCAAATATATGCCAGTGACTATGCCATGGGAGCAGTGTTGACACAGCACGGTAAACCCATATGTTATCACTCTGAGACTTTTAATCGTGCAGTAGTTAACTATCCTACATATTATAAAGAATTGTATGCATTAGTTCAGAGTGTAAAAAAGTGGAAACATTACTTAATGGGCAAAGAGACAGTAATACATATTGATCATCAACCACTTCAGTATCTACACTCCCAAACTTAGTTGTAACAATCAAGACACTACAGATGGATGGGTTTTCTACAACAGTTTCATTTAGTCATCAAATATAAAAAGGGCATACATAACAAAGTTGCAGACATGTTATCTAGACCCATTATAAATGCAGCTACCATACTTAAGCATAATTTTGTGCTACATGAAAGCTACATCGAACAATATGCTCAAGATATAGACTTTAGAGATGTATATGCAACTTTGATCAAGGCAAAAGAGTAGAAGAATTGGATTATCATGTAAAGGATTGACTCTTATACCATTGTGGGAAACTCTGCATTCCACAAACTGAGAGAGTAAAGATAATTAGAGAAGCACACACTTATCTGATATCAGGTCACTTTGGGGTAAGTAAAACAGTTGCACAGCTGCAAAGATTTTGTTATTGGCCAAAAATGAATGAGATAGTTTCTATATATTTAAAAGGGTGTACTATGTGTGCTAAAAGCAAGCAAAATAATAGAAAACTAGGCTTGTACACTCCATTACCAGTTCCTTCTCACCCTTAGGAAAGTGTTTCCATGGATTTTGTTGGGGGACTGCCTAAATCTAGGAAAGGTCATTATTACCTATATGTTGTTGTAGATAGGTTCAGCAAAATGTGTATTTTGATACATTGTAATAGGCAGATTACAACTGAACAGACTGCAAAACTATTCTTTGAACATGTATGGGTTCATTTTGGATTACCCACTTCCATTGTATCCGATCGAGACACCCGATTTGTGGGAAAGTTTTGGTCAAGTCTGTGGGAACTAATGGACACCAAACTAAAGATAGGCACAACTTTTCATCCACAAAATGATGGCCAGATAGAAGTAGTTAACAGGACATTGATCTAGTTATTGAGAGGATATTGTAGCAAAAATTTGAAGCTTTGGGATGAACATCTGTGTTATGTGCAACATGCTTACAACAGGGCAAAACATTCTTCTACACAGAGATATCCTTTTGAGACCTATTTTGGTTTCACACCAAGGTCTCCTTTGGATTTTGTCTTTGGTAAAGATACCATGGTTGATTGACACAATGATGTGGACAAGGAAACTAGGTTCATTGAACCAATCCAGGAGATCCACCAGGCAGTACAGGAACGTCTGGAAAAGAGCCAAGACAAATACAAGGCTAGCCATGACAAGCATCAATGGAGCATAGTTTCCAAGTTGATGACCAGGTCTAACTGTATATCAGCAAGGATAGGATGCAAGGTGAAGATAAAAAGCTAAATCCTATCAGGTATGGACCCTTCAAAATACTTGAGAATATTGGTGAAATGATTTTCACCTTGATCTGCCAGCTTACATGCACATCTACTCAGTCGTAAATACAGATTGCTTGAGATTGTTTGAACCCTCACTGATTGAGGATCCTGAAGAGAAAATTCAATTGCCTTCTATTGATGACCTGCTACCTGAATATCTTAATGAATTGAAGGAAGACACAGTGCTAGATAGGAAGGTGAGGATGACGTGTAGAGGAGATGTTGAGTACCTCAGAGTAGGGCTCAAAGGTTCAAATCTAAGCAGTGCAAAGTAGATTGTGATCGGACAAGTGAGACAATTGTACCCTCACTTAGTCGATGCTTAAAAACCAACTTTTGGTAGTCCAAAATCTTTTCAGTGGGAAGGCCGTGATCCGAATTGGATCCATGAAGAATAATTAAAGTATCATGACTGTATCAAATCGGGACAAACTTCAAAGAATTAAGAGAAAAGATCAGAAACACCTCTAAACAGTGGTAGTTAGTAGCTAGTGTGGAACGACGGGGACTATTGAAAAGTTTGCAATAAGAAATGCTTGTTGAGATTGCAACAAGATGATGGAGCTTAGTGAAAAGAGTTGCCTTCACTAAGTGGGCCCGCATGCTATTTTTGGTGCAAGTCTATTTTTAGACTATGTCTATTTTTAGACATATGGATCATGTCTATGGATTGCAGGTTGATGTTTATGGATTATTGGTCAAGTTGGGAAAAATAGATGGACTTCTATTTTTTTTGAAAGTATGAGTGATCACAGTGTGAGTGATCAAAGTCTATTTTTAGACTAGCTGTCAAAAATAGAAAAGTCAAATATTATTATCTCATAATAATATTCAGACTATAAACTTGATCTTATTCTCTTGGAGCACTTCAGTTTGAGTTACAGAGGTGGCACATGTAGCTGCCAGAAGGAAATACACTTTTCTTATGAGTCAGTTGAGTTGTTGCATGCATGACTTTAGTTAGAACTCAAGCGAGTTGAGTTTAGTGGACTGGAGGTGTAGTTGATGGAGTTGTGTTCAGTTTAGCTTTGTTAAACTAGTTGTATTTAGTCTAACTGATCAATAGACTAGAGATGAGTTGGGTGAATTAGTTATTAATTAATTCACAAGTTATTAACTCATAATGCAACTATAAAATACATCAGTTAACTCAGTTGCATGTCAGTGCATGTTCAGTTCAACAAGGACAGGTGGTAGAGAATCAGATTGCTATCAGTTGTGACTATAGTTGTGCACCAGATCTTGCACAATCAAGGGATTGAGGATGCCAATGAGTTTTCTCACGTATTTTCCCAGTATTGTAGCCTTTGCTCACGTCCAACAAAGTGTGAGTGATTATTTTGAGGTGAAATACGAGTTTGGGAAGCTATTCTCATCAGTTCTTGAGCAGGTATTGAGCAGTGGAGGCAGGCAAGTAGTGGAATAGATTTGGAGATCAGATCTGAGTTGTATTGTGCGTAACAGGTGGAGCTGGTACTAGATTGCTTGTGATAAGCATTGTACTTTGTAATGTTACATGATTCAATCAATATAATATATAGATAGTTGGGGTTTTAGCGAGATGCTTTCCCCAGGATACATACTGTGTTTATGAGTTTGATTGATGCTTCTATGTGTGCCTGTGAATGTTTCTGCTTCTGTAAATTGATGATCAACGTAGAGAAGATTATGTATTATACATGTTCCACTTATAATTGTATGATCAGGATAATCTCTGTGAATATGTGTCATATTATTCAAAATTTCTACATGGTATCAGTGCTGCTTGATTTGTAGAAGATATTTTTACAGGATATCAAGCGAGGATTGATCATCAGATCTATTATTTAGGAAGTGTTTACACTTTATTTCTTCAGGGAGAGTCTGTAATCGGGCCAGGTAGCCTTTGGATTCATCCTTCTTTTGGAAGGTGAGATATCCGGTGAATGCCCATACAGCCAATCTCTATACAAGAAATACTTTGTTCTCACGAATTCTAGATCGGAAGCGGTTGAGTTTTGAGCTGGTGGAATTCGAATTTAATTCCAAAGCAAGAGATAAACTCAGAAAAGTTAAGTGTGAGAATGGAGACAGTATGCCCATGTAACTCACGAAGTGCATCCAATGCTGGGATGAGCTGGGAAGTGTGGGGGTGACTGTCGGATGAGGATGGTGAGTCTAGCACTCATTGACCTTCCTAAGAGTTGGCATAGCTACCAAGACTCGGTGAATGGAAGGGAGAAACTGCTAGGATGGGAGAGACTTTGGTTGGATCTTGCGCAGGAGGAGATTAGATGGAGCACCAGAGACATTTCTTCATCCATGCAGGATGAGAACTGTGCCTTAGCGAGTAAGGCAAAGAAGGGGAAGGGGAAGGTTTCTCTTTCCGAATCCAGTTCTTCCAATGATGGGAAGAAGGTTGACAAGGCGAAGGTGAGATGCTTTCATTGTCATGAGTTGGGTCATTATGCTACTAATTGCCCAAAGAAGAAGTCCAAGAAGGGATCCGGGGAAGGATCTGAAGGTGAGGCAGCCTCACTTGCTTCATAGTTTGAGTTGGAATTCACACTCTTCGCATGCATGGTTTCATCCAAAGTGGGAAGTGGTTGGTTTCTTGATAGTGGAGCTTCTTTCCACATGACCGGTGACAAAAGTTTGTTCAGTACTTTGGAGGAGAAAGATCTCCAGATACTCATAAGGATGGGTAATGATGAGAAGTATAGTGTCTCAGGTGTAGGCATGGTTATTTTTCAGAGGTAGCATGGAGCTCGCCTTACCTTGACCGATGTCAAGTATGTACCAGGATTGAAGAGAAACTTGGTGTCGATCGCGATGTTGGAAGACAAAGGCTATGATGTGGTCTTTAGTAAGGGAAAGGTTTTCCTTAGACACATCATCACTAGATAGGTGAAGCAGATTGGTTCACGGGTCAAGAACCTGTATGCTCTTGAGGTTCAAGATGCATGCAAAGCCTTGAGCAGCGAGGCAACTGATGGAGACTTGGTGGTTGAGAGGGAGCGTATATTACCTCTCAACATGCAGAGCCAGAAGAAGTCTCAGACGATTGTGGAGGAGCCACGATTGGTGTAGCAGCTTCAAGAGGTTGTGGAGGAGCCACAACAGGGGAAGCTGAGAGGAGAAAGAGTAGAGACATCTACTCATCCAAAGACCTCCAGTAGGGGGAAACTTCGAGCCAGATGGGCTGAAGGATCGCATGCAGGCATACCTCCAGGTAGGAGGTGGGGTGATGTGGATTGATTGTCCCAAGGAGGAGGGGCAGGATCCTTGAGTTACCCAACCTCTTGGATGAGACCTTGCTATGGGAGCCCCCATGTGTAGTAGCAGGAACTGACTGATTGGGTAGAGACAGATGCGGATGGAGCGGCAGAGAGAGCAACAGTGCAGGGAATCCTAGGACAGCGCATAGCTAGCAGGTTGTAGCAATGCGAGAGGCACAAGTGTTTTGCACAGTGCTAGGTGGCACAGAGAGGTGTGAGATGCATGGAGATTGTGCAGTAGCTCAGATGTCAGAGAGGGAGCACTTGTCAGCAGCAGGTAGAGCTTCAGCATCAGAGGATGTTTCTATCCCAACAGGGAGGTCAGTTGGGAGGTGCAGTGCGGATGCAATGCTGGGAGATAAAACCAGCAGCAGCACGGATGCAGTCAGAGATCAAAGTGACAAAGGTTAGAGCAGTCAGATACTGAAGAGCACAGAGATGCAGAGTTTTAGTCGACAGAGGCAATAGCAGTCAGAGACTTTGATGACAAAGCAAGTGGACCGACCAGATGTGTTGCATGGAGAACATTCCAGAGTTACAGGATCGGGTTTGAGAGGAAGCCTTTCTTGTTGAGAGGGAGTGTTGAAAAGTGTACAACAAGAAATGTTTGTTGAGATTGCAACAAGATGATGGAGCTTAGTGAAAAGAGTCGCCTTCACTAAGTGGGTCTGCAGGCTATTTTTGGCGCAAGTCTATTTTTAGACTATGTCTATTTTTAGACATATGGATCATGTCTATGGATTGCAGGTTGTTGTTTATGGATGATTGGTCAAGTTGGGAAAATAGATGGACTTCTATTTTTGATGAAAGTGTGAGTGATCATAGTGCGAGTGATCAAAGTCTATTTTTAGACTAGCTATCAAAAATAGAAAAGTCAAATATTATTATCTCATAATAATATTTGGACAATAAACTTGATCTTATTCTCTTGGAGCACTTCAGTTTGAGCTACAGAGGTCGCACATGCAGCTGTCAGAAGGAAATACGCTTTTCTTATGATTCAGTTGAGTTGTCGCATGCATGACTTCAGTTAGAACTCAAGTGAGTTGAGTGTAGTGGACTAGAGGTGCAGTTGATGGAGTTGTGTTCAGTTTAGCTTTGTTAAACTAGTTGTATTTAGTCTAACTGATCAATAGACTAGAGATGAGTTGGGTGAATTAGTTATTAATTAATTCACAAGTTATTAACTCATAATGCAACTATAGAATACATCAGTTAACTCAGTTTCATGTTAGTGCATGTTCAGTTCAACAGGGACAGGTGGTAGAGAATCGGATTGCTATCAGTTGTGACTATAGTTGTGCACCAGATCTTGCAAAATCAAGGGATTGAGGATGCCAATGAGTTTGATCACGTATTTGCCCAGTATTTTAGCCTTTTCTCACGTCCAACAAAGTGTGAGTGATTATTTTGAGGTGAAATACGATTTTGGGAAGCTATTCTCATCAGTTCTTGAGCAGGTATTGAGCAGTGGAGGCAGGCAAGCAGTGAAATAGATTTGGAGATCAGATCTGAGCTGTATTGTGTGTAACAGGTGGAGCTGGTACTGGATTGCTTGTGATAAGCATTGTACTTTGTAATGTTACATGATTCAATCAATATAATATACAGATAGTTGGGGTTTTTAGCGAGATGCTTTCCCCGAGATACATACTGTGTTTATGAGTTTGATTGATGCTTCTATGTGTGCCTGTGAATGTTTCTGCTTCTGTAAATTGATGATCAACGTAGAGGAGATTATGTATTATACATGTTCCACTTATAATTGTATGATCAGGATAATCTCTGTGAATATGTGTCATATTGTTTAAAATTTCTACAGGGACCTCGATTAAAGCGCGCTGACTGAGGCCCATGGAGACTACGCAAGAGGTGAAACTAGCCCCTGGGAAGCCCGGATCAGGAAAAGGAGGTAGTTTTTGATGCGTGATTAGTGCTTACTGCTAATCGTGCATCATTGGGAAAACCCCCTCGAGAAGGAGAGGTTCTGAGCATTCGGTCGCATGGGAGCCAGGAAAATTGTGGGGAAAAGCGCTAGAGGCAAAGGCGGGACACGTCCTCCAAAAATCAGTGGTATTTATCGAGGTCACCCTTGGGCGATAATCATATTTGGCGAAAAAAAAGCGATTCCACTTAGCCCCCGACGCGTGGCAAGAAAAGGAGAGAGAAAATTTTCACTCATCGCGTGATAACAGTTGAGCAAGTCAACCATGCAAAATGAGTGAATGGCGTCAAATCTGGGGGATCCAGATCCAATTACTGAGATCGTGTCTGATGGGGAAAGCCAGAATCAATAGGGTATTAAGCCATGATCTATAAGAATTTGATGTTCGATTTGATCGCCAAGGTGGTGAATGACTCATTCCATGACGTAACCGAGAAACCAAACTGACGAAGCAAGATGGCACAGTTTGCAGGAGGACAAGTGGCCACTCCCTATGAGCCTGATGATGACGCGGAGACAAGGAACTCCAAGTGAAGCTTCAACAGGAAATCCGATGGAAGTGGGAGGGGAATCGAATAGCCATGAATAGAGAACAAAAAGGACACAGAGAGGAAGATCCAGAAAAATAAGACGAAGACAGAGAAGAGAAAAAACAGTCAAGCAAAAAAGCAGAAAGAAGACAAAGGGCCGAGCTAACCAAAGGCAGCATGGAGCACCAGAGAGCTTGAGAGATTCAAGCCATCCCTAAGTGGATCTATCAATACTGAGCACCACACAAGGCTCCTTCCATTGTAGACCAGAGAGGTCAAAGAGCTAGTAAGGCAAAGAGTATGTGAACTCTAGTGGCTTGGGGAATCCAAGAACAACTGTGCCAAGCAAATTCTATTTCAGGAGACTCGTATTGAGCTCCTCCATTGTAATTCTCTGCTTAAGATACAATAAAACCAAGCCACCACTAAGAGCTAGACCAGAGATGTAGCCTTGGAGGATAGGGTGAACTCCTTATTAATTTCTTGTGTTCTTGTATTTGCTTACTATGTTTCTTTGTTGTTTTCCATTTAAAGTGTCTGTGTATTCGCAATTTGATCGATCAGTTGCCTAAATAAAATAGACACACACCAGCACATGAGTCTGTAATACCTTCCTTCAATTAATTCTTAACTAAGATCACTCATAGGGTGCTTTTCAGATCAGAAAACCATCGCGAAGGGATGAAATGCCACTTCAGCCATAGATGACACTACAACCATTTGAGAAATGGGCAATCAACTTCATCGAACCTATTGAACCACGCAGATAGATGGGCACACACTATATCATCACTACAATAGATTATTTAACCCGATGGACCGAGGCACAGCCGGTTAAGGATTTCACGACTGCGAAAACAACAAAATTTTTGTTCGAGAACGTACTCGTTAGGTTTGGCTACCCCAAAATTCTCATGAGTGATAGGGGAACACATTTTCTAAATGAAATGATCAACGCACTCATTAAGGAATTTCAGATATATCACCAATAGAGTATGCCCTACCATCCACAAGAAAATGGGACCATTGAGGCATTCAACAAAATTTTGGAGACCACGTTGACTAAGGTCTGTAATGTGTGACGAAATGACTGGGACTTGCGCATCCCTGTTGTGCTATGGGCATACTGAACTACGTGTAAGAAGCTGACAAGCTAGACACTGTTTCGCTTAGTCTATGGCAAGGAGGCCTTTATGCCTATAGAATATATTGTGCCTAGTCTGCGGATCATGGAAATCACAAGTGTAGCAGACCGTGGGGCATTGGAAAAGAGGCTTGCACAGCTAGAAGAATTGGAGGAGGAATGGTTTTTGGCTAGATTCCATCATCAGGTACAGAAACAACACAAGAAAGCATGGCACGATCACCATATCAAGGTGTGCACCTTCAAGGAGAATGATCTAGTATTGCTTTATGACAGTAAGTTTGAAAAATTTCCAGGTAAACTCTGCATGCACTAGTTGGGACCCTATGTCATCAAAGAAGTTACCAATGGGGGCGTGGTTCAGCTGACTAAACTCAATGGAGACCCCTTCCCAGGAAGAGTGAATGGCAGTCACCTAAAGCTCTACATGGACGAGCTGACCGCCTGACTAGGCGAAAAGAAGATAGTCTCAACGCTCCACCCAATTGAAAGAGAGCATGGGACGATAAAACAACTCGGGGGACAGATGTGTGTGTACCACGGTGCACGTACATTTTCCAAACACAAGGGTTGTGGTTGCATGAGAAGGCTCACGCAGACGTGCTAATAAAAGGAATGATGACTGTTTATATCACTATTCATGACAAGATGTCTGCATTATGGAAAAAGTGTTGTGTGTGGAGCATGATTGTTCAGAGGTCTTTGTTTCAGCCGGATGTATACCCTAGGAAGTTTGTACACCCCTCCATGCGGGGGGCTGTGGGCGGGGGACTTGTCCCCCCCCCCCCACGGGGGTCTAAGGGGGTCTATCCCCCCCGGTTGGGGGGTCCGGGGGCCAGCGGTCCCCCGGCGGGGGCTCGGGGGCAGCACCCCCGAAGCCAAAAATAGATGTAAAATTGTCTTGTAAAAGTATAGTAATTTCTAGTCAATCTGGGCCGTTCATTAGGTGGATGATCTGATGGTAGAACTTATGTTTAGTTTAGAGTTTTTTTCCCTAGAAGGCAACCCCCTCTCTTTATGAGGGCATTTTATTTGAGGCTATGAAATAGATGTGTATTCTCTGAGCAAGAAACAAAGAGGCGAGACTGTGAGAGAAAACAGAGGATATTATAGCGGATCTGCTATAGGTTGTGTCTCTTCATTTTGTTGGATAATAGAAAGGAAGGACTGGCTATTCGGGGTGGATGTAGCCCAAACTGGGTGAACCACGTATATTTGTGTCTCTCTTATCTTATGTGTTTTTTTTGTATTTATATTTCTGCAATATTTTATGTGTTCCATTGCTCCGTAATATATAATTTTCTAACAAAAAGGGAGCGAGCAATGGGAAATTAAGAGAAACAATGCGAGCCAGATATGGAACGAGCTACCCCAGGTTTTACATGAGAATTTGACTTGAACTGGAATGGGCGACAATCAATGCATTTGAAATTCGCATGGCTTATAAATCACTGATGGGAATCCACTTGTTGGCCTACACTTCGGAAACACAGATGGAGCTGTTCATTATCTCTACACAAGGCATGTGCCCGAACGTAGTAATCTGGATGATGGAGAAGCAGGACTCTCTAAGGAGTATGGGCGTGATAGCTGCGGGTATCCCACAGACTGCAGCATCACGAGTGGGGGGAACATGAAGCAGAATTGGTTTGGATGTTGTTGCCTCGCCTAGGGGCAGGCTTGCGCACTACGAAAAAACAATGAAAGGATGGAAAGATGATGGCCACAGGTAGATATGCAATTAATAATTCATCTCTAATGTCCCTCGAAGATTGGGATCTTTTGGACAGCAGCCAGGGTCTTGCAAAATTGCAACACAAGATGCAGTAGACAGTGCGAAGAGAAGATATGAAGGTCAGAAGTGGTTGCAGTGGTACCAGGAGATACCATATGCGCCTCCCTCGCTCGTGTTAAAATCCTATGAGGGGGTGTTTTGTGTTAACCAAGCATAGCAGAATGAGCATCATCAATTGCGAGATGTGGTAGAAACACTGAAGTAGGAGCTGAACGAAGCGTTGCAGGAGACAATGAAGGAGCAGCAGGAAAACAAGCACCACTCAAAGGGAGGTGAACCGTGAAGCCAAGGTAAAGCATCTAGCCACGTTGACGAGTGACTCGGGATGAGTCACGATGATTGTGCTGGGGAACTGTTGGGTAACGGAGGTCTTCTGTAATGGTTTTGGGGAAAAAATCCCAAAAAGTAGGATTAAATTATTATAAAAACTCTAAAGTATGCAGAGCGCAAATTATAATAGGATTGAGTCAAAGGGCAGTCCGCCCAAAAATAATGTAAAGAAATATAAATAGAGTCAGCCCACGCAGGGATCGCGGGCTAAGGAAGGGTATAAATAGAGAGCGGCTCTATGAGGGAAAGGCATTTCTTTTTGGCAGATGATAGGTAATGGGTTTTGGAAGCAAATAGCCTGAAAGCATCTGTAAGTCTGAGTCGAGGGTTGGGGTAGTAAGTAGAGGCTCTGCATCTGTGTGTGCAGAGGCTTGGAAATTCTGTAGCTATGTGTGTGGACCCTTGTATCTGAGTACACAGGGTAGATCTGGATGTATCGGTGAAGAATAATAAGAAAGATAAGTTGCTTCTATAATTTTGTGTTATCGCGCATCTGACTTTATGATTTACCTTTCTATATCTATTTAAATATGAATGTGATGAATGTATGTGAATCTGGGTTCATTTTAAGTGCGCGAATGGTTAAAATGATTAAATGTTTTCTTAAATACCCTGCTAAGAAAATATGATATGCTCCATTGATTAGATTAGATCAGTAATCATTAAAAGGGGAAGTTGCTCCAGGTCTGGATCTGCACGACTACAGAGAAACGCGAAGTAGTAAAAGGGTGTGTGAATCCCCTAAACCACATCTTGATAGCCCAAGGGTGCGGAAACCTAGTTCCAGCACCCTCTCTTGCTACCTCGGGTGAGACCTCAGTCCGCACTCCATAAGCTGTTGCCGAAAGGGCTGATAGCTACGGGATTTGTTTGGCTAAATAAATCTTTTGAACCTAGGTCAGGCCCATATAAGCCAACAGGACTTGAATGCTGCGTGTCCCGAAAATAATTATTTGATCTCGTTCATCGATCAAATCATCGATGGCTATGCCAGTTGTGAATCATTTTCATTCATGGATGTTTTCTTAGGTTACAACTAGATTTCCATAAAACTAATAGACCAGAACAAAACTGCCTTCATTTTCCCATGGGGAATTTTTTCCTATCGAAAACTCCCATTTAGTTTAAATAATGTTGGAGCAACATTTCAAAGGGCCTTGGACTATGCATTTCATGATATCAGATATATCGTTCAAGCTTACTTGGAGAACCTTCCAGCCCATTCCAAGAAGGGAGCGTAACACCTAGATCATTTAGGAGATATCTTTCTTAGGTGTCAGTTCTATAACGTATGTCTAAATCTTCATAAATTAATTTTGTTTTTTGTGTCTAGACACTTACTTGGTTTCATTGTCTCCAAGTACATGATTAGGGTTGATCACGATAAGGTAAAGGTAATTACTCAACTTCCCGAACCACAATCCATTCTGCAGCTCCAGCATTTGTAGGGGAAAGAAAACTTCTGATGACTGTTCATTGTAAATTATGTTAAGTTGATGAAAGGCTTCACACCTCCTTAATAAGGAAGTGTCGTACCTGTGGGATGATCAAGCTCAAAAACCATTTGATGCCTTGAAAAAGACGCTTAAATTGGCCCCACTCCTTAGTGCTCCCAACTATGGGCACGAATTTCTTCTATACCTGGCAGCCTCGCCATCCTCTCTAGGAATGGTCTTGGTTCAAACTCATGATGACCTAAGTGATCATGTGTTATATTATCTGTCGAAAGGCCTGGTTGGGCCCGAACTCCAATATTCACATGTGGAAAAGTTGTCCCTGGTAGTTGTCTTTACTGTCAACTACTTCCGACATTACATATTGTTGCGATAAACTACTATCATCACCATGGAGAATCCCATGAGACACATTTTGTCTCGTCAAGTCATTGGAGGGAAATATTCCAAATGGATCGTGATCCTCCAATAATTTGATTTGGTTTTCATTGCTGCTAAGGAAAAAAATTCCTTATTCTTCACCAAACTTTTATTGGATCCTCCCATTATCGATCCTAATGAGATAGCCCACGATCCTCTGATGGATGAAGTTTTCTACCTTATCAACTCTACTGACCCTTGTTTTGGTACATTCTTGTCTACCTCCAAGCGCAATGTTTCCGCCCTGAACTATCAACTGGTGACCAGCGTCGCATCTGCCACCAAGCACGACACTATTTAGTGCTTAATGATACATTATATCGTTATTGTGTTGATACATTTCTTCGACGTTGCCTCATTCATGAGGATGTGGAACAAGTTTTAAATGACTGCCATGTTGGGGCATGTGGAGATCATCTTTCTGGAATATCTACTGCTCAGAAAGTTTTGCACACAGGCTACTACTGGCCAACCTTGTTCAAAGATTGCATCAAGGCTATTCGGTAGTGCCACCCTTATCAAGTGTTTACAAAGAAACTTTGCGCTTCTCCGACCCTACTGCACTGAGTTATCTCTGTCGGACCCTTTGCCAAATGGGGGATATAATTCATAACTTTCAACCCCCCTTCCTCTGATGGGCACAACTATATTATCATAGCTCTAGACTATTTCAATGAAGTCCTTCCCACCTTCCAGGCCGATGGAGAAACCATGACACTATTCTTGTTTAATTAGGTCATCTATCGCTTTGATGTGCCCTGCATGATCATTACAAACCATGGGTCTCATTTTCAGAATCACATGATGTCTGACTTAACATCGTTTCTCAATTTTTGCCAAGATCAATCATCCTCCTACTAACCCCAAGCTAATGGTCAAGTAGAGGTTGTCAATAGCATCTTAAAGACCATGATCCGCAGGTTAGTAGTGAATCATAAAACCCACTAACATCGAATGTTATATCCTATGTTGTGGGCATACCGAAATTCAATAAAAATTGCTACAAGCTTCACATCTTTTCAACTAGCTTATGGCCTGAAAATAGTTTTACCAATCGAGTGTCAGATTCGTTCCTTACAAATCGTTGTTGAAATCTTGCCCAACACCACTACTAAAGAAGAGTGCCTACTATACCTAAATCAACTAGATGAAACCCATCAAGATGTTGAATTGGCACTCAAAGCCCACAAGCACTAGGTGAAAGCCCAGTACGACAAAAGGTTCAAGCCTCGTTCTTACCAAGAGGGAGATCTTGTTTTACTCTATGATAAAAAACATGACCTCTTGGGGGCAAGAACAATTCAACACTTATGACTCATTCCATATGCCGTCATGAAATCCCTCTCAAAAGGGGCATATGAAATTCAGAACTGGGAAGGAGTCCCACTCGTTGAGCTCCAAAATGGGCTCTATCTGAAAAAGTATTATGCCTAGTACTGCACTAGGCATGTGCTTTGTAATTTAATGTATTTATAAGTTTTGCTTCTTTTTTATGTCACTGAATTTTTTAGTATTTCTTGAATTATTTGTCTCATACATATTTCTCATTATGCAGATGTCTTCATTACCCTTAGCATACATAGGATACATGGATGGTGCCAGTCATCACACACGACACATTGCATCAGCTGCTTGGGTCATTTACACACCTGAGTTGGAACTGTTTTGTTTCGGGGGAGTCTTTCTTGGTACTTCCACCAAAAATATTGTTGAGTACATGTCCAAAATTGCACTTCTCACTAACGCGTCATCAAGGGACATCTCCAATATGGTGGTCAGGTTACACTCTCAGCTTATTATTATGCAATTGACAAATCATTATGACGTTCGTAATCCAATCTTGTTGAGTCATTATTTAAGGGTACGACTCTTGGAACGTCAATTTGAGTTTATCACATATGAAAACATTCCTAGAGAATTTAGTACAATTTCTAATTCATTGGTAAACTATGTGTTATATTGGCATCTGCCTCATTTATTATAGATACATGTATGAAAGCAAATATTTACATTGTTAAAAATTTAGAAAAACACTTAGAAAACATTTACATTATAAAATACCAAAATATATGTAGATAAATATATATATTGAATCCAGTATTTTACGTCAAAAATGGGAATTGGTTGTTTTAAGTACAAAATGGCTACTAAGCCTAGTTACAAAGACCCGTTTGCTATACCACGCATTTGCTAATAGAGCCTACTACTCATGAAAAGATAGCACTGCTCTAGCTATCCTCCAAAGGAACCAGAAAGCACTCAGGCACACCAACATTGTGTCGCTGCATATGAGTGAGGATCTCCCTCATAGGAAGGGGGGGCACACCCATGCTCGAGCCCTCGAGGTTCCTCAGAACCTGACAAAGATTCTCAGCATCACCCCCACCTTCGTGTAGTTGGCCTCCTCACCTCACTGGGTGATGCTCGCCTCCATGTCACACCGGTGCCACATCTATGTCAAGCAAAAAGCTTCATCTCAGTTCTTATTCAACAATAAAATCAACAAAAAACATAACATAAACATTCAAAATCTTAAAAACACTTTAAGTACTCTTGAAATACTTCTTACCTTGAGGCCCCCAGTTTTTACCAAGCAGAAAAATCAATTCAAGGTCACTTGTGAAGTCCATGCCCTCGTAGGCATAGTCGCCGATCATCTTAATCTGGCCACTGAGCCATTCGAAGTAATCTTCTTTGAAAAAATGTCAGATGAGTCCTCCTCCTGTGCAAGGATCAAGCAAGTCCCATCACCTCTATCTAGGATCCCTCAGATTGAGGGGACCTAAGCTCATCCTCCAGCACATAACTAACACCCTCTCAAGTATGAAGGAGACTATGAGAGTGCCATACCCAAAACTTTGTTGGGTTTGGGTCTTACATGCAGTAAACTCTGATTTCAACTGACGAAGCACTGCCTCGCACTAGTTGAATACTTTTGGCTAGATACAGTCAACTGCAAGCAATAGTTGGGCCTTTGTCACAACATGGGGAATTTTTGACCCTGCCAAGTGCACAATCATCCATAAAATGGCCTTCATATATCTGGATCTAATCCTCTTTATAGGGACGCTGTTGTTGAAGAGTCCGCTCTCAAGGATACAGTAAGCTCGGAATAACTCTAAGGTGGATCGGGGATCAGGACTACCATCAGTTAGGTTTTCCCATGCTCCTCTACACAAAAAACTTTTCAAGAAATATATATCATCTTGATCAATGGCCAACTCATGGTCCCCAATCCATAACACCTATTTGTGTTCATCCCAACACTGAATAATCCAGCTCAATAGAGCCTCCTTACCTTTCATCAAGTCCAACTGTGCATACTTCATCAACCAACAATGGCACAATGCAAGTATGCAAGCTATATCATTTCGCATCAGCAATTATTGTCGGTCATGGGCCTGTTCACTCCATAGACTAGTCATAATGGCTCAAAACCTACACAAATCAACCCAAAAAAAGTGAAAATGGGGGAAAAAGCTCAATAAATCACTACCCAAGGTTTTGGGGTGCACCCTCATGCACTAACTCCCCCACTAGTGATAAAGAGGGAATATTAATGACCTCCCCTAGGTCGTTAGGGAGTTTAACGCTCCCTACAGGCCTGGAAAGGGGCTTTAGGTGCATTAAATGATATAGGGCTCTAAAGATATACAAAAATCCACCCAAAAAGTAGACAAAAAAGGTTGAATAATAGAAGATCAGGGTTTTGGCATCTACCTAGGATTTACGACATGTTGAATGGTTGCCCATATCTCCCGCAATCGCCCATGGAAAATCTACTCCTTTTTAGCTCCAAAACACTCTCAGAACTCTCAAATGATGCAAATGGTGAAAGTGGAGGCTAAAGAACTCCCTTATAGTCACCTTAGAGACATGAATTATCTTAATTGAATTCATTAAAGTAGAAGCTGTCCATTTCCTATGATATTTATAATGTGCGATGACCCCATATTGGCAGAAATTGCTCATGTTTTGATGAAAGAACTTTCAGGATTGAACGACAGAAGTGACCATGTTTGATTCTCAATGAGAACTTTATTTTATGGGATATTTTATAGCTCTAAAACTAAAAAATCCCCAATTTCATCATCGAGCTCGTTAAACACTTATGACGATGGTCTGAGCAACTCTTTTTCTCTATTTTTCTAGCTCACTAAACTGAAAAAGATCGAATGAGCATTATTTTTTGGGACATTTTTCTCGCTCATAAAATTGAAAAAAACTCGAGTTCCTTCTTCAGGCTCATTAAAACCTTATGAAGAAGCTTTGAGCATTCATTTTAGGAATTTTTCTCACTCGTTAAATCAAAAAACCCCTAAGTTTCCTTCATTGGGCTCATTAAACACCTATGACGACGATATGAGCGCTTTCTTTTTTGGGACTATTCTTGCTCTTAAATCAAAAAATCCCTAAGCTTTTCCCTTATTTGGGCTTGTTAAATCTATGAAGAAGGAATGGATAGTTATTTTCCCTCTTTTTCCTTGCTCATTAAACTAAAAAAAGTACCTCGAGTTTTCTTCATTTGACTTTTTAAAATTCAATGAAGGTCTATTGAGTTTGTCGTCGTGTGACTCATTAAAATTTCACTACGAATATCAGGTTTACTCTGTATCCTCGTACTCGTAACAAAATACATCTATTGAGAATAGGTTTCTCTTTGTTCAGACTCAGTAGATTTATGGAAAAGGAACCGTTCCAGGTATACTATTAAACGTTTTCCACACCTGGTTAACAACTATGACAAAGGGACCATTGTCTTGTCATTCTTTACGATCTTTTCAAACTCTCGAAATATGAAAAGACCACTGAGTTGTCTCGTCTGGACTCATTAAATTACAGAGATGAGGAATAAATTTTCTCTTTTTATGATCCTTTTCAATCTCTTAAAACATGAAAAGGTCAATGAGTTTGAATGTCTTGACTCATTAAACTAATCAGATAGGGCATAGAGTTGCTCTTTTTATGATTTTTTCAAACTCTTAAAATATGAAAAGATCGATGAGTTTACCCGTCTAGACTCAATAAACTAATCAGATGGGGAAAGTGGACAATACAATTTCTTTGTGTTTCGTATTGTGAAAATAGTTTTTTGGCAGTAGTCACTCGATTGAACATGGCATACCCTCAGATAAACCTTCCTTGTGATGTGTCAGACCAGGAGGTAACTCCTCAAATTTAATCGTATTATTCATTCAAGTTGTTCATTATTATATACAAGATGGAGTAACTATTCGGTTCATCTCCCAATGACTCTTCATTTTCTCTATTATTTATTTACGGTAATTACAGTTGTTCACCCAATCCCTATGATTAGGTGTCAAAATTCCCCCTCTTAATCTGAAGGGATGTTGGTGAGTCCAAGCATCGTTCAAAATATTTCAATCTTTTCTCTTCCAAGCACTTTGGTGAACATGTCTACAATCTGCTCATTAGTGGAACAAGGGTGAAGATGGATTTTTGTATTGATGTGCTTCGTTCGATCATGGAACTTTGGGTTCTTGGCCAAATTTATTGCCGAGGTATTGTAAATCATGAGTGGAGTCTATTGTACTTGTTTTACCTACAAATCTTCTAGAATTTTCCTGAGCCACACAATTTCTTTTGTTGCCTCAGCTGCCACGACATATTCTGCCTCTGTTGTGGAATCTACTGGAATTGATTGTTTGTGTGATCTCCAAGGGACAACTCCTGATCCAAGATTCATAACATAACCCGAAGTAGATACCACAGCTTCTTTGTCTCCATCAGAGTCTGAATCAAAGTATCCAATCAAGCTGAAGTCGCCCACCTATGTATAATTGATTCCAGAGTCTTAAGTTCCCTTCAAGTACTTTAGAACTCTTTTTGCAGCAGACTAGTGTCCCTCACAAGCCTTTTGCATAAACCTAGAGAGGATTCTGATGAGCCTCATCATTGGGTAATTATATGGGCCTTAGTTCACCTCCTAGCTTAGTCAAACCAACTATTCTCACGGCTTATTGCATACTTTTGATTATATTTTGTTTATGAGATGAGTTAGAGTTGGATATTTTTCTTTGTGGTCGAGTGTGCATTTAATGTAGGATTAAAGGATAAAAGCAAGGAATTTTGGAAAAAATCTTGGTCGAAACGCGAATGGGACAAGGGAGAGGAATTATAGGAGGTAAATCCTCCTCATTTGTACCCCTCCATTCGAATATTCATCCATCAGCTCAGAGTGCAAACATCCAACTCATGAGGACTAGAAGGCAGCCGAGCAAGTGAAAGTCAAAGCACCAATTTATCTCGTGTTTGGGAGCTAAGCCTTCCTAATTTTGAGGAAGTTGTTGGAGACTTCAGACGTATAAGTACAGAGGCCTAGGACCTCAGTAGGATTCAGATTCTTTACTGTAAAAATTTACTCTATTTTCGAGTTGCAAGACTTGTGGCAGTTTTTGATGTAATCCAGTGTTTTGATAATAAGAATGAGTTTGTTTCGAGCCAGCACTGAGTTAACTCAGAGGGCTGAAGCTCTTGGGTTAGGGCCCAACCCTAGCAGCCGAGGCTCCTCTTTATTGTACATGTATGTTAGCATAGATTCATGGTTTAATCGTTCATTTACTTAAGTAGCTGAATTTCCGTTACAACAATGTAGCATAGATTGGTTGTGTTTTAGTTTGCTTCCATTTGTTCCTCATTTCAATTAGCAGGTTAGAAAGGAGAAAAAGATCACCATAAGGTTTTCAGCAGGTGTCTCGGCCTCACCTCCTCCCTTTGGGACCATGACTTGAGGAAGAAACCCTTCAGCAACCCCAAAAAAATAGATTTCTAGTTCTTGCATTAGCATTGGAGTTTGTTGTCTTGATTCAGTACTTGGTTCGTTCCATCGTTATATTTTTCCATCACTCTCTTTTTGTAATAATATGTCACTAATATTCTTATTTCCTTCAACACTTTCTTCATGCATAATATATGTGGAAGTTAATAAATCACATCTTAATCAGATTATACCTGTATATTTCCCTACCGTCTTATCCACAACAAACCTGACCAATCGCCGTCAACCGCATGTCGCATATTCATTTCAATGTTTGACTTTAGGCGGTCCAAATCTCCACCATCGATCTGTTTTTCTTGATCCAATAGCTATCACATCGTCCGCTCACCAACTAGATTGGTCAATCTCCACTGTTGATCAATCCTGCATGATCCAAAGTCTATTGCACAATCTCGATCGAATTCCTGCATGACCGATATCCGACTGAGAGCACGCGAGAAAAGTGGTTTTCCCATGCTACGTGTCAGTCACTTAGGCTAATCACATGAAATTTAGGAATTCCACTTATAGCTCTTAGGGCGCATGAGAGATTGCTTACCACCTATGAAGACCATTCCATCGCATCACCCACTCGCCAACTAGTTTGGCCGATCTCCACCCTCGAGCGGTCTCACTTGATCCAATGGCTATTGTGTCACCTGCTCGCCAACTAGCTTGGCCAATCTCTGTCGTTGATCAATCCTACATGATCCAATGGCTATCCAGTAATCTCGCGTGAATTATTGCACTATCGACAACCGACCGAGAACACGATAGAAAAGTGGTTTTCCCATGCCAAGTGTCACTGACTTAGGTTAATCACGTAAAATTTAGGAATTTCATTTACAACTCTTAGGGCACACGAGATACTACTTACCACCTATGAAGACCACTCCATCATTCCACACATTGTTTTACCCTTCTGTTGCCACTTGACTTGATGTGATCCATCCATGTATTAACGTAGTCTCATGCAATAAGATTTCCACCACTCATGTTGTGTTAATCCTATTCATTGATCCATCCATCTATTAACGTAATCTCCTGTGATAAGATCTTCACCGCTCATCTTCCTATGCACTACTGCTTCATTACTTCTTCCTTTCGTTGATTTCAATCTTTGATTACTCTTCCACTTGACTCCTTCTTGAACTTTGTCTGCGTATTATTTAAACTCTGACACTCCTGAGACACTATCCAAACACTCCATAGACCTTATAGTCATCCACAACCACCTTCCATCCACCTGTCACGTCTACAAGAACAATTAAATTGCATGCTTGATTTTACTAAAAAAACCCAAAAAAGTGAAAATAGACTTAGTTTAGTTTCCTTTCTTACACATTAGTTTGGTCTGATGCTCTTTACCTTTGTAACCTAGATAGCAACATTAGGTTAGTGTTGATTTAGCAATTTGGCTTAGCATAGTTGTTTAAATGGTTAATTAGGATATGGTGTGGTTTAGCATTCCATGTTTTTTTCTCTATTACTGCTGTAGAGTAGCTCTCTTATAATAGATTTTCTCTTCTTCCATCAAAGAATTAAGCTTCTTCTAACTCTATATAAGTCTAGCTTGGAACCCCTAGGGTCTCTCACCAGATGAACAGTGACAACATGTAGGACCTTCACTTTTACTTGTGCATGTAGCACTGTAACCTCCAATTTTGTACAAACCCCAAGTTGATAAGTAAATCTGGTAGCCCATGAGTTGCAACATCCTCACTGCAATATTGGAGCTCATCAATTTTTGGTGTCATTGCCGAGGAGGTGTTTGAGTAGAATGTGATTACTGCTTTATTTTTTTCTATTTCTTATCTTCAATTTTCTGCCATTATTTTATTTCTACAAAAGTAATCTAGTAGCTTCCTATCTTTCAGTTGTCATTATTTTCTTTCCTTTCTATTCTGTAAATAGAATCTCAATTTAACAAGTAACTTTTCTTTCTGTCATTAGTTTCATTCAATCAACAATTTCATTTCTGCAAAGTACTTTCCATTTAAAAAATCTTACAAAAACCAGCCCAAAATCATTTCCTTTCATGCCTAGTAGGAATAGGGACAATTAGGGAAATTCTTACTAAATACCCCCACTACATCCAATAATCAACCTTCTCTCTTCTTCAGTGGCTGTGAACTGGAGGAACCTTTAGGTGAGAAACTTGACATATTTGAAGAACCTATAGGGGAAGAGGAAGAAGAAGAACCCATTCCCATTGAACCAATGGCTGAAAACCTTCCCCATCAGGGAAACCAATGGGGGCACTAAGATGAAGAATATAAGCCCCTCTACCCTACCTCATTTCCATGGCTTAACCACAAAGGACCCCGACACTTTCCTATCTGAGTTTTATGTTATATGCTGAAACTATGACTATATAGATGATGAGAAAAATTTAAAAGCGTTTCCATATACCCTCAAGGATGCAACATTGTGCTAGTTCATGGGTTTACTTAGAGATAGCATCACAACTTGGGCTCAGATGCAACAGGATTTTAACAACAAATATAGAGACTACTATAGGTCAAAGGATACTAAAGAAGAAATTTTTAGGATGGTCATGGACTAGGATGAATCCTTAGAAGGCTACGAAGAGAGATTCTAACTCAGTTACAAAAGGGCTAGGTGCACACTTGACACTGAGTCACTAAAGTTGGTCCTTCTCAGAGGAGTAAGGGAAGATCTCCTGGATACCTTACATTTCTTAGCAGGAGGAGATATCTACTAATTACCCTATGAGGATATCAAGACTGTCTTTAGAAACCATTCTAGGGTAGTCAGAAAAAAGGGTAGGAGTAGTCAAATTATGGCCAGTACATCATCTTCCAACTCATCCATCAAGGGTGAAATTGGAAATATGTTGGAAGATTTGAAAAGTGCGATGTTGCAAACCCTTTACTTGCAATTGGACACCATGAATATCAAAAGGAAGCAAGAGGAAGCATAGCGAGCCTTGGCCATATTTTGTCCTAGATGCACCAGGAGGCATCCCAGGAACGAATTTCCATTGAAATGCATTGAGATTTTCTTGGTCTGTGAAGAAAACCACTCCACAAACAAGTGCCCTTCTTTACCCAAACTCAAAGTTGTATATCAAGGAGTTGAAGGGGTCACTGAGCAGCTTTGCTACATCAACCAAAGGAGACCTCTTGGGCCTAGACCATACTAGCAGTGATTTAGAATTTATCCAGGATAAAGAACTAGAGGTATTACAGACTCATGTGCATGGATGTGCCTATGTTACTTTATGCAATGGATCGATAAGATTGCAAAATACACAGACATTAAGGAAGTTAGATAAAACATAATAGGAAAACATGAAAGACAACAAGTTTAATAAGGAGTTCAACCAATGCTCCTGGGCTACGTATCTTGGTCCAGATCTCAGTGGTGGCCTCTCTATTATGTTTTTAATCAGGGTTTTTACAACAATGAGCTCAATTCAAGTCTCACTAAAGAGATAAAATTCAGTAGGAATGGAGTGCACAGACTCTCCTTATTGAAATTCAAACTCTGATGGTCACAATAGTATGATAGGCCTATGCCAAGGAGTTTCCTTGAACCTATCAAGGCTTCTATGGAGTACACAGACTCTCTGACTCTCTTTGGCTCTATCTAGCTCGATGCTACCTTCAGGTCAACTCAGCTTCTACTCTCTATTTTTCTGCTCTTAGCTATCTGCTTTCTTGTGCTGTTTTTTTTTGTTTCTGTCATGTCATGGCTTTAAAGCGAGTCTGTTCTTTTGAATTTTTGTTTCCACCTCATGGCCTTCTAGTTTCTTTACCTTTGTCCATCGAATTCCTTTGGTCTGCGTCATCATCACTGAGTAATGCCTCGTAGGGAGGTGGCCACCTGTTTCCTAACAAACTAGGTGTCAGATTCCTTGAATCATTTTTGAATGGCCGTTAATTCCATTTGCTTCAATATCGCCCATGAAACATGAATCATTTGCCAACTCATCATCCACGTCGGAGTTCAAATCCCCTATCATCTTGCTTTTTGACTTGTCAAATTTGGTTAGTCATCGGGACGCATCTCTCTCATTGATCTGGCCCCCCCAGATCCAACTGTTGTCCTTCAAATCGGGCGGACAAGTTGCATGATGTTTACTCGTCCGATGTAGGCAGTTTTCTCTCTCATCTGCTAGACGTGTTTCACTCGATGTATGGCATCGGGTGAGACTCAATCAAAACTGCTTACCACCTCAAGGCCTTCCAATATTCTGTTGGTTTGTGGAATCCCATGCTACGGAACCGAATGCGTTACTTTTTTTTCCAAATTTTATAGCGATTTCAGTTCTGGGCACTTTGGGGATTTCCTTCACTAGGGGGATGTTGTACGATACACGATTAGTGCTTTAGTGCTAATTGCATATCAGAAACCACCCCCTTTCTTGATTTGGCCTCCGGTTTTGTCAGTTTTCACCAACGCATGTTACCATGGGCCAACGGTCTGCGCGCTCGACTAAGGGTCCTCGTTCCTCCACTCTGGCCACAACTGCAACTATTACGAGGATTCCTTCTGATATCTTTGATTTTTCTAAGACTTGAATCTTTTGGCATATTTTGAAATAGTCATGAAAACTTAAAGGGTGTTTTAGGATCTAATTTGGATCACCCAAAAGTTGTTTTTTATTTCAAACATCAATCAAGTGAGGGTATTGCTTCCTCGCTTACTCAATTTCTATGCATTTCACACTGCGTGGCTTTGAACCTTTGAGTCCAATCCTGAAGTATTCAACATCCCCTCTACGCGTAGTTCTTACCTTCCTATCCAGAACTGTATCTTCCTGCAATTCATTAAGATATTTAGGCAACAGATCATCAATGGAAGGCAATTGACTCTGCTCTTCGAGATCTTCAATTAATGAAGGTTCAAATAGTCTCAAGTTGTCTTCATAAACAATTGAGTAGATGTGCATGTAAGCTGGTAGATCAAGGTGAAAGGCATTCTCACCAATTTTCTCAAGTATCTTGAAAGGTCCATACCTTATTGGCTTCAAATTTTTACCTTCACCTTGTATTCTGTCTTTGCTAATATACTGCCAAACTTGATCACTAACTTGGAAACTATGCTCCATCTGATGCTTGTCATGCCTTGCCTTGTACTTGGATTGGCTCTTTTCCAGTTGTTCCTGTATTGCCTAGTGAATCTCTTGGATTTGTTCAATGAACTTGGTTTCCTTATCCACATCACGTTTTCCATCAACTGCTATGTCTTTACCAAAGAAAAAATCCAAGGGAGACCTTGTTGTGAAACCAAAACACGTCTTGAAAGGAGATCTCTGTGTACTGAAGAATGTTTAGCTCGGTTGTAAGCATGTTGCACAAAGCATGCTACACATAACATAAATGTTCATCCCAAAGTTTGGGATGCTTGCTGCAATAGCCTCTAAGAAAGTAGATCATTGTCCTGTCGACCACTTCTGTTTGGCCATTTGTTTGCAGATGAAAAGTTGTGCTCTTCTTCAGCCTGGTGTCCATCAATTCCCACAAACTTGACCAAAATTTCCAAAAAAAACATGTATCTCGATCAGATATTATGGAAGTGGGTAATCCAAAATGAACCCATACATGTTGAAAGAACAACTTTGCAGTTTGTTCAGCTGTAATCTGTTTGTTACAAGGTATTAAAATACACATTTTGTTGAACCTATCAACAATGACATATAAATAGTCATGACCTTTCCTAGATTTAGGCAATCCTCCAACAAAGTCCATGGAAACATTTTCCCAAGGATGAGAAGGAACAGGTAGTGGAGTGTACAAGCCTAGTTTTCTATCGATGGGCTTGCTTTTAGCACACATGGTACACCCTCTTACATATCTAGAAACCATCTCATTCATTTTTGGCAAATAACTAAATCTTTGCAGTTGTGCAACTGTTTTACTTACACCAAAGTGAACTCATATTAGAGAAGTGTGTGCTTCTTGAATTATCTTTACTCTTTCAGTTTATGGAATGCATAACTTCCAAAAATGATACAAGAGTTTTTCCTTAACATGATAATCCAATTCTTATACTCATTTTCCTTGACTTACAATTGCATATACATATTTAAAATCTATATCTTGAGCTTATTGTTCAATGTAGCTCTCATGCAATACTGAATTATTCTTAAGTATAGTAGATGCATTTATAATTTGTCTGGACAACATATCTGCAACTTTATTGTGTATGCCCTTTTTATATCTGGTGACTAAATGAAACTGTTGTAGAAAACCCATCTATCTATAGTGTCTTGATTGCTACAACTTAGTTTGGGAGTGTAGATATTGAAGTGGTTGAAGATCAGTATGTATAATTGTCTCTTTGCCCATTAAGTAATGTTTCCACTTTTTCACAATCTGTACTAATGCATACAATTCTTTATCCTATGTGGGATAGTTAACTACTACAGAATTAAATGTCTCAGAATGATAACATATGGGTTTACTATGCTGCATAATCACTAGCATCTGTTTCAATCTCAAATGGTCTTTGAAGATTGGGCAGTGCTAGTACTGGCACTGTACTAATATTTTCCTTCAAGGTATTGAAGGCTTTGTGCTATTTGCCTCACCACTGAAACACCTTGTTCAATCCTGTTAAAGCATGTAAAGGAGCTGTAATTAAGGAAAATTTAGAAATAAACTTTCTCCAATATTGTGCTGCTCCTAAGAAGCTTCTAACTTCTGTAGCAGATTTGGGTTTAGTTTAGTTTATAATGACTGCAACCTTAGAGGGATCTATCTTCAATTCACCACCCCCTACTATATGTCCTAAATAATTCAAAGATGCTTTTCCAATTCACATTTTGAGAGTTTAACATAAAGACTTTCTCTTTTCAAAACACCTAGAGTCTACTTAACATGCTTTAAATGTTCTTCCCAAGTTCTGCTGAATATAAGAATGTCATCTAGATATAATAACAAAATCATCAAGAAACGGTCTGAGTAGATCATTCATTACTCTCATGAAAGTAGCAGGAGAATTAGTTAAGCCAAAATGCATAACCAGCCACTCATACAATCTCTACTTTGTTTTTAAAGTAGTCTTCCATGCATCTTACTCTGCAACTTTGACCTGATGATAGCCACTATGCAAGTCTAACTTGGAAAAATAAACAACTTCTTTCAATTGATCTAATAGATCATCTATACGAGGAAGGGGATAACAATTTTTTATCATTATCTTATTCAGTGTTCGATAATCAATGCACATTCTCCACAAGCCATCTTTCTTTTTCACCAAAACAATTGGAGACCCACATGGTGATGTGCTAGGTCTGATGAACCCCTTCTCGAGCAACTCCTGTACCTGCTTCTTGATTTCTGTATTCTCCAAAGTGGACAACATGTACATTCCGATGTTAGGAAATGGAGCATCTTTCTACAAATTAATATCATGCACTATTTCCTTTTTGGGCGGCAAACCTTTAGGTTCTTGAAACAATATATCATATTCTGAAACAACTTTTTCTAGATTAGCTTGTTGTTTAGCATCAAAACCCTTAAATACATTAGTTTTATCAGGTTTATTTTCCTTTACAACCATCATTAAAAATTGTTTGCATGAATTTACAATTCTTTTCATCTGCCCTAAGTTTATGAGAGTATAATTATTCTTGAGCTTATGAGCTCTTACAGTATATTGATTCCATCTTTAACGAGTAGATACATGTTCTCAGCTCTATAGAAAATAGATTTTCTATCATACAAGTAAGGACTTCCTAAAAAAATTCCACATATATCCAAAGGAACTATATCTAACTCAACCTCATCAACAAATGCTGACCCAAAAGAAAACTTAAGTTTACATTGTCTAGTCACTTGTAGCTTTGCTTTATCACATAACCAACCTAATGGATATGGTTTCTTATGAGGTGTGGTTTGTAATCCCAACTTCTTTACAATTGATTTAGAAATTAAATTTACTTGTGAGCCACTATCAAACAAAGTATCAATCTTTTGATGATTGGAAATAACTCGAATATGAAAAAGCTCATGTCTTTTTCTCTCATTTTCTTGATTATCAGTAGATTGTGCAGAATTACTAGTAGATGCTTTAGAACTTTTACCTTTTATACGTGTGGCTGTGATTCTTGCTTCATCTCTTGAGTCCGACCCTAAATCCTTTTGAATAGCTGTAGCAATCTTCTTCTTCTTTCCCTCAAACTTCTTATGTTTCAGCTTCGGATGCAGAATCCAGCAGTGTTCATCATCATGCCCATCCTTCTTATAGTGAGTGCATGAACACTTGCTTTTCTGTATAGTGTTTGTCTTTCTCTCTTTCCATTTATGTTTTCTTTTCTCCTTATTTTTTCTTGCAGTGGGTTTGGATGATCCCCCAACTTCTGGGTTCCCATTCTTACCTCTAGCTTCTAGATGCGTAGCTTGAACAGATACCTCATCTATGTTAGTGGGATTAAACATGAGCATAGTGTGCCTCATGTAGCTGTGTAGACCACCTATATACTTCGACAGAGTCTCAGGTGAGTCTAAAGAAATTCCTAGAATCAAAGCTATTTTCCTAAATTCTTGGGTGTAACCTTGTACACTTTTCCCTTTTAGTTGTTGAAGAGTTTGCCAACACATCATGGCTTGCTGCATGTAGGCTAGTGGATAGAATTTCTTTTTAATTTCAGAAACAAATTCACTCCAGACAGAAAGAATCTTACAATGTTTCTTCATGTCAGCTTGTGTCTTGCCTTCCTACCATACCAAGGCAGTGCCTCCAAGGCATAGGTTGGCCAGCTGAATCTTACTCTTGTCTGAATCAATGCTCTGCACTCTACAATAAAAATCAATCTATCTGATCCAATTATCCAGCTTCTCTACATTCAGCTCTCCATCATATATTGGTAAATCAAATTTAACATCTAATTTAATCAAAGATGTCTTCTTTTTATTTTCAGGGCTATTAGGAGGTGTGAGAAATTTTTCTTCTTTCCCTTTGCCTTTAGAGTGGTCACGGAGGAGAGATTCTTCTACTCCTTCATCTTGTTTAGAGTTTGATGAATCTTCATCTCTATTTTTCTTAAATTCCCTATACATTTCCTCCACCATGGATCTCATGGTCATAAGACTATCCATGAACTGGGGGTCTAATTCCAAGGCATTTTCTTCTGAAATTTTCCTCTTAGAATAGACTCTTCCAATTTCCGAGTTAGTTTTTAGCCAACTCTCCTTCTCCTAATTTAAGCTTTGATCTGGTTAGCATTCAACAACAAAATCCAGCACAAACTTGTCTAAACTTAGTAACCTACAGCTCTAATACCACTTGATCTGGAATTTATCTAGGATAAAGAATTCAAGGTATTATAGACTCATGTGCATGGATGTTCCTATGTTACTTTATGCAATGGATCAATAAGATTGTAAAATACGCAGACACTGAGGCAGTTAGAGAAAACATATCAGGAAAACATGTAAGACAACAAGTTTCATAAAGAGTTCACCCAAGGCTCCTGGGCTACGTCTCCTGGTCCAGCTCTCAGTGGTGCCCTCTCTATTATGTTTTTAAGCAGGGCTTTTACAACAGTGAGCTCAATTCGAGTCTCACTAAATAAACAAAAGTCAGTAGGAATGGAGTGCATAGACTCTCCTTACTGAAATTCAACCTCTGATGGTCACAGTGGTATGACAGGCCTATGCCGAGGAGTTTGCTTCAACCTCTCAATCCTTCTATGAAGTACATAGACTCTCTGACTATCTCTGGCTCTGTCTGGCTCGATGCTACCATCAGGTCAGCTCAACTTCTAATCTCTATTTTTCTGCTCTTAGCTATCTACCTTCTTGTGTTGTTTTTTTTTTGCTTCTATCAGGTCATTGCTTTAAAGCCAATCTATTCTTTTGACTTTTTGTTTCAGCCTCCTGGCCTTCCGGTTTCCTTACCTATGTCCATTTGAATTCCTCTGGTTTACGTCGTCATTAATAGGTAATGCCTCGCAAGGAGGTGACCACCTGTTTCCGAACAAACTAGGTGTCAGATTCCTTAAATCATTTTTGAATGGCCATTAATTCTGTTTGCTTCAAGATCACCCATGAAACGTGAATCATTTGCCAACTCATCATCCACGTCGGAGTTCAAATACCCTATCATCTTGCTTTTTGACTTGTCAAATCCGGTCAGTCATTAGGACACCTCTCCACCATTGATCTGGGCCCCCCAGATCCTATGATCATCCTTCATATCTGGCGGAGAAGTTGCATGATTATAGAGTTGAGACTTTTATGATCCATAACCTGTTTGTGAGAATGATTTCGAAAAAATCACATAGAAAATCATTTGTTGACGCGTTTCGAACCAACCAATGTGGTTCATCATCAGGACAAGTTGAAGATCAAATTTAAGTGATAAGTTAAATAGGGAATGCAGATCCTTCCAACAACTATATTTGTCTTGGCAATAGATAAAAAAAAGACTTCTAACGGCTAGATTTGACCAGGCCCCAAGTGGTTGGGGTCAAGGTTGTTAAAAAATATTTTAAATAAATCATTGAAAAAATCTATATTATTAACTTAATTTAGCTGCTCTTTCCAAGAGACAGGAATGCAAATAGAAAACATCACCCCGATAATCTTCTCGGCCAGATGGTCTTCTTAATAGAAGAGACATTTGTCGATAAGATTGTGCCTATTTGGAGAGATCATCATAAATGATTGATGTGTGTTGATTATTAATTTAAATTAATATTACTAGTCTTAAAATTAGTATCAATATTAGGTAATAATTATATTAAGAATAATATACTAATATTAATTTTCTTTTAATCTTAGGGTAAATCCAATATTTAAAGAGATTGTTGTTTTATATAGATGTTAATATTATCAAAAAATATTATTACTATTATTAATAAGAGTCTAGGGTAAAAAATAGTAGTAATAATATTATTATTATTAACTTCAAATTCAATAATATTACTAATAATACTAGCCTAGGGTAAGTAATCCAATATTAATTTATAATGTGAATAATTATATTAAAAGAATAATACTGTTATTACTAACTATTGTTATTATTTTTATTATTTATAATTGTTAATGATAATAGGGATATTGTTATAACTTTTATTATTAGGGTAAATTCATTTCTAAAAATAAAAGTGACTTAATGTTAAAAATATATTAATAAGATAATACTAATAATATAATGGTCTAGGGTGAAAAGCTCATTTATTACTAATTATAAAAATATTTTATTAAAGAGTAAATAAATACAATTAAAACCTGATCCAGGGAAGATATAAGATAACAAAGGACAAAGGAAAGCTAAAGGAACCAAAAGGCCAAGGAAAGGAAAAACAACGTACAGGATGAAGAGGCTAGGAAAAAAGGGTTGGGATCCAGAAACTACTAATCTTCCATCTGTCATCCCTATTGAGATTATTAGGCCTTTTCTCAATTCCAAAGGCTTCCTTAAATTTTTGATGGTGAAATGTGCAACTTTGGCAATAACACAAGCCTCTTCGATACAGACATGATGCTTACCCATCTGATGTGGGCAGTTTTCTCTCTCATCTACCGGACACGTGTCACTAGATGTGTGGCATTGGGCAGGACTCAGTCAAAACTGTTTACCACCTTAAGGCCTTCCGGTATCCTGCCGATTTGCGGAATCCTGTGCCACGGAACTGAATGCATTACTTTTTTTTTCCAAATTTTATAGTGATTTTGGGTCTCGGTGCTTCGAGGCTTTCCTTCACTGAGGGGGATGCCCATCGCGTATCAAAAACCACCCCCGTTTCTTGATTAGGCCTACCATTTTTCCAGTTTGCACTAGCGCGTGTTACCATGGGCCAACGGTCTGTGCGCTCTACTGAGGGTCATCGTGCTCCACTCTGGCCAATGATCTGAATTTGAAACTACTTGAAGTTTGTTTGCAAGGTATTCAATTCAGAAATAAACATGTTTAAAAGACTTCCATGTCTTGCAGAAAGGAAACACATGAAATTTTCAGTTGTTTATGACCCATCTAAGCATAGCAGAATTATTTCCTTTTACTGTTTAACACATTAAAATGAATCTGTTCTGCAAAATAAATCAACCACGTGCAAAAGAAGTTGATAAAGCAGTTCACCCCCTCCAGGGCTACGTCTGCTAGGTCCAAAGCTCCCAACCAGGCTTGTCCTTGTTTCTATTAAATGATCAAATTGAAAATAGATCTGAATAGAAGCATCTATAGGAGGAATAGATGGTAGAAATGGATTCAGAACACTTGAATCCTTTAGGATTGACTATTGGATCACCTCCGATGGATACCTGCAACCCTGTACAGTCTTCCCAATACTGGCCCCTAGTGGCTCCTAGAACTTTCACGGCTTCAAAACATATGCAAATGACCTCTGATAGCTGTAAGACCTGCACCAATGGCTTCAGAAGGTCGAAAATACCAAAAATAAAAAAAAATTCGTCCAAAACCGACTTTCCTAGCCAAAGTTATGGCCATTTACTCCTGACTGCCAGTTTGGCCTAACAAAACCCTAGTTACATTTAGTGATGGCCAGTTAAGCCCGCCAAATATGGCGGGACTGCCAAATTTGGCGCTCCGCCAATTCTGCCGCCATCTTACTGCAGTTAAATTTAATGCTGGCCTCAGATTGCGTGCTGATCGTTTGCATAGGATTCCGCGCCGGGTGGTTAACGGTTTAGCTCCTCGTTCTCGGCGCTGGTCGTATGGTGTTGGGGGGCTGGCCCCCTACTTTCCCGCCTGTAGCATATTTTAAAATTTAAAACAATTTCCTCCACCTGCATAACACAATGGTCGTTGGTGGCATGCTGGTCAAAACGTTGAGTTAATATGTGGTAGGTCGGGGGTTCGACTCCCCATCCGGCGAAAATAACCTTTTTAACATACGCCCAACAAAAGTCTGATGACGTCATTTAGGGCCACGTGGCGCCCTCCGGGCCTGCCAATGACGCCCTCTGATTGGTGGCTAGAAAGGGAATATTCCCTGGAATATTACAAGGAATATTCCATAGAATATTCCAAGGAATATTCCGTAGAATATTCCTTTTTTATTTTTATTTTTTTTAAATTCAAATTTCTAATGTTTTTGGCAAAATATTCTTTTGGCCATATCTTCCTCATACAACGACCGTTTTTCGAACCGTTTGTAGTGCCAGATTCGGGAGGATGAGCACTTTCCAGTCATTCAGCTTTGAACCAGTTCTGAGCACTTTGAATTTTGAGCATTTTTACGACACTTAGGACATGAGCACTTGATCACGCCTCCCCATTGGGAAGCTTTTGGACCCCAAAAGCCTTCAACTACCTGTTAAAGAGGTGAGGGTACAGCTCCCTCACTCTGTCCACCTCCATCCACCTTGCCTTGTTCGGTTTGTTGCCTTTGAAACCAACCCGAACATAATCTACACTGCCCCTCCTTGAAGTGCGTGTCCTTGTGTCAAGGATTGTATCTTCTTTTAGCTCATCTAAGAATTTTGGCGAGAAATCTTCTATAGATGGCAGCTGAACAACACTTTCATTATCAGCAATCAAAGGAGGTTCATACAAACGTAAGTTCTCCACATTGACAACAGAATACATTTGCATGTAGGAAGGCAAATCTAATTAAAAAGCATTATTTCCAACCTTCTTGAGGATTTTGAATGGACCATAACAAATAGGCTTCAGCTTTTTACCTTCTTCTTGCATCCTTTCCTTACTAATGTACAGCCATACCTCATCCCCTTCTTGAAACTTGTGATCGACTCTATGCTTGTCATGTCTTTCCTTGTACTTGCCTTGACTCTTCTCAAGCTGTTCTTGAATTTGCTGATGTATTTGCTGAATTCTTTCAATGAATGAACGAGCTTTGTCAATATCACTATGTCTCTCAATGGCGACATCTTTCTCAAGAATGAAATCAAGAGGTGATTTTGGCAAGTAACCAAAACAAGCTTCAAACGGTGAGGTGTTTGTGGAAGAGTGCTTGGCACGGTTGTAAGCATGCTGTATGTAGTGTAAATGTTCATCCCAAAGCTTGGGATGCTTGCTGCAATAACCTCTCAAGAGGTGCATAATGGTTCTGTTCACAACTTCTGTTTGTCCATCTGTTTGCGGATGGAAAGCAGTGCTTTTCTTCAACTTTGTGTCCATCATCTCCCATAGGTTGGACCAAAAATTCCCCACAAATCTGGAATCCCTATCACTGATAATGGAAGTAGGAAAACCAAAGTGAATCCATACATGATGAAAAAATAATTCAGCAGTTTTTTCAGCAGTTATAGTTTTCTTACAAGGCATAAGTATACACATTTTGCTGAAACGATCAACTACTACATATAAATAATCATGCTGCTTTCGAGATTTTGGCAAACCTCCTACAAAATCCATAGAGATGCTCTCCCATGGTCTAGAAGGTACCGGAAAAGGAGTATACAAACCAAGCTTCCTATTGCTAGGCTTGCTTGTAGCACATAATGAACAACCTCTTATGAACCTTGAAACAGAATCTACCATGCGAGGCCAATAGCAATACCTCTGTAGATGTGCAACTGTTTTGCTCACACCAAAATGGCCAGCAATAAGAGAAGAATGAGCTTCTCTTATGACATTTATCCTCTCCCCCTGTGGTATACACAACTTGCCCAAATGAAACAGCAAATTGTTATGCATGTGATAGTCATTTTCCTCTACATGATTCCCTTTACTCAAGTTAGCATACACATCTTTAAAGTCATCATCAGATGCATATTGTTCTATGTAACTATCATGTATAATGGAATCATTCTTAAGTAAAGTAACAGCACCAATAACAGGCCTCGAAAGCATATCAGCAACCTTATTCAAAGTACCTTTCTTGTACCTTATTACCAAATGGAATTGTTGCAAGAAGCCCATCCATCTAAAGTGTCGTGACTGTTGTAACTTGCTTTGTGATTGCAAGTACTGTAAGGGCTGATGATCGGTATGTATAATAGTTTCTTTGCCCATCAAATAGTGTTTCCACTTTTTGACGCTTTGTACCAGCGCATACAACTCCTTATCATATGTAGGATAATTTACAACAGCACCATTAAAAGTTTCAGAATGAAAAGCAATAGGCTTACCATGCTGTAGAAGAACTACACCAATAGCATAATCACTAGCATCAGTTTGTATCTCAAATGGCTGTCTCAAATCTGGTAATGCAAGGACTGGAGCTGAACTAATCTTCTCTTTCAAAGATTCGAAAGCTTTTTGTTGCTTTCCTCCCCATTGGAAAGCATGCTTCACACTTGTCACTGCATGCATAGGAGCTGCTATAGAAGAGAAGTTAGAGATAAACTTCCTCCAATATTGAGCTGCACCCAAAAAACTTCTTACCTCTGTTATGGATTTGGGAGCATGCCACTTCACAATAGCCTCAATCTTAGCAGGATCAATTCTCAAAGCACCTCCTCCTACTATGTGTCCCAAATAAACCAAAGAAGTCTTTCCAAATTCACACTTTGACATTTTAAGAAATAACTGATTCTTCTTCAAAACATCAAGTACTTTTCTAACATGCATGACATGATCTTCTCTAGACTTGCTGAAAATTAAGATGTCATCTAAGTAGACAATAATGAAATCATCAAGAAAAGGACGCATGACATCATCCATTACCCGCATGAAAGTTGTAGGTGCATTGCACAAACCAAATGGCATCACAAGCCACTCAAAGAGTCCTTGTTTGGTTTTAAAGGATGTCTTCCAAATGTCACTTTCTTCAATTCTTACTTGATGATATCCACTATGCAAGTCTAACTTAGTGAAATATCTAGCATCTTTCAGCTGGTCTAGCAAATCATCTATCCTTGGGAGTGGGTAACGATTCTTTACCGTTATCTTGTTCAAGGCCCTGAAATCAACACACATACGCCAAGCACCATCTTTCTTTGGAATCAATACAATTGGTGACCCACATGGCGAAGTACTTGGCCTTATGAAACCCTTGTCCAACAAGTCCTTGATTTGCTTCTTTATTTCAGCATTCTCCATAATAGACATGCGGTACATGCCTATGTTTGGAAGAGGATAATCTGGATGCAAATGGATTTCATGTTGAATCTCCCTCTTAGGAGGCAAACCTGTTGGCTCCTGAAACATCTCATGATATGCATCAACTACATCATACAGATCTGATTTAAGTTTTGGATCACAATTGTCAAATGACTCATGATTCACATCAACCTTGGGCTTAATCACAAGAAGAACAAAATTCTTACTTGAATTGACCAGCCTTTTTACCTGTCCTGCATTCACCATCGCTATATTTGTCTTCTTGCGATGAGATCTAACAATGAACTCCTTGCCATATTTGAAAAGATGATATTTGTTTTCATGGCGATGAAAGATAGCATTCCTGTCAAACAAGTAAGGACTTCCCAAAACAATTCCTGCTATATCAAAAGGTACCACATCAAGTTCAATTGTGTCAATAAAATGTGCAGTAATTGCATAGAGCAATGTGCACTTTCTTGAAACTTGTAAATTTGCATCCTTGCAAATCCATCCAAGTGGATATGGCTTCGGATGTGGAACGGTCTCAAGTTTAAGCTGCTTGACCAAGTCCTCTGATATAAGGTTTGCTTGTGACCCACTATCAAAAAGTGTGTCAATCTTAGTATGTTTTGAAATCACCCTCACATGAAACAGTTCAATTCTTTCTTTCTCCTTAGGAGCTTGTACATGGCAGTTTGAGGTACCAGTGCTGGCTTAGGTTTCAATTTCTTTTCCCTTCAAGTTTTTCAAACCCATGGCTGTAATTTTGGTTTCATCACCTGAATCTTCCCCTAAATCTTGTGGTGTAGATGTAGCAGCATCAGTTTTCTGTTTCCCTTTGGATTTGTTAGATTGAGGTCTTTTTTCAGGATGTAATTTCCAACAGTTTTTCTCCTCATGGCCTGGTTTAGAACAATGTTTACATATCACTTTCTCACTCTCCTGTTTGATAGATGCATTATTTTTGCCCTTTCCCTTGGAGGTTTTCTCTTTGCTTTTCCCCTTGGGGGGCTTCTTTCTACCCTCCTCAAATGTGTTTTTTCCCCTTGCCTCTAAATGGGTAGCTTGGACACAAACCTCGTCCAGGCTAGTAGGGTTAAACATCAAGATGGTGTGTCTAAGGTAGCTATGCAAGCCATCAATGTATTTCAGCAAGGTTTCTTGGGTCTGTAAATCTACCCCTAACAAGAGAGCTCTTCTCCTGAATTCTTGGGTGTAGTCTTGGACACTTTGACCCTTAAGTTGTCTGAAATTTTGCCAGTTCATAATGGCTTTCTGCATGTGAGCAAGAGGATAAAACTATTTTTTAATGGCTAACAGAAATTCATGGCATGTTAAGGTAACCTTACCAAATTTCTTGATCTCCTCTTTTGTCTTGGCCTCCCACCAGACCAAGGCTGCTCCATCCATTCTCAAAGAAGCCAACTGAATCTTTGTGGCATCATCATGCATATTTTGGATCCTCAAGTAAACTTCCAACTACCTAATCCAGTTGTCAAGCTTTTCTGCATTCACTTCACCATTAAACATAGGTAATTCGAATTTTACATCAAGCTTCAAAAAAGGACTTTTTCTAGAGGATCTATGCTTATGAACAAAAGAAGACGAGGATGAAGAGGAAGAAGGTGAAGATGGGGGTGGTGGATCACCATTACCTCCATGTCCTTTCTTGGAATGATCATCATCCTTCTTACCTCCTGAAGAGCCCTCTCCTTCATGTGGATGTTTGGACCCTTCTCCAACCAATTTCTCATTTCTTTCTTGGTACAATATCCTCACCATTTCAGTGAGATTTAAGAAAGCCTTTCTGAAGACTCTTTCTTCTTCTCTTGGATCTGTCTCTATAGGAATTTATCCTTCATGTTCAGACATCCTTGAAGCTTCTGCTGAGACTCTTGAGGGTGAAATTGAAGGTGGAGGTGATGGCTCTCTGGCCTTCCTTGACTGAGGATTCTCTCGTTCTCTAGTCAACTGTCCTTCCCCTCTTTTAAGTTTCAACCTGGTAAGCATCAATACTTGCAAGACAAATAGAAGATCTTTGCACAAAAACAATCAAAAGACAACTACACCAGAGATTGACTGAAAAGAGCATTTATCTACTTTACAATTGTATAACAAGAGCATTTCGAAGGCTTCCTGGCTCATTTCAGGCTCTGTCTATAGCTTATTTGACTGATTTTGATACAAAGAAGCAACAATCTAGCTCTGATACCAACTTGATCTGAATTTGAAACTACTTGAAATTTGTTTGCAAGGTATTCAATTCAGAAATAAACATGTTTAAAAGACTTCCATGTCTTGCAGAAAGGAAACACATGAAATTTTCAGCTGTTTATGACCCATCTAAGCATAGCAAAATTATTTCCTTTTACTGTTTAACACATTAAAATGAATTTGTTCTGCAAAATAAAGCAACCACATATGCAAAAGAAGTTGATAAAGCAGTTCACCCCCTCCAGGGCTACGTCTGCTGGGTCCAAAGCTCCCAACCGGGCTTCTCCTTGTTTTTATTAAATGATCAAATTGAAAATACAGCTGAATAGAAGCATCTACAGGAGGAATAGATGGTAGAAATTGATTCAGAACACTTGAATCCTTCAGGATTGACTATTGGATCACCTCCAATGGATACCTGCAACCCTATACAGTCTTCCCAATACTGGCCCCTGGTGGCTCCTAGAACGTTCATGGCTTCAAAACATATGCAAATGACCTCTGATGGCTGTAAGACCTGCACCAATGGCTTCAGAAGGTCGAAAATACCCAAAATCAAAAACAAATTCGTCCAAAACCGACTTTCCTAGCCAAAGTTATGGTCATTTACTCCTGACTGCCAGTTTGGCCTAACAAAACCCCAGTTACATTTAGTGACGGTGAGTTAAGCCCGCCAAATATGGGTGACCGTTTGCATAGGATTCCACGTCGGGTGGTTAAGGGTTTAGCTCCTGGTTCTGGGTGCTGGTCGTATGGTGTTGGGGGGATGGCCCTTAGGGGCTGGCCCCCTACTTTTCCGCCTGTAGCATATTTTAAAATTTAAAATAATTTCCTCCACCCACATAACACAATGGTCGTTGGTGACGTGCTGGTCGAAACATTGAGTTAATATGTGGTAGGTCAGGGGTTTGACTCCCCATCCGACCAAAATAACCTTTTTAACATATGCCCAACAAAAGTCTGCTCACGTCATCTAGGGCCACGTGGCACCCTCCGGGCCTGCCACGTGATGACCTCTGATTGGTGGCTAGAAAGGGAATATTCCTTTTTTATTTTTTTTTTTTAAATTCAAATTTCTAATGTTTTGGGCAAAATATTCTTTTGGCCATATCTTCCTCATACAGCGACCGTTGTTCGAACCGTTTGCGGCGCTGGATTCGGGAGGACGAGCACTTTTCATTCGTTCAGCTTTGAACCAGTTCTGAGCACTTTGAATTTTGAGCATTTTTACGACACTTAGGACATGAGCACCTGATCAGCCAAAACTGCAACTGTTACAGGGATTCCTTCTGATAGCTTTGATTTTTCTAAGACTTGAATATTTTCGCATAATATGAAACAGTCATGAAAACTTAGAGAGTGTTTTAGTATCCAATTCGAATCAAGCAGGGTATGCAAGGGTCATCCCATGCATATTACAACCCCAGCCAAACCACAGTTATACCTTCTTGGGGACCCCTTGCTCATCCTTCCTAGTCTACACCCCCTGCTTGGTATTATGCATCTTAGTATTATTCCCAACCAGCCAACCAGGCATTTCAACCTTATGTTCCACCACAACCTCAGTGGAATACCCCACTCTAGGGGTGGAGGCCTAGTACAACAATGCTTCCACTCTATTTTCTCCACCACCCACCCAACCACAACTCCTATACTCTGTTCCACCCAAGAAACCCCAGATTCTTGCCTAGCCAAATCCGAACCCAAAGAATAGGCAGGCTCAACAAGTATACAATGGAGAGACATCATACCCATCTTATGTTGTAGAAATCCAGGATATCAACCTAAGATCTAGGAGAATTCTCCAAGATAACCAACGTCACTCTCGACATAGGGGGGTGTTGATGCCTTGAAAATTTCTGCATCAACATTGGGGAAAACCACCCGATCCAAACCTTAAAGGCAGCTCCTTTTCCATTTGGTGTGGTGGCTCCAACTGGATATAATGGGACCAGTTTCCCAATCATTTATGAATGGGATGAATAAGCATTTAATTTACTTATATCTAATGGAAAATGATGAAAGATTTATTCTAAAATGCAATACTGTAATTAACTAATCTAACCCGGGAAGTTTTTGTTTTAGTGCAACTCTTAATGGTTCTTATTAAAAATTAGACATGTAGATGACTCTACTTTTAAACAAAAATATTCATTCATATTATAATTACTTTGTTCAAATAGTTCAACAAAGTAATAATTAAAACATTATTGCACTGATCTTTATATATTATTGACAAATATATAGATGAAAGATAACAATTCTTAAACATTCAATAGTGATAAGTAAAAGAGATTGTTATACGAGCTTATACATACATCAATAATAGCAAAAATGAATGAATGCTAGTTCACATAAAAGAATAAAGCAAAACATAGATAATAGTACCATATGTGTTTGAATCCTTCTGACATGAATTTGCATTTGGATCCCGTTCTCTAACTTAGAAATACTTTTATAGGAAGCAGTAGTGCATATCAGACAAAAGTGATCTTCATTAAAAGCTCAGAATACAAGTCTAGTTTCATGAAAAAATATATATTAGAAGCACAATAGTGCAACTTCCAATCTAAGTCTTCATACAAAATTTTAGGACCCTTTCTAAAACTATGAAAGGTTCTATAAACACTATCTAGACTAACTAACTATGAAATAAAAATGCTGTGAGTTGGTGTAACCAAATCACAAACACATGAAAATCTCCCCGAAATAGATGTGCTTGCAGTCGGTAAGGATGGTTCATTGTTTTGGCTGACTATCTTTTGGCTTGAGCTGGCATATGGAGAGCATTGGCTACAGTTCTGGAGGATGACTCATACACAAATGCAGTTGGGCAGTATAGGTAGCCTCAGTAATTTCAGGAATCATGTAACAGATTGCATCAGTCAGGCATTTCATTGTTGTCCTTTGACTATATGGTTTCACAAGGAAGAACCAAAAGGTTTCCCATGTTAATTTTTGGATGCATGTGATTAATATCTGCCTCTTTTCCAGCTCCTGCTTCCATTTCTGCTCCAATGCTTTGACTGATGGTAATCTCCCTGGGGTACATTCTGAAATTAAATTTGACAAATAAAGAGTATGATTAATCAATTCCACTAGATTACCAATCACCGATCTACATCTCGATGTTGCCCTTTCTACCTTCATTAGTGGAGTTTGCCACTCAAGGAACATGATTTCCTTATGTGATTCCAAAATTTGAGGCAGATTTGCAGCTTGTCCTTCCTTGGTTTCTTTCTAGGAAAGAAACTCTATTAGTGTTTCATCTGCCTGCTCCAACTTTTGTCTGTCATCAACCGACTTATCAATCATAAATGAGGAAATCTCACAGAAGGGAGGAATAAGAGAAATATTATTACATAACAAGTTCAACTGAGTAGATAATGCTTTAGTTATTTGGACAGACTCTGATTTGAATTCCTCTACTTAAGGAAATTATTTCAACCTTTCTATTTGTAATGACAGTTGAGCAATCAATTCATCTTTCGATTTGCTCAACTGTTCATTCATTGTCTTTAGCTTGTTCAATGCTTGAGACAGCTCTTTTTGCTTTTGAACTGCATGTTGGTCCATCCTTTGTTTCTCTTTGAGAAATAGCTCATTTAATTGGTCATTTGACTACTTCTGTGCTGCTAACTGCTCTATCCTCTTTTGTTTTTCCTGCACTTGTGTCTCCAGTGAGATGATCGCTTGATCCTTTTCTTTAAGCAAATTGTTGACTTCCAATGTCTTATCCATAGTAGCTATTGTATATGCACCGGCATATTGAGAGAGCTTAGTAAGATCTTCAGAAAGGTTGACTTCATCTCTGCATACCACATTAGTTGTTTCCATTTGTGTAGGTAAAAGAGAAGATTGATCAAGTTTTCTCTTTTTCCTTTGTCTCTTTATTACAGCCCTATGCTTAGGGCTGTAGAAGATATCTAAGGGTGGTATTTCTTCTACACGTAGACCAATCTCATCGGAAGGGTTCTCTGGAATCATTTCAACATCTGTCTGAGTCATGGGTGGGCTGTTAGCTCCTTCAGATAGAACTGTATTAGTTTTTGTCTTCTGTCTGGTTATTACTTCAGGTGTTCTAAATCCTTGCAAGCTCTCAGTATTGCTGATAATTGAGTCAAACTGTTGCCATTCTTTAAGTGGCTTGGGATAGATATGAATGTCTGAATCAATAAGTTCACTGCCCTTTTCTTGTTCTTTCTCCTGCTCTGGTGTTTTTTCCTTCTCGAGAACTTTTTCCACTGCAGGAGTTCTATCAATAGCTTTCTCTTCAGTTTCGCTTGACTGGACTATCAAGGTTGTTGCTAATAGGTATAAGGGTAGAGTTTTCAACCTCTATTCCCTAAGCCTGTTAAACGTTTCTAGCCCTTCATCTTGATACCTCATCCTGGCCAATGTTTTAACTTGAAATAATGATTCAGCTGAGGAAAATAAATCATCAAATTCATCGGCTTTATGATCAAACTTAGAAAATTTGGTCTGAGATGTGACATTATAAGCAACCTATCTTGGATCATATGGCCTATTAGGAATTGTGGCCAGATTCAACATCAATATCTTTTCTGCATGCTTGTAATCATGCAGAGTGAAAATGATGCACCGTAAAGGGAAGATTGGACACATGTGCTTCTTTGAATCCTTAAGGGTTTTGGATGTCCCTTATACTATTATTTGGTAGGCCAACTCCCGAACTAACAATTTATCAGGAACATACAAGGGAAGAACATGGGGTTTAGTAAGGCTACCAAAAATTCTTATATAAGTAAATTTCTCCTCCCCAAACCAACTGCCTACTACTGTTAAATCAATTTCTGCTTCTCGGGATATCCTTGGAGCAGGTTTATCAAAAATAGAATAATATACAGGGAGAATAAAACCATTACAAATTTTATACAGATGATTTTCGTAATGCACCCTCCATAACTGCTAGTGGTAAATATGGATTGGATTCGGGTCTTGAGGAGTCCATTTCCACCCAAGTATTGGATATTCTGAATTAAGGAAAATAGTATCCATAATATAAGCACTGTGATAGAACAGGGGGATAATCCGGGAAGTTTTATGCACATTTGTTCTATACTCTAAAATTGTTGTGGCTAGTTTATTGGACAATATATTAGCCCAATCCATCACATAACCGTTGATTGCAGCTTCCATTAGGGGAACCATTCCTATGGTGAATTTAGCCGAATCATGTATTCCCCACATCCTACACATCATAGCCTCGGCATAACAATAAGGGGAAGCCAAAGAGTCAACAGAGTACTTACTCGATGACTCATGCTTGTGCTTTTTGGGGAAATGTCTCCATTGCTTTATCGGGGCTGACTCTGAATCATTTTCCTTTGCAAATGCCTCCAAGAATTCCTTGTTGTATCACTTCTCAGGTTGAGGTAAGTGGTACATTTTCATGAGATATTCAGGCTGAAATGAGCCAAATATCCTCCCATCAGCTGTGCAAAAGGTTCTGTCCAAGACTGGAATTTTTTCCACCACCCATCTTACTACGTCCATATATGGTAGGATTTTAGCTCGCGCTGCTATTTTGTGTAGATAGGAACAGGCTAACTCTTAAGAGTTCCTTCCAATTTGTTAGTTGAGTCAATTGTGGCTTCCTCTGATAATTCCTCAAGCTCCTCTGCTTTTATTAGATTGTAAATGCTCTCCCAACTAGTGTTTCTTAGACCAAGGCACGTCATATCTGAGATTAATCCTTTTTTTTTTGGTCTGAGATCTCTGACTGGATGATTTTCTACTGTGGGAGATGTTGTTGTGGACTTCTTTGATTTCTTACCCTTTTTCTCTGGTTCTCTGGTTTCGGAAGAATCTTGCACAAACAGTTGCAAACTGTGATATAGAGAAGATGTTGTTGCAAGCCAATATGATAATGAATTACATTGCTTGGCATAAAATAAAATATAGTTAAGGATTACCACGGATGAAATCCTTTGAAAGATCCATCCTTAACTGCAATATTGAATAGCCGTTTACACTCTTAATCGTGGTAAATAACATCATAAATGTCCATCACGTCGCCCATATTCCAAATGATTGTTTCAAGCATGCCTTAGGTTTTATTGATCAGCGATCAGCGATAAATCGTTTATTGGCGATCGGAAGTGTCAAAGAGAAGGATTTTAAGACTTGCTTTAAAAATCTCTAATCACCGAAAGGTGATACAATATAATGCATGCAAACTTCCTTTAATATATTTGCTTTTCGAGATGTGCGCCTAATTAATAGATCACAGTCGGGATTTGACATGGCCTTTTATCCCTTTATCATGTGACTTTGCCGAGTGTCGATTGCCGATGGCGATTAGCTTTATCGCATCAGGAGTTTTGGTTAGGCCTCTTCATATGTTCCTTTATTATCGATATGGCCGATTTGCCGATTGTGATTTGCTTTATCACATCAGAGGAATTGAAGGGCTTCGCTTTATTGTCCGTTGGCATTTGTTTTCCCCGATTTGCCAATTGTGATTTCCTTTTCGGATCGGAGAATTGGGTGAGGTGTTTTTTCTGTGTTTCCTTTAATATTGCAATATGTGATCTTCGATCACTTTATCGCAATATAGATTGATTTTTAAATATTATAAAGGAACACTTTATTACTTATTTAAAAGGTTGTATAAAATGATTTATTTACATCAGGGCTTTTAACAATGATTTTTCTTATGATGAGGTACATACCATTTTATTCACACATCTAACTAAATTTATTTTTTGAGAGACCCATTTCATATTAAGATTTTGTATAAAAATTTGTATGAAATGGGTGGTTGTTGTACAGCACAACAATTGGCGATTCACTGGGAGAAACAGTCATCTCTGAGAAAATAATATAATATTTTAACTTCTTAATCTAAAAACCTTAATAGATAGAGAAAATCTAATATAACTAGGTAATTGTCAATTCTGAATGTAATGAAAACTACTTTTGCTATTTCTTTCTCATCTCAAAATTAAATACATCCTAAGTTTTAAGTAAACCTTACTTGGTTGATAATGAACTTCTCTCACCTAGCTTGTATAATGACTCCTTTGTCATAGGTAGAGCCACTGCTAGTAGGGTTTCCTTTTAACCATTTAATTATTCATTGATCCATCCATTTTATAGTATAATTTAAAAGAATGAATCCAAAAGACATGTTTCCACATTTTTGTATTTCATTTTCTTTTTCCTTTATTTTGTAAGATAAAAAGCCATTGTCCTGGTTTGGTGGCCAGCTGTTGACAATGCCATTCACTGATTGTAATTTAACTGAACAAGCTAGCTCGTGATGAGACCCCTTGTCTTATAATTATAAGTCGTTACCCTGTTTTGGTATGCAGTATTGGTAATGTCAATTGAACTAGTCCCCTATGAACATGGTAAGCAAGCTTATGATAAGACCTCTTATCTTTTATGTCAAATATATTTTAGAATTACACTTTGAAAATCATAAACTTTGATGGATGGGGTGAATAATTTTCTCCTTAAGAGAACATGGATGACAATTTTGAGAGTTGAAGATGCTAAGCTTGAATTAGTCTTTGCTTTGTATTGATAACCGTTTTTGGGCTTCTAAAACTTTTAGAATGATTTACAGTATTTTTAAGTTTTGAGAAGATTTTACAAAAATGAAAAGAGTTTTCAGAATTCAATCATACCTAATTCCCTAGAATTTTCTTTTTTCTTCAAGGCTTTTCATCTATCAAAAGTAAATATTAAAACTATTTTCTTTTGAGTGACTTTTTCAATATAGTGAAAACCAATAGAAGGCTACTTACAACTTTTATTTCTTAAAACAAGAACAACTATAGAAATATAATTGGAAATTGAATATTTACAAAGTGAGAAGGGGTTACCTCCTCAATTGAAGAATTTTTTTGAAATAAGGCCATTGACAGGAAGAAAATCTCTCTTTCCTGATAGATCTTGTAATATGAATGTAGATGGCCCTATCTTCTCACTGATTTGGAATGGTCCAAGCCACATTTTCTGAAACTTAGTGTGATTTCCTTTATCCTCATGGGCTTTGTCCCACTTCAAAACTAGATCACCAACTTGTAATTGTTTTGAGCCTCTTGAAGTTGTATCAAAAGAAGATTTGATAATTTTTTGATGCTTTGCATGTGTTACTCAGGCTTTATCCCTTTCTTCTTCAGTTTCAGGATCTGATCATGTCTTAATTGAATAGAAGATGAGGGATTTTCTTCAATAAACTACACTAAGGCTAGTGATGGAAGTATTAAATTTGATGGTATGACAGCCTCCTTTCCATACACTAGATTAAATGGAGAAGTGCCTATTGAGGCCTTCTATGTTATACGGTCTGCCCATAATGCAAATATCAAAGACTTATGCTAGTTTTTATGATTCTGTTCAATAGTTCTCTTAATGATTTTGATAAGATTTTTATTGGTAGATTCTACTAAACCATTACCCTGAGGGTAGTATTTTGCAGAATATTTCAATTTCAATCCTCTCTTGATAGCAAATTCAAGTATAGAATTACCAAAGAAGTAATATGCATTATCAAAAATAACAGTGTTTGGGACACCAAACCTGGTAATGATGAACTGATCTATGAATTCAATGATTGCCTCAGAGTTTGTTGTCTTCAAAGGGATTGCTTCCACCCACTTAGTAAAGTAATCAGTGGCTGTAAGGATATACCTATGTTGCTTGGATGAATGTGGAATAATTTCTCCAATGATATCCAATCCCCATTGTTCAAAGGGTTGTTCAATGTTGACTGGTTGCAAAGGAAAAGCTGACTTCTTTTGTCTTCCACTGGTAGTTTGACATGTTTGGCATTTCCTTACATATTCATGAGTATCTCTGAATAAAGTGGGCCAATAATACCCAGCATGAATGATTTTGTGGGTTGTTGTATTAGCTCCAAAATGTCCTCCTGCCGGACCATCATGTAGTTCCTGCAAGACCTTTTGTGCTTCAGGTTTTTCTAAGCATCTTAACAAAATTGAATCATAATTGCATCTAAACAACACATCATCAACAATCATGAAATTCTTTTCTTTTAGTCTTATGGCACGTTTATTTTTATAGGAAATATTAGAAGGAGCGTACCCATTTTTTAAATAGAATATCAAATCTGCATATTGGGATTCAGGATTGTTTGTACTTATCTCATTGATTTCTTCAATATTGTTTGCACCTTCATTTTCCTTAATATTAAACGCTCCTACTAACAACCTGCAAAAACCTTGGCCTTTGACAATCTTTGCTGGCTTTATGTCCAAATCATATTCTTGTAATGTTGTGACCCAATTTGCGATTTTTTCTCCCAACTCCCTTTGAATTAGTAACTATTTTACTGCTGAAAAATGGACTATAACTTTTGTATGAGCTTTTAAGAGAAATGGCCAGAAGTGTTTAATGGATTTATATACAACAAAGGCTTGTTTTCCAACTTCGGAGTAATTGAGTTCGACACCTTGAAGGTTTGAACTATAAAATGAAATTGGTTCTTCTAGGTTTTGTTTGTTGATTTGTGTCAGCATTGCTGCGTAAGATGAATCAGATGCAAGAGTATATAGAATGAAATGATTTGAAAAAATAGGAATGTTTAATGCAGGAGCATTTATGATTGCTTGCTTGATTGAATCAAAATATTCCTTTTTTATATATCCTCATTTAAACACTGAATTCTTCTTAACCATGGTTTGTAATGGTAAAACAATCTGTGAAAAATATGGGACAAATATTTTTATAAAATTAATTTGGCCTAAAAATGATTGCATTGTTTTTTTATTATGTGGTAATGGAATATCAGAAATCTCTTTGATTCTATTTGGATCAATATAAATATCATCCTTTCACACAATGAAACCCAAGAGCACACCTTGATCAAGAGCAAAAAATGACTTCTTAGGATTGAGTGAAATGCCATACCTTTTGCAGCGCTCAAAGATTTGTTTCACATTATGTAAGTGACTCGATCTTTTCTTAGAGAAAACAATAATGTCATCCAAGTAGACTACTACTGATTTATTGATTAGGCCTTTAAATTCAATGTCCATTGCTCTTTGAAATGTAGCTCCAGCATTGATCAATCCGAAAGGCATTTTTTGATAGGCATAAGTTCCCCATTTGGTTCAGAAGATAGTCATAAGTCTGTCATCAGGGTGAACCAAAATTTGGTTATACCCTGAAAAACTGTCTAGGAAGGACATTAGTTTAGAACCAGCCACCGAATGGAGAGTTTGCTCAATGGTAGGTAAAGGGAAGTTATCCTTTTGACTTGCATTATTGAGATTTCTGAAATCAATACAAATTCTAATGTCACCGTTTCTCTTCCTTATTGGCACCATGTTGGACACCCAATTTGAATGTCTAACAGGAAAAATTATCTTAGCTTTCAAGAGTTTGTTTAATTCAGCTTTTATTTGACTCTCTAAGTTAGGATGAATCTTCCTTAATTTTTGTTGTACTAGTTTTTCTTCAGATATCATCGGAATTGTATGTTGTATGATAGATGTATCATACGTTTTCAAATCATCATATTTCCAAGCGAAGACATTTTTATATTTATACAATAATCTGATAAATGCAATTCTTTCTTCGGAAGTAAGTCCTAATCCCAAATTGATGTTTTGTAGATTCTCCTCAGTACCAAGGTTTATTAATTCAAATCTCAAAGTAGAACCTTGAAGCTCTGAATTAGTAACTTGCTTAAACCTATCTTTGATGTCATAAAGATCTTCAAGTTTGACCACTGGTTTGGGTATTGAGTTTTCTTCAAGCTTTTCCTTCATTTGAAGATCATGCTCACTTTCATCAATAATTTGATCATCATAGGACTTATCAGAGGTTAAGAAATTTAAAATGTCATCATCATGATTGAACACTCATTAATTAGTGACATTGTCAGGAATCGATGGCCTAAAAACTAACTCTACTGAAAATCTATCGGGACTGTAATCTTCAGATGGCAGGAGTTTAGAAGCAACATTAACTAGTAAATCTGTTGTTGCATTTTGAGATCTCAGGATGGGAGAAATATTAAATGCTAGAAAATGAGATACAGGGTCTTGCACCACGGATTGATAATATTTAAGGTGACTAGAAAGGAAATGTATAGTATTTCTGACTTGTCTTACAACAATTTCAGAGTCACCGAACACTTTCAAATATTAAACTTTAAGACCGATAGCTTTATAAAGTCCTTGAATCAAGGCTTCATATTCAGCAGTATTGCTTATTCACTCAAATTCTAATCTGCATGATAACATGGTCTTTTCTCCCTCAGGACTAGCCAAAGTACATCCTGCCCCTACACCTTCATTAGATTTAGACCCATCAAAGTATAATGACCAAAACAAAGGTTTATCTACAGTTTTATTTATAGTTTTCTTAGAAATTTTAACACACCTTGATGTATCTGTTTGTGAAAAATTTTCAATCTGAGATGTGAAACTATTAACTCGGAGAGGTGATGATTGAGCAGTAAAATTTCCAAAGAATGATTCGGATGAATAGTTACCCAAAATGTTGTTGTTGAATGCTATTGGATGGTTTTCTTGCTCAAACTCAGTAACAATATGAGTCATATGTTTCTCCTAATCAATCTTGATCTTATTTGGCTTTCCTTTATAGGGAAGCCACATGTGCAACCAATCGGTGGAAATGTAATCATGAAGTTTCTCAGACCAATCTCTACTTACAATCAAACCATAGAACTCAGGAATATTAGCGATTAAGATATCAATTCTCTGAACAACTCTTGGGTCAGCTGATAATCTGATGGTAATTGAATTGATTTCTCCTAATACTTGGACCTAAGTTCTATCCAACTGGAAAATATGGATTGTAGACTTAAGGGTTCAATATTTAGTTTAGAACAAACTGAGGCTGGCATTATATTCGAAGAAGCCTCTGAGTCTATCAAGCAATTGTGCAGATTTATGTTATAAATCTCGTAGGTCAAGAGAAAAGGAGGCGTATGGGAATTTGATCTATCTCTGATTAAAACAGCATCAATAGCTTCTACCCTACCAGGAGGTGGTTTACCTGTTTCATTAGTAGCTTTGGACAGTACAACATTTGGAAGAGGAGAAGAAGGTACTGCATCTAACTCTTGAAGCAGAAATTTTTGTTGATGTTTGAGTTTATTAAGCTCAAACATTTTGATATTTTCCTTTGTTTTCTTCATGTCTTCAATAATGTTATAATCCATAGAGTCTGTAACTACTAATGTTTTAGATGTTGAAGGTGGATTTGAGGCTGATGACTGATTTTGAGAAGGTACCATTGTAGACTTTTTTGTGGAAACTTTTTCTTTAGTAGTGGTACTTGTATTTCTTTTCTTCTGAGTTATTTGAATAGGTTCAGGAGTACCTTTACTCCTGATAGTTACAGGAAAAGCTTCCTGTTCGTTTTCTGTATCAGAATTAGGCAAGATAAAGTCCCACATCCCATGACATTCAATAGTGAAGTCTCGGCTACTTACTTCTTGATTTCTATCATTTCATTTGACATAGTTTTGAAAAAAATTTGGAGACCTTCCATGTCTTACGGATCTTTAGTCACTTTCTTCTTTAAATCATCTTCGAAGGAGACCTTTTTCAATTTTCGTTCTTCAGGAGCAGCTTTCTTTTCTAAGGCAATGATGCATTTCTCTACAGCAAGTTCTTTTTTCATATTTTCTGATAGAGTTGGTTCTGCAACTCTATCTACAAAGATAGCTATATTTGACGGTAAAGCTGTTATATACCATTTGCTCCTAACTTGCTCACTAGGTTTGGAAGCAATTGGAATCTTATTCAAGAGTTTATTGAACCATGAATTGGAGTCTTTTATAGGTTCTTTAGACTCTATCCTAAGATTTGAATCATTAATTAACGTTGCTAGAGATTTGTCATCACCATATTTAGTCAAAAACTATTCTTGAAAAATATTCCAACTGGTAATGGATCCTGATGGTAGGGAAAAATACCAAAACCCAGCTAATCCTTGTAAGGTATAAGGGAAAATCCTAACAACCACATCTTCCTCTGTAACTCATTTTAAGTTAACTAACAACATAAAGTTGTTAATGTGCTCATCTGCTTGTATGCCTGCATCTGGATTGAATTTCAGCAACCATTTTTCAGGATGAGTTGGCAATGGGTTTAATGGTGCAGGCATCGTGACCACGCCAGGATTATTCCATGGATTCTGTGCCACTGTCGAACTGATACTAGATGACAGCGCCGATAAAGTTCCAGATGATTGGGAAGGAGCAGCTATTGAAGTTTGAGGAGGTTGAGAAACAGATGTTGAAGTTCCAGTTCCCTGTTGAACAACAATCTGGAGTGGAGGAGTGGATGGTTGACTTCACACTAGAGAAGATGAAATGGATGATGATGATGAGAAAGTTTCACTATCAGATCCTTTAGTTGTTTTCCTTGCCCATTTCCTTTTAGGAAAAGGTAACTCAATAGGTTCAATACCAAGCTTTTCACTCTGAAGTCTAGTGAGAGGGTGAGAAGGAATGAATTGCGAAGTTACACTGCCTTGAGATACCTCAGATTTTTGTGGAGATATTGAGAATCCTTTAAGTTTGTAATTGAGAGATTGTACTTCAGGAGATTTTGGAGTTAATTTTTCTGAGATATTTTGGGGTTGAGCAGTGGTTGTTGTCTCTTCTACTTCTCGCTTGGAAACTAGAGTTCTAGCCTGCAAGGGGGAAGTCGGAGGTGAGGTGGAGGAAGATTTACTCTCGGAATGCATTGTAGATTTGGGTTTGTTCGCCACTCACAGTTCATGCCCTCCTTCTATCGCCAAAAATGTTGACGCCTCAAAAATCGTTGCATCAACATCGGGGAAAACCATCTGGTCCAGACCTTAAAGGCAACTCCTTTTCCATTTGGTGTGGTGGCTCTGACTAGATATAATGGGACCAGTTTCCCAATGATTTATGAATGGGATGAAAAAGAATTTAATTTACTTATATCTAATAGAAAATGATGAAAGATTTATTCTAAAATGCAATACTGTAATTAACTAATCTATCCCAGGAATTTTTTGTTTTAGTGCAACTCCTAATGGTTCTTATTAAAAAGTAGGCATGTAGATGACTCTACTTTTAAACAAAAATATCATTCATATGATAATTACTTTGTTCAAGTAGTTGAACAAAGTAATAATTAAAACATTATTGCTAGAAACCAGCTCAAGAAAAGATAGAAAAGATAGATCAACGCCTTAGAATTCAGCCTCTTCGAGGGGGAAACCTCCTTTACATTACATAAATGAACAATTCTTGGATAATACAAATGACAAAACCTCCTTTCTATATATAGGAGTCTAAGGAGTCACAATATAATCCGGCCGACCTAACAATAATAATATAAAGCCACAAAAATAACAAAAGAGGGATTCTTTGGGGCACAGAAATAACAACATGGGGGTAATAGGGGCACAACAATATAAATAAGGGGTATAACTACAATAGTAATGGGGTAATCACTAATATTATAGGGACCCAACATGCCCCTCTACTTCTAAAAAGTGTTGTCCTCAACGCTTGAGTAGTTCTGGATGCTTCTGCATAAAATTCTCATCCTCCCATGTGGAATCTTCAGCGGATAAGTTCTTCCACTTGATAAGATACTCTGAGATTGATCGATTTCGTAGCTGTCAAGTTCTTGTTTCTGTGACTGCTTCCGGTTCCAATATAATTTTTCCTTCCTCGTCAAGTTCTGGCAATGTTGTTTGAACTGGGAGCTTGTCGCGTATAACCTTCTTTAAACATGAAACATGGAAAACTGGGTGCAAACGAGAAGCTGCAGGAAGTTCCAATTTGTATGCCATAGTACCAATCTTTTGCAACACCTTGTATGGACCATAATACTTTGGTGATAATTTATTATCCTTCTTAGCTTGCTTTAGGGACATTTGCTTATATGGTTGTAGCCGTAGGAATACCCAATCACCTACATCAAAACTTCTTTCACTGCGATGTTGATCTGCCTGTTGATTCATTCTATTTTGTGCCAACACGAGGTTATCCTTTAAGAGTTGGAGGACTTGTTATTGATGTTCAATGTGATGTTCCACTGCCTAAACCTTAGAATTTTCTCTTAAATATGATGTGATGGATGGTGGTTGATACCCATAAAGTGCCATAAATGGGGTCATTTTTGTTTCTGTATGGAAGGAAGTGTTATACCACCATTCTGCCAGAGGCAACCATTTGACCCATTGTGTATGTTTATCAGATACAAAGCAACGAAGATATCCTTCCAAACATTTGTTTACTATCTCAGTTTGCCCATCAGATTGAGGATGATAAGATGAGCTATGAGCTAACTGAGTACCAAGACAAGAAAATAATTCTGTCCAAAAATTTCCAGTAAAAATGGGATCTCTATCACTTACAATAATCTTTGGGTTTCCATGTAGCTTTTGAATTGTTTCCATAAATGCAGTAGAAACTGTACTAGCTTTAAATGGATGTGATAATGCACAAAAGTGTGCATACTTGGTAAGTCTGTCAACTACCACCATGATTACACTCTTTCCATCAGACTTGGGTAAACCTGTGATAAAATCCATTGAAACCTCCTCCCAACGTTGGCTTGGAATGGATAAAGGTTGTAATAGACCCGGTGTCTTAATTGTTTCAACTTTATTTTGTTGGAAAACCAAACATTCCGCCACAAAATTTTGAATATCTGATTTAAGGCCATCCCAAAAAAATTCCTTCTTAACCCTGTGGTAAGTTTTTAAAAATCCTGAATGCCCTCCTAAAGGAGAAGTGTGCAATTCCATAAGAATTTTTTGTTTTAGCTGGGAATTCTTACAGAGGTATAAGCGATCTTTGTACCATAACAAATCATTTTTCCAGCTAAATGTATCAGACGTACTGGAATATTGTTGTAGCTTTCGAATAAGTGCCCACACTTCTTCATCATTCTTCCATTCCTCCCTTGCTTCATTTATCCAATCTGGTTGGATAATAGAAATGGCGCACAACAATGCTTCCACATCCTCATCCTTTCTTGAGAGTGCATCTGCCACCACATTTTGCTTCCCTTTTTTGTAGATGATTTCGAAGTCATAACCCAACATCTTTGTGACCCACTTTTGTTGCTCTTCAGAGGATAATCTTTGTTCTAAAAAGTATTTAAGGCTATCATGATCCGTTTTTACCTTGAAGTGTCTTCCCATTAGGTAGGGTCGCCATTTCTTAAGTGCATGGAGTATTGCCAAAATTTCTGGTGGGCTCCAGTATTGTAGCAATAATGCTACAACTCCTGGAGCTTCCTATCTCTAATTTTATCAACCCGGTAGTTCGTACAAACTTGGAAGCGACGGTGCTGTATGCACAAGTACTAGCTCTTGTCGCAGCTGTCACTTGGTCAGCTAGCACAAGTCCGCTAGGGCTCAAGCCAACTTCTATACGCTCACAGAAGAAGCTTTATGAATGATGGACGAAAGCTAACTCAAAGGAGACTAGTCTAATTGCAGAAAGAAACTGAAAGCCAATAGAGCATGAAAACCCTAGTAAACCCTAATTTGACTAGCTAGACCCTTACAATGCAAAATTGTGAATGAAACTACTACCACTAATGCCATTACTTGTAGTGAGCTGAAATACATGCATCTAAGCTACTTGCATCTGAAAAGACATGTTTTTGTATTTTTTCATTAAGTGGTTGGATTTATTGTGATGATGCTTTTGATTAGGGTTTGGTTGTGCAGGAGCGGTTTGAATGGAAGGAAAGCATGGGCAAGGTCAGGATGGCTAGAGGAGGTCCCAGAGGGTCTCTAGCATCAGTCCACAGAAGTCTACCACGTTCGGATGCTCAGCAACCGAGTTTGCAAGCTTCTACAGGAAGTCTGCAGGGGATCCTACAGGAAACTCAGGGATTCTACAGGAAGTCTGTGCAATTCTACAGGATGTTTGACCGTGGAAGTTTTTGGAGATGGTGAAGTGTTGGAGTGGTGTGGGAGGATAGGTGAGATGGAGATGGAACTGGTGATGGCTCGGGAGTAGAGAAATCAGATGGAGGAAGAGTGCATCCAGTGGGTTGATGGCTAGAAGGATGGGATCACGAAAGGTTAAGTAAATGAAGCTACGTGGCAATGGATGAGTTGGAGGGTAAATGAGCCGGAAAGAGGCCGAGTAGGGCTTGAGGAGAGATAAAGAAGAAGAAGAAGGAAATGGAATGATATGGAGCAGCGTAAATGAAACAAATGACTTATGCACCAAAAACAAGAATTCATTAACCTATGATAACTGTGCCATGAAACCTATGAACAGCAATGGAAAACCAAGAAATGAAACTCGTGCATGGAAGTGGAATGTAGGAGTATGGTTCAATATCAAAAGTGCATGGATGGATCTTCAACGAAAATGTCTATGTTGCAGCTTGCCTGGAAGTGAGAAGAACTGCGTTTCTTTTTTGTGGTTGGTTATGGACTGCACCCCAATCCCTAAGAGAGATGGTAGTGAGCCTTAACCACCTTTTTCTGGAGCTCCAATAAATTATAACTATCCTCCTATCGAATCTAAGCAACTGAAAGCAAATTCACCATAAAGTAATCCTATTCAACCTCATGAAAAAGACTAAATTAACAGACTTTAAATTCAAATTGCATGTCAAAGTAAAGACTCAAAGTGCTGGAACGAAATGCAAATAACATTACAACACCAAGGAGATCTATTGCTCTCAGGTTGGGCCCTAACCTGAGATCTATAGCTCCCTTAGAAACTCAGAATGAGATCAAAATCTGCCTGCCTTTATTCATAAACGAAAATCTGATGTCATGCCAAAACTGGCTTACAAAAGGAACAAACACCGAGCTGTAGCTCGTACTTCCAAATTACAAGAGCAATAAAAAAGTTCAAAAAAGCTTCTATCCAAGGCTACGGCCTCAGTATTTATGCAAAATGATCATCCAATAGGTGTCCTTGATTTGTGGAGCTCGGTTGTCCAACTGAAGGTTAAACTGTTGATCCTGTAGAACAGTTATAACTGTTGTTCCTGTAGAACAGTTGTAACTACGGTTCCTGTAGAACGGTTGGCCGCCTCTAAGCTCGGTGGGGAGATTGGTTGGAGCTTAGAGCTATGGTGGGAATCACGAGGAAGGTCCCCAAGACTGTGGACATCCTCTCCTAAAAACCAGCAGTGCCACCTTACTGTCTCCTTGTCTCCTTTCTCGTGGTCTTTTCTCCCTTTTAATGCCAAAAACCTGAAAGCATCATGCATTAGTCACGTAGATAGAATGCCTACCCTTCTTCCTACAAACAACACGAATAAACCAAGAAATGAATGAATAAGCAATAAAAAATGAATGGTTTGAGCAGAGCAAGTAGGCCAAATGAGCCCAAATTGTACCAAAAATTGGGGCTCATCATCACCCCCCAGCTAAACTATTTGCTCATCCTTGAGCAACCTTGCTCTGGCTCCTCGTCTTTGGCCGAGAACTAGAGCCCAGAGCATGCTTTTCCTTTCCTGTTTTTGGTGGCCCTGCCTTTTCTGCCGAGGGTGGCGCTTCTTCCTTTCCTGTTTTTGGTGGCCCTGCCTTTGCTGCCCCTGGTGGTGACGAAGGTGGTGCTTCTTCCCCCTTTTCTATTTCCTTGAGCCGGGCTTCGGAAGGCGATTGGCCTATTTTTCGTGTCCAGGAAGTTATTTTTGGGCTTCCCTTCTCGGGGGTGGCTGATGTTTTAGAGGGGGTTCTTGCACTGGGTGAAGTAGGGACATCCCCTAAAATGGTTTGGCTGCTGGGTGGAGGCTGTGGCTTGCTCGTGGTTATCCTCTTGCTTCTCCTGGCTTCAGATGGTAGAGGGGTCTCCCTCTCTCTCTTCTCCTTCGGCTTTGGAGGTGTACTGAGGGCGGCCAGCGCCGCTGCTGCCTCCTTTTCTAGAATACCAGCCTTCTCTTTCTTGCGTTTTGCTCTCTCAGAGCTCCTTGTAGAGGGCCCCTCCTTTTCAGATTTCGGGCTTCCTGTAGAAGACCCTGCTTTGGTAGTCTTCGGGCTTCCTGTAGAAGGCCCTTTCTCTGTCTTCAGGCTTCCTGTAGGAGCCTGTTTCTCAATGACTTTCGGGCTTCCTGTAGAAGCCTTTGTTTTTGTTTTTGGGCTTCCTGTAGAAGCCTGTTTCTGCTTTCCTGTAGACACAGGTGTCTCCACCTCTGCTTGCTTACCTGCTTGATTTTTGCTTTTTGCTTTGGTTGCAGGTGCTGTTGAGGTACTTGGGCTGACGTGGACCACCTCAGCTTTGTCCATTCTGCTCTTCATCCGCTTTTCTCTTGCTAACAAGATAGGTGTGCCACCTTTTTCTTTGTCCTCCTTTTCCTCATGCTTTTTCCTTTGTTCTTTCTTCTGCACTATGGTCGGGGTCTTCTGGCCTTCTTCTCTCTGTCCCTCGGCCACTGCTTCTTGTTCCTCACTGCTGGAGGAACCCGTTTCTTCGATCAACATTTTAATGTCCCCATCTTTTGTCAAATTCCGGAAGGATTCCCATGAGAGGGGGACCTTATATGAGTGCAGCGCATCCTCCACAAGAAGCTTGATCAACCCATGGTGGGCTATCTGATCTGGTATGCCCTCTTTCAGCTTTGTGGCACACTCCATTAGAGACTGCAGTAGGTAATAAGGGATGCTCAGTTTTTTTTCTACAGGAAGATCAATTTGCTGCCTCAATTTAGTGAGCAGCCGAAATTGATATGCATACACGATGCTGAAACGACCTTCACAAGTGATATATTTCATGATTTGCAAACTGACTTCATTCCAAGGTGGCAATAGGCTCGTTCTTCGCACCCCATTTTTGTCCTCCGAGAATTCTTCCTCAGGTGGGAAGAATTCTTTCTTTGCCTGTTGGCTCAGCTTTCTTTCTTCCTTATCCCACGGCAAACCCATAGCAAGTTCTGTGATCCGACTGATATGTTCCGGGGTGAGCTTGAGGCTTAGACCTCTGAAGTTTACTGTGGCTAGTGTCTGGGATTTCAGCTTCAAAGCCTACAAGAATTCTTCGGCCACTTCATCATCATACCCCTGCAGCTTATCACAAAAAGACATCCACTGTGCTCGTGTAAAGAGCTCTACCACTGCCAGGTTTTCCCTTAATTTGGCTGAATCAGTGGGTTCCCGTCTTATAAATCCACCCGGCATGATGAACACGGTTGTTTTAATTAAAGGTGGCAAATGCGAAAGAGATTTAGTCTATTAAGACAGAGCATGCACATAATCCACAAAATTCAACACAGTCTACTTATATTGACATCCTGTAGAACGACAGCATAGGCATAGCAAACAACAATTTCATCGATATCTTTATGACCAGACTGTGGACGATGGTCTTGCCACTCTTACTAACCCGTTGCATGAAGAGTTCAGGGTTACCTCTTTAATTGGCCACCTTTTTTCATGAGGCACCCGCTTCCCTGTAGAAGACTTCGTTCCTGTAGAGACTGCGTTCCTGTAGAACTGCGTTCCTGTAGAATTGTGTTCCTGTAGAAACTGTGTTCCTGTAGGAGCAGTGTCCAATTTTCGGGGAGGACTGTAGTCGGCCTGCGCTCGAGGTGTGCTTCACCGGTGTTCTGGTAGCCAACAGCTCGGCATATCAAAGCGCAGAGGAGGTCAGAACAGCCACTCGAGTTTGAGGTGGTGGTTGATAAATGCATGCGCATGATCTAGCCGATTAGATTTTGAATCGGTGCAATCCGTGGCGCGGGGGGTGAGCTGTCCCCGCCAGACCGTTGGGCGACGTCATCCATCATTCGCCTGCGTATTCACTTGCTGCCGCATCCATTCCCACAGATTTGCCGCCGCCTTTTCCTGTTAAACTCTTGCTTCCGACGGGAGTGTTCTCACGTGCGTGCCGCACATTCTCTTTGTCGTGGCCGCCACCCAAACATCCAATTACACCATAACTAGCCGACGTGGCCAGTCGACTGGCCATACGGCCGCTCAACCATTCACTTTTACGCCATGCAAACAATTCAAAGTAAAATTCATGCGATTTGATGGAAGGAAGGGTTGAGACACTTACCTGCGTGGCTGCACACGATTTTTCCAGTTCTTGGACGATGGTGAGTGGATCTACCTGCTGCATGCGACTTACACAGACCCGGAGGCTCGTGGTTACAGGCTGCCGACGATGGAGTGGATGCTTTGGTTGCATGCACCCGCGTTTCGTTGCAGATGGCGGTGCTGTGAATGGTATCCACTCGAGCAGGTTGAACTGTTACAGGATTCACGTGAGGTGTCTCGTAACATTTCTTCCTCCTTGGGTGCATGCTGCACGATGGAGGATCTGGCCTTTCAATCACGTTCCCGGAGCTTCTAATGCCTGTGGTATGAGATCTCAGCATTTGTTTATCTTCGAAAATCGCTTTTCCGCGAGAACTCATCGATCTGCTTTGTTGGTGCAGGGAACTCGGTTGCATGTCGACAAGGATGGTGGAGCAAGGCGACAGCAATGTGCAAGGGTGCCAACAGAGGCTTGCATGCATCCAAACCAATCCGTAGTCGCTAAATCTCCTTTTAAGATGAATTCTGGGCCGTACCAAACTTCTACAGGAAGTTTCCTGTAGAACACAGAGCTTCCTGTAGAAATTTCGGCCTTCCTGTAGAAAGTCTGTACTTTCCTGTAGAAAATCCGCGCTTTCCTGTAGAAAGACTGCATCTTCCTGTAGAAAGACTGCATCTTCCTGTAGAGGACTCAAGCCATGATAAAATTGCACATACCTTGAAAAAACATGGATACCCTTGGAGGAGGTGCTGGTGAGGTCTCTTGACAGCATGATAAGGACCCTTGGCTTTGAGTTGAAGGGCTTCCTCTCCTCCATACAACATCTTCAACCTGCATGCAATTTTACCATATTTTTCTTATTGTTTTTTTCTTTTTTCTTTTTTCTTTTTTTCTTTTTTTTTTTTGAAAGATAACAGGGGCGCCTCAAAGAGGTTTTCACCCGTGCCATCTGCCTTGAGCGCCTCAGAGAGGTTTTCACTCAAGGATCTTTTTCAAACCTTTTCTTCTTTTTTTTTTTGAAAGACAATAGGGGCGCCTCAATGAGGTTTTCACCCCTACTACCTGCCTTGGGCGCCTCAGAGAGGTTTTCACCCAAGGATCTTTATTTCTTTTTTCTTTTTTTTCTTTTTCTTTTTTTTTTTTCTTTTTTTTTTTTTATCCTTCAGGGTATGCCAAAAGCAGAGGCAGAACCCTTCTCTATGACCAATACAGATTTCTCCATAGTTTTGATGAACTCTTGTCTTGAGAGAGGTCTCCTGTAGATCTTCAATCGATGCCCATTGACAAGCATGGGAATGGCTTCCTCATCAATGGTTCGAATGAGGACAGATCCATTGTCATGGCATTTCTCCACTGCATATGGTCCTAGCCATCTGGTTCTCAGCTTCCCCTTGAAGTCTTTGTATCTGGAGTCATACAACAAAGCCCAATCTCCCGGCTGAAATTGCTTGTCATGGAGATGTTGGTCATGCCACACCTTTCTCTGAAGTTGAACCACTTCTGAGTGAAGGAGGGCCTGCATTCGGTGCTCATCCAGGCCATTCAGCTGCAGTAGCCTTTCTTGTTGTGCATGGCTGAGATCTAGGTCCAGCTGAGCTGCCATCCTCAAAGTGTTGTATTCAAACTCAATGGAAAGCAAAGCTTTCTTCCCATAGACCAGCTCATACGGTGTGAAGCCGGTGGTGGTCTTCCAAGTGGTGTTGTAAGCCCATGTGGCTTCAACCAGGCGATCTGCCCAGTCCTTTCTGCTGTTGCTCACCACCTTAGTCAAGATCCCTTCTAATGCTCTATTGGTGACTTCCACCTGCCCATTTGCTTGAGGGTGATAAGGGGTGGAAGTCCTATGCTTGATCTTGTGATGAGCTAGTAGATCTTCAACCAGGTTGGAGGTGAACTGGCTCCCTTGATCGGTGACCAGCTCTCTTGGATAGCCAAACTTATAGAAGATGTTTTCTCTTAGGAACTCGGCCACCTTTTCTTCTGTTGCTGCTTTGATTGCTTTGGTCTCTGCCCACTTTGTCAAATAGTCAGTACACACAATGATGTAAGTCCTTTGCCTCGAAGAGGGGTTGATTGGGCCCACAAAGTCCATGCCCCACTTCTCAAATGGCTCAAGAGTCACTTGAGGTTGGAGAGGCATCTCATCCCTTTGGGTCGGTTTCCCCATTCTTTGGCATTGGTCACACTGACTGACATATCTTCTGACATCTTGATGAAGTGTGGGCCAATAGTAGCCTGCCTGCAGGATTTTGAAGGCAGTTCTCTTTGCTGCAAAATGTCCTCCACAAGGCCCATCATGACAAGTGAGGAGGATATCAAAGACTTCCTCCTCCCTTACACAACGCCTTAAGATCTGATCGGGGCCAAGCTTGAACAGATTGCCCCCGATCCAAGTAAATGAGGCACTTTTTCTGATGATTCTGCTCTTCTCTCTGGAAGATAGGTGTGGAGGGAACTGTGCTGAAACTAGTTTGCTATATCAGCAAACCATGGAGAGAGTACTGAAATAGCAAACAGATGTTCATCAGGCATCTGGTCATCCACTGTTCCATCCTCATCTGCAGACAAATCCAATCTAGATAAAAAGTCAGCAACAACATTTTCTCTACCTGGTTTGTCAACAATGGTCAAATCAAACTGCTGCAATAAAAGTAACCATCTAATAATACGAGCATTCACATCTGGTTTATTCATTAAATATCTAATTGCAGCATGGTCAGTATGTACAAAGGTCTGGTAACCAGTAATATAATGTCGGAACTTGTTCAGTGCATGGACCACAGCCAAGAATTCTTTCTCGGTTACAGTGTAATTCAGCTCAGCTTTGGACAAGTTTTTGCTAACAAAGTAAATGGCATATGGAAGTTTTTGCTCAACTTGTCCTAAAGCTGCACCTATGGCTTTGTTCGAGGCATCAGTGTGGATGTGGAAAGGTAGGGCCCAGTTTGGACCTCTCAGGATTGGGGCTGACACCAACTTGTCCTTCAATTCATTTAAAGCCCTCTGACAATCGTCAGTCCAATTAAACTCCACATCTTTTGCCAACAGGCCAAACAATGGCGAGGCTAGCTTGCTGAAATCTTTAATGAATCTCCGGTAGTATCCTGCTAATCCCAAGAAACTCCGGACATCCCTTACCTTTTGAGGAGGTGGAACCCTCTTGATGAGAGCAATTTTGTTAGGATCCACCTGCAACCCTTGGCAAGAAATGGTATGGCCTAGCACGGTCCCTTCAGTCATTAGGAATTCACATTTTTCAGGACTAAGGGACAAGTTCATCTCGGTGCATTTGGTTAGGACTTTTCCCAGGTTGGACAATGCTTCCTGGAAGTTGGCCCCATAAGGAGTAAAGTCATCCATATAGATTTCTACTGCATCATGGACCAGCTCCGAGAAGATGCTCAAGACAGCTCTCTAGAAGGTAGCAGGAGCATTGCATAGCCCAAAGGGAAGGACTCGGTAGGAAAGGTACCCCAAGGACAAGTGAAGGTGGTCTTATCTTGGTCTTCCGGGCTGATTTGGATTTGGTTGTACCCGCTAAACCCATCCAGGAAAGAGAAGAACTTCTTTCCTGCCAGTCCATCCAACACTTGATCTATGAAAGGTAGAGGGAAATGGTCCTTCTTGGTAGCTTTGTTCAGTTCTCGGTAGTCCACACAGATTCTCCATTTCCCATTTTTCTTGGGAACCAACACTAGAGGGGACACCCATTCACTATCTGAGATGGGGTAGATGAACCCGGCATCCAACAGTTTTTGCAATTCTTCCTTGACAATGTCCTTAAGGGCTGGATTCATTCTCCTCTGAGGTTGCCTAACCGGTTTACAATCCTCTTTGATGTATATATGATGGGTACAGACCGAAGGATGGACTCCTTTCATTTCCTTATAGCTCCAAGCAAAAGCATCTAGGTGGTTGGCCAACAGACTACACAGCTCCTTTTCCTGGGAAGGAGATAGGGAGGAGCTGATCTTCAATGCTTTCTCAGGGCCGAACTCCACATTCTTGACTCTGGGAGTAACAGGGTTGGTTGTACAAAGATCCACTAAGGTGCTAGCTTGGGCATCCTCCACCAATTTCTCTAAGGGTAGTGCACTGGAAGGTGGATTCTGGATCAAGGTCTCGATCAAGTCATCCTCGGTTGGGGGGTCTCTTCTAGTGGTATCTAAGGTGCACAGAGGTGCTGAGTACACCTCGTCTTCCTCTCCTTCTTCCAACCAGAGTGGTAAGTCATGCTCTAAGGAGGGTTGGGCAGGAGGGTATAGGACTAGCTGCTTGGACATGGGACCATTTTTGATGGTCATGTTTCCTGCACGACAACTTATGTAAGCATCTGCAGTAGCTAACCAAGGCCTTCCAAAAATGAGAGGATATCCAGTAAGCTTTGCCTTTGGTTGCAGAACCAGGAAGTCTGCAGGGTATTCCCAAGAGTCAATAGAGACCAAGACATCCTCCACAATCCCTTCGGGAGTCACGGTGGAGCGATCTGCTAATTGCAGTACTGTCGAGGTCTTCCTCAAGGAACCCTGAAGATTAAGTTTAAGCATGGTATCCCTGGTCATCACATTAATGGCGGCCCCCAGATCAATCAAGGTGTGAGGTATAATGGTGCCATTGATGTGAACATCTACTACAGGACTTCCAGGATCTAGGTACTTTGGGCAGATGACTTGTCCTAACATAAGGTCAGACAGTTGTCCTATGACATTGATAGTTGAAGCATCTTTCTTCCGTCCGCCTGGGTGTTTGAAACACTTCTCCTTAACCAGTTTGTTGTATATTGGCACATCCTTGATGGCTTGGAGAAGTGGTATTTTTACACACAACTGCTTGAGCTCACCCAGAAGCTCATCCTCCTCTGGGTTGGGTTGTGTGGTGGCTGTTAGTCTCTCAGGAAAGGGTGGAATAGCCTTTGGTTCACTTTCCTGTTTATCTTCCTCATCCTCTGGGGGAGGAGGTTGGCGATCTGGTAGAGTCTTTCCAGATCGAAGATTGATCTCCTGGATCTCCACAGCATAGGTAGGGCATGAGGTTTCCCCAGTGTATACCTGCTGGGCCTGTCTATTGTTGGGGTTCGGGTTCGGTTGAGCAGGCATTTGAGGTTGCCTTGGAGGAGCAGGAGGTAATGGCTGAGGTTGAACTGGTGGTGGAGGCAAGATGGCAGGAGGAGTGTTGTATTGGGGCCTCCACCCCGACTGAGGTGCATTCCATTGAGGCTGTGGCTGGGCATGTGAGTGATATGAATGAGAAGTAGGTTGAGTGGGGTACTGAGGTGGATAAGACCATGGAGGAGGCATGGACCATGAAGGATGAGCAGGGGGACCCCAGGAAGGCATAGGAGTCGATTGGTTGGGGCTGTAATAAGCTTGAGATGCCCCTTGCATCCCCTGCTGATAAGGTCTAGATCCTTGTGGCCTCCTTTGGTTGAGGTAATAGAGAGGTTCAGTGGGAGCTTCTGTCCCTTGGTACATGGCTTTAAACCCAGGTAAGGTTGGACACTGATTTGTGGGATGGTCCTCCTCACAAACGAAACACACTTCAACCGAATGCAATGGACATTCGTTCTTAGGGTGTCTCCTTGTGCACCTAGGGCAGAAGACAGCCAAGGCTCTCTCAGCTTCTTCTTTCTTTTGCTGAATCCTGAATGTGTCAAGCTGCATGGCAATGGTCTGTCTCACCTCACTCTTAAGATCTTCTAATTGATTTGCAAGCTCATGTTTGGAGAAAGGGACACTAGTTGAGAGGTGGTTTCCTCTACCTCGTTTCCGAGCTGCCCTGGAGTGGTTTCTAAACACAGTCTTGATGTCCTCATAAGGCAGTTGGTAAATGTCCCCCCCAGCTAACATGTGAAGGGTATCTAAGAGGTCTTCAGGGACTCCTCGGAGCAGGACCAACTTGAGGGATTCAGGGTCAAGTGTGCACCTGGCCCGCTTATAGCTTAGTTGGAACCTCTCCTCATAATCCTCTAAGGACTCATCATTTCCCATGGTCATCCGAAAGATTTCCCCCTTTGTTTCCTTGGACCTACAGTAATCTCGGTACTTGGTATTGAAAGCTTGCTGCATCTGAGCCCAAGTGGTGATACTATTCCCAGGTAAGCCCATGAACCAGCGTAGTGCTGCATCCTTAAGAGTGGAAGGGAAAAGCTTCAGATTTTGCTCATCTTCAGTATAGTCATAGGTTCTACAAAGGACATCAAACTCAAACAGGAAGGTATCCGGATCTTCATTGGTCAGCCCATGGAAGTGAGGTAAGGCGGAGGGGCTAATGTTCTTCATTTTCATCTCTCCATTGGTCTCTCAAATGGGGAAGGCACCTTCTATTCTCTCATCTTCTCTTCTATTGTCAGCCATAGCTTCAGATGGAGTGGTCTCTAACTCTTCTTCTACTATAGGATCTTTGTATATCTCAGGATGTTCAGCTATAGGTTCCTTTGGGTCACTGTCACCAAAGAAGAGAGGAGGGTGACTCAGTGATGTGGTGGGGGTGTTTGGTAGGAATTTGCCTGATCTATCTCGGTTCCTACGAGGCATGAAATGGAAAAGACTTTCTTTTTCTTTTGATTTTTTTTTCTTTGCTTTTCTTTTGGTACCTGCAAAACTAAGACAGATTGATCTACACTAGCTATGAAAGATGCAGAATTAAACTGAAAGCAGGAAAGAACTAATCTACTTTGCTCAAATGAAATTGCAAGAATGAAAATGCTAGTTTACGCTTGCAAAAAGGAAATGCTAATCTATGAAAGCAGGAAATGCTAATCTATGAAAGCAGGAAATGCTGATCTATGAAAGCAGGAAATGCTAATCTATGAAAGCAGGAAATATCTATGCTACTTTTGCAGAATGGAAATGAAGTAAACTACTTAGCAGAAGGCAAGAGTAAGAAAGTAGAAGAAAAGCAACAATTACTAATACTCTGACGCTTCCCCGACAACGGCGCCAAAAAGATGGTGGGCTCCAGTATTGTAGCAATAATGCTAAAACTCCTGGAGCTTCCTATCTCAAATTTTATCAACCCGGTAGTTCGTAAAAACTTGGAAGCGACGGTGCTGTATGCACAAGTACTAGCTCTTGTCGCAGTTGTCACTTGGTCAGCTGGCACAAGTCCGCTAGGGCTCAAGCCAACTTCTATACGCTCACAGAAGAAGCTTTATGAATGATGGACGAAAGCTAACTCAAAGGAGACTAGTCTAATTGCAGAAAGAAACTGAAAGCCAATAAAGCATGAAAACCCTAGTAAACCCTAATTTGACTAGCTAGACCCTTACAATGCAAAACTGTGAATGAAACTACTACCACTAATGCCATTACTTGTAGTGAGCTGAAATACATGCATCTAAGCTACTTGCATCTAAAAAGACATGTTTTTGTATTTTTTCATTAAGTGGTTGGATTTATTGTGATGATGCTTTTGATTAGGGTTTGGTTATGCAGGAGCGGTTTGAATGGAAGGAAAGCATGGGCAAGGTCAGGATGGCTAGGGGAGGTCCCAGAGGGTCTCTAGCATTAGTCCACAGAAGTCTACCATGTTCGGATGCTCAGCAACCGAGTTTGCAGGCTTCTACAGGAAGTCTGCAAGGGATCCTACAGGAAACTCAGGGATTCTACAGGAAGTCTGTGCAATTCTACAGGATGTTTGACCGTGGACATTTTGGGAGATGGTGAAGTGTTGGAGTGGTGTGGGAGGATAGGTGAGATGGAGATGGAACTGGTGATGGCTCGGGAGCAGAGAAATCAGATGGAGGAAGAGTGCATGCAGTGGGTTGATGGCTAGAAGGATGGGATCACGAAAGGTTAAGTAAATGAAGCTACATGGCAATGGATGAGTTGGAGGGTAAATGAGCTGGACAGAGGCCGAGTAGGGCTTGAGGAGAGATAAAGAAGACGAAGAATGAAATGGAATGATATGGAGCAACGTAAATGAAACAAATGACTTATGCACCAAAAACAAGAATTCATTAACCTATGATAACTGTGCCATGAAACCTATGAACAGCAATGGAAAACCAAAAAATGAAACTCGTGCATGGAAGTGGAATGTAGGAGTATGGTTCAATATCAAAAGTGCATGGATGGATCTTCAACGAAAATGTCTATGTTGCAGCTTGCCTGGAAGTGAGAAGAACTGCGTTTCTTTTTGGTGGTTGGTTATGGACTGCACCCCAATCCCTAAGAGAGATGGCAGTTAGCCTTAACATCCTTTTTATGGAGCTCCAATAAATTATAACTATCCTCCTATCGAATCTAAGCAACTAAAAGCAAATTCACCATAAACTAATCCTATTCAACCTCATGAAAAAGACTAAATTAACAGACTGTAAATTCAAATTGCATGTCAAAGTAAAGACTCAAAGTGCTGGAACGAAATGCAAATAACATTACAACACCGAGGAGATCTATTTCTCTTAGGTTGGGCCCTAACCTGAGAGCTATAGCTCCCTTAGAAACTTAGAATGAGATCAAAATCTGCCTGCCTTTATTCATAAACGAAAATCTGATGTCATGCCAAAACTGGCTTACAAAAGGAACAAACACCGAGCTGTAGCTTGTACTTCAAAATTACAAGAGCAATACAAAAGTTCAAAAAAGCTTCTATCCAAGGCTACGGCCTCAGTATTTATGAAAAATGATCATCCAACAGGTGTCCTTGATTTGTGGAGCTCGGTTGTCCAACTGAAGGTTAAACTGCTAATCCTGTAGAATAGTTATAACTGTTGTTCCTGTAGAACAGTTGTAACTGCGGTTCCTGTAGAACGGTTGGCTGCCTCTAAGCTCGGTGGGGAGATTGGTTGGAGCTCAGAGCTATGGTGGGAATCACGAGGAAGGTCCCCAAGACTGTGGACATCCTCTCCTAAAAACCAGCAGTGCCACCTTACTGTCTCCTTGTCTCCTTTCTCGTGGTCTTTTCTCCCTTTTAATGCCAAAAACCTGAAAGCATCATGCATTAGTCACGTAGATAGAATGCCTACCCTTCTTCCTACAAACAACACGAATAAACCAAGAAATGAATGCATAAGCAATAAAAAATGAATGGTTTGAGCAGAGCAAGTAGGCCAAATGAGTCCAAATTGTACCAAAAATTGGGGCTCATCAATTTCCTTCTCATAAATAGCTTTGCTTAAAAACTTTCTCTTGATTGGACGACTTTCAAAAGCAATGGGTCTTTCATCTTGCATTAAAACAGCACCAATTCCATTTCCTGAAGCATCACATTCCACAATAAAGGTTTTTGTGAAGTCCGGTGTAGCTAAGACCGGTGCTTGGCACATTGCCTCTTTAAGATGTTCAAAGGCCTTTGTTGCTTCCGGAGTCCATGAAAATGCATCTTTATTCAATAATGTTGTTAGAGGTGCTATTCTCCCATAATTCTTAACAAATTTGCGATAATACCCCATCAACCCAAGAAATCCTTGCAGATGCTTTATGGATGTGGGGATTTTCCATTCCTTAATGGCTTTAATTTTGCTAGGGTCTACCTTAACTCCTTCATGAGATACAATATGACCCAAATATTCCACCTCCTGGACTCCAAAGAAACATTTGGACCTTTTTGCAAATAATTGTTTCTCCTCCAATAGTTGTAGCACCTTGTCAACATGTTCAACATGATCCTGATTCCTTCCAAGACTTGCTGTAGATTAGTATATCATCAAAAAATAATAACACAAATTTTCTAAGGAATGGTTTGAAAATTGAATTCATCAAACCTTGAAATGTTGAAGGTGCATTAGTAAGGCCAAAAGGCATGACCAAAAATTCATAATGGCCCTCATGAGTTCTAAATGTCGTTTTCGGAATGTCTTCAATCTTCATTCTGATTCGATGATATCCCGAACGAAGATCCAACTTGGTGAAGTAAATTGATCCATGCAATTCATCCAATAATTCATCAATGACAGGAATGGAAAACTTATCTTTAATAGTGAGCTTGTTTAGCTCCCTATAATCTGGACACATGCGCCATGATCCATCCTTCTTGTGCACCAATACTACTGGAGTAGAGAAAGAACTTTGACTTGGTTGAATTATACCGGCCTCTAACATTTCTGCAACCATACGTTCAATTTCACTTTTTTGGACATAGGGATATCTGTACGGCCTGATGTTTGGAGGAACACTTCCTGGAATCATATGAATAGCATGATCATGATCACGCATAGGTGGGAGACCTTTGGGAGTCTCAAATACCTTGGAATGATTGTCCAGGACTTTTTGGAGATATGGAGAAATAGATGATTCCAATGTGGAAACATCTAGCGAACACAATTGTGCAATTACACCTCTTTGCTCCTTTTTTAGAAGCTTTGTCATACCATTAGAGCTGATTATCTTTCCTGGTTTCCCTGCAATACCCCTTAATTCAACTTCCTTTCCTTCCGTAAAAAATCTGATGAAAAGTTCTTGAAAATTAAAAGCTATTGTACCCAAGGATTGTAGCCATTGGACTCCTAGTACAACATCAACACCTCCCATTGGAATGGAAAGCATTGGGCTAGTCAATACATATTCTCCCATGGATAGCTTGATATTATGGCACTTTCCAGAGAAATTTATTATTCCTCCATTTGCAATCATTACTTGACACTCTGGTGCTGGATATAGGAAGCAATTCAATTATTTTGCTACCTTACAATGAATAAAATTGTGGGTGCTTCCTGAATCAATCAAAACTATTACCTTTTTCTTCTTTATTTGTCCTTCTATCTTGATGGTTTGGGGAGTGGTAATTCCTGCTAATGCATTACAAGATATGGTTGGATTTATTTGTTCTTCATCTAGGCTTTGTTCCTGGAGTATATCCTCTTCTTTTGACCTTTCTTTCTCCCTTTCTTCTTCCTCTTCACAATCTATGTAGAATAATTTCTTCTCAGCACACTTATGGCCTTTAGTGTATTTGCTATCACAACTGTAACAAAGGAATTTTGCTCTTTTTTCTTCCAATTTTTGTGGTGTCAACCTTATAGGTTGTGGAAGACTAGGAGCAACAACACTTCCGTCTTTATAGTTGTGAGTGGTATGCTTCCTGGTTGCCATAATTTTGCTTTCCATTTTTCTTGCTAACCTGAATGCCTTCTCTAATGAATCAGGTTCCCAAAGGTGAACATCATGTTGGATATTATCCTTTAAAGACCCTATGAACACATCAATCCTATGCTCCTCTGGAATATCTTTTACCCTGATGTTCAATTTTTGGAACTCCTCAATGTGATCCATTATTGAACCCTTTTGTTTGAGACTTATCCATTGGCTAAAAAAAGTGTTGCTTTTTGTATCCTCATAATGTGCTACCAATTCTTCCGTAAAAATTGTCCAAGTGATAAATTGTTTACGAGAGCAAAGCCATTGATACCATACAAACTGATTTGGTTCCAAATATAAATTTTCCATACGTACCTTTTGTGTGTTTTGCACATTATTGAGATCGAAGAATTGCTCCATCTGTAATATCCATGTGGCAGGATCCTTGCCATCAAACTTCCTCATATCAATTTTTGGAATATGGTGAGTCTTAGATCCAACATTAGTGTCTACGGAATCATGATTAACATTTCTTTTATTCTCATCATGAGTTTCCTTTAGTACCCTTTCGCCCTTAGTGCCCATTTCTTATAGCAACTTATTCATATTTATCTTCAATTCGTCCATGTCTGTATTCAAATATGTCTTCAAATCTACCATGTCTCTCTTCGAATCATCCATCTTAGCTTCCATGCCCTTTATCTTAGATTCCACACCATTTATCTTAGATTCTATGCCATTTATCTTAGCTTCTGTTAGCTTTTGTGAGCGTGACATGTGTTGCACTTGTTCTTGTAATTTTGATATATCATGTAGCATTTCTTCCTCTTCTTCATGAGTCATGCTAGAGATTTCAGGTTCCTTACTAGGTGTTTGCATTTTCTTTCAGGGAATCAGTTACCGATAATAATTCTCTACTATGCCCTTTGAATTCCTTCAAAATAAATTTTCAAACCAAGCTTAAGCAAAAATTTAAAAAAAACTACACACCTTTTTTCACTTTATAGAAGCCTGATATTGAATCTGATGTATCTCTGTAATTTCGGATCATCCAGTTCTGAAATTGCTGCCTGTAGTAGCCTTCTGTGTCCTCTTTCCAATGAAACAAGTCTGAGCCAAATTGGATTCTCCAAGGAAGCATTATGTGAAATCTCCCACAGTGACTTTCTTTTAGACTGGTTCAGTAGAGCGAACTTGTACGACGTGCCACGAGTCACTGTTTCAACCTTTGAATCTGAAACACACACACAAGAAACTACCATCCGTCCTCTTTCTGTGCCTTCTTACGAAATTTCAATCCGATCCCCAGAGAGAAAGTTATGACGATTTTCCCCAGGTCACCTATTTTGAATGTAATTCAGGAGTCTGCAAAAACACCAACTTCCTCAGATCATATCTCCGCAAATATCACGCGAAAAGCTCTGAAATTCGGACCCAAGTTTCAGCACGATTTTTTCTCAAATGGGTTTTTTTTTCGACTTCTGAAACATCACAGAAAAAAAAGCTATAGCGAAAATTCCACGATGACCTGTTTGGAGTAGCGAAACCCTAGAATCCAAAGCTCTGATACCAAATGTTATGAAACCAGCTCAAGAAAAGATAGAAAAGATAGATCAACGCCTTAGAATTCAGCCTCTTCGAGGGGGAAACCTCCTTTACATTACATAAATGAACAATTCTTGGATAATACAAATGATAAAACCTCCTTTCTATATATAGGAGTCTAAGGAGTCACAATATAATCCAGCCGACCTAACAATAATAATATAAAGCCAAAAAAATAACAAAAGAGAGATTCTTTGGGGCACGGAAATAACAACATGGGGGTAATAGGGGCACAAAAATATAAATAAGGGGTATAACTACAATAGTAATGGGGTAATCACTAATATTATAGGGACCCAACACACTCATCTTTATATATTATTGACACACATATAGATGAAAGATAACAATTCTTGAACATTTAATAGTGATAAGTAAAAGAGATTGTTGTGAGATCTTATACATATATCAATAATAGAAAAAATGAATGAATTCTTGTTCACATAAAAGAATGAAGCAAAACATAGATAACAGTACCATATGTGTTTGAATCCTTCTGACATGAATTTGCATTTGGATCCCGCTCTCTAACTTAGAAATACTCTTATAGGAAGTAGTAGTGCATATCAGACAAAAGTACTCTTCATTAAAAGCTTAGAATACAGGTCCAGATTCATGAAAAAATATATATTGGAAGAAAAATAATGCAACTTCCAATCTAAGTCTTCATACAAAATTTTAGGACCCTTTCTAAAAACACAAAAGGGTCTATAAACACTATCTAGACTAACTAATTATGAAATAAATTGTTGTGAGCTGGTATAACCAAATCACAAGTACATGAAAATCTCTTTGAAATAGATATGTTTGCAGTCGGTAAGGACGGTTCATTATTTCGGCTGACTATCTTTTGGCTTGAGCTGGCATATGGTGAGCATCAGCTGTAGTTCTGGAGGATGACTCATACACGAGTGTAGTTGGGCAGTATAGGTGGCATCAGTGATTTCAGGAATCATGTAACCAATTGCATCAGTCAGGCATTTGATTGACGTCCTTTGACTATATGGTTTCACAAGGAAGAACCAAAATGTTTCCCATGTTAATGTTTGGATGCCTGCAATTAATCTCTGCCTCTTTTCCAACTCCTGCTTCTGCTCTAATGCTTTGACTGATGGTAATTTCCCTGGGGTACATTCTGAAATTAAATTTGACAAATAAAGAGTATTATTAATCAATTCCACTAAATTACCAGTCGTCGATCTACATCTCAATGTTTCCCTTTCTACCTTCATCAGTTGAGTTTTCCACTCAAGGAACAAGATTTTCTTATGTGATTCCAGAATTTGAGGTAGATTTGCGGCTTGTCCTTCCTTGGTTTCTTGCCAGGAAATAAACTCTGTTAGTGTTTCATTTGCCCACTGCAACTTTTTTCTGTCGTCAATTGACTTATCAATCATAGATGAGGAAATCTCACAGAAGGGAGGAACAAGAGAAATATTATTACATAACAAGTTCAACTGAGTAGATAATGCTTTAGTTATTTGGAGAGCCTCTGATTTGAATTCCTCTACTTGAGGAAATTCTTTGAACCTTTCTATTTGTAATGATAGTTGAGCAATCTGTTCATCTTTTGATTTGCTCAATTGTTCATTCATTGTCTTTAACTTGTTGAATTCTTGAGACAACTCTTTTTGATTTTGAACTGCATGTTGGTCTATCCTATGTTTCTCTTTGAACAATTTCTCATTTAATTGGTCATTTGACTACTTCTGTGCTGCTAACTGCTGCTCTAACTGCTCTATCCTCTGTTGTTTTTCCTGTACCTATGTCTCCAGTGAGATGATCACTTGATCATTTTCTTTAAGAAAATTGCTGACTTCCAATGCTTTATCCATAGTAGCTGTTGTATATGCCCCGACATATTGAGAGAGATTAGTAAGATCTTCGGAACGGTTGACTTCCTCTCTCCACACCACATTAGTTATCTCCATCTGTGTAGGTAAAAGAGAAGATTGATCAAGTTTTCTCTTTTTCCTTTGCCTCTTTATTACAGCCCTATGCTTAGGGCTGTAGAAGACATCTAAGGGTGGTATTTCTTCTACACGTAAAACAATCTCATCAGAAGGGTTCTCTGGAATCATTTCAACATTTGTCTGAGTCATGGGTGGCTCGTTAGTTCCTTCAGATGGAACTGTATTAGTTGTTGTCTTCTCTCCAGTTGTTACTTCAGGTGTACTAAATCCCTGCAAGCTCTCAGTATTGCTGACAATTGAGTCAAATTGCTGCCATTCTTGAAGTAATTTGGGATAAATATGAATGTCTAAATCAATAAGTTCATTTCCCTTTTCTTGTTCTTGCTCCTACTATGGTGTTTTTTCCTTCTCGAGAACTTTTTCCATTGCAAGAGCTTTATCAACATATTTCTCTTCAGTTTCACTTGACTGGACTGTCAAGGTTATTGCTAATAGGTCTAAGGGCAGAGTTTGCAACCTCTATTCCCTAAGCCTATTAAATGTTTCTAGCCCTTCATCTTGATATCTCATCCTGGCCAATGTTTTAACTTGAAATAATGATTCAGCTGAGGAAAATAAATCATCAAATTCATCGGCTTTACGATCAAACTTAGAAAATTTGGCCTGAGATGTGACATTATAAGCAACCTATCTTGGATCATATGGCATGTTAGGAATTGTAGCCAGATTCAGCATCAATATCTTTTTTGCATGCTTGTAATCATGCAAAGTGAAAATGATGCACCGTAAAGGGAAGATTGGCCACATGTGCTTCTTTGAATCCTTAAGGGTATTGGATGTCCCTTCTACTATTATTTGGTAGGCCAACTCCCGAGCTAACAATTTATCAGGAACATACAAGGAGAAGAACATGGGGTTTAGTAAGGCTACCAAAAAGCCTTATATAAGTAAATTTCTCCTACCCAAACCAACTTCCTACTACTCTTAAATCAATTTTTGCTTCTGGGGATATCCTTGGAGCAGGTTTTTTAAAAATAGAATAATATACAGGGAGAATAATTCCATTGCAAATTTTATAGAGATGATTTTTGTAATGCACCTTCCATAATTGCTAGTGGTAAATATGGATTGGATTCGGGTATTGAGAAGTCCATTTCCACCCAAGTATTGGATATTCCGAATTAAATCAAATAGTATCCATAGTATAAGCACTGTAATAGAACGGGGGGATAATCCGGGAAGTTTTATGCGCATCTGTTCTATACTCTAAAATTGCTATGGCTAGTTTATCGGACAAGATATTATCCCAATCTATCACATAACCATTGATTGCAGCTTCCATTAGGGGAACCATTTCTATGGTGAATTTGGTCGAATCATGTATTCCCCATATCCTACACATCATAGCCCCGGCATAACAATAAGGGTAAGCCAAGGAGTCAACAGAGTACTTACCCAATGACTCGTGCTTGTGATTTTCGGGGAAATGTCCCCATTACTTTATCGGGGTTGACTTTGAATCGTTCTCCTTTGCAAATGCCTTCAAGAATGCTTTGTTGTATAGCTTCTCAGGTCAAGGTAAGTGGTACATTTTCATGAGATATTCAGGCTAAAATAGGCCAAATATCCTCCCATCAGCTGTGCAAAAGGTTATGTCCGAGACTGGAATTTTTTCTACCACCCATCTTACTGCGTCTGTATATGGCAAGATATTGGCTCGCGCTGATATTCTGTGTAGATAGGAATAGGCTAAATCTTTAAGAGTTCCTTCCAATTTGTTAGTTGAGTCATCTGTGGCTTCCTCTGAAAATTCCTCAGGCTCCTCTGCTTGTATTAGATTGTAAATGCTCTCCCATCTAGTGTTTCCTAGACCAAGGCACGTCGTATCTGAGATTAATCCATTTTTTCTTGGTCCAGGATCTTTGACTGGATGAGTTTTTGCTGTGGGAACTACTGTTGTGGACTTCTTTGATTTCTTACCCATTTTCTTTGGTTCTCTGGTTTCGGAAGAATCCTGTGCAAACAGTTGCAAACCGTGATACAGAGACAATGTTGCTGCAAGCCAATATGATAATGAATTACGTCGACTGGCATAAAATAAAATATAGTTAAGGATTACCACGGATGAAATTCTTTGAAATATCCATCCTTAACTACAATATTGAATAGCCATTTAAACTATCAATCATGGTAAATAACATCATAAATTCCCATCACGTTGCCCATATACCAAATGATTGTTTCAAGTGTGCCTTAGATTTTATTGATCGACGATCGGGAGTGTCAAAGGGATGGCTTTTAAGACTTGCTTTAAAGATCTCTGATCACCGAAAGGTGATACAATATAATGCATGCAAACTTCCTTTAATATATTTGCTTTTCGAGATTTGCTCCTAATTAATACATCGCAGTCGGGATTTCACATGGGCTTTCATCCCTTTATCATGTGACTTCACCGAGTGTCGATTGTTGATTTCGATTAGCTTTATCGCATCGGGAGTTTTGATTAGGCCTCTTCATATGTTCCTTCATTATTGATATGATCAATTTTCCGATTGTGGTTTGCTTTATCACATCGGAGGAATTGAGGGGCTTCACTTTATTGTCTGTTGGCATTTATTGTCCCTGATTTGCAGATTGCGATTGCCTTTTCGGATCGAAGAATTGGGTGAGGTGTTTTTTGTGTGTTTCCTTTAATATTGCAATATGTGATCTCCGGTCGCTTTATTGCAATATAGAATGATTTTTAAATATTATAAAGGAACACTTTATTACTTATTTAAAAAGTTGTATAAAATGATTTATTTACATGGGGGCTTTTAACAAGGATTTTTCTTATGATGAGGTACATACCATTTTATTCACACATCTAACTAAATTTATTTTTTGAGGGACCCATTTCATATTAACATTTTGTATAAAAATTTGTATGAAATGGGGGGTTATTGTACAACACAACAGGGGGTTGAGGAAGAAAGAGATGAAAGCAACTTTAAATTAAATCCACCCTTTCTTGAGAGATTATGTTGGCTTATTGGGGCCTGACCCAGGTTCAGAGTTAATTTAGCCAAACAAATCCCAGTAATACTGGCTCTTTCGGCAATAGTCCACAGAGCGCGGACTGAGGTCTCACCTGATGTAGTATGGGAGGGTGTTAGAACCAGGTTTCCGCAGCCTAGAGATGTCTAATGAGTTCATGTGGTCCACAGTTGACCCTATGCGTAAGTTGCTTCGAGCACTTTCTTGCACCTCGCAGCCTGATATATTACCTTTGCGTAACCCTACCCAGGGGCTGAACACAACGCTTTGTGTTATCACCCAATATCTTACTAGTATTCCAATGTTATTTGATTAGCTTAGCCTACTTGCGTGCTTTAAGTTATACTTAACAACCTAAATAATTCACACAGGTGCGCATAATAAATAAGTAGTATATTTGCAAAGTATATCAAACATGTATTAACCCAAGAAAAATTACACAAAATTATGACAAAACATCTCTCTATTAATTCCTTCTTCGGTTACAGACTCGACTTCACCCTGTTCACTGAACTGCAGGGGTCCGCGCACTCAGTTGCGGACTACTAGGCCTCTGCGCACTCAGCTACAGAGCCTTCTCCTACTCTACAACCCAAAGACACACTTCAAACTTCGATCTAATCACTTTTTCTTCTTCCTTCCTTCATTCCTCCCTTTTACACTTAGAGCCTCACACTATTTATATAATCTCATGGTCCCCGAACCATGGGTAGGTCTATCTAGCCGAAATTACATTACAAAAATAGGCAGGACAACCCTGTGACTCTATCATACATTTGCACCCCGCGGCTGCAATTCGCGGAGCTTTACAATAAGGTTCAGTCAAAACTTTGGCTTTGAGCCCCAAACCATGCCTTTGGGGGATTCCATGCCCAATAGGCCCCCAACACAAACATTGTGACTCACCCTCATGTCACTTTGTCAGTGCAGCGATCCTTGTGCGAAGTCTGTCCAACTATTCTCGAATGACACAGAGGTTAGTAGTTCACTAAGATACCACTTGCTCGATCTGTTGCATATGCTTTTCCGAGACCTCTGTGTCAGGATTGCTTCTCTGCATCAACATGTGCATCCCCTGCATGTGTGTGAGCTTGCCTTTGATATCTATAGTGATGGTAAAGGCCTCGTCTTTCCAAGGCTGGACACACGCTTTGAGGACGGCTTCCTTATGTCGTGTCATGTCCACCTTCTCCTTCAGTGCATTAGCATGTTGCATCAGCACAAACCTCTGGGTGAGGACCACCATCTATGCAGTTCCTCAAACACTGCCATACTGCTGCTAGAGTTCTCATGTCTCTGTCTCTGTTATCGGGAAAACTAGTGTCCATTTAGAGCTGCTAGTCCCACTAAGATGGGTAGCTATCTTAGAAACAAACAAACTAAAGTTACTCGTGTTTTCCTTTATGAGAGATAGATGAGAGAGAAGCAGAGAGTACCAACCTCAGTCTTTCTCTTGGCTCCTTGCTTGTTTCCTCCCTCCTTTGACATAGCTTCACCACTCTTTACTCACTTGACCCACTTCAAAGAACACTTGTAAAGTCAAAGCAACATAATACCATCAAAGCATAGAGATCTATAACCATAATCAATATAGGATCAAATGTATATTAACCATACAAATGCATACACCAATGCAAGATTCAGAAATATACAAGAATATGGAGGAAAACCCAAAGATCTTTATTGATAGAAGTAGTAGAAGAGACGATTACAAACCAGGGGCCTGACCCAGTGCCATCCTCCCAGCATGAAATCCCTCTTCACCTCATGAAAAGCAGATCACCCAACACTACAATGTTTCACAGAGAAACCAACAACACTTCCTTACAAAAATACAAAATTCCAACCTCTGTATCTCTAGGATGAGGGATCCATATATTGATATTTGCAGGTGGGTGATTCAGCTTCTGGGATTTTGATTAGTGTCATTTCTCTAATAGTTCTTGGTTCTGCTTGGAGATTTCATGATCTCTTACTCATCCTTGGGCGAATTCAGAGAGGCAAGTGTCAAATGAGCAGTTCTAGAAGATTCTCTGGGTTTCCACCTAGAAAACTGCCTCTGCCATTTATCTGCTCTCGCTCATCGGACCCTACAGAAGGTATTTTCAGTATGCATCACACCCTTTGCATGTGACAGGCGAGATGCATCACACCCTCATCATGGAGCAGTCTGTATGGTCCAGTTTTGACCAGTTCTGAGTAGTTTTTCAGGGAGAACTTCTGGGAAATTATGCAATCAGTTGACCTTGTTCCTTTAGGGTATGAAACAACACTTTTAGGGGTTTAGAAGCCCTTGGTTTATGGACATAAGTGATTGGGGTTGTAGTGCCCAAATATGTCTATAACAGTTGCCCCCTAAAGCATGAGGTCGTAAATCTTCTGATGTCGGGTGAAATGCTTTATCATGAGGATCCGAGGTTTTTCGAACTAGAAGGTGACCTGTAATAAGATATAATAGAATACATTATCTTCATAATATTTTCATGATCTAGCTGAGGTGGGCATTCCCATGCTCAGCTTTATAAATTCATTTTCAAGTACACAGGACAGACAACCATATGTGTGGCAAACTGATGATTCTGGTAGAGACATCATCCCTTGGCTTGGATGATTATCTATGCAGCTATGATGTACATTTGATGTCTTTATTTTTCCTGAATATATCGCAGCTCGGATGGATGAAACTAGATACAGGGTATTCAAACGCGTTCAATCTTCGCTTGAAGCATAAGTCAATCCATGTGAAAAATGTTCTGATGTCGAACATGGAAAGGCATCGTCTGATTACCAGCCAATGATGTAAGCTATTAACAGGCACAAGAGGAATCACCGGTAATGATGATGAACCTCAAGGTACTGCCGTACAATTCATGTAGTGTGAATACATGAGTCGATGTCGAACACCACATAAAATCTTTTGGTCGAAAGCCAATGATGTAAACCTCTCGCCGGAAGTGGCAAACTTGCCATTGAGGCATGCAAGCTTCAAAGTACTGAAAGGGTTGTTCCTAAGTCAAATTATTTGATAATGAGTGGATGTCGACAAGAAGTGACCTGTCGTAGGAGGGCCTTAATGAATCCCACATCTACGACATGGAACAGAGAAAATGATTTTGTGGAGGTGAAAATGATCTGATGACATAAGGTTCAGGGTGGTGGTCATGAAAGAATGGAGTGTGAAGGTGTTATCACAAAATCACTACTGAGGGCTGCAACCAAGCAAGATTTCATGTAACTCTTTCAACCAGACTTTAGATCAAAGATTAGCCTCTTTGATCAGAGAGGGCTCTCTCACAAACTCTTGATAAAAATCCTTCACTACAACAGATGGCTAACTCTTTACTTATTCATGAAAACAAAAGCTGCTTGGAAACATATCAAACTGGTTCTCATTGGGCTATGGAGTCTCATATACTAAGTAAACAGGAAAAACATAGTCATTTCATGGAAGTCAAGGCTCTTTGCATTACATGTCAAACATACTCCATCAAAACCACAGCTTGCCAAACACACAGGAAGTCAGAGCATAAGATTATGAATTCTGAGTGATTGTGTTACAACAAGGCTGTAAAAGAACATAAAATATAAAACACCATCATTATATTTGAACACAATAATCCATCGAGAATCTTGAGAAGAAATCAACACTGTTTTACTATTACTGTAACAAGTCTTACAATGGCCCAAATAACTCTGTTTTGTATAAAATGTCCAACCCTTTCTACATCCTACATTGATCCATATATAGGCAAGCAAACTTAACCACCTCGAGCTTCCTCCTCCAGCATGAGGGGAGCCTCGAAGGTGGCTATTGACTATCCCTATCTAGTGCATAACTAACTTATTAATTACATAATGGCTAAACTGAAATTACAAATAGTTTTCATTTAATCAAAATCCACAATCTTTTCTCCTCGTAGCATGATGCTCTTCTGGCTCTTGACACATGTCCTTTTGCTGCTTGGGTTAAGATGGCTGAGCTACAGATGCAATGAATGCTGACTTTGGATGCTTGAAAGCGTTGATGGCTCATTAATTGACCAAAAGATGTGTTCCTATTTTAACGGTTTCTGTCTCCCAACATTCTCCGAAAGTTCAGCAATATGTCTCAGCTCTTTTAATAACCCCAAGTATGAAATGCTGCCATGTTTTTGATGTGCTGTAAGTGATATTAATAGACAGGTTTTTCTCTTCCTCAACTCCCGCTCACAGTATCACACTAGCTTCTTTGCGCTTTAAAATCATCACCTACAGCAGTTTCGTAGCGCGCTACGAAACTGCTGTGTGATTTCAAAAACACAGTCTTCTCCCTGCCTGTAAATGAGTATGGTTAATAGCCTCAACCTTTCTTTAGGGTTCATTTATTCTTCCTTTAGTGCAGTCTCACAGCCACACTCTGTACTGTCTTCATTTTTTTCCTTCATGGATCTGTTCTCTGTAATCTCCATCTTTCTTTCAAAAGAGAGGGTTATTATTGACAAGATTTTCCTTTGGCTAGTGCTTAAACACAATGAAGACATTACTATCAAAACAAACCGAAAGCAGAAATAAAATTTATCATAGAAAATTCTACTTCATGCACAGGCATCATCTTGAAAAGTTGACCAGCCAATGTTCTTAGCAACAAAACACGAGCTCAAATGCTGAGGGTCCCCTGTATTTCTTAGATCCATCCATGGTGCTATAGCTGGTCTCATACTATCATAATGAATGGCAGTATCCACCAGAACGGAATGGTTTAAAGCGGTAGGCATAAAACCTCTGACATAAGAGCTATTCGGAGGCATTAAATAAAAATTAAAAACAAGTCTGCTACCAAAAGACTTGTTGTTTCCAAACTGAACGCTATTGGCATAGGATCCATGTATCCCCAAAACTTCTAACACTGGCATAATTGTCTCTGTTGGAGGAAACCTGTGTTGAATGTTGGAATCGACATCCATCCAAGGTTGCAAAAGGTCTTGTGAAGGATAACCGCCATTGATTGATGGATAAAACAGAGGAGAAACCTCATGTTGAAAAACTGGTAGATGATATCTAGCAACCTTTGGATACATGAGTTCTCAATATCCTTCCAATACATGTCACTGTCTAGCTGGCTGGAGCATATCTGTGCTTGAGCTGTTTTGCGAATAACCATTTGTATATCACTTTCTTGCCCAACTCTTGGAGACCCAGGTTGTGGAAGTATGAATCTCGCTCTATCAGCTCTTCTTGCATTTGAAATTTGTTTCCATTCGTGAGTAACTCTGACGAAGACATCACTGCATTTAGACCATATTTGGTTGCGGCCATGCCATAAATTTTTTCATTTTCTTCTCTCGGCCTTTTCTTATGCACTCCTTAACCCATACAAAGCAGGCTCTGACTTCATTATTTTGTTCATAGTTTGGGCCGAAAGAGGCGGCTTTGAAACAAGAAAGCAATTACCAAATGCAGAATGTAAATTGCAAACAAAATCGATTGCAATCATAACACTAGTGGGTGATGAATAAATAAACATATTATCTGTTGTAGAGTCTAAGAATTTAGCTCTCGTACACCGTTCACGGTCATGAGGATCCGATCTATCATGATACCGATTATGTGGACGCATATAGATCAACCAAATGGCCAAACCTATCTCCTTCAGCGCCATCTGTATAATCACTTATGTTGGTGCCAAACAAACGACCTGAAATTTCAGCTCTTATTAAAAAGTGCATTATGTCCACTTTATGACCACCGCAACCTTTGCTTGTACAACCTTCTCTTCAGAAAAACTCTCTTCATTTTCTCCAGTAAGCGAATAAAATTCATCATCTTGTGTTGGCGGTTTATGTTCAGGCCGTCAATCCTCAAAACCTTTGAGTAGCTCAACTTTAATATCCCTCAGTTTCATGCCAAACTTGCTGAATCATTACAGATATATATATAACGCTTTGAGTTACTTGAATTGCGTCTGCAGAGTGAGGAATTGTTGGTATTTCCCATCAAGGCCCCTCGTGACAATGCCATCAACAACGGGAGACTTTCTGGCCTCTGCATTAGCATTGTCAGGCCCAAGTTTAAATACCTTAACATCTGTTCCCCCAGTGGGCATGAATTATTCATATCTGTATGACCCTTCTCTTCGTACATTTCTAACATCTTGACAAAACTCACATGAATGATTTCCAACCTTTTGAAGTAGCTTTTTCATTCCTCCACCAGCAGAACTTGGGTAGTAAATCATAACACTGTGATCATCTCCATGAACTGGTTTTTCCACAAAAGGCTTCATAATTCACTTTCCATGGACTTGAACAAAATCCCTTGCTCCACAAAGTAGTCCAACTCTTGATAGGGGTAATCCCTGTTCACAAGTGCATAACTTGGAGTGTGAATGCCAAATTTTTGAAGGCGCTCATATACCTTTCGACGATCATGGAGAAGATGTTAAGGTCTAAGCTCATTCACAAGGAAAGGCTTTCAAAGAGTAGCATAAGCTTCAACTTTCTCAAAAGGGTAGCTGGTTTAATAAAAAGCAATCACAAATTGGCCACTTCATCGTTGTTTCTTCAAGAATTATGATGTCTCCAAATATTATGATCTCAAATTCACCAAATGCCCTCAGCCAATCAAGGATGTGCTTCTTGGCAGCAGAAGGAACCTTCTTTTCCATTACGCATACTCCGACTGCGATTCTGGAGGGGGAATCACTGACGTCCATCCCCATATTTCGCAATTCCAAAGATTTGAAACAACAACTTGACTCCTATGTTGTTTATGTAGCTGGTATAAAGGAATGTTACTGTGCGATGCTCTTTGGCCACCGTGTTTGATTTGGCTTTGGTTGTGGTGGGCCCTCTCGCATATATGATTATGTGCAGCCTCTCAAATCCCTGAATTAGTGTTTGGAACTTTCTTGAAGATCTTTGGTATTTTAGTTGTGTCAAAATGAGCTGCAACATATGGCTCCAATTAGTGACAACACTTTGGGCGCAAAGTGCTGAGAACTGTAGATCAATGACTTTTCTTGGACATGGAGTCCAAAATTCTAAAAACCCTGAAATCTGAGAAACTGAAACCTGACATTCTTAAAATCTGAAACCTCTGCAAACTTATTTCCGACTGGGACAGTCACCCTTGCTTTCTTGAACACAGCTAATTCATCTGCAGAGGGAACGATCTTCTCCATGTAACACAAAATACTCTTATGTTGCAGAACTGTCAATGTCAGACACTCAAAGGCCAGCATTTGTCTGCAATAACTCTGCAGATAAGAATGCACTGGACTAATTTCAATTCCTCGGAAATATTGCAATGGGACTGCTAGATAAAGAAATGGGATAAGATAGACATCTGCCATACTCAACATATCTTTGACAATTATCATCGTCCTCAGAAAGATCTGTAGACTGGGACTAGGTGGCCAAGCATTAGGATTCTGCTCTACCCAAATTTTATGTTTGCAATATTATTTAATTAAGAGATTACAACTGACATCATCTAGAATGAAACTCCTTTTTGACATTTTTGTAAAACATACTCTGTTTCCATTATTCTGCCTGTGGTGCAAAGCCCTTGAATCAAGGCATTAAGAGAAACACTGCCTGCCACATGGCCCTCTTTTTTTTTATTAAGTGATGCAGCTCCAGAGTTTTGTTGATAGCACCATTACCGCATTGATAATTAATGAGCATGTAATAGGTGTAATCGCTTGGGAACTTCATTTCTTTTAACAGCAATGTTGCTTGTTGTGCCTTCCCTGTTTTGCAAAATCCATAGATCAGAGCATTGTATGCAACAACACCAGAGTTATATCCTTTAGTCAGCATTAGACCTTTAAGCACATCAACCTCATCCACAGCAGTTGTAGCCAGTGTACAATAGGCATGCTAGGATTTGGGCCTCCACTGAAAACTCGAGCAAATCCTCAATTTCGTAGCACGCTACGAAACCACTTAAACAGGTAGCGCTGCGAAACTGCTAAAAACGAATTCAGGCGCTGCGAAAACACCCAGTCTTTAAGCTAGGCTAAAAAAATTTTGGCAACAGCATTTTCAGTGATAACAGTGGCTCCACTTGGGATAGTGTGCCCTTGTGGTGCACTAAGAACCTGCAGCTCCAGTGCCTTATAGAATTTATTTGACAAACAGAAACTTGCTTGACCAGCATGACTGTAGGAAAAAGAAAACTACATCTACTGAAAAATAAATGCTCAGTCAACCTTGAGCTTATTTGCAATTTACCTACCTACCTACCCTAACAATTTCAATTTCCTTCTGCTCAATCAATATGAAATTTCCAATGCAGCCAATCATTTGTTTTATTTGACATTTGACTTCTTTGACCGCATTGGAGTTCAGAGCCAATCTGACAGTGTGATGACCGCTGCCACTGAAACTGCCTCTGATCTTCTTCGAAAAACTGAAATACTGGAGAGTAAAACTCTTCCATGTAATCAGCTACAGGATCCCAGAATACATGATCAGCTTGGTTTTCGTTGTAACTTTCCAGCTGTGCAAACTGATCTTCAACCACAGTGTTCAGTTCCTCCATCGTGAAAGAGAAAGGAACCAGCATAGTCTCCTTGTGTTTTGTCATAGAAAGCTGCTGAAAATAATGATCATGATAACACTCTTCATTTTCAGGCCACTGATTCTCAACCACACAAGACCCCTCTAATGTGCTATCCACTTTTCTATTTGACAAGCTATCCAGCTGCTTTTCTGAATCATCCCAACAAACAATGGAATTTTCCTCACTATTATGATTATTATTTGGAGTAAGCTGCTGCAAGGAATTACAAAATTGAGCAAGCTTTTCCTCTGCCTGAGGGTCATAGAAAATTTCCTCCAATATTTCTTCTTGCTGAATGCAATCAATTTCATCTCCATCATGATCTGAAACCTGACAAATCTGCTGCATCTCTACATCAATATCTAAGGATAAAACATGGTTTTCACAAGTAAACTCTTGCTGCTCTTCATGCTGTGCTTCATGGAATGTTATACCTTCTCCTTGGTGTTGAAAAACATTGTTATGAAGAGCCTCTAAAATTTCTTCATCTGTAAATTCATCATCACCATAACAATCCTCCAAGTACTGAATAAGATTTAAAGAATGCCTACAGCAATCTTTGAGCAGCAACAAAGAAGGATAATATTCTTTATACATTTCACAGAACACATCATGGAAATCAGCAAGAGAAGATAATGAACCATTTTCCAAACTTTTATACCAAGACCATGCTTCTCCTTCTAAAGTAGCCATAAACATCCTCATGAGACAATCTTCAGGGAAATGAACCTTAAGACTGCGTACATGTATGTGAAACTTAACCAAATGGAGAGCAGCATCATCCTTCTTTTCATCTTTGAATATTGGAAGATCATCTAACCAATCAACCTTTGGCATAGGATTTGGAAAACCAGGGATATGAGACCGATTCATAGGAGCATACCTGGCATTCATTCTTGCAGTGGAACACATCTTGTAACTTCATCAAGCTACTGGTCTTCTAGCAGTGGAGTCACCTTCTAATTTATTCTTTGATGTGTGGAGTCGCCAAGGTAGTTTTGCAGCCTCAAAGATGTCTGAGCTCCTGCTACCTTCAGAAGTTCAACCATTGATTTCGGGAATGAATAGACTTTAGGCTCCCGGCAGACGCACCAAAATGTTATCACAAAATCACTACTGAGGGCTGCAACCAAGCAAGATTTCATGTAACTCTTTCAACCAGACTTTAGATCAAAGATTAGCCTCTTTGATCAGAGAGGGCTCTCTCACAAACTCTTGATAAAAATCCTTCACTACAACAGATGGCTAACTCTTTACTTATTCATGAAAACAAAAGCTGGTTGGAAACATATCAAACTGGTTCTCATTGGGCTATGGAGTCTCATATACTAAGTAAACAGGAAAAACATAGTCATTTCATGGAAGTCAAGGCTCTTTGCATTACATGTCAAACATACTCAATCAAAACCACAGCTTGCCAAACACACAGGAAGTCAGAGCATAAGATTATGAATTCTGAGTGATTGTGTTACAACAAGGCTGTAAAAGAACATAAAATATAAAACACCATCATTATATTTGAACACAATAATCCATCGAGAATCTTGAGAAGAAATCAACACTGTTTTACTATTACTGTAACAAGTCTTACAATGGCCCAAATAACTCTGTTTTGTATAAAATGTCCAACCCTTTCTACATCCTACATTGATCCATATATAGGCAAGCAAACTTAACCACCTCGAGCTTCCTCCTCCAGCATGAGGGGAGCCTCGAAGGTGGCTATTGACTATCCCTATCTAGTGCATAACTAACTTATTAATTACATAATGGCTAAACTGAAATTACAAATAGTTTTCATTTAATCAAAATCCACAATCTTTGCTCCTCGTAGCATGATGCTCTTCTGGCTCTTGACACATGTCCTTTTTCTGCTTGGGTTAAGATGGCTGAGCTACAGATGCAATGAATGCTGACTTTGGATGCTTGAAAGCGTTGATGGCTCATTAATTGACCAAAAGATGTGTTCCTATTTTAACGGTTTCTGTCTCCCAACATTCTCCGAAAGTTCAGCAATATGTCTCAGCTCTTTTAATAACCCCAAGTATGAAATGCTGCCATGTTTTTGATGTGCTGTAAGTGATATTAATAGACAGGTTTTTCTCTTCCTCAACTCCCGCTCACAGTATCACACTAGCTGCTCTGCGCTTTAAAATCATCACCTACAACAGTTTCGTAGCGCGCTACGAAACTGCTGTGTGATTTCAAAAACACAGTCTTCTCCCTGCCTGTAAATGAGTATGGTTAATAGCCTCAACCTTTCTTTAGGGTTCATTTACTCTTCCTTTAGTGCAGTCTCACAGCCACACTCTGTACTGTCTTCATTTTTTGCCTTCATGGATCTGTTCTCTGTAATCTCCATCTTTCTTTCAAAAGAGAGGGTTATTATTGACAAGATTTTCCTTTGGCTAGTGCTTAAACACAATGAAGACATTACTATCAAAACAAACCGAAAGCAGAAATAAAATTTATCATAGAAAATTCTACTTCATGCACAGGCATCATCTTGAAAAGTTGACCAGCCAATGTTCTTAGCAACAAAACACGAGCTCAAATGCTGAGGGTCCCCTGTATTTCTTAGATCCATCCATGGTGCTATAGCTGGTCTCATACTATCATAATGAATGGCAGTATCCACCAGAATGGAATGGTTTAAAGCGGTAGGCATAAAACCTCTGACATAAGAGCTATTCGGAGGCATTAAATAAAAATTAAAAACAAGTCTGCTACCAAAAGACTTGTTGTTTCCAAACTGAACGCTATTGGCATAGGATCCATGTATCCCCAAAACTTCTAACACTGGCATAATTGTCTCTGTTGGAGGAAACCTGTGTTGAATGTTGGAATCGACGTCCATCCAAGGCTGCAAAAGGTCTTGTGAAGGATAACCGCCATTGATTGATGGATAAAACAGAGGAGAAACCTCATGTTGAAAAACTGGTAGATGATATCTAGCAACCTTTGGATACAAGAGTTCTCAATATCCTTCCAATACATGTCACTGTCTAGCTGGCTGGAGCATATCTGTGCTTGAGCTGTTTTGCGAATAACCGTTTGTATATCACTTTCTTGCCCAACTCTCGGAGACTCAGGTTGTGGAAGTATGAATCTCGCTCTATCAGCTCTTCTTGCATTTGAAATTTGTTTCCATTCGTGAGTAACTCTGACGAAGACATCACTGCATTTAGACCATATTTGGTTGCGGCCATGCCATAAATGTTTTCATTTTCTTCTCTCGGCCTTTTCTTATGCACTCCTTAACCCATACAAAGCAGGCTCTGACTTCATTATTTTGTTCATAGTTTGGGCCGAAAGAGGCGGCTTTGAAACAAGAAAGCAATTACCAAATGCAGAATGTAAATTGCAAACAAAATCGATTGCAATCATAACACCAGTGGGTGATGAATAAATAAACATATTATCTGTTGTAGAGTCTAAGAATTTAGCTCTCGTACACCGTTCACGGTCATGAGGATCCGATCTATCATGATACCGATTATGTGGACGCATATAGATCAACCAAATGGCCAAACCTATCTCCTTCAGCGCCATCTGTATAATCACTTATGTTGGTGCCAAACAAACGACCTGAAATTTCGGCTCTTATTAAAAAGTGCATTATGTCCACTTTATGACCACCGCAACCTTTGCTTGTACAACCTTCTCTTCAGAAAAACTCTCTTCATTTTCTCCAGTAAGCGAATAAAATTCATCATCTTGTGTTGGCGGTTTATGTTCAGGCCGTCAATCCTCAAAACCCTTGAGTAGCTCAACTTTAATATCCCTCAGTTTCATGCCAAACTTGCTGAATCATTGCAGATATATATATAACGCTTTGAGTTACTTGAATTGCGTCTGCAGAGTGAGGAATTGTTGGTATTTCCCATCAAGGCCCCTCGTGACAATGCCATCAACAACGGGAGACTTTCTGGCCTCTGCATTAGCATTGTCAGGCCCAAGTTTAAATACCTTAACATCTGTTCCCCCAGTGGGCATGAATTATTCATATCTGTATGACCCTTCTCTTCGTACATTTCTAACATCTTGACAAAACTCACATGAATGATTTCCAACCTTTTGAAGTAGCTTTTTCATTCCTCCACCAGCAGAACTTGGGTAGTAAATCATAACACTGTGATCATCTCCATGAACTGGTTTTTCCACAAAAGGCTTCATAATTCACTTTCCATGGACTTGAACAAAATCCCTTGCTCCACAAAGTAGTCCAACTCTTGATAGGGGTAATCCCTGTTCACAAGTGCATAACTTGGAGTGTGAATGCCAAATTTTTGAAGGCGCTCATATACCTTTCGACGATCATGGAGAAGATGTTAAGGTCTAAGCTCATTCACAAGGAAAGGCTTTCAAAGAGTAGCATAAGCTTCAACTTTCTCAAAAGGGTAGCTGGTTTAATAAAAAGCAATCACAAATTGGCCACTTCATCGTTGTTTCTTCAAGAATGATGATGTCTCCAAATATTATGATCTCAAATTCACCAAATGCCCTCAGCCAATCAAGGATGTGCTTCTTGGCAGCAGAAGGAACCTTCTTTTCCATTACGCATACTCCAACTGCGATTCTGGAGGGGGAATCACCGACATCCATCCCCATATTTCGCAATTCCAAAGATTTGAAACAACAACTTGACTCCTATGTTGTTTATGTAGCTGGTATAAAGGAATGTTACTGTGCGATGCTCTTTGGCCACCGTGTTTGATTTGGCTTTGGTTGTGGTGGGCCCTCTCGCATATATGAGTATGTGCAGCCTCTCAAATCCCTGAATTAGTGTTTGGAACTTTCTTGAAGATCTTTGGTATTTTAGTTGTGTCAAAATGAGCTGCAACATATGGCTCCAATTAGGGACAACACTTTGGGCGCAAAGTGCTGAGAACTGTAGATCAATGACTTTTCTTGGACATGGAGTCCAAAATTCTAAAAACCCTGAAATCTGAGAAACTGAAACCTGACATTCTTAAAATCTGAAACCTCTGCAAACTTATTTCCGACTGGGACAGTCACCCTTGCTTTCTTGGACACAGCTAATTCATCTGCAGAGGGAACGATCTTCTCCATGTAACACAAAATACTCTTATGTTGCAGAACTGTCAATGTCAGACACTCAAAGGCCAGCATTTGTCTGCAATAACTCTGCAGATGAGAATGCACTGGACTAATTTCAATTCCTCGGAAATATTGCAATGGGACTGCTAGATAAAGAAATGGGATAAGATAGACATCTGCCATACTCAACATATCTTTGACAATTATCATCGTCCTCAGAAAGATCTGTAGACTGGGACTAGGTGGCCAAGCATTAGGATTCTGCTCTACCCAAATTTTATGTTTGCAATATTATTTAATTAAGAGATTACAACTGACATCATCTAGAATGAAACTCCTTTTTGACATTTTTGTAAAACATACTCTGTTTCCATTATTCTGCCTGTGGTGCAAAGCCCTTGAATCAAGGCATTAAGAGAAACACTGCCTGCCACATGGCCCTCTTATTTTTTATTAAGTGATGCAGCTCCAGAGTTTTGTTGATAGCACCATTACCGCATTGATAATTAATGAGCATGTAATAGGTGTAATCGCTTAGGAACTTCATTTCTTTTAACAGCAATGTTGCTTGTTGTAATACTTTAACACCTGTTTTGCAAAATCCATAGATCAGAGCATTGTATGCAACAACACCAGAGTTATATCCTTTAGTCAGCATTAGACCTTTAAGCACATCAACCTCATCCACAGCAGTTGTAGCCAGTGTACAATAGGCATGCTAGGATTTGGGCCTCCACTGAAAACTCGAGCAAATCCTCAATTTCGTAGCACGCTACGAAACCACTTAAACAGGTAGCGCTGCGAAACTGCTAAAAACGAATTCAAGCGCTGCAAAAACACCCAGTCTTTAAGCTAGGCTAAAAAAATTTTGGCAACAGTATTTTCAGTGATAACAGAAGGTATTGCAGTGAATGAGGCGTAAGCTGGGTTGGTGAATTCTCTGAGTGACTTCTCTTGAACATATCGGCAACACTAACAATGGATTGGTAGCATTAACCCCAAAAATGGATGTTACAGAGGACCAATGGTGATATGACTAGTGAATAGAATAACCCAACCCGACTTAATCATGGTGATGGAGTGAAAGTGTCATGTTCAAGAGTGACCTGCTACCAGTAAAGTTCTTCAAGTTTTCTTCCCAATTTTTCCCCAGTCATTTCTGACCAGTACCTCTTTATTTTTTTCAAGCTTGAGGAGGATAACATATGCTTGTTCTATAATTTTCCCTTCGGGAAAACCTGTCGCTATGTTTTAGTAGGCCTAGCGACAGTGAAACTCACTCTTGTCTGTAATGGAAAATTTCATCGCTATTGTTTTAACGAGTTTAACGACAAAGATAACTCGGTCCTTTTCAGTTTTAGAGATTCTAAAAAGAGACGAAAAGGAAACTCCAGTAATCCTTTTTCGTGGTATAATCCCTTAAGTCTGAAAAGTATAAAATAATACGAAAGGGATGACTTTTCCAATCACTTTAATGAGCCAAAAAATACAAGCACTCGGTCTTTTTATGTAATGATCCCTCAAGTCCAAAAAGATTAAAATATAGAGGAGGGATGGCACTTCAAATCACTTTAACAAGCTGGAGAGGCCAATTGCTTGGTAATCTTTTTATATTTTACGAGTCTAAAATGAGCTTAAAAGAGACTCGTCTTTGAGGAACGAGTGATATTTTCAAGTAGCAGCTAGTTCCATGAAAGGTTGGAACTTTTCAATCACGACATTGTAAAGAACATGGCTAATAGAATCACTCGTCGCAATTGTTCCTCAAAAGGGTAAACAATCAAGTGGAGGCGGATGATCAGCTAAAAAGTGGAGGTGATGGTAAGAACATGACCAAGGCTCAAAATCTTATAGTAATGTGATCACAAAAGTTATTTACCGAAAGTGGGTTCATTTTTTAATGAGCTTTAACTCTGGGGGAACATATGCTCATAACTAGGTTTATTTTTTAACGAGCTTGAACTTTACGAAAACATTTCTCATGCGAGTTGTATAATAAGGATGTCTCTCATAAGTAGGTTCACTTTTTAGGGAGCTTGCCCCATGCGCAACTTTGCTCCGGAGCCTTTTATATGTAAGCTAGGAATGACCAACTACTGTCCTAGAGGTTAAAGAACTATTGAGTTTAGGTAGGATAGCTTCTTGACAGGAAACCTTTCCTTTACTTTTTCATTTTCGTCGGTCTCGGCAAAGGTGAATGCTTGACTAGAACAATCACCTAACTTAAGCAGTTGAAGTTAGAAAAAACTACGGGGTTAGAGTTACGTTGGTCACTTTTCACTTGCGTAGAAAAGGTTTGCAGCCCCTAAGTATAAAGAGAAGTAGAGTTTCCAGGTTACCATATGGAAGTTCTTACATTAAAGCAAGGTCGGTTCATCTGCATTTGCAGACAAAACACTTCCTTGGCTCTATCCATCGAAATAAACAAAGGTGAATGGTGGGAGGTTCCACTCACATAACGTTTGACAAGGGAATCATTTTCTAGTCTAATCCCATTTTCCTAAATGGAAAGGTGTGTCAGACTAGTCATATATCCTACGTAGAAACCTACCTTATATCAGTTGTTTTCTTGTCGAAGCATACCAAGGCGCATGCCCCTTGGGTTTAGTCACATTCACCAAATCACTCACGCTGATCAGGTGGACGGACTGGAGGTTGATAAGACATTCCTTATGCAAAAAGACCAGTTAGGGATGGCATTTGACTAGTAGCCATGTTTGAACTGGGGAATGAAAGCTAGTCAACAAGCTAGACCATTCTGCCTTCATACGGGAAACACATCACTCGAAAGAGTGAGGAAACAATAGCTCCCATGCTATAAATGTAGTCACGCCCAAGGAGTAGATTGTAATCTAGAGGCCCTTGGACTACCATCACATTTAGATGAACAGTTTTCCTTCTCAAAGTTATAGGAAAATTTGGAAGGATCCCTAACGGTTGATTGGTTCCTTTGTTGAAGCCTGACAGATTTCGAATCTTAGGCAGAAACGATGGCGAACCATGCGCTTTCCAAGCAGTTGAGGAAAGGATACTCACAAAAGCCCCTTCATCTATGATAGTACTAGCCATGATCATTCTGTAAGCTTGTACTATGATTCAGAATGGTACATTAGATGGTAGGCGGGGTCTCCCTAGTAGATTCCAATCGAAGGAAATGACTAGATTGCTTGGAGGAGGGACCGAATAAACGGCCTAATGAATCTCTGATGAACTTGCTTCTTGTGGTAAAGGAACAGGTAGATTTCCCCCATGTTCATCAGATTTTGTGTTAATAAAATGAATTTGAACAGTGTCATTCTCATTCTCTTTGGTGACTGTATCATCTGAAGGTGGACCTTCTAAAGACAAGACTGGGTCGGCTGCTGTCTCAACCTATTGAATTTGGTCTGGTGTGGACTCAGAGGGTTTATCTTCAATGATAGGTGCTTCGACCGACAATAAAGGTGTGTCAGTTGGATTTTCAACTAGCGATGGACTCAACAAGAGTTTCTTATATCCAGGAGGAAGTCGTAGTGGTCAAGCAGGATGGTTATCCAAGACTCTTTTAGCTTCGTCTAGGAAAGGACAACGGTGGAGGGCATGATCGCCTTCACACAATCTACAAGGAAATTTAGATCTTCCTTTCTATCCATTGACTTGATTTTCACTAGTTGATGGTGTGCTCTCAACATGATTGTCAGAGGTTGAAGACACTGGATTGTGCAAGTGGGTAGACCAGTCCCTTAAGATCTGTGGAATGCAAGGAAAATCTTGATGATAGTGGTCTCCTTTGCAAATGACACATGGAGATTTAGGGTTCATGGTGCAGTGTGTGGATTTTTACCAGACGATGCATGGTTACCCCCTTTTTCCATTGGCTTCTTCTTCTTCTTCTCCTTCCCTTTCCTCTTCTTCTTAGTTACTTGGTTTTTACCATGACTAGCTTCACCAAGCGAAGAGGAAGAAGGAGAGGGAGAAACAAATGAAGTAGAAGGTGGGGGAGTGACTTTAGTATCATCTAGTTTCTAATTTGATTGCTGAGGAATTACAATGTTTTGAATGATAGAGGTCGAGAAAATCCATATTGGCAGGCCAATTGTCAGTCCTGGAAGGGATAATGTAACCATATGTGGAGCACCAACATCTCCCCAAGAAGAGAAAGGACTAGGATTCCCCCCAAGGGGAATCCTTGATTGGTGGACTCCATTTTCTCAACCTAAGAACAATGAGGGAACAATGATGTTATTCCAATTAAAATAAAATTTATGATGCTTTGACACAACTTGCTTTTTCAATTTGAAAGAGTTGAGAAAAAGCTAAAGATGACTCTGGTCGCCTTCGATTTTTAATGAGCCTGAAGTGACAAGTGCTCAGATGGACCTTTTCTTTTAAGGAGTCTGAAAAGGAACGAAAGTGACTACTCTGGAAATCTAGATAGAGGGATTACCAAACCAATCCCAAAACTATAGAATAATTTTTACGTACGGCAGTCAATCTTCCCGAATGTTGTGTTCAGTGCATTGCTATCAATAGGTTGATAGACACGGCTTCCTAAGGATAAAGGATATAGCCTATTGTGGTCTCCCAATATATACTCGACGGTACATGGGAGCACAAGTCTGTACTAGCACTTATCGTATCAAGGAGGAGGAATCACCCAACCTACAATGAAAACAATAGTTACCAGGCTTTATGACGCTCGAATACATCTTTAGCCTAGACTTCTAGACGTTGTGTGTTAGGTTCCAAAGTGTTTCTATGTTCATTGAAGTTTATTTTACAGTTGATCTTTCTTCAGAAGTTTTCCTTTAAGGTTCACCATGTGATGTATATATACAATTCCTAAATATGCAATCTAAGATGATAAACAATCATTTACTTTCTTTTAGCAATGAAAATCCTAGCTACTACGGAAAGAGAAGCAAAATTCTTTAAACATAGATCAGAGAGCACACACTAAGATGCACTATCCTAAATCAATGTCCGCATGCAGTCTAAATGCAAATGCACATGCATGTATTTGTTTTTTCAGTTTCCTTAATGTGAGAATGACAAAAATAAAACTAAGTACAGATCTAAACTATCATTCCTCAAAGTGACACTTTAACAATTTCTTTTAAAAACGAAAGGAAGATTTCGATGACACTTTCAATTTCGACTTGAAAAATGTTCTTGACACTTCAAAGAATTGATGATCCAAATCAAATACAATGGAAAAGTGTAATTGACTATCTAAAAGAGGAAGACTTTATGACACTCTTCTCTTTGACTGAAAACGACACTTACGACACTTTCAAATCAAAAGACGATAGTTCGATTAAGCTACTTTTTGCAAAGGAGAACTGTAAATGATGAAAAATACATTAAAAAACATTCACAATTCCTTTATCAACGGAGGCTGAATAATGCAAAGGAAGAAGTTTCAATAGTGATATACTGATCATAGACAGCAAAACTACTAAATAGAGCTAAAAACAATGAAGAAAAAACTGAAATCTGGAGGCAGAAACAGTCTCACTCAATCATCGCACCTGTAACGCAGGGAAACAGGGATGCATCTCACCTGCAACACACGGGAGGTTCGATGCATCCAGGTTGGCAATGAGAGACAGTGCGATGGTCCAGGTATGAGACTGAGCTTGGTTTTCACTCACAGTTTGTAGCTAAGTTCAGGGATTTAAGCTGAGCTAATGATAGACAATAAACATAAAGTATAGAGGCTGATCTAATGAGGTTATTTGAGCTACCACCAGGGCACTTAGGATGTTTGCAAGTCAAATGTTCAGTTCATAAACTAACCCAGAGACTGACTGAAGCAGTGTTGATCTACTTTGCAGTTGCATAGCAAAAGCAGTTCGAAGGCTAGCTAACTTAACTTCAGGCTCCGTCTATAGTTTATAAAGCAAAAAACAGTAACTAACAATCAAACTATTTGTTCCCCAATGGAGTTGCCATTTTTTTATCGGGAAAACTAGTGTCCATTCAGAGCTGCTAGTCCCACTAAGACAAGTAGCTATCTTAGAAACAAACAAACTAAAGTTAATTTTGTTTTCCTTTATGAGAGATAGATGAGAGAGAAGCAGAGAGTACCAACCTCAGTCTTTCGCTTGGCTCCTTGCTTGTTTCCTCCCTCCTTTGACAGAGCTTTGCCACTCTTTCCTCACTTGTCCCGCTTCAAAGAACACCTGTAGAGTCAAAGCAGCATAATACCATCAAAGCATAGAGATCTATAACCATAAACAATATAGGATCAGATGTATATTAACCATACAAATGCATACACCAATACAAGATTCAAAAATATACAAGAATATGGAGGAAAACTCAAATAGCTTTATTGATAGAAGTAGTAGAAGAGAGGATTACAACCCAGTGGTCTGACCCAGTGCCATCCTCCCAGCATGAAAGCCCTCTTCACCTCATGAAAAGCTAGATCGCCCAACCATACAATGTTTCACAGAGAAACCAATAGCACTTCCTTAGACAAATACAAAATTCCACCCTTTGGATCTCTAAGATGAGGGATCCATATATAGATATTTGCAGGTGGGTGATTTAGCTTCTGGGATTTTGATTAGTATCATGTCTCAGATAGTTCTTGGTTCCACTTGGAGATTTCATGATCTCTTACTCATCCTTGGGCAAATTCAGAGAGGCAAGTGTCAAATGAGCAGTTTCTAGAAGATTCTCTGGGTTTCCACCTAGAAAAATACCTTTGTCATTTGTCTGCTCTCGCTCATCACACCCTACAAAAGGGATTTTCAGTATGCATTGCACCCTTTGCATGTGATAGGTGAGATGCATCGCATCCTCAGCATGGAGCAGTCTGTATGGTCCAGTTTTGACCAGTTCTGAGCAATTTTTCAAGGAGAACTTCTGGGAAATGATGTAATTATTTGACCTTGTTCCTTTAGGGTATGAAACAACATTTTTAGGGGCTTAGAAGCCCTTGGTTTATGGACATATGTGATTGGGGTTGCAGTGCCCAAATATGTCTATAACAGTCTCGAAGTGTCAGATGTTTCAATCATCCTCCAGAGTTGTGAGGACCCTAAGTGATTCTTCCAACATGCTGGTGCAATCTCATACTGCACCTCTGATTTCCTCCAATCCCGTTGTGATAGCGCTAGTGCGTTGTTCTCTGACTTCTGGGGGTGTGGATGGCTGAACCTTTAACCGCGGCTCGACAATCTGAAGATTCAGCTCTAGCTGAACCTTTGTCATTTCCTCCTTGGCCTCGTGGACCCCTGCTACTAACCTATGGATCCAAGCCTCTGCGGGTATATCTAGTGGGATGGCCAACTCTAGGATGCTTTTGCATGCGTCGTCAATCACTTGTACCAGCTGCTGACTTTGCTACACCAATTCGTCCTGATGCAAGCTTAGTCGTTCCATATTTATCTTCTGCTCACTGAGGAGTTGGAGCGCGTGACTCTCCCTAGCTCGCAGCTCTGCAGTTATCCCATCCTGTAACACATATAATGTCTCGTGTGAGAGGGCAGCTAGATTAACACCAATACCTTTCAGTGTGCTGACTGAAGACCTGTCAGCCTCATTTGATGTCACTAGTGCCCCTTCCAACAACAATATTGTGTTTGTCATCTGCGTGCCCAACATCTGCTCTGCTACCATGGATCCCACTGCGAGGTTAGTCGAAAGGGTACCAACCTAAGGGGGGCGCACCTATAATTCCTAAAACTAGGCTTTGAGGGCCCCCAACACAATCTAATTCTCTTACATGAAATCTTGGAGAGCCTCATTGGTGACATCACGCACCATCTCGTCAATGTCATGCAAATGAACCTTGGTTAGGGTGATCGGGTTAATGGACAATTTTGAGGCCTTGACCTTCTTCCGCGACCCTGCCTGTTCTGCTGGGTGTTGATGCTTCAACTGTGTTGACGTGGTTGGTGGGTCCACACCTCCTTCTTCTGTTTCTACTTTCTCTACTTCTTGCCCCTACGAAGGCGTTTTTTGGCCCTCGCCTGCCTTCGCGGATGCTTCCTTTGTTGTTGCTGCTGCTACTACATTTTCCTGCCTAGCTAGTCTTTGTGTCTTGTCCCATGTTGCCCATACTTTTGCTTCTACTATTTCCTTCCTTTATTTTTCGGCCAACTGGGTGATGCACAACTTGGCCTCGTATTTCTTCCTTTTTGCTGCTAATTTCTCGAGTTCTGCAATGTTTGGGGTGCGCTATTCCGGTTTCCATGCCTCTAGGACACTGAAAATGGTGTCGTTAGTGGCTACAAAGGGTAGCTTTATCGACAATTTAGTTAGGTCCTTACGTGCCCTGATATATATGTTATGCATGTCTACCTTATATTTTACAAAACTCTAGAAACTATTGTAAGTTGTGGGTGACAACCGCAGCTTACGGTTGATCCACATTTTGAGGTTCATATCCATGAACACCAAAAAGGTCTTTCTTTCGCGTACCCTTTTAACATCCTTCGTGCCCCAGACCCAAGCGTACTTCGCAGCCTCCAGTAAATCTTTGTCAATTATGGGGAATTGACTATCCTCTGGCAGTTCCCCAGCTACGAGCACTATGGACAACAATAACCATGCATAGTGAAACGTTCCACCCTGTTCCTGGGCTTTGCAGAAATTTTCTAAAAATTCTGTGCAGAGGAATTCGGACCTGTTAAACTGGACCCCCTCTGCGCACTGTTCAGCTAGTGCGACCACTAGCGCAGGTACATTGTCTGCGCGACACTTGTGCATAACATTTCCTACCAGGATTTGGGTTTCCATGCGTATTGCTTTTCCCTTGATGCTGGAGATGGTGTAGCCCATCTTCTTATTTTCCAGCATGTACTTTGTCTTCATGGCCTCCGCGAGGCCCAAATCACTACCCTTCCCTTTTGATATAGTTGCATGGTTCTTTCCTTTGCATGGAAGCCAGGAAATGTGATAAATCAAGTCTATCATGATGGGGATGGGCTCCTCCAGCCATAAATACCCATCATGCACCAGGAAGAGCAGCTTCCTCATGAAAAAAATGGTTATTGGGGTGTTGTGGAAATGCAACACCCATAGTAGGCTCAACAGGCTGACATTTTCCACTCCACGCAACCATTTCCATGGCTCTAATGTTGTCAACCCCCCCGGGTGTTCTATTTCATGAGGTTTCCGGTCTCAAGGTGAGGGAACTTCTTATGGTCAACAAGGTCCCAATCTTTGAATTTCATGCTCATAACGTGGCCCAAGTGCATGCCTTCAAACATAATGCCATCTGGGAGGAGCGGGGTCTGGAGCTAGCTCTTGGTCTCGTCCAGGTCCTTGGGCAATTTAGCCTTCCCTTTTCGCGGGGGGACATATGCGGGAATTTTTGTCACAGAGTGCGTAGGTTGATTATCCACCTCCATGCCTTCATCTTCTAATTTTGTAATGATAAGGGCCTGCAGACCTTCGTCTTCTTCTTCTTCTGTTTCTATAGTGACGATTTTCCCCTTCTCCTCCATCGACAGTTTGTTGCACAGTAGGTTCCGTGGGGACACTCGTACGAGAGCCATTGATTGTTTGTCCTTCTTAGGTCTTCGTGTGTGTGGTGATTTTGGGATTTTTGCCACAATCGTGGAACCTTCTAGAACATCCCCCACAGTTGAGTCATGTGCAGCCTCCTCGGTAGTCACTTTTGTTATGTCCATAACATCCTAGGAAGTTGCCATCATATTTGTCTGGAAATCTAACACTCGCGAACTTGGGGGCTTAATCAACGCTCAGCACACAGCACTCAGGGCTTTGCTCAATCGCTTAATTCAAAAATGGCTAAGTGTTGTTTACTGCGTAGCTCTTTGTATTTTATAGTGCTTTTTGAATTTGAATTCGACCGTTCCCCCCAATTCTAGTTCATTAATGCTTTCTTGGTGGTAGATTTTTCCAAATCTTGCCCATAAATCGCATCTTAAATGTCTGCCACCCACTCCATTTGGCCTTAATTAAGGCATCCCATAGTGAATAGTGACTTTAATGGTCACTTTCTGGCCAACCTGCATGGCAACGTAGCCCCAGTGTGCGGTTGTGGACCTTGTGACTCTTTGCTCCTACGCGCATATCCCATATCATGTAGCTCCTAGGCAGAATATTTTATAGTGCTGGGCTACCTTCCAACTGCTTGGAGTGCTAAGACTGTCCTTCCCTCGGCTATTTAGGTGGTCGCACCCCCATGAAAATTTTCATCCGACCATTCATCATCTTTCCTGGAGAATCTCTACCTTTTACTATTATGGTTGGTATCATGCACTTTATTACTTGCAACACGCTACCTTGGTCAGTATGTTTAGCAATATGTGGTCCAAGCCAAGGCATGAGACTGATCAATTCATGGCAATAGGCCTTAACCCTGTCATTGTGATTGCATGCACCATGCCTTACCATTCTGGTCTTTCTGCCAAGAAAGCCTTTCTTTAATATGTCCTCCATCTTCTTGACCTCCACGTCCATTAGAGTAATTTTCTTCCTTAACCGTACCCTTTCTTCTTCAAGTGTTTGGAGTCTAGTTTTTCCTTGGTGCATTTATTCCTCAAGTCCCATGCGTTCTATTTCTTGCAGCTGTGTGATCTCTTCTTTCTGAGCTTCGCGAACCCTCGTATCTACTGGTACTACTATGCACGAACTAGGCTTTGCATGCTTCATAGGGATTACAACATTCACTTCATACTTCAGCATCGGAAGCGCCCGCATGGTCAAGGTTTTACACATGGTCCTATAAGCCCAAAGGACCACTGGTACGCACAGGTCCCAGTTAGTTCATTTCACATGGTGGACCATGTTTAGTGCTTTGCATACTTTTTCAAAAGATTCTGCATGAATATTCCTCTGTGTGATTGGTTTTGTCATACTCCCTAGTCCCAACTGGAGGGGTCGTTCACGCCATTTTCTTTCCTACTCCAACATGTCGGTTGTGTTTCCTCTCATGAGGACGGTATGCATTTGTTCAGGTTTCGCACCATATTCCTGTACCCATCTAGAAAGGTGGGCGCGCGGGCTGTTTCATCTGTCAAACTTGATTTCCATCTGCATTTGAGGCTTTACAAACTGCATGCACATCATCTTTATGCACTCACGCCAGTCCTCAAGACTTCTTTGATGCGTACCCCACCATCTTGCGGGCGTAGTGCACAGTACCCATTTCAAAGCATCAAAACGTTGTTGCTCCAGTACTTCTTTTTCAAAATTGTTTAGGAAATCATCCACCTCACTCAACCCATCATACATAGGAAAATCTCTTACCTATGTTGCCACGTCGTGCAGTGACCTTTGCATCATGTTACAGTTGAGCATGGTTACCTCGTGTAACTGGTTCTACCATTGTTCTATTTCCTCGTCCGAATCTGAGGTGCAAGAGGTTTCACGCTCCCACAAGATCCTGCCATCTATGGTTGGATTTATCTAGTCCTACTCCCACATGGTTATATTGTAGTTATAGTTTAGATCATCATCGCTATCAGAGTTGCGCAATGGCTTTGTGTAGCGCGATCCTTTTGTAAGGTCTAAAGTTACCACTACGCACAGTGACTTTTTTCTCAAAAATCATCTTGTGCTTCTTTATATTTATCACTCCATTCATGTCAGTGGCCCCATCTATTCTCAGTAGCGCAGGATAGGGATTGTTGTCATCAACAACCTCTATCACTTTGAAATCTGCTAGCACGCTCACACCTTCGATATCTACCATTATTCCGTGCAATATTCCCATAGGTAGGATCTTTTGTTGATTTGCCACTCGCAATTGAATAGGAGACCGTTACAGCGCAGGCCTGCCCATGCGCTCCCACGTTTACGTTGGCAGGACGTTTTCATCTGATCCTAGATCCAAAATCACTTGATCCATTTCATATTCCCCATTCGGGCAGTCAATCTCATCTCTCTTCCTGTTCATGTTGTGTGCTTCCCGAGCTTCCGTACTACACACGGTTCTCCTGGCGTGGTTCCAACACATCTATTGATGAGTTATTGTAGCCCCTTCACAGCTTTGTTGTTCCACAACAACTTCATGCATGTCTCCAAAAAGGCAGTGAGCATTGATGGGTCCATTTCCAGTTCTAGTTTGTCTTTACTTCCTGAAGTGGAGGCATCCGCGAAGCTCTTCTTAGCTTCCATGAATGTCTCCTTAGCGCACTCTAAATCAAATTTTGGTTCCTTTTTTGGAGCCTTGTGAACCTAGGAACTCTCTTTAGGTTGCTTTTCTTTTTCATCTCCTTTCATGATACCACTCGGAGCATGATATTTACATTTGGGTCTTCCTCTTGCAGCTCAGACCTCATCATTTGCAGGTTCTAAGTTAGGGGAGGTTGGAGTGCTCCTTTATCGCACAACCTCGCTATTAGCGTGGGACAATCCTCTGTCTCATGATAAAAATGGGTACAATATAAGCATGATGGTCTCGTTGGATTTTTACAATCATGGGCATAATGACCTGGCCCTCCACAATTGTAACATATCAACTATCTGTGACCTCTTCCTAGTCCCATTCCACCTCGACCTAATCCACGCCTCTTAAATCCAGTGTGTGCCATCCATGAATTTTGATCGAGGGCCCATGTTTTGGTCTAAAATCTATAGGTAGGAGTCTAATCCATCATCAATTCATAACTTCTACAAGTATGCTCATCGTGGCCTACTAACCTGTAGAAATTATAGAACAACTGCTAGGAATTTTGTGTATACTACTATAATACATGGCAGTTATCTGTAGCATGCTTGCCTCCTATTTGAAAAATCGTGCACCATAATGTAGGCACTACGCTTGGTCCTGCTTGTGCCTCCAGTCTCAATAGCATTGGTCCTCCTCCCGCTAGGTAGTTCACGAAGACTGGACAATGGTCCTTGACATGTCCCTGGCCTTAGCACTTCATGCACCATACCTCCTTGTGCGCTTCTAGGTGAGCTGTCCTATCTTGTTTCAAACTCTGCATGTTAAGGCACAAGTTTTTCAACAACGCGTGGATCTGTTGAACTCCTACGTTAAGATATTGTATCGAGGTCTTGTGTAGTTTCATTTCAATCTCCAAGGCCATGGCCTGAGTGGTTAGCTTATGTTGTGACAACGTGTTCCTTATATGCGACATGAGTGATGATACAAACCATGTGCAGTGTTGCCCATCCGTCAAGGTCATATTGGCTTCACGGATTGTACACTTCAATCCCTAATCCATCTCCCAGGGGGTCTCCCCTAGAATCATCACAATTTCCTTAAATCCAATGATCCACTGTGTCTCTTATTTTGGCTTGCGAAAGTCCTAGTTTAACGCAGCTTGGATATCCATGATCCTTGCATTCGAATTGTCATTGGAATGCTTAATGTACCAAGTCAGTGAGCGATCCTATAGAGTGCCGACTAGCATTGATTTCTTTATATTATCATCCGTGACTCCCTTCGCTTCCCATACAACCCTTACCATGAACCAAAACTAGTCTGGATCTTCATTCCCTACTCCTTTGACAACCGGCAACTTTATCGCACTTGCCATATTGAACTGTGGTGGTGGGGGATGTGGTGTGTACAAAGATAGGGGTGAAGATGGTGAAACTGGTGGTGGTGTAGGTGGGAGTGGTATGCGTGGAATTTGCTACTTTATCAAACTGATCGCACTGCTTGGTGAAACCTTCACGAGCTCTTCCTCGCTTTCTTGCAAAGGTGAAATCAAGGGGCTAGTTTCTAGTTCTGCACTAGCTTCATTTCTGTAGATCCTCCCACTTCGTGTAGCCCCAAACATCAATTTATTCACATAACCTGCTTTTCACATAGTAGAATTTTAATCCAAGTGTTCAAAGATTTAACGTACTTACCTCGTGGTCCTTTGAGGAAGCGTCGTTCTGCCTTGCTATAGATGACTAAAGTACCTACCACGAACTTGCTGATAAATGCTCCTATAATTGAATCGAGCAAGTGATCCACAGTGCCTGCGATCTTATCTTCCGATGCTTCTAGTATGTGCACGAGATCCGGGGTCCACAAAATAGGTTTTCTGAGCCTACACCTTCCTTGACTATATGCTAGATTTGCAATCCACTCGTACAAATCATAGGGGAAGGATGCAAAGAAAATTTCGTGGATTTCGGTATATAAGTAGCACTCTAACCACTCTACCTTTGATAATCGTGGATTCCTATTCTCCTACACCAAGAACTCGTGTATCTTTCTATTGTGACATCAGACATCTCTATGTAGATCACGATCCCGGAAATGGAACCATTTGTTGGCTTATTGGGGCCTAACCTTGGTTCAGAGTTAATTTAGCCAAAAAAATCTTGGTACTACTGGCCATTTCGGCAATAGTCCACAGAGTGCGGACTGAGGTTTCACCTGAAGTATTATGGGAGGGTGCTAGAACCAAGTTTCCGCACTGTGGAGATGTCTAATGAGGTCACGTGGTCTGCGGTTTGACCCTGCACGCAGGTTGCTTCAGACACTTTCCTGCACCTCGCAGCCTAATATACTGCCGTCTTGTAGTCCTACCTAGGGGCTGAACACCATGCTCTACGTTATTACCCAATATCTTACTCGTATTCCAATGTTAGTTGATTATCTTAGCTTACTTGTGTGCTTTAAGTTATAGTTAACAACATAAATCATTCACACAGGTGCGCGCAATAAATAACAAGTATATTTGCAAAGTTTATCAAACATGTATTAACCCAAGAACAAATACATATAATTATGACAAATCTTCTCTTTGTTAATTCCTTCTTCGGTTACAGACTCAAATTCACCCTGCACACTCAGCTGTAGGGGCGCACTCAACTGGAGGGGTCTGCGCACTCCGCTACGGACTACTAGGCATCTCTGCACTCAGCTGCAGAGCCTTCCCCTACTCTACGACCCAAAGACACACTTCACACTTCGACCTAATCACTTTTTGTTCTTCCTTCCTTCATTCCTCCCTTTTACACTTAGATCCTTCCTTTATTTAGACAATCCCATGGTTCGTGGACCATGGGTAGGTCTATCTAGCCGACATTACATTACAAAACTAGGGCGGATAATCCTATGACTCTATCATACTTTCACGCGCTGTGCCCGCAATTCGCGGAGCTTTGCAGCAAGGTTTAGTAAAAAATTGGTCTTTGAGCCCCAAAAAATGCCTTGGGGGGATTCCATTCCCAACATATTAGCCCAGCCACTCCAGCCTACCCTAGAAGAAACTAAAGTTCTGGGAGAATTGAAAAATCTATGTGTAAAGATCCCCCTTCTCCTGGCAATAAAAGATGTCCCCATTTACAATAAGTTGATAAAAGAGAAATGCTTCAAGCATCCAAGAAGAAGAAAAGGGATGCCCCTATGATTAATGTCATTGGGAAGCTATCTGACTTAATGTTGGGGTAGGTAATATGTCTGAAATATTTGGACCCTGGAAGCCCTGTAGTAGGTGTGCACATCAATGGCACCATCGTCCCACACACTCTGATTGATCTTGGGGCTGCCATTAATGTGATGACCAAGGACACCATGCTCAAGCTCAACCTCCAAGGGTCACTGAGGAAGACCACAATAGTTATACAACTTGTAGACCTTTCCACAGTCACCCTTGAGGGAATTGTGGAGGATGTGATGGTCTCCATTGACTCCTTGGAGTACCCTATAGATTTTCTAGTTCTCCGGCCTAAGTCTAAGCTTACTAGTTACCCTATCATCCTTGGGAGGCCATGGTTTGCCATAGTTGATGCTTACGTTCACTACAGAGTTGGGAATATGACCATCAAAAACAGGCATATGTCCAAACAGTTAGTCCTATACCCTCCTGCTCAACCTTCTCTAGAGCATGATTTACCTTTATGGTTGGACGAGGAGGAATAATATGAGCTTTATTCAGCCCAACTTTATGCTTTGGAAGCAACCATAGGAGGAGGATAGCAAGATGAGGATGACTTAATGTAACACCTACTCAAAAGTCCAACTCCTAGTTCATTACCATTATAAGAAGAAGTAAGGGAAACTGAGAACAATCATCCAATTAACCTATGCTTGGCAATTCCAACCCACTCCATGTCAAAACCATAGAATTTGGCCTAGAGAAAACTTTGAAAATTAATCCATCTCTTTCTGCTCTCGAAGAGAAAAATCTATGCAACATGTTGAGAAAAAACCTAGAAGCCTTCGCTTGGAGTTACAGGGAAATGAAAGGAGTACCCCCATCAGTGTGAACTCACCACATATGCATCAAAGAAGGTTGCAAGCCAGTCTGGCAACCAAAAAGGAGGATGAATCCCGCTCTTAAAGATATAGTCAAAGAAGAACTGCAAAAACTACTAGATGCAGGATTCATTTACCCTATCTCTGACAGTGAATGGGTCTCTCCTTTAGTGTTAGTTCCCAAGTAAAAAGGTAAGTGGGGGATTTGTGTTGATTACATGGAGTTGAGTTTATATGGTCAAAAATCTATCAAGAGGCCTTAGATGTTTTAAAGGGTAAGTTAACCACTGCACCAATTCTTCGAGGCCCAAACTAGGCCCTCCCTTTTCATATTCATGTTGATGCCTCACACAAAGCCATAGGAGAAACCTTACATCAGGTAGAGGAGAAATTACCCTATGCCATCTATTTTATCAGTAAGAACCTATCATAGGCTAAGCTAAATTATACTGTGACCGACAAGGAACTCTTGGTAGTTGTGCATTCATTAAACAAATTTAGGAATTACATTACATGCTACCAAACATTTGTGCATACTAACCATGTTGCAATCAAATATTTAATGAACAAACCAGATGTGAATGCTAGAATTATAAGATCGTTGCTTTCATTACAACAGTTTGATCTAACTATTGTTGATAAGCTTGGTAAGGAAAATGTTGTTGCAGACTTTCTATCTAGGATGAATCTGCATGCATGTGAAGAAGGAATGGTGGATGGCCAATTACCAGACGAGCATTTGTTTTCTATTTCAATTCTCTCCGGATGGTTTGTTGATATAGAAAACTATTTGGTATCAACACAATTCTCATCAAACTTTCCCTCCAAATAAAAGAGCAACATAGTCAGGAAAAACGCCCCCTTCACCTAGATTGGGGGAAATCTTTTCGAACTTTGCCGAGATCAAATCTTGATAAGGTGTGCAAGGGAAGAGGAAGTTTTTGACATCCTTCTGACCTGTCATGATGGGCCTTGTGGAGGTCACTTTGCAGAAAAGAGGACATCATTCAAAGTCTTACAAGCAGGCTATTATTGGCGCACTCTTCATCAGGATGTGAAAAAGTACATTAGTCAGTGTGATCAGTGCGAGAGGATGGGAAAGCCTATTCTAAGAGATGAAATGCCCCTACAACCTCAAGTGACTTTTGAGCCATTTGACAAGTGGGGCATGGACTCCATTGGGCCTGTCAACCCTCCTTCAAAGTGAAAACAATATATTATTGTGTGCACTGACTATTTGACTAAGTGTGCTGAAACCAAGGCGATTAAGTCAGCAACATAAGAGAAGGTGGTTGAGTTCCTAAGGGATAATGTATTCTACAAATTTGGGTACCCTAAAGAGCTAGTCAGAGACCAAGGTAGCCACTTTACCTCCAACGTGATTGAATAACGGCTCAGCCATCACAAAATCAAGCATATGACCTCCACTCCTTATCATCCACAAGCTAATGGGCAAGTGGAGGTGACCAACAGAGCACTGGAGGGCATATTAACCAAGGTAGCGAGTAGCAACAAGAAGGATTGGGCAAAGAGACTAGTTGAGGCCACCTAAGCCAGTAATACAACATGGAAGACCACCAGTGGATTTACACCCTATGAGCTGGTCTATGGGAAAAATACTTTGTTGTCCATTGAGTTTGAATATAACACATTGAGGATGGAAGCCAAACTATATTTGGATTTCAATCATGTATAGAAAGAAATATTGTTCCATTTGAATGGCTTGGATGAATTTAGAATGCCTGCCCTCTTACATACAAAGATAGTTCAGCTTTAGAGGAAGATCTGACAATGATGATAGACATATTAAGGAGAAGCACTTTCAACAGGGCGATTGGGCATTGTTATATGATTCTAAGTATAAAGACTTCAAGGGAAAGCTAAGGACAAGATGTCTTGGACCTTATGTGGTGGAAAGATGCCATGATATTGGTTTAGTGCAAATCAGAACTGTAAATGAAGCATCCATTCCATTTCTTGTTAATGGACAGAAATTGAAAATGCACAAGAGGCCTTTATCAAAACAAGAGTTCATTGATAATATCAATAAGACAATGATGACAGTGGAGCAAGTTCCAGCTCCTTCCTCATCAGGTCACTAAAAAAGAGAAAAAGGAATGAGGATTCAGGTGAAAAGCTCCATGAGGAGCCTGAGTCCCATCTTTGGGTCGAAAACCTCCTGAGGAAGCCCAATGATGAAAAAACTAAAAAATGAAAAAAATGAAAAGAATAAGAATATCCCTTGGTGAAAACCTTCCTTGAGGTGCCCAAGGCAAAAATATAGGGTGAAAACCTCTCTGAGGTAGCCTAGGTGTTTTTAAAAAAAAAAAAAAATAGAAAAAAGACATAATTTTTATTTGTAGGTGGGCGAGAAAGACAATCAAGGAGAAAAGATAAGATCCAAATGGAACCCTGCATCACATATATTCATCTACTCCTCTCCTTACCATGCATCCCTCCATCAATTCCATTGTTTTTTTTTCACTTCATTGCTTCAGTTTAGGCAAAGACTGTGTTTTCTACAGGATCCCCAGTATTCCTACAAGATTCCTCGAAAACCTATAGGATGGTCTTGTAGGAATTACAATGGCCCAGAAAACCTACTTGAAGCAATCTGAGGGTGAATGGTAGGTTGGTTAGGTCCCCAAAATTGATTGTACACATGATCTAACCCCTCACCTCGTTCATTACCATCATCCCTGCACAAACCATTCAAACAAAAAAAAGAGACTAGTTTCTATTGCTTATGAAAAACAAGAAAAAAAAAAAAGGAAAACAGAGGAGAGTAAGAGAAATACTTGAATGTCCCTTGCTCCACATGCACTCCTACTCCCTTTTTCCATTTATTGCAACATCCTCATAGCCCCAACCAACAACATTATTAAGAAATTCTAAGGGAGAAACAGCTACCAAACATCCTGTATGAAATCCTATAGCAACCTATCCCATAGAATATCAATCATCAGCTACAGGTCTTCACTATTGATCCGGATTTAAACAGGAACGCAATAGATTACAGAGATAACCATAAATACAGAGATGCGATAACCATAAATACAGAGATGCAGCAGAAATAATACTTCATTTCATTACTGTAAAATACTGAAATATTCTTACAAACAGAAATGGAAAGAAACCAGCTAGGGCGATGGTAGCTTATCTCTGAGGAGAGATGTGGCGGCTACATGCCTCTGAACTGTTCCGAACTGTATTACAATGAGGCTCGAAGGCCTATTTATTGTTGAGAAACAATGGAAAACCCTTCACATCCCGAAGCCTAACCCTAGAAGATGAAACGCCAAATTGTGGGCCCCGTTTGGGTAAATTGGTACATCAATTTCTCGGGGTCGTAACTTTGGCATACGATCTCCGTTTGACGCGTATGATAGCTCGTTAGAAAGATCTATCCGAGTACTACCACTTTGGGAGGCAACATGGGTCCATGGACCCATGTTGCCCCAGATTCCCCAAAAAATGTCGTTTAGGGCCTCAAAACGGCTCTGGAAGTTCAGGACCCGAAAAACTGCTAAAAATTGTAAACTGTGCTACAATTTAGGAAACTGGAAACGCTGAAAGAGACAATTGTGGGGGTCCAAATGGGATAGGTGGGTGGCCACCAACATCCACCTGGATCATTCCTCCCCCCTTAGGATGCAATGGTCCCCATTGCGTTGAGTTCCTCCATCTGCTGAACTTGTCCTGCAATCTCTGATGTGTCCAGTGATGGTGGGAAGCATGGTTGACGATGGTCCTCATTGAACATTTGGTGCAAGCGAAGGAATGGAGGAATGATGTGCTCCAAAGCATTGTTCCCCATAGCCTTGGTACTGCTATAAGGACCATGTCGGAGTGGTCTGAGCTTCTGATGGGTTCTGGTAAGGCGTTCTTTCTGTCGATGCAACCATACTTTGTTGTCCACCTGAAACTTGTGTGGTACCCATGTGGGTGAGGAGAAGTTGTTCCTGTGTTTTGTCATGACCGTATCCCTTTGCTGCTACTGCTGCGTGGAGGAACCCTTTGCAGGGGTCATGGATGTAGCAACGATCTTCCCCTTATTTTGGGAGTGAACTAGACAGATGAATTTCCTAGTTTGTGATATGAGCTTGCTGCCTTTCTTGGTAGTGATCAAAGATGTGGCAGTAGGTGGGGCTACCTCTGGTATCCTGTATAATGAATTATTCAAAGAAATAATGACAGCATGAGGCCTTGACTCATACACAACATGTCGCCTCCACAAGTATGGCTGGCCTAATAGTACATCACAAACATCCAGAGGTGTAACATCACATAATACCTCGTCTGTGAAGGGTTTGATGTTGTAGGGAAGGCGGCACTACTGGCGAACTTTGAGATCTCGTCCTTCGTGAAGCCACCCGATACTGTACGGTTGTGGATGCGGTGTAGTCGGTAGGCCCAACCGCTTCATGACCTCTGCTGAAATGAGGTTCTTTTGGGTGCCACTATCGACAATGAATTGCAGCGGCGAACCCTTCACCCACATCTTTGAGTGGAAAAGACGCTCCCCCTCTTCTGGCTCTGTAGGTTCATTCTTCTGGATCTTGGCAGTGGCAACAGTGGCACTGGGATCCGCATGAATGATCTGCTTCCCTTTGCCATTCCCCTTGTCGAGTTCTGGCTCAGGGTTAGAACATGCATCTGATTTGGAAGCCTTCAACTCGGCCACCAGTGACTGCTTGGTCCGACACTCACTTGTGTTATGAGTGGGACTCTTGTGGAACTCACACCACTTTCCTGTGTCCTTCTTCGGCTTCGTGGTGTTGTTCTTTTCTTGCGGCCTCGACGGGTTGTCTTGGGTCACCCGCAGATCCAAAGTCTCGCTTCTTCTGTTTGAACTTTTGCTCGATTTTGACAGCGTATCGGTATGCTGTACCGAGTGAGGAGATGTTCAAGAACCCCATCTCTTCCTGGATGTATCTGTGGAGGCAGCCGCGGTATTTGAGTGCCAGATGCAGCTCAGAATCTTTGATACCCAACTGTGTGCGAAGGGTATGAAAAATGTTTGTGAACTCCGGCACATCTTGGTCTCATCCCTGCCGCAGTGTGGTCCATTTTATGTATTTGTCCTCATAGCTTCCGACAGGGTAGTACTGCTCCTTGATGGCATCCCGGAAGTCATTCCAAGTGGGTGCGGCTGAAAATAGTGAGCTTGTACTTTCATCCTTCTGCTCGCAGTAGGTTTCCCACCAGTCCTTGACGTGGGGGGCTGCTTTGAGAAGAGCAAAAACAATCTTTTCCTGACTTGAAAATTCATGAACAGAAAAATACCCATCTAGCAGATTTAACCATTTATCTACGGCATCTGCGTCTATTTTACCCTCGAATATGGCGATTTCAAAATTCACTTGTACCTTAAACGGTGTGGCATTTCCAGAGTCGCTGTTGGAAGCCGATGCGTCGCCTCTGGGTAGCCGCTGAAGGATCTACGCAAAGCTATCCATCATCGCGTTCCTTTGCCACTCGAGGGCTTCTTCGAGCAAGATTCTGATAGGATCTCTTGCCCCCTCGTCTTTCTTCTCATCCGCCATGGGAGGTCGTCGAGATTTGCAACACTGGTCTTGCAAAGGTTCGACCAATTCAAGCCCTAACTCCTTATATCCTGACCTCGTTGGGGACATGCAAAGAAAAACAGAGAAAAAAGCAGACTGCTCTGATACCACTAGTCCGGATTTAAACAGGAACGCAATAGATTATAGAGATAACCATAAATACAGAGATGCGATAACCATAAATACAGAGATGCAGCAGAAATAATACTTCATTTCATTACTGTAAAATACTGAAATATTCTTACAAACAGAAATGGAAAGAAACCAGCTAGGGCGATGGTAGCTTATCTCTGAGGAGAGATGTGGCGGCTACATGCCTCTGAACTGTTCCGAACTGTATTACAATGAGGCTCGAAGGCCTATTTATTGTTGAGAAACAATGGAAAACCCTTCACATCCCGAAACCTAACCCTAGAAGATGAAACGCCAAATTGTGGGCCCCGTTTGGGTAAATTGGTACATCAATTTCCCGGGGTCGTAACTTTGGCATACGATCTCCGTTTGACGCGTATGATAGCTCGTTAGAAAGATCTATCCGAGTACTACCACTTTGGGAGACAACATGGGTCCATGGACCCATGTTGCCCCAGATTCCCAAAAAAACGTCGTTTAGGGCCTCAAAACGGCTCCGGAAGTTCAGGACCCGAAAAATGATAAAAATAGTAAATTGTGATACAATTTAGGAAACTGAAAACGCTGAAAGAGACAGTTGTGGGGGTCGAAATGGGATAGGTGGGTGGCCACCAACATCCACCTGGATCAACTATGATGATCCAGGATCTCCATAGCAGCAGCAGCATTAGATCTTCAATAACAGACACCTACAAGATCCAAGAAACCATCAGCAGAAAGCAACGGAGGAAGAAGAATGACCATGCAAAAAATAAACAACACAACACCTCTGATCTTTGACAATTGCAGCATGGCATCGAGACCACAAGTAAGTATCCCGATCACTCACTCATATGCATAATTTGATCAAAAGTTGTAAGGGTTAAGAGGTAGGTGGTTTATAAGTGAAAAGGTGGCTAGTTAGCTTGGCCACCTATTTTTAGTAATCACATAAAAAATTGGATGTCCTCTCACACGTGGTTGCAATCAACTCAAAGATAGAGGAGGAATAGGACAAGAAGTGGTTAACTATAGATCTATGAGGTGGGATCTGATTACAACGAACCTCACCCCAAAAATCCATAAAAGGGAAAACCAACTAGCATGTATGGCCAACCTCTTCGTGGAGGCCATCCAGTGTAGGATTCTAGCTAAATCCTATGCTCTTTACCTTAGAGAAGAATGGCTGCAATTTCAGATTAAAACACTAGCACAAAGGGGCACCATGCCATTTCAGGACTGCAGGCAATTTATTGATCTTTGTGATCAAAGTACACTAGAGGATAGGGCTAAAATGGCTAAGTTTTACTTGCATAACATGACCCTCACATACACGAATGTTTGGGATCCTAATGCCGAGCTAGGAGATCTACAATTAATGGCTTTGGCATCATCGATGAACCATGAGGAGTCAAGGGCTGCAAAGATGAAAAGAATATTGGCCAAAGAGAAAATTGAACCTCTTTTCATTAGATCTGAACAATCAAATCCCATAGCCCTAATCATCAGCCATAATCTAATTGCAAATGATCCTCAGTTGGCACCTAGATATCTTGCCACCCAAGAGCAAGCAATTTCACATTTTGAGGATATGTTTAGGCTACTAGGAGATGAGAGTATACATGTCTGCTTCAAGATATGGAACACACTACCACATAGCTTGAAGATCAGAGAATATCACTCCCCTCAAAGGTTGAGAGAGGCACTCAACATGACACCTATGTATAAGAAATCAATGCAAAGGTTGAAGGTCAATTGGATAGGCCTAAAACTCAGTCCACCACTACTCCTAGGGATGCCAGAAGGGAGAAAAGAATAAGAGAAAAAGAGTTAGTCGAGAGAAGTAGAGAGGAAAGCATGCTTCTATGAACAAGAAGAAGAGACCACAACAAGGGGCATGGGATGTCAGAGAGGCTACCAGAGCTATGAAGGACATGGACATTGACTAAGTTGCTCAGAGGATGAGCAACACTTTCAGTAGGGGGTGATGATGAGACTCATCATTTGGTAACTATATGGGCCTTAATTCATCACCTAGCTTAGCCAAACTAGCTATTCTCACAACTTATTGCATACTTTTGATTATATTTTGTTTATGAGATGAGTTAGAGTTGGATATTTTGGTTTGTGGTCTAATGTGCATTTAATGCAGGATTAAAGGATAAAAGAAAGGAATTTTGGCAAAAATATTGGTGAAAAATCGAATGGGACAAGGGAGAGGAATTATAGGAGGTAAATCCTCTTCATTTACTACCCCTCCATTCAAAAATTCCAACATCCACTCCGAGTGCAAACAACCAAATCATGAGGACTAGAAGGCAGCCGAGCAAGTGAAAGTCAAAGAACCAGTTTATCTCGAGTTTGGGAGCCGAGCCTCCCTAATTTTAAGGAAGTTGTTGGAGACTTTGTACGTATAAGTAGAGAGACCTTGGACCTTAGTAGGATTCATATTTTTTATTATAAAACTATACTCTATTTTCAAGCTGCAAGACTTGTGACAGTTTTTGATGTAATCCATTGTTTTGATAATAAGAATGAGTTTTGTTTCAAGCCAGCACTGAGCTAACTCAGAGGGCTGAAGCTCTTGGGTTAGGACCCAACCCTAGCAGCCAAGGCTCCTCTTTATTGTACATGTATGCTAGAATAGATTCTTGGGTTAATAATTCACTTGCTTAATTAGTTGCATTTCCATTACAATAGTGTAGCGTAGATTGGTTGTGTTTTAGTTTGCTTCCATTTGTGCCTCCTTTAAATTAGCAGGTTAGCAAGGAGAAAAAGATCATCATATGTTTGTCAGCAGGTGTCTCGGCCACATGTCCTCCCTTTCGGACCATGACTTGAGGAAGAGACCCTCCAGCAACCCCAAAAGCACAGATTTCTAGTTCTTGCATGAGCTTTGGAGTTTGTCGTCTTGATTCAGTACTTGGTTCATTTCATTGTTCTCTATTTCCATCACTCTCTTTCTATAATAAGATCTCAATCACATTCTCATTTCCTTCAACACTTTCTTCATGCATAATATATGCAGAAGCTAATAAATCCTGTCTTAATAATATTATAACTATATATTTCCTTACTGTTTGATCCACAACAAAGATGACCAATCGTTGTCAACCACGTGTCGCATATTCATTTCAACGTTTGACTTTAGGTGCTCCAAATCTCCACCATCGATCTGTTTTTCTTGATCCAATAGTTATCACGTCGCCCACTCGCCAACTAGCTTGGGCGATCTCCACTATTGATCAATCCTGCATGATCCAACGACTATTGTACAATCTCGCGTGAATTCCTACACGACCAATATCCGACCGAGAGCACGCAAGAAAAGTGGTTTTCCCGTGCTACGTGCCACTCACTTAGGCTAATCGCGTGAAATTTATGAATTCCGCTTACATCTCTTCGGGCATGCAAGAGACTACTTACCACCTATGAAGACTACTCCATCACATCATCCACTCACCAACTAGTTTGGATGATCTCCACCGTCGATCTGTCTCCCTTGATCCAACGGCTATCGCGTCACTCGCTCGCCAACAAGCTTGGGCAATCTCTACCATTGATCAATCCCGCATGATCCAATGACTATCATGCAATCTCATGTGAATTATTGCACAAACGATACCCGACCAAAAGCACATGAGAAAAGTGGTTTTCCCATGCTACATGTCACTCACTTAGGCTAATCGCATAAAATTTAGGAATTCCACTTACAACTCTTAGGGCATGTGAGATACTGCTTACCACCTACAAAGGCCACTCCATCATTCCACACATTTGTTTACCCTTCTGTCACCACTTAACTTGATGTGATCCATCCATCTATTAACATAGTCTCCTGCGATAATATTTCCACCACTCATCTTGCGTTAATCCTATTCATTGATCCATCCATATTTTAACGTAATCTCCTACGATATGATCTTCGCTACTAATCTTCTTGTGCATTTCTGCTTCATTACTTCTTCCTTTCACTGATTTCAATCTTCGATTACTCTTCCGCTTGACTCCTTCCTGAACTTTGTCTGCATATTATTTAAACACTGGCACTCCTAAGATACTATCCAAACACTCCATAGACCTTCTAGCCATTCTCAACCACATTCCATCCACCTATCATGTCTACAAGAACAATTAACTTGCATACTAAAAAAACCAAAAAAGTGAAAACAAACTTAGTTTAGTTTCCTTGCTTACATATTAGTTTGGTTTGTTGATCTTTACTTACGTAACCTAGATAGCAGTATTAGGTTAGTGTTGATTTAGCAATTCTGCTTATCATAGATATTTAAATGGTTCATTAGGATATGGTGTGATTTAGCATTACATGTTGTTTTATTTATTACTACTGTACAGTAGCTATCTTAGAATAGATTTTATCTTCTTCCATCAAAGAATTAAGCTTCTTTTGACTCTATAGAAGTCTGGATTGGAACCCCTTGGGTCTCTCGCCAGATGAAAAATGAAAACAGGCAAGACCTTCACTTTTACTTGTGCATATAGCACTGTGTTGAAGCCTCAAAAATCGCTGCAACAACATCGGGGATAACCACCCGGTCCGGACCTTAGTACAGCTACTTCTCCGTTTGGAATAGTGGCTCCAACTGGGGATAATGGGACCAGTTTCCAAAAAGTAGATAATCGGGATGAATGGATGATTTATAAAACTAAGCTAGCGATGGGCGGATAACTAAACTATTTAACAAGAATACAAGAACTATAACCTATCCTGGGAATCTATTGAACTTTAAAGTGCAGCGTTTAATGGTCTGTGCCTAAGGACAGGCATATAGATGACTCCATCGATCAGACATAGATATTAATTCATTCAAGATTATTGTGCCTAAATAGTTAAGCCCAGCGATTACAGCAATATTACCGCACTCATCATTTATATTATCGACATATACATGATTAAAAGGAAAGCATATCATAAAACATCCAATAGTGGTATGAATGTAGATCTGTTGTTACAACACATGCATATAATAAACAATAGCAAGGATAATAAAATAACAATTCACATAACAGGAATGAATTCGGACATAGATAGAAATACCATATGAGCTTCTTTGACACTCCCGATATCAATCGCTACTTGTAATTCTTTCTTCAACGCAGAAACATTCACAACAACGACAATAGTGCACAATTGCATAAAAAGCTTCTTTGCTGAATTAAGAAAGACTGGTCCAGTTTCATAAAAGAATATTGACTGAAGCACAATAGTGCAAACTTCAATCTTTAACTCTGGTACAAAACTTTACAACCCTTTCCAAAACAATGAAAGGGTCTATAAATACTAAATTAATCTAAATATCTATTAAACTGAAATGCAACTAAATCGGTATCAATAAATTTTGATCCTATTTTCCTCAGCGATCTGGCAATCGGCGGCATGATTCATCAGGTAGGCTGCTTGCCTTTAAATCTGAGCTGACTTATCGCAAGCATTGGCTCTACTTCAGGAGCTTTGTTGAGGCGTGAACTGAGCTGGGCGGCATAGGTGGCATCCTGAATATCGGGAATTATACACCCAATTGCATCTGTTAGGCACTTTAGGGCGGCTCTCTGTGTATGCGGCTTTACCAGGAAGAGCCAATATGCTTCCATAGTTAAACTATTAATCCCAACGATTAATCTCCCTTTCTCCTCTAAATCAGGATAGCATGATTGTTCCAATGTATTTGTTGTTGTCATCTTTCCTGGTGTACATTGGGAAATCATATTTGCTAAGTAGAGAGTGTTGTTAACTAGATCAACCAGATTGCTGGAAGTTGATTTACATCTTGAAGTTGCCCTTTCTGCTTTCATCACCTGAGTGTGCCATTCTGTGAAAAGTATGTCTTTATATGTTTCTGAAATCTTGGGCAAATTTGCTTCTCTCCCTTGATCAGAATCTTGCCAGTCAAGATATCCGGTTATGATCTCTTCGCCTTGGTCTAACTCATTCATGGCTTTCTCTACCTGTTGATTTATGGATGTCGTTAGCTCACACAATGGCTCTGCATGAGCGATTTGTTGACACAGGAGCCTAATTTGGGACATTAATCCAGTGTTTATTTGCATTGCTTCTACTATGAATTCACCCACCTGTTGAGCGCCCTTTATCTTTTCGAGCTGCGATGAAAATTGAGCGATTTGCTCATCTTTTGTTTTCATCATTTGCTCGTTTGCTGCCCTTAATTGTGCCAATGCCTCCGATAATTCCTTCTGTTTTTGGATTGCGTTTTGGTCGACCCTTTGCTTTTCTGCCTGCAATTGCTGAGTTAATTGACTGTTCAATTGTTGTTTTGTCGACAACTGCTGCTCCGCCTGCTCTGCCTTCTGCTTTGATTCAGCCAACTCTGCCTGTAATGCGAAAATTTCTTGGTCCTTAGTCTTTAGTAAAATACTTACCTTCGATGCCTTGTCGATTTTTGCTGCCGAATAGGCTCTCGCATACTGTGACAGTTTTGCTAGGTCATCGGAGGGGTCGAATTCCTCCTTCCAAACCACGCTGCCCGTTATAGTTTGTTCTGGAAAAAGGGGAGGTTGATCAATCTTCCTCCTTTTCCTTTGTCTTTTTAGCACTACCTTATGTCTCGGGCTGTAGAAAACATCCAGGGGAGGAATATCTTCTACCTGGAGAATGATTTGGTCGGAGGGGTCTTTCGGTATTATCTCAACATCCTTGGAAATGGGTGGGCCGCTGGTTCCACTTAAAACCTGAGGTGAAGTGATGTCCTGTATATCGTTTGTCTTGGAAGTGTCCATATCCTTGGAACATTCCAACCCACTCATGATAGAGTCAAATTTCTTCCACTCTTGAAGCAAATTAGGGTCAATAGTAGTATCTATATTGACATTAGTGGTGGTTTGTTTTTCCTTTTCAGCTTGGGACTCCTTCCGCACCTTTTCCTACTCTCTTTTCTGTTGTTCCTCTTGTTCTTTCTTCTGCCTTTCCTCTTGCTCTTTCTTTTGTTGTTCCTCTTTCTCTTTCCTCTGTTTCTCCTCGTGTGCTCTCTTCTGCCTTTCTTCTTTTTCTTTTCTCTGCCTTTCCTCCTGTTCCTTTTTATGATCCTTTGTTACAACCGGAGGTTCCTTTGACTGTTGCCGAACAGGCTCGCTTGATGATGTCGTCGGGGTTGTTGCTAGTAAATCTAGAGGCAGAGTTTGCAACCTCTGTTCTCTAAGCTTATTAAACTCAGTCAGCCCTTCATCATTATATTTCATTCGAGCGAGTTCTTTAGCCTGACCTATTGTTTCGGCTGCAACGAATAGGTCGTCAAACATATCTTCTTTGTGCTCAAATTTTGTCAATTTGGCCTGTTCTAGTGCATTGTAGGCAAATTTCTTTGGATCATATGGCCTGTTTGGGATAGTCGCCAGAGTTAAGGATTGAATCTTTGTGGCTTCCTTTTCTGCATGTTTGAGATCATGCAGAGTATAGACACCACACCTCAAGGGAAAAGAGGGCTAGCCCCTCTTCTTTTCTTTCTTGAGAGTCTGTGTAACACTCTCAGCCATAATTTGATAAGTGATTTCTCTTGCTAGCAGTTTATCTGGTATATACAAAGGGAGAACATGTGGGTTGGCTTGGCTGTCGAAAACTCTTATGTAGGTAAATCTCTCCTCTCCAAACCAACTTGCTACCGTTGTTATATCAAACGAAGCTTGATAGGAAATCTTGGGAATGGGTTTATCAAAAATAGAATAATGAATAGGCACCATAAAGCCATTGCAGATTTGGTACAGATGGTGCTTTTAAGAGGACTTCCATAGTTTCTGATGGTATATGTGGATAGCCGTGGGATCTTGTGGCATCCAACTCCAGCCGAGCACGGGAAATTCAGAATTGAAACATAGTGTATCTAAGATATATGCACTGTAATATAATGGGCGAATTTTCCTTTCAGTGACGACAGTCTAATGTCTAAAATCACGCACAGCTTGTGCTAATTTGTCAGAAAGGATGGTGGCCCAATCCATAATTATACCGTTTACAGCTGCCTCCATTAGAGGAACCATCTCTATGGTAAAATTAGCAGAGTCATGCAATCCCCATAATCTACACATCATTATTCCCGCATAGCAATAAGGAGAAGTAAGAGAATCAACCGAGTACTTATTGGAAGATTCGTGTTTATGTTTGGCTGGATTTTGTCTCCAATCCTGGATGGGTTCGGATTCAACTTCATTTTCGCTTGCAAACTTCTCCAGGAACGCTTTATTATATATCTTCTCCGGCTCGGGCAAATGATACGTTTGCCTTAGATCATCCGGCCTGAACGATCCGAACATTCTTCCATCTCTAGTGCTGAGAGTTCTATCCAAGATTTGGATTTCTTGAATCGCCCACCGCACTACGTCTATGTATGGGATAATTTGCTCCCTGGCCGCTATTCTGTGAAGGAAAGAGTCGGCTAAATCTTTGAGAGTACATTCAGACTTCCGAGTAGGATCCGCAGTAGCTTCTGTTACTGTCTTTACTGGTTCTTCAGCTTCAATTAGGTTGTAAGTGCCTTGCCAAGTAACTCTGGTGAGACCCGTGCATGTAGTATCAGATATTAAGCCCTTCTTCTTGTCCACGAGAGCTTGTCCTGCAGCTGGTGTAGTGGAAGCGCCTGCGGTCTTCTTAGATTTCTTCCCCATCTTGTTTGAGCTTCCTTCTATGGATGAATTCTGCAGAGCGGCGAGAATAAACGTAACACAGAGATATGATAATGAAAATCCAATACGGGAAAGATATATCAATCGAAGCGTGCTGAGAGATTAACTCTTAAAAATTGTTGCGGATCCAATCCATGGGAAGATCTTACAGATACATTAAATGGTCGTTTAAGGCCTGCCACCTCTTAAATGCACATTACACCATTACTCGGCTGAATGACTTGCTTAAGCGTGTTATGGATATTTTGGCAGTTGAGTGCAGGTGATGGATTATTTAAGAGATCAAACTTTAAATACGAATGTATCATAATATCCCTCCATTTAACGGCTTTTTTCGAAATCCGCGCTATATCGCAATCGGGCATCGAGAACACTTTAAATCTTTATGTTGGCAATTTTGAAACGGTGATCACCGATAGCGATATTGCATCGCATCGGGAGAATAGGTGTTATATAAACATACGGATAGCATACCCCCGACCGCCGATAGCGAAATCGCATCGCATCGGGGGTAGAATCTAGGTGCCTTATTATTATACATGGGATATTGTCGATTGTTGAATGCGAAATTGCATCGGAACGGGGTGAATAACTTAAGGTGCTTATCTTGTATATAAAGTATCATCGATTGCCGATTGCGCATCGCGTCGGGACTAATGGCATGGGGTGCTTTATGATGTGCATGGAGTTTTGCCAATAGCCGATAGCGATATCGCATCGGCGGGATCCCATATGTCACTTATTTGCGTCTTCTATGTCATTGCGATATGCGATCTTGCGATCGCTTTATCGCAATGATAAAAGATTGTTATATTTGATTCAATATGGGTTTTTCAAAAGGTTTTATATAATGCCTTCATTTGGTTTGCGGACCTTTTTCAAATAATGCAATATTGATACCAATTGACTTCTAGAGGGACCCATTTCATATAATAATTTTGTAAATAAAATGTTATGAAATGGGGGGTTGTTGTGGAGCACAACAATTGGCGATTCGCTGGAAGAAACAGTTATCTCTGAAAAGTATAGAAATACTTAAAATTTTTCAAAAATAGAATTCTAATCAAAGGGGAAATTTCTAATATAACTAGGTATATATGCATTCCAAGTGAAATGAATCTATTTTTGCTAATTTCCTCTCTTTTTTAAGAAAATAGATACATTCTAAGTTTTAAATGAGCCTCTTTGAGTTTATAATGATAAAACAAAAAACTTCTCCAAATCAGCTTTTAAAGTGAACTCATCTGTCATAGGTAGAGCCTCTGCTGCCAGCAAACGTTTATAGTTTCGACAGGGATACCTTTTAACCATGTTATTGTCTATTGTTCCATTCAATTAAGAGTGCGATTAACAGAATGAATTCAAAACATGTTTTCATATTTTGTATTTCATTTCCTTTTCTGTTGTTCATAAGATAAAAAGCCATTGTCCTGGTTTGGTGGCCAGCTGTTGACAATGCCATTCACTGGTAGTAGTCTAACTGAACAAGCTGGCTCGTGATGAGACCCCTTGTCTTGTAATTTTAAGCCATTACCCTGTTTTGGTATGCAGTATTGGTAATGTCAGTTAAACTATTTCCCTATGAACATGGTAAGCACGCTTGCAATAAGACCTCTTATCTTTAATATCAGATATTTTAGAATTACACTCTGAGTAATCATAAACTTTAGTGAATGGGATGAACAATCTTCTCCTTAAGAGTTAATGGATGACTGGGTAAGAGTTGAAGATGCTGAAGTTGGATTGGCTTCTATCTTGATATTGATAACCTTTTGAGACGAATTTGAAAACAAAGAATGATTTACAATACTTTTAAAGTTTGAAAGGAGTTCACAAACTTGAACTGTAGTTTCAGAATACAATGATACCTAATTTCCTAGAAATTATCCCTTTTGGTTAAGAGTTCGATTATTTAAAAAAAAACAAATATCCATGCTACTTCTGCGGGGAAACTTTTCAAACACAGCAAAGGTCAATAGCGGATACCTCACAACATTATTTTGTGCAAATCCTACAAACTACAAAAATCTATCAAACTAGAAGGAGAAGGGGTTACCTCCTCCATTAAAGAATTTCTTCAAGATAAGGCCATTAACGTGGAGATAATCTCTCAACCCTGATAAGTCTTGCAATATAAAGGTCGATTGGCCTATCTTTTCATAGATCTGAAACGGTCCAAGCCACATTTTCTGGAACTTTGTGTGTTTTCCCTTATCCTCATGGGCTTTGTCCCATTTCAGAACTAAATCACCGACTTGGAATTGTTTTGAACCGGATGAGACTGAATCAAAAGCTGCCTTAATGACTTGCTGATGTTTGGCATGAATAATTTTGGCTTTTTCTCTTTCCTCTTCTAATTTTAGGATTTGGTCATGTCTAAGCTGAATAGAAGAGGAAGGACTTTCCTCAATGAACTGCACTAGGGCTAAAGAAGGAAGAACGATATTTGTGGGTAGTACTGCTTCTTTTCCATACGCAAGATTGAACGGAGAAGATCCTATAGAAGCTTTCTGTGTTATCCTATCAGCCCATAATGCAAACACTAAAGATTTGTGCCAGTTTTTATGATTCTGTTCGATAGTTCGCTTAATGATTTTGATCAGATTTTTATTAGTAGACTCCGCTAAACCATTACCCTGGGGATAGTAATTAGCAGAATATTTTAATTTAAATCCTCTTTTAATAGCGAAATCAAACATAGAATTGCCTGAAAAGTAAGATGCATTATCAAAGACAAGAGCATTTGGGACACCAAACCTGGTAACGATGAATTGATCTATGAATTCAATGATTGCTTCAGAATTTGCTATCTTTAAAGGGATTTCCTCCACCCACTTAGTAAAATAATCGGTAGCGGTAAGGATATACTTATGTTGTTTGGAAGATGGTGGAGTAATCTCCCCAATAACGTCCAATCCACATTGCTCAAATGGTTGTTCAATGTTGACTGGTTGCAGAGGGAAAGCTGATTTACGTTGTCTTCCACTAGCAGTTTGACAATTGAGGCATTTCCTTACATACTCATGGGCATCTTTAAACAGAGTAGGCCAATAGTAACCAGCATGAATAATTTTATGAGCTGTTGTATCAGCTCCAAAATGTCCTCCCGCTGGTCCATCATGTAACTCCTGCAAAACCTTTTGGGCTTCAGGTTTCTCAAGGCATCTTAACAAGATAGAATCATAATTCTGCCTAAAAAGCACGTCATCGATAATTGCAAAATTCTTTGCTTTCAACCTAATGGCCCTTTTGTTCTTGTAAGATAAGTTTGGAGGTGCATAACCATTCTTTAAATAAAAGATTAAATCTGCATATTGTGATTCAGAATCAGTAACACTTATATGATTGATTTCTTCAGTTTGCTCTGTATCACTTGATTATGGAATGTTGGATGCTCCTGCCAATATCCTGCAAAAACCTTGGCCCCTAACAATCTTTGCTGGCCTAATTTCTAAGTCATACTCTTGAAGCGCTGTGACCCAATTTGCCCTTTTTTCACCTAGTTCTTTTTGGATTAATAGTTTCCTAACTGCTGGGAAAGGAACTATAACTTTTGTGTGGGTTTTCAAAAGGAATGGTCTATAATTCTTGACTGCTTTAAATACAACAAAGGCTTGTTTTTCTACATCGGAGTAATTCAATTCAGCACCCTGAAGATTTGAGCTAAAAAACGAAATGGGTGCTTCCAAATTGTGATCATTTAGTTGCGTGAGTACTACAACATAAGACAAGTCGGATGCAATGGTATACAATGTAAAATGATTAGAAAAATTCGGAGTATTCAAGGCTGGGGCATTGATTATTGATTTCTTGATTAGATCAAAAGCTTCCTTCTCTGCTGATCCCCACTTAAAGACTGCATTTTTCTTAATCATTGTCTGAAGTGGCAAAATAATTTGAGAAAAATCTGGAACAAATATTTTAACAAAATTGATCTGGCCTAAAAACGACTGCATCGACTTTTTATTGTGTGGGAAAGGAATTTCAGAGATTTCTTTGATCCGATCAGGCTTGATATAAAAGCCATCTTTGGACACAATAAAACCCAAGAGTTTTCCTTGGTCAAGAGAAAAGAAAGACTTTTTAGGGTTAAGCGAAATACCATATCTTTTGCAACGCTGAAAGATTTGATTTAGGTCATGCAAATGATTATACCTCTCCTTAGAGAATACAGTAATATCGTCTAGATAGACGACTACTGTTCTATTAATTAACCCTCTAAAAGCTATATCCATAGCTCTTTGGAATGTCGCTCCTGCATTTATAAGTCCGAAAGGCATTTTCTGATATGCATACGTTCCCCATTTTGTTCTGAATGTGGTTTTAAGTTGGTCCTCAGGATGAACCAAAACTTGGTTATATCCTGAAAAACCATCAAGAAAGGACATCAATTCAGAGCCTGCTACTGATTGGAGTATTTTCTCCATAGTAGGTAATGGGAAATTGTCTTTCAAGCTCGCTTTGTTCAAATTTCTGAAATCAATACAAATTCGAATGTCGCCATTTTTCTTTCTGACTGGCACCATATTAGAGACCCAGTTTGAGTGTCGGACAGGAAAAATAATCTTGGCCTTCAAGAGTTTGTTAAGTTCCGATTTAATCTGGCTCTCCAAATTTGGATGTATTTTTCTTAACTTCTGCTGAATCGGTTTCTAATCGGGAAGCATAGGAATGGTATGCTGGATAATGGATGTATCATAAGTCTTCAAATCATCATATTTCCAAGCAAAAACCTGTTTATTTTTTCTTAACAGTTTGATGAATGCCTCCTTCTCTTCTAAGGAAAGTCCTAATCCTAAATTAATATTTTGAGGGGCATGCTCAGTACCTAGATTTATCAATTCGAACCTGAGGGTAGAACTTTGGAGCTTTGCATTAATTACAGGTTTAAACCTGTCTTTGATATCATAAAGATCTTCCAGCTTTACCACAGGCTTAGGAATTGCATTTTCCTGAGGTATTTCTTTCATTTGTAGATCATGGTCATTTTCCTCAATAATTTGATCGTCATAGGACTTTTCAGAAGTTAGAAATTGTAAAATATCCTCATCATGGTTGAATACTCTCCAATTAGTGACATTGTCGGGGATTGAAGGCCTAAAAAGCAATTCTACGGAAAATCTATCTAGGCTGTAGTCTTTAGAAGGTAGAAGCTTGGAAGCTACATTGGCTAGGAGATCGGCTGCCGAGTTTTGGGACCTGGGGATGGAGGAAATGTTGAACGCGGAAAAGTGCGAAGTAAGTTCTTTTACTAGCGATTGATAGTGCTTGAGGTGGTTTGAAAGACAATGAATTGCGTTCCTCACCTGTTTAACAATAATTTCAGAATCGCCAAATACTTTCAAGTATTGCACTTTAAGACCGATCGCTTTATACAGTCCCTCGACTAAGGCTTCATATTCGGCTGTATTGTTAGTGCATTCAAATGCCAGCCTACAGGACAGCATTGTCTTTTCTCCTTGTGGACTAACCAAAATGCAACCTGCTCCTGAGCCCTCGCTGGACTTGGAGCCATCAAAATATAAAGACCAAAATAAAGAGGTATTAACAAAAGTATTTACAGTTTTCTCAGCATCATTGAAACATCTAGACTTATCAGTTTGTGAAAAAATTTCAATCTGAGATGTAAAATGATTGACTGAAAAAGGAGATGGTTGGGCAACAAAGTTTCCAAAGAATCATTCTGACGAATAATTCCCCAAAATGTTGTTGTTGAACGCTACAGGTTGGTTTTCTTGCTCAAATTCAGTAACTGTGTGGGTCATATGTTTCTCTCGATCGATCCTTATTTGATTTGGCTTGCCCTTGTAGGGAAGCAACATATGTGACCAATCAGTGGAAATATACCCATGCAAGTTTTCGGACCAATCCCTACTAAGAATTAAACCGTAAAATTCAGGTATATCGGCTATTAGGATGTCAATCCTTTGTACTACTCTAGGATCAGCAGACAACCTAATAGTTACGGAATTAATTTCTCCCACAACCTGCACTTTGGTCCTATCCAACTGCACAATATGAATAGCAGACTTCTGGGTTCAATGTTCAGTTTAGAGCAAACTGAAGATGGCATTATGTTAGATGATGCCCCTGAGTCGATTAAACAGTTGTGCAGGTTTCTGTTATAAATTTCATATGTTAGCAGGAAGGGTGGAGTATGAGAATTTGATCTATCTCCAATTAGAACTGAATCGGTAGCTTCAACCATACCTGGAGGAGTTTGGCCTAAATCATTAGCGGCTTTTGCACTGGGAAGCGGTGTAGAGGGAACATCATTCAATTCTTTAAGAAGTAATTTCTGCTGATGCTTTAATTTACTAAGCTCAAACATAGTAATGTTTGCTTTAGTTTTCTTCATGTCATCAACAATATTATACTCCATTGAATTGGATACGACTAATGTTTTGGATGTTGAAGGAGTATTAGAAGTTGAAGTCTGGTTTTGGGAAACTGCTGCAGGTGATTTCTTTGCAGGTTTTTTTCTTTGGTTGTAGTGGCACCTGCACTCCTCTTCTTTGATGATACCTGAACATGTTCAGAAGTAATTTTTCTCCTAGTAGTAACTGGGAACGCCTCTTCTTCATTATCAGTATCGGAGTTGGGGAGTATAAAATCCCACATTCCATGACATTCTACTACGTCTTCTTCATCATCAGTTGGTGCGATCGTTTCCTCTTCCTCTTCTTCTTCTTGCTCTGAGTCTGCGTTAGATATGACATTTGGGGGCTTTGACTCATTTCTCTTAAAAGTTCTAAAGGGTCTTTTGGTTGAGGTTTCGGCCACTTGTTTCTTTATTTCGACCATTTCATTTGATAATGTTTTTAAGACCTTTTGCAAACCTTCCATGTCGTATGGGTCTTTTGGGGTCTTTTTCTTTGAGTCATCTTTGAAAGAGACTTTTTTGGCTTTTTTGTCTTCCAGGGCAGCTTTCTTTTCCAGCGCATTGATGCGTTTTTCCACAGCAAGCGCTTCTTTCATACTTTTGGCTAAGGTAGGTTTCCCTGCTCTATCTACAAAGATGGCTATATTGGCAGGCAGAGCTGTTATATACCATTCGCTCCGAATTTGTTCGCTTGGTTTGGAGGCTGTAGGGATTTTATTTAGGAGTTTATTGAAGCGTGCATTAAATTCCTTAATTGGTTCCCTGTTTTCTATTCTCAGATTGGAGAGATCGTTTATTAAGGTAGCCAAAGACCTATCATCTCCATATTTGGTAAGAAACTGCTCTTAGCAAGTGTTCCAACTGGTAATGGAACGAGAGGGTAAAGAAAAATACCAGGATCCTGCTGATCCTTGTAAGGTGTAGGGGAAAAGTCTAACAACAACATCTTGTTCTGTTAGTCCTTTCAAGTTGATTACTAACATGAAATTATTGATGTGTTCCTTAGCTTGGGTTCCATCATCTGGATTAAACTCGGGTAGCCATTTTTCAGGATAATCTGGTAATGGATGCAATGGCGCAGGCATGTTGACTGCACCAGGTCTGGTCCATGGATCTACCATTGTAATAGCAATAGTGGTTGATACTACTGTTGGAATTCCAGACGTATGAGAAGGAAATAATACTGAGGAGTGGGAAGGTTGAGATGTTGAAGCTTCTAATCCCTGGTGAACGACAATATGTAATGGGGGAGTGGATGGTTGACTTTGCAGATGGGAAGATGCAATGGAGGATGTGGATGAAAGCTCTTCACTATCAGATTCTTCAGTATTTTTCTTCGCATTTTTCCTTTTGGGTAAAGGGAACTCAGTGGGTTCAATACCGAGCTTTTCGCTCTGAAGTCTGGTGAGAGGATGAGTTAAATTGAACTGCGAAGTCGCACTGCTTTGTGATACCTCAGATTTCTGTGGTGAAATCGAGAAGCTCTAAAGTTTGTGGATAAGAGACTGGACTTCAGGTGATTCAAGGCTTAATTGTTCTGGAGTATGATGGGTTTGAGTAGTGGTAGTTAATTCCTCTTCTTCTTTTTTGGGTACTGGGGAACCAGTATGCAAATAGGAAGACCGAGGAGATTCAGAGGGAGGATTACTCTTAGAACGACTTATAGGTTTTGGCTTATGTGCCATTCACACTCGTTGGCCCTCCTTCTAGCACCAAAAATGTTGAAGCCTCGAAAATCGCTGCAACAACATCGGGGATAACCACCCGGTCCGGACCTTAGTGTGGAGCGATAAAAAGGTGTCTTGTGAACTCCTAATTACCTCACATTAATTATCAACCCAGGGACGACTTTTTATTTCAAGAGTGTACTCTGTCTGAGGCGGCTATTTTCTTAAGAGCAATGTTGTGCAATATAGTGCTTAAAACCCAAAAATAGATGAACGCTTGAAAAAGAAATCTAATTGGAACAGCAAGAAACTAAATCACTCATTCAAACAACCATCAATCGAGGATATGGTAGCAATGACTCAGTCCTCTAGAAATTGATGAAGGAAAAGGAATTAGAGTATGGATCATGGTTCTGGGAGCATAATAGCGTTTGTTGTGTCTCACAACAGCCTTGACCCTCCTCCCACACTAAAGCAACAAAGGCAAGTAAATAAATCAGCAGAAAGTAAAATGGAATAGCGAAATGGAAATAGAACAGCAGCAAATGAAACAGCAATCAAAAGAACTAAATCTCGCGAGTCAAAAGTAAACTTGAACCAAACTCACATTTTGCAATGAAATAACAATCTTCAACAGCAATTTACTTTATGAGGCGATATTCACAAATGAATTATGGAACAGCAGTTATCATATATACAAAGCACACTAATATAGTAATCTGAGATGAGAACTACGTTTCCAAATACAACATTACTTCCGGATTCCAATAATCATAACTTCAAATAAATCTTGTGATGGTAACGTTTAATACAAAAGCTCTGTAATAGAAATACCCGATTCAGATTGATACCATGAAATCAATTCTGGAAAAGACTTAATAATATAATGCAGAATCGCCACTAGGAATTCGGAAAGAAACATTAATGAATTAATGATCACATAGCATTCGTGCATCAGATTACTGAACAATAAAGATAGCAAACCACGCAAATCACCGTATGATACAATACAACGGCAAGTGTCCGTTGGAGCCGGGCCCGTAGCTTCCAATGGCACCGCCGTAACTTACTTCAGATGCAGGGACGAATTGAACACCAAATCCTTTATATTGATTGCATTACAGAAGTATACAAAATCAGATCTCAGCTAGACTCCATGATCACCATTGGTTCTGAAACTTAGAATTATAAAAACAGTCGTTCTCCCTCCGTCTCTGATCTTGGGTTTCATTTAAATAAAGAAGATCAGAGCATGGATAATTACAATCATGATTTCTCTTACAAATTTAGGTTGATTCTAATCCATTGATCAAAAAGAACAAGGCAGATTTAGGTTTGCAGCTAAGATTTGGAGGGCGGCCGCAACAGCAAATCTCAGAAAATCGTGTTCAAAGAACCCTACGTTTCTCCCTGTACAAGCCGAATTTGGGCAAACTGTGCTTTTTTAAGATAATTGGGCCCGTTCTGGACAAAACCCATGTTCCGGATTTTCCAAATTCGTCTTCATTTGATCAGAATCTTAACCGCAAAACTGTCACTCCTTAAACCAGCGAATTTCTGAGTTGGCTGATTTAAAAATCAAATCTTCAATCTGGAAGTTACTTTGGAGGCTAAAAATGGCGAATGATGTTACAACCAACTTATTAGAACTATCATTGATAAATTAATGCATAATAATCAATTTATTAAAAATAAAAGAGAATAAATAATATTCATCCATGAGAGCATAAATTATTTATAAAATGGATTTAAATGATAAATTATAATAAATGTCATGATGAAGAATGGTGGAAATGGGTGGAATAAACGTTCACAAGTGACAATAATCATGGCATATTAACGACCCTACACACCCCCACACTCAATATGTTGCATGTCCTCATGCAACGAAAACTGAATGTATTGCATGTCCTCATGCAACCCAAAGACAAAAACCATGTGTTAACCAAGCAATAAAAATTTGAGAATAACTGAATGCTTCCTTAATTAATAAATATTCAATTTTAGCAATCTTGATGAAGGCATAACAATTTTTACATTGACATTCAACTATATGTATGAAGTTGCAGCAAAATATGATATAAGTAACAGCAAACTTCATTAAGCATTTTCTCAAAACTACAAACCAGATTTTGTTGAAATGTTGCAAGTAAATTTTCAATACATGAAGGCTTCTATGATCCAAAAATCAGATCGTTTTGATGCATGGATCATGAGATATAAACAAAATGGCTGTAGGTGAGAGTGCATGATTTCCGAAATTTTATGAACCAATTTATCTTGAATTTATCTAGGTATGTGTATTTTAATAGTATGTCTGTGTTTCCTAGAGATCACAAGAATTGAGTTCATAGTTTTTGAAAATATCAGGGAAATCAATTTCTATACTGAAATTGTATGCCTTAAAAGAAAATAGAAAACATCCATCATGCGTAGCAATTCCTCCCCCTCTCTGAAAAATTAGCATGTCCTCATGCGATGCTAGAAAACAAAGAGAGGTGGTTGCTACCAGCTGTTGAATTGTACGCTTGGTGTAAAACAACATGAAATAAGGGAGGTGTTGAGAATGAATAAGAAGAGCAATGGATGATAAAGAATATGAATGACATGGTCATAAGAAAAAAATGAAGGAACACTCCCCCATACTCGGAGATGATATGCTGCTGAAAAATGGGAAGTGGTAGAAATGAAGGATGGTAAATAATGCTCAAAATGGATTTTCATTAGATTCTCCTAAATTTATAATAAATTAGAAAACTATGCAATTTTACCTCAAGTTTTACCTCCAAAAATGTGGAATGACATATAAATACTGGCAGTTGTTGAAGCTGATGTAGGCAGAGTTGGTGCTGAAAGTGATGCAAAAGGTAGAATCCAGGGAAGCACATCATGTCTGAAGAATTGTTCACGTTCACGAGCCTCTACTGTGAAGTGCAATAGTGTGGTCATGCTACGAATAGAATGCTGCCCATACTTGTTGTTCTCCTGTAAACAAAGCACTATTTTGCATACAATGTTCTTGAATCCATAGTGTTAGCTTTGAATAGCAACAGAGAAAATGCATGCAAAATTGCAATTAGAAAAACTTATGTATACATGCAATACTACTATGTTGTCAAATCAACAAGGTATGGCAAAGTGTAGTAATCATATCGCATGCAATCCCATAATGCATACATTCCCCCCCTCCAATTGGAAAATGGGTTCCATAACCATAAAGCATATGAGAGGGGTGGTGCGGACGGCAAGGCAATGGAATGAACAATATATCAGTAAGTAAAGCAGAGTACACTTATCAATGATAGGACGGTGAAAATTATGGTTATGTTGAGAGCAAAGTGTGTAAAGATAGTTATGAATAAGAGATAGGACGCTTTGGATTGATGATAGTTTATACAAAACGAAAAAGGACAACAATATGCTAAAAAGATGCTTTGCTGACGGTATTCTAGCTGAAAATGATGTGATTGATCATAAAACAATTTCCCATGCATAAAGGTTCAAACAGGGAAAAAGTTAAGGAAATAACTTCTCTGATAAAAAGAAAATAAGAAAAGGGTATAATAATAATAATTGACGAAAAGATATAACTTCAATACCATAAGCAGAGCCGCTGCTGCCAGCAGGCGTCCATAGCCTCGGCAGGGTTGCTTGTTAACCCATATGAGCCAGGATCCTCAATTTATAAATGGAGAGTTTTAGTGCTGTTCTACAGAAGAGATCAGTGTGCTGGCGTGGTAACCAGACAACCACACTGCCATTCACTAGGAGGTAGCAAAAGTGATTAGGCCGGCTCATGATGAGACCTCCTGTTCCAAGAATAATTTGGCTATCCAATGGATCATAACCCTGGTGTGGTGGCCATAATGGGAATGTCACTTTGTTACAGAGTTATGAACATGGTAGGCTGGCTCGTAATGAGACCCCTTATCCTCCATCTGCGAACAAAATTTTGTTGTTATTTCACATTTTTATGATAAAAAGAGGGAGGCTCAGTACTCCTTAAGAGCAGGGATGGCGGAAGAAGTTGAACATGTCAATATAAAAAATATACCCATAATCTCATTTATTACAGAAAGAGAAGATTATAACCAGGAAGGGTGGAACCAGCATGGTATTAAGATGATCAATCAGTATCATGTACAACAGAAAACAATGCAGTAAAGGAATATATAAATAATTGTGTCCCTTTTAAAAAGAATCTATCATCAAGGAGCTGTCCTTTTAAAGATCATAACGTGAATAATATTAACTTTGCTTCAAAAGAATCCATAATTCCTGTCCTCATAAAAGTAGTGTACTTCATGCCATGAAAGAGAATCAGGAGAATGTGGTTGAGCTGAACTATGAATAATCCCACAAGAGAAAGGAAAGGGTTGCCCTCAAAAATATTCCCAAAGTGTTTCTCTTTTGAATAAACAGCAAAAACACTCAAAAAGTGGTGTTCCGTGTAGGGAACATCAAAGAAAATGCACACCAAAAAACAGAAATACACACAGAAAACGTGAAAATGCAAATGTCGTTCCTTTTGAAAGAGAAGAATCCATGCAAACAAAAACTCGAACTGTTGTTCCTTTTGAAAAAGGAACAACAAAAACTCAAACTGATGTTCCTTTTGAAAAAGGAACAGCAAAAACACGAACTGCTGTTCCTTTTGAAAAAGGAACAACAAAAACTCAAACTGCTGTTCCTTTTGAAAAAGGAACAGCAAAAACTCAAACTGTTGTTCCTTTTGAAAAAAAGGAACAGCAAAAACTCAAACTGCTGTTCCTTTTGAAGAAGGAACAACAAAAAACTCAAACTGCTGTTCCTTTTGAAAAAGGAACAACAAAAACTCAAACTGTTGTTCCTTTTTCAAAAGGAACAACAAAAACTCAAACTGCTGTTCCTTTTGAAAAAAGGAACAGCAAAAACTCAAACTGCTGTTCCTTTTGAAAAAGGAACAGCAAAAACTCAAACTGTTGTTCCTTTTGAAAAAGGAACAGTAAAAAACTCAAACTGCTGTTCCTTTTGAAAAAGGAACAACAAAAAACTCAAACTGCTGTTCCTTTTGAAAAAGGAACAGCAAAAAAACTCAAACTGCTGTTTCGTTTGAAAAAGGAACAGCAAAAACTCAAACTGCTGTTCCTTTTGAAAAATGAACAGCAAAAACTCAAACTGCTGTTCCTTTTGAAAAAGGAACAGTAAAAAACTCAAACTGCTGTTCCTTTTGAAAAAGGAACAACAAAAAACTCAAACTGCTGTTCCTTTTGAAAAAGGAACAGCAAAAAAACTCAAACTGCTGTTTCTTTTGAAAAAGGAACAGCAAAAACTCAAACTGCTGTTCCTTTTGAAAAAGGAACAGCAAAAACACACCAAATGTTGTTCCTTTTGAAAAAGGAACAGTAAAACTCAAACTGCTGTTCCTTTTGAAAAAGGAACAGCAAAAACACACCAAATGTTGTTCATTTTGAAAAAGGAACAGCAAAAACACACCCAACGTGAAAGTGCAAAAAGGTGTTGTTCCATTTCGAAAAGGAACAGCAAAACGTGAAAGTGCAAAAAGGTGCTGTTCCACAGCAAAATGTAAAAGTGCAAAAAGTGCTGTTCCATTTCGAAAAGGAACAGCAAAATGTAAAAGTGCAAAAAGTGTTGTTCCATTTCGAAAAGGAACAACAAAATGTAAAAGTGCAAAAAGTGTTGTTCCATTTCGAAAAGGAACAGCAAAATGTGAAAGTGCAGAAAGTGTTGTTCCATTTCGAAAAGGAACAGCAAAATGTGAAAGTGCAGAAAGGTGCTGTTCCATTTCGAAAAGGAACAACAAAACGTGAAAGTGCGAAAAGTGCTGTTCCATTTCGAAAAGGAACAACAAAACGTGAAAGTGCGAAAAGTGCTGTTCCATTTCGAAAAGGAACAACAAAACGTGAAAATGCAAAAGTGCTGTTCCATTTTGAAAAGGAACAGCAAAATGAATTGTGAAAAAGGAACAACAAAATGTACTGTGAAAAAGGAACAGCAAAATGAATGGCTGAACCAAAAAGTGCTATTCCTTTAGAAAATAAATAGCAACACGACAATGATGTCCTTTTGAAAAAGGAACAGCAGGAACGACAAAAAATGCACACAAATGCTGTTCCTTCAGAAAAGGAACAGCGAAATATACAACCATAAAATACAAGCACGCAAAGAATGAATTAGCTGTTCACTGTATTGAAGCTGAGGATGGGTCACAGTTTGAATGAAGCAACACCTGAAACACAAAATATAAGAGAAATTAGAAAAGAAACAACAAAAAGCAGTATGTAAATAAATAAATTGAGTTACAACAGCTATGATGTTATGTCAAAAAAATGATCTATTTGAAAAATGTTTTGGCAGCAGTGACAAGACATGAATCTTGAAATTGAAATCAATTCTTCATTTGTTCTATTATGAATCCGTTGGGTAATGATTTGGATAAAATTCCTTTGTTTTATAAAAATTTCTCTGAAAAATCATTCGTCCATAAGTTGACCTTCTTTATTTTCCCAAGACCTGCAAAAAACGAGTATCTACCTGCAATAAAGCATTAAATCATGAAGAAAGAGAGGTGTACGAGCTCCCTTAATCCAAGAATTATGCAAAAAACAACAAGTAGTTATTCTGTATAACAAATCCATAGAGAAAATAAAAAAGTAAAATTTATTTGTTACCTGCGGGAGAGCAGTGGCCAATCATATTAACCTGCAGTGTTTTAATCACAACTTCTTTATTTTTCGTCGAAATTGAGTGATTCCAAAGCCAAATGAGAGCTAATTCAAAGTTTTATCTCCATTAGAAACAGGTTTTAAATATTCAATGATATGATATGTCAATTTTAGTTAGAACAACCTGCATAATAGAGTCATCTTCGATTACCCGGCTTAGACCAACAGTTGATATTTCAAGCGTAACTTTTTCGTTTGATGTCGGATTCAAATGATTCAAATTGGAAATGAAAGTAGATTCATTTATTTATCTCCAATAGAAACAGGTTTTGAAGACAAGAAGAATTGATAGGTCAAATATTGTAAGGAACAGCCGGAAAAACATAGTTTTAAGGGTGCTGATTTACGATAGACAGTCAGTATTTTGATCATAACTTCCCCATACGATATCGAAAATGAGTGATTCCAATTGCATTGTAAACTAGATTCATAGGGGAATCTACCATAGAAACAGGTTTTAAAAATTCATCCATTTAGGCCTCCAAAAAGTGACTGTCCCAACTCTGTTCCTGAGCTGCCCGCTAGACATCCGATCAATGTTTTGGCTCTAACTTTTTCATTTCAAATCCAAATTGATTGATTCCAATTGGATTGGAAAGTAGACATCAAGGGCTATTTAGGATAGAAACAGGTTTTAAAAATATGGTCATTTAGGCCTCCAAAAACTGACTGTCACAACTCTGTTCCTAAGCTGCCCGCTAGACATCCGGTCAATGTTTTGGCTCTAACTTTTTCGTTTCAAATCCAAATTGAGTGATTCCAATTGGATTGGAAAGTAGACATCAAGGGCTATTTAGGATAGAAACAGGTTTTAAAAATATTCACTTTTGGTCCCTCAAAACATGACTGTCCCGACTGTTTTTCCAGAAAGTTCATCAAGCCCGCAAGCCAAAAAAATGAAATTCAAGCATTTTTTCAAATTGGTGATAAAAATGAAAATGAGTGTTTGTAGAACTTATTATTTCCATTATGATTCATCTACATACACAAATTATAAAAAGAATTATCACCGATGTTGATTTCGATAGCATGTTGCAACAAAAACCCTAGTTTTACAAAAGAACAAAATGCACCTATTTATGTCCTTATTTTGTTTTATTTTATTCACTAACCTACTTTGATTGAAGGATGAATATGACTACGTGTATGAGTACTTCCATTGAAGCCATTTTCGAAATAAGGCTTCATGTATACACATACCCAAATTTGAAAAATGCATATTAATGAAAATTAGGGTATGAGAAGCCATCTTCCCTTGAAAAAATGGTATCAAAAATTGTTGAAGCATGGAGTGATGTTGCAAACAAATGATGGAGTGAAACCAATCTTCAATATATCCTTTACTTTTTTGATTTTGCATAGCCATCATATCATGAAGTTCTTGAGCTTTTAAAATGGCTTGTTGATGCACAGTAAAAGAAACCTCATTTTCTTCCATAGCTTCTACAATTTTTGCATTTGAAACATTCTGAATCTCATTGTAGGTTTTCTCTAATAACGCATGTGAGATAGAATGGGTGGGAAGGGTGGGTAAATTTGCCAGTTCAACATTGTAAGCATGTTGTACTGGTTTATTATGGTGAGGGTGTGGAATTAGTTGAGCAGGAAAATGTGTATGGTATGGAGCATTTTGATGATGTGGCTGATTGGGTTGTGTGAATGGTTTTGATGGGCAAGCAAGGTGTTGTGAAAGAGCTGGTGGAGAATATGGAGAATGTGCTTGTGCTACAAGATGAGGGAGAGTAGTCATGCCATCATAAGATGAACCATGCCCAACTTGTAAACAAGATAGGTGGTTATATTGAAATTGACATCGCTGCCCTAACACATTAGCATTCCATAATGGATTATGCAAGTATGATAATGGAGAAAAAGTGTTTTGAACCATACCTGTAGGCCTTGTTGCAGCTTTCTTACCTCTTTGATATGCTACTTCCATCCTAGATAAGGAAGAGTGAATATCTATGAGATGCTCCTTTCGGTCATGAGAACAAAACATTTCATCAAATTCTTCATTTTTATGAACCTGCAAAACATCCAATTTTTCATTTAGAGAGCTAATAAAATCAACTTTAAAATGTTCAAATAACACATTGATTTCAGCTCTTATGTCTCCTGTTCTTGTAGCAGATTTGGAAAACAAAGAAAAAACATCTCTAGGATTCTTACCAGCCTTGGAGATTCCTCTTGAATACCTTATGCACAACTCACAAACATCATCATATGATAATTGAAAAACATCACCTTTTCCTATCAGATTTAAAAGTTCTAAAAATTCATCTTTGATTCCTTTAAGAAGGAGTGTTTTTAAGATCTCTTTTTCCAAATGCTTATGCTTTGATTTTTGAAGGTTATAATGAAATCAATCTACATAGTCCTCCAAACTTTCATCTTCCCCTTGTATCATATAGAAAATATCTTCATTGGCTTTGCAATAGTCTTGGTACTTCTTCAAGAATATGTTCTTCATGTCCTCCCATGATTGGATGCAATTCCCACCTAGGCTCATGAACCATCGGAGAGCTGCTCCTTTTAGAGTAAGAGGAAACACTTTCAATCTTTGATCGTCAGTACAATAATCATATCCTCTACAAAGTATTTCGAACTCAAATAAAAATGTATCTGGATTTTCATTTGCTAAACCATGAAAATTTGGTAAAGATGGGGGAATTATGTGCATTTGTGTCACTCCTCCTAGATCTTTGATAGGAAATTCAAAAGTAGAAACGTGAGCCATTTCTTACCATAGTATAAGATGTTCTTCATGTGTTTCTTCGAGGCTCCTTCTTCAAATGTTCCTGTCAATCGGTTAGTGAAATGGGTGGTGCTTACATCACCACTTGCGTGAGATCATGTGATTCATTTTTTAAAAATTTCTATCTTTTTCCTAATCATTCACACAAAAATTCAAACATCTATTTCTACTCTAGGTTCTTTAGAGTCCTGCTGGAAAGCGGACGGTGGAGCAGGGCTTTTACATGCTCCGTACGCAGGTTCTTACCTTCCGTTTTTAAGATCCAACTCTTCCCTAGCAGGCAGTCATCCGATTCACACTACTCTTTAGAAATGGCTACACTCTCCCCGGCAACGGCGCCAAAATGTGGAGCGATAAAAAGGTGTCTTGTGAACTCCTAATTACCTCACATTAATTATCAACCCAGGGACGACTTTTTATTTCAAGAGTGTACTCTGTCTGAGGCGGCTATTTTCTTAAGAGCAATGTTGTGCAATATAGTGCTTAAAACCCAAAAATAGATGAACGCTTGAAAAATAAATCTAATTGGAACAGCAAGAAACTAAATCACTCATTCAAACAACCATCAATCGAGGATATGGTAGCAATGACTCAGTCCTCTAGAAATTGATGAAGGAAAAGGAATTAGAGTATGGATCATGGTTCTGGGAGCATAATAGCGTCTGTTGTGTCTCACAACAGCCTTGACCCTCCTCCCACACTAAAGCAACAAAGGCAAGTAAATAAATCAGCAGAAAGTAAAATGGAATAGCGAAATGGAAATAGAACAGCAGCAAATGAAACAGCAATTAAAAGAACTAAATCTCGCGAGTCAAAAGTAAACTTGAACCAAACTCACATTTTGCAATGAAATAACAATCTTCAACAGCAATTTACTTTATGAGGCGATATTCACAAATGAATTATGGAACAGCAGTTATCATATATACAAAGCACACTAATATAGTAATCTGAGATGAGAACTATGTTTCCAAATACAACATTACTTCCGGATTCCAATAATCATAACTTCAAATAAATCTTGTGATGGTAACGTTTAATACAAAAGCTCTGTAATAGAAATACCCGATTCAGATTGATACCATGAAATCAATTTTGGAAAAGACTTAATAATATAATGCAGAATCGCCACTAGGAATTCGAAAAGAAACATTAATGAATTAATGATCACATAGCATTCGTGCATCAGATTACTGAACAATAAAGATAGCAAACCACGCAAATCACCGTATGATACAATACAACGGAAAGTGTCCGTTGGAGCCGGGCCCGTAGCTGCCAATGGCACCGCCGTAACTTACTTCAGATGCAGGGACGAATTGAACACCAAATCCTTTATATTGATTGCATTAAAGAAGTATACAAAATTAGATCTCAGCTAGACTCCATGATCACCATTGGTTCTGAAACTTAGAATTATAAAAACAGTCGTTCTCCCTCCGTCTCTGATCTTGGGTTTCATTTAAATAAAGAAGATCAGAGCATGGATAATTACAATCATGATTTCTCTCACAAATTTAGGTTGATTCTAATCCATTGATCAACAAGAACAAGGCGGATTTAGGTTTGTAGCTAAGATTTGGAGGGCGGCCGCAACAACAAATCTCAGAAAATCGTGTTCAAAGAACCCTGCGTTTCTCCCTGTACAAGCTGAATTTGGGCAAACTGTACTTCACGAAGATAATTGGGCTCGTTCGGGACAAAACCCATGTTCCGGATTTTCCAAATTCGTCTTCATTTGCTCAGAATCTTAACCGCAAAACTGTCACTCCTTAAACCAGCGAATTTCTGAGTTGGCTGATTTAAAAATCAAATCTTCAATCTAGAAGTTACTTTGGAGGCTAAAAATGGCGAATGATGTTACAACCAACTTATTAGAACTATCATTGATAAATTAATGCATAATAATCAATTTATTAAAAATAAAAGAGAATAAATAATATTCATCCATGAGAGCATAAATTATTTATAAAATGGATTTAAATGATAAATTATAATAAATGTCATGATGAAGAATGGTGGAAATGGGTGGAATAAACGTTCACAAATGACAATAATCATGGCATATTAACGACCCTACACTTAGTACAGCTCCTTTTCCGTTTGGAATAGTGGCTCCGACTAGGGATAATGGGACCAGTTTCCCAAAAGTAGATAATCGGGATGAATGGATGATTTATAAAACTAAGCTAGCGATGGGCGGATAACTAAACTATTTAACAAGAATACAAGAACTATAACCTATCCCGGGAATCTATTGAACTTTAAAGTGCAGCGTTTAATGGTCTGTGCCTAAGGACATGCATATAGATGACTCCATCGATCAGACATAGATATTAATTCATTCAAGATTACTGTGCCTAAATAGTTAATCCCAACGATTACAGAAATATTACCGCACTCATCATTTATATTATCGACATATACATGATTAAAAGGAAAGAATATCATAAAACATCCAATAGTGGTATGAATGTAGATTTGTTGTTACAGCACATGCATATAATCAACAATAGCAAGGATAATCAAATAACAATTCACATAACAGGAATGAATTCAGACATAGATAGAAATACCATATGAGCTGCTTTGACACTTCCGATATCAATCGCTACTTGTAATTCTTTCTTCAACGCAGAAACATTCATAACAACGACAATAGTGCACAATTGCATAAAAAGCTTCTTTGCTGAATTAAGAAAGACTGGTCCAGTTTCATAAAAGAATATTGACTGAAGCACAATAGTGCAAACTTCAATCTTTAAGTCTGGTACAAAACTGTACGACCCTTTCCAAAACAATGAAAGGGTCTATAAATACTAAATTAATCTAAATATCTATTAAACTAAAATGCAACTAAATCGGTATCAATAAATTTTGATCCTATTTTCCTCAGCGATCTGGCAATCGGCGACATGATTCATCAGGTAGGCTGCTTGCCTTTAAATCTGAGCTGACTTATCGCAAGCATTGGCTCTACCTCAGGAGGTTTGTTGAGGCGTGAACTGAGCTGGGCGTCATAGGTGGCATCCTAAATATCGGGGATTATACACTCGATTGCATCTGTTAGGCACTTTAGGGCGGCTCTCTGTGTATGCGGCTTTACCAGGAAGAGCCAATATGCTTCCATAGTTAAACTATTAATCCCAACGATTAATCTCCCTTTCTCCTCTAAATCAGGATAGCATGATTGTTCCAATGTATTTGTTGTTGTCATCTTTCCTGGTGTACATTGGGAAATCATATTTGCTAAGTAGAGAGTGTTGTTAACTAGATCAACCAGATTGCTGGAAGTTGATTTACATCTTGAAGCTGCCCTTTCTTCTTTCATCACCTGAGTGTGCCATTCTGTGAAAAGTATGTCTTTATATGTTTCTGAAATCTTGGGCAAATTTGCTTCTATCCCTTGATCAGAATCTTGCCAGTCAAGATATCCGGTTATGATCTCTTCGGCTTGGTCTAACGCATTCCTAGCTTTCTCTACCTGCTGATTTATGGATGTCGTTAGCTCACACAATGGCTCTACCTGAGCGATTTGTTGACACAGGAGCCTAATTTGGGACATTAATGTAGTGTTTATTTGCACTGCTTCTGCTATGAATTCACCCACCTGTTGAGCGCCCTTTATCTTTTCGAGCTGCGATGAAAATTGAGCGATTTGCTCATCTTCTGTTTTCATCATTTTCTCGTTTGCTACCCTTAATTGTGCCAATGCCTCCGATAATTCCTTCTATTTCTGGATTGCGTTTTGGTCGACCCTTTGCTTTTCTGCCTGCAATTGCTGAGTTAATTGACTGTTCAATTGTTGTTATTTCGACAACTGCTGCTCCGCCTGCTCTGCCTTCTGCTTTGATTCAGCCAACTCTGCCTGTAATGCGAAAATTTCTTGGTCCTTAGTCTTTAGTAAAAGACTTACCTTCGATGCCTTGTCGATTTTTGTTGCCGAATAGGCTCCCGCATACTGTGACAGTTTTGCTAGGTCATCGAAGGGGTCGAATTCCTCCTTCCAAACCACGCTGCCCGTTATAGTTTGTTCTGGAAAAAGGGGAGGTTGACCAATCTTCCTCCTTTTCCTTTGTCTTTTTAGCACTGCCTTATGCCTCGGGCTGTAGAAAACATCCAGGGGAGGAATATCTTCTACCTGGAGAATGATTTGGTCGGAGGGGTCTTTCGGTATTATCTCAACATCCTTGGAAATGGGTAGGCCGCTGGTTCCACTTAAAACCTGAGGTGAAGTGATGTCCTGTATATCGTTTGTCTTGGAAGTGTTCGTATCCTTGGAACATTCCAACTCACTGATGATAGAGTCAAATTTCTTCCACTCTTGAAGAAAATTAGGGTCAATAGTAGTATCTATATTGACATTAGTGGTGGTTTGTTTTTCCTTTTCAGCTTGGGACTCCTTCCGCACCTTTTCCTGCTCTCTTTTCTGTTGTTCCTCTTGTTCTTTCTTCTGCCTTTCCTCTTGCTCTTTCTTTTGCTGTTCCTCTTTCTCTTTCCTCTGTTTCTCCTCGTGTGCTCTCTTCTGCCTTTCTTCTTTTTCTTTTCTCTGCCTTTCCTCCTGTTCCTTTTTATGATCCTTTGTTACAACTGGAGGTTCCTTTGACTGTTGTCGAACAGCCTCGCTTGATGATGTCGCCGGGGTTGTTGCTAGTAAATCTAGAGGCAGAGTTTGCAACCTCTGTTCTCTAAGCTTATTAAACTCAGTTAGCCCTTCATCATTATATTTCATTCGAGCGAGTTCTTTAGCCTGACCTATTGTTTCGTCTACAACGAATAGGTCATCAAACATATCTTCTTTGTGCTCAAATTTTGTCAATTTGGCCTGTTCTAGTGCATTGTAGGCAAATTTCTTTGGATCATATGGCATGTTTGGGATAGTCGCCAGAGTTAAGGATTGAATCTTTGTGGCTTCCTTTTCTGCATGTTTGAGATTATGCAGAGTATAGACACCACACCTCAAGGGAAAAGAGGGCCAGCCCCTCTTCTTTTCTTTCTTGAGAGTCTGTGTAACATTCTCAGCCATAATTTGATAAGCGATTTCTCTTGCTAGCAGTTTATCTGGTATATACAAAGGGAGAACATGTGCGTTGGCTTGGCTACCGAAAAATCTTATGTAGGTAAATCTCTCCTCTCCAAACCAACTTGCTACTGCTGTTATATCAAACGAAGCTTGATAGGAAATCTTGGGAATGGGTTTATCAAAAATAGAATAATGAATAGGCACCATAAAGCCATTGCAGATTTGGTACAGATGGTGCTTGTAAGAGGACTTCCATAGTTTCTGATGGTATATGTGGATAGCCGTGGGATCTTGTGGCATCCACCTCCAGCCGAGCACGGGAAATTCAAAATTGAAACATAGTGTATCTAAGATATATGCACTATAATAGAATGGGGGAATTTTCCTTTCAGTGACGACAGTCTGATGTCTAAAATCACGCACAGCTTGTGCTAATTTGTCAGAAAGGATGGTGGCCCAATCCATAATTATACCGTTTACAGCTACCTCCATTAGAGGAACCATCTCTATGGTAAAATTAGCAGAGTCATGCAATCCCCATAATCTACACATCATTATTCCCGCATAGCAATAAGGAGAAGCAAGAGAATCAACCGAGTACTTACCGTAAGATTCGCGTTTGTGTTTGGCTGGATTTTGTCTCCAATCCCGGATGGGTTCAGATTCAACTTCATTTTCGCTTGCAAAATTCTCCAGGAACGCTTTATTATATATCTTCTCTGGCTCGGGCAAATGATACATTTGCCTTAGATCATCCAGCCTAAATGATCCGAAGATTCTTCCATCTCTAGTGTTGAGAGTTCTATCCAAGATTGGGATTTCTTGAATCGCCCACCGCACTATGTCTGTGTATGGGAGAATTTGCTCCCTGGCCGCTATTCTGTGAAGGAAAGAGTCGGCTAAATATTTGAGAGTACATTCAGACTTCCGAGTAGGATCCGCAGTAGCTTCTGTTACTGTCTTTACTGGTTCTTCGGCTTCAATTAGGTTGTAAGTGCCTTGCCAAGTAACTCTGGTGAGACCTGTGCATGTAGTATCAGATATTAAGCCCTTCTTCTTGTGCACGAGAGCTTGTCCTGCAGCTGGTGTAGTGGAAGCGCCTGTGGTCTTCTTAGATTTATTCCCCATCTTGTTTGAGCTTCCTTCTATGGATGAATTCTGCACAGCGGCGAGAATAAACGTAACACAGAGATATGATAATGAAAATCCAATACGGGAAAGATATATCAATCGAAGCATGCTGAGAGATTAACTCTTAAAAATGGCTACGGATCCAATCCATGGGAAGATCTTACAGATACATTAAATGGCCGTTTAAGGCTTGCCACCTCTTAAATGCTCATTACACCATTATTCGGCTGAATGACTTGCTTAAGCGTGCTATGGATATTTTGGTAGTTGAGTGCAGGTGATGGATTATTTAAGAGATCAAACTTTAAATACGAATGTATCATAATATCCCTCCATTTAACGGTTTTTTTCGAAATCCGCGCTATATCGCAATCGGGCATCAGGAACACTTTAAATCTTTATGTTGGCAATTTTGAAACGCCGATCACCGATAGCGATATCGCATCGCATCGGGAGAATAGGTGTTATATAAACATACGGATAGCATACCCCCGACCGCCGATAGCGAAATCGCATCGCATCGGGGGTAGAATCTAGGCGCCTTATTATTATACATCGGATATTGCCGATTGCCGAATGCGAAATTGCATCGGAACGGGGTGAATGACTTAAGGTGCTTATCTTGTATATAAAGTATCGCCGATTGCTGATTGCGCATCGCGTCGGGACTAATGGCATGGGGTGCTTTATGATGTGCATGGAGTTTTGCCGATAGCCGATAGCGATATCGCATCGGTGGGATCCCATATGTCACTTATTTGCGTCTTCTATGTCATTGTGATATGTGATCTTGCGATCGCTTTATCGCAATGATAAAAGATTGTTATATTTGATTCAATATGGGTTTTTCAAAAGGTTTTATATAATGCCTTCATTTGGTTTGCGGACCTTTTTCAAATAATGCAATATTGATACCAATTTACTTCTAAAGGGACCCATTTCATATAATAATTTTGTAAATAAAATGTTATGAAATGGGGGGTTGTTGTGGAGCACAACACACTGTCACCTCCAAGTTTGTATGAACCCCAGGTTGATAAGTAAAGATGGTAGCCTAGGAGTTGTAGCATCCTTGCTGCAATACTAGTGCTCATCAAATTCCAACAACAAACGAAATGTTTGGTCTGCTAGTAGATAGGTAGTTGAGACTTCTTACAAGCTATCTATACTTTGTTGCATCCTTAAATTGTTTTCCTTCAATGGATGTGAGCTTTATGTTTTGTTCCATTGGAGTAGTCAGAGGATTGCATTTATTCATGCCAAACCCGTTCAACATATCTCCAATGTACTTCTTTTGAGAAAGGAATATGGACTTTGGATGTTGAGTTACTTCAATACCAAGATAGTATTGAACCTAGCCCAAATCAGTCATTTCAAGACCTTTCCTCAATTCCTTCTTTATGGATGCAATGTAGCTCTCATTATTCCCTGTCATCAAAAGATCATCTACATATACCACAAGATATACAATTGTTTTGCCAACCTTCTTGACAAACAATGTTGCATCATCAAGATCATAATGTTTGAAGTTGAGTTCGAAAAGATGCTCAGTTAGTTTTTCATACCAGGCTCGTAGTGCTTGTTTGAGGCCATACAAGGATTTCACAAGTTTGCATACTTTATGTCCATGTCCTTTTATGGAAAATCTTTCATGTTGAGACATAAAAACATTCTCTTTTAGATCTCCATTCAAGAAAGAGGTTTTTACATCCATTTGATGGAATTTCCAACCATTCGAGGATGCTAGGGTAAAGAGTGTTCAGATGGTAGTCCATTTTGTTGTGGGGGAAAAGTCTCCTCATAATCGACCCCCTCCTTCTATGCAAAACCTTTTGCCACAAGTCTGGCTTTGTGCTTGTCAAGTGAGCCATCATATTTATACTTGTTCTTGTAGACCCACTTGCAACCAATTGGTTTGGCTCCTAATGAAGGATCAACTAGCTTCCAAGTGTCATTCTTTATCAAGTCATCATACTCCTTTTGAATTGCTTTTTTCTATTCACTATGATAAGCAGCTTCTTCGAAGGAATTTGGTTCAAAATCTGTAGACATATTTAATTCACAATCATAAGCAGCATCCATATCAATAGGCAAATCAGATTCATCTACATCACCTCCATTTTGCTAGGTTGAATTTCTAGTTCCTGTCTTTCCAACCTCATCGAGATGAACATTTTCAAGTGTCTTTGCCAGCCACTTTGGGGGACCTTTCTGAGATGGCTTAGGCTGCTCTGTTGATTATGTTGGGACTGAATCAAGATTGAGTCTCCCAATTCTGTCAATCACATCACTAGAAGAATCATCAGTTGTTGTAGTTTCATGCAGGGAAGAGAGTGCTTCCGAAGAAGATTCCATAGGTTGATCTAGTATAGAAATCCCGCCTTCAATATGTGGAATCTGATTATCAAATTCTTGAAATGATTTTTCATTTTATAATCTATCCAAGCAATCAAGTTTCTGATCAACAACATTGTCAGTTTTGGATGATTCAAGAAAGATTACATCTCTAGATACAACAAACTTTCTATTGACTTCATCATAGAGATTGTATGCTTTGGAGGTGTTTGAATACCCCAGGAAGATACAATCACGACTTCTTGCACCAAGTTTATTTCTATGTACCTTTGGTATCAAGGCATAACATGTGGAACCAAAGAACCTGAGATTCTTTACCAAAGGAATGTTCCCATACCACATTTCATAAGGAGTCTTGTTTCTAATAGCGTTATATAGACATCTATACTTTATATATACAACACATAGAACTGCATCAGTCCAAAACATCATTTTTACATTTTTGAAAAATAGCATGGAGCGCACCATATTTAAGATTGTCATATTCATTCTTTCAGCTACTCCATTATGTTGGGGATTATAAGGCATAATTGTTTGATGTTTGATCCCATGTTGGCGAAGATAGTTTTCAAATTCATTTGAAGTGTATTATTTTTCATTATCAGTGTGAATAGAACGAATATGAGATTGTGCATCATTTTCAATCCATGTATGAAAGTTATTGAATCTTTCAAAAACATCAGATCTGTTCTTCAATAAATAAACCCAACACATTTTGGTGTATTCATCAATAAATGTCATCATATATTTATTTCCATTTGCAGAAGGAACAGGCATTGGGCCACATAAATTTGAATGAATGAGTTCAATTTTTCTATGTTCTCTAGAATGTGAATCATGAAAAGACTGTTTGCTATGCTTTCCTAGAATGCAAGCATCACATTGCTTAAGTTTCCTAGGAATTGTAGGCAAACTAGTAACACCATTTTTCTTCAACAAGTGGAGGTTGTCATAGTTCAAGTGTTCGTGTCTAGAATGCCATAATAAACTTGATGGAAATGTTCCTTCTTCATAATGACAATTGTATGAGAAATTTTGTGCGCGAGCAGAGGTACCCTGCAGCTTGAGAAGCCTTTCTTCTTCTATCCTCATCATGACAAGTGAGTGGTTTGATGCTTTTCTCACCTCAAGCTTTCCATGAAACATATGAATGGAAAGTCCTTGCTAGTGAATGTGGACCAAGGACAGAAAGTTTCTCCTCAGTTGTGGGAGATATAAAACATGATGCAGAAGAAAGTCTGGATGACGAGCAATTTAAGCCTGATTGTACCAAGCCCTGATGGCTTGAGTTTTGATTTGTCTGCAAAGTATACTACTCCATCAACATTGTCAGAAAATTCTTCAAAACCATATCTTCTAAAATTCATGTGGCAAGTTTCTCCTGAATCAAGCAACCAATCATTTTTCTAGAAAGCAAGTGAAGCATTAAATGTCTTCATTTTCTCCAATATTACAGTGTTCCACAACATAGTGAGAAGATTCGGGTGCTTTACTTTTCTCTTTGTCATTAGTTTTACCTTTGGGCTGGTTTCTTTCATGCTCAAATATGTCCCAAGGAAACTTGCATGTGGTTGCATCATGTGATCCATCTCTTTTGCAACGTATGCAGTGCAAATCTGACTTTTCTCCTTGATAGTGTCTGCCCCCCCTACCTTTGAAATTTCTTCCTCTTCCTCTTCGACCGCCTCTTCCTCTCGAAGAATCTTGGGCAAGATTCTTCTCTCTATGTGCAAGACACACAACCCCTTCAGAAGATTGAGGCGTTGTTTCTTCCCAAAAGCTTTCTCTCCTTCAACAACTTTTTTCAGAAGGGAGTCAAAGGTAACATCTTTGAGGTTTCCATTTACTTGCAATGACTCAAGATAATTTTGAGTAAGTGGGATAAAGTGCCTTGAGAAAAGCTATCAGAGGAATGTCTAGTTCAACATTAGTGACTTTGTTATCATGCATAATAGATTTTACTTCTGATGCAAGAGAAAGAGGGTCATCATTTTTTAATTCAAGGGTGAACAATTTAATCATGAGTTGAACAACTTCAATTGTAGAGTGTGAGTCATAGAGTTCCTTCAGTTTTTGTAAGGCTTCGAAAGCATTTGAAAATGACGAAATATGGTGACTCACCTCTTAATTTACTGATGCTACAATCAGTGCATAAGCCTTGTTGTTCTTATTTCCCAAATGTTGAATTCCTTGTCTGAGGTAGGTTGTTCTGGCTCTTTGTATCCATCTCCAGCACACACACCTTTCCACAAATCATTATAAATGAGAGTGTGTTTGATTTTCCATGACCATTCAAGATAGTTCTCCTTCCTGGTGAGAACCACGCCCACAATAGGTATCAATGAGTGCATTTTAGAAATTACCGAGGAGGTTGACGAAAATGAGGTGGTAGTATGTAATTCGACTACTCGTTAACTTTGTAACCAATCAGCTGTGCTTAAATCTAGTTCTGTATGTGGATTTTTCCCTTTGGGGTCCCGCTTATCTGACCAATCACCGTCAGTCCCTCGTTGACTCCTCCTTTCATCAGGAGCTTCAATCCGCACCGTTGATCTCACTTCTCCAGATCCAACGTGTTAGTGTCAGTGTCTTCACACTGCCATCAGTGATCAAAATATTCTCTTTTGCATTTCATAGTAGGATTCCCATACTGATGATTTTGCATTCTAGTAGGTCATGGATTCACTAATGGTAGGGTTTACTTCAATTTTCCCTCATGATCTGTACTTGATGATCCTCTTATATATATTTTAGTCATGGCTCATGTTCACTCTGCAATTCATTTCATTAGGTCTTAGGGTTTGGTCCCATTAGGTTTTAGGGTTCCACCATGGTCAAATCCAGTTATTACATGCCAATAATGATCAGCATGGACATGAGGAGGTCAATAATTATTGGTAAAGCCATAATTTATCATTTTGAAAGCCTAATGCAGTTCTCACTTCAAAACTTGTTTTGAGGTGAAAACAAGGTATTTTGTTTTTATCTCTATTAATGAAGTAATTTTATGTTTTCATATGTAATATTGGTTCCCAACTACTCCTAAACATGTTGTGATGTTGTCAAGCACCTGCCACTGCAAAAATCAAGTCATCATGAGCACAAAACCACCTGCAAAAGCAAAAGAGAACAAGCACTAAAAACTAATTTCCTCTGCCATTGAGCTACGGTTAGATATGGGATTGGATATATATGAGTAGAGGATGCATAAGGGATATCAAAAGGTATGAGGCCAAACCTTCATATCATGAAACATCAGGTATCCATCATTTTTGGAGAAGTCATTCCAAGGAACAAGCCATTCACCACACATAAGGGATGGTTTTTCTTCAAACTGTGTTTCTGAGCATGAAAAGATGAATTTGACAAAAGTGGGAGAGATGTTTGTCCATAATAGACCAAAGAAGAAAAACCTCCTTCAGTTTGTACACATGTGTCATGGTTTTATAGAAATGTCAAAATACAGTTGTCTCAAGAGAGTTGATGCACCTCTGGAGTGACCTTGGTAAAATCAATTTTTCTTCTATATGGAATGACCAAATGACTTTCTTTATGAGCCAAATGGTAAATATACAAAAAGAGCTTTCCACTGAGCTATCATGAGCTCAATTTGGAGTTGAGAAAGACCTTCAAAACTTGACTACAATAGAATTATGCATTTTGGCAGCCTCATTCTGTACATTTTGACTAGTCTTGGTAGACTGAGCTTTTGACAGGGAAAATAAACTCAAAATTGAAATATTCAAGACGTTCTGGAAAGTAGACTCGACAATCTTTACATTCAGTTATCACATGCCCAATTTGGACATTAGAAAGGTAGTCAAATGTTGAACTAAAGTGGCATTGCACTCCTAGCGTCACGTTGCGCTTCTGGCATTTTCAAACAGTGAAAATTAACATTGGCGCTGTGGTCCTGGACTGGCACTGCGCTCCTATAGTTGGCACTGTGCTTTGACCAGAAAAGCCCAAAAACACTCCAAGCCTTCGAATTTCACCAAATTTCCTCCAAATTTCTTCTTGGCAAGTAAGAACCATCATCTCTCATGTTGTTTAGGGTGCTCATGTGAATATTTTCTTGGTTTTTCATCTTTAAAATTAGAACCCTAATTTCTATCATAAAACCCTAGCTTTCCTACCATTCACTCCATAAGCTAAAACCCTTATTCCGTCTACTACTATCACACTCTATCACTCACTTATCACTCCCCAAACCCCCTCCCTCATACATTTTTCCCACACCTTCATTTGCACCCATTCCTCCATGTCATTGCCCATAACAACATCCATACATTACCACTATGTCAACTAAGGGAAACATGGATAGAGACAGCGATCAAGAATATGATGAGGAAACATTCAATGACAGTTCTATAGAGAGGCACAGGAAATAGAGGAAGCCCCATAAAGGAGGAAAAGTCATCAGAGAGGAGCCAACCAGTTTGGGAGAATTACAGGATTTCCCACTGGGAGTTTCTTCTTTCAGACACCAAGGATGTTTTGAATTTTTTGAACTAGTGGAAAGAGTTTAGTTTCACCATGAGTTGGCTAGAATTTTTGTGACTCATTTACATAAAAATGAGGTGACACTTTCCAGAGTAACCTTCACAATATCGCCAGCTATCATTTCAGAGGCCACTACAATCCCTAATGTTGGTGAAAAATGGTACAAGGGTCATGAGCTTGATGAGGATTACTATGAACCTTACATCAAGCCTCAATACAGAAACCAGGTGAAGAGGCTAGGTATGTTCCTTTGATGAGGATTATCATCAAGTATTTCACTTGTGAAGGCAGATTATCCCCGTTGTAAGCTTACCATATCGAACTCTTCATGCACTTCACCAGGGTAAGAATGATGAATCTCCCATATTTCTTGTTTAGAAATATTGATAAGATAGCTTACGTTGTGCGGAGGAAACCTTACCCTCAACAGTTGAACAACACCTACCATTATTCTTTGATCAAAATCATTGTTCTTCATCATCTCAGTCTTCTTAACATTCCTTGGGAGACTTTTATTGCTCATGAGATGATGAAATGTCCACAAATCCCTTCACTAGTGCATCAAGAAAAAGGTGGGCCTTCTAGCCATGGAGAAACAAGGGAAGAGGTCAAGAAAACCAAAATTGTTGAGTTTCCAGTGTACTTAACATATGAGAGAAGCACAAGGAGACTTTTTCCAGCTGGTAGGCAAGTGTTTGCTCCGCAAGGTATGGAAGGGGCTTTGCCTTCTACATCAACAAAACAAGTACAGGTTAAGTAGTTGAGCAAAGGGAAGGAAAAAGTGCAAGAGGAACATATTGGTGATGAGGAAGAAAGATAGTTTGACCTGATTGAGCATGAGAAGCCACAACAACACTTTACTCATCATGGAATTGGCATCATTGACTTGGAGGCTCAGGATGAAAAAACTCTCAAAGACATCATCATTCAAGAAAGGGAAGCTCAAATACAAGCTTTGGCAGACAACTTAGAGAGAGCCAAGCTCATCATCAAATATTTAGAACAGGAAAACAAACAATTGAGTGACAAGAAAGTCCTCAAGGAGCTGCAAATGATCAAAGCAAACAACTAAATGGCTAAAGAGGCTCATGTCACATTTACTCCTATTGAGCAAGAGATTGAAAATGATAGGGAAACTTAGCTTGAGAGTATCAACATAAATCTTGAAGGACTAATTGAGAAGGCCAATAGGGATAATAAAATGCTCCGACACATGGCTTACCACTACATGACCCGCAACAAAATTTGTAATATGAGGATTAGGAAGCTAAAAGTTAGGTTGAGGAGAGCCTTAGAGGGTAAGAAAGAGCAAGATAGGTTAAAGATGTTGGATGAAACCTCCCTAGCCCATAAAAGTAGCTGATGGTGGTGTCCCATGCCAAATTTTGGCAAATTTTGAGAAATTTTTGCACTTTTGCAATTTTAAAATTTATAACACATAAATTTTGCCTAAAAGCGCAGCACCACCGGCGGTGCACTTTTTCCTGAGGCATCCATTGGAGAAAAGGTTGAAATTTTTTGATTCATAATGACGAGGAAATACACCCTAGCAATTTCCAGGAGTTTTGGAGCAAATCTGGATAACCAAAAGGTCCAAAAACTACCAAAAAATGACCTTTCTGCCTCTTTTTGGACACACAGAAGAAATCTTGGGAGATTCGAGTTTTGAGAGGGAAACTAACCTCCAACTTAAAAAAATCTAAGTTTTCCAAAAATTAGACTTGCATACCTTTCCAATGAGCTATCATGGGCTCAATTTGGCTAAGGGGAAGGCCTCCAAAAATAGATGGAAATTGGCACTACGCTTTTGACCAGTGGCGCTACTCTTTTGACCATTTTGCTCAAGAAAATCAAAATTCACCTATTTTGACTGTGAATCTGATTTCTTTCTCTTAATGGATGATTTCCTAATGTAATTGATGACATGGCATGTAAATGTAATGGTAAAATAGTGTTATACAGTAGATTCATTAGTTAGAGGTGGTTTTGAGGTAAATGAATCAGTTTCCCCTTTTTTAGAGGGAAGTTGTCTGACTGCCTATATTCCAGTTCTTAGTTGGGAAATGGTTGAAACAACACCTCTTCTCATGGATTCGACCCCTGAAGGTCAGATTAATTAGTTTATATGTCTATATTATGTGTTTTCTTGGTCATTTGGTGAGGTTGGATTCACTTGGATGCTCTGAAAAATATTCTACATCATTGTAAGCAGTTTGGCAAGGAAATTAATAGGAGTTGCAGCTATTTTTATGGGATACCTGTGGTATGGTGTTTTTGCATAGTTTATTATTTTTTTATCAATTGTTTACATGTTTTATCTGTGGCATCATCTATTTCACTACTTCTAACTGAATGATATCAAGATAGATAGGTAGAATTATTTATTTACAGTGCTCTACCTTGGGAAGCCATTCAATATTCTATGTTTTTTGTTGTTTAAGAAGGATACATGATAATTACATGCCCTCCTCAACTCCTCACCAGTCTTTGACATCTCACCTCACTCAATTTCAAGTGTAAAAGCCTATACGTACCTTGCCCCATAGAACACCTTGTATTCTGACCTAATTTCCCAGACCCAAATTGCCCAGCTCCATCTGATCTAGTAAAAAAACAACAAAATCAATCAAAACCCTTGAGCTACTATACCTAGCATGAAATCTTGTTCATGATCCAGTCATATTGACTGAGATCTATAAGGAGAGATCGATCCAGTCATATTGACTGAGATCTATAAGGAGAGATCCCTCTCTTGACCTAGTAGGGCTAGCTACCAGGTTAAGCTTGGTTTGTGGTTACCCTAGAATTGCCTTCCTTTAGCCTGAGGTCAATCTAGGTGATAACATAGTGGCGACCATACTGGGGAACATAGTTTTATGTTCCTCAGTAAAATGTATCAAGTTTAGATCTTATTGTTAATGGTGGACAATGATTAGACACCGAAAGGCTGAAATCATTCACCTGGCGACTCTGAAATATAGATCATGGATGCATCATTAATAGCTTCAGAATATCTATTGACGCATCCCCTAATGATGGACTCACTTGGTAGTCTGAAACGTTGGGTTTATAAAACTCTATGACAGGTAATTCCTCCTCTATCTAAAATTTTCCTCACCTGGATGGATTCATTATTTAATAATATCAAGTCTTACCATGGAAGGGGCATGATGGGCAGTGCATCAGAATTCGATAAATTAAGATTATCAAGAGCAAAACTAATTTCTTTCATAACCTATCTATATATATATATATATATATATATATATATATATATATATATATATATATATATATATATATTCTCTGAAATATAGCTCATGGATACATCATTAATAGCTTCAGAATATCTATTGACACATCCCCTAATGATGGACTCACTTCGTAGTCCAAAACATTGGGTTTATAAAACTCTATAACAGGTCATCCTCCTCTATCTAAAATTTTCCTCACCTATATGGATTCGTTATTTAATAATATTAAGTCCTATCATGGACGGGACATGATGGACATTGCATCATAATTTGAGAAATTAATATTATCTAGAGAAAAACTAATTTCTTTCAAAACCTATATATATATATATATATATATACACACACACACACACACACACACTCTAAAATATAGCTTATGGATACATCATTAATAGCTTTAGAATATCTATTGACGCATCCCCTAATGATGGACTCACTTGGTAGTCCAAAACGTTGGGTTTATAAAACTCTATAACAGGTCATTCCTCCTCTATCTAAAATTTTCCTCACCCATATGGATTGATTATTTAATAATATCAAGTCTTACCATGGAAGGGACATGATGGAAAGTGCATCAGAATTTGAGAAATTAAGATTATCCAGAGCAAAACTGATTTCTTTCATAACCTATCTATATATGTATATATATCTATATATATCTATATATATATATATATATATATATATATATATATATATATATATATATATATATATATACACTCTGAAATATAGCTCATGGATACATCATTAATAGCTTCAAAATGTCTATTGACGCATCCCCTGATGATGAACTCACTTGGTAGTCTGAAATGTCGGGTTTATAAAACTCTATAACACGTCATTCCTCCTGTATCTAAAAGTCTCTAAATTACTTTCGAGATCAGATCCAAGGAATCCACTAGAGGATGAACTTAACCAACAGAAACATGAAAGGACAATATGGAAAGATCGGGTATTCAAGTTTGAATTTCATCCAAGACATTATGTTCTTTGCTATAAATTATTTCTTCTCTTTTCCCAAGAATTTCAAGAAGGCTTTGCAAAGTATATTGTATTTGAGAAAAGATCCTAGACCTGCATTTGATTCTTTCCCTTTGAAGATTGTGAATACACAATATTTGCATGCCTTTGATCTTGATCAAGACCCTTCTTCTGAATCTTATGATGACCGTCTTCAAATTGAAGAGCCTCAAGAGACCAAGACTAATTTTGTAGCTTTTGTATATAATCCTACACCTTGTAAAATTCTAGATCGATACAAACCTCTGATTTTACCTCCTATATCCCATGCTTACCCTAAAAGCATTACCTATATCTACCAAGATTTGATGGTGACTGTGACAACATCATTGTTGAGAGACATGTACTGAATTTTGAGTCTTTTCTTGACCTTTTTGAATTTGATGAAGAGGATGTCAGTATTAGGCTTTTTTCTTTCTCTTTGCAAGGAAAAGTCAAGAGTTAGTTCAAAACCCTGTCTGATGTGAGCATCTCAGATTTCCAGCAGTTCGTCAAAGTTTTCCTCGACAAGTGGGTGGTCAAACAGAACCATTTCTTGATTCTAGAAGAGTATAACCAGCTGAAAAGACAGCCAGGGGAGATAGTAGTACAGTTTTCTGTTATGTTTAACCAAGTTTATTATTCAATGCATATTAATATAAGACCTCCTCCTGGATCCGCTCTCTTACACTACCCGGAAGCCTTTGATCCAGAAATGGAGTTTTAGCTAAGGGAACAGAACATTGCAACACTTGAAGAGATGCAAAACAGTGTAGTAGATGTAGAGGCTAATCTACTGATCAGAAGGGCAAAGTTGAAGGAAGAAAAGTTAAGGAACATAGATCCAGAGGAATTGACATCTTTAGAGGTAAAGCTCAAAATTTTGGTAAGTGCAGTGGAAGAGATGAGGAAAAATATCACCACAAGGAATGTGTATGATGTTCAAGACGACGGCTCGTTGATTCAAGAAGAACAAGTGGCTGATCCAAAACATTTTCTTTCTTATCCCAGTTGTCATAGATCTGATAATGATTGTTTTATAGATCATCTTGCAGAAGAGAGATCTATTGATATGACATGTATGCTTGATGATGTGTTTTATACTGATGATTTCCCTAAGTTTGATCAGTATGATGATGATTATGTTCTCCAAACAGAAGCTAGTCTTGCAGACAAATCAATAGCTGGTTTGTGGAAGGAGGAAGTTCACTTTCAGCAGCTCGAATATAGTGATCAGCCGTTACATATCAGCTATGGAAGTGAGGAGGAAAGTGCAGCAAATTTTGAAGTAAGTGAAGGATCTTTGCCTTTTTTTTTTCTTCGTTTCAGTTCATCGTAGATAACTTTCGGGCAATCAAGAATCAACCGTTAATAAGTTTTGATCTTGATCATCTTGAGGGAAAAGAAATCCTTGTTCAAGACTTCTCATATATAGATTTGCAGCCCCCGAATGTCATTGATTGTCAAGTTGTAGATGAAGACTTGGAAGCTAGAACATATGATCAAATGATGCAAGATGATTCCATACCATTCTGTTTTGAATCATTTTAGTTTTTGAAGGGAATTTCGCATAGTATATCTTCAAATGAGTAGCCTGTAGAAAATCATGCTATCTCAGCGGAAACAATACAAAATGGGTTGCAACAGGTTTTTCAAGTTTTTCATGATCCAATAGCTAATGTGTTGAATGATATCTGCAGTCAAAGTCCTTCTCCATTAGCTAATTGTGAGCTTAAAAAAATTATTGATACAAACTTGATCCAGCAGCTGGTTTCTTTGTCATTATCAGTAGGAGTCTCTTCACAAAGCTTAGTTGAAAGTTTTCATTCATGATACGAGGAGAAGAAAAGTAATCGAGCTAAGCCCTAGTGTACAAGAATTTCAAGATCCTTGTGCAGTATTTTTGGAGTCGGATAGAGAATCCATATTATTCAACGGATCTATTTACAAGTTTTCATGGGAGTTGCCTTTCAGTAGTTCTCTCTTGTTTTCATAAGAAAGCACTTGTGGAGAATTCAAATAGCAATCAGAATGCCTACTTGGTTGCATTGGTTGTTTCATTTCACTTGATCAGGTGATGAATGGAACAGTTAGAGTAGGTTTTATTGAATAAGATCCATTTTGAGTATCTTTTACAGTTTTTCAGTTGCGTTTTAGTATAGAGTCAGTTTTTAGTTCAGTAAAAGTCAGTTTGTGTCGTCAAGTTGTCAGTTTTCAGTCATGCATTTCAATCTGAGTTATTTTACTCCATGCCCAATGGATAAGGCTACTAGGTCTATGATATTCTTGGCACCTCCAAGGAGCTACCATCCCCATTGGAGCCAATGTTAGTGTCAGTGTCTTCACACTGCCATTAGTGACCAAATCTGTCTTTTTGCATTTCATAGTAGGAGTCCCATACTGATGAGTTTGCATTCCATTAGGTCATGGATTCACTGATGGTAGGGTTTACTTCAATTTTCCCTCATGATCCATACTTTCTGATCCTCTTCCATATATTTCAGTCATGGCTCATGTTCACTCTACAATTCATTTCATTAGGTCTTAGGGTTTGTTCCCATTAGGTTTTAGGGTTCCACCATGGTCAAATCTAGTTATTACATGCCAATAATTATCAGCAAGGACATGAGGAGGCCAATAATGATCAGCAAGGACATGAGGTGGTCAATAATGATTGGTAATGCCATAATTTATAATTCTGAAATCCTAATTAGGTTCTCACCTCAAAACTTGTTTTGAGGTGAAAAAAGGGTATTTTATTTTTATCTCCATTAATGATGTAATTTTATGTTTTCATATGTAATATTGGTTCCCAATTGCTCCTAAACATCTTTTGATGTTTCCAAGCACCTTCCACTGCAAAAATCAAGTCATCATGAGCACAAATCCAACTGAAAAAGCAAAAGAGAACAAGCACTAAAAACTAATTTCCTCTCCCACTGAGTTATGGTTGACTATGGGATCAGAGATATCTGAGTAGAGGAGGCATAATGGATATCAGAAGGTATGATGCCAATCCTTCATATCATCAAACGTCAGGTCTCCATCATTTGTCAAGAAGTCATTCCAAGGAAGAAGCCATTCACCATACATAAGGGACGATTTTTCTTAAAAATGTGTTTCTGAGCAAGAAAAGTGAATTTGACAAAAGTGAGAGAATTTTTTGTCCATCATAGACCCAAGAAGAGAAACCTCCTTCATCTTGTACACAGGTGTCATGGTTTTAGATAAATGTCAAAAATACAGTTGCCTCAAGAGAGTTGATGCATCTCTAGAGTGACCTTGGTAAAATCAATTTTTCTCCTAGATGGAATGATCAAATAGGTTGCTTTATGAGTCAAATCATAGGTAGACACAAAGAGATTTCCAATGAGCTATCATGCACTCAATTTGGAGTTGAAGAAGACCTTCAAACGTTGACTTCAACAACACTATGCATTTTGGCAGCCTCATTTTGCACATTTTGACCAGTCTTGGTAGATTGAGCCTTTGACAGAGCAAATGAACTCCAAACTGAAAAATTCAAGATGTTCTGAAAATTAGACTCGACAAGATTTCCAATGAACTATCACATGCCCAATTTGGACATCCGGAAGGAAGTGAAAATTGGTCCTGAAGTGGCACTGCGCTCTTGGGAAGTGGCGTTGCACTTCTAGCATTTTCAAATAGTGAAAATTAACATTGGCGTTGCACTCCTAGACCGGTGCTTCGCTCTTGTAGTTGGTGCTACGCTTTGACCAGAAAAGCCCAAAAATGTTCCAAGCCTTCTAATTTGACCAAATTTCCTCCAAATTTCTTCTTGGAAAGTAAGTACTGTCATCTCTCATGTTGTTTAGGGTGCTCATGTGAAGATTTTCTTGTTTTTTCATCTTTAAAATTAGAACCCTAATTTAGACTATCATAAAACCCTAGTTTTCCTACCATTCACTCCATAAGCTAAAACCCTTATTCCCTCTACTGCTATCACACTCTATCACTCCCCAAACCCCCTCTCTCATACATTTTTCCCACACCTTCATTTGCACCCATTCCTCCAAGTCATTGCCCATAGCACCATCCATACATTACCACTGTGTAAACTAAGGGAAACATGGACAGAGACAATGATCAAGAATATGAGGAGGAAACATTCAGTGACAGTTCTATAGAGAGGCACAGGCAACAGAGGAAGCCCCATAAAGGAGGAAAAATCATCAGAGAGGAGCCCACCAGTTTGAGAGAATTACAGGATTTCCCACTGGCAGTTTCTTGTTTCAGACACCAAGCATGTTTTGAATTTTGTGAACTAGTGGAAAGAGTTCAGTTTCACCATGAGTTGGCCAGACTTTTTATGACTCATTTACATAACAATGAGGTGACACTTGCCGAAGTAACCTTCACAATATTGTCAGTTGTCATTTCAGAGGCCACTACAATCCCTAATGTTGGTGAAAAATGGTACAAGGGTCATGACCTTGATGAGGATTACATGAACCTTACATCAAGCCTTAATAAAGAAACCATGTGAAGGGGATTTTCCCCTTTAAATTTTTGGAGAACAGGTATGTCCCTTTGATGAGGATTATCATCAAGTATTTCACTTGTGAAGGCAGATTCTCCTAGTTGTATGCTTACCATATCAAACTCCTCATGCACTTCACCAGGGTAAGAATGATGAATCTCCCATATTTCTTGTTTAGAAATATTGATAAGATAGCTTACATTGCACGGAGGAAACCATACCCTCAGCGGCTGAACAACATCTAGCATTATTCTTTGATCAAAATCATTGTTCTTCATCATCTCAGTCTTCTTAACATTCCTTGGGAGAATTTTATTGCTCATGAGATGTTCAAAGGTCCACAGGTCCCTTCACCAGTGCATCAAGAAGAAAGTGGGCCTTCTAGCCATGGATAAACAAGGGAAGAGGTCAAGAAAACCAAAACTACTGAGTTACCAGTGTACTTAACATATCAGAGAAGCACAAGGAGACTTTTTGCAGTTGTTAGGCAAGTGTTTTTTCCACAAGGTGTGGAAGGGGCTTTGCCTTCTACATAAAAAAATAGGTACAGGTTGATCATTTGAGAAAAGTCAAGGAAAAAGTGCAAGAGGAAGGTCTTGGTGATGAGGAAGAAAGAGAGTTTGACCTGATTGAGCATGAGGAGCCACAGCAACACTTTACTCATCATGGAATGGGCATCATTGACTTGGAGGCTCAAATACAAGATTTGGCGGACAACTTACAGAGAGCCAAGTTCATCATCAAATATTTAGAATAGGAAAACAAACAATTGAGTGACAAGAAAGTCCTCATGGAGCTGCAAATGATCAATGAAAATAGGCAAATGGCTAAAGAGGCTCATGTCACATTTACTCCTATTGAGCAAGAGATTGAAAATGATGGGGAAACTTGGCTTGAGAGGTTCAACATACATCTTGAAGGACTAATTGAGAAGGCTAACAGGGATAATAAAATGCTCTGACACATGGCTTACCACTACATGACCCACAACAAAATTGTAATATGAGGATTAAGAAGCTAAAAGCTAGGTTGAGGAGAGCACTAGAGGGCAATAAAGAGAAATATAGGTTGAAGATGTTGGCTGAAGCCTCCCTAACCCATCAAAGCAGCTGATGGTGGTGTCCCATGCCAAATTTGGGCAAATTTTTAGAACTTTTTGCACTTTCGAAATTTTGAAATTTATAACACAGAAATTTTGCCTAGAAGTGCAGTGCCACCAGCACTACACTTTTTCCTGAGGCATCCATTGGATAAAAGATTGATATTTTTGGATTCAAAATGATGAGTACATAAATCCTAGAAATTTTCAGGAATTTTGGAGTAGATTTGGTTCACCAAAAGGTCCAAAAACTACCAAAAAATGACCTTTCTGCCTCTTTTTGTACACACAAAAGCAGTCTGGGGAGATTCAAGTTGTGACGGAGAAAATGACCTCCAGATTCAAAAATTATAGGTGTTCCAAAAACTAGACGTGAATACCTTTCCAATGACCTATCATGGGCTCAATTTTTCTAAGGGGAAGGCCTCCAAAAATAGATGGAGAGTGGCACTGCGCTTTTGACCATTTTTCTTAAGAAAATCAAAATTCGCCTGTTTTGACTGTGAATTTGATTTCTTTCTCTTCATGGATGATTTCACTAATGTAATTAATGACATGGCATGTAAATGTAATGGTAAAATAGTGTTATAGGGTAGAATCATTAGTTATAGGTGGTTTTGAGGTAAATGAATCTGTTTCCCCTTTTTAGAGGTAAGTTGTTTGACTGCCTATATTCGAGTTCTTAGTTGGAAAATGGTTGAAACAGCCCCTCTTCTCATGGATTCGACCCCTAAAGGTGAGGATGAGTAGTTTATATGTCTATATTATGTGTTTTCTTGGTCATTTGGTGAAGTTGGATTCACTTGGATGCTCTGAACAATATTGTACATCATTGTAAACAGTTTGGCAAGGAAATTAATAGGAGTTGCAGCTATTTTTATGAGATACCTGTGGTATGGTGCTTTTGCATAATTTCCTCTTTTGTTATCAGCTGTTCACATGTTTTATGTGTGCCATCATCTATTTCACTGCTTCTAACTAAATGATATCAAGATAGATAGGTAGAATTCATTGTTTGCAGTGCTCTACTTGGGAAACCATTCAATATTCTATGTTTTCTGTTGTTTGAGAAGGATACATGACAGTTACATGCCCTCCTCAGCTCCTCACCAGTCTTAGACATCTCATCTCAATTTCAAGTTTAAAAGCATATACCTACCTTGCCCTATAGAACACCCTATATTCTAACCTAATTTCCCAGACCCAAATTTCCTAGCTCCATCTGATCAGCAAAAAACCAACAAAATCAATCAAAACCCTTGTGCTACTATACCTAACATAAAATCTTGTTCATGATCCAATCATCTTAATTGAGATCTATAAGGAGAGATCCCTCTCCCGACCTGGTAGGGCTAGCTATCAAGTTAAGCTTGGTTTGTGGTTAACCTAGAATTGCCTTCCTTCAGCCTGAGGTCAATCTAGGCTCTAACACAATGGATATTGCGTCGTCCGCTCACCAACTAATCCGTATGATCTCCACCGTTGATGTGACTCATGAAATCGAATGACTTTCATGCAATCTCATAAAATAAGCAAAAGTAATTAAAACCCTAGTTCATAACCTTATCACATCCATTTCTAACATTAACCTACGTGCAATTTCGAAAGCGATATGCATCTGATCACCCATTAAATTAATGGTCTGGTCACTATGAACCTTTAACTCCTTTTAATAACCACATCACGTCCGAAATTTAAATTAACTCACATGCATCCTATGACGTGATCACCATCAGAGCTGACCCAACTAATCAAATGGCTATCGTGTCACCTCCTCCCAACTAGCTTGGCCGATCTCCACCATTGATCAATCGCGCTTGATCTAATGGCTATCACATAATATTGTACGATGCATAACAAGTCGAGAGCGCGCAAGAAAATTGGTTTTCCCATGCTACGTGTCAACCGCTAAGGTTAATCATGTGAAATTTAGGAATACCACTTCCAGCCTTTAGGGTGCGCGAGATACCACTTACCACTTGCCAAATACTACCCACGTGCTTAATTCATATTTAATAAAGACGCTTAAGAAAAGGTTTAGCACTTAAACTTAGTATTAACGCTTAACACTAGTTGACTATAATTTATAAATAAAATGTAAGAACAGAGAAAAATACCCGATAGAATACCAATACACAGTCATAAGATAATTTCATTCATCACACCCATGTTTAACACTATCTAACTAAGAGAGTGATACCTCAACTGTGCTTGTGGAGCAGTTGCCTCACATGACCAACCAAATGTCTGTAGTAGTTGCCAGAGAGGGGTAGCAGTGATGAGAGAGGAGTTACAAAGTAGAGAAGGAAGCCAAAAATGGCGCTAGCTCTAATACCATGTGAGAACAAGAGTTAACTCCTCTAATGTAATCATATTATTCATTCAGGTTGTTCATTATTATATATAAGAGGGAGTGACTGTTCAGTTCATCTCCCAATGACTCTTCATTTTCTCTATTATTTATTTACACTAATTGCAGTGGTTCACCCAATCCCTATGGTTCTTAATATGAATCTTACCATCCTATGATTTTAGCCTATATACCCCGATGGTCTTGCATCTTTGTATCTGTTGGGGGGAAAAGTATCTACTGCAGAATGCCTCTATCCCACTCTGAAGGTGATAGTACTCCAGCAACAACTGAATGCAAAGCTATTCCAAGTTTCTTCTTTATGAGATGAGAGAGGGAAGAAAAGGATGATCTACTAACCGTTATCTTGCGCTAATAGTCAATCCAGTCTTCACTCCTTGCCGCTTGCTCCTAGCTCCTTTCCCTTTCACCGGCCCAGCTACACACAGATCCTGTAAAAGCACAAGAAAAGGAAACTACAAGAAGCATACATCCATAATCGATTATAGGATTAGCATAAATCAAATATACAAGCATCTATTCATCATAAAGACACATGCATATAGAAGAACCTCAAATACTTTATTGATAATAGAAGTAAAGTTCTGAGAGAATTACAACCACAATGGGCCCAATCCAGCAACACCTCCCAGCTGAAAGAAATCTCCTCTTCACCTCCTTCAAGCAAAACACCCAATAGCTCTATACACAAACCAACAACACTTCCTTACTTGCACAAAATTCCAGCCTCCCTAGACCTCATGAGAGAGCTCTATATATAGGGTTTTGGAGAAAGGATGAGTCATCTTGAGACTGGCCTAAAGCTGACTTGTGTCCTCTCCCACTTTAGTTAATCTTTAGTTCTTGAGTCCACTTGGAGAATCTTGCTTCCACTTGGAGATCAAGACCCTCTTACTCATCACTAGGCAAATTCCTTGACCCAAGTGTCAGTTTGGAAGCTTCCTCGGCAGTTGACACCTTGCAGAATGACTGTGCCACTTGGCCAATCTCGCCCAGCGCAGGTAGCCTTCATTAGTTTTGACCTTCAGCGCAGGTACAAGGAGGAGCAGTTGACATTCAACGCAGATGCTCAGTGGAGCAGCTGACATGATCCAAAAATAGCCTATTTTTGAGTGTTTTTGGGTGGAGAACTGATTCTCAGTGCTGTGGTTTGCAGACCTTGTTCCTCTAAGGGTAAGAACAACATGTTTAGGGACTTTGGATTCCTCAGATTATTGACATTTCATGCTCCATGTTGTTAGGCACAAAAATGTCTATAACAGTTGCCCCCTAAAGTATGAGGTCGTTTATCGGGTGAAATGCTTTATTAGGAGGATCCGAAGTTCATTCAATCGCTGAGAGGTGCTCTGCAATAAAATACAATACAATACATTATTTTTCATTCTGCTTTCATGATCTAGTTGAGGCGGGCATTCCCATGCTCAGCTTTATAAATTCATTTTGGTACACATAACAGATGACCGTCTGATGATAGACTGATAATTCTCTGCTGAAATTATCATCCTTTGAGTAGGATGATCATCTACTGCAATGATGTACATATCAAATGTCTTTATATTTCCTGAATATATATCGCAGCCCGGATGGATGAAACTAGATCCAGGGTCTTCAATCTCGTTCGATCTTCACTCTAAGTACAAGTCGATCCATGTGAGAATTGCGCAGAAGTCGAACATGGAAAGACATCGCTTGATTACCGGTCAATAATGTAAACCGTTAACAAGCGCGAGAGGAATCACCAATAATGACAATGACCCTCAAGGTACTACAGTACAATTCACGTGGTGTGAATAAAGGACTTGGCGTCGAACACCACGCAAAATCTTCTGGTCGAAGGTCATTGATGTATACCTGTCGCCGGAAGTGAGAAACTTGCCATTAAGGCATGCAAGCTTCAAAGTACTGGGGGGGTGTTCCTAGATCAACTTCTTGGATAATGAGTTGAAGTCGACAAGAAGCGATCCGTCAAAGGAGGGCCTTAATGAATCCCACATCAGTGACACAGAACGGAGCTAATGACTTTAGTGGAGGTGAAAACAATCTGTGAGATATGATTCAGGGTGGCGATCATGGGTGGATGAAGGATAATGTATGGCAGTGGATGGGACACGGTTGACTCTTTCTGAACACATCTCTTGAACATATAACGACACTAATGTGATGGATCGGTACCATTACCCCAAATACGGATGGTTTGGCGAGGACCATGGTGATGAGACCGGTGAATGAAACAACCCAACCCGAGGTGGTACGGAGGACAAAGTGTCATGTTCAAGAGCGACTTGCTACCATCAAAGCTTTGAGGTTCTCCCAATTTTTCCCCAGTCATTTCTGACCAGTACCTCTTTATTTTTGTCAAGCTTGAGGAGGATAACATATGCTTGTTCTATAACCTGCCCTTCGGGCAAGCCCATCGCTATGTTTTAACGAGCCTAGCGATAGGGAAACTCGTTCTCGTCTAAAGACAAGTTTGTCGCTATTTAATCATTTTAACAAGTCTAGTGACAAAGACAACTCAGTCCTTTTCATTTTTAGAGAGTCTGAAAAGGTACAGAAAGTCAACTCCAAAATTCCTTTTTCGTCATCTAATCCCTTAAGTCCGAAAAATTATAAAACAATACAAAAGGGATGAATTTTCGATAATTTTAACGAGCCGAATAAAACAAGCGCTCGACCTTTTTGTGCAATAATCCCTCAGGTCCAAAAAGATTAAAATCTAGAGGAGGGATAGCTCTTCCGGTCCTTTTAACGAGCTGGAAGGCCAAAACTCGGCAAACTTTTCATATTTTACGAGTCAGATGAAAAGAGCTCAAAGAAGACTCGTCTTTTGAGGAACGAGTGATAAACAGGGATAGCAGCAGATTCCAGGTGCAGGTTGGAATTTTCCAATCACGGTAGTGTCACAAGGATGGCTAAGTGAAATCACTCTTCGCAGTTGTTCCTCAAAATGGGTAAACAATCATATGGAGGTGAACGATCGGCCAAATGGAATGGAGGTGGCGGGTGCAAACACAACCAAGGCTTTTATGGCTAATAAATTTACGATCACAATGGTTATTTACCGGAATAGGTTCTTTTTTTAGATAAAAATGAGCTTAAACTCTGGAGGAAACATTGCTCACTGCTTTTATTTATTTTTTAACGAGCATGAAGACCGTGTTAAAACTGCTCGGATCTTGCGTTTATTTTTTAACGAGCATGAACTTTATGCTAAAACTGCTCGATATACCAATCATAAGATAAGAATGTCTCCTGAAAGATCCCATTTTTTATAGAGCTTGCGCCTTACCAAAGCTATGCTCCCTCTCATCCTTTCTTCATGTAAGTTAGGAAACGATCAATGACCACTCTTAGCTTACACTCCAAAAGGTTTGCATGCCCCCAAGTATAAAGTACAATTTCAAGGCTGCCCCTACTTATCCGATAAAACATTTGTTTTAAAGGGTGAGGCTTGCCTCTTTCTGGTTACCCAAAGAATGGTTTTATTTGCTGCCACAAATGAAACTCTTTCTTCGGCAATATCTATCATTAGGTTACTCAAAGATGGTTACTACTTGTTGCAGCAAAGGAATCCCCTTCTTTGGGGGCTGCCCCTACTTATCCTCTAAAACATTAGTTTTAATGGGTGAGGCTTGCCTTTTACCCAAAGATGGTTACCATTTGCTGCCGCAATAGAATCTCTTTCCTTGGTAGCCTACCTATTTAGACAAAGTTGAATGACCTTTGTCAGACAAGTAACCTTATCAAAAGAATCATGTTCCAGAACAACCCCTCTTCCACATACGGACGGGGTACGGACTAGTCATATTCTTTCGCGGAAATTCTACTTTATACCCAAGGTTTCCTCTGCCCGAAGTAGACCAGGATGCATGCCCCCTGGGTTCCAGTTTTATCTTTCCGAATCACTTGCATTCATCGGGAAGGAGGACTGGGGGTGGAGACATTTCTTGGGTGAATAAACCATTGAGGGTTGGTATTTGACTATTTGCGATGCGTGATCCCGGAAATGAAAGTTGGTCTACGAGCTTGACCATTCTTCCTTCGTGTGGAAAACACATTACTCTAAAGAGTGAGGAGACTATAGCTCCCATGCAATATATATAGTCACGTCCAAGAAGTAGGTTATAATCCAAGGGTCCTTGAACGACCATCATGTTCATTTGAACTGCCTTCCCTTTCAATGTAACAGGCACATTGGGGAGGATCCCTAACAGTCGACTAGTTCCTTTATCAAAGCCCGAGAGATTTCTTATCTCAGGCAAAAGCGCCGGGGAACCCAGTGCTTTCCAAGCAACAGAGGAAAGGATACTCACAGATGCCCCTTCATCAATGATAATTCCAGCCATCACCATTCTATAAATTTGGACTATGATTCTGAATGGTATACTGGCTGGTAACCGGGGTCTGCCCAGTTGGTTCCAATGAAAGGACACAACCAGGTTGCTTGGTGGTGGGACCGAATACACGGCCGGATACGATCCTGACGATGTTCCTTCCTGCGATAAAGGAATGGGCGCATTGCCCTGATGCTCATCAGAATCTGTGTTGATGAAAAGAATTTGGATGGTGTCATCCTTATTCCCTTCAGTGAGGGTGTCATTTGAAGATGAATCTTCAGTGACGGTGTCATTTGAGGATGAAACCTCTGAAGGAAGAACCGGGTCAACTGCCGTATCGACCTTTAGACTTTCGTCTGGTCTGGATTCAGTAGGTTCATTTTCAATGACTGACGCTTCAGTTGACCACTTGAGCGGGCCAGCTGTATTTTCAAGCAACGAAGGACTTGGCACGAGTTTTTTGTATCCAGGAGGAAGTATTACCGGAGAAACCGGACGATCTTCCAAAACTCTCTTCGCTTCGTCTAAGAAGGGACAATGGTGGATGGCGTGACCGCCTTCACACAGTTTGCAGGGGGATCTTGCTCCCCCTTTTTGTCTCGAACCTTCACTTTCGTTGGTTGACGGTAAGCAATCAACATGGCTATCAGAGGTTGATGCTCCCGAATTGTGCAAACGAGGTGACCAGTCCCTTAGTATCTGGGGAATACAGGGACAATCTCTATGGAAGTGGTCTCCTCTACATATGACACATGGCGATTTAGGCCCGGTCTGTGCTGTGTGTGGGTTTTTGTTAGATGTCTTTTGCTTGCCCCCAGTCGCCTTAGGCTCCTTCTTCTTCTTTTCTTTCTTCTTCTTTTCCTTCTTCTCCGTGGGAGCTTGGCTTTTGCCAGCTTTACCTTTTGAAGATGAAGGATCGGAGGAAGGGTTAGAGGAAGTAGAAGGCTGGTGGGATGCTCTAGACTCATCTAACTATTGACTCGACTGCTCAGGAACCATGGTGTTCTGAACTACACTAGTTGAGAATAGCCAAATAGGCAGGCCGATTGTCAGTCCTGGAAGCGACAATGTGGCCATGTGGGGCGCACCAACTTCTCCCCAAGAGGATAAAGGACTAGGATTTCCATCATGTGGAGTTCCTTGGTTGGGGCGTTCCATGTTCTCAACTTAAGATCAACGCGGGAATATGAGGTGATTATGTTCCGTTCAAAATAAATTTTATAACGACGCTTAGACACAACTTGCTTTTTCACTTTTTAAGAGTCGAGAAAAAGCTAAAGATGACTCTAGTCTCCTTCGATGTTTTAACGAGCCCAAAGTGACAAATGCTCGGATGGACTTTTTCAGTTATAGAGTTTGAAAAAGGCCAAAAGAAACTGCTCTGGAGTTCTAGGCAGAGGGTGTGCCAAACTTTTCGCAAAACCACAGAATACGTTTTACGGTACGAGTGGTCGATCTTCGTGAATGCTGTGTTCACTGCATTGCGATCAGTAGGGCGGCCGACACGGTTTCCTATGGATAAAGGCTTTGATCCTATAGGGGTCTCCCAATATATACGCGACGGTACGTGGGAGCACAAGTCCGTATTGATACTTATCGCTTCACCGTGGAGGAATCACCCAACCACTCAACGCTAAGATATCACGTTTAACGACGCCGGAACATGTCTCTAGCTTAGACCTCTAGATGTTTGCGTTATGTTTCAATGCGTTGTTATGTAAATTCAATTTATTTTAAGGTTGATCTTGTTTAGCAGTTTGCCTTTATGGATCACCACGAGATGTATAGAAACACTCCTGAATGCAATCTAAGATGATAAGCAATCTTTTCAATCTTTCAACTTTGAAAACCTTAACTACTGAGGGAGAAGGAAGATAACACCTTTTCACACAGATCATAGAGCACACACTAATGCACTTTCCTAAATCAACATGAAAACTATCATAATGCACATGCACAATGCAAGTATTTCTTTTCTCTTTCTTAATGTTGATGAAATACAAAAAGAAAGTTGTTGTATAACTTTGAATTCAATTTCAAGCGAAAGCAAACAAGTTTGTCCAAAATCGAAAGACACCTTACGATTCACTTGTTTCGACACTTAGAAATATATAAATTCAAACCATATAACGAAAGCGACAAACTCAATCAGCTATGAACAGCAAATAAACTAACTCTTAAGATCAGAACGACACTTAATCACAGGTCTAGATCTAAGAGGTCAATGCAACTGGTTCACTTTCGTTATGGGAAACTGTAAATGACACAAGAAATACAAAAGAACAAATACAGTTTCTTTATACAACTGAGGCGGAATAATGACAAAGGAAGATGGTTTCAGATAGGCCTACTGACTGGCAACAAACAGCAAAAACAATAGTGAAAACAAGGCAAGACACAGCAGGAAACCTCAGTAACTCAAGCCAAGACTAGTCCAGCGCAGGTGTAACACTGCCTGTTTGACCTTCAGCGCAGGTAGCCCCTTCAGGAACTGCGCTGAAATGCAGACTGCCTTTGTACAGCCTGCAATGAAGAACGAGACTTTCGTCCGTCTTGGTTTCCAGGTCTCAGATTGCTCAAAAATTCACAGTTTTTGCTCAAATCAGAAGCTATCAGTCAAGGACACACTAAGGGATGTAAAGGAGGATTAAAAGCTATCACTAAGAGCTTATGAGAGTCCTTGTGGATCAGCTCTTCAAATCATAAACTTGCCCAGAAACTAAGCTAGAGTAGCTGCCCTCTACTTTGTGTTTGATGGACTCAAACACAGTTCGATTTGGTACTCCCTTTGTTTATGAAATGAATAGCAAGAAACACAACAAACCAACAAGATACGGTCTCCAGCGGAGTCGCCAGTTTGTTGGGGGGAAAATTATCTAATGCAGAATGCCTCTATCCCACTCTGAAGGTGATAGTACTCCAGCAACAACTGAATGCAAAGCTATTCCAAGTTTCTTCTTTATGAGATGAGAGAGGGAAGAAAAGGATGATCTACTAACCGTTATCTTGCGCTAATAGTCGATCCAGTCTTCACTCCTTGCCGCTTGCTCCTAGCTCCTTGCCCTTTCACCGGCCCAGCTACACACAGATCCTGTAAAAGCACAAGAAAAGGAAACTACAAGAAGCATACATCCATAATCGATTATAGGATTAGCATAAATCAAATATGCAAGCATCTATTCATCATAAAGACACATGCATATAGAAGAACCTCAAATACTTTATTGATAATAGAAGTAAAGTTCTGAGAGAATTGCAACCACAATGGGCTAAATCCAGCAACACCTCCCAGCTGAAAGAAATCTCCTCTTCACCTCCTTCAAGCAAAACACCCAATAGCTCTATACACAAACCAACAGCACTTCCTTACTTGCACAAAATTTTAGCCTCCCTAGACCTCATGAGAGAGCTCTATATATAGGGTTTTGGAGAAAGGATGAGTCATCTTGAGACTGGCCTGAAGCTGACTTGTGTCCTCTCCCACTTTAGTTAATCTTCAGTTCTTGAGTCCACTTGGAGAATCTTGCTTCCACTTGGAGATCAAGACCCTCTTACTCATCACTAGGCGAATTCCTTGACCCAAGTGTCAGTTTGGAAGCTTCCTGGGCAGTTGACACCTTGCAGAATGACTGTGCCACTTGGCCAATCTCGCCCAGCGCAGGTAGCCTTCATTAGTTTTGACCTTCAGTGCAGGTACAAGGAGGAGCAGTTGACATTCAGCGCAGATGCTCAGTGGAGCAGCTGACATGATCCAAAAATAGCCTGTTTTTGAGTGTTTTTGGGTGGAGAACTGATTCTCAGTGCTGTGGTTTGCAGACCTTGTTCCTCTAAGGGTAAGAACAACATGTTTAGGGACTTTGGATCCCTCAGATTATTGACATTTCATGCTCCATTCTGTTAGGCACAAAAATGTCTATAACAGTATCCTAACACTCTTTGGTGTTCATGAGTCTAGTGTTGCATGGTTAAAACCGTTGTTGTGCCTTCTATTGTTTAAAGGAAAACCTTTATCTTATGTTTCCTCCATCAAACCATCAAGCATATCCTATCATTATGCCCCTTATCACTTTGACCTAATGCTCAAAATATTCCTAAAAAAACAATCATTCTTGTCCTGTTTCATGTCGGCTGATGTAGGACACGTTACTGCCTACCTTTCGATAGGTCTCTTCCTATCGACTTCAACACATTATCTAGGAAGAAGACCCAGAAATATTTCTATGCCTTGGCACTTGCAGACATCGTGGTTAGGTCACCTTGTGCTTAGTCAGGGGCTTTCATTATTTTATCTTGGTTAAACGAATGTACGAGTGTTCAATGACAAAAACATTATTCACACTCGCTATATTGTATTGTGCATCTTGGAAAACATCACCATTATCAGTGGCCATCCTCGCATTTGTTAATGATCTCCATTATTGACTGGTAATCAGCCAATTTCATTCATGTTCGACATCAATGCCTATATTCACATGTATCGATCTATGTTGTTACGATAAAGCGGAAATCAAGACCTTGGGTAGAGGCTTGCATCACTCAGCCTTGTATCCTCTCCCAAGTTGCATTTAATTATTTTGGAGACAGCTCATCAGAATGATCCTATTATGACACAAGTTCCAGATTGTGCTTATTGGCAGCCAGCATCATCATATCTATTTATTGAGAAAATCACTTTCACATAGCTACTAAGCATGGGAATTCCTGACTCAGGACATGATTTTAGTTGTTTTATATATATGCATTGTATCAGGTTTCTCTGCTGAAGCTTTGGTCCTCTCTCTCTCTTTTCCAAATAAAAGGCAAGTTAAATATAAAGTATTTTGGCCATCATCACAACCTTTGATCTCACACTTTAGGGGGCATCTTTTATATAGGAAAATGACCTCCTCATCAGCTCAGAGAAGAAATACATGATGACTAAAGGACTGACCAAGTTCACAGGCTCAGTTGTCAAGCTAACACTATCTAAACACTAGAAACCTACTTTATAAAGCTTCCTAGCAAGGATAAGGGTGTGTTAGTACCTAAAGTAACTTTGTCTATTACCTCGAGAAGAGTGTTAGTGAACCCTAATGATTTTCCATGGGTTAAGGGAATGAGATGACCCAGAAATATTCCAAGATTATCTCTTATGTCAGCTCAAAAAAGTAGGGAAACATTAGAACTCGACCTGTTTGGGGGAATTAATAAATCCTAATGTAGTATACAAACGGGAAAGAGCACAAAGGCATGGAAACATCACTGCTTTTTCCTAATAGAACTCATGAAGGACTTAGCAACCCTATCCTCACATGTTATGTACGCAAGGCTAGGGAAATTGTGAAAGAGTTCGAACCATTTGAAAGGATTTCCTATTTGACTGTCGAGCAAAGTCTCAGATTAAGGCATCAGAAGTGGTTAAGAAGGGAGAGAGAGAGAGGAGTTGGAGGGGTAAGGGAAGGTTGATACAACCAATGGTTGCGATCACTCTTTCTACATCAATATAGAACTGCAATTGCATTGTTCACTCTATGATGTGGGTAGTATAACTTGTTTATATGTTTATTTATATGTTCATGCATTGTTTATCAAGGTTTTATGTTGCGATATTACACTAGTCTTTGCTATGTGCAAGTTTTGATTTGGATCTGGCTCGGGGGGCTTCTGCCTCTCCAGAAACACCACACTAAGATTCGAGGTAATAATTCCTTCTTGCTTTGACATTCATTTGTTAAGCATATATATAAATGCATCTTTGTGATAGTTGCAGCTAATCTGACTATCTGCCAAGGATCCCGGGAAGATCCTTGAGGATTTCTACATCACCAAACACCTGTGCATTAATCCCTATAGCAAGAGGCACAGAAGAAATTTCAGGCACAGAACGCCAGCTTGCAGTTGTGGTAGTAGAAGCGTGCAGGATAATGTGTAACTGCATATACCAGGGGAAGCACCATTGGAGGAAGAAATCACAAAGCTGGCTGCAGGTGTGCACGATGCCAAGAAATAAATGGCTAAGGTTCAGTTTGAGTTGAACTTGAAGATCACGTAACTGGATTTGAAGTCATAGCCTTCAACTCTGTCATAGGTAAGAGAACACCATGAAGGCACTATGAAGGATGGAGTCGCAACAGTGGATGCTATGGTGATGGATTACACCATGCCCTTTGAGCAGTCCATGGAGGTAGTCACGGCTCTCCAAGAAGATCCTAACTTGCAGAGGCTAAACATAGAGGTTCATGAATTGCAACAACAATATGATGAAGTGAGGGTGACGGTGCACACCGTCGCAATAAGAGAACGATTAGCCAAGCTGTAGGAGGCGAAACTACTGCATGAACAAGTGGAAGTAGCGCAGAAGAAAGAGGCGGTCCTTAAGGCTGGATTGGGGCCTTGCCTTGATGAGGCCTACATCATCTCTATAAATAATTCATGAGAAGTTGGTGAGCCTACAAAACATGAAACAGACAAGGAGGATAGCGAAAGGCCAGCCACAGAGCAACTAGTGGAGCATATCAAGCAGGCATCCGTGCAGAGTGTGACTGAAGTAGTAGTGGCACAAGTATAGTTGGGAGGTCTCCACAGTAAGATCTCCATTCTAGCAAAGTGACTTGAGGGCGAGTCACGATCTTTGTGTTGGGCGCCTATTGGGATAGTGTCCCCTAGGGTCAATTTTGGGGCAAAAGCCCCAGTTTTTGGGCAAAAAGACCAAGTTTTGATGTATAAAATGCAAAGTCTTTGCAAGTTGTGGTAACAGAGCGCGTAGATAGTTAAAGTGTCATAAAGGATTTACGCTTCTTTTATGTAATTTGAGTCAGATTTTGAAGATCTACCCATGGTATGCAGACCATGGGATTGTATAAATAGGTGTGTCTTAGGACGTCTAAGACAAGTAATGAAGATTGTCTATGGGAAAAGTCTGAAGAGTTAATGAAGAAGAGTAGAAGAAAGGCTTTGCAACTGTGTGTGCAAAGGCCTAGAGTAGAGTCCACTGCTAAGTGTGAAGACCCTTGCAGCTGAGTGCGTAGGAAAGCTTGAGTCTGTAAGCATAGCCGAAGTATTAATAAAGAGATTATTCCAAAAATTCCAGTGTTTTGTCTATTTACTTTTGTTATCAATGGATGTGCTTTTATGCTATGATGAATGATTGGTTTATGAATTAATACTATATTGATGCATGACTTTACATGATTTATACAGTTATATGAATGCACTTAATGCTAACTATTTACAATAAGATTATCTTGTTGTATGTTGAAGTTGTTGAACACTTAAGCCGATTTGGGTAATTACTAGGTTAGGAGTAATTCTTGATGCGTGTAAGTAGTTGATCTTCCTATTGAGAGTACATGAAAGACAGTCATGGACCTTCACAGAAGTCTAGAGGCTAATTAAGAGAGTTATATCGATAAGCTCTCAAGGCTTATCGACTTGCGCGAAGGAAGATTTAGGGAATAAAACAACATTACACTAATATATGGGTGCGGAAACTTGGTTCCAACATCCCCCCATACTGCTTTAGGTGAGATTTTAGTCTACGCTTTGCGGATTGATGTCGAAAGGGCCAGTGGTGTAGGGATTTATTTGGAAAAACTAACTCTAAACCTAGGTCAAGACCCACTAAGCCAACATATATCAAAGTGAGATATCTAATACCCAAGACCAAGACCAAGAGTACCAAAAAGACCCCAAGCTAGCCATCATTCAAGTCTCCTCAACAAGTCAAAGTTAGCAAAACTCAACTTTCATCAAATATTTAGAATCTAGTCAACCCCTGAAATTTCAGCCTCCCTAAAATTTCGACCCCTGAAATTGAAGGCTTGTAATAACTTAGAAAAATTCATACAAATAAGGGAAAAAAATCATGTTTTTCTTTCCCTCTTTAGACATTCCTTTCTCTCCTTTAACTTTGGTTATCTTCTTCTTGTTGTTTAGCACAAAAATCGAGTTCATGTTGAGAGTAAATGAATGACCCCCAAAGTGATGAAACTGTCCTCTATATATATTTGTCTAGGAGGTCGAAACGATGCCTCCTAGAGCCTAGGCCAACTTGTTCCCATGAAGGGCTAACTTAGTCTTGTGGATGAAAAAAATTACTTTTTGACTCAGATAAAATGATTTTTTTCTTACAAATACTCCAATGGGGCTTTGACTCAATAATATTACTCTGACTCATGAAAAAAATTATTTTGACTCAAATAACCCTACAAGCATGAAGAACCTACTTTGACTAGTAAATAAAATAATAATAATGAAAGTAATAAATGAATATAATAAATATTTTAATAGTACATTAGAGATACATTATGAATACCGACACTAGTTACATTTTCAACAAGAAGTATGCAAAGTCGGTACTCATTTGATATGGAATTTAATTTTGCATCTAGTGGGTAACTACTCTTGACATTTGAGTAAAATTCCAAGGAGATAATCCATAAACACAATGATAAAAGATAGTTTTCTTCTATTCTCTCCAAAATATTTTCCCTTATGGATGATATCATCATCTTGAATCCTACTATTGTTTTAGAAGTTAATTTTGTTAGTAAATTTTTTGTTATGAGACACATTTTTAACATCAAAATTCCCCGAATGCCTTAAGAATGTTTACACATCTCTAAGAACAATTTCACATTCCTAATAATAGGTGCACATTCCTAGGATTATGTGCCAATTCCTAAGCCATGCTAACTTGGTTCCCTAGCTAGCATCCTAGTTGGTATTTTAGAGCTTGTCGAGCTTTAACACCTAGGACCATGTGCATTCTCCTAGGAACATACATGTTTTCCTATTAATTCAGGTCCTTGGAGGCCCCAATACCATTGTTGAGGCCATCATTAGTCTGTGATTACTCATACTTCAATCTTTTCTTCTTCTTTTTTGTTCAAGTAAGAATGAAGCCTTCTATTAACCGTACAAGTACATTACATATGTTACACGTCTTTGATAGTGCAAATACCCAAACAAGAACCAGCCTGTTGTGGGAATGCCATCAACAGGAAAAACAAAACCCAGGACCAAACCAATTCTCACAGATTTCCAAAAACTTTTAAACATGAAGGAGTGTTAAACTCCCATGGGCTCTCTGTCATCCACTAACAACTTTAGAGCTTCTGCTAAGCTAACTGACCCCTCCAAAAGTCGCAGAGTTCCACTAAACTTCCACTAATCCGTGGCGGTAATACAAACCATAGTTTAAAAAAGTTTGAAATCCTCCCTTCTAAAGATTCGTCAGCACTTCTTCACTGTTTATCTATTCAAGATCCAACAGTCACAACACTTCCCGACTTTGAAACTTGCTCCTCACCTGTCAATCATCGATCTCGCTCCACCAGATCTAACAGTTCACCCGTATTTTGTCTCGTTAACTTGTGCACTCCAAATCCACCTAAAAATCAGTTTCCCTCTTTCACCTTGCTGTTACGTGTCACTATGTGAGTGGAATCAGAGGCAACTAGGAATTACCATTTATGGCTTTTCCTCCATCTGAAATCCACTTGTGGGTTTCTCCAATCCATTTATACTAATCCGGACCCGATCGTAACACAAACCACAGTTTAAAAAAGTTTGAAATCTACCCTTCTAAAGATACATCGGCACTTCTTCATCGTTGATCTATTCAAGATCCAATGGTCGCAACACTTCCTGACTTCGAAACTTTCTCCTCATCTGTCAACCGTCAATCTCGCTCCACTAGATCTAACGCCTCACACGTATTTCAGCCTGTTAATTTGCGCACTCCAAATCTACCTGAAAAGCGGTTTCCCTCTCTCACCTTGTTGTTACGTGTCACTGTGTGTGTGGAATCGGAGCCAATGGAAAATTACCATTTATGACCTTTCCTCCACCCGAAAACCACTTGTGGGTTTCTCCAACCCACTTCTACTCGTTAACTGTCGAGCAACTTCCTCGCCCAAACACCATAAATCTATCTCAACTGAGATCTATCGATCCAAAATCAATCTCCATGCCACTGCGTCCTTGGTATTCCTCCACGGATCTCAAGAATCTGCTCAAATCCGTGTGAATATTGATGCCAATACAATCTGTGGACTACTTCCAATCAACAAGAAAAGAGTTTAAGCATCCATGTACTCCCACCTATCTCCTGAGCCTCTTCTATCCATCCTATCGATCCATCTATCCTTTTCTTTGGCGGCCTGACAGAGACAATCCTCTAACAGTTTGCCTGTGGGTATCAACTCCCAAACTTGTCGAGTGTCCCTTTCCTTACTAATCACTCCTTCATTCGCTAGATGATCAGCTAACATATTATCTTTTCTTTTCACATGGACAAAGTTTATATTTTTTACGGAGAAAGACCTTAAATAGCCTCCAATGTTTCGACAGTTTATCCGGTGCCATACCATTGCATATTTTCTTGGCTGCTCTAATTATCAATTTCGAATCTACTTCAATGATGACATTGTGTGAATTTGAGTCCACCAAGATTTCCAAGCATTTCTCTAAAGCCATGAGTCCTGCCATGTTATTAATGGCCTTCCCCAAGTGGCCATGAAAGATCTCCTTTATTCGTCCCTGTTCATCTCTTATAACACACCCAAAAGTAGCTAACCTTGGGTTTCCCTTACATGCTCTGTCTATATTGACTTTTAAGAAACCATGTGGAGGAGGCTTCCAAATATTTATATCTGCATTTATTTAGCTCACAACCTTAATTATGCCCTATGGGCCTATAAACTGGAGGCCCAAATGCAGTAGTATACACACATCTTGGGGCAAAGGAGGGTCCTTAGGAAGTTTCCACAACAAGCTTCTGAATGTGTCTTTAAGTTGCCTTAAAATTTAATCAATTATGTGCTGGGTCTTGCCTTCTTTGTGCTTGGAGATCCTACTGTTACATTCTTTCCAAACATCCCAAATGAAAAAGCCTGGAACTAGAGCCCATGCTTTATTGATGATTTCATTCCCTGAGAAGTTTTTCCTCCAATTCTTCAAAGTGTTGGAGATGCTAATTCTATCCCTATGAGTGACCCTAAACATTGAAGCCACCCATTCCCACATGGTAGAGGTGAAACGACAAAGGTTGAGAAGGTGATCCATCGTCTCCTCTTGTGAGCCACATAGGTAACATTCGGATGGGCCAGTGAAGCCTTTCTTTAGGAGATTCTCCCAAGTTAAGATTTTCCTTTGGTGAACTAGCCAAATGAATAACGTTTTTTTCATCCAGTGGGGACTCTGTCAAAGACTCTTCCATACTTGATCAAGGTTTTGGTAGTTAAACCCTGTTACTACCTGTTTAGCTTCTTTGAGGTTGAAGATTCCTTCGGTGTTCCTTCCCCATCTTAGTTGGTCAAGCAAGGAGGATACCAAAATCCTCCTATAGTCTAGATCCTAAGCAAGAGATTCTTCCTGGGCCTTTAGAGGGCTCTCTTCACTGTGGCCTAGATCCTTCCAAATTCTCCATTTCCGTTGTTCCTTGCCTGGTCCCAAAAGTCATTTACCATGAGTAGACCTTTGTTGTCAATATCATTATTGAGAGCTGGTAATTCATCCTTATACACTTTGGGTTCCTTTTGCTAGTTATCCTCCCAAAACCGAACTAGGTTCCCAGCTCAGATTTCCCAAAAACTATGTTGCTGAACAATACCTTTATTTTCCCAGAAAAGGTTCCAAATTTGGGAGCCCTTAATATGCCCTGACATTCAGATTTGATCCTTATCCTACCAATTCTTGGCATATTTTTGTTTCCAAAGCTTGTCCTAGGGGGTTGTTGATTCCTTGATCCACCTCCACCAGAGTTTAGCTCCCGAATTTCTGATGACAATTTCAGGGTCATGAAGCCCCAAAACACCATGGCTCTTGGGTTTGTAGATCTTTTCCCAAGCCAATAAAGCCCATTTCTTTTTCTCTTCTCCTCTGCCCTATATAAAATCCCTTTGTATGCTACTGATCTACTGCTGAACTCCTTTAGGAGTAGGAAGAGCTAAGAACATGAAAATGGGAATTTCCTACAAGACAGCCTGTGTGAGCACAAGGCGCCCCGCCAAATTTAAAGACCTGCATGTCCATTTTCTGATCTTGTCCTAAAGTTTATTTATTATTGGCTCCCATACTCCCTTTCTTAGACGCTTATCTGTAAGAGGTATGCCCAAATACTTGGAAGCTAATCAGTCCCTTTGAAACCCAAGAATCCTGGTGATGTTTCTCTGAATAGCAATGTTAGTGTTAAAGAAAAAAACTTTTGATTTGTTGAGGCTTACCTCTGTGCCAGCTGCCATAGCAAAGTCATTTAAGATTTGTTTGATCGCTCTGGCTTCTGTGGTTGTGGGTATGCCCTGAAGCATTGTGTCATCCACAAATTGTTGATGAGTAATTGCCACTCCATCAAGGTGAGTTTGATAGCCTGGATTCTTCCTTCAGCATTTGCCATTTTGATCGCTCTGCCTAGCCCTTCTGTCATGAGAACAAAGAGGAAGGGTGAGAGTGGATCCCCTTGTTTGAGACCTCTGGAGGGTGTGAAGGTTCTTGAAGGAGCACGATTGAGTATGATGGAAGAACTGGTCATGGTAACTAGTGCCATAACCCATCTTATGCAGTTTTGGTTGAAGCCATAGGATCTTAGAACTTCCCTTATATAAGACCAACTTAGCTTGTCGTAAGACTTTGCTAGGTCCAGCTGAATGATCATACTAGCTTGTTTGTTGCTTTTGAGAGAGTGTACCTCCTCATGAGCTTGGATGATGTTATTGAGGATTTGTCTTCCTTCCACATAGCCTGCTTCATCCTCTAAGATGAGAGCTGGTAAAAGGGGCTTGAGTCTGTTGGAGATCACCTTGGAAATAATTTTTTACACCACATTACATAAAGATGTGGGTCTGAAGCCATCTGGAGTCATGGCTTTTTCCTGTTTTGGGATCAAAGCTATGAAGGAAGCATTAAGAGCCTTCAAAACCTTTTTGGATCTTCTTGAGTCTTCCACCACTTCAAGGATATCCTGTTTGACTGTTTTCCAGTAGGCTTTGAAGAAGTCTACATTGAACCCATACGGGCCTGGAGATTTTCCATTTTTCATTTCATTGATCACTTCACTGACCTCCTCTTCTGACACTGGCCCGTCAAAATTGTGGCTGTCCTCTCTGGTAACCAACTGATGGATGTACTAAGTGAAATTGTTGATGAACCTAGATCTATCCACCAGAGGCTCCTCTGCTATACTGAGGAAATGTTCAACAAGGACAGATTCCATATCTTTGTGAGAGACTAGTTCTATCCCTTGAGAATATTTGAGCTTTGTGATTATGTTGTGTTCCCTGTGATCCATGGTGGATTTATGAAAGAAATTCATGTTTCTTTCTCCCTCTCTAATCCATTGCACCCTCAATTTTAGTCTCCAAAAAATCTCTTGCATGCACCAATATTCCCATTCTTACTATAGAGATTCAGCTAGCTTTTTCTACTCCTCAGTAAAGCCATTGGTGATGTTGATCTGATTGATCTCCTGGAGTTTCTGCTCAGATTCTCTTTTGGCTTTGAAGGTATTGCCAAATTCCTTTTTGTTCCAATCTTTAAGCCTGGATTTGATATGTTTAAGTTTTTGTTGGAGCATTAACATTATAGTGCCTTGAATGTTCAGATCCTCTCTCCACCATTTTTCAATATTGCTGGTGAATTCAGGGTGAGAGAGTGAGGCATTTTCAAACCTGAAGGGTCTGTTTCTTGGTGTACCTATAAAAGTAGCTTCCAACTATACAGGCCAATGGTCTGAACCTCCAAAGGGAAGAATAGAAGCTGACATGGTAGGGTCTGAAAGAAAGAGGCCCTCTAAAACAATAAATCTATTTAGTTTAGAGGCGACTTGTGAATGCCCTCCCCTCTTGTTGTTCCAGGTGAAGATCCCATTTATTGTTTTAGTGTCCACTAACGCCATGTTGCTTATGAAGTTCTAGAAGGCCAGTGAGTCTCAGCCTAGATGTCTGATACTACCTTTTTTCTCTATAAGAGATCTTATCGTATTGAAATCTCCTGCAATGATCCAGGGCATATTAGGGTGTCTTGCTCTTAGTTCCTTAAGGGAGGTGAGAAGCTTGAGTTTATCTTCTTGCTTTTGAGGTCCATAGACATTTGTGATCATGTATATACCTGATCACCTAAAGGTTGACATACCAAAGAAATATAGTTCCTGGATGCTTCAACATCGAGGATTCCAAATTTCTGGGGATCTCAGAGCATAAGAATGCCCCCCACCGAGTTATTTTCTTTAACATATAGATACTCATACTTGATTAGCCATTTATTATGAATTTCTCTAATCTTATCCATCGACCATTTTGTCTCCTGAATAAAAACCATCTCTGGTTTTTCTTCTTTTATTCTATTACTAAGATTTCTTTGTTTCCTTCTATTTCCTATGCCTCTAATATTCCAAGTTATGAGCTTCATTAAGAAAGGTTTATAAAGGAATAACTAGTGAGATCTTTCATCTTACCTGAGTTGATCAAGAGTTTCCCAAATTCATTCAGCATCTCATTCTATCTTTTTCTTCCTCTTTTCCTACCTTGGTTCTTTGGAGATTGTGCCTGTGTCTCCTCCATCATTTTGACCCCTCTATGCTCCTGGCTTTCATGATTTCTTTTGACTCCAAATCCCTTCGGTTGCGATTTCCATAGGAAGAGCTGTTGAACCCTATCATATTCCTCCTTTGGCAGGGAGTCCACTCCTTTGGTCGTCCCCTGTTCCAGAAATTTCTCTAGATCTAGATTTTCCCTTTCTAGAATCTCCTGCAATTCATGGTCCTCTATTCCCGCCTCACTTAGAGTCATCTCATGGTACCTACTTATCTCCATAATGCTTAGCAGATCATCCTTTTTATGGTTGTTTTCTATGATGTCTTCCATGCTAACATCCATTTCCTTCTCAGTGAGAATGTTCTAAATTTCCTGGTTTGTTTCTCTATTTACATATTCTTCCTCTAGGATCTTAAAGCTATTGTGGCTCGGTTGTCGTTCCTCATTGATCTTTTTTTGTGGCCGCTTCTAGCCTTTCCCTTTGCCCCAACCTTGGTGAAACCCTCGAGATTTGTATCCCCAGTGGTTTCCACATTTATCTCCATATTTCTTGTTGGGCAGTCTCTGTATAGATGCTGCAGTACCTAAATAGGATGTGCTCGTAGTCCACCGCCTGCAACCATTCTTCATCATATACTTCTAAAATTATCGCGTCCAGAAGTGCTCCAGATAATTCCATTTCCACACATATCCCGGGAAAGGAGGTGTACTTACCTTTCAAAGTCGCATCTAAGCTATTTAGAAAATGCCCCAGTTTGTTACCTATTGTTTTCAGATATTCCGGTAGCTAATATTCCAGAGGAAGGGAGTATAGTCTAATCCATACCAGTACCGATGTGAATGTTTCGCATTCTGGGACAAAGTTCATCGTCCATGGCCACATGTAGAGGCCCGCAGCAGCATAGAAATATGGTCCTCCTTCGAACACTCTATCTTTATCCTCTAGGCTTGTGAACACCACTGTGAAGAAGCCTAGCAGGAATTATGTTCGACTTGGGTTTTCATACCTTAGTTGTCCTTAGAGAAGTAGTTTTTTTATTGCTACCCCCTTTCTCCTTCTCCTTACTAGCTTCCTGTTAATCCCCGTCCTATTCATGAGGTCTGTTTCTTCCCAATATTTCTGTGTTACTTGCCTCTTTTGTCTTCTTCAGAGATTTCTTGAAACGTTGCTTTCCAGTGTCCTTGCTTCTTTCCGTAACTACTTGACTGTAGGAGGGAGCATCACTCCCCCTTGCGCATCTTGCCATGGTACCCAATGTCAAACCCTAACGCCAACCCTAGATCAAGTTGCAGAGCCTCTATCGTCTTGCATCTATTCCCATACTTCAATATTTTCATTCAAAGAGTGTTTTTATACAAAAATCATTAACTATGTAATCCAAGAGGATGTATGATAGAAAATATGATTCGAATATTAAATAATGGAGGATTAAATGGAAATTTTCTTGTTAATAAGTCTGGAATATTGGTTGAGGAGTGTTAATAATAAAATATATAGATATATATGTCAATAGATGTGTTGAAATCATGGTTGAAAGATGCATAATTTGTTTGGATGCAAAGATAACTCAAAACATAGTGTTCCACATGACATTATTATTACTAAAAGAAACATGAGAGGGAATTAGCATAGATTTTATGTTAGGTTTTTTATAAACCCAATGAGATAATCATTTCATTTTGTTTGACAAATTTTCTAAAATGAGATAATTTCCTCCTTGTAAAAACCTAAATACTACAACAATACTCACTATATTTTTCTTTAAATACGTTTTTAGATCTCAAAGACTTCTTAGAAGTATAACATCAACAAATTCATTTAGAATTTCCAAAGGACATTATCGAACAAATTGGATAAAGGAATAGCTATTCCTATGAGCCATAAACTAATGGTTAAACTAATATGGTCACTAGAAGTGTTTGAAATATACCAAGATGATAACATGATAACTTGTAACGGGTTAGCGTACTCAGATCTGATGTTGGTGGAACTTAAATTTTCGTATCGTACATGTGTAAGGAGATACTTGAGAAAACATGAAAAAAAAATCATGAGTAGATGCAAAAACAATTGTAGAAAGTAGCTATAAAGACATCTAGAACCGTGATTCAAAGAGACGAGTCAAAATTTTTGAAGAGGGAGATATCCTCTTGACACATTTGGCAAAAGAAAGTTTTATCAAGAATTGCAATAAAACTCAATATGAATAATACTATTTCTTAGATATATATGTGTGTGTTGGAGCTATTGATTGTGATGGTTATTTGACTCACATTTACTATAGTTTATCTACATGAATATTTTGAAGTGATACTTGATGAAGTTGATAATTATGTTATTAAGGGAGTATATTCTTGAATGTGAGAAAGGGGAAGTCACTATATTTTAGCTAATAGAAAAAACTTACGTAGTCTTGTTAGGATCCAAACTAACCATTTGTATCTCCTTCAATCTTACAACTATACATTATGACATTACATATAAATCTTCTCTAAGGTTGTTCTCTGTATATATTGATGGCATCATCCTAATAGAAGTGTGCTTCCATTTACGTATGGTCTTTATAGAAATTTCAAATTGTTAGAAAATAATAATTATTTTATGACTTCAACTTATTTAATTTAGAATACAATACTATAATTCTCAATAAGGTTATTTAATTTAGAATACAATACTATAATTCTCAATAAGGTTATTATATGTAGTTTCTTTTAAATGTATTTTTTACTAAAAAGTCTCTACAATTTAGTATAAAAAAGATGTTTAGGCATAATATGACAAAGTACGTAAATATTTTCACATGTGGGTTTAATATGTTGAATTTACATTAATATGTTAAATTTATATGAAATAAATTATTTGTAAACATTTACATTTTGGCTTAATTAATAATAATAAAATATTAAAAATAATATATATTCTAATATGGGGTAGATGTTGTAGTGTCCGTAAAAAATATGGATCTAGGCTTTGCTATAGTACCATGGGCCAATAGCATGACTCATCAATAACACATGCCCAAAAACCATATATCATTTTACAATCAAAATAATTTATAAAAAAATTATTTCAAATTAATTTTGTAACATTTTTTAATTAAATGATTATAATTAATTTTGAGATATATCTAAACCCTCTATCACATTAAAATATATAATATATAGATATTAACTATAAATTAAAATTTATTTAACTATATAAATTAAAACAATATTTTTGTAACCATATTTAAATTTCATTAATAAGCACATAACATCTTAATACTTACAATATAACAAGATTATAAACCATGGCTATTCACAAGCACTTTACCACTGATATTATCAACTTGTAAATAGGCTTTGTTAAATAATATGAGCCAATACAATGGCTCATCAATACCATATGCCAAAAAATCATCTCTCATTTCACAGTCAATTTTTTTTGGAAGAGATGTAAGGTTATCTTATGTAATGTGTAACACCATGGATATTCACCAACACTTTACCATTGATATTATTGTAAATAGGCTTTGTTAAATAGCATGAGCCAATACCATGGCTCATCAATACCATATGCCTAAAAATTATCTCTCATTTCACAATAAATGTTTTTTTGGAAGAGATGTTGTCAAGTTATCCTATGTAATGTGATTTTACATTATGTAACATCTTAACTCAGTTAAAATAAAATAAATGAAAGTAATTCTATGTTAAAATAAAAATTCTAAGTTATTTTTTTTGGTTGGTTGGTTAAGGTAAATTTGAAATAAAAATAAAAATTCTACGTTATTTTTTTTGGTGGGTTGGTTAACACTATGTTAAAATAAAAATTCTACATTATTAGTTTTTTCAATTATTTTTTGTTGAGTAGTTAAGGTAAACTTGACTTGGTCAAGTTACAAATAGTTTTGAGCTCCAGGTTTATGAGAACCCATGGTATTTCCCATGATATTCATATGGAATATGACCTATTTAAAAAGGGAATTTATCATGTTATTCATGTGGAATACAGCCTATTTAAAGACGGGAATTAAACCAACCTAGATCCATCTTAAAATGCATAAAAAATTGATCCCTTTCGGCCCTTGGTAGATCGAGATTAGGATGGATCTAGGTTAATATAAATACGAGAAAAATGTTGCAATATTATATTATATTATGTTATCTAAACATTTTGACTTGTCAAATTACATAAAATAAAAATAAAAATCTAAAAATTTATTATTATTATTATTATTATTATTATTATTATTATTATTATTATTAAAAAACTAAACTACATCTATTAATAAACATTCAAATTTATTAAAAAGGAATAAATAATAACATAAATGGAAATATCCCATTGTCAAATAAGTTTACATAATGAAGGAATATTGGTACAAAACATTAGATAATATTATAAAAGATAAAAATGAAATATAGAGCATTAAAAGTTCTTCATTTTTAAACAACATGGTTTTCTTAGGTCATTAAAATTTTATCCTTTCTCGTTATTTTTAAAGAAAAAATCAATTATTATTTAAAAATAAAATTAAAAAATTATGAATTATTTGAAAATTCACGAAAATATAAAAATTCCAAATTTCAAATATAAAGGTAATTATATAACTTTATTATAATTAATTTTTATTAAAGAAATAAACAAATGTAAATATCATGTTGGCTTACTGGATCTTGACCTAGGTTTAGAGTTAATTGCATCAAACAAAACCCTACACTAATGGCCCTTTCAGCATCAACTCGCGTACATAGGCTGAAGTCTCACCCGAAGCAGTATGGGGGGGGTTGTTGTAACCAAGTTTCTGCATCCAGAGATCAGTGCAATGTCTTTTATTGCCTTAAATCCACCTTCACGCAGATCTATAAGCCCCTAGGGCTCGATATTGCAACTTCCTTTAAACGACCTCTAGACCTTCGCAAAGGTCTACGAGGGGCCTTTACGGACCCTTAACAGATGAATCTTCCACTTACACACACCATAAAATAACCCTACATTTGAACTCGTGCAGATCTACTTAAGTATTTAATAAACATAACAAAATGTATTATAATCTTCACTAAAGTATTTAACATGTATTGCATATAGTTATCAAGACGTAATCTATAGAGTCATGCATCAATAGATCAATATTTTATAAAGACAATATTGAATCACAACATATATCACAATCATAATTAAACATAAGTATATAGATAAACAAAAGAATTCTTCAACAATCTGCTTTATTGATCTTAAATATGGGGTTACAAACTCAAAACTACCTTGCGCACTTGGTTGCAAGGGTCCGCGCACTAAGCTCTGGACTATATTATAGGCCTCTATGCACTCAGGTACAAAGCCTTTCCCTCCTCTATGACTCACTCCTCTACGCTACATTCTATCGACTTATTACATCCATCATCATCATATTATGCATTAGGCTCTCTAAGACACACCTATTTATATAGTCCCATGGTCTGTAGACCATTGGTGGACCTCCAAACCAACTGAAATTTATATAGACAAGGGCTAAAACCCCTTTTACTCCTAATTACCTATGCGGTCCACATCCACAGATCGCAGAGACTTTATAGTTTTTCCCAAAAATTACATTAAAAATTGGGTTTTTAAACCCAAAATTGACCTAGCGGACTCCATCCCAAAAGGCCCCTAACACAAAGGTCGTGACTTGCCCTCGAGTCACTCAGCTGGTGCTATGATGTTATTGCAAAGATCCCCCAACTCCACCTACACTACTGCAACCTCGAAACCACTCTGCATAGCTGTCTACTTGACTTCTTCAATCAACTACTTGGTAGCTGGTCCTTCTGCAGCCAACTTCATCATTTGTTCGGTCTGATGAAAGCTTGTCAGCTTCTCCTGAATGTTGGTTGTGACTTGGTAAGCTTATTTTATCCAAGGTCCCAACCTGGCCTTAAGCACGACCTGCTTCTTCTGGGTTGCTTCTACCTATGCAAGGAGGTGCTTTACCTACTGCAATTTGGCGAGGCACTACGCTGGAGAAATTGAGCACACCATCACCTTGACCTCATTGTACTGCTTTTTCAGCTCACGAACCTCTATATTTAATATCTGCAGGTTTGAGTCTTCCTACAAAGTCATGACCAATTCCATTTCCTGCTCAAATAAGGTTGAGCAGCCAGCGACTGCCGCATCCAAAGTGGCCATCCCTTCTTTGTTGGTTGCTTCGCGCTGCACCCTAACCTCAGGCGGAGTCGTAGGCTGTAATTTGAGCTGCAGCTCTGTGATTTTCATATTGAGCTCGAATTAAACTCATCCCACTTCCGCCTTTGCCTTGCGCAATCTTGAAACTAAATTACTGATCTTAGCTTTCAGTTGTGCATCCTATGGAATGTGCAGCTCCAACACGGTTTTGCATGCCTATGCTATCATGGCCTCTTGCCTGGAACTCTATGCCTACAATGGTTCCTTTTCCTTCAAGGCCTTCATTTTCTCGACGAATATTTGTTTGTTGTTCACCCTTTATTCATTGATAAAATTGAGAGTGTGCTGCTCCCGAGCTCTCAATTCCTCTATCATCCCTACTTGTAGTGCATGAAGAAGCTCATTAGGGAGTGCTGCAGTGTTCATCCCAATGTTCTTAAGGGTACTTTGGATTATGTGGTCATCATCTGACTCTACGCACCCCTGACCCTTCTGTTAAGGCAACAGTTCAAAGTTCCAGGGTCCTTACCAATTCCGCAGCCTGACTCGTCCCCAATGGCAGGATCACTTGTTTTGTGCTCACATGACCCACACCCACCTGTTTCCTGTTAGCCTGGATCTACATCTCATGCAGATCCTTCTGGACGCTCCCCAGCATCTGCATATATTGTTGCTCAAACTATTGCAACACTTCAGTGGTAGTGGCTTGTATTTTGTTGCCGATCTCATCGAGATCGCCCTTCGTCAGTATCATGGGATCATGCTTTGATTTATCCTATTTTTTCTTCTTGTAGGGACCTTCCCACTGTTCTTGTCCAGGCTTCTTCAGCCAAACCGAGGTGCTCTGCCCCTCATCTCTTTCGCAACCTTGTTCAAACTATTCTTCCTGCTCGGTCGCGGGTGAAGGGGATTTGTTGCTTCTCTCAGATTCTCGCTGCTCTTTCTCTGCCTGTTCCTTAGCAACACACTCCTTGTCCATCCTATCCTTTTCTACGACTTCTTTTTTCCATTGCGCATCCAGATTTTGTGCAGCCTGCTTGGCTGCATCCTTTCTTTTCTTTGTTGCCTAGTTTTCTATGCCCTTACTAGTTCTGACATCCAAGTCTGATGGGGCACGCCACTATATTAGCCATCGCTTGACTACCTCATATATGTATGTCTCTGTGACCAAATATGGAAAGTCATACCATTTCTGTTGCGGGTCCTTACGTGCTTGTACACTTGGTGGAAGTCAGCCTTGAACGTGACATAACATGACAACTGCTCGTACAAGGTCAGGGAAAATCTTGGGCGCTGGTTGATGGACATGTGGATGTTTGCTTCCATCAAAACCAAGAATATTTTTGTTTTTGTGATCTCTACGGGGTTCTTTGTGGCCCATAGGGAGCCAAACTGCGCGGCCTCCATAAATCCTTCTTTCAATGGAGGAAATTGGTTGTCCTCCAGGAGCTCCCATGTGACCAACACAATGGAGAGCAACAACAAAGCATAATGGAATGTCTTGGTCTCATCCTCAACCTCGCGGCAATTCGCTAGGAAATCACTATGCAGGTACTTTGACCAGTTGAATTTCATACCCTTTGCGCATTGTGCATCTAGAGAAACCATGGGCGCCAGAACTTTGTCCTCATGGCACTTCCTCATTGCCTTTCCAACTAAGATTTTGTGGCAATTTGCACCGCGGGGTAATTTATGGAAGCGATTAAGTATCCGCGCGGCTTTTTCATGAGGGAAAATTCCTTCATCTTGTTCACCAAATCCTTTTCTCTTATTTTTCCGCCATACACATTAGCTGGATTCAAAACCTCATGTGGCAGGTGTGTGATCCTATGGATAAGCATGTCAGTGATGGGTATAGGCCCTCCTAGCCATAAGCACCCATCATGTACTAAATTAAGTAATTTCCCGCACACAGGTTGTGTTGATAATGGTTCAGTGATAGTGGGGCACCCACAATAGGTTCAGCAATCCTGAATTCTCCACTCCGCAAATCCATTCCACTGTCTCTAGCTCAGTGACACATGAGTCCGGGTAGTAGACACTTCATATAGTTGGTTGTTGTTAGGTGAGGGAACCGCTCATGATCTACCAGGTCCCAATCTTCCATCTTCAGCAAGGGGATCCGCACAAGGCGCGAACCTTCGAAGGGAACCTATTCTGGTAGTAGGGGTGTAGAAGTGAAAAAATTGTCTGAGTCTAGGTCCTTGGTGACCTTTACCTTCCGCTTCTGTGGAGGGATAAAGTCAGAAAAATTGGTAAGGGGCTCCATTCCCTAATCGTTTATGTCCTTGGTGCCTTATCCTTCCTTGGCCTCCAAATCGACAACCCTCTTAGGCTGCTTTTGTTTCTTATTTTTTTGAGTTGCAGAGTGTTTTCTGGGTGATTCACGCACCAACATCGACTTCTTCTCTTTATCCTTCTTCGGTTCCTGGGTTTCTCTAACAGGGGTAGGCTTCTGCCTAGGTGACCCCAGTGCCGTAGGCATAGGAGCTGGAGCTTCCATACTCACTACTTCTGGAGCAGTTCCTTTAGATGCGACATCTCCCCCAGTGCTCACAGTCTTAGCACAGCTTGGCCCTAACATGGTTTCAAGGATGAACTTTTGATTCAATTCCAGTAAATTGGAAAATGCAGGGCTCGCGACCAAATCCTCAAAAATGTGAGTTGTTCATAAGCAATAAACAACATAGCTTAAAATATCTAAGGGTGAAAAGTGTTCAATCTTAGACTGACACATGTATTTTATAGGGATTTTTTAGTTCAAATCCAACCATTCCCCCCAAAATTCGATCATTAATGTTGTTTTGGCAGTAGATCTTCAAAGATTTTGGCCTTAAATGCCGAAAACCCACTCCTCTTAACCATTTTCTAGCTGTCAAATGATGAACAATGGCTCCAATAGTCACTTTCGTGTTGTGTTGCATGGCACTTCCCTCCATAGCGCAACTTCTTATACTGCAACTTCACCATTTCCCACATAGCCTGCCTTCCGCATAGTCCTCCAATCCTAGCAGTGTAGTTTATAGTCCCGTGCTCCCTTACAACTACCTATAGCACTAAGATTGTCCTGCCGCCACATAGTCATTGAGTTGGACCCCTTATATATGGATTCTATCGACTTCCACTAACCCTTCCCAGAAAAGGTTCTCCATTCAGCTTCATGAATTGAACTACGCCTCCATCTGTAATATATTTGATAACATATGGCCTGAGCCAATGCATCTAAAATTTCCATGTAAACTTAGTGAACTTACTATCGTATAATAATACCAAATCATTTACCTTGAACATGTGCAACTTGATGTTTCAATCGTGCCACACTTTTTCACGTTGTTTCTGTACTTGCTGATGGAATCCAGCCAAGAATCGGTCCTCTTCAAGCTACATCAGCTGCGCAAGTCATTCTTCCAAGGCTTCGTGATCAGCCATTCATGTAAAATCTCCTATGCATAGACTAGGAATGATATATTCCATAGGCATCACAACTTCTACACCATAGAACAATCTAAAATGTTTCTATCCTATCAGCTTTTTACAAGTAGTAATGTACGTCCATAGCATTCCAGGTACGCACACATCCTAGTCATTCCATTGTGCATCACAAATCTTCGTCGGTGTGTTCTCCAAAATCTTATTAAAGGCCTCAACTATTCCATAGCTTGAGAATGATATAGTGTTCTCTTCTGATGACAGACCTGAAAATCCTTAGTCAACGCACTGATTATCTGATTTAGGAAGTGTGTAAATCAATCACTCATCAACACTTTTGGGAAACTAAATATGGTTAACACATATTCAAACAAAAACTTCACTCCCATATCCCCTGTGCAGTCATTAACCGGTTGTTCCTCTGCCCATCTTGTTAGATACTCCATTGCAGTGATGATATAGCGCACGCCTGTCTTCTTCCCTGGGGGGCAGAATTGCCCAACGAAATAAATTGCCCACTTTTCAAATGGCTACAATGACACTTGGGGATTCAATGGCAACTCATCCCTCCACGATGGTTTGCCTATTCGTTGACATGCATCGCATGCCCTACAATAGACTTTAGAGTATTTATGCAGCGTAGGCCACCATAAACATGTGCGCAAAATCTTTTATGTTGTCGTCTTTCCTACAAAATTTCCTCCTGTAGCGCCTCCATGAGCTTTAGAGAGGATTATATTCCTCTCAAAATCAGGCACAGATCATCATAATATCTCATTTGCAACCATATTATACAAATTTCCTACAATCACTAAGAAATCTGTCGCGCGCAGGACTAGTTCCTTCTTTTTCTTACTCGTGTACCCTTTCAGTGCCATCCCTGTAGTCAAAAAGTGAATAATATCTGCAAAGTAGTTATCTGCGAAGAGTTTCATATCGAGAAACCCTTCCTCCAAATTAGTAGGCTCCTCTCCTGTCGTGATCCACGATAGATGGTTAGGTCCTGCATTCAACCTTCCTAGCTTCACAATCACCTCAAAGTCATACTACTGGAATAGTAAAAACCATCGACAGATATTCCCCCCAACACAGGATTATAGAATAGGTATTTCAAGGCGAAATGATTTGTGTACATCTTGAAGTGTCCACCCAACAGATAGTTTCTGAACCTCTGCAGTGTGTATGCCATGACCAACCCTTCACGCTCTATCATTTAGTAATTCTTCTCGGGCTTCGATAATTTCATGCTTGTGAGGCTATAGGGTGGTCCATCTCTCCTTCTATGGGATGTGTTAGTACTTCTCCCAAGTAATGCAAGAGGCATCGACATGCACGTGGAATTCCTTCTTCCAATCCAGGAAGAACAAATTCGGCGCGGTGACCATATTCTCCGTTAATACGTCCAAACTGTATTGACATTCTTCATTCCAATAGAATGTAGCATCCTTCTTCAACAATTTCTCCATGGGCGTGGTAATCTAAGAATAAGCCTTGATGAAATTTCTATAATATCTTGTATGTCCGAGGGTTGTACACAACTATTTGACACTTCTTAGGGCGTCCAAATTCACTATCACCATGATCTTGGCAAGACTCCAAAGGGGACACAAAATAGACGCTTCTTCAGATTCAACGTGATATGTTATCTACAACATGTATCTAGCATCAGGCACAAAATTGCTACATGGCACTTCATTAACCCAAATATTATCCAGTCATCAAAGTACACGTCCAAGAACTTACAAATGAACTCCTTAAATGCTCTTATAACTATGCGAGAGAAGATCGCAGACACATTCTTAAGTACAAATGACATTATAGTATACTGGAAATAGCCCCATTCCGTCACAAAGGTTGTTTTGCTCCTATCTTCTTGTGTGATATTGATATGATGGTAACCCGAAAACCCATCAGTGAATGAGTAAGCCTCCTGCCCTCCAACGTTATCCAGTACTTCATATATAAACGGTGTGGGAAAAGGATCATGGACGCAAGCATCATTAAGCTTCCTTATATCTATGCAAATCCTTATGTCTCCCTTCTGTTTCTTCTCCTAAACCACCATCGGGCAACCCCATTCAGATTCCTCCACAGGTTCAATGATGCTTGCTTCTATCATCTTATCGAACTCCAAGTGAACCTTTTCCTTATATTTGGGATTGAGGAGATACGACCTCTGCTTAATAGGCTTTGTGTCTAATTTCAAAGTGATTTTCATCACAACCAAGTCGCTTATGATGCCCTTCAGGTCCAAAAAACATGGTAGGGAAAAGATCCTGGTACTCGCGAAGTAACTCAACAACTTTATCCACTGTGGAATCAACCCAGTAATCCCCAATCTTCACAAATTTTGGCTCTGCTTTAGTACCAATGCTCACTTGCTTGGTTTTCAATGGTGCACTAATGTCCCTGTTCTCTATTTGTGAACCTTCAAACTCACAATGGTCTTCTGCCTCTGGAATATTAATATTTCTTGGATCTTCATCCTCCCCTCAGTGATCACATTAGAGCATTCTAGTGCACGGCGCAGCTGGGTGCTCCAATCTGATTGAACCCATTCCAAAGGTTCCTGTGGGATTCTGAAGATCACTTCCTTAATCTCCTATAGAGCTTCATCAATGCTCTTGAACCCATCTTCAAAACTGAAGGTCATTAAGAATCCTTCCCTTAATATATATCACTCTGCGGTGCCATGGCAGAGCTCGGTTTTCATATATCAATTCATCCAAATTGTATCTAGAGTATGACAAAATGAGTGCACCTACTCTGGCTGCCACTCCATTCCATAAGATTTAGTCCAAATTGCTAGATTATCGCATGGATCATTTCTCCCATTGTATTTCTGAGTCAGTCGAACATTAGGACAAACAAATTGCAACCTCATCATCCTCCTGTAATCTTGCCATTAATCAAAGATATCCTTGTGCATAACCCACCATCGTGTGGGCGTAGTGCATAATGCCAAATATAGTGCCTGGAAGCGATGATCCTCAGGGACTCCTCGTTCAAAGGAATCCAAAAATTTATCGGGTAAATTTTGTTACCTCCGACGACACATAGTGCAATGATTTAGTCATCATGTTGCAGCACAACGTAGATACTTCATGTAGCCTATTCTGCGAGTGTTCCAACTCTTCAACTGAGTCTGAGGTACATGAACTTTGTCGTTCCCATGTAATATGTCCATCAGCTATTGGATTAATCTAGTCTTGATCTTGTGCTGCTATTTTGTAGATCTAATCCAAGTCATCATCACTCTCTTTGTAGTCACGGACAGGTTCAGTATAGCGTGACCCTTCTGCAGGGTCCAAAGGTACTACAACCTAAAGTGATTTCCTTTCAAACGACATCATCCTCTTCTTTAAGTTGATGAATCCATTCATACCAATGGCCCAATCAATTCTAAGAAGAACCTTCTATATCCACTGTTACTCCATGTAGTCATCCCTTAGGGATGATCTTCTGCTAGTTGGCCATTCTAAGCTAGATCGAAGACCACTGTAGTGCAGGTCTCCCCATTCTTTCCCATGTATGTTTAGGAAAAATGTTCGCATGAGACCCCATACCCAAAATGACACAATGCATCTCATAATCTCCTATCTACGGGATGAGCCTCATCTTGCGCCCTGTTATGGCCTTATGTTTGCCAATTTTTCTAACAATGTCGTGTCCATCAGGGCCATTTTCTTTACCATCACACTTGTTTATCAATTCCTACATGTCTTTCATATACTTTCTATAATTCAAAAGTTTCATGTAGGTCTCTAAGAACATGGTAAGTACAAAGGGATCAACCTCTATAGGCGCGTTGGTTTATGGCTCTTTATTTAGACTTCTTGAGGAAGATTCCTTGGGGAAGCTTTTCTTGGCCTCCATAAATGTTTTCTTCATGCACTCCAAATCAAACTCAAGTTCTTTTTCCGAGGCCTTGTGGACCCATCCGTTCTCTTCAGGTTGTTTTCCCTTATCATCCCCAGTTGTAATCCCACTTCTCGGCACGATATTCACATTCTCTGACATCTTAGCTATAAACACATGTCATTCTTCGATAGTGTGGTCAAACTAGCTCCATTATTGACAAGACAGGCATGTATGATTTTGACACTCCCACGCATAGTGCCCTAGTGTCCCAAAGTTATAGAAAATGACTTGTCCGCGACCTCTACCATGTCCTCCTCTGCCTCAGCCTCGTCCTTGTCCGTGATCTCCTCCACGCACTACTTTAGTGCCCAGCTCTGGAGGTCGAGTTTCTGCTTGCATTCGATAGGAAGGTGTTCTTTCCATCATCAACTCGTAACTACGACAGTGGCGCTCATTATAGCCCATCAATTTACAAAAATCATAGAACAACTATTGTGGTTTTTGAATGAACTTTTGCAGCAAATGACAATTATCCATTATATTATTTCCAGCCACCTGACAAATAGCACACCATAGCGCAACCCCCACACTTAGTCCTGTTGGAGCTTCTCGCCTCAGGGGCATTGGTCCCCCTACTATAATATAATTTTCAAATATAGGGCAGTGGTCTATGTCATTCCCTTGGATCTTACACTTCATGCACTAGACCTCCTCGTGCACCACTGGCTTAGCCTCCTTTTCCTTCTTCAGGCTCTGCAATTCCAGGCAGAGGTTATGCAACTGGGAGTAAATCTATTGTGCCCCCAAGGTCACATCCTGCATAGGGGTTGCATATAGCCTCATCATGATTTCCAACGCTTCTGCCTGAGTTCCTATCTCTGCTTTGATAAAGCAATCCTTAGGTGGGGCAGAAGCAAAGTTATAAACCACTCGTGGTGCTAACCATCTGTGAGCTGCATATTAGCTTCATGGATCACACATTTTAACCTTTGATGATCCGGATTTAAACAGGAACACAACAATTTATAGAGATAACCATAAACACAGAGGTGCAACGGAAATAATACTTCATTTCATTAATGTAAAATACGGAAATATGCTTACAAACAACAACAGAAATAGACTAGCTAGGGCGATGGTAGCTTATCTCTGAGAAGTGATGTGGCAGCTACATGCCTCTGAACTATCTTACAATGAGGCTCGAAGGCATATTTATTGTTGAGAAACAATGGAAAACCTTTAACATCTCAAAACCTAACCCTAGAAGATGAAACGCCAAATTGTGGGCCCCGTTTTGGGTAAGTTGGTACATCAACTTCCCGAGGTCGTAACTTTGGCACCCGATCTCTGTTTGACGCGTACAATAGCTCGTTAGAAATATCTATCCGAGCACTATAACTTTTGGAAGAAAAACGTCGGTCCATTGTTCCATGTTGCTCCCAGATCTCCCAAAAACATCATTTAGGGCCTCAAAGCGGCTCTGGAAGTTCAAGACCCGCAAAACTGCTAAAAATAGTAAATTGTGCTACAAATACGGAAACTGAAAAACTGAAAGAGACAGTTGTGGGATCCAAATGGGATACATGGGTGGCCACCAACATCCACCTAGATCATTTCTCCCCCCTTAGGAAGCAATGGTCCCCATTGCGTTGAGTTCCTCCATCTGCTGAACTTGGTCCCTAGGGAGCTATTCTGCAATCTCGAATGTGTCTAGAAATGGTGGGAAGCATGGTCGAGGGCCATACACATTGAACACTTAGTGCAGGTGAAGGAATGGAGGAATGTCGTCCTCCAAAGCATTATTTCCCACAACCTTAGTAATGGTGTAAGGACCATGTCGGCGTGGTCGGAGCTTCTAATGGGCTCTTGTAAGGCGTTCTTTCTGCAGATGCAACCATACTTTGTTGCCCACCTAAGGCTTGTGTGGTACCCCTTTGGGTGAGGAGAAATTGTTCTTGTGTTCTGTCATGACCGTATTCCTTTGTTGTTGCTGCTACGTGGAGGAACCCTTCGCGGGGGTCATGGATGTGGTGATGATCTTCTCCTTACGGTGGGAGCGAATCAGATAGAAAATGAATTTCCTAGTCTGGGAGATGAGCTTGCTACCTTTCTTAGTAGAGATTAAAGAGGTGGCAGTAGGTGGGGCTACCTCTAGTATCCTATATAATGAATTATCCAAAGAAATAATGACAGCGCGAGGCCTTGACTCATACATAGCATGTCGCCTCCACAAGTATGGTTGGCCTAATAGTAGATCAGAAACATCCAGAGGTGTAACATCACACAATACCTCGTATGTGAAAGGCTTGATGCTGTAGGGAAGGCAACACTGCTGGCGAACTTTGAGATCTCGTCCTTCATGAAGCCACCTGATACTGTACGACCACGGGTGTGGTGTAGTCGATAGGCCCAATCGGTTCACGACCTCTGCTGAAATGAGGTTCTTTTGGCTGCCACTGTCAACAATGAATTGCAATGGTGAACCCTTCACCCACATCTGTGAGTGGAAAGGATGTTCCCCCTCCTTTGGATCTTTGGGCTCATTTTTCTCGATCTTGGCATGGAAACAGTGGCTCTGGTATCCACATCAATGATCTGCTTCCCTTTGCCATTCCCCTTGTCAAGTTCTAGCTCAGGGTCGAAACATGCATCTGATTCGGAAGCCTTCAACTTGGCCACCAGCGACTGCTTCGTTCGACACTCATGTTGTGAGTGGGGCCCTTGTGGAACTCACACCACTTTCCTGTGTCCTTTTTCGACTTTGTGGTGTTGTTCTTTTCTTACGGCTTCGAGGGGTTGTCTTGGGTCACCCCGCCTTGGCTTTTCCTTTGGTCTTTGAATTTGTAGATCCAAAGCCTCACTTCTTCTGTTTGAACTTTTGCTCAATTTTGACAGCGTATCGATATGTTGTGCCAAGCGAGTAGATGTTCAGGAACTCCATTTCTTCCTAGATGTATCTGTGTAGGCAACCACGGTATTTGAGTACCAGATGCAGATCATAATCTTTGATACCCAACTGTGCGTGAAGGGTATGAAAACTGTTGGTGAACTCTGGCACATCTTGGTCCCGTCCCTACCGCAGCATGGTCCATTTGATGTATTTGTCCTCATAGCTTTTGATAGGGTGGTTTGCTCCTTGATGGCATCCTGGAATGAATCCCAAGTGGGTGTAGCTGAAAATAGTGAGCCTGTACTTTCATTCTTCTGCTCGTAGTAGGTTTCCCACCAGTCCTTGACATGGGGGGCTACTTTGAGAAGAGCAAAAACAATCTTTTCCTGACTCAAAAATTCATTAATAGAAAATACCCATCTAGCAGATTTAACCATTTACCTACGGCAGCTACGTCTATTTGACCCTCGAAGATGGGGATTTCAAAATTAACTTGTACCTTAAACGATGTGGCATTTCTAGAGTAGCTGTTGGAAGCCGATGCTTTGCCTCTGGGTAGCTGCTGAAGGATCTGGGCAAAGTTCACATTCCTTTGCTGCTTGAGGGCTTCTTCGAGCAAGATTTTGATAGGATCTCCTACCCCCTCATCTTTCTTCTCATCCGCCATGGGAGACTGTTAGGATTTGCGAGGTTGTTCTTGCAAAGGTTCGACCAGTTCAATCCCTAACTCCTTATATCCTGACCTCGTTGGGGACATGCAAAGAAAAACAGAGAAAAAGCAAACCGCTTTGATACCATTGATCTGGATTTAAACAGGAACACAAAAAATTACAGAGATAACCATGAACACAGAGGTGCAACGGAAATAATACTTCATTTCATTGATGTAAAATACTGAAACATGCTTACAAACAACAATGGAAATAAACCAGCTAGGGCAATGGTAACTTATCCCTGAGAAGAGATGTGGCAGCTTCATGCCTCTAAACTGTCTTACAATGAGGCTCGAAGGCCTATTTATTGTTCAGAAATAATGGAAAACCCTTAGCATCCCAAAACCTAACCATAGAAGATGAAACGCCAAATTGTGGGTCCCGTTTTGGGTAAGTTGGTACATCAACTTCCCGGGGTCATAACTTTGGCACTCGATCTCCGTTTGACGCGTACAATAGCTCTTTAGAAAGATCTATCCGAGCAATATAATTTTGGGAAGAGCAACATCAGTCCATGGACTTATGTTGCTCCCAGATTTCCTAAAAACGTCATTTAGGGCCTCAAAACGACTTCGAAAGTTCAAGACTCGAAAAACTACTAAAAATAGTAAATTGTGCTACAATTACATAAACTGAAAAACTGAAAGAGACAATTGTGGGGGTCTAAATGGGATAGGTGGGTGGCCACCAACATCCACCTGGATCATTTGATCTAACTCCCAAGGCGTCTCATTAACCCTCATTGCGATATCCTTAAATCTAACTAATAATTGGGATTCATATTTAGGCTTACTGAACTCTTTATTTAAAGCATCCTTAGTCTCCGCTAGCATTTCAACATGATGATCAGAACATTACTTAATATACCATTTCAACGCACAATCCTGCAGAGTGGTGACTAACTGCGTCTTCTTTATATTGTCATCAGTAATCTACTACGCCATCCATACAACATTTGCAACAAACCAAAATTGATCAGTATATTCGCTTTCTATACCCTTAAAAATCGGTATCTTCATTATATTCTACATGTTGAATGGTGGTGGTGGTGGTGGAGGTGTGGGTGAAGGTGTATGCAGTGGGCATGGAGGTGGAGGTGGAGTGGATGGCCGATGTGTCTGTGAAAAATCATGTCTTATCAGTTGAACAACACTCTCTAGCAAAGCCTCTACCACTCCCTCATTGTCACTCGAAGTAGGTCTAATCAATGGGCTATATTCAGGACCTAATTTGTCTCTATCTCTGAATAATTTTCCACTTCATGTAGCTCCAAACATCAAGGAAATGGCATAACCCATTTCTCACACAAGAGAATCTTAATCTAGGTATTCAAATATCTCATATACTTACCTCGCGATCCCTTGAAGAACCATCGCTCTACTTCATTGTAGCTGACTAAGGTATCAACCACAAAATCTATAACAAATCTTCATATAATCCAATCGAGCTAGTGGTCTACAGTGCACATTACCTTATCTTCAGAGGCTTCTAATCGTCATGCGAACTCTGGAGTCCACACCATTGGACCGTCAAGCTTGCACCTTCCTTGGTCATCTGCCAACTTGGCTATCCATTCGTATAGTTCGATTTGGAAGGTGCATATTTCTTTTTTGTGTATTTTCCTATACAATTATATGTCCAACCACTGCTCCTTTGACAAGCATGGATTCCTATTCTCCCACGCTGCAAATTCATGAATTTTTCTATCCAACCACTTCTCAATTTCCTTCTTGGTCAGATTTTGGTAATGTGATATCACACATCTCCTTAAGCAAATTCTAGTCGTGACAATGGAACCATTTGTTGGCTTAGTGGGTCTTGACCAAGGTTCAGAGTTAATTGTGCCAAACAAAACCCTATAGTACTGGCCCTTTTGGTATCAACCCGCATAGCGCAGTCTAAAGTCTCACCCAAAGTAGTATGGGGGGATGCTAGAACCAAGTTTCCGCATCCAGAGATCAGTGTGATGTCTTTTATTGCCCTAGATCTACCTTCGGGTAGATATATATGCCCCTAGGACTTGGTACTGCAACTTCCTTTAAACGAGGGGTCTTTGTGGATCCTTAACATATGAATCTTCCACTTACGCGCACCATAAAATAACCCTAGATCTGAGGTCGCCCATATCTACGTAAGTATTTAATAAACATAACATAATGTATTATAATCTTCACGAAAGTATTTAACATGCATTGCGTACAGTTATCAAAATGTATCCCATAGAGTCGCACATCAATAGATCAATATTTTATAAAGACATTATTGAATCACAACATATATTGCAATCATAATTAAACATAAGTAAAATATATAAACACAAGAATTCTTCAACAATCTGTTTTATTGATATTCAATATGGGGTTACAAACTAAAATCTTCCCTACACACTCAGCTGTAGGGGTCCACACACTCAGTTGCAGACTCTATTGTAGTCCTTTGCGCACTCAGATATAAATCATTTCCCTCCTCTATGACTCACTCCTCTGCGTTACCTTCTATCGACTCATTACATCCATCATCATCAGATTATACCTTAGATTCTCTAAGACACACCTATTTCTATAATCCCATGGCCTACGGACCATGGATGGATCTCTAAACCAACTCAACTTTATATAGTTAGGTGGCTGAAACCCCTTTTACACACGCTTCACATCCACAAATCACAGAGACTTTACATTTTTTCCCCAAAATTTACATCAAAACTTGGGTTTTTAAACCCAAAACTAACCTAAGGGACCCCATCCCAACATGTCACTAAGCCTGGAAGAAAGTATGGAACTGGGCTACACATTTTGGTGAAACAAAGATGCTCGATTGAGAAATTTTAAGTGTTCAAGCCAACCAACCATTTTTAAGCACTAGATCAATTCCATTTAGCACTAAAAAATAGCTAGATCCAACATTAAAATTAATCGGACTCCTGTCTAACCCCGAGTTAGGAGACGTTAGGAGATTGTTCTAAGCTAGCCCTGAAGCTCGATCGAGCCTCAAAGTTGGAAATACCTTAAAATTGTAAGTATTTGAGAGTTTAAAAAAATATTAATTACATTTGAATAGGTAATAAAAAATGGCATGGATTAATTTATCATTACATTTCTAGCATTATGGTGTATAGATTTGAAAGAAGATTCTATCACACATGAAATTTAAATTGTAATATTATTATATTATAATGTGCTAATTTAAAAATTAGTAAGAAAATTTATCAATTTGATTTTAATAAATATTATAATTTTTTATATGAATAAGTGTAACTCAAAAATGTGATTTTGACGTTGTTGGAAATGTATATTTTATAAAATTCAATGAAGAGTTAATTAAAATGATTCTGTTAAAATCATATCTATTAAAGTCACACACACAAACACACACATATCCACTTGTTCAAGAAAATAGTTGTAATAGTTCTAATTTATAATTAATATAGTTGTAAAGGATGCAATGGTATTTCCGGTTATAAATTTTGATTGCACTCAATTCTATCCTCAATGTGCACAAGTGCGAAGTATATATAGAAATTTTTACTCCAGAATTAAGTTTGCAATATATAATTTTAAAATAATAAAAACATAAAGAAATCATAAATTTTAAAACATTAATGGACAAATTTGAATTTAAGTAATTTAAATTTAAATATACATATGAAATAATTTTTAAAATAATAATATTATAAAATATAGTTTAATTTCACTGGTAACAAAGTTAAAATATTTTATAATAAATTATTGATATATATTATAATTATTTTATTTGTGGTAAAATAAAATAAAATTTGGATTTATGATTAAGGAAAATTGTATTTTGAAATATATTTGAATATTTATAAGATTTATTTTTGTGGAATTAACAAATTTTATAATGCGTATTGAGAGGCTTGTTTTTCTTAGAGAGTTTCTTAAACCCTCGATCAAGTTATTTGAAATTTGAATTTCAAACACTTGATTGAGCATTTTAAGCACTTGAGGTCCTAAAAAGCTGAGTTTTAGCTCCTCTTAAAAGAATTGCCAGCACCATTTTGTACCATAGTTGATCCTTAAGTGGCTGAGTTGATTTTGACATTTTCTAATTCATATGTTATTTTTTATCTAATTTCTTTTAAACATAATGTTTGAATTTTTTTTGGATAGTTTCAAAATGGTCGACTTCATTTACGAGTTCTCTTCAAAAGCGTACTCTTAGTTTTTCAGATTATTTAAACAGTTGAATTTTTATTTTAAGTTATTTATTTATTTATTATTTTATTTTATTTTACGTGAACACGTGTTGGCTAATTGGGGCTTGACCCAGGTTCGGAGGTGATTTAGCCAAACAAATCCCGGTATTACTAGCCCTTTCGGCAACAGTCCGCGGAGCGCAGACTAAGGTCTCACCAGAAGTAGTATGGGAGGGTGCTAGAACCAGGTTTCCGCACCCTGGGGATGTCTGATGGGTTCCAAGAGGTCCGCGGTTCAACCCTGCATGACCGTTGCTGCGCGCACTTATTCGTACCTCGCAGCCTAAGCTACTTCCTTCACGTAGCCTTACTTAAGGCTGAACGCTTCTCTTCTACATTATTACCCAAGACCTCATTATATTCTATGGTCAGTTGTGTTAGTGTCGGTGTCTTCATCCCTCTGTTAGAGATCAAATCCTCTTGTTGCATTGCATATTATGTGTCCCGCTCAGTCAACTGCATTCCATTAGGCGCATGGATCATCTGACGGTAGTGGCTTCTCCTACAGTTTCCCTCATGTCATTTACCTGCTAGCTCATGTTTATTCATCAAAAATTGTATACGGTCACCTTTTTTGTCTTAAAAATTGCAGAAGTCTTTTCTAGGGTTTCCTTGTCATTTAGGTGTAGGGTTTCATTAGGGTTTCATCAAAAAAGGGTTTCAAAAAGTCCAATATTAACCAGCAAGCACATGGGGAGGTTCCAGCATCAATAAATTTCATAATCAAGTGTTCCGAGATGTGTTTTTCCTCAAAACTCTGTTTTGAGGAAAAACAGGGTATCTTTAAATTTTATTATACAAATTCATGTAATTTATTCCTACATATGTAAATTGCTTCACCTGCAACCATGGTCACTTTTCCTAGCCTCAGTAGCTCCAACCCCCTACAAAACAAGCAAAACCTAAGTCATTCAGTTCATCACAAGCTCTAATAAGGTGAAAAAGTTCAAAACAGAGTTAAAATAAATTCATTCTCAAAACATTATAAAAGTGGGTTTTGCCAACCAAAAAATTAAAAGACTCCTTGTATATAAGTCATGTCTCCAATTTGAAAAGCTCATTTACATTTCAAAAACAAACTTGAGTAAAGCAAAGTCGTGTTTGGGGGCGATTAAGAGAAAGTGGGAGAATTTGCCAAAAAAACAGAGGCATGGTGCATTGGGAAACTGGCGCGGTGCACATAACTGGCGCAGCACATTGGGTTGTGATTTCCAGTGAAAATTTACACGGGCACAGCGCACATAACTAGCACGACGCATACAGCCAGAAAGCCTGAAACTTCCAACAATTCATTCCAAATCACCCAAAATGTGTGGATTATCATTTGTGCAAGTAGGCTGAGCCTTCATCACTGCTAGTGAAACAATTTTTTATGCAATTTATCGTGATTGTCTTATGGTGATGGTTTTAAAAAGAAATCGAACCCTATCTCTTGAAATCTTTTAAAAGAAGCTGTTGCCTAGGGTTTGAACAATTTTTTTGGCTACCAAATCCATCTTTCTATTCCCTCACCACTCCCTTACTCCATTTTTCCCTTGGTTTCCCTCTTCCCTAAATTCCACATTCCTAAAACATCATCTATTCCTACCCCAATTCCCATTTCCCCAAAATCCCAAATACAAATTCCCAAACCCTAGTCCTATACCAAAAACTCCCAAATCATTCCCTAATTTCTTTTTTCCCTAACTAAACCCTATCCTAAAAGTCCCTAAAATCCTTCATTTTTCCTTCCCTTACAGTCCCTCATATCACTTTTTCCTTGGTGACAAAAGTCAAAACAAATCAAAAATCACCTTCTCATCAAGACAGTTCATCCACTAGCAGAAATGGCATCTAATCCCTCATACGATTATGAAGAGGAGACACAATGACTCACCTACAGAGGTACATGCACCCAGGAGGCCTCATAGAGGTGGCAAGCATATTCGAGAAGAACCAATCACTCTTACTGAGTTACAGGCCTGCCCTCTTGCCATCTCTTGTTTCCAGCACCAATCCTACTATGAATTTTGTGAGAAGGTTGCTAGCATTCAATTTCATCATGAGTTGGCTCGTTTGTTTGTGTTGCATTTACATGATGGTCAAACCACTCTAGCTGGTGTCACTTTCACATTAACACCAGAATCTATTTCACTAGCAACCGTATTCCTAACATTGGAGAGCAATGGAACAAAAGGCAAAAAATTGACCAGCAACATTATGAACCATACATCAAACCCAACTATTTGAGACAACTCAGCAGAGTGTTTCATTTCTGGTACCTCAAAGATTCTTATGCTCCTTTGATGAAATTGATCATGAAGTATTTCAGCTGTGAGGGTCGGTTTTCCTGTTTATATGCTTATCATATCAAGTTGCTGATGCATTTTACCAGGGTGAGGATGATGAACCTCCCCTACTTCATGTGCTGAAACATTGAGAAGATGACCACCCTAGTACAACACAAGACTCCTCAGTAGCAGTTCAACAGTATATATCATTTTGCTCTCATTAAAATTGTGGTCATCCATTAGCTTGGCTTACAGGGCATCACTTAGGAGGACTTCATTTCTCGTGAGTTTTTCAGAGCTCCTCGGGGACCTTCAGAGGCTTTGCATGAGATAGGTGGACCTTCTTATCAGCATGAGGGTCATGAGACACAGACCGCTAGCATGCTGATGTTTATCACCTATCAAAAGGGCACCAGACGATTGTTCGCAGCAGCTAAGTGAGTATTATCTACATCCGGGGTGGAAGGGATCTCGCTTCTGTCATCAGCACAATAGGTTTAGGACAAAGGCAAGAGGCCACTACAGGATGAAGGACCATCAGGTGAGCGTGAGACTGGTTTCATTCTCATTGAGGGTGATGATACTGATATGGGCCCGCAAAGCAAAAACCTCAAAGAAGTCATTCAAGAGCAGTAGGCAGACATCAATGCCTTGTCCGTCAACTTGGATAGGGATAAATGGACCATACAATACCTGGAGCAAAGGAATAAGCAGCTTGAAAACCAGCAAGCGATTATGGAGTTGCAAAACATTCGGGAGAATTGCCAAGCTGCCCAAACGAGGAGGATGGAGCTCACTTCACCTGAGCAAGAGGTTAATGCCAATCGAGAGTCATGGCTTGAAAGAGCCAATATCCACTTGGAGAGGAAGTTAGGAAAGGCCATCAATGAGAATAATATGCTGAGAAACATGGCATATCATTATTTGTCAAGGAACATGATGTGCCAAGCTAGAATCAGGAGCTTGAAGGCAAAATTGAAGAGAGCATCCAGGAGGAAAAAGGAGCATGAAGGACTTCAGATATTGGCTGAGGCTTTCTTGGCCCAAAAAAATGCTTGATGAAGAAGACTCAACCCAAATTTCAAAGAATTTGGGGCACTTTTTTCATTTTTGAAATTTTTGGCACAAAAAACAGGATTTTTTGCTCTATGCGCTGCGCCACGTGGCACTCGCTTTTGATAGGAGCCTCTAAATAAAAAAAACTCAGCATTTTTGGATTTGCCATGAAAAAATATGCTTTCGTAACAATGGCCAAGAAATTTTGATAGGTTTTGAGCCCTCAAAAAGGTCAAAAACACTCAAAAAATGACCTCACTGCCCCTATTTTGACACACAGGAAGCAATATTGGGAGAACTGACTTTTGGAGGGGCAAATGGAGGCCAAATTGGAAAATTCCACTAGGGTTAGAAAGTAGACAGGCAGAAATTTCCAACAAGCAAATTTGGAGTGAATTTTGAAATTTGGAAGGCCTTCAAAAGTGGCTCCAAACGGGCGCTACGCATAGAGAATCAGGCGCGGCGCATAGAGGAAATTTGGCCTAGTTTGACCAGGAAAGCTCTGTTTTTCGCTCAACTTTTGCCAGTTTGGCTTTTTCAGATGCTTAGTGTCAAATTTATGATGTAATTTAATATAAATTTATGGATCATGATGTAAATATGTCAAATTTTCACTTATGGAGCTAGATTCATCTGTTAAAAAGTTGTTTGAAATTGAATGAATTAGGTACCTTATTTCTAGAGGCATGTTGTTCTGTTGCCTGATTTCTAGTTCTCAGTTTAGAATTAGTTGAAACAGCTCCTAAACATGTGAGATCGACCCCTCGAGGCTAGGATGAGCTATGGTTTGTCTATATTATGTTGTTTTTCAGTCATTAGCATGGTTGGACTTTTGAGAAAACCTTGAGCTTCATTGTACACTCATATCAGCATTTTGGCTAAGGAATTGAGATTAGGATTTGCAGCACTCTTTGGGATCCATGTGACAATTTTTTTTGGTACAGTGCTTTCCTTCGTAATTGTGAATTTATTTATGTGATTATATGCCATTATCTCTCTTATTTCTTCTCAGCTAAATCAAACAAGAGTGTAAGTAGAATCCATTGAAATTGCAGTGCTCTACTTGAGGTTTGCTTTAGTATTTGATGTTTTCAGCTGTTTGGAGAGGATCCATGAGCTTTCTTTCCCTCTTCAGGTCCTCAACTGTCTAATCCTTCCATCTCATTTAATTTTAAGTGCCAAAAACAATTGCCTACCTTGCCCCATTGATATCTCTGGAAGATTGAGCCTCAATCCCCGTACCCCAAATCAGCCTTTCTATCTGAGCCAACAAAAACATCTTTTCATTCAATCAAACTCTTTCACACATATACCTAGCCTAAGATCAGTATTTCTATCAGTCATCTCAAGCCCTCATCGATCATAATTTGCTGAGATTGACTCGGAGAGAGCCCTCTCCCGACCTGGCAGGGCTAGCTACCAGGTTAAGCGTGGTTTGATATTGGCCCTGGATCCTACCTTCCTCAGCCTGAGGTAAATCTAGGCACTAACAAGTTTATTAACTTAGCTTAACTGTATGCTTTCATTTATACTTAACAATATTCACCATTCATAGAACAATGCGCAGTAAATAGACAATATAATTGCACATGATATCAAACATGTAATAACATAAGAACATATGTAGTATACATAGGGGGAATAATATGAGGTACAGAGGGAGGTACCCAAGGGAATAATGTAATAATGAGATGGGCCATAGTAATAAATAAGGTGTTAACCCATATCATGTAAGGGACCACAAGTAGTTAGCAATAATGTAATAAGCCCGTGGTATTAGATAGATGGTATTGAGAGAACCATGGTAATGACCCATGGTATTGTATGTATGAGGCCTATATAGAGGCTAAAGACTCCCCATTGAGAGATGTAAAGGCTTATTGTATGAATAGGCATATGGCTTAAGGAGTGTTCTCCTTCCTTAAGGAGTGAATGTATGGTGTTTCCCTACCTTAAGGGTTTGATCAATAAAGAGGCATTTCTATCTATTTCATATTATTTCTGGGTTTATTTCTATTATCATATATTTTCAGATCAGATCTATAACAAATGGTATCAGAGCACTTTCTTAGGCAAAGAAGAATTTATTTTTTATTTTTTGCAGGAAGTTTTTGGGACGGCAAATTTCAAATCAGATATGTACATTCTGGTGAAAAATCTATAGCATATAATTGCAGATCTGGGTTTTTTATGAATAAATACCCAAATTGAAAAAAATTCGACCGAATCAGAAGCTGGATGAGGGAGTTATTGCTGAATTAAAAATCGGTTGTGTTGCAGACATTTTTTAGGGCGACGAGTTTGTAGATCCGATCTTTATGTTCTTGTGCAAAATATATAGAATATAATTGCAGATCTTGGTTCTTTTCAAAAAATGTCCAATTTCAAAAAAATAATCAATCGAATCGGATTACGGATGAGGGAGATATCGCTCATTTAAAAATCAGCTGTGTTGCAAACATTTTTCGGGGCGGCGAGTTTGCGGAACAGATCTGTATGTTCTGGTGCAAAATCTACAGAATCTAATTGTAGATCTAGGTTCTTTGCAAAATAATACCTAAAAAAAAAATCAATCAACTCGGAGTATGGATGAGGGAGATATCGCTAATATAAAAACAACTCTTTTTCACAAATTGTTGTAATAGTGAGACAGCTGAACCGCGAATTTGAAATTCCAGTGCCTAGATCAAAATTTGATGGCTTTGAACTGGAAATATGGTTAGAAAAAATGGAAAAGTATTTCACTCTAGAACACATCGTAGATGATGAAACTAAACTAAGTGTGACAACCATTTACTTGGACCACGAAAGATGGCAATGGTGGCAGTGTCATCAAAAATGTTATCTAAGGGCAATTACTTGGAAGATGTTCATAGAATCCATTTGTGACCGCTTTGACCCTAAATCTAATTTTTTGGGTCCTCTTACTAAGCTCAGATAGACAGACACACAACCTAGCAAAGATTTTACAAGAAAGAAGGAAACCAAGAAACCTAAAGGGTTATTTGTTGCTAGTATCTCCTTATTGCAGGTTCATAGATGTATTCAGAAGGAGAAGATCATTGTGTCTATGAATCCTAGCTGCAAGCATAATTTTATCAATGTTAATTTGGCAAAAAAAATTGCAATTTCCAGCAAAAGACATTGAAAATACACAGTTTGATGATGAGGATGTTCAAGTTTATAGGGATTTGAAGCTTTCTATGGATAATTATGTATTGCATTGTGATTTTTATATTTTAGGTATGGATAATTTGTGTGTCGTTTTGGGATATCCTTGGATGGAATATGTGGGTACTGTCAATATTAATGTGCAAAAGAGATTCATGAAAGTCTGGTATAAAAATAAGAAAATAACATTGCAGGATATTTCTATTAAGACCCACACAAAGACTATGGAGGTAGAAGCACAAAGTTCTAATGACACTTGCATATCACCACCCACATCACCCTGCAAGAAAACAACCGACAAGATGGCAACAAATTAGCCACAAGGACAACAACGCCCGCATCACAGATAGAGAGGAGCGACGATCCACCTACTACACATCAACACAGAAGAGACGCCAGGGTCAACTTCCATCTCAAGCAAGCGAGACACCAGCTAGATCGAGGGTTCACCTTTCTTTTGGATGGCTAGAATCATGTGCATGGTACCAGTGGACTACTCTTTTGAGTAGATCTTATTATTTGTGTTCTTCGTATTTTTCGGGGGCAAAACGTTAAGGGGGGTGGAATGCAATATACCTAGACGAGATAATATGGGATACAGAGGAAGGAACTCAAGGGTATAATGTAATAATGGGACGGGCCATAATAATAAATAAGGTGGTGTTGATGCCTCGAAAATTGTTGCAACAACATTGGGAGATAACCACCCGGTCCGGACCTTAAAGTAGCTCCTTTTCCGTTTGGTGTGGTGGCTCCGACTAGTTTAACTAGGTCCAGTTACCTTCTCCCTATTGGAATTGGTTTATGATGCTTCTTTAACTACCAATAGACAGGGATATCAGATCACTTCTTCTTGCTGATCAGGCAAGAGAATGACCCTTAAGCTGATTTGGGTTCAGCCAAGCCACAACTAAAGTTTTGCCTCTTTGAGAAGAGGACTTAAAAGAATGTAGAAATTACTCTAAATGCAAGCTTATTCTATGATGCAAGCAAAAGAAACTAATCTAAATCCTATCTTAATTAGGTAGATATAGATCTAACCCAACTAAGAGCAAGATAATTAAAGTATTGGGATTTAAATATGTCTTGTTTATAATGAATATCAAGTTAATGAAGTAGTTCAATTAACTGATATTATGGTTACCAAAACACATCCTATTGAGACCTCTTAACTGAAATAATAAACCAACAACATTCAGGAAGTAGTTCACAAAAATGATATTAATTATCAAATCAGTAAATCCAATAATTGAATAATGACATGTGGAAATAGTTCACAACATATTACCATTCAATAAATTAGTTTTATAAGACAAATTTCTAAGTAAATAGTTACTCAGAAATCAGATTTTAATTCATAAGAACAGAGATACCTAATAACAATATTGAGACAAATTACCCACGTTGACAATAGTGCAGAAACATGAACAAAATGAGACATTCATGTTACCATAAAATTGAAATTGATATTTGAAACAGTAGTATTAAAAATACCAATTTATTGCATCCATTTCTTTGTTCTTGGTCTCCAACGGCTCTTTACATTGCTTGAACTTCTACTTTCAAAGCTAAAGCCACAATAGTGCAAACTTTGCCCTTCATGTATAATTCAAGATACAAAAGGAAAATCCTCAATAATCCCCAGATCTGAGATTTTCTCTCCTCCCTTCTACAACTCTAAGTTCCAATTACAATAGTGCTTTTAGAAGTCTAGAATTGTAGAGGAGAGCAGCTCTTTATTACATTCTGCAATCTATTACTTATACTATTTGTGAAGAAATTCTTGAGAGGAAAGTTTGGTGAAGAGAAATCAGCCAAATCCAATTTTATTTGCTCAAAAATCCTGATCTTCAATTGCTGGAGCATTCTCATTGATTGAGATCCTTTCTCCATATTTCTTCCACTGTTTTCCTGCAAAAAGAAATCGAAATAAATTAAGATGCAATTAAAATATCATTTCTGGCAATTAAATGAAATCCAATCAAATTCTATTTAAATAACTAATTAAAAATAAAATATAAGCTCTCTATTGATGTTTGGGGTGGTTTAATTGGCCAAAGATATTATTAACCAATGGATCTTCAATTAGAAGAGGCTTTGGACAAATGAAAATGAAGAAAATAACTCAGAAAATTGATTTTGTTTCAAAATTCGAAGCTTGATCTTCTGCCTGATTTTTGACCCAATAAATGATTAAATCTATTAGTGAAACCTCCTCAAAAATTCTCTCCTTGATTTTCTCTTTCCAATGAGCCATCCTGGGCCTCATTTGGCCAAGTATAACTCAATCTATGAGCCTCCAAAGTTGATGGATGAAATCTGGCATGAATCTGGAAATTCTGTTGCTAGGCTAAAAATATTGTAATTAAAAACTAATCCTAAATTAGTCTCTAATTAATTCTAATTTAATTGCTAATTATAAACTAAACTAATTATTAATAAACTATTTATTAATTAATATATAACTAACTATTATAATTAACTAATTACAAACTATATAATATTAATCTAAATAATAATTAAATTTTATTTATTTAAATTAATTATATTATATATATTAATTAATTTAAAAATTATTATTTAAATTAATAAATATTATTTACAATATTACATTAGCCCTACACTATCTCACTTCATTTATTCACTCATCGTATGAGTGAGTTTTGAAATTGAAACAAATGTAATCGTTATAATATTTATGCCTTAATGCCCCTTTGGGTAATGGACCATGGTTTGACTTTTCGCAATCGGAGCATCGGGGTATGGAGGGGTTACGTTAAACATGTCCCATACGAGAGCTCCGATGCGATGAGTTTTAAACTTTGTTTTATTGCATTTTGACTTATGTTTATCGGATCGGGACATGGCTATCGGGCTTTTAAAATAATACAATACAAAATCCCCAATTTGATATTGGCATCGGGATATGGCGTAATATCGGGGTTTTTTAAAATATGTTCCGAACAAAACTTCTGACCCGATCCTCCGATGCGATGAAAATTAATTTTTTTTATTATATTTTTTATTTTATTTTATATATTATTTTTATATATTAAATTTTAATTTAATTAAATTAAGATTTAGTATTATTTTTTATTTTCGTTTTATTTTAATGAATTTTAATTAAGTTGTGAAATTATTAAAACTATAGCCACTTGAAAAAAAAAAAAAAAGAATAAAAATAAACTACATCCACTTGAATGTTATGGGTTTTTAAGATTAGTAATTGATTGAGAAATTGGAGTATATTTCTTAAACCTGATACTTGATGATTTGGCTGCATAACTAAAAATGGAAAAATGTTAGTAAAAACCCGCTACGGGTTAATATTTAAAATGAATGTATTATTGAAATAATTTATTTACAAAATGCAATATTGTACATTTTATGCAATTTTAACCCAGGCTACATAAATAATCAGACTTTCAAAGGAGTGCCATTTTCAAACCAGTTGACCAAATGAGGTGAAACAAGTGTCAATGGGAAGCTTATAAAAAATCGATTTTAACAAAGAAATCAAAACAAGAATCCAAAGAAAATGGAAAATTGACAAATGTGTAGGGCAATCAACTAAATAAAAATCTAAAAAAGTGTTTAGCCAAAATTTTAATAAAAAGGGTCCCCATTATTTGAAGTAAACACATCAATAATGGGGGGGTTGTGTTTTTACCACAACAATGGCGACACACGGGAGAAGAACCAGTTATCTCTCTTTGATATGAATGAGATTTTCCTAAAATTAAAGTAAAAATAATTAAAGAAGAGAGAATTATTTTTTGGAATGCTTGACTAGGTTCATTAATCTTAATAAAAACAAGAATCTAACTGTAATTTTTCTCAAAATTTCTCATAAATTAAAATATTTCAAAGTTCTATATCAGTCATTAATTAGTTGAACAGATAAAGCAGGGGTCACTTTACAACTTAGCTTTTAAAATATACTCATTTGTCACAGATAGAGCCACTGTTGTCATCAAACATCTATAGTCTCAACAGGGTTACCTTTTAATCATCAATGATTCGAAATCTCATCTCTTCAAGAATTATTGACCTAGAGATAAATCCATTTATATGTTTCTTTTTTCTTTTTCTTTTTTTAATTTTATTTTTTATTTTTTAAGTAAATCTTAAAAGCCATTGTCCTGGTATGGTATCCAGATAGTTGACAATGCCATTCACTGGTTAAAATTGGGATGAACAAGCTGGCTCGTGATGAGACCCCTTGTCTTATGATTGTTTTTAATCATAAGCCATTACCCTGGTTTGTTTAACAGCGTTGGTAATGTCAGCCTATTTTTCCCCTATGATCATGGTAAGTAGGCTCATGATGAGACCTCTTATTTTTTAAGTTTAAATATATTTCTGGATTATATTCTAGAAAAATAAGACTCTTTGGGATAGGGAGAATCATTGACTCCTTAAGAGTTAAGAATGACAATTTCATAGTTAAAGGTGCTTTGCTGTAAAGTGTCTTTACTTGGTTAAAAATAACTTTTCTTGGCTGATAATAGAACTCTGAAAGATCCTAATGAAATTTTGAAATCTCAAAATGATTACAATTTGATGAAAAAGAAATTTTTCAGATTTTATGATACTTTGCCAACTTCTCTTGATTGGTAATCTCTTCCTTAAGTATGTCTACCTTTACAATAAGAAAATCAAACTTCACTAAGAGATTTAAGAAAAAGCTAATAGGTGACTATTAACAATTTTTCTCCACGTATCCTGACCATTGTTAAGTAACAAATAGGCCTTCCACATAAATAATGGCAAAGTCACCAAAATCAATGCTGAAATCCAAAGGAAAAGAATTCTTATACTAAAATGAGAAAAGAAATCAGCAAACGAAATTAAAATGAAGAAATCTCTAAAAATGGAAAGGAAAATCCAAGTTTCACAAGATAAACTCAAACAAGAATGTTTATACCAATGTCTCAACAATTAGAAGAAAAAGAAAATAATCGTGTAATCAATATTTTTTATGTTGAAATTGGGTAAATCATACCTTGCAGGGTTGTAAGTGTTTCTGACTTTTTGAATAGCAGCGATGATAAAATTCAGCCACAATGAAAACCTTTCTGTCTTATATTATTCTTCTTGTTTCAAAACATCATCTTAATCATTTTTTAAATAACAGGAATGCTCAAAGAAACAAACTAAAGGTTCAAAAATTCCCTGGTGTAGCTATTTCGATGAAGACTATCGTTGCTTCTTGAAATTAAGCCAGGAGAAGAGTATGGACTTTGAAAATATGATCTGGCGGAGGATTGGAAGCTTCAAATGGAGAACTGCAAAACAGATTTTTTATATCAGAAAAACAAAACTGAAACTAAAGTAACGAATTAATGAAAGTGGGTATATGAATCTTACCATTGGATAATTGCTTTTGATCTTACCTGAAAGGTATCAGTTTCTCCAAACTAGCTAACTTCTTATTTTAATTAACATTAAAAACATGAAGAAGTCAAACTAACCAAAATCATATAACCCAAAATCATTATTTATTTTACTTACACTAGAGTAAGCAGTAAATGTAAAAATAGAATGCTTAGTGCTCAAGGGAGTTGAAATTAAAACAAATACATCAAAAATGAGAATGAGAATTTGCAGTAATGACTGTTTCTCAAAATATTATAAGTTTCATATAAATTCCATGATTTTATAAATTGTCCAGAATCGAGACCAAATCCAAGATAATAAAATTTAAATATGAAGATGGAGAGGTCTTGAATTCCATTTTTTAATTATGGAATTATATATTTAAAATTGAAATGTATGAGAAATCAAAATAGTTTAAATATGGTGCAAATTGGCCATTAACTGTTTTCTTACCATAGTGGTTACCCAAGCTCGCTTTTAAAATAACACATCACTGTATCGGATGATTCGCATCACATGTCTCTTCACCATGCTTGAATTTTAATTTGCAAGACTTCACTTTTGTTGATATGCCACATATCGATTAAATGTTAATGGCTCAAAGGCATGCATTGGAAGCTATCGCATCGGAGATTGCAATGGCAAATTGCCGATAAGAACATGTGCAATGAAATGAAGTGATCGCATCATTAAAGAAATATTATATCGGGGATCGGGGACAGTTATGTCACAAATTTCACATTGCACACTGTATCTTGCGATTTGTACTTTGGATATCGCACATCGCAGATTCAAAATAATGATATGGCCCTAAATAAAAATGCAAGGAAGCGATTGCGATATCGGCGATGTGATGGATGACATAACTAATCGGCGATCAGCAATCTTAAGCACTCGATGTAACACAATATGATTCCTGCGATGCTGATGTGCGATGAATGTCATGGCTAATTGGCGATCGCGATCAACAATCTTAAGCGCACAATGTAACAATTCTCAATACGCTGATATGCGATGAAGGGTGAACCCAATAATTTTATAATGAAAATTTAATAACATATCGGATCCAAGACATCGGCCCTTTAAAATTATTCTGCTACCATTATTGCAATTAAACGGACGCGATATTTTTTAAACTTGATTTGAATTTCATATCGGGTCCGGAATTATGTGGTCATCACAATATCGGTAAAGTCAATTATCAGAGATCGGCGATTCACGATAATGGAAATATACGTCAACTGCAAAGCTCTAATATGCGAAATGCGATATGGCATATGAGTAAGATAATACATCAGAGGTATTTTATAAACAATTTGTTATAAAAAAAAATGTTAAGAACTAATTCTGATGAAATCTTATGATGCGAATGGTCTTATGATATTCTTTGAAATTTCAATTGGGTTTTCTAAGTGAATAAAAGAAAAGTTAAAAAATGCTTAAATTCTAATGAATCAAAAGTAAAATTTCCCTGAACTTGTTGCAAATTTGAAATGGGTTTACTGCTTACTTCAAGTTTTTGAAAACAAATGAAAACCTGTAAATAAAACAGAACACAAATCAAAAATAAACTAAGGAAAAGATAAACTAATAAGAGATGAGGACGAACTTGTAAATGCGTACCTGAAAGGAAATTGTCTGCAGATTTTACCTCATAAATCTTCAAATTCTTCCTTTGATTTATCAAATTTTTTCCTTCGTTTAAAATCATCTCATTATTTATTCTAAATCTAAGTGTGCAATCAGCCTAAATAAAATATGTTTATTCATGTCCAGGGAATATAAAATTTACTAGAAATAAATATGAAACTATGCTTCCCTTTTGAAGTGCTACAACAATTTATTACCTCTGCTTATTCTGAATAACTTGAGAAGAATCTGTATTTTTATAGCGACTATTTAATAACGCCTTTAGTAAATAAATATGATGCGTATGGTAGCATCAAATAATCAACTAAAGATCAGAATGGGATAGAGCCACTAATTGTGGAAAAATATCAAAACAGATTTGAATGTGTGCACTCAACAAAATGGACATCCTGAAGGTCAGCTTTGCAAATTTCAAGGAAAATAATATGAACTTCATATGATTACCGTGAAAGGTTAGATTGAATAATAATGATTGAATTAGAATTAAGCTTATGATAGACAGTCATACATTTCATGGGCTAATGGGATCATGAAGCTTTTATATCCTCAAATCCTTACCATATAACTTTCAAAAGAAAATCTTAGAAGGAAATCTAGAAATAAAGAAAAGTGGCTTTGAGGCGATTGATGCCAAGTGCAATCTTAATTGAATTTAATCAAGACATTATTCAAAATAGGCAGAGCAGAGATATTGTTGTAAGAAATTTAAAAAAGAAAGCAAGAATTAAAATTTTCTGATAGGGAAAAATGTTTTCACTGAACATGTATGAGAATGGCTGATTGCTTTGTTTTAATTTTTTAATCTACAAAACTGTTAAAAACAAATTAATTATACAAAAAAAAGTAACTAAATTAATTCTACTCCTATTCTAACCATATACATGAAAATGACTATGTATAGTCATATTTCCAGTGTAGCCATTTTCTCATTTTAATTGCTGCATGTATGTACAGTTCAAATGTTAGTAATAAAAATACAAATCTAATTAAACTAAGAAAATTAAATATGAAATCAGAATTTACAGTTAGTGTTAGCAAGTTGATTAAAATCTCATTCTCCTGAAATTTGCTTTCCAATTCAATATCAATTGGATCACAAAAATATGGATGGATTTTCATTAATGATTGGGAAACATTCAAAAGAGGAGATGACAGGCCGAATTGTGGATATGAGTTTTCAAATTCAAAGGCCTGGAAAAAATTGTTAGTGTTATGTACAAATGTTAAGCTATTAACAATCTCCTTTGAGAGAAAAATTTCCAAATATTTTTCAAATGAATTAATGAAAAATAGATGGAAATCTTTCAAATGAAATGGAAAATTAGTAACTGAATTGAATTGCTGGCCAGATTGCAAAAATACATTCTCTTGTTGACATTGCCTTTGAAAAAATAGAAGCTTTTGATGAAATATTAACATTGATTGAAATTGAAATATTAATATCTTTTGATGCTCATGATTATAATATGAAACTTCAATTTCCCAATCGGGCAATGCATCAATTGAGTGTTTGATAGTAAGGTGTTCAATATGTCAGCAAAAGTGTGAAAATTTTGCAAAATAAAATCAGAAAATAAATCTAAGTTTAAACAAAATAACTGTGAAAGAAAAACTAAAATGAAATCACTATTTGTACAACTAATGTTACAACACAATTGGGATTGTTTTGGAATAATTTCTCTTTCACAAGGATTGGCTAGAATTATGAAATTTGGGTAATTTCGAATTCCAACTTGTGAAATAGAAAGCGAATTATGATTATGAATAGGAATGGGAGTTTGATCCTCATATGAATCATAAATTGGAATGTTTTCTTGAATGGTGAAATCATGAAGATAATTTGCTACTCTAAAATGAGGATTAGTTGGGATAATTCCTAAATTGAAGCGTTCCTCATCCTCTGATGTTATTTCAATTTTATCATGGCGATTCTCTTGTGAAGAATAGAAATCAACATCTTCAATGTCAGAGTAATCATCATAAATGACCTCACAAGATTGTCTGGAATTCCCTTCGATTTCATCCAATATACCAAAACAAGGAGGAACAAAAATCTCATGTTCATTAGTGGCAAAAGAATGATCAATTATTGTTTCTTTATCTTGATAAAAATTTAATGGTAATTCATTTAAATCATCTTCTTTAATTTCTGAAATATCATTGATACCAAGAGGGGGAAAATTACTATCATTAAAAATATCAAGATAAAGGGAAAGATGTGAACCTGAAACAATGCATTTAAAACTGTCTCTGTTTGAGAGCTCTTGTGCATTATGCTCATTGTAAATTTCAGATTGCAAATCATTGCTTTGCATACTCATGCTTTCTTGAAGAAGGCTGCTTTGCTGCTGTGATTTCGGCATTTGCTCATCATGGAGAAATTCAGAAATTTGTACAGCAGTTTGCATTTTATTTACTTTGATTGCTGCTTGTACTTGCTGATTTGCAATTTGATTTTCCAAATTTACTTCAAAGTAGCTTTCAGATTTCAAGGTGGCTTTTTCTCCAAAATTGCTATTGTTGTCTTCTTGCATTTGAATGGAAATATTTTCCGAGCTTTGTGAAACCACTTCATCACCATTTATTTGCACATCCATATTGGAATTCTCATTTATATTAGAAGGGGATGGAACAAAGCTCGAATTAATTTCATATGGATTGGGAATGGTTGGAAGAGAACAAATATATTCAAACCAATCTAATGATTCTTCTTCCGTAGGTTTATCTTCGTCTTTAAATCTTAAGCAATTCAAATGAAATCAAATATTAAAATCATTAACAGACTCATTTTCAAACCTTCGTAGATATTCAATTTCTTCACTTACCTGTTCATAATCATAGCTGTCAAATTTACAAATGAAAATTGTAACAAATTGATCCCAGCTGTGGATTAAAGCAACTGGAAGAGTTCTACACCAGCTTCTGGTTTTTGCCGCAAATGTGAGAGTAAAAATTCTGCATAGGATGCCTTCATCAATTCCTTGAAAATCATAATTTGAAACATTTTGAATAAATTTAAAGACATGGTTAAAAGCAGAATAATTCTTCTTACCATTGAATTTTACCTGAGACAAGAGTCTTACCACTTCGGGTGGAGTGTTGGAAGATGCACGTCCATGGATGCAACTCCAAATTGGAAGCTTAAGAGGAGCCATCATGATTTAAACAAAATGTTAAAATTGAAAAGACTCCAATAGACAACAAGTCTCAGGCCCTCCTTCTAGCACCAAAAATGTTGATGCCTCGAAAATCGCTGCAACAACATTGGGGGATAACCACCCCGTCCGAACCTTAAAGCAGCTCCTTTTCCGTTTGGTGTGGTGGCTCCGACTAGTTTAACTAGGTTCAGTTACCTTCTCCCTATTGCTATTGGTTTATGATGCTTTTTTAACTACCAATAGACAGGGATATCAGATCACTTCTTCTTGCTGATCAGACAAGAGAATGACCCTTAAGCTGATTTGGGTTCAGCCAAGCCACAACTAAAGTTTTGCCTCTTTGAGAAGAGGACTTAAAAGAATGTAGAAATTACTCTAAATGCAAGCAAAAGAAACTAATCTAAATCTTATCTTAATTAGGCAGATATAGATCTAACCCAACTAAGAACAAGATAATTAAAATATTGGGATTTAAATATGTCTTGTTTATAATGAATATCAAGTTAATGAAGTAGTTCAATTAACTGATATTATGGTTGATTTTATGGTTACCAAAACACATCCTATTGAGACCTCTTAACTGAAATAATAAACCAACAACATTCAGGAAGTAGTTCACAAAAATGATATTATTTATCAAATCAGTAAATCCAATAATTGAATAATGACATGTGGAAATAGTTTACAACACATTACCATTCAATAAATTAGTTTTATAAGACAGATTTCTGAGTAAATAGTTACTCAGAAATCAGATTTTAATTCATAAGAACAGAGATACCTAATAACAATATTGAGACAAATTACTCACGTTGACAATAGTGCACAAACATGAATAAAATGAGACATTCATGTTACCATAAAAATGACATTGATATTTGAAACAGTAGTATTAGAAATACCAATTTATTGCATCTATTTCTCTGTCCTTGGTCTCCAACAGCACTTTACATTGCTTGAGCTTCTACTTTCAAAGCTAAAGCCACAATAGTGCAAATTTTGCCCTTCATGTATAATTCAAGATACAAAAGGAAAATCCTCAATAATCTCCAGATCTGAGATTTTCTCTCCTCCCTTCTACAACTTTAAATTCCAATTACAATAGTGCTTTTAGAAGTCTAAAATTGCAGAGGAGAGTATTATTACATTCTGCAATCTATTACTTATACTATTTGTGAAGGAATTCTTGAGAGGAAAGTTTGGTGAAGAGAAATCTGTCAAATCCAATTTTATTTGCTCAAAAATCTTGATCTTCAATTGCTGGAGCATTCTCATTGATTGAGATCCTTTTCTCCATATTTCTTCCACTGTTTTCCTGCAAAAGGAAATCAAAATAAATTAAGATGCAATTAAAATATCATTTCTGGCAATTAAATGAAACCCAATCAAATTCTATTTAAATAACTAATTAAAAATAAAATATAAGCTCTCTATTGATGTTTGGGGTGGTTTAATTGGCCAAATATATTATTAACCAATGGATCTGCAATTAGAAGAGGCTTTGGACAAATGAAAATGAAGAAAATAACTCAGAAAATTGATTTTGTTTTAAAATTCGGAGCTTGATCTTCTGCCTAATTTTTAACTCAATAAATGATTAAATCTGTTAGTGAAACCTCCTCAAAAATGATCTCCTTGATTTTTTCTTTCCAATGAGCCGTCCTGGCCCTCATTTGGCCAAGTATAACTCAATCTATGAGCCTCCAAAGTTGATGAATGAAATCTGGCATAAATCTGGAAATTCTGTTGCTGGGCTAAAAATATTGTAATTAAAAACTAATCCTAAATTAGTTTCTAATTAGTTCTAATTTAATTTCTAATATAAACTAAAGTAATTATTAATAAACTATTTATTAATTAATATATGACTAACTATTATAATTAACTAATTACAAACTATATAATATTAATCTAAATAATAATTACAATTTTATTTATTTAAATTAATTATATTATATAATTATATATATTAATTAATTTAAAAATTATTATTTAAATTAATAAATATTATTTACAATATTACATTATCCCTACACTATCTCACTTCATTTATTCACTCATCGTATGAGTGAGTTTTGAAATGGAAACAAATGTAATCGTTATAATATTTATGCCTTAATGCCCCTTTGGGTAATGGACCATGGTTAGACTTTTCACAATCAAAGCATCGGCGTATGGAGGGGTTATGTTAAACATGTTCCATATGAGAGCTCCAATGCGACGAGTTTTAAACTTTGTTTTATTGCATTTTGACTTATGTTTATCGGATCGGGACATGGCCATTGGGTATTTTTAAAATAATACAATACAAAATCCCCGATCCGATATCGACATCGTGGTATGGTGTAATGTCGGGGCTTTTTAAAATATGTTCCGAACAAAACTTCCGACCCGATCCTCCGATGTGATGAAAATTAATTTTATTTTATTATATTTTTTATTTTATTTTATATGTATTTTTTTATATATTAAATTTTAATTTAATTAAATTAGTTATATATTAATTTAATTAAATTAAATTAAGATTTAATATTATTTTTTATTTTGGTTTTATTTTAATGAATTTTAATTAAGTTGTGAAATTATTAAAACTACAGCCACTTGAAAAAAAAAAAAAAAAAAAGAATAAAAATAAACTACAGCCACTTGAATGTTATGGGTTTTAAGATTAGTAATTGATTTAGAAATTGGAGTATATTTCTTAAACCTGATACTTGATGATTTCGCTGCATAACTAAAAATGGAAAAATGTTAGTAAAAACCCGCTACGGGTTAATATTTAAAATGAATGTATTATTGAACCAATTTATTTACAAAATGCAATATTGTATATTTTATGCAATTTTAACCTAGGCTACATAAATAATCAAACTTTCAAAGGAGTGCCATTTTCAAACCAGTTGACCAAACGAGGCGAAACAAGCGTCAATGGGAAGCTTATAAAAAATCGATTTTAAAAAAGCAAGCAAAACAAGAATCCAAAGAAAATGAAAAATTGACAAATGCGTAGGGCAATCAACTAAATAAAAATCCACAAAGGTGTTTAGCCAAAATTTTAATAGAAAGGGTTCTCATTATTTGAAGTGAACACATCAATAATGGGGGGGTTGTGTTTTTACCACAACAGGTGGTTAACTTGTATCATGTAAGGGACCACAAGTAGTTAGCAATAATGTAATAAGCCCATGGTATTAGATAAATGGTATTGAGGGAACCATGGTAATGACCCATGGTATTTTATGTATGAGGCCTATATAGAGGCTAGAGACTTCCCATTGAGAGATCTAAAGGATTATTGTATGAACATGCATATGGCTTGTGGAGTGTTCTCCTTCCTTAAGGAATGAATGTATGGTGTTGCCCTACCTTAAGAGTTTGATCAATAAAGAGGCATTTCTATCTATTTCATATTATTTCTGGGTTTAATTCTATTATCATATATTTTCAGATCAGATCTATAACAAGATGATTCAGATGCCAGAATGCAACAAGTTCATCATGCAACAGCTCAGTGCACTGTGGACACCAAGAGTGTTCGAGACTAGTTGGAGGGACTCTGTGCTAAGATCACTGTGCTGACAGAGTGACTCGAGGGTGAGTCATGATGTTTCTGTTGGGCATGTAATCTCCCCCACAACATGTTGTAGGGCTCAATACCCAAGTTTTGGGTCAAATTTATTGTAAGACTCCGCGAATTGTGGGCGTGGAGTGCGAAGTATAGGTTGAGTCATAGGGTTGTCCACCCTAAGCGTTGTAATGTAACGTAATTTCATGTTGGCCTACCCATGGTCCACGGACCATGGAATTGTATAAATAGAGCGAGGCTCTAAGTGTAAAAGAGATATAGAAGTAGATAGAGAATCTAATGGAGGGGATTAGATAGTGAAGTGTAAAACAAGAGTCTAAGTGTTCTTGCATCATAGTAGTAGGAAGAGGTTCTGCAGCTGAGTGTGTAGAGGACCAGTAGCATCTGCAGTTGAGTGCATGCACCCCTGCAGCTGAGTGTGTAGAGGACTAGTAGCATCTGCAGTTGAGTGCATGCACCCCTGCAGCTGAGTGTGCAGGGCGAAGTCAAGTCTGTAACCAAGGAAGAAGAATAATATATAGAAGTTTATCTGAAATCCGTGTATCTATTGTAGTATACCTAGGGGGGGTAATATGGGGTACAGAAGGAGTTACCCAAGGGAATAATGTAATAATTGGATGAGCCATAGTAATAAATAAGGTGGTTAACTCGTATCATGTAAAAGACCATAAGTAGTTAGAAATAATGTAATAAGCCCATGGTATTAGATAGATGGTATTGAGGGAACCATGGTAAGACCCATGGTATTGTATGTATAAGGCCTATATAGAGGCTAGAGACTCCCCATTGAGAGATGTAAAGGATTATTTTATGAACCGACATATGGCTTATGGAGTATTCTCCTTCCTTAAGGAGTGAATGTATGGTGTTGCCATACCTTAAGGGTTTGATCAATAAAGAGGTATTTCTATCTATTACATACAACTTGTTATATATCTAACCAAAAAATATATGATAATATAAATAAACCCAAGAATAACAAGATCAAAATATAGATATAAATGCTTCTTTATTGATCAAACCCTTAAGGTAGGGCAATACCATACATTCACTCCTTAAGGAAAAAGAACACTCCACAAGCCATATGCATGTTCATACAATAATCCTTTACATCTCTCAATGAGGAGTCTCTAGCCTCTATATAGGCATCATACATACAATACCATGGGTCATTACCATGGTTCCCTCAATACCATCTATCTAATACCATGGGCTTATTACATTATTGCTAACTACTTGTGGTCCCTTACATGATACGGATTAACCACCTTATTAATTACTATGGCCCATCCCATTATTACATTATTCCCTTGGGTACCTCCCTCTGTACCCCATATTACCCTCCCTAGGTATACTACGCATCTGTATCTGCATTATGTCCTTACCTTCGTACTAGCATCTGCTGCATATGTTTATAGTCTCGCACCGTGGTCTAGCTCCTTGGGTCGCGGAGACTATGCTTCGGCCGATTAGTTAGGTAGCTAGCCCACCCTTATAGGGCTTCATGCAGCTATCGTTTACTTTGCCCAAGAACGGTTCTCATTTAGTTTGACTAGCTGGACCACACATCCGTCTGTGACCTCCTTAACCACGTACGGTCCCATCCAGTGCATTCTGAATTTTCTCGGAAATTTTTCAAACTTACTGTCATACAGCAACACTAAGTCATTTACCTTGAAAGTGTGAAACTTGATATGGCAGTCGTGCTAAGCCTTTTCACGCTACTTTTGTACCTGATGATGAAATCCGGCCAGAAATTGTTCTTCCTTGAGTTTTGCTAATTTCGCGAGCCTTTCTTTCAGAGCTTCGTGGTCCATCGTGACTGTGAGCACTGCTATTCACAGACTAGGTACAATGTATTCCATTTTCATGACAACTTCCGTGCCATAGACTAACCGAAAAGGTGTCTATCCCGTCAATTTCTTGCATGTTGTCCGGTAAGCCCATAATACGACAGGTACATGTAGGTCGCAGTCGTTTTGTTGCGCGTTACATACTTTGGTCTGCATAGTCTCCACTATTTTGTTGAATGCATCTAATGTCCCATTAGCTTGTGGGTGGTATAGTGTAATTTTCTAATGATACACTTGGAACTTTTCTGTGAACGTGTTGATAGTTTCATTCAGGAAATGTTTTCCGCAATCACTCATTAACATTTTCGGACAGCCAAATCGTGTCAACACATTTTTGAACAAAAACTTCGCAGCCGTAACGGCCGTGCAGTCTTTCACTGGCTACGCTTTCGCCCATTGTGTCAGGTACTCCGTCGCGGTGATGATGTAGTGCATGCCTGTCTTTCCCTGAGGTTTGATTGGTCCCACAAAGTTGATTGCACATTTCTCAAATGGTTGTAGTGTCATTTGTGGATTTAATGGCCTCTCATCCCTTCGTTATGGTTTTCCTGTCCTTTGACATATATCGCAGGCTTTACAGTGCGCTTTCAAATCCTAGTGCACGGTTGGCCACCATAACCCTGTGCAAAGAATCTTCTATGCGGTCACATGTCCTGCATAGTGTCCTCCTGCAGCACCCCCATTTTCTTCCGCGAGGATCTGGCCTCGTTCAAATTCAGATACATATCTTCGCAATATCTCATCATTGCCCATTTTGTATAGGTGTCCTGCAATGACAGAAAATTCCGCCGTGCGCACCACTAATTCCTTCTTCTGCTGGACTGAGTATTCCTTTTTTGCAGTTCCTGTTGTTAGAAAATGGAGTATATCTTCAAAGTTTCCATCTGTGACGTGTACTGCAAAGAGCTATGCATTAGGTAGTCCCACCTCCAAATTCGTTGGCTCTTTGCCCATCTCAATTCGTGACAAGTGATCTGGTCTTGCGTTTAAGCGTCCCGGCTTGACTATGACCTCAAAATCATACTCTTGAAATAGTAAGATCCATCGGCATATGTGCCCCCTCAATACAAGCTTATTCACCAGGTATTTTAACGCGGAATGGTCGATATACATCTTGAAATGCCCACCAAGTAAATAGTGTTGGTATTTTTGGAGCGCGTACACCATTGCCAATCCCTTCCGCTCGATGGTGGAATAGATCTTTTTTGCTTTGGACAATCTCTGACTTGCAAACACAATTGGGTGATCCACGCCCTTCGTGCCCTCCTATGTGAGTGCAGCTCCCAGTGCAATACACGACACATGAACAGGTACATGAAATTCCACATCCCATTTTGGAAGACCAGGATTAGAGCGGAGGCCAGTTTCCGCTTTAGGACATCCAAACTCTTCATGGAATCATCATTCCAGCAATATGTAACATCCTTTTTTAATAGCTTTTCCATCAGCACTTTTATTTGGGCATAAATTTTGATGAACTTCCTATAGTATCCAGTGTGCCCCAAAGTAGCGCGCAATTTTTTAACACTTCGTGGTGATTCCAAATTTATAATAACAACAATATTCACAGGGTCCACCATTAGTCCTTGTTTGCAGACCACATGTCCCAGCAAGTTTCCAAAAGGAATGATGAATGTACAATTCTTAAGGTTCAACGCAATCTGGTGTCGACGGCAAGTATCCAGCATCAATCGTAAGCTTGCTACATCGTGCTTAACTAATCCAAAGATAGTATAATCATCCAGATAGACCTCCAAGAACTTGTGGATGTATTCTTTTAACATAGCCATAACAATGCGCAAAAATATAGTTGGCGCATTCTTTAGTCCAAACAACATAACGGTGTATTTAAAGTAGCCCCATTATGTTGGAAAGGTCATTTTTCTTCTATCTTTCGATGCGATCTTGATCTGATGGTACCCTAAGAATCCATCCATGAATGAGTATGCTTCCTGACCACCAACCTGAATCTCTAGTCCTTCATCTATGAATGGTGTCAGGAACGTATTGTGTATACAAGCATCATTCAGCTTCTTGAGGTCTACACATATTCTGATTTTACCCTTCTATTTTTTCTCCTCTACTACCATAGGACTTACCTAGTCGGATTCTTCCACTAGTTCAATAATTCTGACTGCAAGTATTTTGTCTAATTCATAGTAGGACTTTTCTAAGGTTGTTGCTTAACTAACTTCGCGTCAAGTTTCAGGGTGATATTCATCATCCCTAAGTCACCAATGATCCCTTTTAAGTTTGTAATTTTGGTCGGGAACAAGTCTTTGTATTCGCGGAGTTACTTAGCAACCTTATCCATCGTGGCATCGTCCCAATAGTCCCCAAGCGTTGCATCCTTCGACTCTGCCTCTGTTGGAATATTTACTTGCTTTGTCTTTAGCGGCACGGTGACATTGGGGTCTTCGAGTGATGGTCCTCGAATCTTGCGATATCCTTCCATTTCCGAAATGTTAATATTTCATGGGTCCTCATCATCCTCCTCAACATTTACGTTGTAACACTCTAGCGCGCAACTCAATTGTGTCGCCCATTTTGGTTGAAGTACTTCCACTGGCTCCTCGGATATTTTGAAGATAATTGTTATTACTGCTAGTAGCGCATCATCAACCGTATTTGACCAATGATCTTCAAACGTGAAAGTTAACAGAAATCCCTCGTGCAAGATATCCCATTCACTCATACCATGGCAGAGCTCCATCTCAGTACACCAATTCATGGGTATGATAGAATAAACATACCCATTTAGGCTGTGGCTCTTCCTCGTAGACCTTGGTCAATTTCGCGAGGTGTGTGTGTGGATCATCTCGTCTGTCATATTTTTCTACTAGCCATATCTACAGTTTCCCAAATTGTAGATGCATCATTCTTCTGCATTCGCGCCAATCCTCGAAACTTCCTTGATGTGTACCCCACCATCGTGTGGGCGTTTCACATAGTACCCACTTAACAGCACCAAACCACTACTGTTCTAGTGCTGCACTTTCGAATTTGTTCAAGAATTCATCTACCACCGTCAACTCATCATACCTATGCAGATCCCTTGCTTCTATTCTTACACAGTGCAGTGACCTTATCATCATGTTGCAATTGAGTGTGGTTACTTCATAAAAATAACCGGTTCTGCCATCGTTCTACTTCTTCGTCCAAATATGAAGTGCAGGAGCTGTTGCGCTCCCACGAAATCCTACCATCTACTGTTAGATTCACCCAATCCTCTTCTCGCGTGGTTATCTTGTAAATAAAGTTGAGATCGTCATCAGTATCATCGTCATGCACTGGTTTAGTGTATTGCGCTCCTTCAACTAGATCTAGCAGTACTACTACGCATAGTGACTTGTTTTGAAAGATCATTTTTCAGTTCTTCAAATTTATTACTCCGTTCATATCAGTGGCCTAGTCTATTCCCAATAGTGTGGGATAGGGATTACAGTCATTGACAATCTTTATTACTTCAAAATCCTCACCCCTTATAACCTTCCCATGGGAAATATCTTCTATTGGTTCACCATTCATAACTGAATAGGAGACCATTGTAGCGTGGGTTTTCCCATGCATTCCCATGTTTGTTTTGGTAGTACATTCACGTCTGATCTGAGATCTAGGATTACCTGATCCATTTCATACTCGCTGATTTGCGCAGTCAACCTCATCCCTTCTTGTGCGCAAGGCATGCTTTCCAAGTTTTTAGACCACGCGCAGTTCTCCAGACCCCACGCACCTATTGATAAGTTCTTGCAGCTCTTTTACTGCCTTGCTGTCACGTAGTAGTTTCATGCATGTCTCCAGAAAGGTAGTGAGGATTAAAGGATCCATTCCTAGTTCTAGTTGATCCTTACTACCGAAAGTGGAGGCCTCCGCGAAGCTCTTCTTAGCTTCCATAAATGTCTCATTTTCACGTTCTAAATCAAATTCAGGTTCCTTTGTAGGAGCCTTGCGAACCCACGCACTTTCTTATGACTGCTTAACTTTATCCTCACCGGTGGTTGTATCGCTCCTGAGCATCATGTTTACATTCAGGTCCTCTTTGCATGGCTTAGACCTGATCATCTGCAAATTCTGAGTTGGAGGGGGCTAAAGTACCCCTTTTTCGTGCAGTCTTGCTATCAATGTGGGATAGTATTCAGCCTCATGATCAAACTGAGTATAGTACAAGCATGATGTCATTGTTGGGTTTGTAAAATCATGGGCATAGTGTCCTGGCCCTCCGCAATTGTAACAAATTAGTTGTTTGTGACCCCTTCCTAGTCCCATTCCACCTCGACCTCGACCGCACCCCTGAAATCCAGCACGTGTCATTCCTACATTTGGATTGAGAGCTCGCATTTTGGTTTGCACCCTGTAAGCAGGAGTCCGATCCATCATTAGTTCGTAGCTTCTGCAGGTATGTTCATCATGGCCTACTGACCTGTAGAAATTACAAAACAATTGTTGGGACGTCTGCGTATACTTCTACAATAGATGATAATTATATGTAGTGTGTTGAAAAGTGTGCAACAAGAAATGCTTGTTGAGAATGCAGCAAGATGATGGAGCTTAGTGGAAAGGAGTCGCCTTCACTAAATGGTCCCGCAGGCAAGTTTTGGCGCAAAGTCTATTTTTAGACTATGTCTATTTTTAGACATATGGATCATGGTCTATGAGTTGCAGGATGCTATTTATGGATGATTGGTCATGTTGGGAAAAATAGATGGACTTCTATTTTTGGATCATAGCAGGAGTGATCAGAGTCTATTTTTAGACTGCTAGTCAAAAATAGAAAAGTCAAATATTATTGTCTCATAATAATATTTAGACTATAAACTTTATCTTATCTTCTTGGAGCACTTCAGTTTGAGCTACAGATGTGGCACATGTCGCTGTCAGAAGGAAATGCACTTTCTTTGTGGGTCAGTTGAGTTATTGCATGAAGGACATCAATTAGAACTCATGTGCTTGAGTTCTGTGGAGTTGGATGAGCAGTTAATGGAGTTGTGTTCAGTTTGACTTAGTTGAACTAGTTGTATTTAGTCTAACTGGCCAATAGACTAAGTGATGAGTTGTGTGAATTAGCTATTAATTAATTCACTAATTATTAACTCATAATGCAACTGAAGAATACATCAGTTAACTCAGTGCATGTATAGTTCAATGGAGACAGGTGTTAGAGGTTGAGATTTCTATCAGTTGTGACTATAGTTGTGCATGAGACTTTGCACAATCAAAGGATTGAGTATGCCCATGAGAATTGCATATGCCCAGTGATATAGCCTGTGCTCACGGGATTTCCAGTGTGAGTGATTCTCCAAGGTAAATAGAACTTGGAACAAGTTTGGATTCATTCATTCTCTTGCAGGATTTTGCAGTGGAGGCAAGCAAGCAGCAGAGGAGATTTGGAGATTAGATCTGAGCTGTATTGTGTGTAACAGGTGGAGATAGTGCTGGATACTTGTGAGGAGTATTGTACTATGTAATGTTACATGTTCTCAATCATTAATATATAGATAGTGTGGGGTTTTCAGCTGTAAGCTTTCCCCGAGTTACATACAGTATTAATGTGTGCATGCGATTGATGTTTCATTGTTTTTAATGTTGCTAAATTGATGATCAACATAGAGGAGATTATGTATTGTGCATGTATTCTGCAATAGTGTATAATCGGGATAATCTCTGTTGAATATGTGTTTATTATTCAAAATTTCTACATGGTATCGGAGCGAGCTGATTTGTAGAAGAAGTTCTACATGATATCAGTGTTGTATTGATCATTAGATCTATTATTCAGAAAGTATTTACATTTTATTTCTTCAGGAAAAGTCTGTGATTGGGCCAAGTAGCCTCTGGATTCATCCTTTTTTTGGAAGGTGAGATATCCGGTGAATGCCCATACAGTCGAACTCTGTACAAGAAATACTTTGTCCTCACGAATTTTAGATCAGAAGCGGTTGAGTTTTTTTTGAGCTGGTGGAATTCGAATTTGCAGCAATGTTTTCTTAGTGTCAAGGTTGAAATGTCTTTCAACGGATTGCGATTGGAGTATGCCCTTGAGGGCGGCTCAAACTATATTGCATGGAAGGACAGGATGGAGGTGGTGTTAGATGATAATGGGTTGAAGGAGTTCATAGATGCGGATGTCCAAAACCTAATGATGCTGCTCAAGTCGGGGATTGGAAAAAGAAGACAACAAAGCGTCGAAGGATTCTCTTGGAGGGCGTGAGGGATCACATTGTGTCCAGCCTCCATGGAAAGGCTTCTCCATATTTGATGTGGAAAATGTTGACAGAATTATTCCAAAGAAAGAGCGACCAGAGGAAGTTGGTGCTCAAGGATAAACTCAGAAACATTAGGTGTGAGAATGGAGACAGTATGCCCCAGTATCTCATGAAGTTCACCCAGTGCCAGGATGAGCTGGGAAGTGTGGGGGTAACTGTTGAGGATGACGATATGGTGAGTCTACCACTCCTTGGCCTTCCTAAGAGTTGGCATAGCTACCAGGACTCGGTGAATGGAAGGGAGAAATTGCCAGGATGGGAGAGACTTTGGTCAGATCTTGTGCAAGAGGAGATTAGACGACGCACCAGAGATAGTTCTTCATCTATGCATGATGAGGAGAACTTTGCCTTAGCGAGTAAGGCGAAGAAGGGGAAGGGGAAGGTTTCTCTTTCCGAATCCAATTCTTCCAATGATGGGAAGAAGGTTGACAATTTGAAGGTGAGATGCTTTCATTGTCATGAGTTGGGCCATTATGCTACTAATTGCACAAAGAAGAAGTCCAAGAAGGGATCCAGGGAAGGATTTGAAGGTGAGGCACTTGCTTCACAATTTGAGTTGGATTTCACACTCTTCGCATGCATGGTTTCATCCATGATGGGAAGTGGTTGGTTTCTTGACAGTGGAGCTTATTTCCACATGACCGGTGGCAAACGTTTGTTCATTACTTTGGAGGAGAAAGATCTCCAAATACTCATAGGGATGGGTAATGATGAGAAGTATAGTGTCTCAGGTGTAGGCACGGTTATTTTTTAGAGGGAGCATGGAGCTCCCCTTACCTTGACCGATGTCAAGTATGTACCAGGACTGAATAGAAACTTGGTGTCGACCACGGTGCTGGAAGATAGAGGCTATGATGTAGTCTTCAGTAAGGGAAAGGTTTTCCTTAGACACATCATCACTAGACAATTGAAGCATATTGGTTCACGGGTCAAGAACCTGTATGCTCTTGAGGTTCAAGATGCATGCAAAGCCTTGAGCAGCGAGGCAACTGATGGAGACTTGGTGGTTGAGAGGGAGCATATATTACCTCTCAACATGCAGAGCCAGAAGAAGTCTCAGACGATTGTGGAGGAGCCACGATTGGTGCAGCAACTTCAGGAGGTTGTGGAGTAGCCACAACAAGGGAAGCTGAGAGGAGATCGAGTAGAGACATCTACTCATCCAGAGACCTCCAGTAGGGGGAAAATTCGAGCCAGGTGAGCAGAGGGATCGCATGCAGCCATACCTCCTGGTAGGAGGTGGGGTGATGTGGATTGATCGTCCTAAGGAGGAGGGGCAAGATCCTTGAGGTACCCAACCTCTTGGATGAGACCTTGCTACGGGAGACCTAATGTGGAGTAACAGGAACTGACTGATTGGGTAGAGACAGATGCGGATGGAGCGGCATAGAGAGCGACAGTGCAGGGAATCCCAGGACAACGCATAGCATGCAGGCTGCAGCAAGGCGAGAGGCACAAGTGTTTTACACAGTGCTAGGTGGCACAAAGAGGTGTGCAATGGTGCGAGATGCATGGAGATGTTGCAGTAGCACAGATGTCAGATAAGGAGCACTTTCAGTAGCAGGTAGAGCTTTAGCATCAGAGTATGTTCCTAGCCGAACAGAGTGGTCAGTTGGGAGTGTTTTTGTTCTAAGTGTTGTTGGAGCAAGTGGACCGGGCAGATGTGTTGCATGCAGAACATTCCAGAGTTACAGGATCGGGTTTGAGAGGAAGCCTTTCTTGTTGATAGGGAGTGTTGAAAAGTATGCAACAAGAAATGCTTGTTGAGAATGCAACGAGATGATGGATCTTAGTGCAAAGGAGTCGCCTTCACTAAGTGGTCCCGCAGGCAAGTTTTGGCACAAAGTCTATTTTTAGACTATGTCTATTTTTAGACATATGGATCATGGTCTATGAGTTGCAGGATGATGTTTATGGATGATTGGTCATGTTGGGAAAAATAGATGGACTTCTATTTTTGGATCACAACAAGAGTGATCAGAGTCTATTTTTAGACTGCTAGTCAAAAATAGAAAAGTCAAATATTATTGTCTCATAATAATATTTAGACTATAAACTTTATCTTATCTTCTTGGAGCACTTCAGTTTGAGCTGTAGATGTGGCACATGCATCTGTCAGAAGGAAATACGCTTTCTTTGTGGGTTAGTTGAGCTATTGCATGCAGGACATCAATTAAAACTCATGTGGTTGAGTTCTGTGGAATTGGATGAGCAGTTAAATTATGGAGTTTTATTCAGTTTGACTTAGTTGAACTAGTTGTATTTAGTCTAACTGGCCAATAGACTAAGTGATGAGTTGTGTGAATTAGTTATTAATTAATTCACTAATTATTAACTCATAAAGCAACTAAAGAATACATCAGTTAACTCAGTGCATGTACAATCCAGTGGATACAAGTGTTAGAGGTTGAGATTGCTATCAGTTGTGACTATAGTTGTGCATGAGACTTTGCACAATCAAAGGATTGAGTATGCCCATGAGAATTGCATATGACCAATGATATAGCCTGTGCTCACGTGATTTCCAGTGTGAGTGATTCTCCAAGGTAAATAGAACTTGGAACGAGTTTGGATTCATTCATTATCTTGCAGGATTGTGCAGTGGAGGCAGGCAAGCAGTGGAGGAGATTTGGAGATCAGATCTGAGCTGTATTGTGTGTAACAGGTGGAGATAGTGTTGGATACTTGTGAGGATTATTGTACTATGTAATGTTACATGTTCTCAATCATTAATATACAAATAGTGTGGGGTTTTCAGTTGTAAAGTTTCCCCGGGTTACATATTGTGTTAATGTGTGCATGTGATTGATGTTTCATTGTTTTTAATGCTGCTAAATTGATGATCAACGTAGAGGAGATTATGTATTGTGCATGTATTCCGGAATAGTGTATAATCGGGATAATCTCTGTTGAATATGTGTTTATTATTCAAAATTTCTACATAGTGTGTTTTCCTCCCATTTGACAGATCGTGCACCATAATGCAGGCATCGTGCTTGGTCCTATATGCACCTCTGGTCTTAATGGCATAGACCCTCCTCCTGCCAAGTAGTTTGCGAAGACAGGAAAATGGTCCTTGTCATGCCCTTGGCCTTTGCATTTTATGCACCATACCTCCTCACGCAACTTTGGCCGTGGTGTCCTGTCCTATTTTAAGATTTGCATCTCCAGACACAAATTTTGTAGTTGCGTGTCGATTTGTTGGATTCCTAGACTAGGGTCTTGTAAAGGGGTCTCATGTAATCTCATTTCCATCTCCAAAGCTTTGGCCTGGTTGTAAAGTTTTCGCTGAGACAGTGTCGTCCTTAAGTGCGGTGTTAGTGGTGCTACAAACCATCCGTGGTGTTGTTCATCCTTTAACCTCATGTTGTCTTCACGAATCATACCCTTCAGTCTCTAGTCCAAATCCCAAGGGGTCTCGCCTCAGAGCATCACAGTCTCCTTAAACCCAATGATTGACTGCATTTTCGACTTTGGCCTGCTAAATTCCCTATTCATCGCATTCTGGATATCTGCGATCCCTGTGTTTGGATGGTCATTAGACTGCTTGACGTACCATGTCAACGCGTGATCCTGCAACGCGCTAACTAGTGTTGCCTTCTTGATATTATCATCTTTGACTCCTTGCACTTCCCATACAGCTTTTACCACGAACCAAAATTGGTCCCGATCCTCATTTCCTAATCCCCTAAATATTGGCAATTTTATCGTGCTCGCCATATTAAACTGTGGTGGTGGCGGAGGTGGTGTGGACGAAGTTGGAGGTGAAGATGGTGAAACTGGTGGCAGTGTGAGTGGGGTTGGTATGCGCGGAATTCGCTGTCTTATCAGACTGATCACGCTCCTTAGCGAAATTCTCGCGAGCTCCTCCTTGCTTTCCCGTGGAGGTGAAATCAAGGGATTACTATGCAATTCTTCATTACTTTCATTCCTATAGATCCTCCACTTCGTATTCCCCCCAACATCAATTTATTCGCATAACCCTTTTTTCACACAATAGCATTTTAATGCAAGTGTTCAAAGACTTAATGTACTTACCTCACGGTCCTTTGAGGAAACTTCATTTTGCCTCGTTATAACTGACAGTCATGTCTACCACGAACTCGGTGATAAATCCTCCTATAATTCAAACGAGTCAGTAGTCCACAATGCGTGCGAGCTTCTTTTCCGATGCTTCCAGTCCGTGCACCAATTCAGGAGTCCACACAATTGGTTTGTTGAGCCTACACCTTCCCTGACTGTCTGCTAGCTTCGTGGTCCACTCATACAACTCAGAGGGAAAGGACGCAAAGAAAATTTCATGGATCTTCATATATAATTAGCGCTACAACCACTATTACTTTGATACTCTAGGATTTCTGTTTTCCTGCACCGTGAACTCGTGAATCTTCTTGTTCAACCACCCTTCAATTTCTTTCTTTGTTGGATTCCAGTGGCAAGACATCAGGCATCCCTTATGCAGATCCCAGTCTAGGTAACATAACCATTTATTGGCTGATTGGGGCCTGACCCAGGTTAGGAGGATATTTAGCTAAACAAATCCCGATACTACTGGCCCTTTTGGAAACAGTCCACAGAGCATGGACTGAGGTCTCACCCGAAGTAGTATGGGAGGGTGCTAGAACCAAGTTTTCGCACCCTAGGGATGTCTGATGGGTTCCAAGTGTTCAGTGGTTTAACCCTGCACGACCGTTGCTGCTCGCACTTTTCCGTACCTCGCAGCCTAAGCTACTTCCTTCACACAACCCTACTTAAGGATTGAATGTTGCGCTTCTGTTTTATTACCCAAGACCTCACTAATATTCCACGATTAGTTGATTAACTTAGCTTATCTGTATGCCTTCATTTATACTTAACAATATTCATCATTCATACAACAACGCGCAGTAAATAGACAATATAATTGCACATGATATCAAACATGTAATAACAGAAGAACAAATACACGGATTTCAGATAAAATTCTCTTTATTATTCTTCTTCCTTGGTTACAGACTCGACTCCACCCTGCACACTCAGCTGCAGGGGTCCGCACACTCACCTGTGAACGCTACTAGACCTCTGCGCACTCAGCGGCAGAGCCTCTTGCTACTACTACAAACCAAGAACACTTAGACTATTGCTTTATGCTTCGCTATCTCATCCCATATCCATTAAATTATTTATCTTCTTCTAGATCTCCTTTACAGTTAGAGCCTCGCTCTATTTATGCAATTCCATGGTCTGCGGATCATGGATAGGCCGACATAACATTACATTACATTACAACACTTAGGACGAACAACCCTATGATTCAACCTATACTTCGCACTCCGTGCCTGCAATTCGCAGAGTATTACAATACATTTGACCCAAAACTTGGGTTTTGAGCCCTACAACATGTCGTGGGGAGATTCCATGCCCAACAACACATGTGTCTCCAAAATGAAATTGAAATATTACTTTGCTAACTTAGAAAAAAAAAATTGCATTAAAAAAAAAATTAATACAAAAAACTTAGTTTTTCCTTAGATTGTGCTCTTATATATATATTAGACTAAGTTATGTGAGGTTAACACACCACACCTCTTAAGTTTTGCTAAAATTTACATGGACATACATTTCATTTAATGGAAAATCGAGAGATTATAAGACTAAAATTTTGCAAAAGATATAATTAGGACAATTCTCCACCTATTATGTTTTTACTCTGAATAGAAATTCACAATCCCTATATGAATTTTGATGGCTTTACTCTCACTCTAAATTCACAATCCTTATATAAATTTTGATGGCTTCAATACCATAAAAGAAGAAAAACTTTATTCTGAGTCAAAATTCACAATCCTTATATGAATTTTGAGAGCTTCAATTCCATAAAAGAAGAAAAACTTGACATTTCATTACCTCATTTGACCCAAAAACATAACCCATTTTAATACTTTCACCCCTATTCTTAAAATATTTAAACAATCTTACAAATAATATTATACAATAATATAACAATCTTACAAATAATATTATACATAAATCATAAATAATTACCAACTCTTAATATTGATTTACTAAATTAATTAAAATATATTAATTTATTATATTTAATTTAATTTAATTTATATGTTCATAATTTCTATATCACTAGTTTTTTTTGGAAAAATTAAATGGTAAATATGTCAAATAAATGTGAATAACACTTACGTGTTCAAATTTCTAGAAACATATAACCCTCGACTACCTAATGGAATGACACAAACTTATAAATCATAGAGATAACAGTCCTAATTTTGCTTATTCCAATGAGAATAAATTTGTAATACCGATACATTATAAAATACATTATTTTGGTATTAAAGAAACATAAATCCTTAAAACCATAAACAAAGAAACCTATGGTTTGGTTTTGTTTTCTATTGTAATTTTTTTTTTTAATTCGTAATATCCTGCACATCGCCTTAAACAAGAGAGTCAATGAGTCCCCATAGCTGATATCCAGGATCCGTTAGTAGGAAGAAGAATCGAGGAGTCCCCGAGACCTGGACTGCAAAAAAAATGTCTTTGGTTCGTTGAGTTAGTTTCAAAAAATGTCTTTGGTTCGTTGAGTTAGTTTCAATATAATTTATATTCGTTCAGTTAGTTTCAATAATGTGTGAGTCTCCGAGTCTCCGTGATTAATGCTCAATTATAGGTCTTAAAAATTATTTATTAGTGTATGGACTTTATTATAACTTAGTTTATTTAGTAAATGTTTTTTAAGATTTTTGAGTTTTTTTTTTGAAAAATTTGCTCGAATTATAAGTTTGGGTTATGAATTTTCCGCAATCTAAGTGTTTTAAGAATCTTTCATGATATTGAATTAATAAATATTATAAAAAAAAGAAGTTTAAAAAATACAAATCAAAATTTAACAAAAAAAAAAAATTCACCCAATTTTAATTAGAAAATCTAAGTTTTTATTTTATTTTATTTTTTAAATCTAATAATTATAAAACGCCCATAGCTATACATAAATAAACTCTCTTAAATACAATGAATAAAAACTCCTTTATGTGTAAATATCATTTATTATTTAATTTAATTTGATTTATATTTTCCTAGTTTCTATATCATGATAATAACCATGTCACATCTCCTCAATTTATTACAGGTTAAAACGTTTTTTTTTTAAACTCGACGAGTGCTTACCTTTAATTTATTTTCATGGTCCTATGCAAATATTATAGAGTACCACCATACCCTTGTCCATAAAGTGGAAAGATGGTCATATCCTAACCATACCTTTCCTATAAGGTTGTTAACACAAATATATTTGAGATTAACCAAAGTTTTACCACCTACTATCTTCAATAACATCCGTGAAAATCTTTATTTCATTTGTTCCCCATCGCGGAGCATGTTGTTGGACTATAGTCCCTTGTCAAGTTTTCGGCTGTTGTTTATTTATATGAAGTGGGACGTTATTAAAATTGGTCATGGTATGTAAATATCTTGGTGTTGGAATCCTCCCCTAACGAAATATTATGTTCATACATATTGGTTCCAATGCTAGTAACTGGTGCGACCTGTCATGTCTTTATTGGGAACCCCATGCTCCATATACTTCCGCCACGTCGCCCCTCATCACATGGGATGTGGCCTCCTCCACTGTAATTTTAGCGATACGCGTTAGGTAGTGCAGGATTATCTTGTTTTGTAGAAACCTAAAACAATTATTTTGTTTTTCTCTTCATTCTTTTGTCGCCTCTGTGACTCGTGGCTTTTCCTTGGCGCGTCCTAGCTAGGGTTCGACTCTTGCTTCTAGAGTGATGACGATTTCCTAGCTCTAATGCCTCTCTTTTGCCACATTACTCACAACCAAACCGTGGAGGAAGCCTCTTCTCAGTGTTTAAATCTGAATAGGGTTATGTTGTGACACTCTCCATTACTCCCATCTAACGCTTCAACAAGGTAGAATCTCTCTCCAACTTTATGGTATGACTTAGCTTGTACAGTTCCAATATTTCTTTTTCCTTTTGCTCGACGTTACATTTATAGGTACTTGATCAATCTTTTTAACATGAGGTCTTTTAATTTTTTTTTTCCTACTAGATGCAGGGACATTAAAAATATTCTTGGGTAATTACCTCTTGGATGGTTCGGTTTCCACAAGTAAAATATTTTTTTCTCTCACTGTCAAAGGGGGGTTTGTTGTATACATTTAATTTGTTTCCCTAAGTGAGCTTCTCCATTCGTAGAGGCATCCTCGGCTGGGACTTGGAGCCTCTAGAAGTTTCATCCTCTAGTGAGTTCAACGATCAATGGGGAAACCCTATTGAATGACCACAATTGCACATTTCGAGGAGAATCCATAATTGTAGCTTCGTATTTCGTTTTCGACTCCGCCTCCATTCCAATGTTTACCTGCTTTTTCTTTAGTGGCATGGCGACATCAGGGTCTTTGAGTGATGGTCCTCAAATCTTGCGACAACTTTCCGTTTCCGAAATGTTAATATTTCGTGGGTCCTCATCATCCTCCTCAACATTTACATTGTAACACTCTAGCGCGCAACTCAACTGTGTCGCCCATTCTGGCTGAAGTACTTCCACTGGCTCCTGGGATATTTTGAAGATAGTTGTTTTTACTGCTGGTAGCGCATCGTCAACTATATCTGACCAACGATCTTCAAACATGAAAGTTAACAGAAATCCCTCGCGCAAGATATCCCATTCACTCATACCATGGCAGAGTTCCATCTTAGTACACCAATTCATGGGTATGACATCCAAGGTATGATAGAATAAATGTACCCATTCAGGCTATGGCTCTTCCTCGTAGACCTTGGTCCATTTCGCGAGGTGTGTGCGTGGATCATCTCGTCCGTCATATTTATCTGCTAGCCGTATTTGCAGTTTCCCAAATTATAGACACATCATTCTTTTGCATCTGCGCCAATCCTCAAAACTTCCTTGATGCGTACCCCACCATTGTGCGGGCATTGCGCATAGTGCCCACTTAAGAGCACCAAACCGCTACTATTCTGGTACTACACTTTCGAATTTGTTCAGGAATTCATCTACTTCTTTCAACTCATCATACCTAGGCAAATCCCTTGCTTTTGTTGTTACACAGTGCAGTGACCTTATCATCATGTTGCTATTGAGTGTAGTTACTTTAAGTAACTGGTTCTGCCATCATTCTACTTCTTCATCTGAATCCGAAGTGCAGGAGCTATTGCGCTCCCACGAAATCCTACCATCTGTTGTCGGATTCACCCAATCCTCTTCTTGCTCGGTTATCTTGTAAATACAATCGAGATCTTGATCACTATCATCGTCACACACTCGTTCAGTGTATTGCGCTCCTTCAACTAGATCTAGCGGTACTACTACGCGCAGTGACTTGTTTTCAAATATCATTTTGCACTTCTTTAAATTTATTACTCCATTCCTATCAGTGGCCTCGTTTATTCCCAATAGCGCGGGATAGGGATTACTATCATTGACAATCTTTATTACTTCAAAACCCGCCTACACGCTTGCACCTTCAATATCTACGGTCACCCCTTATAACCTTCCCATCGGCAATATCTTTTGTTGGTTCGCAATTCATAACTAAATAGGAGACCATTGTAGCACAGGTTTGCCCATGCGTTCCCATATTTGTTTTGGTATTACATTCGCGTCCGATCTGAGATCTGGATTACTTGATCCATTTCATACTTGTTGATTTGCGCAGTCAACCTCATTTCCCTTCTTGTGCAGAATGTGTGCTTTCCAAGTTTTTGAACCACGTGCAGTTCTCATGACCCCGCGCACCTAGTGATAAGTTCTTGCAGCCCTTTTACTGCCTTGTTGTCATGTAACAGTTTCATGCATGTCTTCAGAAAGGTAGTGAGCATTGAAGTATCCATTCCTAGTTCTAGTTGATCCTTACTACCGGAAGTGGAGGCCTCCACGAAGCTCTTCTTAGCTTCCATAAATGTCTCCTTTGCGCGTTCTAAATCAAATACAGGTTCCTTTGTAGGAGCCTTGCGAACCCATACACTTTCTTCTAACTGCTTACCTTTATCCTCACCAGTGGTTGTACCACTCCTGAGCATCATGTTTACATTTGGGTACTCTTCACGTGGCTTAGACCTGATCATCTGCAAATTCTGAGTTGGAGGGGGCTAAAGTACCCCTTTTTTGTGCAGTCTTGCTATCAATGTAGGATAGTCTTCTACCTCATGATCAAACTGAGTACAGTACAAACATGATGTCCTTGTCGGGTTTGTACAATCGCGGGCATAGTGTCTTGGCCCTCCGCAATTGTAATAAATTAGTTGTCTGCGACCCCTTCCTAGTCCCATTCCACCTCGACCTCGACCGCGCCCCTGAAATCCAGCACGCGCCATTCCTGCATTTGGATCGAGAGCTCATGTTTCGGTCTGCACCCTGTAGGCAAGAGTCTGATCCATCATTAGTTCGTAGCTTTTGTAGGTATGTTCATCATGGCCTATCGACCTACAGAAATTACAAAAAAATTGTTGGGACGTCTGCATATACTTCTGTAATAAATGACAATTATATGTAGTGTGTTTTCCTCCTATTTGACAGATCGCACACCATAATGCATGCATCGCGCTTGGTCATGTATGTGCCTCTGGTCTTAATGGCATCAACCCTCCTCCTGCCAAGTAGTTTGCATAGACAGGACAATGGTCCTTGTCATGCCCTTGGCCTTTGGATTTTATGTAGCATACCTCTTCACACACCTCTGGCCATGGTGTCCTATCTTGTTTTAAGCTCTGCATCTCTAGACATAGATTTTGCAGTTGCACGTGGATTTGTTGGATTCCCAGACCAGGGTCTTGTAAAGGGTCTCATGTAATCTCGTTTCCATCTCCAAAGCTTCAGCCTGGTTGGAAAATTTTTGCTGAGACAATGTCGTCCTTAAGTGCGGTGTTAGTGACGCTACAAACCATGCATGGTGTTGTTCATTCGTTAACGTCATGTTATCTTTGTGAATCATACCCTTTAGTCTGTGGTCCATATCCTAGGGGACTTGCCTGGGAGTATCGTGATCTCCTTTAACCCAATGATTGACTGTGTTTCCGACTTTGGCCTGCTAAATTCCCTATTCATCGCGTTCTGGATATCTGCGATCCCTTCGTTTGGATGGAATTGCTTGATGTACCATGTCAACGCGCAATCCTGCAACGCGCTAACTAGTGTTGCCTTCTTAATATTATTATCTTTGACTCCTTGCGCTTCCCATACAACTTTTACCACGAACCAAAATTGGTCCGGATCCTCATTTCCTACTCCCCTAAATATTGGCAATTTTATCGTGCTCGCCATATTAAACTGTGGTGGTGGTGGAGGTGGTGTGGGCGAAGCTGAAGGTGAAGATGGTGAAACCGGTGGTAGTGTGAGTGGGGTTGGTATGCACGGAATTTTTTGTCTTATCAAACTGATCACGCTCCTTGGCGAAATTCTTGCGAGCTCCTCCTTGCTTTCTCGCGTAGGTGAAATCAAGGGATTAGTCTGCAATTATTCATTACTTTCATTCCTATAGATCCTCCCACTTCATGTTGCTCCTGTTATAGACATTTTTGTGCCTTACAGCATTGAGCATGAAATGTCCATAATCCAAGGGATCCAAAAACCCTAAAAGAGTTGTTCCTACCCCTAAAGGAAAAAGGTCAACAAAAGACAACTTCTCCCAGAAGTTCTCCACCAAAAACCACTCAAAAACAGTCAATTCAGGATCAATTCAAGAGCTCCACTAGCTGCCTGCGTTTAAATGCAGAGGTTACACTGGCTAGCTCATTCAACGAGGTGGAAAGACCATGGAAGCTTCCAGAATCTTCTCCATTGACACTTGCCTCAATGAATTCGACTAGTGATGAGTAAGAGGTTCTCAACCTCCAAGTGGAAGCAAGAACTGACAGAGAGAAGCCACAAGTAAAAACATAAGCTGACTCATCCTCTCTGCTTACATCTATATATGGATCTCTCACCCAGAGGTTCAGGGGGCTGGAATTTTGTACTTTGCAGAGAATTGCTGTTGGTTTGAGATTGAGATTAGTACATTGGGTGATTTATGCTTTGTTGGAGGAGAGGAAGGGATTCCTTTGCTGGGAGGTAGATGCTGGATCGGGACTCACTTGGTTGTATCTCCTCTTGGACTTTGTTATCATATCAATAAAGCTATTTGAGTTTCTCCTATATGCTTGTATATCAATGATGTTTTGATTATATTTGCATATTTAGTTTATATCTGATCCTAAACTAGTTATGAATGTAAATCCATGTCTTTTGTGTAGTTTTCCTCTCTTGTGATCTTGCAGGGACTTGGTGAAGTTGGACCAGTGAAAGAGCAGGAAGCGGGAAGCGAACAAAAGAGAGAGTGATTGGATCGACAAACTAGCGGAAGACACCGGTTAGTTACATCCTTCTTTCTCTATTTACATCTCATAAAGAAGAATACTCAGATAGTTTTCCTTGTTTGTTGCTAAGGCACTATCACGCCTTAGAGTGGGATAGGGGCATTCCGGATTGGATACTTTTCCCAACAACAAAATGGCGACTCCACTGGGGATCGTATCTTGTTAGTTTATTTGTGTTTCTATTGTTGTTCATCTCATAAACTCAGGAGTGCCGAATCGAACTGCATTTGCCATTTTCAAATGCAAAGTAGAGATCTGCTACTCTAGTCCATTCGTTGGGCCTGTTTATGATCTGAACAGCTGATCCACAAGTGCTCTAACAGCCCTTTGTGATAGATCTTAGTCCTCCTTTAAATCATCCCTCTAATTGTACCTAATTGATAGCTTTTATCCGGCCAAAAACCGTAGATTAAACTGCAAACTGTAACCCAGAACCCAGAAACCATTCTCGTTTCTGCTTCAGCGCAGACTCTGTGAAGAGGTTCTGCATTTCAACGCAGGTCCCGTGAAGGCTACCTGCGCTGAAGTTCAGTTTCTCTGTGCTGGGGGTGCGCTGATCAACCTTTGCCTTGTTCAGCTATGGTTCTCTGCTTCCTTTTGCTCAGTTTTATCTCTGTTTTTTGTAGTGTGTTATCAGTGTGTGTACCTATCTGAAACCCCTTTTCTTTGCCTCAATTCTGCCTCAGTTGTATAAAGAAACTGTTTTTGTTCTTTTTGTATTTGTTACATCATTTGCAGTTTCCCATCACAAAAGTAAACTAGTCATACTGTCGCCCTTAGATCTAGACCTGTCGTAAGTGTCGTTTTGATCTTAGGAGTGAGTTTGTTGCTGTTCACAGTTGATTACGCTTTTACTTTTGTCTTTTGGTTTGAATTTATGCATTTCAAGTGTCGAAACAAGTAAATCATAAAGTGTCGTAATCGTCTTTTTGATTTCGAAAAAGGAACTTGTTTATGTTTTTCACTTGAAATCGAATTCAAATTTATACAACAGCTTTCTTTTTAGGCATCAATATTAAGAAAGTGAAAACAAATACATGCATATGTGCATTTGCATTTTGACAGTTTGTATGTTGATTTAGGGAAAAGTGCATTAATGTGTGCTATATGCTCTTTGAGAAAAGATGGTGTATTTCTTTTCCCCTTGTAGCTAGGATTTTCATTGTTGAAAAGATATAAAAGCTTGCTTATCATCTTTAGACTGCATTTAGGAATTGTATCATACATTTCGTGGTGATCCAAAAAGGCAAACTTCTAAGAAAGATCAACCTAAAATAAATTGAATGAACTTAACAACGCTTTGTAACATAATGCACAACATAGAGGTCTAGGCTAGAGACGTGTTCCAGCGTCGTAAAACCTGGTCACTGGTCGCCTCACTGATGGTTGGGTGATTCCTCCTGAGAGACAATAAGTGCTAGTATGGATTGTGCTCCCATGTACCGTCGAGTATATATTGGGAGACCCCTATAGGAATAAAACCTTTATCCATAGGAAGCCGTGTCGGCCGCCCTACTGATCGCAATGCACTGAACACAGCATTCAGGAAGATTGACCGCCCGTACCCTAAAAAGTATTCTGCGGTTTTGCGAAAAGTTTGGCACACCCTCTACCTAGAACTCCAGAGCAGTTCCTTTTGGCCTTTTTCAGACTCTATAACCGAAAAAGTCCATCCGAGCATTTGTTACTTTGGGCTCGTTAAAATATCGAAGGAGACTAGAGTCATCTTTAGCTTTTTCTCGACTCTTTAAAATTGAAAAAGCAAGTTGTGTCTAAGCGTCGTTAAAATTTATTTTAAACAGAACAATCACCCCCTTCTTCTTGCGTTGATCTTTAGGTTGAGAAAATGGAGCCCACCAACCAAGGAATTCCCCTTGGTGGAAATCCTAGTCTCTTCTCCTCTTGGGGAGATGTTGGTGTGCCCCATATGGCTACATTGTCGCTTCCAGGACTGACAATTGGCCTGCCGGTCTAGCTCTTCTCAACCAATGTCGTTCAGAACACCACTACTCCTGAACAGTCGAATCAACAATTAGACGAGTCTAGAATTTCCCACCAACCTTCTACTTCCTATAATTCTTCCTCTCTTCCTTCCTCTTCGCGTGACAGGACTGGTAAAGCTAAAAACCAAGTTCCTAAGGAGAAGAAGGAAAAGAAGAAGAAAGAGAAAAAGAAGAAGGAGCCAAAGGCAAAAAAGGGAAAACAAGTGTCGTCAGATGAAAATCCACACACAGCACTGACCAGGCCTAAATCGCCATGTGTCATCTGCAAGGGAGACCACTTTCACAGAGATTGTCCCTGCATCCCTCGGATACTAAGGGACTGGTCTCCCCGTTTGCACAATCCGGTGTCGTCAACCTCTGATAGTCATGTTGAAAGTACACCGTCAACTAGCGAAAGTGAAGTTCCAGGACAGAAAGGGAGGGCTAGACCTCCCTGTAGACTGTGCGAAGGAAACCATGCCCTCCACCGTTGTCCCTTCTTAGACGAGGCTAAAAGAGTCTTGGAAGATCGCCCGGTTTCACCGTTACGACTTCCTCCTGGATATAAGAAACTCTTGCCAAGTCCTTCGTTAGTTGAAAATCCAGCTGGCCCGCTCAAGTGGTCAGCTGAAGCGTCTATCATTGAGGATAAACCGACTGAATCCATACCAGACAAAAGTCAAAAGGTTGAGGCGGCAGTTGACCCGATCTTGCCTTCAGAGGATTTATCTTCGAATGATACAGTCACTGAAGAGGATAAGGATGACACCATCCAGATTCTTTTCATCAACACAGACTCCGACGAACACGGGGGCAATGCACCCATTCCTTTATCGCAGGAAGGAAGTTCGTCAGAGCGATATCCGGCCGTCTACTCAGTCCCACCACCAAGCAACCTAGTTGTATCCTTCGACTGGAACCAACTAGGCATACCCCGGGTGCCAGCAAACATACCATTCAGAATTATCGTTCAAATATACAGAATGGTAATGGCTGGCACCATCATTGACGAAGGGTCATCTGTGAGTATCCTTTCCTCTATTGCTTGGAAAACGCTTGGTTCGCCAGCGCTTTTGCCTGAAATGAGAAATCTGACAGGCTTCGATAAAGGAACTAGTCGACCTTTAAGGATCCTCCCCAATGTGCCTATCACATTGAAAGGGAAGACCGTTCAAATGAACGTGATGGTCGTTCAAGGACCTTTGGATTATAACCTACTCCTTGGACGAGACTATATATATTGCATGGGAGCCATCGTCTCCTCACTCTTTAGAGTAATGTGTTTTCCGCACGAAGGAAGAGTGGTCAAGCTCGTGGACCAGCTTTCATTTCCCGGATCACGCATCGCAAATAGTCATATACCATCCCTAAATGGTCTCTTCACGCAGGAGATGTCTCAACCCACGGTCCGTCCTCCCGATGAGCGCGAGTGATTCAGAAGGATATGACTGGAACCCAGGGGGCATGCGTCCTGGTCTGCTTCGGCAGGAAAACTTTGGGTATAGGGTAGGTTTCCGCGGGAGAATATGACTAGTCTGTACCCCGCCCATGCTCGAAGAGGGTTATTCTAGAATAATATTCTTTTGTCAAAGTTATGTGTTTGGCGCTCGTTGTCACTCACCTTTGTCTATCTCGGTAGACATCGCCGAAGAAATGTTTTGTTTGCTGCGCAAATGAGACAATCTTTGGGTAACCTGAAAGAGGTAGGCCTTTCCTGGTAGAACAAATGTTTTATCTACAAATTGAGGGGTAACCTTGAAATTGCACTTTATACCTGGGGGCATTCAAACCTTTTGGAGTGCAAGCAAGGGGCGGCTATTTATTTTTTTAAATTTTTAGGTCCTCCCTTTAAACCTGTAGGTCTAACCCTTTAAACTCGTAGGATTAGTCGTTTCCGAACTTGCATAAAGAAAGGATTTCGGGGAAAAGCTTTATGAGGTGCAAGCCCCATAAAAAAAATGGAATCTTAAATGAGACATTCTTATCATATGACTGGATTAATCGAGCAGTTTTAACGTATAGTTCATGCTCGTTAAAAAATTAACATAAAATCGAGCAGTTTTAGCTTATAGTTCATGCTCATTAAAAAATAAACATAAAATCGAGCAGTTTTAGCACATAGTTCATGCTCGTTAAAAAATAAACATAAGACCGAGCAGTGTTTTTCCGCGTTTAAGCTCGTTAAAAAATGAACTATCCTCCGGTAAATAACCACTGCGAATGTAAATTTATCAGCCATTAAAGCCTTGGTCGTGTTTGCACCATCACCTCCACTTTTCATTTGCCAATTATTCACCTCCATTTGATTGTTTACCCATTTTGAGGAACAGCTGCGAAGAGTGATTTCACTAGCCATCCTTCTGACACTGCCATGATTGGAAAATTCCAACCCTTACCTGGAATCAGCTGCTAACCCGTTTCATCACTCGTTCCTCAAAAGACGAGTCTTCTTTAAGCTCTTTTCATCTGACTCGTAAAATATGAAAAGATTGCCGAGTTTTGGCCTTCCAGCTCGTTAAAGCGACCGGAAGTGCTATCCCTCCTCTAAATTTTAATCTTTTTGGACCTGAGGGATTATTGCACAAAAAGATCAAGCGCTTGTTTTGTTCAGCTCGTTAAAACTATCGAAAATCCATCCCTTTTGTATTGTTTTATACTTTTTCGGACTTAAGGGATTAGATGACGAAAAAGGAACTTTGGAGTTATCTTTACGTACCTTTTCAGACTCTCTAAAATTGAAAAGGACCGAGTTATCTTTGTCGTTAGACTCGTTAAAAAACATTAATAGCGACAAACTTGTCTTTAGACGAGAACGAGTTTCACTATCGCTAAGCTCTTTAAAACATAGCAATGGGTTTTCCCAAAGGGCAAATTATAGAACAAGCATACGTTATCCTCCTCAAGCTTGACAAAAATAAAGAGGTACTGGTCAGAAATGACTGGGGAAAATTGGGAAGAAACTCAAAGAACTTTTATTGGTAGCAAGTCGCTCTTGAACATGACACTTCCACTCCGTGCCTGAGTTGGGTTGGGTTATTTCATTCACCGGTCACATCACCATGGTCTCGCCATACCATCCACCTTTGGGGTAAATGCTACCGATCCATCACACAAGTGTCGCTGATATGTTCAAGAGAAGTCATCCAGAGAAGTCAACCGTGTCCCATCCACTACCATACATTATCCTTCATCCTTTCATGACCGCCACCCTGAACCATATATCACCAGATCGTTTTCACCTCCATCAACATCGGTTGCTCCGTTCCGTGTCATTGATGTGGGATACATTAAGGCCCTCCTTTGACGGATCGCTTCTTGTCGACATCAGCTCATTATCCAAGAAGTTGATCTAGGAACACCCCCTTCAGTACTTTGAAGCTTGCATGCCTCAATGGCAAGTTTCTCACTTCCAGCGACAGGTATACATCAATGACCTTCGACCGAAAGATTTTGCGTGCTGTTCAACACCAAGTCCTTTATTCACACCATGTGAATTGTACTGTAGTACCTTGAGGGTCATTATCATTATCGGTGATTCCTCTCGCACTTGTTAACAGTTTACATCATTGACTGGTAATCAAGTGATGTCTTTCCATGTTCGACTTCAGAACATTTCTCACATGGATAGACTTGTACCTAGAGTGAAGATCGAACGAGATTGAAGACCCCGGATCTAGTTTCATCCATCCGGGCTGCAATATATATTCAGGAAAAATAAAGACATTGACATGTACAGCATTGCAACACAGATGATCATCCTACCAAAAGGATGATGATTTCATCAAAATCATCAGTCTACCATAAGACGATTGTCTGTTCTATGTACAGGAAAATGAATTTATAAAGCTGAGCATGGGAATGCCCACCTCAGCTAGATCATGAAGGCAGTATGAAAAATAGTGTATCGTATTGTATCTTATTACAGGTCTCCTCCTAGCATTGGAAGAACTCCGGATCCTCCTAATAAAGCATTTCACCCGATAAACGGCCTCATACTTTAGGGGGCAACTGTTATAGACATTTTTGTGCCTTACAACATTGAGCATGAAATGTCCATAATCCAAGGATCCAAAAACCCTAAAAGAGTTGTTCCTACCCCTAAAGGAACAAGGTCAACAAAATATAGCTTCTCCCAGAAGTTCTCCACCAAAAACCACTCAAAAACAGTCAATTCAGGATCAATTCAAGAGCTCCACTAGCTGCCTGCGTTGAAATGCAGAGGTTACACTGGCTAGGTGCACTGCAACACAGGTGGAAGCACTACCAGGGTGCGCTGAGCGGGAAATGACAAATGGCAAGCTCATTCAACGAGGTGGAAAGACCATGGAAGCTTCCAGAATCTTCTCCAATGACACTTGCCTCAATGAATTCGACTAGTGATGAGTAAGAGGTTCTCAACCTCCAAGTGGAAGCAAGAACTGACAGAGAGAAGCCACAAGTCAAAACATAAGCTGACTCATCCTCTCTGCTTACATCTATATATGGATCTCTCACCCAGAGGTTCAGGGGGCTGGAATTTTTTACTTTATAGAGAATTGTTGTTGGTTTGAAATTGAGATTAGTACATTGGGTGATTTATGCTTTGTTGGAGGAGAGGAAGGGATTCCTTTGCTGGGAGGTAGATGCTGGATCGGGACTCACTTGGTTGTATCTCCTCTTGGACTTTGTTATCATATCAATAAAGCTATTTGAGTTTCTCCTATATGCTTGTATCTCAATGATGTTTTGTTATATTTGCATATTTAGTTTATATCTGATCCTAAACTAGTTATGAATGTAAATCCATGTCTTTTGTGTAGTTTTCCTCTCTTGTGATCTTGCAGGGACTTGGTGAAGCTGGACCAGTGAAAGAGCAGGAAGCGGGAAGCGAACAAAAGAGAGAGTGATTGGATCGACAAACTAGCGGAAGACACCGGTTAGTTACATCCTTCTTTCTCTATTTACATCTCATAAAGAAGAATACTCAGATAGTTTTCCTTTTTTGTTGCTAAGGCACTATCACACCTTAGAGTGGGATAGGGGCATTCCGGATTGGATACTTTTCCCAACAACAGCCCCCAACATCAATTTATTCGCATAACCATTTTTTCACATAGTAGCATTTTAATCCAAGTGTTCAAAGACTTAGTGTACTTAACTTGCGGTCCTTTGAGGAAATTTTGTTCCGCCTCGTTGTAACTGACTGTCGTGTCTACCACAAACTCGGTGATAAATCCTCCTATAATTCGATCGAGCCAGTGGTCCACAATGCATGTGAGCTTCTCTTCTGACGCTTCTAGTCTGCGCACCAATTCAGGAGTCCACACAATTGGTTTGTCGAGCCTACACCTTCCCTGACTGTCTGCTAGCTTCATGATCCACTCATACAACTTAGAGGGAAAGGACGCAAAGAAAATTTCATGGATCTCCGTATATAATTAGTGCTCCAACCACTATTCCTTTGATACTCAAGGATTTCTATTTTCCTGCGCCGTGAACTCGTGAATCTTCTTGTCCAACCACCCTTCAATTTCTTTATTTGTTGGATTCCAATGGCAAGACATCAGACATCCCTTATGTAGATCCCAATATGGGCAACGAAACCATTTATTGGTTGATTGGGGCCTGACCCAGGTTAGGAGGTGATTTAGCCAAACAAATCTCCATATTATTGGCCCTTTCAGCAATAGTCTGCAAAGCACGGACTTAGGTCTCACCCAAAGTAGTATGCGAGGGTGCTAGAACCAGGTTTCCGCACCGTGGGGATGTTTGATGGGTTCCAAGTGTTCTGTAGTTCAACCCTGCACGACCGTTGATGCGCAAACTTTTCCATACCTCGCAGCCTAAACTACTTCCTTCGCGTAGCCCTACTTAAGGGTTGAATGCTGCACTTATGCGTTATTACCCAAGAACTCACTAATATTCCAAGGTCAGTTGATTAACTTAGCTTATATTTATGCTTTCATTTATAGTTAACAATATTCATCATTCATACAATAACGTGCAGTAAATAGACAATATAATTGCACATGATATCAAACATTTAATAACATAAGAACAAATACACGGATTTTCGATAAACTTCTCTTCATTATTCTTCTTTCTTGGTTACATACTCGACTCCACCTTGCACATTCAACTGCAGGGGTCTGCACACTCAGCTGTGGACGCTACTAGGCCTTTGCGTACGGAGCTGCAGAGCCTCTTCCTACTACTACGAACCAAGAACATTGTTGACACCTAATCTTCATGATTGGGAGTTTTATGTAACTAAATAAATTGGGAAGGTGAACAGTCATCGGGAGATGAACTGAACAATGACTGCCTATTGTATATAAAATTGGGTTACCTATGGAATAATACATCAATCCGTTTTTCTGCCTTTGGAGAGTTACTGCCTGGCCTGACATGGTATCAGAGCCAGCTCCTTGTTTTAGCTATTATGCGCCTTGTAACTCCTCTGTCCTGACCTCTCCCTCTGCCTCTGCTTTATTCCCTTATGTTCTGAAATAATCTACCTCTGCCACTGCGCTTTGTCCATAATGCTTGTCTCTGACCTGCATAGGCCTTAAGCTGCTCACTTATTCTCATCAGAGAAACTACAGGAGAAGAAATTTTCGTTGCCGCGGGAAAAGGGAGATGATCTTGTTGTTGAGCATACCTTATTATTGAGGCAGGCACTGTGTGGTTTCCAATTTGTATTAACCCATCTGGATGGTAGGCAACTGCTTATCAAATCAAGTGCGGCTGAAGTTGTCAAGCTGGGTCAGTTCAAGGTTATTAAAGATGAAGGAATGTCGGTTTACCATCGGCCTTCTATGAAAGAATGCATTCAATCATCTCTATGGTAGGAATAGTTCTCACTGGCAAGGAGAACTATCCTGAATGGTCTCGGATGATAAAACACACCCTCATCTTCAATGAGTTGTGGAAAGGAGTGTGTGTCGGAGAAGGAGACAATGACCCAGTACAACCTACATCAGACAAAGAGCTCGTCATTTGGGATAACAAGAACAACAAAGCATATGCATTAATTGCAGCATCTGTAAATGAAGAAATAAGTCGCCATATTTCATCATATTCAACTGCCTTTGAAGCTTTACAAAAGCTCAAAGAACTCTATGACTCACATTCTGCACTTGAAGTTGTTCAGCTCATGATTAAACTCTTCACTCTTGAACTGAAAAATAATGATCCTCTTGCTCTTGCATCTGAAGTAAAATCCATAATGCATAAAATCAAATCCACTAAGGTTGAGCTGGATATCCCTCTTATTGCCTTTCTCAAGGCACTCTATCCTACTTACTCCAATTATCTTGAGTCTTTACAAGAAAATGGAAATCTTAAAGATATAACCTTTGACTCTCTTGTGAAAAATTTTGCTGAAAGAGAGAAAGCCTTTGGAAAGAAGACAGTCCTTGAATCTTCTGAAGAGACTGTTTGCCTTGCTCATAAAGAAAAGCATCTTGCTGAAGATTCTACAAGAGGAAGAGGTGGACGAAGAGGAAGGGGAAGATACTTCAGAGGTAGGGGGGGCAGACATTCTCAAGGAGAAAAAGCGGATCTGCATTGCATTCGCTGCAAACGAAAAGGATCACATGATGCTTCTACATTCAAGCTACCATGGGACAAAATTGAGCATAAAAGATACCAGCAAAAAGGTAAAACTGATGATACAGATAAAGGTAAAGCACCTAAATCCGCTCACTATATTGAGGCACAATGTAACATTGGAGTAAATGAAGATTTGTTTAATGCTTCACTTGCTTCTTCGAAAAATGATTGGTTGCTTGATTCAGGAGCAACTTGTCATATGACTCATAGGAAAGATTTTTTTGAAGATTTCACTGACAATGTTGATGGAGCAGTATACTTTGCAGATCAGTCAAAAATCAAGCCATCAGGGCTTGGTACAATCAGGCTTAAACTGCCTGGTCTTCCAGACTTTCTTCTGGATCATGTTCTACATCTCCCACAGCTCAAGAGAAACTTGTTGTCCTTGGTCCAAATCCGCCAGCAAGGTCACTCCATTCATATGTTTGATGGCAAGCTTGAGGTAAGAAAAGCATGTGACCACTCACTTGTCATGAGGGGAATAGAAGAAGAAAGGCTTCTCAAACTGCAAGGAACCTCTGCTCATGCACAACATTTCTCATATATTTCTCATCATGAAGAAGGTACACTTCCATCAAGTTTATTATGGCATGCTAGATTTGGACATTTAAACTATGACAGTCTCCGCTTATTGAAGAAAAATGGTGTTGCTGGTTTGCCTACAATTCCTAGGAAACATAAGCAATGTGATGCTTGCATTCTAGGAAAGCATAGCAAACAGTCTTTTCATGATTCACATTCAAGAGCACATAGGAAGCTTGAACTTATTCATTCAGATTTATGTGGTTCAATGCTTGTTCCTTCTGCAAATGGAAATAAATATATCATGACATTTAATGATGATTACACCAGAATGTGTTGGGTTTATTTATTGAAGAACAAATCTGATGCTTTTCAAACATTTAAGAATTTTCATAAATGGATTGAAAATGATGCACAATCTCATATTGGGTCTATTCGCACTGATAATGGAAAAGAATATACATCAAATGAATTTGAAAACTATCTTCACCAACATGGGATCAAACATCAAACAACTGTGCCTTATAATCCCCAACAGAATGGTGTAGCTGAAAGAATGAATAGAACAATCTTGAATATGGTACGATCCATGCTTTTCTTCAAAAATGTAAAGATAATGTTTTGGGCTGATGATGTTCTATGTGCTGCATATATAAAGAATAGATGTCCATCTAATGCTTAAGAAACAAGACTCCTTATGAATTGTGGTATGGACATGTTCCTTCGGTAAAACATCTCAGGATCTTTGGTTCTACCTGTTATGCTTTGATACCAAAGGTACATAGAAACAAACTTGGTGCTAAAAGTCGTAAGTGTATCTTCCTGGGGTATTCAAACACCTCTAAAGCATACCGCCTCTATGATGAAGTAAATAAAAATTTTGTTTTATCTAGAGATGTCATTTTTCTTTAATCATCCAAATCTGACAATGTTGTTGAGCGGCAACTTGATCGCTTGGATAGATTTGCAAAAACGAAATGATTTCAAGAATTTGATAATCAGATTCCACATCTTGAAGGGAGGATTCCTATACTAGATCAACATGTGGAATCTTCTTCTGAAGAACAATCTCCCCTGCATGAAACTCCAACAACGGATGATGCTTTAAGTGATGTAATTGATAGAATTGGGAGACTCAATCTTGATTCAGTCCCAACTCAATCAACAGAGCAGCTTGGACCATCTCAGAAAGGTCCCCCAAAGTGGCTGACAAAGACACTTGAAAGTGTTCATCCTAATGAAATTGGAAAAACAGGAACCAGAAATTCAAACCGAAAAAATGGAGGTGATGTAGATGACTCTAATTCACCTGTTGATATGGATGTTACTTATGATTGTGAATTGAACTTGTCTACAGATTTTGAACCAACTTCCTTCAAAGAAGATGCTTCTCATGTTGAATGGAAAGAAGTGATGCAAAAGGAGTATGATGCTCTCATAAAGAATGGCACTTGGAAGCTGGTTGATCCTCCATTTGGAACCAAACCTGGTTGCAAGTGGGTCTACAAGAACAAGTACAAAGTTGATGGCTCACTTGACAAGCACAAAGCTAGGCTTGTGGAAAAAGGTTTTGCACAGAAGGAAGGGGTCGATTTTGAGGAAAATTTTGCCCCCACAGCAAAATGGGCCACCATCCAGACACTCGTTGCACTAGCAGCTCAGAACGGTTGGAAAGTCCATCAAATGGATGTAAAAACTGCCTTCTTGAATGGAGATCTAAAAGAGAATGTTTTTTTGTCCCAGCCTGAAGGATTTGCTGTGAAAGGACATGAACATAAAGTATGCAAACTTGTGAAATCCTTGTATGGCCTCAAACAAGCATCGCGAGCTTGGTATGAAAAACTAACTGAGCATCTTCTGAAACTCAACTTCATTCATTTTTATCTTGATGATGCAACTTTATTTGTCAGGAAAGTTGGCAAAACAGTTGTGTATCTTGTGGTATATGTAGATGATCTTTTAATGACAGGGAACAATGAAAGCTACCTTGCATCCATAAAGAAGGAATTGGGGAAAAGTTTTGAAATGACTGATTTGGGCTATGTTCATTACTATCTTGGCATTGAAGTAACCCAACATCCAAAATCCATATTTCTTTCTCAAAAGAAATACATTGGAGATTTGTTAAACATATTAGGCATGACAGAGTGCAATCCTCTTTCTACTCCAATGGAACAAAACTTAAAGCTCACATCTATTGAAGGAAAGGAAATTGAGGATGCAACAAAGTATAGACAGCTTGTAGGAAGTCTCATTTACCTCACTACTACCAGACTAGACATTTCATTTATTGTTGGAATCCTCTCCAGGTTCATGCAAAACCCTTGTGAGGGACATTGGTCTGCTGCAAAAAGAGTTCTAAGGTACTTGAAGGGAACTCAAGACCTTGGAATCAAGTATACACAGGTGGACGACTTCAGCTTGATTGGATACTCTGATTCAGACTTCGATGGAGACAAAGAAACTGGGGTATCTACCTCAGGATATGCTATGAGTCTTGGATCAGGATCTGTCTCCTGGAGATCACGCAAACAATCAGTTCCAGCAAATTCCACAACAGAAGCAGAATATGTGGCAGCAGCTGAAGCAACAAAAGAAATTGTGTGGCTTAGGAAAATTCTTGAAGATTTGCAGGTAAAACAAGTACAATCAACTCCATTAATGATTGATAACACCTCTTCAATAAAACTGGCCAAGAACCCAAAGTTCCATGATCGAACAAAGCATATCAATACTAAATATCATCTGATTCGACATCATGTTGAGGCCAAAACAATCCATCTCCGTCATTGTTCCACAAATGAGCAAATTGCAGACATCTTCACCAAAGCACTTGGAAAGGAAAAGCTTGAACGATTCAGAATGATGCTTGGACTCACCAACATCCCTTCAGATTAAGGGGGGGAATGTTGACACCTAATCTTCATGATTTGGAATTTTATGTAACTAAATAAATTGGGAAGGTGAACAGTCATCGGGAGATGAACTGAACAATCACTCCCTATTGTATATAAAAATGGGTTACCTATGGAATAATACATCAATCCGTTTTTCTGCCTTTGGAGAGTTACTGCCTGGCCTGACAAACACTTAGACTCTTGCTTTATGTTTCGCTATCTCATCCCAAATCCATTAGATTCTCTATATTCTTCTATATCTCCTTTACACTTAGAGCCTCGCTCTATTTATACAATTCCATGGTCCACAGACCATGGGTAGGCCGACATGACATTACATTACATTACAACATTTAGGGCGGACAACCCTATGACTCAACCTATACTTCACGCTCCGTGCCTGGAATTCGCAGAGTCTTATAATACATTTGACCCAAAACTTGGGTTTTGAGCCCTACAACATGCCGTCGGGGGATTCAATGACCAACAACACATGTGTCTCCAAAATGAAATTGAAATATTACTTTGCTAACTTAGAAAAAAAATGCATTAAAAAAAAAATTAATACGAAAAAGTTAGTTTTTCCTTAGATCGTGCTCTTATATCTATATATATATATCTATATATATATATATATATATATATAGATATATATATATATATATATATATATATGACAAAGTTATGTGAGGTTAACACACCACACCTCTTAAGTTTTGCTAAAATTTGCATGGACATATATTGCATTTAATGGAAATCGAGAGATTATAAGACTAAAATTTTGCAAAAGATATAATTAGGACAATTCTCCACCTATTATGTTTTTACTCCGAATAGAAATTCACAATCCCTATATGAATTTTGATGGCTTCAATTCCAGAAAAGAAGAAAAAATTTACTCACTCTAAATTCACAATCCTTATATAAATTTTGATGGCTTGAATTCCATAAAAGAAGAAAAACTTTATTCCGAGTCAGATTTCACAATCGTTATATGAATTTTGAGAGCTTCAATTCCATAAAAAAAAAAAAAAAAAAAAATACTTGACATTTCATCACCTCATTTGAGTCAAAAACATAACCCATTTTCATACTTTCACCCTATACTTACAATATTTAAACAATCTTACAAATAATATTATACAATAATATATAATTATTAAACGAATCATAAATAATTACCAACTCTTAATATTAATTTACTATTACAATTATTAAACGAATCATTTTGTTAGAATTACAAGTTTGGGTTATGAATTTTCCACAATCCAAGTGTTTTAAGAATCTTTCATGATATTGAACTAAGAAATGCTGTAGAAAAAAAGGTTTAGAAAAAATAAATCAAAATTTAACCAAAAAAAATCATCTAATTTTAACTGAAAAACCATTTTTTTTTTAAATCTAATAATTATAAAACGCCCATAGCTATACCTAAATAAACTCTCTTAGATACAATGAATAAAAACTCCTTTATGTGTAAATCTCATTTATTATATTTAATTTAATTTGATTTATATTTTCATAGTTTCTATATCAGTAATAATACCCATGTCACATCTCCTCAGTTTATTACAGGTTAAAAAGTTTTTTTTTTAAACTCAACCAGTGCTTACTCTTGATTCCGCCACGTCGCCCCTCATCACATGGGATGTGGCCTCCTCCACTCCTCTAACGCTTCAACAAGGTAGAATCTCTCTCCAACTTTATGGTATGACTTAGCTTGTACAGTTCCAATATTTCTTTTTCCTTTTGCTCGATGTTACATTTATAGGTACTTGATCGATCTGTTTAACATGAGGTCTTTTAATCTTTTTTTCCTGCTAGATGCAGGGACATTAAAAATATTCTTGGGTAATTACCTCTTGGATTGGTCGGTTTCCACAAGTAAAATGTTTTTTTCTCTCACTGTCAAAGGGTTTGTTGTATACAATTAATTTGTTTCCCTAAGTGAGCTTCTCCATTCGTAGAGGCATCCTCGGCTAGGACTTGGAGCCTCTGGAAGTTTCATACCTCTAGTCAGTTCAACGATTAATGGGGAAACCCTATTGAATGACCACAATGGTACATTCCGAGGAGAATCCATAATTGCAGCTTCGTCTTTCGTTTCCTATCTTTATTTTTCTTTCCAAGTGATTTTTGTTTTCCCTTTTGCCTCACGCGTTTGTCCATAGGTGCGGTGCCTTCTACTTCTGCCATGCAGGGAATAATCACTCGGGTTAGGGAGCCACTTCAGCGCTTCCCTAAACATTGAGAGACCCTATAGGCTACTCTCTTAAGGTAAATTTCAAATGGAATAGTGAATTCATCTCTTGGTTTACGAATAGTTTCTTACCTTGCATAAATTTGTGAATTTCTAATTACTCTTCTACCTCTGTCTGGTTACAGGTTTCGTGTCGATACCAATAAGAAGGGAAATTTTGAGTTGATCGCAAGTTCTGGGTAAAACCATCCCTTCTTCGAACGAATTTTCTTCACATCAATTTGTTTCTAAAGGTAATTCAGGGCATGTTAAAATTCTCTGATCGATTTTCGGGGCATTGGGTGTCGCAGATGCAACGAGCTTCCACCCAGTGTTTACTTAGGATTTGGGCTTGGTATTTGGTGATACCCCTTCCCAGGTAGTTGAACAACCCTTGCATATGAATTCAAGGAATTATTATCGTTCTCAGTAGTCAATATTCCTCAGGGACACTAAGTTATGAAAAAGGGAAGGTTCCTCTAACCATTAGCCGAATGTTGTAGGAGGTTTTGATGGGTTTTTAGAGACCCATGCGACCGAGCAGCAGATGTCAGAGAAATTCCTCCATTCAGCACACTCACAGGTCGGATTCAAAACTTCTAATTTATGAACCAAGTTACCCTTATCGGAAGATTTTATTTTGGATTTTTTGTTATTAACCTCCCCCACTATAATTTGTGACATAGTTTTGGAATTGGAGCCTTCTCGAATTTTCCTAGGTGACCCAAAGGTAAGGATTGGTTTTGTCTCATAATACTGTTTCCTTGGTTCGATTCTGATTGATGTTTCCTGGGTTTAATTTATTTTTCTGTCATTTTCATTTCTACCGGTAAATCCCTGCTCGCTTCCATGATGTATTGGACAACAAATCGTTGCCTCACGCACAAGATCTCTACCCATGCTTCCTTTATTACAAGTTAGTCTACTTTGATCTTTATGGGAGAAGCGACAGGACTTATTTTGCTGAGGTTCAAACTCATTTCACTTCAGGAGTTTCAGTTTGTTTCCCCTTACTAATTGGTTTTTACCCGAGGTGAAAGCCTCAAGGAAGTTGTTTCTCTTCCCAGAGAATTGGAACAAAATTTAACTCTGTAGTTAATGTGTTTTTGGTTAAAAGATAACAGCTTTAGCTATCTCCAACAATACAATGAGTCTCTATAATTTTTTTAAAGAACGGATATTTGTTTAGTGGAAGAGTACCTTTGGCATCTTCCTTTTTTTACACTCCTTAATCATTGGTTCACACATTTACATGGTAGGTTCTTTATACCCACATTTAATATATGTGATGACCCTAATTTTCGCAGAGGGTATAATTTATGTACATTAATAACTATCATTTTGTTCCCTTGATAATACTCGGTGCGCTTATTTGTTCCATTGTAATCAAGAACACATTCCACTTTACGCTTGTATTCTATAACTTTAAGTCATTTTAAGGTATAATGTCTCCCAATACTTTGATTTTTTTATAATACAGGTTTACTTACAGGATTTCGTCTTTAAACTCGCTGATGCACATGCATAGTTAATCAATGTATCATATAGTTCCTTCATTATACATGCCTATTAAATTGGTATAGTTAATCCATGTATCATATACTTCGTTCATTATACATGCCTATTAAATTGTGATAGTTCCTTCATTATATATGCCTATTAAATTGGTATGACTACCAAATTTTCTTGAGAGAATTTCCACATGTAGTGACAACAAGTTTGATGGTTTCATTGTCGTACACAATAACTTACACACCTAATTTTTTAATTAAAGTATGTATGAATAGATAATAACAGTTTGAGGTTAAAATGATTTCCCTCCTAGTAGTTATTCAGGGATGTTCTTATTATTACATACCCCTAACTTGAGTTCGTCCAACCAACTTTTACTCTACACATATGAGTGCAATCTTTAGTTATTCATATGATTTTCCACCTTTTCTAGTTAAATCGTTAATTCTTGTTTTAGGGATTATTTGACCATCTTTGCTTTGTTCCCAACCCTGGTTCATATATTAGTTTCCTTTGGATTTAAGTGAAACCTTTATCTCTTGCCACTTAATCTACTTAATGAATTGTATTTTCTTGTGTGAATAATTAGGCATTCTTGTACAAAGACTTAAGGGGATTTTATAGCTAACCCTCACACAAGGTCATGGTTCTCTTTATTTTTCTTTTCGTGAATAAATAACTCATTCCACGCAATAAGTTATAATGTTCAATGTTCATATGAGTAATCCACTATTAATATGATTTTTTCTTTTTCTCATAATCCATTAGGAATATACTATCATATTAATCCACTATTAATATGATTTTTTCCCTTTCTCATAATCCATTAGGAATATACTATCAATATTCCTAGGCATCAAGATTTGAGAATAGATGTTGTATTAATATTCCTAGGCATCAAGATTTCAGAGTAGGTGTTGTATTAATGGAATCCTATAATTTCCTTTTTTTACTTAGATACCAACACTTTCAAAAGTAATTTTGAATCTACATGGAACTAATAGGTGTTGTATTAATGGAATCCTATAATTTCCTTTTTTTACTTAGATACCAACACTTTCAAAAGTAATTTTGAATCTACATGGAACTAACATGTTATTGTCATTACGAATTTTACTACTAGGCAATATATGTTTTATCTAGATAAAGTGACATCTACACATAATTTATTTTTAGATAATAAGATCACAGGAAATGCAAATAAAATCACATATGATACTTGGAAATTCACACTTGCTCTCCACCCAACCTAGACCTATCTCCTCTAGTTCACCTCCTAGTTGAGAGTTCCTTGCCTTCCCGAATCCAAGAAAATCCCCTTCTTGATCCCTTTCTCTAGTATTAAATACTTGTCTTTCATGATAAGGTTTACTTTTAGCGGCTTCCTACTTTTGTAGATATTTTTATCTACTTGCCTAGACTTTTTCCATAAAAGTTCTCCTTTCTCTCCCATAATGATTTTTTTTTTGAAGATTAACATCTTTTTCTAGCTAAGCAAGCTAATGGATATTTATCTCCATTCAGTTAAGCTTATCTAGAATTTAATCTAGAATTCTTATCATGACAGAATTATTAATCACCAATAAAATTTTATTTAGCAAGAATCTCATTTCTAGGTGTCTCATTTCCAAATACATAAATTCCACTTATTACTAAATATTGATTTTCATAATATTTTTATTTTTCATAGTTGGTCTACCATGTTAGTCAATTTGATTCATTCTTACCCATTGAGCATAATTCTAACAATGGACACATATTACATGCTACTCCCCTCCCCTTTTATGAACACGGTCTTCAATGTTCGTCATATAGTTTTTTTTCTTGAACCCTTGCTGGATAGTTATTAGAATTGTTTTCATTGCATTATTCCCGTGTATATTCTTTGGAGCTAACCTCTCTTGTTATACGTTATCTTGGAACCAACTCGATTCTGGAGTCGTATCTTCTTCCAGTCGGGAATACATAGTGTTCTACCATAAAGACTCCCTTGAATTTACGTGCAACATTTTTAATCAATTAGATGAAAGCTATCATGTTTCTACTTCTTGAGTAATAATATATGAAAACATTACCAAAAAAAATGAAAACCCAGAAATTTCATCCCTTCTTAACACTGAGAGACCATTGATTTCCGTCTTCCATCCTTAGTAATGTCATCGTTTTATTTCATTTGATGTGAATACTTACTCGAATGCACAATTATTCTCATATATTTTTTTATTTTTTTCCAACATATATACTAAATATAGGCTTTGTAATTTCCATCTACAGTCAACATACCTCCTCAATCATCTAATAAAGTCACACTAATCGATATATTATTACAATAGATCTCGTGACCCTATCTTTTAACATAAATATTATTTACTTGTAACTTCAAAGTACAAGATTGTACATCGCTTTTCGCATTACTCACATAAAGACAACCATGATCAAGGAAATGTTTCACATAACATGCGTACAATATCAATGGTGTACCTACTATTTTCACCTTTTGTAATTTCTCTTGCTCACCTCAGCGGAATGTGCTTCTTGATGTGTTACAATTTCACTCCTTTGAATTTATTTGTCTTCAAATTTTGATGTTTGTGAGGTCATTTCATTTTTAACGTTACTACTAATTTTGAGTTTCTTAGCCTTTATTAAAAGCTAACGTGATTAGTAATTGATGTTTTGGTACCATTATATCCACTACAAATAGGTGTTTTTCCTATTAAGGGTAGAGCATCTTATTCATTATCTTATACTTGGTGGTTGTTGTCCCAAGTATTTTAACATGGATCGTTTTCAGCTTTTCTACTTGTTTTCTTGTGTATAATTTATTCTTAAGTACCCTCCACATTACTATTATTATTCTTATGGTCACGTCATTAATTCTTTTTTCCAAACTAACTAATGAACTATGATGTAAGTTATTGTAGGAAAATTTTATCTAGTCCATCTAAAAGCTGGTATTATTTTCCAATAACTTTCTTTAAATTTGTTGGCAAAGTTATGTCGTGAGAAATGAGTTATTTGAGAATCAAGAATCAATTAATGATCACACCATTATTACTAACGAGATGCACAAGGCCTCCTCATGTATACTTAACTTATATCTCTAGTTGTAAGTCCTTATGAAAAATCGATATTCATATGGTAAAATCTTTAGCTTCATCATCCATTACTTATGATGTTCATAATACCACTTATATACTCATGTTTTCCATTGTCCCATGTGTTATAACATTAAAGCGTACATGCACTATATTCATAAAATAATATTCTTATGACTTATTATAACACAAGTTCCTTACTTAGTCAAATCTTGTCTTCTTTATTTCCTATTTTATGAGTTTATTACCCATTTGGCCGCTACCACGATATCCATTCGTATTCCTATTTGACACTTTAGTGCTGCGTGCTAAAATGCCCATCTAGTTGTTGGAAATGTCTCCATACTTGTATACTGTGCACTTGATCTTGTTACGTTTACTTTTTCCATCCAATAGTATATTTAAGATAATAGGTTATTATAATAACTTCATCCTTATTAGTGTTATGACACCAAATATAGACCTAGTATTCTAGAGGGTTCATGAAATGTTTCCTTTGAAGGGTAAGTACTAATTCTATCGTCAAACAAGTGACCAAAAATTTTATTGACGGGAAAAGAATTACAACATTTGTACAGATACATTACGATTCTAAGTTCATTATGATCAGAACACTGTTCCCACATAAGTCTACACTCCATCAATTTCACATGACTCCCTTGATATTCATATGCCTTCCAAGAAGGCCATCTTGGAGGTAGTGGCTTCATAAGATAAGCTAAGAGAGATTATTCCTCATGATGCATCTATTCTCCCATATACGAAATTGATGGAGATTGACATTCAAAATATTGAATCAAGCCCGAAGGCATATCAAGTACCACCCTTAGACCAAGTCAATTCAAGGATTTCTAGCATTGAACTTGGCACTATACCATCCAATATACATTCCCCCATTGATGAGTCTCTCATACCCTCTCCATGCCTTAATCATCACTATCAAGGAGTTGTCTTAGCTCATGATACCAGTCACCTTTTATGTCTTCAGGTAGTTCCCAATAATTTTATGGTCTTGTTGTGGTGAAATCACAAAACCCCCAATTTTTAAATTTTTATCGTTATAATAATAATGGGGACCCTTTTCGTAAATTTTGGCTAAATCACCTTTTAATATTTTCATTTGGTTAAGTGTCCAACGATTTTGGTGATCATTTTCTTCGAATTTTTCTTCGGATGTCTCCTTTATATCTCCCACCTTCAAAACTCTCCCCTCTATTTATTCACCAAGGCCCATTGAAATGGATTCAATAGCCACTAATACTTTAGCAAATTTTAGCATGTTTGTTTTTTAATCTTAAATGAATTTATATTTATATTTTTTTACTTAATTTAATTTTTATAATTTGTAATTATAATATAATGATAATTAATTAATTTAATAATTGTAATTAAATTGTATATATTTAACTAATGAATTAATTGTAATTATTTATTTAATTAATAATTATTAATTTAATTTAGATTGGGAGTTTTAATTAAAATTTCCTAATTTTGGCATAGTTATCCATTTTTTCAGAATTATGACAGTTTAACATCCTGTCTTTGGAGAGGCATATTTCAAGATTTACTTAGACAAATGAAGCTCACAATAGCTCGTTGGAAAGATAACACTTGGGAGAATAGTACAAGAATGATGATTTTAGTATATTTAATCATTTGATGAACGCTATGAAACCAACTCACAAAATAGAAGAAGAGATCGATCAATGAGTTCAAAATAAGCCTCTTCGAGGGGGAAACCTCCTTTACATTACACAATTGAACAATTATTCGATGATACAAATGACAAGAGCTACTTTATATATATAGGAGTATAAGGGGTCACAATATAATTAGAGCCAACATAATAGTGATAATGTAAGGGAAAAAAAATAACAATGGTGGGCTTCTATGGGGCATAATAATAACAGTATGGAGACTACATGGGCACAACAATACAATAAGGGGGTTTCAATAATAACAATAAGGGGTTACACTAGTAGTATAGGGACCTAATATGCCCCTCCTTCATAAATTATTATCCTCAATGCTTGAGTAGTTCTGAATGTTTCTGTATAAAATTCTCATCTTTCCATGTGGAATCTTTAGCAACTTCTTCCACTTGATGAGATACTTTGTAATCGATCGATTTCGTAGCCATCAGGGTCTTTCTTCTGCAACTGCTTCAAGTTCCAATATGATTTTTCCTTCCTTGTTAAGTTCTCACAATATTGTTTGAACTAGGAGCTTGTCACCCATAACCTTCTTTAAGCATGAAACATGGAAAACTGGGGGCACTCAGGAAGATGCAGGGAGCTCCAATTTGTATGCCATAGTACCAATATTTTGCAGCACCTTGTAAGGACCATAGTACTTTGGTGATAATTTATTATCCTTCTTAACTTTCTTGAGGGAAATTTGTTTGTATGGTTGTAGTTGTAAAAATACACAATCACCTACATCAAGACTTCTTTTGCTACGATGTTGATTTTCATGTTGTTTCATTCAATTCTGTGTGAAAGTGAGGTTATCTTTTAAGAATTGGAGAACTTGTTGTCGATGCTCGATGTAATATTTTGTTGGTTGAACCTTAGAATTTTCTCTTAAAGGTGATGTGATTGATGGTAGATGATATACTTAAAGTGTCAATGCATTACGATAGATGGTAGGATTCGTTTCTTCTTTCTCTGGGGTTCATTCCTGGTGTTATCCTCTTCTTTTGACATTTCTTGATAATTTTCTTCCTCCTTTTCACAATCTATGTAAAATAATTTTTTCTCAGCACACTTATGACCTTTAGCGTATTTTCTATCACAATTGTAACAAGGCCCTTTTTCTTTTTTTTCTTCCAATTGTTTTGGTGTCAACCTTGTCGGTTGTGGAAGATTAGGAGCAATAACACTTCCATCTTTATAGTGATGAGTGGTAGACTTCCTTGTTGCCATAATGTTTCTTTCATCTTTTCTTGCCACCCTAAATGCTTTCTCCAATGAATCAGGTTCCCAAAGGCGAACCTCATGTTGGATGTTATCTTGTAAAGTCCCTATGAAGACAACAATCATGTGCTCCTCTGGAATATCGGTTACCCTAATATTCATTTTTTGGAAGGCTTCAATGTGCTCCATGTTGTCCTTTGAGATAGCCTAAGGTCAATTGGCTATGCCAAAGCATCTATAATTTGTTGTTTGTTTTAAATGGTTGGATGACCAGTGAACTGTTTATAAAGATGTGCTTTAAACTTAGATAGACTCTTAATAAAATAAAATGTTGTTCTTTAAAGGCACATGGTTATTTTTATTTTAATGGGATGGATAAGTAGAATATAGAGAATTATAAGTGATTTAATATTTAAACTGAGTATTTAACCATTTATAGGAAGAAATTAAGAAAACTGTGTTTTTTTAATGAACAAAATATAATTAAACTATTATAGAAATCTAGTTTAATTTAGGTTCAAAGAGGAATTTACAATAACAGATAGTCCTGTAAATTAATCTATTATTTAAATTACAACTTCACAAAGGATTGAAAATGAAACTGATATCCAATTAAATTTTCAATCGGATGACTGTAAAAGAATTAATTTATATGAGGAATACATAATGAATAAACATGATGAAAACAACTCACTGAGAGATAAGCCATATGAAGTAAATCCAAAATATTTTATTATCTAAAAAATGCTCCAGCTTAGTACAGATATGCTTGATAATTGTTTCAAGGGTTCAACCTTGAATACTTCGACAGAATGAAATATTTAAACAAAATTACAAAATATTACAATTAATGCCTGAGTGACAAGGCATTCGATTATTAATTGAGAACTAACATAAAAGAAGTAATTCGATCAAAAGGAATGAATCAGAATATCTGGCCCTGCTTTGAAGGAGAATAGTTGTTGAGTGGCCACTTTTTGGGTGTGGCACTGGTGAAGATGACATGTCTTTCAATCCTGAAGCTCACACAATTTATCCCACCATTCTTCATTTGGAATAGAAATCTTCGTTACCTTGCGGTAGATTTCATTTGCCTGAGTACACTGAGCAAAAGTGGGTTTAACTATAAAAATGTATTTTATCTCACATTGAATAAAACTTATGTTGTTGATGGCTTCGTCCAAAGCTCTGCCTATCATAGAACCTTTGATGTTGGAAGACTTAGCTGTATCCTTGCAAATATCCTGAAGCTTCTTCATGTAGTATTCTCTGGTCATTAACTTGTCATTGATCACAAATAGTGAAGGCATACCTTTATTGTTCAATGAATCTATCCTATTGAAAAACATGTTAACTGCTACTTCAAGAGTGTGACACTTCTCTGTTAGCTGCACAACCAAGTTCTTCTTTTTTAAAACTTTCTTCACCTCCAGGATGGTTTCAGTCCTGTCATCTACTCCTAGATCATCCAACTCATATCCATTTTTGGAGTTGAGGAAATTTATGATGTTGTTGGTTGTAGTAGGAATTTCTCCCTGTTGAGCATTGATAGTGGCAGTGGTCTAGTTTTCTTTCTCCATCAGTTCCTTATGATAAAAAATAATCTGGATACATGGCCAGATTTCATTATTTCTTCAATGATATTGTTTTAGATCATTTCTTTAACATGACCCAGGGTGTGGCCAATAGAAGACTCGGTTGCTAACTTCTTCCATGCCTCTATCTCATTTTGAGCTCTCTGAAGCTCTGCTGCATGAAAAATCTCAGTTTTCTTTTGATGATCCTCTAGAAGTTTCACTTGATCCTGCAACTTCTTGATCTCTTTGGCCTGGAGGGACATGCTTTATACTACATTTGCCAATTGATCTGCAGTATCCATTGTAGTTGTTGTAGTAGATATGGTTGTAGGAATGGCTGTGATAGTAAATGCTTCCAAAGGGGCGGTCTTTTTAGTAGCTTTCTCCTTTTCGTTAATCAACTTCTCCATCTCTGTCTCCATCTGATTCAACTGTGTAGTCTAATCCATGATGAGATTGCTCATATCTGCCTTTAGTGTCTCTATCTCTTCAATATCCTTAGTGAGAGGATCTTTTGTAACTGGGATTTTTAATTGCTTCCTTAATGTTGTTAGTCTAAATTCTTCTTCTTCACATGTTCTTCTGTAGCATTGATGTTTGCAGGGTCATAACCAATTTTTTTTTGTTTTGTAAGCTAAGGTAGAGCCTCATTTTCTATTTATATAAAAGCAAACTGAAACCACATACAGTTAATAGGTGGCCTCAACTTACCCATTGGGAAACCAAGTTTGTTTGCCACCTATGCATATTGTAAGCCATCCAAAAACAATAAGTTATCAGTGTTTCTACCCAAGCGATATATACATAACTATTTAAAAACCAGTCTATAGTCTTAGATCCCATAAGCATGCATGTAAAAGAAAGATAGCCGCTAAAAAACAAAATCTTGAGGTCATTGTATTCAACTATTCTTTGAGGTCTTCCAGTTCTGACTCAACTGTCGCTAGATCTTCAGCTGAATCTCCAGGTGCTGGTGTCATTTCAATAATACATGGAATGTGTCGTTGTATATGGTCCAGTCTTATCTCCTACTTACAGAGTTGGAACTAGATTGTTTGCAGGTATTTTTTATAGTCTGGCATGTCTCTAATGATCAAAGCCATCCCCATGGACACTTGTTCGATTGCTTTTCCTACCAGTGTTTTCATGAGCCAATACAAATGCAGGGTCTGTTTTAATTGGGATAGTCTCCCTCTGGTGTTCCCAAGATCTAGAATGTGGTCTTTCCATTCCTCCATTTCATCCTCGGAGTCCTCTTCCATAATTCTATCCTCCATTTCTTCTATAATTTTTCAGATCCCAGCATTCATTCCTTCCTTATATGCTTTTGCTGCCTCCCTGACAGTCTCGTCCATGGGTCTTCTGCCTTTCCTCTGTTCCGAGGTTCCCAGGTCCTTTGAACAAGGACCAAATTTTCCTCGTCCTCCGCGACCTCTTCCTCTGGCTGGACGCGCCATGTCGCCGGTGTTTGCTACTTGTTCACAATGATCACAAATTTCAGGAGAAAACAACCATTACCCATCCAAATGCCAATTGCCTTGTGGGGTTTTTGTTCTCCGTTGCTGCCTCCTCTTTGCCTACACTCCATTGTTCCCAGGAATTCAAGTGAACCATTAGTGGTCTTCACCTTCTCCCTGCTCACCCTGACCTACCTCTCGGTCAGACCCATAGTCTTTGTCTCTCCTCCCCTGTCCCTTCCTCCCGCGTTGAGGTCCCTCAGGCTAACCCATTCCCTGTGCGACCCCAGTAGAGCGAACGAAGGGAGCTTCACGCTGGGACTCTCCTCCCTCCCCCTACCTTGCTTGCCATCGCCACTCCCTCCCCTCACAGCGCTACCTCCTCTGCATGTCACCCATTCCTTGCTTAGCTTCCTGCCCAGCTTCCCTTCCCAGGCTTGCTCTTCTCTGCTACCATAACTCCCCCTATCTTACCCATAAATTCATCCAAAGGAACTTCTCTAGACCCTCATTCCTCCATTCCACTCGGATAAACTCCTCGCTAGCCTCACAAGCCTTAGCCCTGAGAAAAATGCACCACTCCCTATTAACTTCTATGCCCTCAAACCTGGCCAGCATCAACGCAAAGCTACAAGGCCTCTCTTCCTCACCGCTTTTGCTCTCTCTGCGCAACATAACCTCTCCCCAAGGAATTTCCTTCCCAACCTAGCACAAATTCCTTCCCCCACCTGTTACACTAAAAAATGTCGCCATGACTATTTACAGTTAGTATGGCTCTATCAACAGTCATGCTATCCTCTTGGGCAAGTCTTATGCCTCTGCTCTCCATGTCAAACTCCAAAAAGAGAGAAAAGTCTTTATAAATGTATTTATCTCTGGGGACGCAGGTTCTCTCAACCTTACCTGCGGGGACGCACCCAATGTTCACAAAAGCTGCGTCTTTGGACGCTCTGTATGTAAAGGGGCAGGTGCGTCCCCCTGTAAAGGTTAAAATGCGCAAGTTTCATCTTTAAAAAGTCACTTGTGGTCATTTCTAGAGCATTCTAGAAGGTTGTTCGATGTGTATTGAGCGCCTCCAGATGGTTCATGCACTCCTACCAAAGAGGAACTTATCCCATCAATAAGGGAGCTATCCCATCCAAAGAGGGGATTATCCCATTGATGGTGGACCTGATTAACTTCCTCTTGAGCACTATAAATACAGGCATTGTGCCAGAGGGAAGGGGGGTTGAAAGCTATACATTTCTAAGGGTAAATGCTGCAGGAATTAGGACTCCCATTTAGAAGCTTGTGAGGAGAGATTGCCATCTTTGCTTGTTCTATTTGGAAGTGGGTGAGCTTTGTCAAAGTAAAGGAGAACTCTTGATGGACCCTGGGAGGGACTTGCACAACACCAAGGCTCAGGTTGTATTTGTTCCTTTTGTTACCTATTAATGCAAATGAGTCCATTCTTCTCAATAACTTGTTATTTATGAGTTGTTTCATGTACTCCTTGGTCTATGTGTTAAATATGTTTTATTCTATGAGATTATCAAGTGCTATTTAATCGTTTGATTGTTAGTGTATGCAGGTTTCAAAGTGAAGGAGGAGCTCATCCGGATCAGTGGAGCTGGACTGCTACAACAGCGTTGGATTACAGGTAGGATCTAAACACTTGATTTCCCATATAGTAAATGCATGTTTAGAAAAGGATTGCTCTTGTTTGTCTTATTTGTCACTAGAGAGTCTTAGGCTCCTAGGGAGGTTGGTTGTGTCCGCACAATCGACTCTTTCCGCCTGACAAATTGGCGACCATACTGGGGACTCCATTGATGTGAAAAGTCTTTTCCTTTGTATGAACTTTGCTCTGAGAAAATTGGTTTATTTTTCTGGTTTTTGGCTCTGTGACTTTGTCTTTGGGTGGGTTAGCTTAGGGTTAGGTTCATTTTGGTTTTTCTTGAATTTTCCAGTAGGACGCAACCTCTGAGTATTGCACAGTGCGTCCCTGGACGCACTGTTGCTGTGTGCACAGAGCGGGCCCGCACCTGTTCTAACGGGTCGCCTGTGTCCCCTGCTAAAATTTGAGAAAATTCCATTTTTTGCATTTTTGTTCTTAGATTTTGCTTTTTCTTCGTTTTTACTGCCCAGATTCATTAGTCCCTTGTCAAAGATCTTCACCTGAACTTGTTTCGATAGCATTGAGTGTTTTAGTGGATTTCATGGAAGTTTAAGACCTAGGGTTTGATTTTTGAGTAGGTCTTGTAGTGACTTTGGCGGTAGAAGTTGTCAAGCCTTAGATCTCTCTGGTTTTGTCAGCATTCTTAGAAGTCAGACCTGTCATAAAGTCTACCTGTGAGAGCAACTTACCATTGAGTTGTCTCTTTGGGCAAATTTCGAAGTGCTTGTTGATTGAGTCTTGAATTCCATTTTACAAAAAGAACAAAAAGATTTGAGTTTTGTTTTGACTAGTCTTTTGATTCTGCATTAGCTGGTCCTTGATTTGATTTTGGTCAAGTAAAACAAACTAGAATCATCTTTGTGAGCTTTTGCCTTGTTAGGTTTGCTTAGAGTAATTTCCCTTTTGATTTGCTTGTGAGTCAAGTTTTCATAGATTTTATAGCTCTTGAGATTGATTTTTGTTAAGATAGATTTATATGCTTTATTAAAAAGAGAAAATACAAAAACATCTCCTTTGAAAAGTTTTGTTTCAAGTAGCTTTGAAAAGTTTTGAAAGAAAAAGAGTTTTTCGTGCACGTAAGGAGTGGTCATGTTTGTATGCTTGAGAAGATAAAGAGAATTGTTTCTTTGATTGTCTTTTCTAAGAAAGTGGTTTTCTATAAAATTTGCATCTCTCAACTCTCTTAGTTAAGAATTTCATTGAAAAAGGAAAGTAGCGTAAATCATCTTAGGTGCATCTTTGTAGTGGTTTGAGTCGTGTCTACACACCATTGGTTTCACTTCCGCTACCTTTTGTCTTTAAGAAAAAACCATAAAATTAACGCTTAAAGTAAAATCGACGTAGTAACTTTTATTTACTAGGGCTCTGAAACACCAATTTAGATCAAGCTAGTGTCTTGGAGTAGGTGAGTAATTAACTCTCCAAGACAACAAAACCAAACAAGTAGCTTATCTTGTGATAGAATAAATCCAATTGTCTCATTTGTACTCTGGGAAAGCTCCTCTTAAAGGAGAAGCACGAGCTCGTGTCCGAACCAGTGAGGGGATCAATCCCCCCTCGTTGGGAACGACGCCAGACACGCACGTATTACAAACGGTAAACCTCGGATTAACCATTGTCGAGGAGCCAGGGGTCACTTGTCGGTAAACCTTGGATTATTGTCAAGGAGCCGGCAAGGGGATTGAGCTTGCTACTCTGCCCTTGCGTGCTGTCGGAGTTTAGACTGTTCCCCCAGGTGCATTTGTTGCGGTTGGTAACCTTAGTGACCATTATCTTTAGGATTCTACCGAGGTGACGGTGGAGGGAAGATCCCACTGTACCTGGAGCAGACGTCGGCTAGACTCACTTGGATTTTCTGGGGGGTTCACTTCACTCGAGACGGTTAAAGTGGAGGAACTTGGTCTAGTCTATTCATTAAGCAGGTTGGCGGGGTAACTGTTCCACCCGCCACTTCTGTACTGAATCCAGCGATGTTGGGCTTCATCACCAACTAGCGCTTTCGGTCTGGAAGGCTACTGTTTGTGCTTGGTTTGACGCCCTAGATTCTTTAGGCGTGTGATTCAAATTTGTTTGGTTCTTTAGAGACTTTAGGTGGTTTGATTTGAAATTTTATTTTGTTTTCGTGTGTAGTAGTTAAAAGTTTTTAGCTGTGGCGGAATTACCGAGACAGTCCCGTAGACTTCGGGGCCAGTCTCCTGAAGTTGTTTCTGTGGCCGAATTGTTGAGAAGATCCCGTAGACTCAGGGGATCACCTCCTCGAGACGACCCGGGTAATCTAGAAGGTTTAAAGGTCCTTGTAACTCCTCCTAGTGGCAGTAGAGTAGGTTCACCTGAAGAAGGAGAATCTTCCTTGGTAGTCCATTCAGATTACCAAGGCTTAGCGACAGGTTATAATCCCGAAGCTGTTACAGTTTCTGAGCTTGTTGGTAGTTTTTCATCTGCTAGTGATACAGGCGAAGAACCTGAAATATCTGAACCTGTTACTCCGACTTCTAGTGTTCCAGATTCACCAAGAGTAGAACGAGTGATCACCGAAAATCTTCCTACTGGTCTGATTGCTATTGAAGAACTTGCTCCAGAGGAAGAAATAGGCGTCTCTAACCTTGAAGATCAACTTACTATTGATCTAAGGGAGCGTGAATCTATCTTTTACAGTCCTCCTAGAAGTACTACTTGGTACCTTTCGTTAACCAATTATTTAGACAACTTTGGGCTAGGTTTTTCTACACCTCGTACTCCTTTTCCACCTGGAGGTATTCATACTCCTGTAAATATGTCTGGTCAGTCGTCCGTGTTTACTCAAAGTACTGAATCTTTCTTACATGGCGGTCCTTCTGTTCCCACTGGGTATCAATCTCTTTCTGGTACCTTTGCGGGGGCATCTCCTCAACCTGTTGATCATGGGTTATTAGTTGGAAACAGTGGTAATATACCATTGGGTGTAGGAGACATTTACATGATGTCAGGTTCAGTTCCCGTTTCCCAACCTCAAGGTGGCCAATTACCTCCTGGGGGGCAGCCTCAGTTAACGCCTGGGGGGCAACCTCAAGGTACACCATTTGTGTCTGGGGGGCAACCTAAAGGTCAGTATGCGCCTATGGTGCAATACATGCCTCAAGGTCAACCCCAGCCTCCATATGTACCCCAGGGTCAACCTCAGTATCAATATCAACCTCAAGGATGGCAACCTCAAGGATGGCAACCCCAAGGGTATCAACCCCAAGGGTATCAACCTCAAGGGTACCAACCTCAAGGTCAAGGTCAACCCCAGTATCCGTATTTACCTCAAGGTTATCCACCTCAAGGTCAATACTCGAGTCAAGGTTATCAACCGCCCCAAGGTCAGTCATATGTTCCAAGTGTGGGAACTGCACCTTACAATTATCAATCCTATCCTCAATCCGGTTATGGATCTCAGTATCCTCAACCTGTTACGGGTCAATACCCTGGAATGTTAGTGTGGGATCCATCACAGGGTCAACAGGTGTTGCAGCCAAGTATACAGTTGGTACCTCAAGCTGGACAACCCGTAGTTTCTGGTCCACCCCAGCAACCGCAACCTGTCCAGTCAAATGTTCAAACTTCTGTAACTTCGGTAGTTACTCAGCCGGAAATTGCACCTAGTACTCCATCTCAAACGGCTGCTGCAACTACCGCCACATCTACCATACTTACTTCTGGAGTATCGACGGCTCCGGTTTCTACTGTCTCTGTAACCACTCCTCAGCCATCTTTACCGTTGTCTGGATCTACGATTCAAACCACGGTCCAGATGCCTGCAGGTCAGCCTGGTATAAGTACGGTTGTCACTACTCAACCTCAATTTGTTCACCAACCGTACCAGGGACAGTACCAACCTGGGCAAGCTGTCCAACAACCGGTTTACCAGTATCAACCGTATCCTGGGTACACTTATCAACAACCTCAACAACCCCAGTACGGTCCGGTTAATCCTGGTTTTCCAGGAGGATTTAATATCCCAAATGCGACTCCTGTTCCTAGTTATCCTGGATATCCTCCTCCTGGGACTGGTCTTGTGACCCAGAGTTTTAGAGATCCTAACCGGCAGTTACCGTTTATCGCAACTTTGGATTTACCAGACTTGACGCGCCTAACGAACGATCCAATTCAATATCTTCCGTTCTGGCCGCCAATGCCAAATAAGTTGCCCAGCGATATACCCAAGTTCGAAGGTAAGTCTGGAGAGGATCCGTCCAATCACGTGATGACTTACCACCTCTGGTGTGCTTCAAATTCTATCTCGGATGATTCGATACGCTTACGTCTTTTCCAGCGTACACTCATTGGTCTCGCGGCCAAGTGGTACATTGAGTTACCACGGGCCTCTTTTTACAATTTTAGCCAGTTAGCTACCTCGTTCTTAACTCACTTTCAGTTGCCGGTCAGATACGATAACGGCACGGAGTTATTAACTTCACTAAAAAAATCAACGTCCACGTATATTTCTGATCACATTCATGAGTGGAGACGTCGAAGAAGGCTAGTGAAAGTTTTTATCCCGGACCAAATCTTAGCTGAATGGTTTGTTAAATCATTATTACCGAAGATTACTGAAGATGTAGCTAAAGCTGGAGTAGTTACCGAGGAGCAAGTCATTTCTCAGGCGCAATACCTTGACTTAGTTTACACTCAGTCGGGTACGTTACACGAGAAGATTCTGGATCTTCCAAAGTCGAATCAAATCGCTGCTGCTCCTTCGGGATCTCATGCCGCTGATGGTATGATTGGTATCGTGGATACAAAGAGCAAGAAGAAGTCTTCCAAGGCTTCAACTACTCCTATTATCACTTTGCCTGATTCCCCGACAGGAGAGTCTTCTCCTGAACTTACCGCCGATATTCACGCTGTAGAGTCATCTACGGCCAAATCAAAAAACGGCGAAAAGAAGAAAGGAAAGAAGAAGGCTAAAGCAGACAAGGCTCCGAAGGAGAAAACAGAAAAGTCGGAAACCAATGACGAAAAGCGCAAACCTCGATATCCTTGTCTTATTTGTGAAGAGGATCATTTTACGAGAGATTTCCCTCATCGGGCCGAGGTTGTGAAAATAGTCAAAGGTTCTCCCACTCCTGCTGTGTTAAAAAATCCATTTCCGGAGCAGGAGAATAAGATGATAGGTTCTTCCTCGAATGCCAGTGAAGAACCCATTTTGATGATGTCTCATGTGAGGATTGCGACTCGATCGCAAGATTATGGTAGTAAGAATCCTGTTGATGGTAAGGAAGCAGAATCTTCTCACTCTAACCCATCAACCTCAGCTCCTGGTTCCGATCCACTACAGATCGAGAAACCTAACCCGGACTTAGTAATTAAACCGCCCGCCAAGGGTGTACTTCGAAGGTCTGCTTTCAATCCACATGCGAGAGCAGCCCAGAATTACAACATTGTTGAGGACTTAGCTGTTTCACCCTCAGCAATGTCGGCATTAGAAGTGCTGCAATCATGCCCAGCACAACGAAAATTACTTTTGTCGGCTATCGGAGCTGTTGATGTTCAGGACCCGAATCTAATAATCTTCGATCTAGAAAATAGTACACCACGTCTCCCCCATCAAATGGCTTTCCAAATCCCAGTGATAGTAAAAAACAGGCCTATTCATCGGACTGTGATTGATGAGGGAGCCTCTACGTGTATTATGTCGATTCAATGTTGGAGATCTCTTGGTTCTCCTTCGTTGAACCAATCCCCCACCATCCTTAAGGCCTTTGATGGCCGTGGGTTCCGTCCGTTTGGTATTCTATAGGAATTGCCTATAGGGGTAGAAGGTAAAACCGTTAGTCTGGATGTGGAAGTGGTTGATGCCCCTCTAGACTACAACCTTCTTTTGGGTCGAAGTTGGTCATATGCTATGACGGCGGTCGTTTCATCGGTCTTCAGAGTAATTAAGTTTCCACATAACGGTAAGATCGTGACTATTGATCAGCTGACATACTTTTCATCCGACCCAGCCTCTTCAGAGACTATTCAGCATGTCGGTAAGACGACAATCCCTTATAGGGACGTTGGCGTAGGTTTAGTTAAAGATTCCGGTTTACTGGGAACTTTTCCTCTCCCTCCACTTAGCGTAGAACCTTCATTTGAAACAATTCATATGATTACATCAGAAAACATTATTTATGACGATCTTTGGATTGTCCCATCTGAATCTGAGATAGACTCATTCGGTGATGCTATGCCTTTGAGTCCATATGAAATTGCTTATGAAGCTGTCATGTCTTTCACCGACTCGCGTTCAACCAAGATCGACCAAATGAATGTGGTCAGTGAAGAATCACTTTTCACCTCAACCTTAGAACGGATAGCGTTTCCCGAAGTCGTGTCATCTGATGAACAACTTCGCGAAATCCTAAGTGTAGACGATCTACCATGGGAAGATCTTCATCACAGATCTTCGTTTTTACCTAAGGATGATGCATTTGAAAATGATTTTTTTACCGCTGAATATGTCAAAGACGCTCAGGATCCAACGAAACATTCTGATTCAGAGTTGAATTTAGGGAATATTTCTCATACTATTCCCGTTGATATTTCAGTGAAGCCCGAAATTGAGGAGAACATTCATATAGGTGCCGCATGTATAGAAGATGAAATCCAAACTTACAAGGCCCTATTCCAAGAATTCCGCGATGTGTTTTCCTGGTCTTACGAGGAAATGCCAGGAATCGATCCTGCCATTGTTGTTCATGAAATAAAGACCTACCCGGATGCTAAACCCGTCCGGCAACGGTTGCGTCAGATTCACCCTCGAAAAGCGGCTGCGATTAAAGCAGAAGTCGAAAAGCTGTTGAAAGCAGGTTTCATTTATCCGATCCCGTTAACGGATTGGGTATCGAATATTGTTCCGGTCAACAAGAAACAAGGAACAATAAGAATCTGTATCGACTATAGGGATATAAATCGAGCTTGTCCAAAAGACAACTATCCTACGCCTTATATCGATCAAATTATTGATGATTGTGCCGGAAGTGAAATGTTTTCCTTCATGGATGGTTTTTCGGGCTATAATCAAATCAATATTCTACCTGCCGACCAACCAAAAACGGCATTCATTTGTCCATGGGGGACATTTGCTTATTGCAAATTACCTTTTGGGCTTAAGAATGCCGGGGCCACTTTTCAACGGGCGATGTCTTACGCATTTCATGATATCAAGCACATTGTGCAACCGTATCTCGATGATTTGCCTGCTCATTCATTACATCGAGCTGATCACCTTGTCCACTTACGAGCAATCTTTATGAGGTGTAGGCATTATCGAATTCAGTTGAATCCCCACAAGTGTGTTTTCTGTCTAGAAACAGGTCGATTGCTGGGATTTGTTGTTTCAAAAGCCGGCATTCGCGTCGATCCCTCGAAAGTCGAAGCTATCATCAAATTGCCTCCTCCTTCGAGTTTGCGCCAACTCCAAAGTTTGCAAGGGAAAGCGAACTTTTTACGCCGATTCATCCCAAACTACGCCGAGGTCACTAAAGGTTTTACACGGTTGTTGAAATAGAACGCCCAATTCTTTTGGGATGAGATTGCCCAACAATCTTTTGATGCACTTAAACACGCGTTGACCCATGCACCGTTGTTGCATCCTCCCAACTACAACCAGGACTACTTCTTATACCTCGCAGCTTCGCATTCCACCATTGGAATGGTGTTAGTTCAAGAAGATGAATTCGGAGCGGAACATGTGATATATTATCTTAGTAGGACCTTAAATCCCACTGAGCTAAAATATTCACATGTGGAGAAATTGGCTCTGGCACCCGTTCAAGCTGTCCAGCGTTTTCGTCACTACATTCTTCTCCGTAAAACTATAGTTATTTCAGATTGCAACCCTATGATTTACATTTTGACAAAACAACTGCTAGGGGGCAAGTACTCTAAATGGATCGTTATCCTGCAAGAGTTCGACTTGGAGTTCGAGAAATCCAAGTCTAAGAAATCCTTAGTTTTTGCGGAATTGATGTGTGATTTCCCGCGTGCTGACAGAGAGACTGTGGCAGAGGAGTCCATTGCGGACGAATCTTTGTTTCTTATCAGTACTTTAGATCCGTGGTACGGGGATATAATCATCTATCTCCAAACCCAAACCTTTCGGCCTGAAGCTTCAAAGGCGGAACGTCGAAAAATTCGGTTTCAATCCCAGCAATACAAAATTATTGGAGATACACTTTATCGCCGGGGGGCAGACTTAGTTTTTCGACGTTGTTTAACTCACGAAGAGGCTGAGAGGGTTTTGAATGATTGTCACTCTGGAGCATGTGGCGGTCATATGTCTGGGTATGCCACAGCTCAGAAGGTGTTGCGCGCTGGCTATTTCTGGCCGTCTATGTTTAAAGATTGTATCATTGCCGTCCGGAAGTGCCACAACTGTCAAGTGTTTGATCGCAAGATGCGCGCACCACCTGCTCCTCTCCACCCTATAATTGCCGTTGGTCCATTCGCCAAATGGGGTATCGACTTTATTACTTGTAACCCTCACTCGGCCGGGGGGCATGCGTATATCATCCTTGCGGTTGATTATTTTACTAAATGGGCCGAGGCGATGCCTACATTCGACGCAAGCAGCAAAACAGCTGCAGTTTTCGTATTCAATCATATCATAACTAGGTTTGGTGTCCCACAAGCAATCATTACTGACCATGGGAGCCATTTTCGAAACATCATGATGACTGAGCTTACAAGCCAGCTTGGTTTGCGCCACGATAGCTCTACTCCTTGTTATCCGCAAGCTAACGGTTTGGTTGAATCTATCAACAAAGTTCTAGTTATCATGATCCGACGAACCATTGGTATTCATCGGTCGAATTGGCACAACATGTTATTTTCGGCGCTATGGGCATACCGAACCTTAGTGAAAACTTCAACAGGGTTCACTCCTTTCCAGCTAGTTTATGGCTTGGAAGCTGTGTTACCCATTGAATGCGAAATCCCATCACTTCAAATGGCTGTCGAATTACTTCCAGCTACTTCTGAAGAGGAGAAGCGTTTATTGTACTTAGCTAAATTAGATGAGACTCGACGTGACGCTACATTGGCAATCGAGACTCACGCGAAGCGAATGAAAGCTCAGTATGATAGAAATGTGACCCCTCGAAGTTTTTCGGAGGGAGACCTAGTGCTATTATATGATCAAGCTAACGATAAGCTAGGTGCTGGAAAATTCGTTCCTATGTGGCATGGACCCTACATTGTAAAGCGAAAGCTAGCAAAAGGGGCTTATGAGCTGGTAGATTTTGATGGGGACTCTTTGGGTAAACCCAGAAATGGACTTTACCTAAAGAGGTATTATGCTTAAATGGTGGGTATGGAGAATTTTTAGTTAGGATAGGTTTTCTTTCTAGCTAGTATGTTTGTTAGTTAGTCAGTGTGCTTAGCTTAGAGAGTGTGTTTTCGTCGTTATTCTGGCTTATCTTGGTTTTACTCTTGATATTGCAGATGTCGACGCCTCTCCAAACATACATTGGATTTGCTGATGGTGCTTGTCGTAGTACACGGAATATCTCTTCCGCAGCTTGGGTTATCTATTCACCCGCTGACGAGTTAGTTTCTATGCATGGGGTAAGCCTCGGTCAAACAACGAACAACATTGCAGAATACAGTGCAGTGGTTGAATTATTATCCGAATCTATTTCATTTGGAATTCGACGTTTGATAGTGAGGTTAGATTCTGAACTTGTTGTATTACAGCTTAATAGAGTTTATGCCATTAGAAATCCTGTGTTATTAAGGTTTTTTTTGAGAGTGCGTCTCTTGGAACGTGAATTTGATTACATTGAATATCAACATATTCCAAGGTCTTTAAATACATTAGCAGATGCAATTGCTTCTCGAGTGTTGGACAGACATTTACAATAATCATGCAAGTAAATTTAAAAACATTTCATCGCATATGTTAAACAAGATAAGCCGGTAATAGTGATATATATATAGATAGGAGTGTGTCAAAAAATATACATCGTCTTCGATCATAGGTTGAAAAACACCTTATGATCAACAAAAATGATAAAGTACAAAAAGTCAAAAATGTCACATGTGTCTACAAAGTGACTAGCCAATCACTGGTGGTGCTCCCTATACGACACCACTGCACGGGCTACCTTACACAAAAATCTCCTAAACGGTCCAGGGACTGCGACTACATAGCGCTGAAGTCTGATAGGAATATCATCTATGGTAGTATCAGGCATATCCGCCGTCAGACGCTCTAGATCCTGCTCCAACTCAGCTAGTGACTCTGCAGCCGCGTCTTGTGGGGCCGGTACCAGTGCAACTGGATGTCTCCTCTCAAAAGGCCGGAGGTTGGCTGGGCGCTGTGGACCAACATCTGCATTTTGAAAATTTTTACTGTCAGTTTTGAGACGATATATATAAAAAACAAAAAAATACATAATTTGAAAACTTGTGAAAAATAGAGTACCTCTGTCATCCCATTGTTCTCCCTGTGGAAGAACCATGTCCAGATCACCTCGAAAATCTACTCCGGCATACGGAAAGTCCTGGATCGAAAAAACCTGGTCCTCTAACCAGTGAAAATAACTATCAGTGAATCGAACAATTGCCGCGCCCTCGTCAGGATGCCGGGCCATCACCGTAACCCATCGTATCAACTTTGGCTCCCGAGGACCCAAGATATCAACAGTGAGTTGCTGAGGGATCGGCATCGGAACTCTCTCTAAGGCAAAGCTCACGACTAGAGGCCCATATCCAAAGGTTTTCAGTCGTCCGTTCTTTGCCCTAGTCAGTTGGCTCTTCATGTTAGCTGACACAGCATCACACCAGTTGAAAATGGTGCCTTGGTTACAGTCAATCGCCATTCGCATTTGGGACCTAGAGGCAATATGTAAAGCGGCTGCACCACAAATTCTGGTAACCGTGAAAGCTATAACTTTGAGTTCACGCAGAGAGATGTGTTTGATTTCCACGCCTTTCGCATGGTGTGCATTGGGTGTGCACCAATCTGCCCGGAGACTAGCAAGGGATTGGCCACCCGGCCTAGTCCCGGCTAGATTGAGTTGCTCGCCTCTATTTGGCAAGCCAGTGAGAAAGTATACATCAGAGGGCTCTATCTCGAGCTGGTGCCCTCCTATGTAAAAGCATTGCTCTTGAACGTTCCATCTCTCAACCAGCCATTTTAAGAATCTCACCTGAGCCCTCATGCCAGGTATGGCCCAGTATTTATATAGCCCGCATGCTTTTAGGGCATCAATGGAAGGTTGATGTTCAATTGCAGCTAAATCAACATCTTCGTGCTCTCTTTCTCTCCAATCCAACATGGTGAGTGCCCTACACACCAAGAAACAATGATTAGAATTGATTTGGGGAAATTTGAATGGTTATTTGTGGGGATTGGGGTTTCAAATTCCGCCTTTCACGGAGGACGCACCCCGCGTTTAGAACACAGGGCGTCGGGACGCAGCTGGCCTGAAGGTGGGCTGCGTCCCCTGACCTTTTTCCTGTGTAGGAAAAAGTCGGGGGACGCAGGTCACCCGAAGGGCACCTGCGTCCACCACAGAGCGCATTTTGAAACCCAAAACCCCCCAAAAATCAAAACTAAAACCTAAAAAACAATTTTAATCGGATGAAATTGAAGAGTAGGATGTTGTAAAATACCTGGAAGAGACGGCGTTCGATTCTGATGGTCAGATTTTCCGCAGCGACCACGGGAAGTTTCTTGCCAAAAGCCCTTTTTTCGACCTCAACAATAAAATGGTAAAAATGACATGGTAAAAAGTCTTTTTATAGGTTTTTTGGATGAATTTGTTCATTTTTCACCATGGAAGGATGTTTTTCGATGTATTTTTGCCTATCTTAAACAGGTATGAGTAATGTGTTGTTTTTGTGCAGGACAAAGGGATTTAGAGGGAAAATTGTCATTTTTTACGAACCAAAATATCAGAGTCATCTTTTAAGCCCTTTTCTGACTCCTAAAAAATGAAAATATTGCCGAGCATTTCTTTTACACTCGTTAAAACGGAATTAAAAGACGGTCCCCTTATAGCTCTTTTCTGACCGTAAAATCAGGAAAAGATTGCTGGGTTTTTGTCGTTTCAAACTCGATACGGAAATAAAACGACGTGTCCTTGATCGCTTTTTACTTTTTAGGTCAGCGGCACTAATTATGAAAGTACTCCTTGGTCGCAAGATCAAGCGGTTCCCCCAAGTATTATTTTATACTTTTTCGGGCTTGAAGGACACAAATCTACGAAAAAGTTCAACTTGGAGTCTTCTTAAGTTTTCCAGACTCTCTAAAATTGAAAAATGCCGAGTTTCTCCTATACTGGGCTCGTTAAACATTTCACAGTAAAGGACCTGTTCAATTACAAACAGGAACGAACCACTCCTTCCTAGGGTTCGAATCAAAACTAGGTTAGACTCATCCGAAGGATGAGCTTATAATCAAGCATATGTTATCCTCCTCAAGCTTGTTAAAAATAAAGAGGTACTTTCCAGAAATGGTGGGGGAAAAGAGAGAAGAATGAGCCTATTTGTTACCTTTTGTCTCAGAAGAAACTTTATTACCACTCTTGAACACGACACTTTTTATTCACCTGGGTTGGGAAATCTTTTACCTCACAGTTGATCAAACCCAGGCTTCCCTTCCCAGGCTAGCTCTTCTCTGCTACCAAAACTCCCCCTATCTACCCATAAATTCATCCAAAGGAACTTCTCTAGACCCTCATTCCTCCATTCCACTCGGATAAACTCCTCGCTAGCCTCACAAGCCTTAGCCCTGAGAAAAATGCACCACTCCCTATTAACTTCTATGCCCTCAAACCTGGCCAGCATCAACGCAAAGCTACAAGGCCTCTCTTCCTCACCGCTTTTGCTCTCTCTGCGCAACATAACCTCTCCCCAAGGAATTTCCTTCCCAACCTAGCACAAATTCCTTCCCCCACCCAGCATACTGAACTTTCCTTCACGAATTGTAGAAATAAAACGGTTAACGTACTCGTCGTTGCTATGCCTGCTTGCTGAATGCGAGTATGGCTGGTCGTCCGCTCTCGTTCTCCTGCTACTCTGCAATCTAGCCATCCTCTCTTCCCTACGCTCCTTCTCATACTCTGCCTTACCTACCTGTTGTCCCATCCACCTTACACCGTCATCCTTACCATCTCTCATCTTGCCTATGTACAAAACGCCACTTCTCCCTTCTGACGTCGCTACAAACATGCAGGACTCCACCATTCCCTGCGGTATAATCGTGTGGGATGTGGTAGGCAGTCCTTTCACCTCTTGGCCTCTGACATATATAATTATTTTGATTGCCCACTTCGTCACCCCGATTGGGGGAGGGTCATAACCAATTCTAATCACCAAGTCCTCCAAAGTTTTAATTCTAGGATCTTTGGCAAGTGCATAGACCTTCTCCATCTTCAGCTGTGATTGGAAATTTGCTAACGCAACCTATAGTTTGTATAAACTCATAGGAGTGTTAGTCACAGTGGAAAATATCATCTCCAAGTTTTCTTGTGCATCTCCATTTGGTCAATGGGATGTTTAACCTTTACATCAAACTCAAAAGAAGTCTTCTTGTAGTATGATGCTGCCTTAGGCTGGGGAACTTGTGCTCGGAGTAATGCCATTTGCAATTTTCCCTTTTCTAAATGAAAGGCTAACAATAGCCTGCTTTGAGCACTGGAAGTCTGCTTAAAGAACTAGTTGTAGGTGTTAATATTGAAGCTTAATTTCTAACTTTTATCTCCTTGAGGATGTCCATTATACTCTCCTTTATCTCCCCTGAAGTAGATGTGCTAGTTTGTATTACTTTTTGTTGTTCTTGTGAAGCTATGGAGGTAGTAGGAGATAGCGTGCTCTGATCACCCACTAGTGAGGAAACAAGTGGCTCATTAGTGGTGATAATGGTCCATCACTCTGAATCTTTGTTAAGGCTTAGTTTGGAATTAATCGTGGACTTCTTTCTATACATGATCTTGAATCCTTCACTGAAAATGTTAGTCCCTGAAGGGGACTCTTCCTCTCCCATTCTCTTAACTTGTTTCTCCTACATGGTACGAGTCTGCACTGTAGATGATGATACCAGTTATTCTTCTACCTCTTATAGGGTATTCTCAACCCATTCCAGTTGATTCTCATATTTCTCTATCTCTGGCCTAGCTGTGTGAAAATAAGGAGTAGATTTGGTTTCTACTCTTAGTTTAGAAATGATCCCTAATGGATCATATGACCAGGTGAAGCTTAGGCTGAACTACATTTCCTTTAAGAGCTTATCTTCTTCTTCCCCTCTTGCCCTCCTATCACAAATGAAAGGCCCAATATGGGTTTTGATTTTGAACTGAGACTTATTTTTGGTAGCAACAAAATGGATTTCATCCATATTTAGCATCTGCCTTATGTACTCTAGAGAAAATATCCCCATTGGGAGGAATTCTAGCAGCTTGTTAGGTGAAAGATGACATCCAAAAATTCTTAATTTTGTATAGTTATCCTAGAGGTACAAATCCCCTGTCTAAACTTGGCCTGATAGCTACAACACCTTTCTGATTTCCTCGCTGATCCTTGGTTCCATCCTACTGCTTAGGAGACTCATAGCTGGATGAACAAAAATTTTTGTAAATTGATTATATGTGTACTCCTTATGTTCCTTCATGACCAGAGTAGTCCAAAATATCACTGACTGTTGGTTCCCTTTTACATTTAACTTTTGTAAGGAAAGGTTGATATTATCTCCTTGAAATTATAAGAACATGTAAACTAATACAGAGGCATAATTGAATGCCTCCTCAGTTGGGACTTTGATTAGCTGCTGATGATTTGATTCTACAAGAAATTCGTTGAAGTTAAACACAATGGAGGGCTTAGAGTCAGCAGAGAAAATGGACAGAAATCATATGATAGGCTCATCTACCCACTGATCAGAGTAGTAACCAAGGAGGTAGGAAACAGCTGTGATAATCTACCTGACTCTCTTAGGAAAAATGGAGGAGGGATAAGGAGGATTTTTCTTTGGTAATGAAGCATCCCCTGTCAAGAAAAGTTTCAGGGTTTTGGCTCTCTTGGAAAAGTCTAATTTTTGGTATAGTTCAACCAGGGCTTCATAGGAAAATGGGGTAGCATTCTTTACTGTGGGGACCTGCATTATCTGATCAATGCCCTAAGGAGTTATGGTAATCATAATTTCTCTAGTGGGGGTAATGATAGTTCTTTGGCTTGGAAAACATGATGCAATACACTTTCTAACAAACTCTGGGGTACTGTGAGTACGAGGAAATATGTAGTGAGGTAAATTGGACTCCCACAGCTGGATATCATATGACTTATCTATGTACTTGTCCTCGAGCCAACAATACATCTCAAAAAGGTTGAATTCACAGAGAGTTTCATGAATTCTGTAGTCTTTGTCAGCCATAGGAATGTGATGAAGATCTATGGGAGGATAGATTAGAGGATTGATAGGCTCCTCTCGTCCTTTGTCCTTTGGAGGCATCTTGGCTATGGCTAAGAACAAGAGTGAAAATTGGATTGGAGGCTTGAACATACAGAGAGGAATCAGGTTTTGAAAGCAAGAACAAGGCAATACGCTGAAAAAAAGTGAGCAGAGTGTGTTGTTGGTAGGTAGAAACATTCGAAGTTTTAGTCCAGGAAACTTGTAACAAATCAATTATCAGTGATAAAGCTCGATGGTGAGGGGGGGACGAAATGTCATGTGGGCCATTAAATCTTGGAAGACGGGGAGAGATGGAGTGTGATGTGGCAGGGAGTTATTGCGATGGGACAAGAATTCTATTGGTGGGGTCGGGAATTAATAATATAATGTGTTGGGAATATGTACGATATATGAGGGGATAATCGACTTAGGGATAAGTTGGTGGAGGGAAATATGAGCGGAGGGGGAATGATTTGGGATTTTAAACTTAGGGATAGGATTAATACCAAAATAATTGATATATAAACCTTAGAGAAAACCTTTACTCCTTTTCCTTCAGCTCTGTACATGAAAATAACATTTGATAATTAACTTGTGGTGCATTTTGACTAGCAGCCCGTCATTTATAAAAACATGAAATGAATCCATTCTTTTCTTTTTGGTTCCCTAACATTTTATTTCTCTTTTGCCTTATTTGTTTAGGGAATATACCACCTAACATTTTATTGATATGGATGCTTATAAAACATTAAATTTTCCTAACATTTTAACTTTTCTTTCTTTTGCATCCATATCCTAACTTAACATTTTAAAATTATTTTAGACTAACATGCTAACTTATCAAAACTAAATAAGGTTACAACACTCCGCCAAGGAGCCCTTTTGTTTGAGATTTATAAACTGGGTAAAGAAGGTGTTGCTATTTGTATCCTCATAATGTGATAAAATTTTCTCCATAAAAATACACCAAGCGACCATTTGTTTACGAGAGAAAAGTGATTGATACCATGAAAATTGAATAGGTTCTAAATATAAAGTTGCAATACGTACCTTTTGTGTGTTTTGAACATTAAGGAGATGAGAATATTTCTCCATCTGTAGAATCCATGTTACGGGATCCTTGCCATCACACTTCCTAATATCGATATTTGGAATATCACGGGTCTTCAAACAACATTATGTTCTATGAAATCATGATTAACATTTCTTTTGTTCTCATCATGAGTCTCTTCTATTACCTTTTCTCCATTAGGAGGCATTTCTTATGGCAGCTTTGTCCCACCTTCATGCAAACCTTACATGTCTTTCTTCAAATATTCCATGTATTTATTCAAATATGCTTCCATACCATTGATATTAGTTTGCATGGCATAGATAAAACTATTTACCTTATCTTCGATCGCATTATTCAAATCATCCATCCAATTTTGCTTACTAGGTGTTTATATTTTCTTGATTCTAGTCATTATTTTTTCTTTCTTTTAGGAGCTCAATATTTAAATGACTTCAAATCTGTAATTTCAGATCTCCAAGTGCTAAAATTTTGGCTTGTGGTAGACCGATGAGTCCTCTTTCCAACCCAACAAGTTTGATCAAGATAAAATTTTCCAAGAGTTATGCCCAATCTCCCACGATGACCTAATTGTAGGCTAGTTTAGTAGAGTGAACTTGTACATACAAATGCCAAGACCTCATTTATATAAATAGGAGTCTAAAGGGTCATAATATAATCATAACGAACATAACAATAATAATGGAAGGGCATGTTGATGGTGATGGACCCACCAACATGTAAGGGGATCTCCTTGGTAAGAAGTCCCAATTAGACCTATGATTGTTTTGTGTAGGAGTCCCAACAATGGATCGTATAGTAATGCCTTGACCATGATTTCGCACAGAGGCAAGAATGATAACTCTGTTGGTAGCAAGGGTGTGACCTCTGTAGTGAGTCAAGGGAGGTGCACGAGAGGTTGTAACATGGGTGGGTTGAGATGAGTGCGCCCCTTGGCAACCTGTAACAGTACTCGGATGGGAAGGGAACACACGCATGAAGATGAATCACAAGCTAGAAAACAAGTCAGTTGGCAATCCAAATTCATGGTTAAACCAATCAACACATTTCAGAAAGATTCATACATGCTCATACAAATAATTTCATACATGCGTGTGTAAGAAAGAAAATACATATGCCATTTAGAGTAAACAAGACAGTTGGAATACAATACAACATATGCATGAAACATGTTGGCTCTTATTATATAAATAAGTGTAACTTCCAGTCATACAATACATCCATGTAAAACCGCTAGCCCCAATAATGGAACGTTACATCCACATTCGCTTGCTCCTCCAAAGAGATGAACTAGCACAGTGCGATGGAGAAGCAAAGGCGCATTACAATATTATTCAAGCTCTCTCCAAGATAGTATTATTTTAAGCTCGGCTGATCAAAAGCCTATACAATGAGTTATGAGGTTCTATTTATAGCAAAGGGTGGGGTGACCCTGGACATTCCCCTTTGTGACAGTTCATCTACCCTCATGACTCTTCATCTACTCTATGACTATTACATCCAACTATTGAAACTTGAACTTCCACTTGACACGATGTTACATTACAATGCACATGTGCTCAAAGGCTTGAGTAAGCCATGCAAGACATCACTAAAACTCAGTCTATTGTGGTGAGACCAAGTCTTTGACATGCTTGTGATGGTCAAGGTGGTCAGATGATTCCAAGCTTGGTCGTTCGTGATGGTGTGCATGCACCCCATGGTGACATCTTGTTGAAGTGAACTCTTGCCTCCATTGCAACTAGTGCATTGGTTCAGATCCTTCATCCAAATCGTCTTCTAAAATGCGCATAGTCTTCTTGGGTGTAGTTGAACAGGAAACGCACTGATGCATAGTGTCTGTGTTGATCTTAAAGTGTGTGCTGGTGGTCATGCACATCAACTTTCCAAAGTACACGTTCAGATCCAGTTGGAATTAATTCTTGTCTTCACCTTGGTGAGTGTTATGAATGTGTTGGATCACATGCGTGCACACAATGACATGAATCCCTTGCATGCGATCAAAAACACTGCTCACCATGTCTGCTCTGTGTCAGCTACTAGGATAGATCTATAACTTGTACGGGTGCAGTTTCATCCGTGAGTGCATGTTGTACCCACTGTTGTTCCTGTTCCTACTGCGACCCATTCCTTTGTCTATGAAGTTTCATGTTCTTCCATGAGTTTTTGCTTCAGTATATGCAACTCCTTCTTTGTTCCATTCTCTGTCTCCACGCGATCTTCATGTCACGCTGTCACCTCATAGCCTGAGTCTCCAAAGTTTCTTTCATCATCAATCGATTTTCTTGAGCTTGCAAATTTTTTCCACCTCTGTGTTGTTAACAACCTTCCTCTTGCATTCATATCATTTGTTGCATTCGTTGCATTTGTTGTGTTCGTTGCATTCAGTGCATTTCTTGCATTCGTTGCATTCATTGCATTCGTTGCATTCTGTATGATGCCTTCAATTGTTCTTCATGATGTTGCTCATTGTGATGTTGATGTTGTCATATATTCATGTCCTTGTCTATGAACAACTTGATCACTTCGTGAGTAGGGAAGCTCATAGACATTTGATCGACTGCATCTCTAGCTGTGCTCTAAACGATGTCTTCAACTCTACTCTCTTGGAAACCATTATACCTGCATTACTGAGAGGAAGATGAACAACTGCAATACCTAGAGACATGGAAACACTCATGGAAATAAATTTGTTAGTCAAAAACCAAAATGAACTTGAGAACTGACTTGCAACATACCTGTGTGACTGATCATGAAGGTTCCACAATTTCGCCCGGGAGGTCAGGAGGCTGACTTCCAAGACTATGCAAGGCATAGTCTGGGTTGTTGGGAGACTGTTTGATTGTTGGAACTGTGCAATGCACAGTTCACTCTGGTTGCTGGCTGCTGGAATTGCGCAATGTGCAATCTCAGCTCGCAATGGTTGTCGTCTTAATGACTGCATTAGCCAATTTTCTGGGCCAACAATCACTGTCCTTCAGAAATGTGCAAAATAGTCCTGGAGGATAGTCACTGTGCCGAAATGCACATTTCCTGAGAGGAAGACAGTGCCTTCCCTCTCAGGATTATGCAATGTTGAATTGGTGAGGCAGAGTCTGGGAGAAGGCTTCCCAGACTCGCCGACAGGAAACTGAAATCAAATGTGAGTGTGAATGCATGGTGATGCTAAGTGTAAGAATAAGTGAATGATCATTCATGCAAATGGTGAATGACATATTCATAAAATGGAAACACGTGCATGTGGGTGAGGCAATTCGCCAAATCGGCAACCATTCATGAAAAACCATTTCATACATGCGACAACAATGAGATAGCAATGAAAACTGAAATGGTGCTAGAAAAAGCTAGTATGTATGTAAATGACAACAAGAATTCACAGAAGTTAAGCAGACATCATTCATACGAAGTGGAACACAAAAAGTGCCAGAAATGCAACACAAGTCATGGAAAGTGGACTTACCCCAAAACAGTTGAATTAATTGTGCCAACAACTCCTAGATGTGATGTTGGATGTTAGAGTTACAAGTTTTATGCGACGAATGAGCTCTGCGACATCTGGTTGATGATTTTTATTAACATCGATGTTGTGACGTGCATGCCACAAATATAGGGAAAGCGACACTTGGTGGGAGGCTTCTGAAATGATCCTTCAATGTAACTTGCAACTGCTAAACATAGATCCTTGAAATAAGGGATTCCTTTGCATGTTGCCTTGGGAGAAGTAGCCCATGCATGCAAGTCATCTTTGGCCAGTCCCAGAGGGAACCGTCAACTCAGCTACACATGCAAGATACTGCTCAACTTTTGGGAGAAAATAAACATTTTTAGCTCGAAGCTAGACTGGCTTCCTAGGAGATTTGTGTAATTTTTGGGTAGAGCAGCTGGCTGCTACACACATTTGTGCAAATTATGGGTTGACAAGTCCTGCTAGGCAAAATTCTACAATTTTCTTTGTAAGGGTTGACTCGCAAAATTTCACAATTCTAGAGCCCAGTAGGTTGCGAGACAGGATTTCACAATTTCTAGATGGAAGGCTGGTTTCCCTCTAGAATTACCCAATTTCATGGGGGAGTTTCTCAGCCTACAGCTAGATCAAGTGCGGGTGATCATCATGTGAGGGGAGCGCACTGAGCTATGATCGACAAGCTACCTTTGTGCAAGAAAAACACTGAATCTGGTTAACTTGACGAAGCAAGGCAAGCTACTATGAAAATTTGGAACGGAGGCTCCAAAATGAAGATAAGGAAAAAATTTGGAGGCTGGTTGTAGCAACTACAACACTTGGTGACACACTGGTAGAACTCCAACTCTTTGAATGGACCGTGTTCATGAAAAGAAAGTCTAAAACATCATGGTTCAGTTCTCATCTCCTCTTGGTTTCCACACTAGATTGATTGTAAGATGTAGCATCCACCAAGATCTTGGTCGATTGACACACATTCCAAGACAAGGCAACACAGTTGTTTCGATTGGGGTTGAGGGGTATATAGGTGCATAAGAAGTATAGTCGTGAGAGTCAGAGTTTCATCTCTGGTGTTGCTCCGCTGCCAACAAGCCTAGACATTACCTAGTGGAGTCACATAGGAACATAAGCATGGCTTCGCTGCGAGCGAGCTTGGCCAATACCTCGATGGAGTTACTTGCATCACCTCTCTGCGTAGGAAGCCTTTCTCTTTTCTTGCCTTATTCATTTTCATTTTTTTCAAACATTTTTCACTTTTTCACTTTTTTTTCATTTTCATGTTCGTAACTGTGCATAGCATTTATTCATTTCATAGGCATAAGAGGGATCTCGACTTATTGAGAGGAGAAGAGGTTGTTCCTAAAAGAAGTAGTTTATTATACGTCTGATGTGCCTGTTAAGTTTTCCCCCCTCACCTTACTCTACTTGACTGAGCTGACAAGGGTTAACCCAAAAACAATCGACTAGAGTAGGTGACACTAATTAGCGCACAAGTGTTGTGTTTTCACCAAGGTTCACTTCGGACAATACATACTTTCCTTTGATGTATCATGGACTAAAGTAACAAGTTCTTCATATAGAGGCACGATGAAAGATAACCAAGTAGTGATAGCAGCAGAAGGCCTCTTGTACTTTACCCAGCTTGCTTCAAGAATCATACATAGTTTCATGCGAAACTATCCTTCGAAATGAAACTAGTGAACTAACAATCAACAAAGAAAAACAAGAGCATAAGAAAAAGAGAAAGAAAAGCAAGAAAACAAGAAATCAGACAAAAAACAAACAAAGCAAGTAAGAAAACAAGCATGCAAGTAAACAACTCAAAATAAAACACTACGCTTACTCCTAAGCTAACAGTGCATGGGTCATCTCACGTGAAGTGATACTTCCAATGAAGCCACTGGCGCATTGGTTGACCCATGTTTGTGAAGGCATGGCTTGCGAACAAGACAACTGTGTGAACTAGCAAACAAGAAAGATGTAACAATGAAGACAAACACACTCCGAGCTTACAAGTGAACACATAATAAAGATGAGTGAAAGTGCATAACATGCATTCTGTGGAGCTGCCATGATGTTGTGCTATGTTGCGTGCCGATGTTGGGTGTATGAATTCTCTTCACTGTGACATGCAAGAAAACTTGAGAAAGGTAGACCACTTGTGTTGTGCATGTGTGCTTGTTGTGTAATATTCCTCCAATGCATGAGCGATGGGATCGTGTAGTTCGAGTGGAGGAAGAGAAATATGGGTGTTTGGTTGATCTTCAATGCAAAGAAGACAGTGATGAGGAGCCTTGAATGTTTCAACAATTTCTTGATTGGAAGTGAAACCAACCTCAGGACTGTGAGGGCCTTGTTGGCATTATGGCACAGGTTTGGAGCTATGCCACAGGTGTTGTCCTTGATGGCAACTCTCTTTGATAACAGATCTCAGTTCAAGATTTCAGAATGAAGGAAAAGACATATACACAGGTTCATCTAGATGAAGATGCGTATACACGCGGGTTAGATGTTACAAAGGTGTGTATGCGTATACACGCACTTTCACGCAAGGAAAAGCGTGTATATGTTGGAAAACTTACCTTTGGTCCGTGGTAGTTAGTCCTTGGTCTTGAGAAAGGCCTAAGACTATAAAAGGGGAAGGAGATCATTTGGAAAAGTATCTTTGGAATCAATTGAATATCTAACATGTGCTAGATCTGAAACTTTTGTGATTGGGTTTATGGTGCAGATCTAGATCTGAATGAAGGAGGAACCTAAGCGCATAAAGAAGGATAAGATCTATTGATGGGTCATAATATTTAAAGCTTGAATGATAGTATCTTTGTATGATTTTGATCTGTTCTGTGAGGCACACACTTGATCTATAAATTTGATAATCTGGGTTATTTAGCATTTGATTGTTTGAAAGAGTAAATTCCCCTTTATAGATTTGTACGCAGGTTCAGTGAAGCGAAGGTGCGTATACATGCAGTTTCAGTAAAGGAAAAATGCGTATATGCAAGTTTCTCCACACACAGGAGCGTATGCATGCATGTTTCGGGTTATTAAAGTAGCGTATACATATTCTATTATGATCTAGCTGCCTCTGTTTGTTGCTACAGTGTTCTGGGTTCAGAATTTGGTATATGGTTACTATTGCTGTGTTCTGGGTACAACTATCAGAGAAGTGTTTATTGTGAATTAGTTTTGTTCGGTGGAAAGGAGATTGGTTGAAGTAGAAATCTTGATGATTGATTGATGTTCATGGATCCAGTCTGAAAATTTATGAAATGTGGTCCCTGGAAGAAAGAGAAGGTTGTAGCCTTCAGTAGGCCAGCACCTACGTACTAGTATCTTGGTTAGTACAAGAGCTAAGGGGGTTGTAGCTCCCTTCCAGGAGAAGCTGGAAAATGAGAGAGGGTTGTAGCTCTCTGCAGGTTGTAGCCTGCGTACTGGTAAAGGACTGCACCAGTACATTGTAAAAGGAAGTTTCTAATTAAAGAAAGATAGAGACGAATTGCAGCAGGTGGTTTTCACCCACATTGGGTTTCCACCTTATATCTTGTGTTCTTGTGTGTGACTGTCTTCTGTTCTGTTTTACTGGTCTGGTTACTGTTTATTTCACTCAGATACACAGATTAATAATCAACATCTAAAAGATAAAGTAAATCATAAGTTTGCATTGTATACGCGGGTTTCCTTCTACATAGTTGCGTATATACGCGGGTTTTACTAACTAAAGTAGCATATATCCTCTGATTTTTAAAAGGGAATATTTGGCTTGATAATACTGATTCACCCCCCTCTTAGTATTATTTCCAACAGGCCTGACATAACCATCAACTCGGGTTGAAGTGCCTCGATAGTCTTGGGGGTTTCGACCTCATTGACAGATAGATCATTATAGACTAGTGCCTTGGATAGATTAACAACAGTTGAATAAACATCGTGATCATATTAGGAAGTGAATAAATCACGACAACCAAGATTAGAAAATTCAGGGTGTTTGTCGACATCCTCATGATTTAATGAATAGGGTAGAGGGGTAGATGAGAGGCAAAGATGTTTAGCCTTTGTGTTTTCAATAAAGATAAATGACAGATTGAATGATTTTTTCGAGGAAGATGTGTCCTTTGTGTACTGTAATGATAGTCTGACATCCGAGGTGTCCTGTGAATGACCGGAAGTAGAAACATTTGGAAATGGGTTTTCATAGGGGAAATCAGCAGTGGTAGAATCACAAGGGATGTCAGGATGAAGGAGATGAAACATGGTTGGAAGGGAGCCATCCTTCACCGCGGGCTCTTCTTTAGATTCCCGCACACACTCATCATGAATGATGGTGTAGGTTGGCTGCATAACACCAACTCCACCGACAACTTGATCCTCGTTCACAATAGGTGAGGAGTCCTACATGGGACAACACAAGATAGTACAATATGGAGGAACAACAAAATCCGAGGACAAATATCGAGGGAATGAGTCCATGTGACAACCAACAGGCTTGCAATCCAAATCTATGAAAATATCAAGAGCAGGTGGGGTGGGAGGATGTGACAGTTCAACCAAAGTGTGTGCATGATCTCCCACATCACTCCGTAGTGGTGGAGCTGTTTGACGTGGTGAAGGCGGACAGTCACTTGTGACAGCAATTGTGCATGCCTATGATTACATAGCTCCATCACTGAAGTGTTCCGAGTAGGGCTTGAATATGTGAAGAAGATACTCAAATATTCCATAAATAAATTCCCAATCAGTTACATCTTCAGGGAATCAGTATGCAAGATTACAAAAGCATGTGTAAAACTAATCAACGGATTCATCAGGTGACTTTCATAATTTCAAAATTTCTTGATCAAGTGCTTTCCAATTAAAGTGATTGAAAGCATGGTCTATCTCTGCGACCAGATGAGAAATAGATTGAATAGATTTTTTAGGCAGTGTGGCACACCAGTGCATGGGGTACCCATGAAGCGTGTAGAAGAACAACGTGCAGCTCACGTATTCTTCAAAGAATCCATGTCTTTCGCATGAGCCTACAACATTGCCCGCATGCCTAACCAAGGCTATGTACGCTCCACCATCAAATGTTTTATGAGACAAGTTATTCGAGAGATTTTCCGAGATGATGAAATCGTTTCCATAAGACATACATTCCAGAAGAGAAACTCGATATTTAGCCATGATAGATGTGTAGAGATTCAAAACAGATGTGAGGACTCAGCTTTTCATCTATCCCTCCTTCTAGCATCAAAATGTTGACGCTGCTAGACCCGCCAACATGTAAGGGGATATCCCTTGTAAGAAGTTCCAATTAGACCTCAGACTGTTTGGTGTAGGAGTCCCAGCAGTCAGTCGTATAACAATGCCTTGAATGTGATTTCGCACATAGGCAAGTAAGATAACTCTATTGGTAGCAAGGGTGTGACCGTTGTAGTGAGTCAAGGAAGGTGTATGAGAGGTTCAAACACGGGTGGGTTGAGATGAGTGCGTCCCTTAGAAACCTGTAACAGTACTTGGATGGGAAGGGAACACACGAGCGAAGATGCATCACAATCTAGAAAGAAATTCAGCTGGAAATCCAAAGTGATGGTTAAACCAATCAACACATTTCAAAAATATTCATACATGCTCATACAAAACAGTCCATAGATCTGTGTGTAAGAAAGCAAATACATATGACGTTTAGAGTAAACAAGACAGTTGGAACAAAATACAACATATGCATGAAACATGATGGCTCTTCTTATATAAAGAAGTGTAAGCTCTAGTCATACAATTCATCCATGTAAACCCGCTAGCCCCAATAGTGGAAGATTATAGCCACATCCGCCTACTCCTCCAAAGAGATGAACTAGCTCCGTGCAGTGGAGAAGACAAGACGCATTACAATACTGTCCAATGTCTCTCCAAGATATTCTTATTGGAAGCTTGGCTGACCAAAAGCCTATACAATGAGTTATGAGGTTCTATTTATAGCAAAGGGTGGGGTGACTCTTGAAATTCCCCTTTGTGATAGTTCATCTACCCTCATGACTCTTCATCTACTCTATTACTGTTACATCCAACTATTGACACTTGAACTTCCACTTGACACGACGTTACATTACAATGCACATGTGCTCAAAGGCTTGAGAAAGCCATGCAAGAAATCACTAACACTTGGTATGTTGTGGTGAGACCAACTCTTTGACATTCTTGTGATGGTGAAGGTAGTAAGCTGATGTCAAGCCTGGTCGTCCATGATGGTGTGCATGCACCCCATGGTGACTTATTTCTTAAGCAAACTCTTGCCTCCATTGCGACTGGTGCATTAGTTCAACTCCTTCATCCAACTCGTCTGCTAACATGCGCATGGTATTCTTGGGTGTGGTTGAACCGACAACACACTGATGCATAGTGTCTGTGATTATCTTCAAGTGTGTGCTGGTGGTTATGCGCATTAACTTGCCAAAGTACATATTTGACTCTAGTTGGACTTGCTTCTTCTATTCGCCTTGGTGAGTGTGCTAAATGGGTTGGATCACATGCGTGCACACAATGACATGAATCCCTTGCATGCGATCAACAACACTGCTCACCACGTCTACTCCATGCCAGCTATTGGGATAGATCTATAACTTATATGGGTGCAGTTTCATCTGTGAGTGCATGTTGCGCTCATTGTTGTTCCTGTTCCTGTTGCAACTCATTCGTTTGTCTGTGTAGCTTCATGTTCTTCCTTGAGTTGTTGCTTCAGGACATGCAACTCCTTCTTTGTTCCATTCTCTATCTTCACACAATCTTCATGTCACACTGTCACCTCATAGCCTGAGTCTCCAAAGTTTCTTTCATCATCAGTGGATTGCTTGAGCTTGCAAATTTGTTCCATCTCTGTGTTGTCAATGACCTTCCTCCTGCATTCATTGTATTCGCTGGATTCATTGCATTTTTGAATTCGGCGCATTCATTGCGTTCGTTGCATTCGGTATGATGTCTTCAGTTGTTGTTCATGATGTTGGTTGATGTGATGTTGTTGCTATCATATCCTGATGTCCTTGTCTACGAACAACTTGATATATTTGTGAGTAGGCAAGCTCATAAAATATTTGATCGACTGCATCTCCAGGTGTGCTCTGAATGGTGTCTTCGACTCTGCTCTCTTAGAAACCATTGTACCTGCACTGTTGAGAGGTAGATGAACACGTACAATACCTAGAGACATGGCAACACTCATGGAAATAAATCTATCAGTCAAAAACCAAAATGAACTTGAGAACTAACTTGCAACATACCTATGTGATTGATCATGAAGGTTGCACAATTTCATCCGGGAGACTGATTGCCAAGAATGCGCAAGGCACAATATGGGCTAATGGGAGACTGATTGAATGTTGGAACCATGCAATGTAGAGTCCAGTCTGGCTGCTGATTACTGGAATTGCGCAATATGCAATCTCAACTGGCAATGGTTATAGGCTCAGTGTTTGCATTACGCGATTTTTTGGGCCAATAGTCATTGTCCTTCAAAAATGCGCAAAATAGTCCTGGAGGATAGTCACTGGGTAGAAATGCGCATTTCCTAAGATGAAGACAGGGCCTTCTCTCTCAGGATTGCACAATGCTGTCTTGGTGAGGCTCTTGGTGAGGCAGAGTCTGGGCCAAGGCTCCCTAGACTTGCCGATGGGCAACTGAAACCAAATGTGAGTGTGAATGTATGGTGATATTGAGTGTAAGAATAAGTGAATGATCTTGCATGAAAATGGAGAATGATAGATTTAGAAAATGGAACAACATGCATGTGGGTGAGGCGAGTTGCCGAATCGGCAATCGTTCATGAAAAATAGTTTCATGCATGCAACAATAGTGAGATAGTAATGAAAACTTAAACGGTGCTAGCACAAACTCATATGTATGTAAACAATAGCAAGCGCTCACTGAAACTAAGTAGACAAAGTTCATATGAAGCGAAACACAAAAATCATAGAAATGAAACACAAGTCATGGAAAGCGGGCTTACCCCAAAACAATTTAGTTGAGTGTTCCGACAACTCCTAGATGTGCTGTGGGATGCCAGAGCTGCAAGGTTGATGTGAGGAATGAGATATGTGGTGTTCGGTTCATGAGTTTTGATAAATTGAGGTTGTGATACGCATGCCACAAATCTAGGGAAAGAGACACTTGGTGGGAGGTTTCTGAAATGATCATTGCATGTAACCTCCAACTACTAAACATAGATCCCTCCAATAAGGGATGGCTTTACATTCTTCCTTGGGAGAAGCATCCCATGCATGCAAGTCAGTTTTGCTCGGTCCTAAAGGGAATCGGTCAATTCAGCTACACATGCAAGGGACGGCTTGAAAGCTGGCAGAAAATTCACATTTTTGGCTCAAAACTGGGTTGGATGCTTAGGAGACTTGTGCAATTTCTGGGTAGAGCACCTGACTTTTACCCAGATTTGTGAAAATTCTAGGTTGATCAACCCTGCTAGGGAAAATCGTGCAATTTTCTCTGTGAGGGTAGACTCGCAGAATTGTGCAATTCTGGAGCCCAACAGACTGTAAGACAAGATTGTGCAATTTCTAGAGCCCAACAGGCTGTAAGATAGGATTGTGCAATTTCTGGAGGGAAGGCTAGTTTCCATCCAAATTTGCGCAATTTCTTGGGGGAGCTTCTCAGCTTGCAACTGGACCAAGTCCGGATGATCAACCTAAGAGGGGAAAGCATCGAGCTGTGATCGACAGGCTGCCTTTGTGCAAGAAAAAAACTAAAGCTTGTGAACTTGACGAAGCAAGGCAAGCTGCTGTGAAAATTTGGAATGGAGGCTCCAAAACGAAGCTAAGGCAAAATTTTGGAGGGTGGTGGTAGCCACTACAACAGGGAAAAACAATAAAAATAGTGGGCTTCTATGGGGCAAATAATAAAAATATGGGACTACATGGGCATAACAATACAATAAGGGGGTTGCACTAATAACAATAAGGGGCTACACTAATAGTATAAGGACCTAACAATGACCCAAAATTTCAACAGAAGACAAAGTGATGAATTTACAACAACAAATAGTTTTTCAAATTGATTTGGGAAAATTTCATTGGCTTGGGAAAACTACTCAAACTAATTCATTCCTCAACAATACTCAAAATCTAATTAGATCCGATTGAAGAAATTGTACCATGAAATTTCTTTATATTCTATTTGTTTTAATTTAGAAATTTCACGAGAGATTGTTTTTTCTGATTTCTAATTTGCAATTTAATTTGTTTTTGTTTTTGTTTTTGATTGGTTCGTGGTAGGTATTAGTTGGGGAATTTTAGATCTAAGGCACTTCAAAACAATGGAAAGAGAGCAACATAGAGAAGATATATCTCTAATTGAATATCTGGAAAACAACTCCTAACAACTCTCTTACTTTGGATTCTTGTGATTGAATAAATATCATATTTGAGGATGAGGAAGTGGTTCCTCTTCTTTGCAACTATAGAATCTGAAAGAACTATTGTAATAAGATATTATAGTTGTAGGTGAGGAGAAAAATTTGGATTTGAGGTTTGGGGAAAGCTATATGATTTTCCTTAGTATGCATTTGCACTTTTGTAGTGTACAATGAGTTGAATTATGGAGTGACAGAGCATTTTGAGCCCTCGTAGAGAAGTTTGTTTTGCACTACTGTTAGAAATTTGTACAAGGAGCTAAATTTGCCCAAGGACTACAAATTCTTGTAATGAGATTTTGGTATGCTTTTAATTAATATTCATTTCATGTGCACTATTGTCTAGGATATAAATTAATCATTTTGTTATCAGAATTTCTGCAGTTGATTTTAATTCTTGTTTAAGTAATGTAATGCATTCTCATATTGAACGTTATTTTCGTATTAATTGTTTTATGTTATTGAATTTATATAATAGTTATCTCTAAGGAGAATTACATAATAAGAATTAATATGAATTCATTGAAATAGGAATATACTAGGTAGTAACTATTTATTGTTTCAATACATTCCATTTTGTTTTCTCTTTCATTAATTGAATGAACTACTTATTTAATTGATGGAAATTATATAATGAATTCAATCATCATACAAAAAATACTTTTCCCCTGGTTAGTTAGTCCATTTGCTCATGAATTGTGTTATCGTTCTATATTTTTGAGGTTGAGGGAGTAAACACATTGGACAACATCTAACCACTTTTGAAGTTGGGATCTAACCTTGCTAGCTTAAGAGAGAGAGCTATATTTATGATTTAATTTTGTTTTTATGTTGATCTTAGGCTAGTTATAATTAGGCTTGATTGTTTGTTTGAATTTGGTTGATTGCTTTGGTTGGTTGATCTGATCAAATTACTTTCTTTCCATTGGGCTATGGAGTTGAATAAAGCTGGATATTTCATCAAATGTTTAAAAGAGTAATCACAGGGAAAGCTAGTTTCATTTACTGGATCTTTAAAGTGAATTATGAAATGGAGAAGAGGTGATTTCGGTAATGATCAAAAATCATTTAAGAATTTTATGATCAGACTTCAGAAGAAAAACATGCAGATTGTAAAAATAGTCCAAATAAGGTGTTCAATTAACAAATATTATTTTTCACATTTCCTATTTTACAATTAGATTTTTACATGATTATAATGCATAGAATAGCAATGAAAACAACACTTACAATAGGAAAAACATCACCAGTAAATTATAGCACAAGAATCCTATGAAAGTCTTTGTATTAATGACGCTCCAGAAGCATGGAAAAAGTATAATGCTCAATAGGAAAAAAATAAAATTATTAGGGACCAACCCTCAATACTTCGAATGAATGATTTATTTAAAATAAATTTCCAAAAATACTACAATGAATGTCACATTAACATGGAAATATATTATTAATTACAAAATAACTGAATTGACTAATGTGACCATAAAGAGGTGAATTTGGTGACGTGATTTGGATGTCTCGCGCTGTTTTCACGGAGAACAGTCGCTGAGTTGCCACAATTTGGGTGTTGCATTGGGTGTAACTGATATTTCCCATTTAATCTTGAAATTCGCCCAATTTATCCCACTGCTCCTCATCTAGGATGCTGATTTTTTTTCCTTATGGTAGATCTCATCTACCTCTGTATATCGAGCAAATTGTTGGCATTATGATTCAAGTGTTGTCCTTGATGGCAACTCACTCAGAGGTTGGTACAGGTGCTCAGAGGTTGGTACAGGTGTGGTACAGGTGATGGCAACTTAATCAGAAGACAGATCTTAGTACAACATGCCAAGGAAGTTCATATACGCAGGTTCGTTAAGCCCAAGTCGCGTGTACACGCTAGTTGGATTCAGAAAAAGCGCGTGTATGTGGAGAAGTACCTTTGGTCCATGGTGGTTAGTCCTTGGAAGTTGTGCCTATGGTTTCGGACCATTGTGTCTCGACGGGCGTGTCGATCTCTAGTTTTGAAGTTGATGGTATTGTGTTACTATGGTTTTGGCTCTTGGTATTGAGCAAGGCCTAAGGCTATATAAGGAGAAGAAGATCATTAGGCAAGATCATCTTTCGACAAGGCTTGAATATCTAAGAGAGAAAGAGATCTAATATGCAGGTTCTGGGTTGCTTGATCTAAGCCAAGGAGAGATCACATCGGTTGATGGAAGACTAGATCTAAGGATAGATCGGGATCTAATGGTTTGAAATGCACTATCATGATATGGTTGATTATGCGTATTTCTAGATCTGCATATTGTCGCAATGTTATGTTCTGAGTCTAACTGATGTCTGGTACAGCTGCAAATTGAGAAAGTTTATTTTTAGATCTGTACGCAGGTTGGCTTCGGTAAAAGCGCGTGTATACACGGGTTTTGCTCATTGAAGTAGCGTATATCTTTTGAAGCTTGATTTTGGGTTTACAGTGGGGTCTGACTGTTATTGCAGAGTTCTGTAGTCTGCTCTGTGTTCTGGTAACTGGTGATTGACAGGGTTCAGTGGTTCAGTGATTCAAAGTTTGGTTGTTTTATGCTTCAATGATCTGTTGTGAAAATTGAATGATTTGGGGTCTACAGATTGTAATGTTGTGCTTCAGGAATATCCAGTCTGAAAATGTATGAAAGGTGGTACCTGAAGGAAAGAAGATTGTAGGTCAGCACCTACGTACTAGTATCTTGGCTAGTACAAGAGCAAAGGGGGTTGGAGCTCCCTTCCAAGGAAGTTTGGAGAACGAGAGAAGGTTGTAGCCTTCTGCAGGTTGTAGCCTGCATACTGGTATAAGGCTGCACCAGTACAAAAGATTGTAAACTGAAGTTTCATATTAAAGAAAGATAGAGACAACTTGCAGCAGGTGGTTTTCACCCACATTGGGTTTCCACCTTACATCTTGGTGTTCATGTGTGTGGCTTTTGATCTGTTCTGTTATACTGCACCTGTTTACTGTTAATGTCGTGAATAATGTCCTGATGAACTTAACTGAAGAATAAGCTAACTAAATTATGAGTTTTCTTCTTATACGTTGTTTTATTTAGTCACAGTAGCGTGTACACGCTGGTTCACCTAACTGAAGTAGCGTATATGTTTCTGAGCATTGAAAAAGTTTGATTGATCTGATAATACTGATTCACCCCCCCTCTCAGTATTATTTCCAACAATTGGTATCAGAGCAGGTCCTTCAGAGAAGCTTGATCGCTTGAAGGTAGATCATTCATCATGAGCAACTACGAGAAAGAAGCATCAATCAGGCCACCGATTTTTGATGGGACAAATTTCAATTATTGGAAGGTAAGAGTTACTGCATATCTTCAATCTCTTGGTACAGAAGTTTGGAACATTGTAGAAACAGGCTATGCTTTTCCTTCAGCTACTCCTACAGATCCAGCTGAGAAAAAGCAGTATGAAACAAATGCAAAAGCAGTCAGTACTCTATTAGGAAGTATATCCCAAACAGAATTCATGAAGGTCATGCACTTCAAATCAGCAAAAGAGATATGGGACAAAATGATCACTAGCTATGAAGGAGATGAACAGGTAAAGCAAGCTAAACTTCAAACTCTCAGGATTCAATATGAGACTCTCAAGATGTATAATGATGAAAGTGTGGCTAATTATTTTCTTCGGGTAGATGAGATTGTTAATTGCATGAAAAATTTGGGTGAAGAAATAAAAGAGACTATAGTAGTTCAAAAGATTCTAAGATCATTATCCCCCAAGTTTGAATCTAAAGTATCTGCAATAGAAGAAAAAGAAAATCTCCGTGTTCTCACTATGTCTCAGCTACATGGAATTCTAACTGCTTATGAAATGAGAAAGGGAGGTCCATCTGACAGAAGGGAAGCTGCTTTTAAAGCATCAGGAAAAGAAGATTACTATGAAGCAAGCCATGTTCCAGAAGAAGAGGAAGAAGAATCAAATTTTGTCAGAAATCTTCAAAGGGGTTCTGGAAGGTTCAGAGGTAAGCTACCTTTCAAATGCTTTGCTTGTGGAAGAGTAGGTCATTATGCTGCAAAATGTCCTTATAAGGATAAAGGAAAAGAACCTGCTAGATGGAACAAGAAACAAAGTGCAAATAAGAAAAGCTACTACACCCATGAAGATAGTGATGGCTTATCAAACAGTGATGAAGATGAACAAGGTAATAAATATAAGCTGTTAATGGCATTTGAAGATGATGATTATGAGGATGCTGTAGATGTGGATAATCTCTATAATGAAATTACTAGACTCAAGAGATGCATAGAAGAAAAGAGTGTGATCATTGATACTTTGCAATTTCAAATTGATGAAAAGGAAAAACATCTTGAAAAACTAGAAGGTGAAATTGTTGGTCTCAGAAAAGAAATTGAGAAAACAAAAGCTATTAATCTTAAGTTTGTCAAAGGATCTGAAACTTTGGATGAGATTATCAATGTGCAGCGGTCTCCTCTAAACAAGACAGGTTTGGGCTATAATGGAGAAACCTCTCAAGCATCCACCTCAAAAAGTTATCTTGATGCAGCAAGAAGAAATGAGCAGAAGAACAATGAAGATAATCAGGTAAAGCAGGGACGAATTACAAACAGAAACTATCAGGGACAATCCTTCTTAAGGGTGAACAAAAGCTACAACCAACCACAGGTAAAATCTTCTCAGTTTGGCTCAAGAATAGATGAAAATAGAAATTACAATCAGTTGGCTGGTAGATTCAATAACCGCAGAAGCTTCTTCAATGGACAATGCTTTTCTTGCCATAACTTTGGTCACAAAGCAGCTCAATGTGTTGCATATAAAACAATCATGACTAGGGAAGCTCAAAAACAAAGAAGTATGACAGGGATTACAAAGAGGACCTATAACAACTTTTCGGTTCTTGAAAATGAAGTTGAATGTTCTATTTGCAATAATTTTGGTCATAAAGACTCTGAATGCAGGAGCAGGTTTCAGGAGAAAAAGGAACAAGCCACGAGCACCAAAAAATGGAGAATAAAGGAACCTCAGACAGAAAGATGTGGGATAGCTTTTTATGCAGAAGGACAGGAAAATCTATGGTACATTGACAGTGGATGTTCGAAACATATGACAGGTGATAAAGAAAAACTTGAATCTTATTCTACTTTAGAAAAGGGAAAGAAAGTTTCTTTTGGAAATGATACTCCTGCAACTATAAAAGGAAAAGGTATTGCTCCTTTGAAAGAAAAGGTCAAGGCTGGAAATGTTTTGTATGTTGATGGATTGAAGCATAATCTACTAAGTGTCAGCCAGATGTGTGATCAAAAAACCGAGGTTATTTTCAGATCGAATGGATGTCTTGTTCGTGATCTTGATACAGGTAAAACAGTTCTCAAAGGCAAAAGAACTCCAAATAATCTGTACATATTTGAAGAAGGACAACAACAATGCTATCTTAGCAAGGATGAAGAGCACTGGTTATGGCATCGAAGGTTGGGACATCTAAGCTTCTCACAAATAAGGAAAGCATGCAAATATCAGGCAGTTCGCGATCTTCCAGATATCAAAATTCCAGACAACACCATATGCAAATCTTGTCAGTTTGGAAAGCAAACCAGAACTAACTTTCCAGAGAAGGAAGGATCAGCTAGCTTGCCTCTTGAGCTAGTCCATACAGATGTATGTGGTCCATTTAGGAAAAGGACACCTCGAGGAGAAGAATATCTGATATTATTCATTGATGATTTCTCAAGGTTTGTTTGGTTAGGGCTTATGAAGCACAAAGATGAAGCATTCGAAAAATTCAAATCCTTCAAAGCATTGGCTGAAAATGAATCAGGACACAAAATTAAGTGCCTCAGATCTGACAGAGGTGGGGAGTTCACATCAAATGAATTTTTCGATTTCTGCGATGAACATGGGATAAGAAGAGAATTCTCTACAGCTAGAACTCCTCAGCAAAATGGGGTTGTGGAAAGAATGAACAGAACTATCCAACAAATGGCTCGTGCTATGCTCGATGAATCAGGTACTCCTGCAACCTTCTGGGGTGAAGCTGCACATGCTGCTGTTATTATTCTTAACAAAACAAATGTCCGAGTAAACAGCACTCAAACACCTCATGAGCTTTGGAGTGGTAAAACTCCTTCCGTGAAGCATTTCAAAATCTTTGGGAGCAAATGTTATATTAAGAATACTGATGAGCAACTTGGCAAACTTGAACCTAGAGCAGATGAGGGCATTCTTCTTGGTTATTCTCCACATAGCAAAGCATACAAGTGCTACAATAAAAGACTTGGCAGAATTGTTGACAGTATTGATATAGTGGTTGATGAGAAGGGATATATTCCTAGGCAAGTTCATCATGAAGACATTGAAGAAGATGAAGGTTACTCTCAAAGGCGAAATGATGAAGAAGAAGAACCTCAAGAAGAAGAAGAATCTCAAGAAGAACCAGAGGAGCAGACAAGAATAGAAGAGAAGACTCCATCCAGATATGTCCAAAAGAATCATCCAGAAACTCAGATTGTGGGGCAGAAAGAAGCAGGAGTACAAACAAGAAGGACACTTGCAGAAGCTTCAAGCTACTTGGCACTACTCTCCTCCACTGAACCACAAAATGTGAAAGAGGCATGCAAAGATGAATGTTGGGTCAAAGCAATGGATGAAGAACTTGAGCAAATCGAAAAGAACAACACTTGGGAATTAGTTCCTAGACCAAAAGATAAGAATGTAATAGGAACAAAATGGGTCTTCAAGAATAAATTAAATGAAAATGGAGAAGTAATTAGAAACAAGGCCAGACTTGTTTGTAAAGGGTATGCACAGCAAGAAGGAATAGATTTTGAAGAGACCTTTGCTCCTGTGGCAAGACTAGAGGCCATCCGAATGTTCCTTGCTCTCTCAAGCTTTCAAAACTTCAAGGTATTTCAAATGGACGTGAAATCAGCCTTCCTGAATGGAGACTTAGAAGAAGAAGTATATATTGAGCAGCCAGATGGCTTCATTCTTGGGAATGATCCAAACCTTGTATGCAGATTGAAAAAGGCACTCTATGGACTCAAACAAGCTCCAAGGGCTTGGTACTATCGGTTGGACAAATATCTTCACCAACAAGGCTTTTCAAAAGGATCAGCAGATAGCAATCTCTATATAAAAGTTGAAAATAACAAATTGCTAATTCTTGTTGTTTATGTAGATGATATTATTTTTGGCAGCAATGAAGAGACTATGAGTCAAAACTTTGCCTTGGTTATGCAGAAAGAATTCGAAATGTCACTTCTTGGAGAATTGACATATTTTCTTGGATTGCAAATCCAACAAAATGAAGGAGGTATCTTCTTGTCTCAAACCAAATACCTCAAGCAGATCTTGAAGAAGTATGGCATGGAAGAGTCAAAGCCAGTATGTACACCCATGGTTACAGGATGCAGCCTCAGTGCAAATGATGAATCAGCAGCAGTTCACCAACCCACTTATAGATCCATGATTGGGAGTTTGCTTTATTTGACAGGTACTCGACCAGATATTACACATGCAGTAGGAATGGTTGGAAGATTTCAAGCCAACCCAAAGGAAACTCATCTTCAGGCAGTCAAAAGAATCTTCAAATATCTTCAAGGGACCCAAAACTATGGCTTATGGTATCCTAGAAATACAGATCTCACTCTTCATGCTTACACAGATGCAGATTGGGCTGGAAGTGTGGATGATAGGAAAAGCACAAGTGGTGGTGCTTTCTTCATGGGTTCCAGATTAGTATCTTGGTTCAGCAAGAAACAGAGTTCGATTGCCTTATCTACAGCTGAAGCAGAATATGTGGCTGCAGCATCTTGTTGCACACAACTTCTTTGGATGATGCAGACCTTGCAGGACTTTCAAATCACTTGCACTCCACCAGTTTCTATCTTATGTGATAATACAAGTGCAATCAGCATTTCAAAGAATCCAGTCATGCACTCAAAGACCAAGCACATACCAATCAAGTACCATTTTCTTCGGGAACAAGTGCTTGAGCAGAAGGTCAAGTTGGAGTATGTTCCTTCTAAGGAACAAGTTGCTGATATTCTCACAAAACCACTGCCCAGGGAAACTTTTGAATATCTCAGACAAAAGCTGGGAGTAGTTGATGCTTCATCCTGCTGTTGAAGCTTGTCTGTTCTACAGAAAAGTTGGTATACGCAAGTTACGAAGGTATATACGCGTATACACGCGGATTTATGCTGGGAAAGTCGCGTGTAAGGTGTACGCTTGTTGCAGGATTATATCCGCGTACATACGCTGTTTCATGCAGGAGAAATCGCGTATATGAAGTTCTGAACAGCAAGGGCAAACTCTGGAGTTCTGAACAGCAATGGGTATGTCAGAATTCTTCAGGCACGGTTTCAGGGGGTGCAGCAGGCACAGGTTCAGGGGGAGCAGCTTAAAAGTCTCATAAAGCATTGTTGGCATTCAGATGTTTTGGTTGTTGATTTCAGGAAAAGGAGCTCAGAAAGAAATCCTGGTTGCTGATCTAAACAGATGTTTATCATATGCTGCTGGTGACTTTCATAAGTCTTGGTCTAGATCTGTTGTCTCTATGTCATGTATCTCTCTTGCGATGTCTCTTTTATGGTGTCAAGGTCATGTAACGGCCTATGTTGGTTTCCCCACTATGCCTGGGATGAATGCTGTAATATAATTGGTTGTTTCTGATATGTCCCCTCTTGGTAGGGAGTATGGATGTATGTATTGAGTCTTTTGGTGATAGGAAGGTCCCTTATGGTGTATAAGTCTTGGTTCTTGTTGAAGAACATCTTTTGTAGATCTGGCCTACTGTCAGGGGGAGCATGAGTTAGCACAGCCAAGTAGAGGTATCAGCATGTCCTCAGGGGGAGCACAGCCCTTTGCCCTTGATGTCAAAGGGGGAGAGTGACTTGGTGTGGTGGTTGCCATCAAGTCCAAAGGGGGAGATTGTTGGCATTATGATTCAAGTGTTGTCCTTGATGGCAACTCACTCAGAGGTTGGTACAGGTGCTCAGAGGTTGGTACAGGTGTGGTACAGGTGATGGCAACTTAATCAGAAGACAGATCTTAGTACAGCATGCCAAGGAAGTTCATATACGCAGGTTCGTTAAGCCCAAGTCGCGTGTACACGCTAGTTGGATTCAGAAAAAGCGCGTGTATGTGGAGAAGTACCTTTGGTCCATGGTGGTTAGTCCTTGGAAGTTGTGCCTATGGTTTCGGACCATTGTGTCTCGACGGGCGTGTCGATCTCTAGTTTTGAAGTTGATGGTATTGTGTTACTATGGTTTTGGCTCTTGGTATTGAGCAAGGCCTAAGGCTATATAAGGAGAAGAAGATCATTAGGCAAGATCATCTTTCGACAAGGCTTGAATATCTAAGAGAGAAAGAGATCTGATATGCAGGTTCTGGGTTGCTTGATCTAAGCCAAGGAGAGATCACATCGGTTGATGGAAGACTAGATCTAAGGATAGATCGGGATCTAATGGTTTGAAATGCACTATCATGATATGGTTGATTATGCGTATTTCTAGATCTACATATCGTCGCAATGTTATGTTCTGAGTCTAACTGATGTCTGGTACAGCTGCAAATTGAGAAAGTTTATTTTTAGATCTGTACGCAGGTTGGCTTCGGTAAAAGCGCGTGTATACGCGGGTTTTGCTCATTGAAGTAGCGTATATCTTTTGAAGCTTGATTTTGGGTTTACAGTGGGGTCTGACTGTTATTGCAGAGTTCTGTAGTCTGCTCTGTGTTCTGGTAACTGGTGATTGACAGGGTTCAGTGGTTCAGTGATTCAAAGTTTGGTTGTTTTATGCTTCAATGATCTGTTGTGAAAATTGAATGATTTGGGGTCTACAGATTGTAATGTTGTGCTTCAGGAATATCCAGTCTAAAAATGTATGAAAGGTGGTACCTGAAGGAAAGAAGATTGTAGGTCAGCACCTACGCACTAGTATCTTGGCTAGTATAAGAGCAAAGGGGGTTGGAGCTCCCTTCCAAGGAAGTTTGGAGAACGAGAGAAGGTTGTAGCCTTTTGCAGGTTGTAGCCTGCGTACTGGTATAAGGCTGCACCAGTACAAAAGATTGTAAACTGAAGTTTCATATTAAAGAAAGATAGAGACAACTTGCAGCAGGTGGTTTTCACCCACATTGGGTTTCCACCTTACATCTTGGTGTTCATGTGTGTGGCTTTTGATCTATTCTGTTATACTGCACCTGTTTACTGTTAATGTGGTGAATAATGTCCTGATGAACTTAACTGAAGAATAAGCTAACTAAATTATGAGTTTTCTTCTTATACGCTGTTTTATTTAGTCACAGTAGCGTGTACACGCTGGTTCACCTAACTGAAGTAGCGTATATGTTTCTGAGCATTGAAAAAGTTTGATTGATCTGATAATACTGATTCACCCCCCCTCTCAGTATTATTTCCAACACAAATGTGGGCTTTACTACGAAAATATGCTTTATCTCATGCTGAATGAGAATAATGTTGTTGATAACTTCGAAAAAAGCTCTCCATGTCATAGAACCTTTAATGTGGGAATATTTAGCAGTATCCTTTGCAAAATCTTTAAGCTTCCTCATATAATCTTCCCTGGTCATCAGTTTGTCATTAATTACAAATAAATAAGGCATGCCCTTGTTTGTTAGTGCCTCTATTTTGCTGAAAAATTTGTTGACTGCTATTTTTAAACTGTGACATTTTTCTTTAAGCTACACAGTACAAATTTTCTTTATAAGAACTTTCTTCACTTCCAAGATTGTTTATGTCCTGTCATCTACTCCCAAATCATCCAACTCATATCTATTTTTGAAATTTAGAAACTTTATGATGTTGTTGGCATATCTCCCAACTCATTGTTAACAGAGGAAATGGCCTGATTGGCTCTCCCAATCAACTCTTTATGTTCAAATATAATCTGAATACATGGCCAGATTTCATCCATGGCTTGAATAATATTGTTCCATATAATTTCCTTAACTTGACCTAGTCTGTGGCCAATGGAGGATTCAGTTGCGGACTTCTTCCATGCTTATATATACTTATGAGCTCTATGTAGCTCTGCTACATGGAAAGTTTTAGTCCTTGCCTTATGGACTTGCAAAACATTAACTTGAGACTACAATCTTTTAATTTCTTCTATTTGGAGAGACATATTATCCACTACACTTGCAAGCTAATCTGCAGTATTCCCTATGTTTGTTGTATAATATGTAGATGTAGGAATTGTTGTAAGAGGTACAACTTGTAAAGGGACAATAGCCATTTTGGTAGCATGCCCTTTTTCTTTGATTATTTTTTCTATCTTTGTTTCCATTTGTTTCAACTGTACATTTTGCTCCATGATGAGCTTCATCATCTCTGTCTTCTGTGACTCTGTGTCCTCAATGTATTTGGCTTGAGGATCTTCTGTGGTTGGTAATTTCAACTGTTTTCTCAATGCTGCTATGTCGGTATTCTTCTTTCTTATGATCTCTTCTGCAGCATTGATATTTGAAGGATCATATCCTACTTTGATTACAAAGTCCTCCAAATCTTTGATTATTGTGTCTTTAGCAAGTGAAGAGACTTTCTCCATCTTCAATTGTGACTGAACATTAGCTAAAGTAACCTGCAATTAGGACAAATTCATAGTAGTGTTAGTGAGTGTGGATGAAATCATTTGACTAGTTTGTTTGTGCATCTCCATTTGATCAATGGTATGTATGTCTTTTATATCAAATTCAAAGGAAGTCCTTTTGTAATCTGATCCTACCTTGGGCTATGGGATTTGTGCTTGGAGGAAGGCCATATGCATTTTTCCTTTCTTAGAGTCAAAGGATCACAATAGTTTTCTTCCAAAAATGACTATATGTATTGATCTGTACAACTTCGTTTCTCATTTTAATCTCCTTGAATCAAATATGCTGTTTTCTTTCTCCTCTACGGTGGGTGTACTAGTTTGCATAACTTGCTACTGATCTTATGAAGCAGTCGAGGTGGTAGGATAAAGTGTAGTTTGATCACCTACTTGTGATGAAGCAAGTGTCTCTTTGGTGGTGAAAATATTCTCTTGATCTGAATCCTTGCTTAGGTTCAATTTAGAATTGATCTTGGTTCTCTTCTTGTAAATGATTTTGACTTATTCACTAGGAATATCAGTCACTGAAGGTGACTCTTCTTCTTTATTCCTCTTTCCTATTTTCTCCAGTGTGACAGGAGTCTGTAATGTTGAAGTTGACACCAATTGCTCTTCTACCTATTCTAGAGTGTTTTCAGTCCATTCTAGTTGGTTCTTGTATTTCTCAATCCATGTTTTGGATGCATGAAAATAAGTTGTAGATTTGTTCTCTACCCTTAGCTTGGAGATGACCCTTAATGGATCATATGACCATGTAAAACCGAGGTTGAATTCCATTTCTTTCATAATTTTGTTTGCTTATTCCCTTTTTGCCCCGATGTTACAAATGAAAGGTCCTATTTAGGTTTTGATCATGAATTGGGATTTCTTCTTGGCAGACACAAAATGAACCTCATCAACATTGAGAATTTGCCTAATGTATTCTAGAGAAAAAATCCTCATTGGGAGGAATTTTGGCAGTTTGTAAGGAGCAAGTTCACACTCATGTATCCTTAGCTCTGTATAATTTTGGTAAAGATACCAATATCCTACTCTGACTTGATATTATAACTACAAATTTTCTTGATTTCTTCACTGATTCTTGGCTTTGGATTGCTGCTTTGGAGACTGAGTTCTGGATTTACAAACAATTCTATGAATTGTTTGTATGAGTCTTCTTTTTGCTCCTTCATTACTAGTGTAGTCCAGAAGATGACTAATTGTTGATTTCCCTCATCATCCAACATTTTCAATGCAAATTTGATCTTGTCTCCTTGAAAATACAAAAACATGTATACTAACACAAAAACATATTTAAATGCTTCCTCAGTTTGGAATTTGACAAATTTTTCATGGATAGAATCTGTAAGAATTTGGTTGAAGTTAAACATGATGGAAGGCTTGGAATATGTGGAGAAAATATAACGGAAAAATATAATGGCCTCATCTACCCACTGATACGAGTATTAGCTAGGGAGGTAGGAAGCGAAAGTAATGATCTTCTTGGCTCTCTCAGAGAAAATGGAGGATGGATAGGGAGAATTTTTCTTCGGTAATGGGGCATCTTTAGTGAAGAAAAACTCAAGGATTTTTGTTCTTTTTGTAAAGTCCAGTTTATGATATAATTCATTGAGTACTTCATAAGAGAAAGGCATGGAATTTTCTATAATAGGAGCTTGCATCATTTGGTCTATTGATTGGGCAGTTATGGTGAATAAAATTTCTCCTATAGGGGCAATAATAGCTATTTGGCTAAGCACATAAAAAACATGACATTTCTTGATTAATTCAGGGGCACTGTGGGTGTGGGGAGAGCTGGAATGGGACAAATTGGACTCCCACAGTCCAATATCGTCAAACTTATCAATGACTTTGTCTTCAAGCCAGCAGTACATTTCAAATAAATTGAACTCACACAAGGTTTCATGGATTTTGTAATCCCTGTCCACCAAAGGTATATGATGAAATTCAATGGAAGGGTGGATCAGAGGACACATGTTCTTCCTATCCTTATATTTAGGAGGAATGATCATATTAGGGTTAGAATACTGATGGAATCTTGATTATGTAGGTTTATTGAGTGCAGAGATTGAATTGGATTTGAGAAGATAGGAAAACCGAAATAACGGTTTGAACGGTTGTTCACTAGTGTGATCCTCAGCTGTGTTAAATTGTTGTGATTTGAATTAGCCAACCTATCACGTGAAAAGGTATCAGCAGAGCGTGGTGTTGGTAATCTATGAATATGCAAAAGGAGGAACTTTATAGCTTTCAGGCTTCCCGTTGATGATTTTGCAGGTCTGTTATATTAACGGTTAAGTAATTAAATTACTTAACGGGTTGATTTGGAGGGAGCGAATGTGATTTGTGGGAGAAACAGCTAGATGAGGTGGAGAGAGGGGATTGGAGGGAGTGTAATGGATATGGCGGTGATTTCGTGTGGTGGAGAAAACCATTTTCAGAGGGGGCTTGAGGTGGTTAATGGTTTCAGTGGGGGGGAGGGGGGGTGTGAAAGCATGAGACAACGGCATGTTGTTGTGGGTCCGGGATTTTATATCGCCTGTTACACAAAATTTTGTCACTGTCCATATACTCCCCATTCTTTGATCTTGGAGGACCTCTACACTGATCCCCACATGCTTTGCCTTCATGAAGAAACTCCCATTGTGTCCCTCTTCATGAGCAGATCATTTCCCTTTTGCACAATTTCCCCTGAAACTTCTTTTTTGCCTAATTTACAAGATCGGTGCTAATGGCCTTTGTCTTCTCCGCACCGATGTGCATATATTAGCACTACTCCTTGTGATGACCAGATCGACTGAGCTGGAAAGTTTTTTAAATTAAAGCTGAAGCTTCCAGCTCTAGAAACTCTATAACAAAAGTCTAGTAAATGGTTTGGCCGAATGGGGTCGAGGATGACAGTTTCGGCTCCTTTCCCATATAATCATGGAACCACCTCAAAGGATAATTACTTCTCCCATGAGAAGAGGATCCAACTCCCATACATATTTCCTATATAAACCTCCCTTCTTCGTAAGCACAAATTGGTGTGAGCGTTATAGTTGCAGAGTTTTGGTTGAGTGTTGGTGTTATTTTGGTTTGGAGTAGACAAGCAAGCTATTACTAGTTGTAGCTATTTAGTTGTGTGAGGGAGAAGTGTGTTTTGGTTTGGAGTGAAGCCTAAATGGAAGAGCTTTAAAACTATTGTTGTTTGATGTCATCGTGGAATGCTAGCAGAAGTGTGTGGGAACCTGGTCTTGTTAGAGGAAGAGTGCAACATCAAGACAAATGGTTGTAATCTCTCTTTGATATTAATGTATGCAACTATCGATTTATTTCCTACATGTTTTTGTAATATTACATATTCATGTATTAATATTTCTTGACTTGTTAAGTACGTTGAATTGTAATTTGCCTATTATTATGTTTGTGTGTTGTAGTTGTTTACTTGTTTCAAGAGCTTGAAGAAGGAAGCGAGAGATTGCTGGAGTGAGAAAGTGATGACAACATCAAGAAGGATAAGTGACCAAGAGGTAGGCCCTCTTGATTGATTCTAACCTAAGGAAATCTTCCATAGAATGTATCTATTGTGGATAGACCCATTATTGGGCTAGAGGAATTTGTTCGTGTTTGCACATATAATTTTACATCACCACAAATTGGCGACTCCACTGGGGATCCTAATCCTTTTGTTTGTCTTGGATTTCATGATTTCGTGAGAACTTTTCTAGTTTCATGTTTTCCCTTTGGTTCTGTTTCTTTTCTCCTATTTACTTGTCTGAGTCCAAAATTCATAGTAACAGATATGGTCATTGTTTTGATTTTGATTTTTTATTTTTCCTTATCTACCTTGACCAGTGTGCTTAATCGCTAACAATCACGTCAATCAGCCGAGTTGTTGAGAAATAGGCGCGCCAACCAGCCTCTGGCTCTTGTTGTTAGTTAGGAAGTCACGCCGATGCCTATATGTGAAGATTAGGGCCTAACCCCAATCTTGGCCAGCGTGTCTTGCTCTTGTGATTTTGACCCCATAAGCCTTTTACACCGTCTTCTCCCTGACTAGAGAGATTCATTTAGCTTGCTTTGTGTGCTTGCTTAGTTTAGCCCACCACATGATGTGTTAAGTTTGGCCCTGTGTGAAATTCTTTTTTATTTTTTCTTTGAATCCCTTGATCGGCGCTAGTGTCAGTCATGTCGGTCAGTTGTGTCGGTCATGCCGATCAACACTACTTTTGGCCCAAAAGTCACTCCAGTCTTAGGGGTAAGAAAAAATAAGAATTTATTCCATTCTAGTGCCAGTGTGTCTTGACCCTGAGACTCTCTTCTTCCTCCCAGAAGTGACTAGGATGCTTTGTTTTCAATTGAATGAGTGAAAGAGTTTTGTTTGCTCTCTTATTTCGAGTGTCTCTTTTCCATTTCCAAGCATAGGTTACATTGCTTGGTTTCTTGATTGGAGAATTATGTGTTTGGTTGGTTCGATTTAGGGAAGAAGTTGTTTTTAGTTTCATTTCTAATGCTTTGGATTTGATTGATGCTTGTTTGTTCGGAATTGTGAAAAATTTCATTTAAATTTCTTTATGTGAAAGATTCGTTTTGCATTTTATAAAAAAGGAGAACATCATTCTAGTTTATTAAGTGAAAATATTACATTAGTTGCGTTATTGAGAAGCTAGAATTGCATCATCATAAGAATTGGAAATGAAATGAAAACTATTTTGTTGTTAAGTGAAGATTAAGTGCATTTAAGACATGTATTAGACAAAAATTTCATTCTTTGATTGTTGCATTGATTTTTTGTTCCCTATCTCTCAATTTTTGTTAACTTTCATCGAACACAGATCTCTTTTCTCATATAGATGCATATAGGAATTTTGTCAAATGACAACGGTAGCGCCTTCTAATTGAAACCTAATTCAAGTTCAGTCGTTAAAATTTATTGAATTAACTTGAGGAAGAATTGAATCATAATGCTCACATTTAGTGGTCTAGGTTAAAGACATGTTCTGGCATCTTTAAAGCTAGCAGCTATCATTTGCTTCGGCATGAGACAACGCTAGTATGGACTTGGTCTCCTCGTACCATCATGTATATAAAGGGAGAGTCCACTAGGTTTGTGATCCTTTATCCATTGGAAGCTGAGTTGGCTTCCTTGTAAATGTGATACACCGAACACAGCATTCAGGGAGATTGCTTGCCCATACTTCTTGGTTCCCTAGAAGGTATTATGCAGTTCACAGTTACTTGGTAATCCTTCATGCCTAGAGTAAATTTAGTAGTCATTTGATCTTTTTGACTCATTAAATTTAAAGGATCATTCAAGCACTTGTCGTTTCAAGCTCGTTAACTCTGAAAGCAGCTAGATTCATCATTCATCCTTTTCTTGACTCTTAAAACACGAAAAGGGAAAGTTTTGTTTTAGTGTTTTAAAATTAACTTCCCACGAAATATTCTTGGTAAAAGTTGTCTTCCTTAGTAATTCTTTAGGATCGACTCCAATGGAAACGTTTCCAGAGTCCACCAGTCAAGGATTCCCCTTGGATGGGCATCCTAGTCCTTTTTCTTCTTTTGGAAATATTAGTTCTCCTTATATGGCGATGTTGTCCCTTCCTAGGTTAACCATTGGTTTACCTATCTAGTTATTTTCGACCTCGGTGGTCCCAAGCATCTCGACTCCTGTGCAAACATCTCCTTCATTTGAATCATGTCACGATGATTCTAAGATTGACCCCTTGCCTTCTTCCCCCATTTCTTCACCCTCCTCTTCTACTTCACTTGGTGAATGTTTGAAATCTAGTAACTAGGAGGCTACGAAGAAGAAGAATAAGATGAAGAAGAAGAAGTCAAATAAGTGAGAGGCCAACCATGTAGATATTACTCCAAATGCACCCCACATTGACAAACCTTTTGATCCTTCACAGAAGGTAAAATTCCCTTGCAAGTTGTGTAAAGGTGACCATCTCCTTCGAGATTGTCCTGGAATTTCGAGAGTCTTAGAGGTATGGTCTCAAAACCTGAACCGACCATCCCCGTCGACCTCTGGAGATCATGTTGATGTTACACCTTCATCTAATGATGGTAAGAAGAAGGGAAAGATTAGATTCCCCTGTAGGTTATGTGAATGAGAGCATCTTCTTCACCTTTGTCCTCTTATGGATAACGCTTCCAAAGTTTTGGAAAATCTTACAGCTCCTCAACCCCAACTTCCTATTTGCTATCAGAGGCTTTCTTCTCACCCTCTCCCGGTTGGTAAGGATATTGATTTTGATTCATCACTTGCCCGTCCTGCTCTTCCTGAGCGAGACTCTCTTGTGTCCATTTCTGACCAACCATTGGTCAAAAGGAGTGTTGACTTGGTTTTGCCACCAGTTTCTCACTATGTTTCGAAAGAGAGTGGTGATGATACTACTCATGTTCTTCTTGTCTCCTCAGATTCTGATGAATCAAAGAGTGACCCTCTCATCTCAGTTATTCAAGAAAGTCCTTCTCCTATTCTGGCAGAGCATGGGGGAAATCATATGATTCCTCTACCAATTAGTTCTATCATCTCTTTCGATTGGAGTCACTTGACTTATTTCCACCTCCCATCTTATGTGCCTTTCCAGATCACAGTACAAGCCTATAATATGGTAGTACTTGGAACTATATTAGATGAAGGTGCATTTGTTAGCATCATATATTCTACTACTTGGCAAGCTTTGGGTTCCCCACAGCTTGTGCTTATCACCTAGAATCTATTGGCTTTCAAGGGAGGAACTAGTCAACCTTTAGGGATCCTACCGAAGTTCCCTATTACTTTGGGAGGAAAGATCGTCTATATAGACATGATGGTAGTCCAAGGTCCCTTAGATTTCAATCTTCTCCTTGGACGCGACTATGTTTATGTCATGGGAGCTCTTGTTTCTTCACTTTTCTATGTGGTTTGTTTTCCGCATGAAGGGAGAATTGTGATTATTGATCAACTTTCGTTCATTGGTCACCAGGCTCGTCCTTTGCAAACATTGTCCCCTATTGGCTCTTGTTTTCAAGTAGTACCTTCCCCGCCATAGGTAAATTATGTGGCTACCTGTTCCTTCTCCACATCTACTGATGATCACACAGATGGTATTGTACATTATGTATTGGGGGCATTGGAACGAGATCTGTCTATGGTAACAAATGACATGTATTCCTCCCAGAGCGTGATTCTTCCATCTAGCAAAGACCTCTTAGGAGCCATGTTCTCTTATGTTCCATGAACATGTTGATGAGGATAGTTCCTGGTCTTGTGTCAACCTCGTTAAAAAATGAAACAAGGAGTTATGAGGATAGTTCCTAGTCTTGTGTCAACCTCGTTAAAAAATGAAACAAAGGGTGTGAGCATAGTTCTTTGTCTTGTGTTAAGCTTGTTAAAAAATGAAACAAGGGCCATGAGGATAGTTCTTTTGCTATATGAACCTCGTTAAAAAATGAAACAACTCTCTTTTACCAATCGAGTCTTTGGTTAAGATCTCGTAAAATCCCAGTCGATTGTTTCCAAGATATCGAAAGTGAACCTTCATTCCAGCCACCTGGTTGATTGAAATGAAGCTTGGGGGGCATGTACCTCGAATTGAGTCATTATGTTGGAGGCATGCGAACTTATAGAAAGCATAATTTTTTGTTTTAAGCTTGTGTAAACATGAAACCGAATCCAAGCTGAGTTCTCCATGGTTCAAGATTGTGTAAAAATGAACCATGACCGAGTTACATCTTGTGATTGGCATTTTTATCAGCTACTTTCTGGTAGATGAGCCTTGGTTGTTTCATTCCATCGCCACCTTCTCTTTGGCTAATCATATGCTTGCACTTGGTTGTTTTTCCTTTCCTGAGGAACCGCAATGATGAGTGGATTTTATTAGCCATCCTCTTGACCATTACATGTTTTGAGTAGATTCAACCATTGCCAGAACCAATTGCTACCCTTTATACCACTTGCTCCTATAGGAAGAGTCACCTTAAGCTCTTTTCTGACTCGTAAAAGATGAAAATATTTCTGAGTATTTTTCCCTTTTGACTCGTAAAAGAGAATAAAATGGGGGATCTGCTTTCAAGCTCTTTTCTGACCCTTTAAAATGAAAAGATGGATGAGCCCTTGTCATTTCGAACTTGTTAACGGATTGGAAAATTCATGCACCCAATATAAGTTTACCCCTTTTTCGGGTTGGGAGGCACTATTTATGAAAAAGGTACTCCTTGACTGAAATGGTCAAGAGTTTCTCTCAAGTATCATTTTCTACATTTTCGGGCTCGAGAGACACAAATGTATGAAAAGGAATGATGTGGAATTTTATTTTACGTGTCTTTTTGAAACTCTCTAAACATGAAAAAGATACCGAGCTACACTTTTGTTGGACTCGTTAAACTATTAAATGACATTGGATTCGTCACCATGATGAACATGAGCTTCTCCTTCCTAGGGCTCATTAAACTCACTAGGTCAGATTCATCTGAAGGATGAACTTATAGTACAAGCATATGTTATCCCCTTCAAGCTTGCGATTAAAAAATAATTGGGGCACTTGCCAGAAATGGTGGGGGAAAAGTTGGAAATCTATGAGTCATGTCGGCATCTCACTCTTGAACATGACACTATTTGCTTCGTGTTGGGTTGGGAAATCCTCCTCTCCATCATTGACCTTCCTTGGTTTGGGTTGTTTATTTTGCCTTCCATTTGATCTCTTATACGTCATCATGAACACCGATTCTATGGATCCAAAAGCTGCCAAACTTCCAGTTATGTCGTTGATATGTTCAAGAGTTTTCCTTCTACAGTTACACTTACCTCTGATTCTATGTATCACCCAAAATCATTTTGCATCCTCTTATCTCACATCGATGATGTGGGATTCATTATGGCCCTCCTTCGAAACATTCGATTTCTATCAACTTCAACTCATTATCTGGGAAGTTGGCAGAGAGACTCCCTTCCAGTACCTTAGAGCTTGCATGCCCTAATGGCAAGTTCTTCGCACTCGATGATAAGCTCGCATCATCGGCTTTCGATCGAGTGATTTCATGTATGTTCGATTTCAGTTCTTGTATTCACATTCGGTGAATTGTGGTAATAATACCTTGAGGGCCATTGCCATTATTGGTGGTTTCTCTCGTGCTTTTTAATAGTTTACATCATTGACTGGTAATTAAGCGACTTTCTAGCATGTTCATCGTCAACACATCTATTCTCATGCTAGGATCTGTACTTTCATTAGGTCGTGTTGGAGTGCAAGACCCTGGACTCAGATCACAAAAGCCCGGGTTGCGAAGTGCTGTGACATGGTTATGATGATATGCATGTCTCTTTCAGATCGCTGGCTGCAACCAGACCATGGGTTATCATATATGATCCTTCTCATTATTGGATGGCTACGATCATACCTTGGTTTTGTTATGATCATCTTTAACGGATGGTTGCGCCCATACCTAGATCCATTTACATGATCATTCTATGGATGGTTGCATCCATGCCATGATTCATGTATCATTTGATAGAGATCTCAATTTATGTATATGTATCCGTACTTTATTACAAGTTTTCCAATGGTAGAATGGTTCCCTACACTAATTTATAAAGCATTTCATCCCTCACTCCATCTTGGCCTTCACACTTTAGGGGGAATCTGTTACACAACATTTTGTCACTGTCCTTGTACTTCTCCGTTCCTTGATCCTAGAGGACCTCTGCAATGAACCCCGCATGCTTTGCCTTCATGAAGAAACTCCCATTGTGTCCCTCTTCATGAGTAGATCATTTCCCTTTTGCACCATTTCCCCAGAAACTTCTATTTTTCCCAGTTTACAAGTGCTATGAAACCAACTCACAAAAAATAGAAAAGATAGATCAATGCCTTAGAATTCAGCCTCTTTGAGGGGGCAACCTCCTTTACATTACACAAATGAACAATTCTTTGATGATACAAATGACAAGACCTCCTTTCTATATATAGGAGTCTAAGGTGTCATAATATAATCAGAGCTGACATAACAATAACAATGTAAGGGCTCAATAATAACAATAGTGGTCTTCTATGGGGCACAATAATAACCATATGGGGACTACATGGGCACAACAATATAATAAGGGTGTTGTACTATTAACAATAAGGGGTTACGCTATTATTATAGGGACCTAACATGCCCCTCTCCTTCAAAAAGTGTTGTCCTCAACGCTTGAGTAGTTGTTGATGGTTCTATGTAAAATTCTTGTCCTCCCATGTGGAATATTCAATGGGTAAGTTCTTCCACTTGATGATATACTCTGAAATTCATCTATTTTGTAGATGTCAGGTTCTTTTTTTTGTGACTGCTCCAAGTTCCAATATGATTTTTCCTTCCTCATCAAGTTCTGGCAATATTGTTTGAACTGGGATCTTCTTCAACTTTCGAATGAGTGGCCACACTTCTTCGTCCTTCTTCCATTCATCTCTTGCTTCATTTATCCAATCTAGTTGGAAAACAGAAATAGTACAAAATAGTGCTTTGACATCCTCATCCTTTCTTGAGAGTGCATCTGCAACAACATTTTGCTTCCCTTTTTTGTAGATGATTTTGAAGTCATAACCCAACATATTTGTGACCGATTTTTTCTGTTCTTCTAAAGATAATCTTTGTTCTAAAAAGTATTTAAGATTATCATGATCCATTTTTACCTTGAAGTGTCTTCCCATTAGGTAAGGTCGCCATTTCTTAAGTGCATGTAGTATTTCCAACATTTCCTTCTCATAAATAGCTTTCTTGAGATGTAGCCGTAAAAATACCCAATTGCCTATATCAAAACTTCTTTCACTACGATGTTCATCTGCCCGTTGTTTCATTCGATTATGCACCAAAGTGAAATTATCTTTTAAAAGTTGGAGAACTTGTTGCTGATCTTCAATGTGATCTTTCACTGCTTGAACCTTTTTCTTCTTGATATGTCCTTCTATCTTGAGAGTTTTAGGAGTGGTAATTTCTTCCAACGCTTTACAAGATATGGTCGGATTCATTTCTTGATGCTCAATGTGATCTTTCACTTCTTCAACATTTTTCTTCTTGATATTTCCTTCTATCTTGATAGTTTGAGGAGTGGCAATTCTGGCCAATGCATTACAAGATATGGTTGGATTCATTTCTTCTTTCTTGATGTGATATTTCACTTCTTGAACCTTTTTCTTCTTGATGTTTCCTTCTATCTTGAGAGTTTGAGGAGTGGTAATTCTTGCCAATGCTTTACAAGATATGGTCGGATTCATTTCTTCTTTCTCTGGGATTAGGTCTTGGCATATATCCTCTTCTTTTGATGTTTCTTGATCCTTTTCTCCCTCCTCTTGATACTCTATGTAAATTAATTTCTCAGCACACTTATGACCTTTAGTGCATTTGCTATCACAATTGTAACAAAACCCCTTTTCTCTTTTTTCTTCCAATTGTTGTGGTGTAAACCTTGTAGGTTGTGGAAGGCTAGTAGAAGAAACACTTCCATAATTATAGTCGTGAGTGGTGGGATTCCTTATTTCGATAATTTCACTTTCAATTTTTCTTGCCCACCTGAATGCCTTCTCCAGTGAATCAGGTTCCAAAATACAAACCTCATGTTGAATGTTATCCTTTAAAGTACCTATCAAGACATCAATCCTTTGCTTCTTTGCAATATCATTTACCATTATATTCAATTTTTGAAAGTCCTCAATGTGCTTTGCCATTGAACACTTTTGTTTGAGATTTATCAATTGGCTAAAGAAGGTGTTTCACTTTATATCCTCATAATGTGCTATCATTTCCTCCATAAAAATTGACCACGTAACAAGTGGTTTACGAGAACAAAGCCCTTTATACCATAAATATTGATCTGGTTCTAAATATGAAGATACAATGTGTAGATTTTGTAATAGTTGCACCTCACGTAGATTAAAATATTGCTCCATCTATAGTATCCATTTTACAGAATCCTTGCCATCAAACTTCCTCATATCGTCTTTTCTTGATTTTAGGAGCTCTATCTTGAAATGACTGTAACTATGTAATTTCAGATCTTCCAGTTCTACAATTATGACCTGCAGTAGCCCTTTTTGTCCTCTTTCCAATGCCACCAGTCAGATCGAAATTGGATTCTCCAAGAAAGAGTTATGCACAATCTCCCAAGATGGTCTGATTATACACCTTTTCAAAATAGCAAAATTGTATGACGTGCCATGTGTCACTGTTTTAACCTTAGGATATAAAGAATACATACAAAATACTACAGTCTATCCTATTTCTGTAATTTTTTATGGCATTTCAATCTGATGCTCAGAGAGAAAGTTATGATTATTTTCCCAAGGTCACCTATTTAAGATGTAATTACGGAGTCTGAAAAAACCCTAACTTCCTCAGATTATATATCCGAACATATAGCGAGGTAAGATCTAAAATTCGGACCTGAGGTTCAGACCAATTTATTCTCAAATGGGGTTTTGTTTTAGCTTTTGAAACATCGTAGAGAAAACACTATAGCAAAAATTCCATGATGACCTGTTTTAGATGAAATTCTAGAGCTTGCAAAAACTATAACTTCCTCAGATCATATCTCCGAAACTATAGCGAGACAAGCTCTAAAATTTGGACCCGAGGTTCAACGAGATTTCGTCTAAAATGGGTTTTCTTTTGAGCTTCAGAAACATCGAAAAAGAAAGGTTATAGAAAAAATTCCACGATGGCCTGTTTTGAGCAGTGAAAACCCTAGAATCCAAAGCTCTGATACCAAATGTTATGAAACCAACTCACAAAAAAATACAAAAGATAGATCTACACCTTAGAATTGAAATGGTAAACCTCCTTTACATTACACAAATGAAAAATTCTTCGATGATACAAATGAGAAAACCTCCTTTCTATATATAGGAGTCTAAGGGGTCATAATATAATCAGAGTTTTGCCCAGTTTACAAGACCGTCGCTAATGGCCTTTGTCTTCACCACACCGATGTGCAGAGATTATCACTACTCCTCACACCGACCAAAGTGATTGAGCTGTGTTCCAGTCGTGTCGGTCCTGTTTTGGAAAGTTTTTTAAGTTACAGTCGAAGATTCCATCTCTAAAAGCTTTGTAATGGAAGTCTGGTAAATGGTTTGGCCACATGGGGTCGAGGATGACAGTTTGGGCTCCTTTCCCCTATAATGATGGAACTACCTCAAAGGATAAGTCTTTCTCCCATAAGAAGAGGGTCCATCTCCCATCCATATTTCCTATATAAACCTCCCTTCTTCCCAAGCACAAACTAGTGTGAGTGTTATAGTTGCAGAGTTTTGGTTGAGTCTTGGTGCTATTTTGGTTTGGAGTAAATAAGCAAGCTACTACAAGCTTTACTAGTTGTAACTATCTAGTTGTGTGAGGGAGAAGTGTGCTTTGGTTTGGAGTGAAGCCTAAAGGAAGAGCTTTAAAACTATTGTTATTTGAAGCCATCATGGAATGCTAATAGAAGTGTGTGGGAACCTGGTCTTGTGAGAGGAAGACTACAATGTCAAGATGAATGGTTTTAATCTGTCTTTGATATTAATATATGCAATTATCAGTTGATTTCCTACATGTTTTTGTAATATTACATATTCATGCATTAATTTTTCTTAACTTGTTAAGTAGGTTGAATTGCAATTTGTCTATTATTATGTTTGTGTTTTGTTGTTGTTTACTTGTTTCAAGAGCTTGAAGAAGGAAGCGAGAGATTTCTGGAGCGAGCAAGCGAGGACATCATCAAGCAGGATAAGCAACCAAGAGATAGGCCCTCTTAATTGATTCTAACCTAAGGAAATCTTCCATAGAACGTATCTGTTGTGGCTAGACCCATTATCAAGCTAGAGGAATTCGCATGTGCCCGCACTTATAGTTTTACTTCACCACATCACCCATTTCGGACCTGCCACCCCCCCCCCTAATGGTAAAGTTCGGATGGTGAGGGGGGGACGAAACATGATATCGGGCATCGGATATGAAAAATGATTTTGTATGAGGTGAAATTTTGTGGTATTTTATCGTGATGTGATGGGGATATGTTGCGATAGGGAAATGAACAAAATATATAAGTGGGGGGATGATTTTGGGATGGTGAAACTTAGGAATAGGGGAATAATGTACCAAATATCCTTTGATATAGCGAACCTTGGAATAAAACCTTTGTCCTTTTACTTTTCACCTGCGCATGAAAATAATATTTAACATTTGACTTAGGATAAAATTTTCATGCTTATCTTGAAATCATCATTTTATTTCTACCTACCCTCCCATTTCAATTCTTTCTTTAAGCTAACATTTTCTCTTCTTACTTTGCAGGGTGCATTTAAACTAGCAGACCGAGATCACTTTTTTTATATGAAAATCTACCTTATCCTATCTGTTAAGTTATGGTATGTTCTATTCTTATAGTAGTTTACTTATCTTTCTTATTATTATCCACAGATTAGCAATCACATGTACATAAAGTAAAGTGCAGATAGAAAATTAAACAATCAACAGAAAACAAGCCAAGACAAGAGACACAAGATGTGGCAGCTAGCCAGGGACAAATACCAATGTGGGGAAACCCTTTGATCAAATCTTCATTTATCCTCAATAATTTAGCAGAGAGAAATAATACATAAATCTGATTTACATCATCAACAGCAAACCCTAGACCAAGCAAACTAGGGCAAACAATATCCTACAAATCGATTGTCGAATCAGCTTGATTCCTTCACCAAAAAATGCAGCCTTCAGAGGAGATCCAGATTCACCTACAACATAATTATGAGAGAGATTCTGATGGTCAACACTGGTCAAACTTTTGATCTGTAGTTGAAGCCCTAAATTCCGTGTCTTCGTTCCACACATGTGAGAGAAGAGTCTCTTTTTGCGCAGTAGGAGAAGAGCCTCTTTTCTGCGCAGGAGAGAGAGAGAGATGTGATGAGATGAGTGAGTCCAAATGAGGAAAAGACCTCTATATTTATACACAACTGTTGATGACTGAATAGATGCAACTGTTGGGCTTCTGAGCCTACATGAGTTGTTGGTTGGCTTGATAATTATTCCATAATAAAAATAGATTCATATCTCCATAAAAACTTATTGGAATCGGATGATCTTTAGATCAATCCTACACCTCTTGATGAAAAAATCTAATAAGAATATTATTAGCCATGAATAAGATGATAGACATGGAGTTTGGCCCTAGTTGCCAATTTTAACACTCCCTCTCAACTAGGGAGAACTCCATTTGCAATTCGTTTGTCGGTCGTTACTATTCATCCATTAAATGCACTACCCTGTACAACTTGACCCCTGCTCTGCTATGCTCTATTATGCCTGCTTTGCTCTTTTCTATTCTGCCCTGTTCTGATCTGCTATGCTCTGCTCTGCTTTGTCCGAATTATGAAGAGGAAGAAATGATCGAGGATGTATCATACCATCCTCCACTTACTCAAAGTCAATCTTAGAGTGTGTACCACAGGTCCCAAACCAGTCCTCAACCGACCCAAAGTCAGTGTCATAGTGGGTACAACTCCTACACTGGTCCCAGACCAGTATCATTGATCCCAAATCAATGAACAAGGATGTATAATACCATCCTCCACTGACTCAAAGTCAGTCTCAGAGTGTGTACCACTTGTCCCAGACTAGTCCTCAACCGACTCGAAGTAAGTGTCATAGTGGGTACAACTCCTACCACTGGTCCCAGACCAATATCATTGATCCCAGATCAATGAAGGTCATCCTAGCATAGGGAGTATGGTAGATACAATGATGCGTTCATTGGTACTACTATGGTCCCTATCCTCATTTCCCTGCTCATTGATCAGATGAGAGGTACTTCCCATGAGTCCCAAACTGCATGCGTAGGATGCCTTGACAGGAGAACTAATCAATCTTGTCCATAAGACAACGAATCATCCTGTCCCACAAGAGAGCGAATCATCTTGTCCCACAAGAGAGCGAATCATCTTGTCCCACAAGAGAGCGAATCATTTTGTCCAGTGGATGCCATGGAGAACTAATCATCCTAGCCCACAGGAGAGCGAATCATCATGTTCGACAATCGCCATGGAGAACACATCTTCCTAGCCTCACAGGAGAGAAAATCATCCTGCTACATAATCGTCATGGAGAACACATCATCTAGACTTCACAGGAGAACTAATCATCCTGCTACATAATCGTCATGGAGAATACATCATCTAGATCTCAGAGGAGAACTAATCATACTGCTACATAATCATTATTGAGAACACATCATCTAGACCTCACAGGAGAACTAATAATCCTACTACATAATCATTATGGAGAACACATCATCTAGACCTCACAAGAGAACTAATCATCCTGCTACATAGTCGCCACGGGGCATCACAGGGAAAGTTTTGATTCTTTTACCCTGTGGTCATATGTCGCTCCAAGAAGTACCCTGCACCCCCCCAGAGCTACAAGAGCTCCATACATCATACAAGACCCTCATCAGAGGGTTTCTGGACGACGCCAAGTCGTTCTTAGAAAGTAAAAAAATTGACCTTTCTTAGGGGATTTGTTGGAATGTCGGCGACCTGTCATCTGTACCGATATGTTGGGGCCTTATAGCTCCCTACTGCAACATATCTCAAATATAGTGGTACCTGATATCGATATTCTTGGAGTGATCATGAAATACAAGATTCTATGACAAACGAATCCCACTTTGGTTGTCGCATAGGATCACGGTGGTATCCAATGTAAATCCGAACACCTCACTAAAGAGCTTTCACAACTAGACTGTCTCACAAGAGGCCATGCAAGTAGCAATATACTCTGCCTCAGTGGTGCTCAGAGCCACCGATTTCTGCTTCCTACTCATCTAGGATATCGAAGCAGATCCCAATGAGAAACACCACGTGGGAGTGCTCTTACAATCCACCACACTGCCTGCCTAATCAACATCAGTGTAACCAAGTAGTCTCACATCTCCGACAGTGTATCTTAACCCATATGTAATTGTGCCATGAAGATATCTTAACATATTCTTGGCACCAATCTAATGTATGTGGTGAGGTTCAACCATATGTTGACCTAATGTGTTGACTGCAAAGCATATATCTGGACGGGAGTTCACTAAGAACATTAATGCTCCGATGAGTTGCCGATACTCGGTAACATTTCGTAAAACAGGTCCAGTAGCACTACCACTTAAATTTTTGAAGTCAAGGTCCATCGGGGTAGTTACAGGCTTGCGGTCTACCATACATAATCTTTCCAATATCTACACCACATATTTTCCTTGAGATAGGAAAATTTTCTTTGGCTTCTGCCACACTTCAAGTCTTAGGAAATAGTGCATCAGTCCTAGGTCCTTCATTTCAAATTCAGAAGCCAACTCCATTTTACATTTGTGAATGAGAGGATCTACACCTGTTATAAAGAGGTCATCCACATACAATACCATTATGAAACGTTTCTCATCTTCAACCTTAAAGTATAGGTTAGGATCAGCTTCACTCCTAGTGAATCCTAGCTTCATCAAGTAGCTATCAATCCTCTCATACCATGCTCGAGGTGCTTGCCTCAGCCCTTAGAGAGCCTTCTTCAACCTGCATACATGAGATTTTCGATCATAAATCTCAAATCCTTCATGTTGCTCCACGTAGACTTCTTCTTTGATTGAACGATGCAAGAATGCAGTCTTGACATCCAACTGATGTGGGTTCCATCCATGTGAAGTGGAAAGGGATATGATTGAGCAGATGGTGGTATATCTGGCAACATGTGCAAATATCTCGTCATAGTCTATACCTTCCTTCTGGGAAAATCCACGAGCGAAAAAACGAGCCTTATACTTTTCCGAACTTCCATCTGTTGCATGCTTTATCTTGTAAATCCATTTAGAAGTGAGAACTATCTTGTCTTGGGGTCTAGGAGCTACTTTCGAGAGATCATTCTTCATAATAGACTCATATTCTTTGGTCATAACATCCTTCCATACTTGATGCTTGATGGCATCTGAGAATGATGAAGGCTTATTTTGTATGATCGCGCTCATGATGGTTAGGTATCCCTGGTACATGTTAGGTTCCTTATCGGAGAACATTTATTCAGGAGTCTGAGAGCCCAATGCTTGATGAGGGCATCGGTTTTGTACATATACGATGGTGTTTGCAACTTCGGCCCATAGAAACTTTGGAAGTCTTTGATCATGGAGCATGACACAGATAGCTTCCATAATCGTATGAATCTTCCTTTCCACCACACCATTTTGTTCAAGATTATATGGTGTAGTAGTCTCCCTCTTGATGCCAGCCTCTTTACAAAAGTCATGAAACTCGATAGATTCATATTCAGTCCCATTATCAGCTGTTAAGATCTTGATCTCCTTTTTCGTTTGATTCTCAATCAAGGCTTTGAAGTCTCAAAACCAAGAGAACACTTCATCCTTCTTTTTCAAGAAGTATATCCAAGTATTTCGAGAATAGTCATCTATAAAAGTAAGGTAATATGAATATCCTCCCAAGGAATTCACAGGCATCATACCAGATATGTCTGAGAGAACCAGTTGTAATATATCGGAGGTCTTGCTTTAGCTTGAGGGGAATGGGCCCGTTTTGAGCTTTCCTTTGGCACATCCCAAACATACACCTTCTTTCTCTACTCGGAATTCAGGCATCCCTGTTACCATTTGTCTTAAATCGGGTAGAGCTTTATAATGAAGGTGGGAAAACCTCTGATGCCAAAGTTCAGACTGAGGAGATGTGTCACAAGACATGACACCTAGTGGATTTCCACCAACCTGATATAACGAATCAATTCGAAACCCAAGAGTGAAGGCATCTTTAACATTATTTTTCCATATACGTACCTTGCCATCGCTAAAGGTCAACTTGTACCCTTTGTCTTCCATTACTGAGATGGACACCAGGTTCTTTTTGAGGTTAGGTACATATAGTACATCCTATAAGTGGATCGTATTACCTTGATTCAATTTAAGAGAGACATTGAATACACCTTTCACAGGATATTTCATATTATCTCCAAGGATAATTTCCAAGTTAGTTTCCTTCTCTATTAGATTATGGAGAACTTCTTTGTAACCAGTAAAGTGCCTTGAGGTACCGCTATCAGTGAGCCAAATTCCCATTGAGTCCGAAGGAGCAGAGGTAGATAGAGCATCTAGTAGATAATATTCATCCTGCTTACTATCTACAATGTTGGATTCATACCTAGAATTTCTAGCCTTCTTGAATGGTTGTCCTCTTCCTTTATTTCCAACACTCCTTTTACCTTTGCTATTTGATTTTCCATTCCTTTTATTTCCATGAGAGGGATTTTGTTCATCCTCCCGGTGTGAGTCCCTTCTATCAGGGCACTCCCTTGCACAGTGACTTGCTTTATCGCAAATTTAACATCGTCCTTTTATTCCACCCTTAAGTCCAACCTTTCTTTTTGATTTAGTCCTGGAATTATTTCTTTTCTTCGCATGAGAAGAAAAGGCAACAAGAGGACCTTTAGGCACATTGGACATTTCTTTCTCTTCTACCCTTGTTTCTTCTTGAATGCATTTAGCCATTAATTCCTCAAAACCAGGAATTACATTATTGTTCAGAAGAGTAGTCATGAACACGTACCATTCGGATGGTAATTCTCCAAGAGTCATGAGTGCCATTTCCCTATCATTAATAATCTCCCCAATAGATATGAGATCATTCCTCATCTAGGTGATTCTTAAGAAGTATGCTTGCATACTCTCATATTTTCCCTTCTTAATTTCCTTCAGCTTACTTCTAAGAAACAAGACTTGATTTGCATCATTAAATTTAAATAAACTCACCAGTCTATCCTATATTTCCTTGGAGTTGTTCAGGTCAGAGATGTAGGCCACCAAGCGCTTGTCGATAGAGTCCCAGATGATCTTCTTTGTTTTGACTTTGCCGGTTTTCCATTTGTTCCTGGCAGCAGCGAGTGCATTTGGAGGCTCAACAATATTTCCTCTCACATGGTCCAAAACTCCTTGATCTTCTAAGGTTAGATCGAGAGACATCTTCCATCCATGATAGTAAGCCTTTTCATGGAGCTTGTCTTCGACAGGGAAGAGTGTTGAGGACCCCATAGTTCTTTTAGGATAGCCTTGCCAATCTTCTCTTCGGTGATTGCTCTTGCTCTTGCTCGGGCTTTTTCTTCACCTCAGCTCTGATACCATGTTAAGTTATGGTATTTTCTATGCTTATAGCAGTTTACCTATCTTTCTTATTATTATCCACATATTAACGATCACATGTACATAAAGTAAAGTGCAGATAGAACATTAAGTGATCGACAGAAAACAAGCCAAGACAAGACACAAGATGTGGCAGCTAGCTAGGGACAAACCCCAATGTGGGGAAACTCTTTGATCAAATCTTCCTTTATCTTCAATAATTCAGCAGAGAGAAATAATACATAAATCTGATTTACATCAGCAACAACAAACCGTAGATCAGCCAAACTAGGGTAGACAATATCTTGCAAACCGATCGTTGGATCGACTTGATTTATTCACCAAAAAATGCATCCTTCAGAGGATATCCAAATTCACCTACAACACAACTATGAGAGAGAGTCTGATGGTCAACATTGGTCAAACTTCTGATTTGTAGTTGCAGCCCTAAATTTTGTGTCTTCCTTCCACACATGTGAGAGAAGAGTCTCTTTCTGCGTAGTACAAGAAGAGCCTCTTTTCTGCGCAGGGGAGAGAGAGAGATGAGATGAGATGAGTGAGTCCAAATGAGGAAAATACCTCCTGTATTTATACACAACTGTTGATGATTGAATAGATGCGACTATTGGGTTTCTGAGGCTACATGAGTTGTTGGTTGGCTTGATAATTATTCCATAATCAAAGTAAATTCATATCTCCATAAATACTTATCAGAATCGAATGATCTTTAGATCAATCCTACACCTCTCGACGAGAGGAATCTAATAAGAATATTACCAACCATGAATAAGATGACCCACATGGAGTTTGGCCCTAGTTTCCAATTTTAACACTATCATCTCACCATTGATTCAGATTAAACTGTTGAATTAATTTTATTTCTACCTTGATACTGATTTACCAAGATTAAACTATTTGGTAAATCTTTATTCACTAACCTATTCAACAAAAATTGAAATGTGTTCAATCATTATTAAACACTATGATTTGAATATAATTTTAGTCATTGTGGAATTCAAAAATAACTTGCAAACAAAATTATTTGATAATGAGCTAAAAAAAACTAGCATATCAGTAGTGGCATTTACAACTGCAGCACTTTCCATATTATTTTCTATTTTTTCTTTTGTGGGGTTCTTATTTCTTTTTTTATTTTTTTCTTAAAATACCCTCTTTTCATTTTCTTTTTTTCATATATTTTTGGAAATCATTTGAATATTGAAAATTATGTACAATATGAAATTAGGAATAAAAAATACTCAACCACTTTGAGATCCTATAATTTATAGGACCCTAACAGTGGCTCCAGCTAGGGATGGCACTTCTCCCAGTGAAGTTTCAATAATACATGATCAGTAGCCTTGATTACTCCATGTCTGTAATGTCGTCATCTGATTTCTTTGTTGTTTTAAGATACTTTTGGTAGCTCATCAATCTAGGTTTAAGGCCTTCACTGCAGGCTTAAACCTCTGTTAAGAAGTTACCCAATCAAAACCATAAAGACTATGATATTTAAAATGATGTAAGAAAGATCGGTAGGCTAAGAAAAGTAGTGCTTCAACATCCTGCCATTGACAGGACCCCCAGGTATCTCTGCTCCATCTAGCTCTTTAAGGAAGAATGAATTATTTCCCCAAAAGAATCAACAATATATGGCCCTTTCCAAAGATTGTCAAAATTTCCATGTTTTCCCTTGTCCTCTCTCCTGGAATCCCACCTCAAAACTTTGTCCCTGATGTTAAAGTCATCAAATTTTGTTCTTTTGTCAAAGATATTTTTAATATTTTCCTGAATAACTTGGGTCATGTTGTATACTTCCTCCCTGGATTTCTACAACTCAATAGTTTGATCGATCCTTATTTGTACATCATTGGGTTCAACTTGCACTTCTTAAATTATCTTCATGACTAGAACTCCTAAAGAGAATGGAAAAAATGCATCCATTCCGTAGGCCAATTTGTATGGTGACATGCCAATTGATTTTTTAGTTGTAAGTCTGTCAGCCCAACGTGCATTGACAAACTTGAATTGCGAAGATTTTTTGTTGTCTTCTAACAACTTTTTGATGATGTTTACCAAACTTTTATTTGAGGATTCAGCCAACCCATTACCCTAAGGGTAATAAGTTGCTGAATGTAACAAAGTAATGTGGTATTTATGGAAAAATTCAACCATATTCTTAGATTTAAAGGCTGCAACATTATCAGTGATGAGTTTTCTAGGACAACCAAATCTGGAGAGGATATTAGTCTCAAGTAATTTAATAATGATAGCATTAGTGGCAGCTCTAGAAGGGGTGGCCTCTATCCATTTGGTAAAGTATTCAGTGGCTGTAAGAATCCACTTATGTTGGACAGAGGAAGGGGGATGAATTTAACCAATGAAGTCCAATCCCCATTGTTGGAAGGGGCTTTCAACAGAGATAGGCTTTAATGGCAGGGGCAACAATTTTCGCTTCCCTTCAAAAATATGGCATTTATGACATGAGGTGGCTTTTTGGTGAATGTCAAGGAAAAGAGTAGGCCAGTAGAAACTAGCTCTAAGGATTTTATCGGTAGTGGTTTTCCAACAAAGATGTCCACCACAATCTCCTTCATGGAATTCCAGCAAGACTTTTTCTGCAGCATCCTTTAACAAGCATTTAAGTAAAATACCCCCAACATCTTTCCAATACAAAACTTTTTCTATAACGGAAAATTTAACTACTTTTAACTTGAGAAATTTTCCCTTTGTTTTTGTTAAACCAGGAGGAGCATTTAAATTAAATAAAACATAAAGCAAGTCTGTATACCAAGGTAAGTTCAGAAATTCCTCATCAATTTGTGGAGTCGCCTATTCCTCTTGATTATCTAAATATTCAACCAATTTAATATCTAATGCATGGAAATTTGACTCAGCCGTAAATTTGGCTAGTCCCCGACCTTTCATTAACTTGGTGGGCTTGATTTCTAAGTCATACTCAAGAATGAGAACAATCCATTTGCCTCGTTTTCCATAAGGTCTATTATGTGTCAAAATGTCCTTAACCATTGAATTAGGTACATAAGAAATAATATGGGAATGAAATATATATACACTAAAATATTTTATTGCGTTAGCCAATTCACATGCTTGTTTTTCCATAATAATGGTTTTCAAAGATGCGTCTCTCAAAGCTTTACTAAAGAATGCAATGGGTTGTTCAAAACCTTCATTGTTTTTTTGTATTAAGATTGCTGCAATAAAGTGTTCAGAAGCAAAAGAGAAGATTATGAAATCTTTTGTAAAATCTGGGCTAATCAACACTAGTGCTTTGGTTAATGCCTGTTTAACTAAGTCAAAGGATTATCTAGGCTTGATATTCTACTTGATTTCTGAATCCTTCTTAAGCATGTTTTTTATGTTTCTAAGAAGTTCTGCCAGGTTAGGAATGAATCTCCTTAGGAAATAGATTTTGCCAATAAAAGACTAAATCTCTTTGATGTTTCTTGGATGACTGATTTTTAATATTGCTTCAATTCTACTAGGATCAATCCTAATTCCATCCTTGGAAATAATGTGACCAAGAATTTTTCCTTCCTCAAGGCCAAACAGTGTCTTCTTAGGATTTAGTGAGATGCAAAACCTTCTACATTTTTCAAACACTCTTCTTAGATGTGATAAATGTTCCTCATCAATTTTAGAATAGACAATAATGTCATCTAGAAAAATCACAATAAAATGACCAATTTCACTAGCAAAGGAAATCTCCATTTCTCTTTGGAAAGTGGCTCCAACATTCATTAACCCAAAGGGAATTTTCACATACATGAAAGTTCCCCATGGAGTAGTGAAGGCAGTTTTATCCTGATCATCAGAATGCACTAAGACTTGGTTATAACTCGAGAAACCATCTAATAAGGAAATTATACTAGACCCTACTACCTTTTTCAATATATCATCCATTTTGGGTAAGGGGTAGTTGCTTTTAAGGGATACCTTATTAAGATTTCTAAAATCGATACACAATCTGATTTCTCTGGTTTTCTTTCTAGTAGGTACAATGTTAGACACCCATTTAGAGTATCTAAGAGGGAGTATAACTTTTGCATCATACATCCTTTTCACTTCTTTCTCAACCAAAGGAATTAGGATAAGATTTATCCTACGAAGCATTTGTTTGAATGGCTTTTGATCTTCCTTAACTAGGATTTTATGTTGTATGATACTAGTGTCATATTCTTTTAGATCCTCATAGCTCCAGGAAAAGACAACTATGAATTCTTTGAAAAGAGCTATATATCTTTGTTTTGTGATAATAGGAAGTGATTGTGAAAGTTTTATCATTTTAGGATTCTTCTCACTCCCTATATTACATTCTTCTATGTTTTCCCCTGTGGGTTCTATCTTTCATTTTTTTGCAACATAATTAGAATAAAAAAGTTCTTCTAATGGAATTAGGCCCCTACACAGAAAATTATCCTTAAGCTAAAGCACTTCAAATTCTTCGTTTTCTGGATCTATTTCATGTAATTTTAATTTATGTACAACTTTATTGACTGAAATATTTACATCAAAATCATCAAACTATTTATCTACACTAACATATTAAACAATCTTATTTTCTACTTCACACCCTAAATCTATGCTACTACGTTCATACTCAACCTTGTATTGCAAAAAAAATTCAATCTTCTTGTCACTTCCACGTACCTGCCAATGTCTCATATTGTCGGTTACAGTTGGACGATGTTTAACTTCCACTGTATATTTTCTGTTGGGATGAGGCATTTGGCATGTGCTAGCTGAAAAATCTAAACGATCAGCTAGGACACTATGATTTCTAGGAATGACAACAAGATCATATACGAAAGTTATTAGAAAGTCAAGCACAACGTTTCTATAGGTTCTTAGTTTAGGATGTTTTGTAGCATACTCTCCCTTGATCTGTTTTATAATTAATTCAAAATGCCCATGAATATAAATTCGTTTAGCACCTAATATTTTTAATAATTGCAATCCTAATAGAAATGCCTTGTATTTTGCTATATTATTGATGCAATGAAAGTTGAGTTTATAGGAATGACCTTCTGCATGATGGTTCCTTGAATTGGACACCCAAACACCTGCCCCTGAACCTGCTTTGCCACAAGAGCCATTAAAGCTCATGTTAAAAAAAGGTTCAGTTTCAGTGTTTTATTTCACAATTAGTGTTTGATTTTCATGTTTTTAATCAATTTCATTTTCTTCTTTAGTGACTTGTGCATCAATGTCTCCATCATTATAAAGAATGAAAGATTCAAGGCAGAATGAACAGATTAAAGAGGATAGTTATGTGGTTTCTCTTGACACTCACCATATATTTCATTAAAGTTTCCCTATATAGTCTTCTATGTTGACTAAACACTAGTATAGTGGCATAATTCATGTCCATTTATAGTGTTTCGTGTAACTTTTCTCCCCATGAGCGAGACAACAACATGCCATACTTAGGGAGAATTTCTGCAACCACTATATCCATCACTAGACGCTTAGCAGGGATTTGGGCTAAAGTAACACATAGGTATTTGATAAGACCTGGGCTTCTAACTTTTCGAGAATCAAAGGAGTACAAGTCTTTTTTGGGTCTAGTAATGTCAAGTCCTAGTCACTTAATCACAGTCTTTGGCATTAAATTATGGGATGCACCTGAATCTAGCATAGCATTATGGATAATTTTATCATGAGTATTCAAACTGACATAAAATGGAGGGACACATCCTTCTTGTGATTTTCCTTCAACTTCTAGACCAAATATGAGTTCAGACTGATCATCATTCAAATTTACTAACTCAGTGTTTTCCCCAATGTTTATCTCTTTCATGACTTGAGTCCTGTATACATTTTTTTTTATTAATTCAGTTCAGGCGATATAAATTTTCATCTTGGCAAGTTCATTTTTAATGCTAAATGGTGTTTGATTCTTAAGTAGATTTGAAAAATCATACTTATCAGCAACTATTTTTGTGGCAAGTTTGGTTTGTTGATTGGTAGAAGGGATGTCATTTTGAGTAGTTCTAGAAGGAGTATCAATAGTCTTTTTCATAGTATCTTCTATTGGCTTCTTTCCAAGATTTTCGGGGGTTCTCTTAAGAGGATTTTCTATTGTTTTCTTGGAATCAAAATAAAAGACCTTTTTGACAGGATTTTCAATATTCTCTTTATTTGTAGTGTCTTTTTTTTTATTACTTCTAATATTATACTACCTATGGACTTACATTATAGCATTTTCAAATCCTTGTTTGTATTCATCCGACTCTTCAAAATCCAACTCAGTCCGGGCCATGAAAAAAAGTTTATGCTCCTCTTGAGTGAGGAAAACTGTCTCATCCTCATTTATCCCCAAAAAATTTATTTGATTATCATCCAAATCTTCCACAATATTCCCCTCATCATTTATGTAATTTTCCTGAAAAAGGAGACCAAACCTACTGGTCTGGACCCTTTTGCTCTCTTTGTTTAATTTGGGAACATTCCTTTTAATGTTTTGGTTTCTAGTTTGTGGGACATTTTGTTTTTCTCTTGCTTGAGTTTGGTCATTAATGTTGACTCTTTGCATCATTTGATTCACTACTCTCACTAAGTTATCAAACTTATGATAAAAAATAGAAGTAGAGAGCTCTTCTTTTATCATTATTCTGTGTTTAGATTTCAGTTTGGATTTTTTGGTGAGGATTTTAGCATCAACTTTAATTACATTTTCTTGCATTTCTTCCAAAGTTGTCAGGTCTCTCTCTCTAAGTTGATATTCCATATCTACATTGAAACCATATGGGAAAGCAATCAGAGCTAGACCCGGGGAGGGTTTGATGTCTTATGGAATGACATTGTAAATAGTGTTAAACCATTCATTTGGTTTTCTTTTCAGTATTTTATATTTATTTAGGAGTTGAAGTGGATTCTTATTGATCTCCCATCTAGCTAATTTTTTTTTGATGGAAAGTATCAAGGTTGGTTATAATTCCTGTAGGTAAACCCTTAAACCATTTCTTGACATCACCTCCTAAGCTTTGGGCAAACAATCTCATTTTAACATCATCTTCATCTACTTCTTGGAGGTCAAACATACCGTTCATCCTATCTACATGCTGTGGAGCAGTATAAGCACCAATATTATTAAAGGTCACAATTTTGGATGGGTAATATGTAGGCATATCATTTAGCTACCTTGGTAACACCAAGGGTGCATACCTTCCTGCCATAATTGTCCTAGTAGATTGAATTGAAGATGGACCCAATGGAGGTGCAGTTTTGATAACTGCACGTATAATAGGTATAATAGTTTGAGAGATGGCACGTAGGGAAGTTGAAACTATATAATGAGTAGGACTCGGCTATAGATGTACAGACTTGGGAAGACTGAGTAGACAAAGAGGCTTCTGCAACAATTAAAGCAGAGAATTCAACAGATTGGTGAATAAAAGCTTCTTCAATAGCTTGGTCCAACACTGAAATTAGATCTTGTAATTTTGTCAAATTGTTGTAAAGATTCAATATTGGGACCTATTTCAAGGACTTGGGTTCAGGGTACATATGGTTGTAGTATGGCTTTATCTATGACAATTTGGTCTACAAAAGCCTCAGACTTTGATCTAAATAAACTTTGCTGCAAAAGTAAATCAAATTCTATATCGTGTAAAGTTTCAAATTTGTTTAGGAGAGAATTAGACCTTGACAAAGGAATATTCTCAGAGAGAGAATTAAATCTATACATAGGACTATTACTACCTTGACTCTCGGTAAAGCTTTTCTTTCTCACCAGTTTCTCAGGGTTATCTACAATTTCAATAGGGTTGAAATCAGGGTGAGATCTAGTGTAAATTCTTTTGGGATCCAGGGCTATAAAAAATCATCACACAAAGAATCAAAATCAGAATCAATGATACAGTAAATATATACAAAATAAAAACCTCAGATCATGTATTTCATAAAGATACAACAATTTCTTACTGAAATACTGATTTTAAACCAGCGAATAATAATGTTTTGGATTAAAATGTATTCTTCCCTAGTATAGTCGCCACTATGTTATCGTTCTTTATTTTTGAGGTTGAGGGAGTAAACACATTGGACAACATCAAATAACTTTTGACGCTGGGATCTAGCCTTGCCAACTTTAGAGAGGGATCTCTCTTTATGATTTAACTTTGTTTTCTAGGTTGATCTTAGGCTAGTTATAATTATGCATGATTTTTTGTTTGAATTTGGTTGATTGGTTTGGTTCATTGATTTGATCAAATTACTTTATTTCCATGGGCTATGGAGTCAAATAAAGCTAGATATTGCATCAAATGTTTAAAAGAGTAATGACAGGGCAATCTAGTTGCATTTACTGGATCTTTAAAGTGAATTATGAAATGGAGAAGAGGTGACTTCAGTAACGATTGAAAAGAATTTAAGAATTTTATGATCAGAATTCAGAAGAAACACATACAGATTGTAAAAATAGTCCAAATAGGGTGTTCAATTAAAAAACCTTATTTTTGACATTTCTTGTTTTACAATTAGATTTTTAGATGATTATAATGCAGAGAATAATAGTGAAAACAACAATTAAAATAGGAACAAAATCACCAGTAAAAAGCAGCACAAGAATCCTGTGAATATCTTTTTATTAATGACACTTCAGAAGCGTGGAAAAATTACAATGCTCAGTAGGAAAAATTACAACTATCAGGAACCAACCCTCAATACTTCGAATGAATGAAGTATTTAAACTAAATTTCGAAAAAGATTACAATGAATTCCACATTAACATGGAAATCTATTATTAATTACAAAATAACTAAATTGACTAATGTGACCAAAAAGAGGTGAATTTGGTGACATTATCTAGACGTCTCGCACTATTTTCGTGGAGAACGGTTGTTGAGTTGCCACAATTTGGGTGTTGCATTGGGTGTAGCTGATATTTTTCCTTTACTCTTGAAATTCACATAATTTATCCCACTACTCCTCATCTGGGATGTTGATTTTATTTTCCTTGCGGTAGATCTCATCTAACTCGGTATATCGAGCAAATGTGGGTTTCACTATGAAAATATGCTTTCTCTCATGCTGAATGAAAATAATGTTGCTGATAGCTTCGAAAAAATCTCTCCCTATCATAACACCTTTAATGTGGGAATATTTGGCAGTATCCTTTGTAATGTATTTAAGCTTCCTCATATAATATTCCCTTAAAATCAGTCTTTCATTAATTACAAAAAAATAAGGCAGACCCCTCTTTGTTAATGCTTCTATTTTGCTGAAAAATTTGTTGACTACTAATTCTAAATTATGACATTTTTATTTAAGTTGCACAATTAAATTTTTCTTTGTAAGAACTTTCTTCACGGCCAAGATTGTTTTTGTCTTGTCATCTACTCCCAAATCATCCAATTCATATCTATTTTTGAAATTTAGAAACTTGATGATGTTGTTGGCTGTGGCAGGCATATCTCCCAACTCATGGTTAATAGAGGAAATGCCCCAATTGGCTCTCTCAGTCAACTCTTTCTATTCAAATATAATCCAAATACATGGACATATTTCATCCATGGCTTGAATAATATTGTTCCATACAATTTCCTTAAATTGACCCAGTGTGTGACAAATGGAGGATTTGGTTGCAGACTTCCACCATGCTTCTATCCGCTTCTAAGCTCTCTGTAGCTCTGCTGCATGGAAAGTTTCAGTCCTTGCCTTTTGGTTGTGCATAACATTAACTTGAGAATGCAATATTTTAATTTCTTCTTTTTGGAGAGACATATTATCCACTACACTTGTCATCTGATGCACAATATTCCTTGTGTTTGTTGTATAAGATGTAGATGTAGGAATTGATGAAAGAGGTACAACTTGCAAAGGGACAATAGCCATTCTGGCAACCTTCTCCTTTTATTTGATTATTTTTCCATCTCTATTTCCATTTGTTTCAACTGTACATTCTGCTCCATGATGATCTTCATCATGTGTATCTTTTGTGACTGTTTCTTCAATGTCTTTGGCCAGAGGATCTTTTGCGGCTCGTAATTTCAACTGTTTTCTCAATGTTGCTATGTCGATATTCTTCTTTCTTATGATATCTTCTGCAACATTGATATTTGAAGGATCATATCCTACTTTGATTACTGAGTCCTCCAAATCTTTGATTCTTGTCTCTTTAGCAAGTGAAGAGAATTTCTCAATCATCAATTGTGACTGAGCATTAGCTAATGCAACCTGCAATTTGGAAAAATTCATAGCAGTGCCAGTGGGTGTGGATGAAATGATTTGACCAGTTTGTTTGTGCATCTCCATTTGATCAATGGGATGTTTATGTCTTTTATATCAAATTCAAATGAAGTTCTTTTGTAATCTGATGCTGCCTTGGGTTGTGAGATCTGTGCTTGGAGGAAGGCCATCTGAATTTTTCCTTTCTCAGAGTCAAAGCTGATAACATTGTTCTTTGAGAATTGGAAGTATGTTTCCAGAACTGATTATATGTATTGATCTTTAGAGCTTTATTTTTCATTTTAATATCATTGAATATATCAAATATGTTCTTTTCTTTCTCCTCTCTAGTGGATGTACTGGTTTGCATAACTTGTTGCTAATCATGTGAAGTTGTCGAGGTGGTAGGAGAAAGTGTAGTCTGATCACCTACTTGTGAGGTAACAACTGTCTCTTTGGTGGTGAAAATATCCTCTTGATCTGAATCCTTTCTTAGGTTTAGTTTGGAATTGAGCTTGGTCCTCTTCCTGTACATGATTTTGAAGTCTTCGCTCAAAATATCAGTCACTCAAGGTGACTCTTCTTCTCTGTTCCTCTTTCCTATTTCCTATTGTGTGATAGGAGTCTGTAATGTTGAAGTTGACACCAATTGCTCTTCTACCTCTTGTAGAGTGTTTTCAGTCCACTCTAGTTGGTTCTTGTATTTCTCAATCTTTGGTCTAGATGTATGAAAATAAGTTGTAGATTTTTTCTCTACCCTTAACTTGGAGATGAACCCTAATGGATCATATGATCATGTAAAACTGAGGCTGAATTGCATTTATTTCAACAATTTGTCTTCTTCTTCCCCTGCTGCCCCGTTGTTACAAATGAAGGGTCCTATTTTGTTTTTGATCTTGAATTGAGATTTCTTCTTGGTAGACACAAAATGAATCTCATTAACATTGAGCGTTTTCCTAATGTATTCTAGAGCAAAACTCCTCATTGGGAGGAATTTTGGCAGTTCGTAAGGAGCAAGTTCACACCCATATATCCTTAGCTCTTTTTAATTTTGGTAAAATACCAATCTCATGTTTTGACTTGATCTGATAACTGCAAAAGTTTCCTGATTTATTCACTGATTCTTGGCTTTGGATTTCTTCTTAGGAGACTGAGTGTTGGATGTACAAAAAATTCTATGAATTGTTTGTATGAGTATTCTTTTTTCTCCTTCATTACTAGTGTAGTCCAAAAGATGATTGATTGTTTATATCCCTCATCATCAAACTTTTGTAATGAAAATTTGAGCTTGTCTCCCTGAAAATACGAAAACATGTATACTAACATAGAAGCATATTTAAATACTTCCTCAGTTTGGAATTTGAAAAATTGTTCATGGATAGAATTTGCAAGGAATTGGCTGAAGTTAAACAAGATGGGAGGTTTGGAATCTATGGAGAAAATAGAAAAGAAACCTATAATGGCCTCATCTATCCAATGATCTGAGTAATAACCAAGGAGGTAGGAAGTGACAATAATGATCTGATTGGCTCTCTCATGGAAGATGGAGGATGGATAGGGAGGATTTTTCTTGGATAATGGGGCATCTTCAATTAGGAAAATCTCAAGGGTTTTGGCTCTTTTTGCAAATTCTAGTTTTTGATATAATTCAGTGAGTACTTCATAAGAGAAACGGGTGGCATTTTCTGCAATAGAATCTTGCATCATTTTCTCTATTGATTGGGTAGTTATGGTGAATAAAATTTATCATGTAGGGGCAATAACAGCTTTTTGATTGGTCACATAACAAACGTGACATTTCCTGTGAATTCAGGGGCATTGTGGGTGTGGGGAAAGATGTAATGGGGTAAATTGGATTACAATAGTCCAATATTTTCAGACTTATCAATGAATTTGACTTCAAGCCAGCAATACATTTCAAATAAATCAAACTCACAAAGGGTTTCATTGATTTTTTAATCCATGTCTGCCAAAGGTATATGATGAAATTCAATGGAAGGGTGGATTAGAGGACTTATAGGTTATTCATGTCCCTTACCTTTAGGGAGCGTGATCCGATTAGAATAATAATATTGATGGAATCTTGATTATGAAAGTTTATAGTGTGAAAAGATTGAATTGGATTCGAGAAGATCGGAAAATAGAAGTAATGGTTTGAACGACAGTTCACTAGTGTGATCCTCAGTTGTGTTAAATTGTTGTGATTTGAATTGGCCAACCTATCACGGGAAAAGGTATTAGTAGAGCGTGATGTTGGTAATATATGAATAGGCAAAAGGAGGAACTTTATAGCTTTCAGGATTCTCGTTGATGATGGCGCGAGTATGTTATATTAATGGTTAAGTAATTAAATTACTTAACAGGTTGATTTGGAGGGAGCGGATGTGATTGGCAGGAGCAACGGATAGATGAGGTGGCAAGAGGGGATTGGCGGGAGTGTAATGGATAGGGCTGTGGTTTCGTGTGGTGAAGAAAACCATTTTCGGAGGGGGTCTAAGGTGGTTAATGGTTTCGGTGAGGGGGGTTGCAAAAGTAGAAGACGAGGACACGTTGTTGTGGGTTCGAGATTTAATATGTAAGAAGAGGGATGATTTTGGGATGGTGAAACTTAGGAATAGGGGAATAATTTACTAAATATCCTTCGATATACCAAACCTTAGAATAAGACCTTTTTCCTTTTACTTTTCCCCTGTGCATGAAAATAACCTTTAGCATTTGACTTAGGATAAAATTTTGATGCTTATCCTGAAATCATCACTCTATTTCTACCTACTCTCCCATTTCAATTCTTTTTCTAAGCTAACGTTTTCTCTTCTGCTTTGTAGGGTGCATTTAAACTAGCAGACCCAGATCACTTTTTTTTTTTAATGAAAATCTACCTTATCCTATCACTTATCTCACCATTGATTCATATTAAACTATTGAATCACTTTTATTTCTATCTAGCTACTGATTTACCAAGATTAAACTGTTTCGTAAATCTTTATTCACTAACCTATTCAATAGAAATTGAAATGTGTTCAATCATGATTAAACTATATCATTTGAACAAAAACTTATTCATTGTGGCATTTAGACTTGCAACACTTTCCGTGTTATTTTCTATTTTTTCTTTTGTAGGGTTCTTATTTTTTTTCTTTCTTAACATATCCTCTTTTCACTTTCTTTTTTCATATAATTTTCGAAATCATTGAAATATTTAAAATTATGTACAATATGAAATTACGAATACAAAATACTCAATCACCTTGAGATCCTATAATTTATAAGACCCTAACAAATTGAGAGAGGGTTTTCCTTTTCCCAATTCGAGATAGGATTCGTTTTACTAGCATATTAGAGTAAATCTTCATTTCGATTTGATTATGCATTCTAGAAGTCCCCTTACGTAGGGGCGGGCCTTATTTGTGGCTTAGATGAGTCGTAGAGTTAGCTTAAGGATCGCTTTCCTACAAGACCTCTGCAAGAGGGCATATATGGTTTCTCTCTTTCTATTGGCAAATAATAGATATATTATAAGCCAAGAGGGGCAGAGAGAAGGTAGATGGAGCCAATAGAACCAATCAGAACCACTATATCAAATATATAAGAGCTTAGTTGGGGCTCTAACTAGGTGGTCTCCCTTACATGTTGATGACGTCATTTTTTACCATCAATAGGTTCTAGGCCCTCCTTGGAATCATCAAGCTTTAGGAATGTGGAACTTTAATTGGATGTGGCGTAGTCACATGATGGCATGATATATATTGCCAACAATGGCCCATGATTTTAAACATTGGAATTCTTGGATTGTGCTCATTAGTGGGCACTACATTGCATAAGCTATCATATTGTTTCATACCTTGTACTTATGTATATATTTCTTTATAAAAAAATCTCATGTTTTTCACTTTCACTCTGAGGCATATCCCTGAAAATGACATATAGGATTCATCGACCTTGTCATTGCATTGTTGGACTTTTTAGTCTCTATTTAAATTTCCTTAGGGCCCGACCTACTAGGTTGTAACATTAACCACTCATTTTTGCATTTGATAACTTGTGCGGTAGATCCTACCCTTTGTGGGCACCCTTGAATAACACCCAAATACCATTTTAGTGTCCATGTTGCAATTATTCGTAGGTTTGGACACAATCTTTAGTATGTACCATGACATTCAATTTTAGCCTTATGCCTCTCTTTGTCTCTCATTTCTAGCTATCACCCTATAGGGGAACACCACACTTTTTATTATGTTGTTTTATGGTCACTTATGCTCATGGTTCTCAATGTCTTACTCGATGTTGTCATATAGATGCTTGCCTTCATTCTTCTTGCTATATATATAACCTCACTTAAACTCTTGCCTTTGTATTAACCTTGCCTCAGTCTCGAAACCCTCCATCACCTTTTAGAGAGACTTCTACGATGAGTGAATTTCCATTTCCAAACACTTTGCCACTACTTACTGCTCATATTAGGATGGTTTCATCATTTCCCCCTCAGAACAAGATGCATACTATTATACCACTCGTCTCTCTAGAATGAGCTTCCTTTTGTCCTTGTTTTCATGCTCATTAAGCAATAAAAATGCTAAGCTCCTTTTACTATATTTTCTTGCTTGTTAAATCTATATCAAAATGTCGAGTCCATTTTGGTCTTAATTTTAAGACATTAAACCATGAAAATTTTGAGCTTCTTTCGCTACCATATTTTCATGCTTGTAAAACCTATATGAAAATGTTGAGCTCTTTCCCTCTTTTTATACTCATTAGTTAAATTGAAGTTGGTGATTGATCACTTTTCCACTCTTGCGCTCATTAATTCATGAGAAGTTCACGAGTGCAATTTATCTTCTTTTTGGCCTCAATATCAACTTCACAGAAAAGGAACCTATTGAGATCTCTTCTCTTCTCTTTCATGATCATTAAAATATGAATGGGAATCATTTTACTGCCACATATATGTCTTGGTAGTTGTATGCCACCCTTGAACATGGCCCTTATTTGAGTCATACTCTTACAATTGGTTTTATTCGGACTTGTGAACCAAACCCTCAGCTTGAGTTGATTCACTCTATTACTTGAGTGAGTATCTCACCTGATTGGTTACAGGGCTTTGGTGATGCCTCTTGCGTCACCATTGTGTCTTCGGTATTCTTCATTCCATCCTACCAAGTTCACTATTGTTTCATGTTGTTATATATTCAAGGTAAGTATCAATCAAGAGTCATACATTTTCAAGTATCATTAAACCTTTTGTGCTACCCATCATTGTGTTAGGTGTACATCACTTCTTCATTTTTTATCATTAGATACCTTATCTTCATGTCATTTTTATGTCGATGATGGGGGATACATTAAGGACCTCCTTTGATGGATCTCTTCCCATTGAATTCAACACCTTTTCTAGTATGTAGATCTAGAAATAGTCTAGTACCTTTGATATTCAGTCATTAGCAGTAGGTTTCACAAGTTTTGCATTGGTTTTTCATCATTGGCCCATGTTTATCGATTTTGTGGAGTGATTGAGTTCAATTGATTCATTCACACTCTATGTACTGTGGAAGGTACCTTGGGAACCATTTTCATTATCAATGGTTTCCCTCATGTCTATTAATGGGATACATCAATTCCTTGTAATCAAAGGGTATCCTCGCATGCTCAACACTTTCTCATTCATTCACATGTAGTAGAGTCATACCCATCAAGCTATGTGTTTAATACTTTGCAACATTAAGACCACTTCCCTCATGATCATATCCTCCCTTGGGTTGCGACTTGAAAATATAATATGTACTTTGAGGTCAACAATGGGGGAACTAACATTAGTGTCTAGCCCTAATAATAGCTATTATGCCAAATATCTACACTATATAATGACTAGTCCTTGATGACATCAATCCAAAGTATATTGTGTAGAACTATATACTCTCTTCTCTCAGTATCAAGTATGGGTATGTCTACCTCAAGGATTTACTTCTTTATGTATCTGACTATACTTTTGAGTTTCCAAAGGTATCTTGTATGTGGTCTCTTCCTTCATCAATCACTGGTTCACTTCTTGTAATGTATTTCAGACATTAGATTCTCTTCTAACGTCATACATTAGGGGACATCTATTATAGCTCAAAAATATACCCCCTAGGTTCAAGAAGAAAAGTGTATCATTTTACAAGTTAAAGGATTAATTTATGATTGGTAACACATTATAAAAACAATGTTTTGAGGGATTTATGCTCTTGCGTAGTTGTGGGAACTAAACAAAAAGCCTAGAAATTATGTTTCCTAGTGTTAGGGACTAAAATAGAAGGTCATCAATGCCCTCTCTCAACTAGAACTCCAAAACAATGTGGGAATTTGACTTAATAAGATTCGATTCATTCAAATTTAAGAACTTTGGTTAAAATAATATTATCGATTAAAATAATGATTGATTCTGTCTGTCGTAATCATAACCTTGATAAAGTCATGAAAGTGTCTAGGTGCAATGAAGGTCAATCATGAAGATATATATATATATATATATATATATATATATATATATATATATATATATATATGCACAACTCTTCACTAGTCATAGGAGAAGAATGAACTTATGCTAGAATGTTGCTAGAGTTGTGACTGCAATAATCTTGTGCATCCACACCAATGGGCATAGAGATTAGGGAGTAGATCAAGGGCAGAGGCTTGGAGGACTCATCGATGTACTCCAATTCAATCAAAGAGAAATAGTGATGAATGTTTTCCCCATTCATCTCTCATGGGTCTTTTTTAGGTTATATGATTGATATATTATGTTACACTAATATTGATTTGTAGGAAGATCATATTGGTTTTTGTCTATGTGTGTGGGTGATCTAGGAGATCCAAGAGAAAAGATATAAAAGGAGATGTTCCTTGAGCTAGTTTTGTCAAATAGAGTTAAGGATATAACATTAAAATGTATTTCTACTTCTTGTAATATTGAAAGTGCTTGGGATTGTATAGTTTATTTTGTCTCCCTTATTCATTTACACACACTGTCTATCAAATCCTTGGGCAAATATTATTGGGATTAAATTAACCTACAAAGATAGGTGAAATTCTCTCTTAAAAAAATCTCACCTTGTATGTCTCACGTAATTATGGAGATTCACTATTATGTGGAGCTTCTGGTTGAACAACCAATTTAGAGGTAACATCTACTATTGCATCCATTGAGCTTCCATGATGGGATGATGGTCAAGGGGGATACATTGGGGCTATTTGGAGAAACCGAGAAGGATGAAACAATAGAAGTGGAAACCATGGAAGGGATGTGTGTATTGGGGGGGAGTTTAGATGGTATATGGATGAAACTTGATTGTTGGATGGGATGGAAAAGGAAGTTGTGGTAAGTGATGAAAAATACCCAAGGTGTAACACTTTTGGAATTTGGCTAGTGAAGGTAATATGGATACCTAAATTTTGGGTAATATGATGATAGTGATGAAAAACTAATCGAACAATAGTGGATGATGGCGAGTAACATGTGAGGGACATAGTGAAAAAATGGGAAAATTACCCAACCTACACACACATTTATAATGTTTTAATTAGTAAACCAAAATAATTTAAAAAAATAAACATTTAAAAATATACATGATATCTGGGAAACAAATGATATGTTCATCTATGGAGGGCATGGTTGCTTTCTTAGGGTTATATAAACATATAGAAACATTAAAGGAACACAATAATTATAACTAAAATAAATAAATATATAATATGGACTAAAACATATGAAAAGTTTTGTAAGGAGGGATCATTTTAACCCACTATACCTGAGTATATGATATATAAAATGAACAAGAAATTTCTGGTACAACATTAATGATATAAGTTTGCATAAATTCATTTGTGGGGATGGGGATAGAAAAAATAAAATATAAATAGATACACAAAGAAAACACGCAATAAAATTTATATATATTTAAAATGATCAATATAATAACATCCTCCATAAAACATTGTTCTATAATAGCCTCCATAGGCCGATAGGAGATTCTATCTACAATTGATACATCTATGAAGCTCACTAGATCCCCCATGTTATGTCTCTAGGTGAAATGACATTGTAGAATATCGTGGTCCAACCCCTCCCACAACATCACCTACTAGTTTCTACTGGTGGAACGATGCTTCCAAGGTTCCATGTGGCACTAGGGAGTGATTCAAGGAGGTTATTTCTATGTAGGTTTTCAAAATATCCAATATTGGATGATGGTATGTAGGCGAGTTATAGTCTAGGTGGATGAGGACCTAGTGTAAGTTTTCTCCTAACATTTTATCTATCTTATGTAGGGCCACAACCCACCCCCTAGATATTATCCTATGCCAAAGTAGTTGACATGAAATGTTTCTAAACTTTTCCCATAATTTCTTCAAGAAAGCTAGTGGTACCTCCCTATTATTACATGAAGGTTTATCAAAATATATGAAGCACTTATCCATATAATTATCTCAAGATGGTTAGTAGGTGCACCATTGTTACAGGGAAATTTAGTGTCTTTTCGAACAACTAAACCCTAGACCTAGTAGCAAGTCTAGAACAACTGTTAAAGTAATTCTATTACTTTTCCTTTAGCTAACAGATAAAAGAAAGAGGAGCAAAAGTACCAACCTGTATCTTTCACTCGATCCTTATTCCCTTTGACCGCTTTCACCACTCCCTTCTGTAGTTAATTCTCTTGAAAGGTACCTGCACACAAGCCGAGACAGAAAACCATCAAAGCATACATATCGATCTGTTAACTAAACATATTATAGAACCAAAAGTACAATATACATCACATGAACACATGAATAGAAAAAGCATAGAACTATTTATTCATAGAAGGAAAGATTACAACCCATGTAGATGCATGCCTGATTTAGTGTCATCCTTCCAGCTTCAAACTCTTCTCTCCTCATGAATCAATAATTTTACATGATAACATTACTCTCTCTACTAATCTCATTCCAATAGCATTTCCTTAACTTATGAAGTTCCAACCTTAGACCATCCTTGAATTCCTAGTCCATTTATAGTCGAATGGAGGAGGTTAAGCCATTAATGGCCCTCATGAATGCTTTACCAAAATTGGGAAGTGGTTCCATAGAGGAAGGGATAATGGATTAAGCTTCATTCATCTCCTTCCTCATACAAAAATGAGCCCAATCCATCTGGAAACTTCCAGAAGGATCCATTGGATGAGGAATCCAATGGATTCATTTAAAAAATTTGATGAATCTTGCTCATCGTAGGTGAAACAAAGGCTAGGTGCTATGCATAGCACCCAGACAGTGTAGTTCCTACCATTCATTACAGCCAGATAGAAGGCCACCTGTGATGATCCCCTTAGGGGCATTTTTTCGATGAATGGTGTCATGAAACTCTGGGAGGAAAGCATGTTGTAGGTTAACTTCATTAGGGAATGAAAACAACTGAATTAGGGGTTGATGGACACTAATATAATTAATTTGGAAGTTGGGGTTGATGTGCCCAAATTTTCCTGTAATGGTTGCCCCCTAAAGCATGAATTCGAAAATAAACATGTCGAGTGAGATGCTTTACAATTTGGAGAGAAGGTTTTGAACTGGAAGGTGACCTTCAAAAGTTACAATACAAATATCATGATACTTTGATTTTTTCTCATAATTAGCTGAGGGAAGGCATACCCATGCTCAGCTTTATAAACTTTCATTACATGTACAAATATAGTCATCTACATATGTAGACCCATGAAGGGATGACCATGAATGTAAGGCCATTGTACATTTGATATAGTACTCTTAAAAAATATATCACAGCCCGGATGGATGAAACTAGATCGAAGGTCTTCAATATCGTCCAATATTTCACTCAAGTACAAGTCTAACCATGTGAATAGATGATCTAAAGTTGAACATGGAGAGACATCGTCTGATTACCAGGCAATGATGTAAGTCATTAACAGATGCGAGAGGAATCACCGATAATGATAATGACCCTCAAGGTACTGCAATACATTCCGCATGGTGTGAATAAATGATTTGATGTCGAACACTAAATGAAGTCTTTCAATTAAAGGCCAGTGATGTCAACCTATCGCCGGAAGTGAGAAACCTGCCATTGATGTATGCAAGCCTCAAGGTACTAAAGGGGTGTTTCTAAGTTAACTTCTTGGATGATGTGCTGATGTTGACAAGAAGAGACTCGTCATAGGAGGGCCTTGATGTATCCAACATCAATGACGCGAAACGAGGTAAATGATTTTGGAGATGAAACATCGACTGATGACACAAGGTTCAGGAATCGTGAGCATGAAAATGAAGGTTTACTATATTGCAAAGGATGAGGTTTTGAACTGAATGACTTCTCTTGAAAATATCGGTGGCACTGAAGTGAATTGGTAGCATTGACCCAAAAAAAGTAATGGATGGTATGATAGACCAACGGTGTGATAATCATCAAGCTGAATGAGCAAACCACATAGTCACGATGATGAGGTGAAAGTGTCATGTTCAAGAGCGACCTGCTACCACAAACTGTTGCCAACTTTTTCCCATTTTTCCCCAGTCATTTCTGACTAGTACCTCTTTATTTTTAATCAAGCTTGAGGAGGATAAGATATGCTTGTTGTATAATTTCACCCTTCGGTTGAATCCATCACTATTTGATGTTTTAACGAGTCTAGTGAAGGTGAAACTTAGTCTTGTCTAGATGGAAAAGCTTGTCACTATTTGATGTTTTTAACAAGTTTAATGACAAAGATAACTCGGTCCTTTTCACATTTATAGAGTCTTAAAAGGGACTAAAAGGAAACTCCAAAAGTTCTTTTTCATACATTTGTCTCTCAAGCCCGAAAAAGCATAAAAAATACAAGAGAGAACCTATTGATCATGTTTGATCAACGAGTACCTTTTTCATAGTTAATCTATCTCAACCAAATAAGGGGTTAAACTATACTGAGTAGATATTGGTTCTAATCCATTTAACGAGCTATAAATGACAAGCGCTCGACAATCTTTTCATATTTAGAGAGTTTGAAAAGAGCTTAAAGACGACTCCATTTTGAGGAATCAGTGGTGTTTAGGGTAGCAACTGGTTCCGGTGATGTTGGAACTTCTCAAAACATGTTGGTTTATGTGAAGAGGTTCGCTAATAAGACCACTCATTGCAATTGTTCCTCAAAAACGATAAAACAACCAAGTGAAAGCATATGATCGACTAAAGGGATGGTGGCGATGGGATGAAAATAACCAACGCTCATCTGACGAAAAGGCTGATAGAATGGAAATCACAAGGGTTAAAATGGAAATGGGTTCATTTTTAGACAAGCTTGAACCATAGGGAACTATGCTTGGATTAATTTTCATGTTTACACAAGCTTGAAATGAAAAACTATGCTTGGATTCAGTTTCATTTTTACATAAGCTCGAAACGAAAAACTATGCATGGATTCAGTTTCATTTTTACACAAGCTCGAAATGAAAAACTATGCTTGGATTCATTTTTCATGCCCCCAACATGATGAAAAGGAGAGTCTCATGTAACTAGATGGTAGTCATTGCGGTGAAGCAGGACGGTTATCCAACACCTTTTTGGTTTCTTCTAGATAGAAAAGGTGAATTGGGTGATTCCCTTCACATAACCTATAGGGAAAATTAACTTTACCACTAGGTGCATGCCCCCCAAGCTTCATTACATTCACCTAAGTAGACTACTTGTGGCTATCAGGTGGATGGAATGAAGGTTCTTTTATGAGATCAAGTGAAAGACTCGACTGGGATTCTACAAGATCTACTCAAAGACTCGACTTGGAAATTTTCTCTAGGGGGCCTTGTTTCATTTTTTAATGAGCTTGACACAAGACAAGGAACTAAGCTCGTATCTTGGTTTCATTTTTTAACGAGGTTGACACAAGACCAGGAAATCTCCTCATATTCCTTGTTTCATTTTTTTAATGAGGTTGACACAAGACAACGAACTATCCTCGATTTCCTTGTTTCATTTTTTAACGAGTTTGACACAAGACTAAGAACTATCCTCATATCCTTGGTTTCATTTTTTAACGACGTTGACACAAGACCAGGAACTATCCTCAGACCCTTGTTTCATATTTTAACAAGGTTGACACAAGACAATGAACTATCCTCGGAGACCCTTGTTTCACAACTCATAAGTGGTCATCAAGGAGAGATCTGGTTCCAGTGCCCCAAGTACATGATGTACAACATCACTGAATTGATCATCAGTCGATGTAGGTATCGAACAGGTTGCCACATGCGTGGCAGGGATGATACCATTGGTACATAAGGACCAATTAGGGTAGATGCTTGACTAGGAGCCATATTTGGACCGAGAAATGAAAGCTGGTCAACAGTGACAATTCTGCCTTCATGTGAGAAACAAATCACTCAGAAGAGTGTTGAAACAATAGCTCCCATTCCATAAACATGGTCATGCCCTAGACGTAAATTATAATCTAAAGGGCCTGGGACCACCATCACGTTCACACAAACGGTTTTCCTTCCCAAAGTAATAGGTAACTGAGGGAGGAAACCTAATGGTTGTCTGGTTCCTTTGTTAAAACCCAATAGATTCTGGGTAACTGGCACAAGCGGTGGCGAACCAAGAACTTTCCAAGCAGTTGAGGAAAGGATACTCATAGATGCACCTTCATCTATAATAGTGCTAGATACAATCATATTACAAACTTGTACTATGATCTAGAAAGGCACATAAGAAGGAAGGCAGAATCCTGCTAGTCGATTCCAATCAAAGGAACTGACTAGACTACTTGGAGCGGGTACCATAGAAACGTGAGGATTAACCCCTTGAGTTATGAGAATGGGAGGATTTTCCTTCTGTCTTGATGGAACAGGAGGATTGCCGCCAAGCTCATTAGAATCTGAAGAAACAAAAAGAACTTGAGTGGTATCATGTTCACTCTCTTCAGGAAGGGTACGATTTACTGAAGGTGAAATGGGGTCAACTATTACCTCGACCTGTTGATTTGGGTTGGGTATAGACTCAGAGAATTCACTTTTAGAGAGAGTGGGTTTGACCAACGGTTGATTTTGGTCAGTCAAATCATCAACTAGTGAAGGATTTAGGGAGAGTTTCCTGTAACTAGATGGAAGTCACTGTGGTGAAGCAGGACGGTTATCCAACACCTTTTTGGCTTCATCTAGATAGGGACAAAGGTGAATGGGGTGATTCCCTTCACATAACCTACACGGAAACTTAACTTCACCCTTCTTTCCATGAAATTTATTGCCACTAGTTGATGGTGTGTCACCAACATGATCTCTAGAGGTTGATGACATGGGATGATGTGAACGAGAAGACCACTCTTCTAAGATCCGAGGAATATCAGGACAATTTCGAAGAAGATGGTCTCCCGCACAAAGTTTGCATGGATATCGAACTTTGTGAGGCTTAATGGATGATTTCTCATCAGATTTTGCATTCAAATAAATGATTGCTTGGTTGCCCCTCTACTGAATTTGCTTCTTCTTCTTCTTCTTCCCTTTCTTCTTCTTCTTAGCCACCTGGTTACTAGTACCAATACTTTCACCAGGCGAAGAGGAAGAAGGGGAGGAAGAAACAACGGAGGAAGAAGGCAAAGGGTCAACTTTAAGATCAATTGGAGGTTGATCTTGTCCAATTGGAGGTGTACTCGATTGTGGAGAAATCACAACATTTTGAACCAAGGAGGTTGAAAACAGCCATACTGGCAAGCCAATGTTAAATCCCGGAAGGGACAATGTAGCCATATATGGAGCACCAATACTTCCAAATGGAGGAAAAGGACTAGTATTTCCATCAAAAGGAATTCCTTGATTGGTGGACTCTGGATTTGTCACCATATGTTTCAACCTAAGATCAACTAAAACACAAGCGTGGAGGATGTTATCCACGGTCAATTAATTTTTATGACACTAGAACTTAAATTTTCTTTTTCATTTTTTAAGAGTCGAGAAAAAGAAAAATATGACTCTAGTCGCTTTTGTTGCTTAATGAGCTTGAAAGGACAAGCACTCAGATGAACCTTTTCTTTTAAGGAGTCGAAAAGGAGCAAAAGTGACTGCTCTAGAGATACTAAGCAAGAGGGTTTAATAAGCTAATCACAAAACTGCAATATACAACTTGGTGGTAAATTAAAGAGAAATTACCAAGTATTTACCATATGACACTCAATCTTCCCGAATATTGTGTTTGGTGCCTTGTGATCGGTAAGACGGCAGACTCATCTTCCTAGGGATAAAGGATTTAAACCTATTGGGGTCTCCTACTATATACACGATGGTACATGGAGCACAAGTCCTTACTAGTACTTACCGGTTCAGAGAGGACGAATCACCCAACCTCAATGAAATGACAACCACTAGGTTTTAAGACACTGGAACACGTCTCTGGCCTAGACACCTCTAGATGTTTGCGTTAAATTCCAATGTGTTACTAGGTTAATTGAGGTTAATTTTAGGTTGATCTTGATTAAAATTTTTCTTTGGGTTTCACCACGTGATGTTTTCAAAAATTCCTAAGAATGCAATTAAAATGAGAAGCACTCTTTCCATTTTGACAATGAAAATCCTAGCTACAAGGGAAAGAGCAAACAAGAACTTTTTGGATCAAACAACAAAGAGCACTCACTAATGCATTTCACTAACCATTCCTTTTAAGCACACACATTCAATCCCCTAAGATGCAATTACATGTATTTCTTTTTCTTTTTAGTTCTCCTTAATGTGAATTATGCACTAAGAAAAACAAATGCACAATGATTCAAAGTCTCTTCTCACAAAAATGTCGATTTATGACAATTTCACTTAAAGATACAGGAAGACTAAATGACACTTTCAACTTTAAGGAAATGAAAATTTTCGACACTTAAACGAAAATATGAATCAGATGCACAAATAGACTAATCGATTATTTAATGAAGGAAGATTTTACGACACTTCATGTTTGACAAAAAAATTGACTGAAACTACTTTCGACAATGGACTACATATGATAAAACAAATACATAAACTGTTGGGCAATTTATTGGACTTAAATTGCTGCATAAATTATCGACCAGGGAAACTCGTAAGCTTGTGATGGTGCCAGCAATATATATGCAAGACTAGGCAACTAATTCTATGTCTAACTTAATTATTTACGATTCAATATAATATGCAAGGGAAGAGGCTCCTAACTAAGGAGGTCCTGGTTGTCCTTCCCTACAGTATCATAGAGAAACCATATAAAACTAAAAACTTGAAATAAAGACAAGAGAATGAACTTTAATTTTTGCTCAGATTCAAGTAGAGAGAGAGACTAACTTAGTCTCTTGATTGTCCTCTCATGCACTAATCCAAACTAAACTAAGATTCATTCATAAGCAGAAGAAATGAAATAAAAGCGCAAAAGAATGAATTTCAATTACCATATAAATCATTGGAGAGAGAGCCTAACTTAGACCCTTAGTTGTCCTCTCATATGCTGATTACATTCTAATTTAAAACTCATTCATCAATCACAAACAAATCCTCAAACATATAAGAAATTAAATGAAATAAGATCTACTATGAAATAACATGTTCCTCTCATCCTTTTAGAGTGAGCTCAATTCTCCTAAGAACAAGACAAATTATTCCATATACTACATTAAAGAAAATTAAATCTAAAACTACATAATGGAAAGAAAACTACATAATGGAAATATATGCAAAATGAAGCCTTATTCTATTCCATCATCAATTGGATACAATGCTCTAAGAGTCCTCTCCTTTGGAATGGAGGAGGTACTCCTATTTATACAAAAACTATGATAACAACCTCATAAATGTAGACCCACTATTCTCTCCTTTGACCCACATATTTCTCAACCAATGATGACACATAACCCTATCCTCCATGATCTCCTCCATGAGGTCCATGATCTTCTCCATGAAGCTTATCTTATCAAATTCGAATTTGATCATTCAAGGCCACATAAAGGTGTCTTGGAAGCTTCCTTTGTGCCTACACATGTCAACAAACTCATGCTAATTGTTAGGTATAAGTTTAAGCATATTATTTTCTAAGTTCTAGCCGTAAATTCACTTAAAAATGTTAAGAATTAATAAACTTTGGAAAAGTATTGTTAGAACCCAATAATGAGGTAAATGTAATGATATGGAGGTGGAATGGAGGTGACATGAAGGTAAAATGTGAAAATATTGGTGAATAATGGAGTGAAAATAGGGACTATTTTGAGGCCCAACATCTCCCCCAAACTCAAGGTATTGCATGTCCTCATGCAATCAATGATATTACATGTCCTCATGCAATCTATTACATTACGTTTTGGTATTTGAGCTTTGGCTCGAACTCTGCATGATATCATTTACTTAACTTTTGCGAAGCATTTTTGATGAATTACAACTTGGTTGGTTCTTGTGTTTCAACCATAGTTTGTTTGTTGCATTCAATGTATGACCTTTGCATAATGATAATATGCTTTTTATTGCAGAGTATTTTTGTTGGAATGCACCATGGTTGGTTCTTGTGTAACAACCATGATTCTGTTAGCATCCAATTAACTTTTAAATACTTTTGACAAAGCTATTTGTATGCTCATGTAATAGTGAATATAGCTTGAAGGTAAGTGGGGTTAAGAATGTGATATATGAATGTGGATGTTATATGAATGTGATATATGAATGTGGATGTATCCTTCCCCTTAAACGGATGATTTGGGAAATTATGTGAAATGGGGAAAGCAAGGAAAAAGGAAGTGAAGTTTTTTTCCAAAAATTATAATTCTAACTTTTCAAGGAATTTAATGGTTAAAAGTTAGAAAATATCATACCTTAACTTACCCTTCCAAAATGGATGAGAGCTGTGCACGTGTGGCTGCAAGAACTTTTGTTCATGGTCTTCTTTACTTGGTTGGAAAAATCATGCATGAATCATGCATGTGCAACTGCCACAATTCTGCTCTAAATCTGCTTCTTCAAGCTGTGGATGAAAGATGAATCTGTGTTATTGTATCGGCTGCTGGATCCTCTGCTGCTGGATGAAAAATCTGAGGAGTCTGCTGAACATGGCTGAAAGTTGTATCTGATGCTGGATGATGAATCTGATGAGTCTTGCTGAATATGGTTGAAAATATATAAGGCTTGGAAGGTATACAAAATACAGAAGTTACATTTCCCTCCCAGCCTTATTTATTGACTTGTCCTCAAGTGAAATACAATGTATACAATGAATGGAAATACAATGAATGGAAATTGGCTTCATCTGCTACAAAATATGGGTCTTCAAGTCTTCAACGCTCGATGGCACAAATCTTACTATGTGATTAAATGTGTCGATGTCGAACATAGCAAGAAGTTGTTGACTTAGTGGCCGTTAATGAATGCCCCTAGCCAACACAAGAGCTCCCACCATTGATTCCAATGGGAGTCAGGATGCCTAACACATCTTTGTAGGTACGAATAAATTTGTCGTAGTCGAGTCACCTACAAGATCCAACGAACAAGGGATATTAATGTACTCCCATTGTTCATTGGCAAGAGTACTTGCCATTAAGGCATGCAAGCCTCTAGGTGTTTTTTCAATGATACATAGACTCTAGGACTTTGACTCAAGCAGAGTTTTATTGGTGGAAATGAAAGGGAATGGTGAAGACAATGGAAATGGAAATAAGCTTGTAAGAAATGAATGTAAGGAAATGCATGTGAAAAATGAATAAGAACTCTTGCTGTGAAAAATGGATATGGAAATGTCATGCTTTATGGATGTACAATTGGTGGGATTCAAAATCTTTTCAGAAAGGGAGGTGGAAGGTAGTGGTTGTGGAGATGGATTTGTCTTGAGAATTTTTTTCATGAATTAGTCTTTGGAAGACCAATTGTGCACATAATGTAATCTCCTGAATGATCACTTTGATTATCCTGTAACCTGTAAAAAAACTTGGTACAAAGAAAACATAAGTGTGCTCAAGAAGAATTGCGCATATCCTTCATGATTCTTACGCAAAAATTTCGTACCAAATAAAAAGATCAAAGAAAATCAAAGCGTTGAATGTAACTCAATTCATGATATCAATTTCAATCCATTCTGCAAAATAACCATGTAAAATACTACTCCCTGTCAGATAACTCATGAATGTGCTTCGCAATTCTGTTCTGTAAAGCATACAAGAATCATGTGATGAGTTTATGCCATCTTGATGCTATCGAGAATTGAATCCTCCAATTGATTTTTAAAATTTATTTCCAAGTATCCTATTTTTCGAATCTGTGTGAATTTTGTGAAATTTTTTTAGATTTTTTTGTAAATGATAACATAATTTTTTTAGATGTTTCATTAAACAATAAATTAAAAACATAGATTTTTAATTTATTATTTAAGTGAAATTTTTTTATATTTTTTTTACTTTTAAATGAAAAACAACAAAATTTTATTTGTTAAAACCTAATAAAAAAAACTATTACTAAATTAAAGTTAGCTCTTTTTTCTTTTAAAAAAAAAAAAAACAATAAAAATAAGAATTTTTTTAGTATACAATCCTATTAATTTATTAATATATTAATACAATCATAATATAATAATATATTAATACGGTTAATATAATTAATGTAATTGTATTAATATATTAATATAATTATATATTAATATAATCATAATATATTAATGTATTAATATATGAATATAGTTAATCATATTAATATATTAATAGAATCATAATTAAAATATGTAAATCAAAACAAATCAATCGTTAACCAATTATAACTAAATATATACAAATCTAAAAACATATAAATGTAAATCAAAACAAATAAAAAAAAATTAAGAATTATTACTAAAAATATACAAAACCAAGTTAAAAGAAATCCAACCGTTAAATATTACAATAAATACAAAACCAAGTTAAACTAAAAATGGAAACAAAATCCAAACAAAACGTGCATGTTGGCGGGTGAAGGGATATGGAGGTTTTATCGTGGATGTACATTGATGTGGCTGGTTCCGCTGAAGCACTTGATCCACCGATCACCATGAATCGAATCAACCAGAACATCGAAAGGCGTGGCGGTGGTACCCAACAAAGCGTGAGGAAGGCATTGGGTGCAAGCTTCTGGCAGCCATCCAAAATGAGAGAGTCCAAGTTCTTTAGGTCTGCCAACAGCGCCGCAACATCGTCGTCGACAACCCACGTTATGGCCATCTCAGATTCTCATTGCCGCCGTCGCCAACTTCCTTTTATTCAAAGGTCTTTTCCGAACCACAACTTTAATCTTTGCCAAATTGCTCTCCTTTCCACTCGGCTCTTTGTCAACCAACGATGATTTGAAAGCATTATCCATTGGTGCCTTTAGTTGCTTTCCAATATCAGTCGTTGTACCAGAATCCTTCTCAACCATTGGGAGAAATGGTGATGTTTCAAAAGGTTCTGAAACTGCATGCTCACTAAACAACTCTGTGTCATCCATGGCATGCAGATCCAAGAGCCAATGTTTGTGCCCCGTAACCATGCATTAACAGATTCGGTAGGAGACGGTGATCCATGCCCGTAGACGCCATAGGGGCCAGATGTTGCAGACCAGCGGACTGAAGCCAGCGAGCCGTGACTGGATCGCTGGAATCGATCGAGCTCCCCATGTTTTGCAGGGAAACCCGTAATCATACAGAGCCGCGGCGCTGCTCTGCGGCATCTGGCCACCAATGATGGGCTCGGCGTTGGGGCGCCAATGCGATGTTCTAAAGCCCCTCTCTTAAAAAATCGGATGGAAGGCAAAATAGACCAAATCTGGCTCAAAATGCACCAATATCAACATTTGAAACTTCAGAGAACTGCAAGATCATCAACGACTCTGATATCAAATCTTCATCATTAGGCAAATCCCCTTCGATGAAATCATTTCTAAGAGATTTTGTGTTGGAGGAATCGTTGAACAAGTCTTTGTTTTGGATTTTTTTAATCTTTAATTACCCCATGTGAGAATGATTCGATAGAGAAACTGATGATTAGCATGTTCTTGTTCTTAGTTGAGACTGCATTACTCCTAGTTTTCACTTGTTTTCATGGTTGAGAGAAATAACCTTTGCTTCAACAAAATAAAACCGATCGACACTGCATTAATGAACTGTATATGCTGCATTTGATGCGCGCTATATATTTTAACACACAATTTGTAACACTGTCCATCGTCCAACATTGTTCAATAACCTACACCCTTGGGCTTATGCAACCTCTTTCTCTATCTTCCCACGTGTTGAAGTATCTGATAGCTATTGTGGGGCTGAGGGATAGCGATAGTAGGTCTCACTGGTCCAACCTTGCATTCAATATCAAGTTCCCCAGGTCGAATGTTCATTTTCCGTGTTGTAGGGACGATTGAGCATCCAATGTGTAATGCTGTAACATCCAATGTCTGCTTTCCATGTTTTAGGGTCGTTTTTCATTCAACGTGTAACATTCTAACAATATCCATTCAATGTGAAAACACTATTCAGTGTCCATTCAACGCTATTCAATATCCATTCAATGATATATTTTGTTTTGGTTTTTTTTTTTAAATATCCAAAAAAAAACAACAAAAATGATTAGTTTTTTCCAATATCTAAAAAAAAACTAAATTTTTTTAGATATTGTGGATTTTTTTTTACATCTAAAATTAAAAACTAAAAAAAACTAATTTTTTATATATATTTTTTAAATCTAAAATTAAAAACTAATTTTTTTATTTTTAAAATCTAAAACTAAAAAAACTAAATGTTTTATTTTTTATTTTTAAATCTAAAATTAAAAAAAACTAAATTTCATCTAAAAAATTTAAAGATGTTTTTTTTTATTCACAAAATTCTTTATTGTCATGTTGCACATTAATTCTCCAGCAAGAGTTTTTTTTATTTGAACCAAATCAATGGATTTTCTGATCTTCCTGATCGCACTAAGCGTAGGAAGAGAGCATACTAATCACTTGATTTGTTTTTATTCATGCAGGGGGGGGGTTTGTGAAAAGACAAAATTTAAAACTAGCTAAACATTAAAATATCAGAAAACTCAAAATTAAACTCCTTTATGAAGAGCCTGTTGTCACCAGGTTTCACAAATTATTTTGTCTAAAGAAAAATACTAGTACTGAATTAAATTCCTAATGCCTAATCCCTTAGCACCATTCCCCGGCAACGACGCCAAAATGTTGGGCAATTTATTGGACTTAAATTGCTGCATAAATTATCGACCAAGGAAACTCGTAAGCTTGTGATGGGGCCAACAATATATCTGCAAGACTAGGCAACTAATTCTATGTCTAACTTAATTATTTACGATTCAATATAATATGTAAGGGAAGAGGCTCCTAACTAAGGAGGTCCTGGTTGTCCTTCCCTACAGTATCATAGAGAAACCATATAAAACTAAAAACCTTAAATAAAGACAAGAGAATGAACTTTAATTGTTGCTCAGATTCAAGTAGAGAGAGAGACTAACTTAGTCTCTTGATTGTCCTCTCATGCACTAATCCAAACTAAACTAAGATTCATTCATAAGCAGAAGAAATGAAATAAAAGCGCAAAAGAATGAATTTCAATTACCATATAAATCATTGGAGAGAGAGCCTAACTTAGAATCTTGGTATCTCCTCATATGATACTTGAAACATAAAAATAAAAGAATGAATTCCAATTATCATACAAATCAAATAGAGAGGGAGAGCCTAACTTAGACCCTTAGTTGTCCTCTCATATGCTGATTACATTCTAATTTAAAAATCATTCATCAATCACAAACAAATCCTCAAACATATAAGAAATTAAATGAAATAAGATCTACTATGAAATAACATGTTCCTCTCATCCTTTTAGAGTGAGCTCAATTCTCCTAAGAACAAGACAAATTATTCCATATACTACATTAAAGAAAATTAAATCTAAAACTACATAATGGAAATATATGCAAAATGAAGCCTTATTCTATTCCATCATCAATTGGATACAATGCTCTAAGAGTCCTCTCCTTTGGAATGGAGGAGGTACTCCTATTTATACAAAAACTATGATAACAACCTCATAAATATAGACACACTATTCTCTCCTTTGACCCACATATTTCTCAACCAATGATGACACATAACCCTATCCTCCATGATCTCCTCCATGAGGTCCATGATCTTCTCCATGAAGCTTATCTTATCAAATTCGAATTTGATCATTCAAGGCCACATAAAGGTGTCTTGGAAGCTTCCTTTGTGCCTACACATGTCAACAAACTCATGCTAATTGTTAGGTACAAGTTTAAGCATATTATTTTCTAAGTTCTAGCCATAAATTCACTTAAAAATGTTAAGAATTAATAAACTTTGGAAAAGTATTGTTAGAACCCAATAATGAGGTAAATGTAATGATATGGAGGTGGAATGGAGGTGACATGAAGGTAAAATGTGAAAATAGGGACTATTTTGAGGCCCAACATAAACAAACATTTAACAATTCAGTCTAAAATGGGTCGAAAGAAGGAAATGAAGATTGTTTTAAGAGATAAGAAATGATCTAAATCCAACAAACAATTCAAACAACTGAAAATTGACTCAAGGCTTCAGCTCCTAGATGGGAAAACTGATCCAAAAGGAATCATCACATGCCAGAGTGAGGGACAGTGCAATGCATAGCACTGTCTCTGTGCAGAGGGCACATAGCACCTTGTTAGTTACAGAGCTACGATGATTACAAAATAACAATTTTATGCTCAAGATTGACTCAAATTTCAGTGAATTGGACTTAAATCCGATGAAAAACAAAGGGTAAAGTATGTCAAAGTGTCTTAAGAGATTGATTAGCTACTATAATGGATAGGATCGCTCCCCAATGGAGTTGCCATTTTGTTACTAGAAAATTTAGTGTCTTTTTGAACGACTAACCCCTAGACCTAGTAGCAATTCTAAAAAAATAGTTAAAGTAATTCCATTGCTTTTCCTATAGCTAACAGATTAAAAAAGAGGAGCAAAAGTACCAACCTGTATCTCTCGCTCGATCCTTCTTCCCTTTGACTGCTTTCACCACTCCCTTCTATACTTAACTCGCTTGAAAGGTACCTGCACACAAGCTGAGACAGAAAACCATCAAAGCATACATATCGATCTGTTAACCAAACATTTTATAGAACCGAAAGTACAATATACATCACATGAACACATGAATGGAAAAAGCATAGAAATCGATATTCATAGAAGGAAGGATTACAACCCATGTAGATACATGTCTGATTCAGTGTCATCCTTCCAGCTTCAAACCCTACTCTCTTCATGAATCACGAATTTGACATTATAACGTTACTCTCTCTACTAATCTCATTCCAACAACATTTCCTTAGCTTATGAAGTTCCAACCTTAGACCAGCCTTGAATGCCTAGTACATTTATAGCTAAATGGAGGACGTTAAGCCATTAATGACCCTCATGAATTCTTTGCCAAAATTGGGAATTTGTTCCATGGAGGAAGGGATAATGGATTAAGGTTCATTCATCTCCTTCCTCATCCAAAAACGAGCCCAATCCATCTGGAAACTTCCAGAAGGATCCATTGGATGAGGAATCCAATGGATTCATTTCAAAAATTCGATGAATCTTGCTCATCGTAGGTGAAACAAAGGCCAGGTGCTATGCATAGCACCCAGATAGTGTAGTGCCTGCCATTCATTGTAGCCAGATAGAAGGCCACCTACGATGATATCCTTAGAGATATTTTTTGGACTGGTGTCACGAAACTCTTGGGATGCAAGCATGATGTAGGTTAAATTCATTAGGGAATGAAAACAATGGTATTAGGGGTTGATGGACACTAATATCATTAATTTGGAAATTGGGGTTGATGTGCCCAAATTTCCTGTAACAACTAGTTCATACAAATACATTTCTTATTGTTTAGTATAGGTTGGTTGTTTCTTGGGTCAATAAAAAAAGACAATAAATTTTGTTTGTTAATGTTAGACCCGTTCAATAGTATTCATGCATCCTAGCCCTTTAATAGGAAATATTAGTTAATATCCCTAGGGAATTATATATGGATTATAGAAAGGAATTTAGTGAAATTGTAAGAGACAATCTTTAAGGGATCATTAGTTCTTTGGAGATCATCTATGTGTTCCCTAAAAATAGTCAAGGATGCATCAATTTGACCATTGGTATTTCTTTGTTCTAGGCTGGGGTTTAGTTGGCGCAAGTTGTCTTTTGGTCATGGATGGCTTGGTTTCTTACTAAGCTCCATGGAAACCATGTCTCGTACAATTCAATGGTGCTTGCATTTATGATATCACTTAGTTTTTTTCAAAGTATAAACCCATTTAAAAAAGAACATTGAAGTGGTTGCATTTGAATGCTTTCTTACGATCCAAAGAAGATTTAATTTGTTGATTTTGGGATAGATATATAGAATGGATGAAATCTTTGGCTCAATTAATGACCAATAATGTGTTGCAATGTCCAAAATGGTAGAAGATATTGGCTAGAGGTTTATAAAAATGTTTTATGCCATGAATGTGTGCATGACACTATAGAAATATTAAGGTCTAAATAGGCCTCCTAAGGCAAAATAATAAAATAAGAGTTATGGATTTTTAAAGAAATGAAAGAAAATTATTTTATTTATTGTCTTTATGGTCTATCTCCTTAGAAGTTTACTCAAATATCAATTGTAGTAACTCCTTAGATGCAGAATTAAATTCCCCATCCAATGATTACCCACTCTACATACTTCTGAGTAGAAGGAAATAATAAAAAAAAAAGATGAAAATACATGAAAAAAATGCATTGAGCATGATTTTTCATGTATTTTCAATTTTTTTGATGTTAGTCTACTAAAAAATATGTAGAATGAGTACTCATTTGATGTGGAATTCAATTCAATATCCAATGAGTGTCTACACTTCACATTTGGTTAAACCTATTAGGAGATAATCCATAAATACAATGAAAAAAAATAGTTTTCTTCTTTTTACTCCAAAATATTTTCTCCTGGGGATGACATCGTCATCTTGAATCCTAATTGTTTTTTAAAATTTATTTTTGTTAGAAAAATTTTCATTTTGAGGCCCATTCTTTACCTCAATATTCCCATTTGTGTTAATAATTCTTTCACATTTCTAAGAACACATTCACATTCCTAAGAGTGCACATTCCTACGATCATATTGTGAGTTTCTAACTCATATTGACTTGGTTCCCTAGATAGCATTTTACTTAGTAGTTTGGAGCTTGTTAAGGCTTAAAACCTAAGAACATGTGCATGCTCCTTGGAACACACATATTTTCCTGTTGATGCACGTTCTTGGAGGCCACATTGCCACTTTCGGGGCCACCATTAGTGTGTCAGTGCACATACTTCAATATTTTCATTTAAAAATTATTTTTGATTAAAAACCATTAACTATGTTATCCAAGGGGATCTTTGATGGAAAATATGATTCAAGTAGTATATAATGGAGGATTAAATGGAAATTTTAGTGTTGATAAGATTGGAACATTGGTTGAGGATTGTTCATAGCAAAATAGAAGGTCATAGATGTCAAGAAGTGGGTTGAACACATAGTTGAAAGATACATAATTAGTTTGCATGGAAAGAGAACTCAAAACATAGTGTTGTACATGAATGTTAATACTATAAGCACCATGAAAGGATATTAGCATAGATTTTTTGTTGGGTTTGTCAAAAGCCCAATGATATAATGATTTCATTTTCTTTTTTGACAACTTTTCTAAAATAGGACAATTTCCTCCTTGTAAAAACACAAATAATGCAACATGGGTCACTCTTCTTTTCTCTAAAGAATTTTTTAGATCACAAGGATTTCTTAGAAGTATAACATCAGAGAGGAACAAATTCTATAAAGGGACATTGCAAAAATATATATATAAAGGATTAGTTATTCATATTAGCCATAAACTAATGGGTAAAATAATATTGTCAATATATGTGTTGTAAATCTACTAATATCATAGCTTGATCAGATGTAAAGGGTTAGGATATTGGATCTAATGTTGGTGCAACTTAAATTTGCTTACAATAATTTTTTAGAGATATCTTTATGTAAAATTGCATTTCAAATTTTCAATGCAAGGTCACCTATGGGAGTGGTTAACTTGGAATCATTGCTCAAAATAGGTCAAAATGTTCACAAATGTTTCGAAAAACATGAAATTTTTTCATGAGTAAGTTCAAAACAAATTGTAAAAAGTACTATAGAAAGACAGCTAGAGCCCTAATGCAAATAGAGGAGTCTTGTTATGAAACCAGCTCACAAAAAGATAGAAAAGAGAGATCCACGCCTTAGAATTCAGCCTCTTCGAGGGGGAAACCTCCTTTACATTACATAAATGAGAAATTCTTGGATGATACAAATGAAAAGACCTCCTTTCTATATATAGGAGTCTAAGGGGTCATAACATAATCAGAGCTGACATAACAATAATAATGTAAGGGCACAATAATAATAATAGTGGGCTTCTATGTGGCACAATGGTAACAATATGGGCACTACATGGGTACATCAATATAATAATTGGGTTGTACTAATAACAATAAGGGGTTACACTAGTAGTATAAGGGCCTAACATGCCCCTCTCCTTCAAAATGCGTTGTCCTCAATGCTTGAGTAGTTCTTGATGCTTCTGTATAAAATTCTTGTCCTCCCATGTGGAATCTTCAGCGGGTAAGTTCTTCCACTTGATGAGATACTCTGAAATTGATTGATTTCTTAGCTGTCGGGTTCTTGTTTCTGTGCCTGCTCCAGGTTCCAATATGATTTTTCCTTCCTCCTTAATTTCTCGCAATATTGTTTGAATTGGTATTTTTTGCAACTTTTGAATAAGTGGCCATAATTCTTCGTCCTTCTTCCATTCATCCCTTTCTATCATGATCCGTTTTTACCTTGAAGTGTCTTCCCATTAGCTAGGGTTGCCATTTCTTAAGTGCATGAAGTATTGCCAACATTTCCTTCTCATAAATAGCTTTGTGTAAAAACTTTCCCTTCATTGGACGACTTTCGAAAGCAATGGGTCTTTCATCTTGCATTAAAACAACACCAATTCCATTTCCTAAAGCATCACATTCCACAATAAAGGTTTTGTGAAGTCTGGTGTAGCTAAGACCGCTGCTTGGCACATTGCCTCTTTAAGATGCTTGAAGGCCTTTGTTGCTTCTAGAGTCCATGAAAATGCATCTTTCTCCAATAATGTTGTTAGAGGTGTTGCTATTCTCCCATAATTCTTAACAAACTTGCGATAGTACCCTATCAACCCGAGAAATCCTCGCAAATGCTTTATGGATGTGGGGATTTTCCATTCCTTAATGGATTTAATATTGCTAGGGTCTACCTTAACTCCTTCATGAGATACAATATGACCCAGATATTCCACCTCTTGTACTCCAAAGAAACATTTGGATCTTTTTGCATATAATTGTTTCTCCTCCAATAATTATAGCACCCTGTCAACATGTTCAACATGATCCTTCCAAGACTTGCTATAGATTAGTATATCATCAAAAAACACTAACACAAATTTTCTAAGGAATGGGTTGAAAATGGAATTCATCAAACCTTGAAATGTTGAAGGTGCATTGGTAAGGCCAAAAGGCATGACCAAAAGTTCATAATGACCCTCATGAGTTCTAAATGATGTTTTCAAAATGTCTTCAGTCTTTATTCTGATTTGATGATATCCTAAACAAAGATCCAACTTGGTGAAGTAAATTGATCCATGCAATTCATCCAGTAATTCATCAATGACTGGAATGGGAAACTTATCTTTAATAGTGAGCTTGTTGAGCTCCCTATAATCTGGACACATGTGCCATGATCCATCCTTCTTGTGCACCAATACTACGGCCTGATGTTTGGAGGAACACTTCCTGGAATCAGATGAATAGCATGATCATGATCACGAATAGGTGGGAGACCTTTGGGAGTCTCAAATACCTTGGAATGATTGTCCACAACTTTTTGGAGATCTGGAGAAATAGATGATTCCAATGTGGAAACATCTAGTGAACATAATTGTGCAATTGCACCTCTTTGTTCCCTTTTTAGAAGCTTTGTCATACCGTTAGAGCTGATTATCTTTCCCGGTTTCCCTGCAATACCCCTTAATTCAACTTCCTTTCCTTCCATAGAAAATTTCATGAAAAGTTCTTGAAAATTAAAAGCTATTGTACCCAAGGATTTTAGCCATTGGACTCCTAGTACAACATCAGCACCTCCCATTGGAATGGAAATCATTGGGCTAGTCAATACATATTCTCCCATGGAGAGCTTGATATTATGGCACTCTCCAGAGAAATTTATTGTTCCTCCATTTGCAACCATCACTTTACACTCTGGTGCTGGATATAAGAAGAAATTCAATTCTTTTGCTACTTTACAATGAATAAAATTGTGGGTACTTCCTGAATCAATCAACACTATTACCTTTTTCTTCTTGATTTGTCCTTCTATCTTGATGGTTTGAGGAGTGGTAATTCCCGCCAATGCATTAAAAGGTATGGTCAGATTCATTTCTTCTTTATCTAGGCTTTGTTCCTGAAGTATATCCTCTTCTTTTGACCTTTCTTGCTCCTTTTCTTCTTCCTCTTCACAATCTATGTAGAATAATTTCTTCTGAGCACACTTATGACCTTTAGTGTATTTGCTATCACAACTGTAACAAAGCCCTTTTGCTCTTTTTTCTTCCAATTGTTCTGGTGTCAACCTTATAGGTTGTGGAAGGCTAGGGGCACCAACACTTCCATCTTTATAGTTGTGAGTGGTATGCTTCCTGGTTGCCATAATTTTGCTTTCCATTTTTCTTGCTAACCTGAATGCCTTCTCTAATGAATCAGGTTCCCAAAGGTGAACATCATGTTGGATATTATCCTTTAAAGTCCCTATGAACACATCAATCCTATGCTTCTCTGGAATATTTTTTACCCTTATGTTCAATTTTTGGAACTCCTCAATGTGCTCCATTATTTAACCCTTTTGTTTGAGACTTATCAATTGGCTAAAAAAAGTGTTGCTTTTTGTATCCTCATAATGTGTTGTCAATTCTTCCGTAAAAATTGCCCAAGTGATAATTTGTTTACGAGAGCAAAGCCATTGATACCATACAAACTGATTTGGTTCCAAATATAAAGTTGCAATACATACCTTTTGTGTGTTTTTCACATTATTGAGATCGAAAAATTGCTCCATCTGTAATATCCATGTTACGGGATCCTTGCCATCAAACTTCCTCATATCGATTTTTGGAATATGGTGGGTCTTCGATCCAACATTAGAGTCTATGGAATCATGATTAACATTTCTTTTGTTCTCATCATGAGTTTCCCTTACTACCCTTTCACCATTAGTGACCATTTCTTGTAGCAACTTATTCATATTTATCTTCAATTCTTCCATCTTATCATCCATGCCATCAATTTTAGCGTCCATGCCATTCATCTTAGCTTCCATGCCATCCATCTTAGCTTCTAGGTCTTTCTTTAAACAATCCATCTTAGCTTCTAGGTATTTCTTTAAACAATCCATCTTAGCTTCTACACCTTTCTTTAAACCATCTATCTTAGCTTCTACAACTTTCCTTAAACCATCCATCTTACATTCTGTTGCTTTTTGTGCAAGTGACACTTGTTGCACTTGGTCTCGTAATTTTGATATATCATGTTGCATTTCTTCCTCTTCTTCCTAATTCATGCTAGAGCTTTTAGGTTGCTTACTAAGTGTTTGCATTTTCTTTCCTCGGGGCATCAATTACTGATTCAAACTAATTTTTCAAACCAAGCTTATGCAAAAATTTAAAAAAACTACACGCCTTTTTTCACTTTGTAGAAGCTTGATATTGAATCTGATGTATCTCAGTAATTTCGGATCATACAATTTTGAAATTGTGACCTGCATTAGCCCTCTGTGTCCTCTTTCCAATGCCACCAGTCTAATCCAAGTTGGATTCTCCAAGGAAGAGTTATGCACAATCTCCCGAGATGACCTGATTATATACTAGTTCAGTAGAGCGAACTTATACGACGTAACACGAGTCATTGTTTCGACCTTTGGATCTGAAAAAGATATACAAGAAACTACAATCCGTCATTGTTCTGTACCTTCTTACAAAATTTCAATCTGATTCTCAGAGAGAAAGTTATCATGATTTTCCCCAGGTCACTTGTTTGGAATGTAATTCAGGAGTCTGCAAAGAGACCAACTTCCTCAGATCATATCTCCGCAAATATAATGCAAAAATATTTGAAATTTGGACCCAAGATTCAGTGCGCGTTCTTTCCAAATGGGTATTTTTTTAGCTTCTGAAACGTGGCAAAAAAAAGTTATAGCGAAAATGCCACGATGACCTGTTTGGAGCAGCGAAACCCTAGAATCCAAAACTCTGATCCCAAATGTTATGAAACCATCTCACAAAAACATAGAAAAGAGAGATCCATGCCTTATAATTTAGCCTCTTCGAGGGGGAAACCTCCTTTACATTACATAAATGAGCAATTATTGGATGATACAAATGAAAAGACCTCCTTTCTATATATAGGAGTCTAAGGGGTCATAACATAATCAGAGTCGACATAACAATAATAATGTAAGGGCACAATAATAACAATAGTGGGCTTCTAGATACAAAGGAAGTACACTTACTGTGCCAGAATCTGCGTCGAAATTTATGTCTCAGGTGCCTTACATGAAGGACTGTGGCTAGAGTTCAGAGATGAATATTACTTTCAAGCCATCGACTATGAACAGATCCCCTTCCAGTGTAGGAAATTCCATGAACATGGTCACCTTGTCAGGGAATGCCCATTAAACAAACGAGTGGAAGATGCCAAGCTTGGGCAACCAGCCAAGAACCAGGAGGTTTTAAAAAATCCAAAATCAAGACAAAGGGCCTACAGGAAAAGAATAAAAAAAGCAGTGATAGATCCCAGCAAAACCCTCAACCCCTTTAGCATTCTGGACTCAGAAGCAGACTCGGAAGGTAACAACCAAGAGACAAAGCTACCAGAAGCTCCTCAAAAAATTATGACAGACCACAGATCAACGGATGCAGAGAAAACCACTAAAAATACATAAGAACAAATGCATGAAGTAGCGGATGAACGAGATGAAGACACAGACATGCTAACCAGTGATGGGGGAAGTGAAGATCTGGAACTCAATGAAGTTATAGAAAAAGAAGGGGTAAATCTGCCAGACATGGAAAAGCACTGGAGAACACAAGGGCTGGAAAATATCCCGGATGAAGAAATAAAGAAGATCAGCAACCTCTTCATAGCAAGACAACAAGCGAAGCTAGATAAGCAAAAGAAAAGATTAGGAATCATGAAAGGCACAGGTAACCAATCTAAAAGCCTTTTTCTTCATTCATTAGGACGGAAGCAAAACAAGAGAAGAGGCCGAAGGACAAATGGAGAGGTTCTTCATGATTTGGGTATCCTAATGATCAATTTAGGCAAAATGAAGGCCTTACACGCCTTCCCGTCCTACCAATAACCTCATCATTATTAATGAAAATCATCTCCTGGAATACAAGAGGGCTCAACAACCAAGTCAAACAAAGACTTCTCAAGAGGAAGTTACAACAGGAAAAGCCAGACATTATGCTCATTCAGGAAACAAAGTGTGCCACTAATCAGCTGGAGAACATCACCAAAAAGCTAGGAAAAACTATCAAATATATAGACATAGCCAGTCAAAGATGGGAAGGAGGTATTGTAACCCTCTGGGACTCCAGAGTAATCGAAATCACCTCTATGGAAGCTACCATATCATACATTGCCACAAAATTTCAATTAACAGGTAATTTTGAAACCTACCTCTGTATAAATGTCTATGGGCCTTAGTGTTTAGAAGATAAAATTTCTTTCCTGAACTCGCTAATGAAGTTAAAGCTAAGATACCAACATTCAAAGATCATAATGGGAGGGGATTTCAACATGATTACCTCCCTCCTGCAAAAAAAAGGAGGCCTTAGGCGACTGAATAAAGACTCAGAACTCTTTGTTGACTTCATGGAATCCGCCCAACTGGTCGACATCCCCCCAAAAAATGGGCTCTACACTTGGAACAACCGAAGAGGAGGAGAAAATAGGATAGCCTCTCGCCTTGACCATTTTTTGATCTCAGAAAACATCTTACTGGAAGGAACAACAGTTGCCTCTGATATCCTCCCCAGTGGGGGATCAGACCACTGGCCTATCACCCTGGAAGCTGCCTTTCTAGAGACCCCCAAAATCAGGCCTTTTAGATTTGATAAATTCTGGCTAACTCACCCAAATTTTCCAGATCTGTTGAAAAAATGGTGGGAAGAGCCCAGGAATATAAGGGGGACCAAAATGTTTAAACTCCAATCGAAACTAAAGCACATCAAACACAAAATCAAGGAATGGAATGCAACCGAGTTTGGTAATATTTTCCAGGAAAAGCACAATATAGAAGACCGACTAAGTCAAATTCATAAAGATTGGGCTTCGGGGATTAACAAGGAGGACTCAAATGAACAGGAAAAGATCCTAACAACAGGAAGAAATCATTTGGAAGCAAAAATATCGCATCCAATGGTTGAAGGAGGGAGAGCAAAACACAATTTTCTTCCATAGATCGACGATGGATTACAGGGGTCTAATAAAATCCTTAAGCTTACCAATGCATCTAGAGAAGTTATTCAAAACCACAACGAGATCTCAACTTTGCTTACTAGTCACTTTAAGCAAATTTCCTAGGAATCTCAAGAAGATCGATCGGAAGCCAGTGAGGAAATAATACAGACCATACCCCAAATCATTACTCCAGCACAAAATGCCTCTTTGTTAAGAAAGATCTCAATGGAGGAGGTGGAGGAGGCTGTTAAAGACATGCAAAATGATAAAGCTCCGGGACCAAATGGTTTTACTATAAAATTCTACAAAGCTTGTTGGCAAACAGTCAAAACAGAGGTCTAGGAAGTAGTTGAAGATTCAAGACGATCTGGCTCAATTCTTAAAGCCCTAAACTCTACTTTCCTAGCCCTAATCCCCAAAGAAGAGGAAGCCCGAACTCTGGAAAAGTTTCGCCCCATAGCGTTGTGCAACGTGATTTATAAAATCATCTCTAAGATCATCGCTAACAGACTTAAACCAATCCTCCCAGACATCATCTCGGAGGAGCAATCAGGCTTCGTGGAAGGCAGACAAATTCTGGACGACATTCTCTTGGCTCAGGAGATGATACATACTTTGCAATCCAAAAAAATCCCTGGTATGATGACTCAACTCGACCTTTCAAAAGCTTTCGACAAAGTGAATTGGAACTACCTTGAGGCCACCTTAAGTTCTTTTGGTTACGACATTCGGTGGATCAAATGGATTCTCGCTCTTATCAAGTCAACAAATTTCTCTATTTTGGTTAATGGATCCCCCTCTACCCCCTTCTCTCCTTCCCACGACATAAGGCAAGGAGACCCGCTGTCCCCCTTCCTTTTTGTGATCCTCATGGAAGGGCTTAGCAGATATATTCACAGAGCCAAAGTGGAAGGGAAAATTAATGGATTGTGCCCTCTCCCATCCACCCCTACAACTACTCACCAGCAGTTTGCCGATGATACTATGCTGCATGGCTCTCCAACTGTCAAATATGCCAAGGCTTTCAAATCCATCTTATCTCTATTCAGCATGGCATCAGGTATGGACATAAACCACTCCAAATCGACTATTTTTTCTTTAATACTCATGTTTCAATTCAGAACCATCTTACCAACATCCTAGGCTTTCGAAAAGGTTCTCTACCCTCGAAGTACCTGGGAGCCCCGCTCACCACCAAGCCATGGCAAAAGTTTCATTGGGAAAGGCTCATAGAAAACATGGAAAAAAGATGCAAACATTGGACACACAGGGCTCTTAATTTTGCAGGACGCCTAGTTTTAACTAAAGCCATTCTGCAGGCCATCCCTCAGTATATGCTTTCTATCCTCCCGGCACCTAAAGCCATCATGCAGAAAATCTGATCCATTCAAAGATCTTTTTTATGGAGTGGCAGCGCAGAGAAGAGGAAATGGGCTCTCATGGCCTGGGATAAGGTCTATAAATCGAAACTAGCTGGAGGTTTAAACCTAATTGACCTCGACATTAGCAACAAAACTGGTGGAGCGAAGCTGTGGTGGCGCTGGCTGAAGGAGACCATCCTCCCCTGGGCCAGACATTGGAAGGAGAAATACACTCCTAACTGCAGAGACCAGGACCTCATATGACTTCAGGAATTGCCAGAAGGTTCCCCAATTTGGAATTTGGCAAAAAAGAATAGAAATCTAATTCAAGAACACAGTTTTTGGGAGATCCGTAATGGGAAATCTACCCTCTTTTGGGAAGACTCCTGGCAACAACACTCAAAGCTTGAAAACCCAGATCTTGAAGCGTACAAAATTAACTGTCAGAACAGGGGAAAGCACTCTGTTCACCAATACTGGAACCCCGATAGCCAGGACCAGGAATGGAGAGAATGGTCCCTCCCAGACGCAGAAAGCCCTAATGAAGAAAATAATAACCTTCAAAATCTGCTCCTAATCTTAAACAAACGAAAAATCAGAATAACCACAGATGACGACAAGCTGGGATGGGGGCTGAAGGGCAATGGCAACTTCACCCTTAAAGAAGCCAGAAGGCAGATGGAATTCTCAGAGCAGGGGGAGGACGCATCATGGTTTAACAAGGTTTGGGATCCCCTCTTTTGGACAAAAAATCAAACTTTTCTATGGCTTCTCATGTGGCGAAAGACCCTCACTTGGGAAAACCTGTAGAAAAAGGGCTTTGAAGGTCCTTCTTTTTGCCCTATGTGCAACCAAGCCACAGAAACCATGAACCACTTATTCAATACCTGCGAGTGGGCAAACCACATTTGACAAGAGATAGAAGCTATCATGCAGCAGAACAGCAGAGACTTGGACTCCATCCACAACACCATTAACAACTGGCCAAGCAATTATTCAAAAAATCCTCAAATCAACAATATATGGAAAGTTCTACCAGGTTTTATTACTTGGACATTGTGGAAAGAAAGAAACAGAAGGATTTTTCAAAGCAAACACAGGAATATTGAGCATTTGAGAATTACCTTATTTCAGAACATCCGCCAATTAATCCTGGTAAAAAGTAAAGCTGACCCAGCCAGCCGAATCTCGCCGAAGGACCAGAGAATCCTAAATGCCTTCAACATTTGCACCGACCAAAGTCTCGTCCCCCAGGCCAAACAGCAGAACATCAACAATACACTAAAAGGTTGGACTCGGCCCCCTGAAGGTTTTCTGAAGTTAAATTTCGACGGGGCCTCGAAAGGTAACCCAGGACCAGCTGGTATAGGAGGTATCATCTGAAACCAGTCAGGCGAAATACTCCATATATACAACAAAGCGCTGGGTGAGGGTACCAATAACGAAATGGAATTCGCAGCAATGGAAAAGGGGTTAAAAATCCTCCATAAAAACCAAATAGAAAATGCAGTTATTGAGGGCGACTCTGAGATTGCCATAGTAGTGGCAAAGAAAATATATGGGGGCACTCCAATAAGCAAAGTAACTAAGCACTGGCACCTGTCCATGGTCATAGACAGTATCAGGAAACTGCTTGGAGGAATGAAAGGCCTCATCTTCCAAGTGGTAAGGAGAAAGGAAAACTCGGTCACCGACCACTTGGCTAACCACGGAATCGCTCACCCAGCTGAAATGGTGGACAACTGTTGGCAGATGGTGGAAAATCATCATTTAAAAGACCGATGCTCTCAACTCGCTCGTTTAGATTTAGCGGCTGTGGAAAGGGCAGGTTGGCAATCCGATTAACAAATTTTCATAAGTATATGGATAGGCTGACGGGACTGGTGACATCATCTCCTAAAAACTACCGCAGGTCAAGCTGGTTGAGGGCATTAATGAGCATAGCAGGTTACAGGGATTTGTACAGGTTCATGATCCAGGATGACATAGGTCGCCGCAGAAGCGCTGGACGGAGGGACACGTGGCACGCTCAAGACCGAGCAGGAGGTGGCGAAGGCAAACATTCCAAATCAATGAAAAGCCCCTCCAATTTTTCGCACACATACATTTATGGTGATCGGACAGGCAATGAACACGCCGCGATCCACCCCCCTGCCCGAAACCTCCCCGCCAATTTCTATATAATTTCTCCTGCACTCTCTTGGAGTACCATGTTTTATGTGCTTAGGAAGCAGAGATTCCATCTCTGCATTAGTGTTCAGGAGAGTAGCAGTCACGAAAGGTTTCTCATGGCGGGCGCGAGCAGCCGAAACTAGTCAGCAAACAGAGATTTGCATATGGCCCGAGATTTGTTCGAGCGACGAACATCCCAGAGGAATAAGCGGAAAATCATAGATTTGGAGGCCTCTACGCAGGAAGAGGAAGCCAAGCTCTCTGATCATCAACTCAGCCAAGAAGTCGACTGGTTGCATGACCCTGGAAAGCCTAGCACTAGAGCAACCCAATTCGTCCGTACTCAGGCAGAATCATGGTGCATGAAGACCATCTTGGCAAAGGCAATGGATGTTCAGGGGGAACAGGTGGACCAGCTTCGCATGCTCCAGCAGTTTGCAGCCACGATGACGAAGGACCACATGGCAGTGGTCGAGAGCAGCGAGTTTAAACTCTGCGCAATGCATCAGGAGATGGATTCAATTAGCAAAAAGCTCTCTGTTCTGATCAAACTCCTCCGGAAAGTTATTGAGCAGGACAGCAAGCCCACTGATCCGCAGAAGGGAAGTCCATTGTGCGTTCACCAGGCTAAGGCTTCCAGGCACAGTGAGGCGCATGCAGCCCCTGACCCCCCCAACAACTCTGATTAGTCTTCCATGTCCCTTTGTTGGACTTTGTTATATTTTTCTGTTACTGTTTTTCCATCTCTGTGATAGCCAGTTTTTTTTGGCCCAAGTCACCCTGCGTGGTGTACTCCTCGGCAACACTAGGTTCTATATGTCTACTATAGTTCTCTCTTCCTGTTTCACTCTGTTGCTATCGAGTAAGGCCTGCTATGCAGCCAGTAATCTGCTTCGGCAGAAGTTTTGTACTATATGTTACACTTGTTAATACAAAAGCTTATTTACACAAAAAAAACAATAGTGGGCTTCTATGTGGCACAATAGTAACAATATGGGCACTACATGGGTACATCAATATAATAACTAGGTTGTACTAATAACAATAAGGGGTTACACTAGTAGTATAGGGGCCTAACAAGTCTAAACTTTTGAAGAGGGAGATATACCATTGGCACACATGGATTTTTTTCTTTTATCAAGGGAACTTACAAAAAACCTAATATGAAGAAGGCTATATCTATATATATATATATATATATATATATATATATATATATATATATACATGTGTTGGAGTTGCTAATAATGATGGAAATTTGACCCACATTTACTGTAGTTGATCTATATGAATATCATGAAGAAATACTTCAAGAAGATGAATATTATGTTATTGAGTAGAGGGAGTATATTCTTGAATGTGAGAATGGGGAAGTATATATTTTATCTAATAAAAAAACAAGAAATTTTAAAAACAAAAAACACATTAATGAAAATAAAGAGGTATAAAAGAACCTACATAGAATCCAAAATAGGAACTTGAAAAAATTACATAGTCTTTTTATGATTCGAATGATTTGTAGTTATGCCATTCCTACAAATATACATTATCACTTTACATATAAATATTCTCTACATTTTTTACCCTGTGGATATTGATGACATCATCCTGATTAAAATGTGCATCCATTTGACAAAGGTATTTACTGACATTTGAAATTATTATCTCACATTGAAGAATACAATGATATAATTGTTGGCCATTGAATAAACTAGCACTCCCCGTGCATTTCAGAACATATGCTTAACTGGCTCTCGTGGATTTGTTAACTCTGGAAATGCGTCTCTTTACTAACACCTATGGGTTTTGGTGTAACGGCAACTGCGATCCCAACAAGTGGTATTAGAGCCAAAGGTCTCGAGTTCAAATCACACCTAGCTTGCATTGTGGGGGAGAATGTTGGACATTGGATAAACCAACGATCCACGTGTGTTTCACGACATATGATTAAATGCCTCTCATGGATGCATTAACTCTGCTGATGCATCCGTTTACTAACACCTGCAGGTTTTAGTGTAATGACAATCGTGATCCCAATAATACTTCTCAGTGACATTACTATTTGTAGTTTCTTTAAATGAATTTTTGAATGCATAAATAAGGTTTTTGTCTTAAAGAACCAATGAGGCAGTCAATGTGTATAATATTAGCACTTAAATTTTCCATTCCAACAATTGGTTTTTCTATATTTTTGGCAAAACTAATAGGAAAATATACCCCCAAGAAGGTAAAAACATATAACATTTAGACTACACTAGCAAAGAATCAATGTTGACCTTGAGTCTAAGGATGTTCCAACACGTTGTCGTTTCCATGAAAAGCTAGAGAACATGGTCCCACTGGCCACCTAAAGGCTTCCATAATTTACATTTCTTTGACAATTGAAAGCCAAGATCGTTGTCATATTTTTTTATAATTTTAGAATCTATATGAAGACAAATAATGTATAAACAAATTTGTAATCAGGAAGAAGCAACACTTCATTAGACATCAATTGAGACATCCCATAGCCAATCAATTTTAATTAATGAAGGAAGAGTCAGTGTATCCATATCTACAAAAGGTTAGGCAATGTTATAAAAGAGAAACAGAAATATATGAGGATTAATATATAGTCATTATAGAGAGCATTACAAATTATCCATTTTTAGAGAAAATGGTTTTCCGGGTTCATTAAAATCTTATCTTTTCTAATTATTCTAAAGAAAATGTCACCCATTAACTCTAAATAAATTTGATAAATTACTTTAAAATTCACAAAATCTTTAAACATAAAATTTCATAAATAAACCCGATCGGGGTGCGATCTAGCTAGGAGTCAGATTCAGAATAGAGATTATGGAAATTAATATGAGTTATGAAGGAATGAGGCCCTATCAGATTGGCAACACATGGAGTAGAGTGAGGGTATAGCTGACAACGTGTGCATGGTGTGGAAGGACGACAACTCATGTCGGTAGAGTAATACAGAGAAGGCAACATTGAGTGTCTATTTCATTGTTGGCATGGCGTGTTTCATTATCTCTCCTCGTGATAGCCAACTCAAGGATACATTTCTGGGGGCGTGTTCTGCAATTGGTTATGACCAGACATGAGGATCTGGCGTCGACAACCAGAAAAAGGGTAAAGTTTATGTGTTATTTCCTTTCTCCTATGGAAGTTTTGAAAATATGGAGATTTCTTGTAGGTCTATGGTCTTGGTATTTCGAAGGATTCGTTTGTTTTTTACTTTTGTCATTTCACATAATGACAATTTCAGGTGGCATACATTCTATTCTAAATTATTTTTTCGGAGTCGGTCTCTGTCTTGTGTGGTATCTTGCTCCAGAGAATGGGAATTTTTTCTTTTTTCTCAGTGGTTTGGTAAGAAATTATGTTGGGTATGAATGGATTTATGTAAAGCCCTCGTGGCTATTGCATATGCTCTGTCTCATTGTTGTTCTAGTTTCATATATATTTGTTCTGTCCCAAATTGGAGGACGGCCTATGGTGGGGGTTGGGGATTATTCCTTTGAGAACACTATGAATCGTCTCTGACATTCATTACTTTGTGTAGTTGTTCAGGAGAGGGTGGTAACACAAGGAGGGAAATGTCGATGGAGGTTGGTTGGTCCGTCTGACATTATTTTCCATTACCCAGGGACTAGTGTTCTATCAATCCTGTTTTTTCTATTGAATATTGTCTCAAGTTCCAATTATGTGCGAGGCGACCAATTCGCAGTGGTGTGGGTGGATCCTTGGACGTGATTCTAGCTTAGAGGCTGTTTTCCAGGTGATTATGCCAAATATGGCTTGAGTGAAAACCATGAAAGAAGAACCAGATGTGGATGGCCACAGGAAAAATTAAAAAAGGGGCTCCCGAGTGACGAGAGGGGAATCCTCCTCTCAACAACCCAAGAAAGATGGATGAAAATCCCAAGCTCAGCATAATAGGGATGTCATGTATTCTTATGTAAGGGGAATGTTGAAACAGGTCTGACAAGTTATAGCAGGTTGGGAGGCCGATCTTACTTGCCAAGTTGAGGAGGAGGAAAAGGAAGCTGACTGTGAGTTACTGATTCCTAACCCAAGAAATACATGTGGTAGGGTCACCCAATATAAATAGGTCATCCTCTTATACTGGATGATGAAAAATCTAGTGGCTAGAGCCATCATGCACATCTATGAATACATGCATAATGATCCTACCTTACAGGAGATCGAAAAAGAATTTCAACTTGTATAGTTCCAATTTCAGCAACAGAATGTCTGACTAGGATTAATCGAATATCACCTTTGGTGCTTTCATTACTTTGAAATCCTAGGGTCTAGTTCAAAATATCCTGCTCCCATTGAGTCCTCTGAGGACTAGTTAGCATTTTCTGTTATGTCAATATTTTGAATATTTTTTTTATGTTTTCCATATCAATAAGTAGCTCTTTAGTTTCTATGAAAAACAATTTGTGGATTTCATACATTAAGGCCTACCAGGCCAAATTTGATAGACTCAAAGGCTTCTGATTTTGGTTGGCTTATAACACCTTATGATGGCCAATAGACCCGGTTTCCCAATGGGTAGGTTGAGGCCATGGAAGATCCATCATGATGTAACCTTGTTGAATTATGAATGAATGAAAGAAAGGACCTACTAAGATTACAAAAATAAAACATTTATAACCAATTTTGACTAAAGAAACAAAAGGTTGTGAATACACGGGGGCTTCACTAGGGGAGCAATATCATACATGTGGGTTCATATTGGGGGATATATATTGAGGAAAAAATGACATAATATATTGGGGGAGATACAGGGGGTAAAGGGTTTTTATATTGGAAAATATAAAAAATGGAGCTTAAAGTTAATGAAAAAATATAAAGGGCTATAAAAAATGTTAATGAAAAAATGGATAGCTACAATATCTAGTGAAAGTAGGGGTTTTTTAAATTGGGAATTTGTATTGGGTTCATATTGGTAGGGGGTTGAATAATGTGATTTTTAGAGGAATTTTCCAATATGTAGTCAAATTAAGGGTATTGTTTAATATGCAATACATGGATGTGATATTTCAGACGTTCACTGAGGGAATCCCCTATGTGTGAATACCATTAGTCCTATTCCTAAATATAGTGTTTGAAAAATCTTACATATAATAATAATAATAATAATAATAATAATATAATATATATATATATATATATATACAAGAAATTGGTACTTTATGTTAATTTAACTAGAAAACAAGTCAAAACAAAATCTACATCTTTGCTAGTTTAGAATTTCACAAGAAAAGTCTACATTCTACCTAGCCAATTATTATCTAAACTCATAGAATAATTTATTTTAAAGTCTCCTGAAGACTCCATTATACAATATATACTTGCAGACCATATAAACCAAAAAACTAACCACTACTAGCTTGCCCATGTTCACAATTTCCTTCTTGTTCTACATGAATAGTCTCCTCATGTTGCAGAGGGTCCTTGTGCACAAGTTGGTCCAAAAGTTCCTTCTGGTGTTTCCCTTCTGGTACACCTTGAGATGGGTTGTCCTTGATTCTAAAAAACTCCTTAAGGATGTCAAATGTTGTTGTTTCCACAATGAGTTGAATGTGTTCAACTTTGAAGGCCAACTTATCCAAAATCATTTGCAAGTGATCTACATCAACCTTCAATGACTCAATTTGTTAACAAACCAATGTGAAATGAGAGTGAGCCTCCATGGAAAAATTTTTACCCTGCTCGTATTTGAGGGATGCCAAAAATCAAAGACTTGACTCTAGGTGAACCTTCAAGTATACCCCACTTTGTGGCTGAGTTGAGCACTCCATCTTGCATAATTTTGCACAATTGCATTATATTATCGAGATTTCAAGGAAAAAAAATCTTCATTTATAAACCATCTCTCCCTGACCAAATCTACCTCTAACAGTCTCCTCACATTCAATTCCTTCTTCCTAGTTCTACAATTTTTAAACAAGATTGCCCATCAATAAGTCATCTCAGTTATGCGTGGGCTAAAGAAAAATTCAGGCATTCAAGTCTTTCTACATGTGAGCTAGCTTGGTCATATCACAATATATATAAAATAGTAGTCAAACCTTCACGTAGAAATGATAATGAGGCCTTTCTCCTTGATGACATAGTTGGAATGAACTTTGTTCTAATGCCACAAGATTGCAAGTCACCATCTCGAGACTTTGAAGGAGTGAGTCTTCATGTGGACAATTAATTTCCTCACAAAATTTAATTCTTTCTATTCAATATCCAAATATGTATGGATCAGGGTATTTTTTTTCTTAATTAGACTACTTCTATATTAAAACAAATTTATGTTACAGCAGGTCCAGAGCCTTGATATTTCTAGCCAATAACATGGAATTCTAGAAAACGTTGATGACAAATTAGCAGTGTGACTTGCATGTTTTTGGTTCGACTGAGAACTGACTCAAGTCTGCGCATGCCTCGGCCATACCATGAATGCGCCTGATGCTTACACTGACCAATCGATAAAAGGGACTGTTCCATACTAATTCCCTGACCATATTTGCGTTCCCAGCTGTGGGCGTTTTCCAACCCAGATGTGGACATGAGTGAACACAGGAGGACCGACCTCATTGGCGTGCATGGCCAGTTTCGAGTCATAATGAGAGGAGCTAGACATCGGCGGTAACCAATGGCACCTGTAGGTGACCCATTTCCTATCATCACCATCCTTATCGTGCTGGCTTTCTGATCAACCCCTCTCTGCCTGGATTGAATAGTCCTGTTGCGACAGAGCAGTGCATTCCTTTTGTAGTTGTTCATCATTTGTATCACTGAGAGGGCCTGAGAAGTAGAGAATCTGCTGGTTGACCCCCTGGTTGGCCATTCTGTCTGCCACTTTGTTGGTTGTGCGCCTTATGTGCCTGAATGTGATGCTCCAGGGTGTCCGCAACCTTTCCTCCATTTGCTCCAATCTACTGAGTAATCTCCAACTTGTGGCTGTTTTAGATGCTGGGGAGCCTGCCTCTATTTTGATGACTGCTGCTATTATTATGAGGGAGTCTCCTTCAACCTCAAGAGGATACAAGTTTTCTTGCTATGCTATATAGATTCCTTTCCAGATTCCTTCCAGTTCCACTGCATTGTTGGTATCGTTGCCAATATTTCCATGATAGATGTGTCTGATTGTGCCCATTTCATCTCTGAAGACCCCTCCGTAGCTAGCTAGGCCAGGGTTTCCCTTAGCCGCGCCATCAAAGTTTAATTTGAACGAATTGGGAGTAGGGGGAAACCAGATTAGTGGAGTGGCAGAGCTGGAAGGGGAACAGGGGTTGTTTTGGACCGGAGAGGAAAAATCCATGTTCCAGGCCTTTAAGATGAGGCGTTCCTGAGGGAGTTCTGGCAGGTGCACAGGTTGCCATTGTCTTGTTTCCAGAGTCTTTAGGAGATTGTGCTTGAGGAGAAGCCATAGAGAGTCGATGGGTTTGCTGGAGTTGTTGAAGACTCTGTTGTTTCTCTCTTTCCATAATATCCAGTAAAAGAAGCCTGGGATGAGGTTCCAGAGCGAGTTCAACAGAGAGCTTTGGAAGGGTTGCTTTGGCTAGTTTCTGATGGTGTCTGCAATATCTCCTTGTCATCTGCTAGATCTTATTTTACAGTTATCAATTTTCTCCCATAGTTGAGTGGCCAGAGGACATGTGTCCATTAAATGTAAATCCGTTTCTGCGTTGAGGTTGCAGTTAGGACATCTTAAAGGTCCTATGAATCCTCTTTTTTGCAGCTTGTCCCATGTGAGAATTCGTTGTTTGCCTAGCAGCCATAAGAATGTGGAGACCTTAGGCCATATTCCTGGTTGCCATACCTGTTCCCAGAGTTTGTCATTGTTTGCATGTGTGGGTGTATAGCGTAGATGATGTGCTTCCTTCGTGGTGAACATACCTTTAGGTGTGTAACCCCAACGAAGCTTGTCCTGTTGATCAGATTGCTTGAGTTTCCTTTGATTCAGCTCCTACTCTATCTCTGTGTAGGATTCCCCTTTCCAGTTGGCCTACCAAGTGCTTGCTGATTTCCAGCATTGAAATTCATGAGATGTTTGTTGTTGCCAGAATTGATGAACGTTGATAAGATCAACGTGATGCATATGAGCCTGCCACATTGGCTTGTGAAAGAGAGACGCTAGTTTTGGGAGTTGTTGCCATGAATCCTTCCAAAATCTAGCTGAGGTACTAGAATGAACTTCCCAGAAGCTGTGTTCCTTTATGAAGGCACTGTGGAGCTTGGCAGCATTCCAGATCAGGGAACTTGGAGTTGTAGGGAAAATTCTAATGAGGTCCTTCCCTTGACATCCTGGCACATATTTTGCTTGCCAAAGACGAGCCCAAGGAGTGTGTGTTTTGGAGAGCCAGTTCCACCATACTCGGGCTCCCATTGTGTTGTTACTGTGGAGGGGATCTCACAGTCCTAACCCGTTGATTGCTTTTGGTTGACAGACTTCATTCCAATTGACCAGTGCCCATTTCCTGTTGAGACCAGAGGAGCCCCACAAAAAGTTTCTCTGCAGATTTCGGATGCTTTTAAGAACCCATTTAGGAGCAGCTAAAACAGAAAAGAGATAAAGGGGCATTGCCTGGAGAATAGTTTTTATGAGGATAAGTCTGCTGGCCATATTGAGCGAGCAAAAAGTCCAGGAGGAGTGCCTGGATTCCAGCTTGTCTATGAGGGTTCTCTAAGAGGAATTTTTAATAGCTGACTCCAGGAGAGGAGCTCCCAAGTATTTCGAGGGAAGCGTCGCAATGGAGTATCCTAAAATTCTTGCTATGTTTCTTTGAGTAGGGGCTGGAGTATGAAAGAAGAATAGCTGGTATTTGGCAGCGTTGATAGAGGTGCCAGAGGCTTTAGAAAAGAAAGAGAGCAGATCTTTGAAGGCAGAGGCTTCTTGAGAAGAAGGATGTCCGAAGAGCATGGTGTCATCAACAAACTATTGGTGAGACAGAGGGTGAAGACCATGTAGAGAAATTCCTTTCAGGGATTGAGAGGAGATAGCTGAATGGAGAAAATGGTTGAGGCCTTCGGCCATTAAAACAAAGAGAAAAGGGGAGAGGGGGTCCCCCTGACGGATTCCACGGGAAGGGCGAAAGGGCTTGGAGGGAGAGCCATTGAGCAGGATTGAGAAGCTGGGAGAAGAGATGAGATTCATGATCCACCTAGTCCAAGTTGCATTAAAGCCGAACCCTAATAACATCTGTTGTATATAATTCCAGTTGAGTTTATCAAATGCTTTTGAAAGATCAAGCTTCAGAATCATACCTGGATTTTTTAGAAGCTTCAGTGAATGAATCACTTCGTTTGAGAGAATTATGCCGTCCATTATTTGTCTCCCTTCTACATAGCCTATCTGATCTGGAGAGATGAGGAGAGGGAGGAGGGGTTTCAGCCTGTTGGCAAAGACTTTGGATGTAAGTTTGTAGATGACATTACACAGTGCAATAGGCCTGTATTTGTCGGGCGTATTTGATTCGACCCCTTTGGGAATTAGCACTAAGAAGGTGGAGTTTAGCGAAGGGAGAATCCAGTGCATTGTTCATGATTCCTCCACTAATTCCCAAACCTCTGTGCTAACAAGCTCCCAAAATTCATGAAAAAAATTAGTTGTGAACCCGCCAGGACCGAGTGCCTTACCATCCTTGATTTGAACCATGGCTTCTTCCACTTCCTTCATTGAGATGGGTTGAAGCAGCTATTTGTTGTGGTCCTCCGTAATTATTTTAGGGATGAGCTGTGTAATTTTTTTAATAGCTTCATCTCTACTTTCTGGTCATTCCTTAAGGATTTCCTGAAAGTGTTCTTGGAATTCCTTTTCCATTTATTCATGCTTTTCTAATTTTTCCCCCTGCCTATTGTTGATGAATGCTATATTATTATGCATCCTTCTTTGGATTGTGGATCTGTGGGAAAACTTCATGTTTTTCTCCCCCTCCTTAAGCCAACGAATGCGAGACTTCTGCTGCCACAGAGTTTCTTCTTGTTGTCTGTGTGTCTCAATTTCAGTCCAAAGGATTTGCTCCTGGTGCGCTCTGTCTTCTGTTCACCCCTCCATGATAATCTTCTGTTATAAAGAGCACATTTGCTGCTCCAACTTTTTTCGCTGCTCAAATATATTGCCGAACTGGGTATGATTCCAATTTTTAAGAACTCGTTTGAGACTTTTTAATTTCTATTGGAACTGGAACATTTTGGTTCCTTGAGAGGGTTTGAAGGTTTTCCAGGCCTCCTTAACCATTGTTTTGAAGTTGGGATTGGTGAACCAAAACACCTCAAATCGAAAGGGTCTGTTGCTTTTTGTTCTTGGGCATGCCCATTGTAACATAATGGGCCAGTGATCAAATCCTCCTTGAGGCACGATAGAGGCGTGAAAATCCCCTTCAAGGTGTATAGCATTATCCGAAATGAGAAAGTGATCTAGTCTTGAGGCGATGTGCTGGGATCCGCTTCGTTTACTGGACCAAGTGTAGACTCCGTTTGAGGTATGAATGTCCATAAGATGGTTGTTTTGAATGTAATTACGGAAGCCAATACTGTCCCCTTCTAATTTTGATCTTCCGCCGCTTTTTTCTTCTAGAGCTCTGATGATGTTGAAATTGCCCCCTCCAATCCATAGCGGAAATTATTTGTTTGAATTAAGAATCGTAAAAGTGTCCAGAAGTGCCAATTTCTGATTTAATTGTTGCGGAAAATAAACATTTGAAAGATGATTGTGAATGTTTGTTCCTATAAGATGGAAGGTAGCTTGGATGAAGAAATGAGATGCGTGGAAGTCTTGGAGAGTGAGTAGTTTTGGATTCCAAATGATCACTAGTCCCCCTGAGGTGCCTGAGGCATCCACAGTGACTGAGTTATAGCCTGACCAGATCTTTCTCAGAATATTTTCTAAGATGGTACTGTTGCTTTTTGTTTCTTGAAGAAAAACTATAGTGGGCTTTTGTTGTTGTATCACATTTTCTAACATTCTATGTTTGGAGGCACTGTTCAACCCTATTACATTCCGGGAAAGAAGCTTCATGAGGAACTGTGGGGTTGAGATTTGTATAACTTTGTCAGCTTAGGGAATCTCCCAGATTCCATAAGCAATTCTCCTAGGATGATAGTCCTCTGCAGGTCCGTTTTGTGCCCTCTTTTTTTGTTTCTTTTAGAATTTTCTTTCCATCCCATGGGCTACCAGCTTTTATTCCTAAGTATTTGTTGTGTTGCACTTTGCTGAGAACTCCTTCCAGCCTTTCGATTTCCCATGGAGGAATTGTGTTGTACTCTTTCTGTTTACAAGCCATTTCCAGCTTGAGTATATCTAAGCCTTCTAAGCTGATACTCTCTGGATCTTCATCCATTTTTGAGGGCATGTTTTGATCTTCCATGAGAGTATTGTCCTGAGTGCTAAGGATTAGAGATGCTTCCAGTTCCATTGAAGAAGTTTGCTCGGCAATCTCTCGTTCCGATTTCTTGTGAGAAGGGGAGATGGGAAGGCTTGAAGGATCTGAGTCAGATGATGGCCAAGGAAGATTGGGGATCCGGGAGGGAGAAGGAGGTTCAGTGTTAGCCAAGGGAGAAGTTGGAGGATTCTATGAAGGATCGAGGGGGGTGAGAATCGAAAATTCGTTCGGAGAGTCGAGCTTTTTGGAGCTGTCAGGGGCTGGGGTGGATTTCTTTGCATGGCGGCGGCGATTAGGGGTTTTGATGAAGCCTTCTAAGTCTGTGCTAAGATCATTGACAGGGGGTTTGTGTTGAAGATTGAGGGGACAACCCCTAAAGATATGGCCATGCTCATGGCACTTTCTACAACGAAAAGGAATGTGCTCATAATCTAATGTTTGAATTCACTCAAAGTCGTCATGGAAAAGACTTACCGAGTCTGCTAGAGCTTTGGTTAGGTGCATTTGGAAATAGATCCGGGCGTAAGAAGTATATCTGCGAGTTTTAGTTTCCTCAGAAGGTTTGATGAAGGTCCCCAGGTTGTTGTCTATGTCCCTCAAGGTCTCCACCTTCCAATATTCTGCAAGGAGGGAATACATTCGTATCCAGACAGGAGCCTAGCTGAAGTCCTCCTTGTCTGGGTTGAATCTTTCTTTCCACTCTCTTAAGTACAGTCCAGAAGAATTGAAGAAGTACGGGCCTCCTTCAAATATGCGTGATTTGTCCTCCAGACAGTTGAAGATTGCCGTGAAGAAGCCTTTGGGGCCAAGCTCCAGAGTAACTTTTCCCTTAGGCTTCCATTTTGAAGCGATCCAGCCATGCAAGGCCTTTTCAGTAGGCCAGAATCCAAGGAACTTGCCGATGAGTGCATGGTCCCTCATAAATTGGATTTCGCCATTGATTCGTTGGCTGGGGAGATCGACTTTGATTCTTTTGGCCTTTTTCGGTATGCATGTGGCTGAAGTCGCCTTTGGTTGTGACGTAGGAGCTTTTTTATTCCCTCCATTGTCTTTGCCCGTATCATCGCATGTAGCAGCAATTTCTTCTTCATTAGTGGCCGGATCTAGTCCTTGATCTGTTTCTGGAAAGCTTTCTGGTATGTGTAGAGGATCTTTTTGTTTTTTCCTGGAGTTATCAGAGGATGAGCCGATGTATGGAGGGGGGGAAGATCCCGCCCCTCTCGGGAGCACATTCATTAAAGAACCATCAGTCAGGGCATCACAGATTGAAGGTTGAAGGTCGAGGGAAGCAGGGATTTCAGAATGGTGATCAGGGGCGATTCAGATCGCATCTCTAGAGCGCCGCCAGTCCGGGTCGAATTTTCTAAGAGTTATGTTACGGTGTAAATAATAAAAGCACTTATGTATGGAGCAGGGTATTATATCCGATATCAACATATCATTTTTATTCATCGGATATTTACTATTATTGGAGAACCATCGTTCATTATTAACACACCTCGTTCAAGGGTTTCACCTTTGTTAGATAGCGAATTCGCAACTTGGTTATGGTGCCTTTTCATATGACAAAACTTGGTATTTTCGATTAAATGAGCTTGCATCTGGCTTTTGAGAGTCATTTAAGGGAGATCAATTTATGGAGCCTCTTTAACTTCGATTATTTTTTTAATTACAATTATGGAGTCCTTGAAGGCTACTAATTGAGTAATGTTTTTTGCAATTTCCACTTCCAATGCTTACCATAAAGCAAGAAAATATATTTGATTATTAGTTGATCTCCCTAATATCCAAGTGAATTGTGCCTTTGTTTCTTCCTCGGGGTGATAAATCACCCCTCCCACTCATTCCTCCCCATAATAAAATATATTACTAAACAAATCATAAATAATTATTGATTCTCAATATTGATTAATATATGTTAATTAATTTGATTTGCATTTTCATAGTTTTCATATCAATAGTCTTTTTAGAGAAGTTCAATTGGTAAACATGTGAAAGTGTAAAATAAACGTGAGTACAAGTCACGTAATTTAAATTCCAAGAAATATCTAACTCGTGACTACCTAATGGAATGGCATAAAACTATAAATCATAGTGATAAGAGTGTGAATATTTCTTATTCCAAAAGAAAATAAATTTAAGAGATAATGCATTACTTTTATATTAAAGAAACAAAAAGTCCAATAATCATAAGATAAACAACAAAACCTATTGAAAAAAGAAAAATCTTATACTCACAATATAGGGAACACCACTCCAAAAAGAAATCTCAATGAGCCCCATACCTCTACTATTCAAAAATATCCTCTACTACCCAAAAATATCCTTTGGAGGTGTCCCTTCTTAATGTTCGCTCGTTGAGTTAATTTCAATATAATTTCTATAATTTAATGGAGTGTACTTATTAAACGAATCATGTGTGGATCTTGATGATTAATGCTTATAATAAAGTCCTTAGAATTATTTATTAGTATATCACACAAATGGAATTTTGTCCTTTAAACCTTAGTCCACATAACTATTCCGCTTCATCTAACGAATCATGTGTGGATCTCAATGCTTGATAATGAAGTCGTTCCAAATATTTATTAGTATATAATAGTGATGGAATCTGATCCTTTAAACTGTAGTCCACATAACTATGTCACTTCATCTAACGAATCATGTGTGGATCTAAATGATTAGTGATGGAATCTGATTCTTTAGTATATCACAATGATGGAATCTAATCCTTTAAAACTTAGTCTACTTAACTATGTCGCTTTATCTAGTAAAGGTTTTTGAAGAATTTCAGATTTATTTTTTGGTGAGAGATTTGTTGGAACCACAAATTTGCATTATGAACTCTCCACAATCCAAATGATATAGGGATCTTTCAGGGTGTTCAATCCATATATGTAATCAAAAACCCAATTTAAAAAACACAAATGAAGATTCGTGATCTAAAATGGATCTAACATAGATTTCTAAGTCTAAAAATGTTACTCACAGAGGAAAATGAAAGTCAAAGGATACTCTTGGGAGTAGTCTCATTGTGTAGATATTTTCAATCTGAATCTACCGAAATTTGAATGGACCAAAATGGACTTTGGATGAAGAAGTTATTGTAAAAAGAAGATTGTCTATTTTCCTTTGAAAAGGAGGAAATTTCTTATTAAATGGGACTTAAGGGACAATGTGTTTTTAAACATAAAATCCCTTAAAGTTCATCGCATCGCATTCCTTCATCGTATCACATATATGTTATAATGGAGCATTATTGTCACATCTAAGAAAGTCAAGTGGAGTGTTTAAAAGACCCATGACCATGTGACTTGCCGACATGCAATGGTGCCGATAAGCGAAAGTGCCGATTGATCGGAGATCGATGATCGGGGAACCAAAATGCAAAGGGGTCATGTGATGCCGATAATGCGATATGTGATTACGATCGGCGTCGGAAATATATATTGGATCGGCAGATCGGATTGGCGATATATATATTGGCCAGCATAGTTCAATGGGTCGTTGCAATTGCGATATGCGATGCACCGATATCGGTGATCAGCGATCACAACCACATAAAGGGGCCGTTGAAACATGCCTATGGCGATTGCGACTTGCGATCAAGGAGCGGACCCAAGAGGTTTATGAATGCGATTTCATAATATTTGAAATGGATTTTTGGATTTTCAATGTATTTTCGCGTTATCTTTGTGTATCGGAATTTCATTCCATTTTCAAGAATTTGTCTGAAGAAAGGCCGCCTGTTTCTTTTCATTTTGAAATGGTCCCTATTCCTACAGCGTTTGGTTCCACATTGTAATGGGGCATTTCTGTAATAATGATGCATTATGTAATACACAGAGCCACAGAGCCAGCAAGCTAGCTGACCAGTCGCAGAGCCAGAGAGCCAGAGAGCCAAAGGGCCAGTCGAAGAAACGCAGAGGCAGAGGAATGATTACATACAGAGAAACAGACAAGAAGTTGCAGAGCGGGAAGGATGCCTCACAAAAGCCAGAGAGCACGATTGACAGGGGGAGCTTGGAGTCGCTTAAAGGTCGAGTGAAACCAGAGAGATCAATTAATGAAGAGCCGCTTGGAGGTCGAGCGAACCCAGAAGCTCGTGAGAGCCAGAGCTAGAGCTAGAGCCAGAGCCGAGAGCCAGAGCGAGAGCCTGAGCCGAAAGATAGAGCTAGAGCCAGAGCCAAGATTCAAAGCTAGAGCGAGAGGCAGAGGCAGAGGCAGAGCCGAGAGTTAGAGCCAGTTCTAGAACCAGAGCCGAGAGCCGAGAGCGAGAGAGCCAAATGGCCTGGGATAAAAATGGTATTCTAAGCCCAATTGTTTAGTCGTAACCTATTGGAGTTGAGTGTGGAACTTGTAAAAGAATTCAGCCATAATCCCAAAGAGCCTAATCGAGTTGATTAGTGCTCAAGGAGACATAGCCCAAGATATCAGGGTGAACTCCATATTATATTGTTGTCTCCTGTGGTTTGCTTATTTGCTGCTTTATTTACTGTTATATGCATTTCATATCAGTTTAAGCAAATGAACATAAGCACTTAACAGTTAAAGGCAAACAAAAGCATACACCTATTTCAAGTCCTTTAATTCCGCAAATTATCAATCATAAGCATAGATCTTGGGAATATATAAGCTTTGGAGTGGGAGAGGTTCTTGTAAGCATGAAAAGAAGCCTTTAGTGCCCCATTTTCAGATCAATTCGACCAGCAAAAATTTCACTCAATTCTAACTAGAAACCCCCAAAAATATAATAATTATAAAAAAACCATAGCTATATTAAATAAACTTTCTTATAACATAGTGAATAAAAACTCCTTTGTGTGAAAATATAATATATTAATTTATTATATTTGATTTTTATTTTCATAATTTCCATCTCAATAACGTTTTTGGAAAATTTAACTTGGTAAAAACTTGAAAATATAAAATAAATATTAATCCAAATTACATATTCAAATTCCTTGAAATATCTAACCACTAACCCTAGTAAAATGACTCTGAACCTATAAATCTTAGTAATACTAGTCCAACTGTTACTTATTACCAAAAAAAAAAAAACAAATCTAAAAATCCTATGTCAATCAATTTTTATAAATTTTTCGATAAACAAAAATTCACACATCATATCCATATGATAATCAACAAGCAACAAACCTACTCAGCAAAAATCTCTTATATAAAAATACTATGTTGCATGAGTTTCTGGAATGTAGGAACCTTGGGAACTTCAGTACAGGTGTTGTGAATGACTAGAGGTTTCCCCAAAATTTAGGAAATGGCTAATCAAGAGCCATAATATTATATAATAAAAAATAAAAAATATTTTTGAAGTATATAATTTATATAATAATCAAAATTAATAACAAGCTCTGCAACCAAAACCTAATGGTTGCCATGTGGTAAAATCAGTGGGGAGGAATCAAGAAAGGTAAGGGTGCAGACAACAATGAGCTACAGCAGAAGACAAGTTGGACATCTGAGAGCCACAATCATGACAGAAGAGGTCAAGAGGGGAAAGATCCCCTCCTATCGGGATGCAGTGGCAGGGGAAGGACAGAACAGTTAGTCAGAAACAGAGAAGCAGAATGCAGGTCCTGTTCTGGGAGCAACATGGCAGGCGGGCAGAAGGGGAAAATGCCTGCCATGTGCGGAGGAGAAGCCAAGGTTTGTAATCCCGCCAAATAAACTGGAAAGGTACAGAAGCTACATGAAGGATCATGCCCTTATCTGTAAGTTTGTCTGAGTCTGGCCGTCCGAAAGAGACCTTACCAGATGGATTCAGCAAAAATGGCAGCCCCAAGGACATATCGAGCTAAAGTTGGGAGCTAAAGGCTTCTTTACAGTAATCTTCTCTAACCTGCAAGATAAAGAAAAAGTGTTTGAGAATGGCCCTTATTTTTATTATAATGCTGGTTTATTTATGAGATATTGGGAAGAATGCTATAACCCCGATAAGGAAAAAAATTTAGCAGCTCCAGTATGGGTTCGATTATTTGGGTTACCCATGGACTTTTGGGACCCAGAAATCTTGGAAGGGATAGGAAACACAATAGGTAGTTTTGTGAAAATAGCGGAAACTACGAAGAAAGGAAGGTATACATCGTATGCCAGGATATGTGTGTATATGAACATTGCGAACCCAATCCCAGATTCCGTGGAACTAGAGTATCATGAAGAAGTTTGGCAGCAAAACCTAGACTATGAGCATATACCATTTAGATGTCGCAGATGCCATGAATATGGACACCTGGTTAAGGAATGTCCTATTACAATGGAAGAAGAAGAGAGGAAAAGTAAGCAGCAGAAGAGAAGGCTAGCAGACCAGGAAGGATTCCAAGAGGTAAAAAGTAGAAGGAAAATAACCAAAGAAAACTCCAAAGAAGACAAGAAGGAATAACAAATAAACCCAAGGAAATCAAATAGCTTTGAAATACTACAGGAGGAGGGGGAGAATGAGGATCAAACCATGGAAAATCAAGAAGGCAAAGAGTTAGACAATAGCTCCAGTAGTGAAAGATCCCACACAAAGAGGAAAGCCCTGAGTGATGTCACGGACAAAGGCAAAGAGCAGGTAGAACAAGCAAAACAGATGGAGACAGAAATGGAGATAACCAGGGATGATCTTATTAAATAAGAAGAAGTTCTGCAAAAATTATTAAACGAATGGAGAAACTTGGATGAGAAATTTATCTTGGAAGACCAGAAGAGGTTGTATGTGGAAACCTTCCAGTAGTATATAGCTAAACAGGAAAAAGGTAAAGTAGTGCCTGAAGAACACCAAGAGAACCAGAAGGACAACAGAACAGATCAGCAAGGACAAGTCAAGGGCGGGAAAAAAAAGAGGAAGGAAAAATCTTAAAGACTCCATCCAACTAATGGGGGAAATGCTAGTGAACATAGGGAGAGTGGTTCTGCTTTTAGCGGTGTTTCAAAACCTAAATCAAACCCCTCAATTATTTTGACATCCTAGAATATTAGAGGCTTGAACAGCAAAGGGAAGCAGAGACATTTAGTGGAAATATTGAGGAAAGACAAACCATAGATCATGCTTATTCAAGAAACGAAAATTTCAGGCCAGAAGATGGAGGAAATACTCAATAAAATAAGTACGAGATATGAGCAAGTAACCATAGATGCTAAAGGAAGTGCAGGAGGGATAGTAGTAATTTGGAACCCAGTAGAAGTCCTATAAAACTGGTGGATAGGAATTCCCAGAATCCTGACCGGAAGATTTAGAATCATTGGGCAAAGTGAATGGGTTGTAGTGTCAGCAATCTATAGGCCCCACATCTCAGTAGATAGAGGCCTATTCCTCAGTCACTTGCAAAAACTAAAGAATATGCACCAGGAGCAAAGGTGCATTATTGCAGAATAAAGGAGGAATAAGGAGGGAAGACCCGGAGATGGAAAAAATTCAGAGATGTCCAAATAGACTTAAGTATGGTAGAAATACCAACAATAAATCGGAAATTCACCTGGAACAATAGAAGAGGTGGGAACAAACAAATAGCACCAAGATTAGATAGATTCTTAGTCTCTGAACATATAATAGGTATGGACATCTTCTACGAAGCCTCCATCCTCCCGTCTATAGGGTCAGACCACTGGCCAATTAAACTGGAAATAGCTATGAACAATCAAAATAAAAAGAGAGCATTTCGTTTTGAGTCCTTTTCGCTAAGAGATCTAGAATTCTTAACCAAAGTAAAAAACTGGTGGCAAGAAAGCAAAATGGGAGCGAAAGGTAGAAACAAAATGCACACGTTCCAAATTAGACTCAAAGACATAAAGGGCAAAATAAAGAAATGGAACAGAGAGGAATTTGGAAACATTCAAAAAGAGAGAGGGAAACTATAGTCCAGAATGGAAGGAATTCAACAAAAAATCATTGAAGGAGGAAGAAGTGAGGAGTTGGCCGAGGAGGAAGGAAGGATAATTAATCAATTAGAGGAAAGACGAAAGCAAGAAGAAATTCTGTGGAAACAAAAATCACGAGTCCAATGGTTGAAAGAAGGGGAGAAGAACTCCAAATTCTTTCACAAAGCAATGTTGAACCACAGACAACATAATAGAATCTTTTCACTAAAAGATAGTCAAGGAAACAGAGTGCTGCAACAGGAAGAAATGGAGAAGCTTCTAGTGGACTATTTCAAAGGGATCCTAACAGAACCAAACATTAGCAGGGAGGAGGAAATCGCCAGAGTATGTCAACATATACCTAAAAAAGTAACCAAAGAACAAAATCTGGCTCTACTCAGGGTAATTACAAAAGAAGAAGTGGAGGAAGTGGTTAACATAATGGCGAAGAATAAGGCCCCGGGACCTGATGGATTTACCATTGAATTTTACCAAGCCGCCTGGAGTTTTATGAGTAATGACCTGGTGGACCTAGTGGAGGAATCAAGGTGTACAAAGCGTATGCATCTGGGCCTTAATGCCACCTTCCTGGCATTGATTCCAAAGACTGGAAACTCGGATGAACCTCAGGGATTCAGACCAATATCTCTATGTAATGTAGTGTACAAAATATTAGCTACAATTATGGTGAATAGACTTAAGCCAATTCTTCCTGACCTCATTGCACAGGAACAAACCGGTTTTGTAAAAGGAAGGCAGATAACAGATGGAATTATAGTTGCCCAAGAGGTAATCCACTCTCTGAAAGACTCTCGAAATAAAGGCATGTTAATTAAATTAGATCTGGCAAAGGCTTATGATCGCCTTAGTTGGGCGTACCTAGAAGGCATCCTCAAAGCTCACGGATTTGATGAGAGATGGGTGAAATGGATCCTGTCAATGGTGAGCACACCGGTGATGTCAGTGATGTTGAATGGAACCCCATCGAAGCGTTTAACCCTTCGAGAGGGCTCAGACAAGGAGATCCCCTGTCCCCGTTTCTATTCATCCTAGCAGCAGAAGGACTGGGCAGGCTGGTGAAAGCGCGATTAGCCAGGGAACAGCTAAAGGGACTAAGAATTTGTGGGAATGATCTCCCCATAACACACCAGCAATTCGTGGATGACGTAATGTTTTATGGCCAGGCCTCGCTTAAGGAAGCCCAACAGATCTTAAAAATCCTCTCTGAGTTCACCCAAGCATCCGGGACAGAGATCAATAAAGAGAAATCAGAATTTTTTTCTTTAATACACAGGTAGTGGCCCAAAGATTTCTGGCTCGAATAATGGGATTCAGAATCGAAATTTTCCTAGCGAATTATCTGGGCATTATGCTTAATGAGCATCAATACAGGGTCGCTAACTAGGGACCTCTAATAAGTAAGATCAGGAAAAAGATAGACAATTGGACATTCCGGTCTTTGAACACCCCCAGTCGGATAATTCTTCTAAAAGCAGTAATACAATCCATCCCAATTTATCAGATATCTAGCCAAGCCATTCCCAAATCCATTAGCCAAAAACTAGTAGCCATGTTCAAGAAATTTTTATGGCAGGGAACCAGTAAAACCAGAAAATGGACTCTACTCTCTTGGGATTGGCTAAGCAAGCCAACCAAAGATGGAGGCTTAGGCTTGCGGGACCCCTACATACTCAACCAAGTGATGGGGGCGAAGCTCTGGTGGAGGTGGACACAAGGTGGCCAAGACCTATGGAAGACAATCTGGGAGAGGAAATATGAGGCTGCTGAGAAACCAGAAGACAGGATGAGAAGCCAGACAGAGGAAAAAGGCTCCGCAATATGGAATTTGGCGAGGAGTAATAAAGAGTTGATAAGAGAATATAGTTTTTGGGAGATAAAAGTGGGGGACAAAGCCAAGTTCTGGGAGGAATCTTGGCAACAACAAGAAAAGCTTCTCCATAAGGAAGCCCTTCAAGTCATCCAAGCATTCACCTCCCAGGCAGAGGGGGACGTGGTCAGAAAATTTTGGAAACCAGGTATAGGGGAATATTGGCGCAATTGGAAGCAGAAGGAGGATTGGGTAGCAGCCCCCGACACTGAAAGATGGGATGATTACCACAAAGAAATGGCATCCCGAAAAGTGGTGGTAAAAATAGGGCAAGATATCCTAAGATGGGGAACCCAAATACAAGGAACCTTTTCTATAGCAGAAGGGTATTACTTAAAAGCAAAACATAATCAATAGAAAGAGGCAAAGAAATGGAAAATAAAACACTGGCTGAAAGTCACTTTCTTTTTATGGATCCTGTTTCAAGGCAGGACACTTACCTGGGATCAATTACAGAGAAAAGGGAGGTAGGGACCTTCACGATGTGTGCTCTACAATGAACAGGAGGAAACGATGGAACACCTTATGAACAGATGAACTGTTAGAAACACCCTGTGGAGCAGTCATTATCAAAAACATCTTGGAAAACTGGCCGAGAAAACCTTACCAAAACCCGGTGTTAAATCATGCATGGATGTTTTCGCTGGGTTCCTACTTTGGAACATCTAGAAGGAATGGAACAGTGTGATCTTCAAAGAAGAGAAGTGAACCCCGACAAAAATATGGAAACAAACAATCAAGAACATGAGAGAAACAATTTTAACGGAACGATGGAAGGAAGAGGACTAGAAGGTTATACAAATAGAGGTGAAGATTTTGCAGCGGCTAGAATTAACCCAAAGCATGATAGATAGTTACCGAAGCAAGGACCAATTCAGAGAGGTTGAAGAAATTAAACAATATAGGCATCCACCACAAGGATTTGCAAAATTAAATTTCGACGGGGCGGCAAAAAACAACCCGGGAGAAGCAGGAATTGGGGAGGTCTTTAGGAATGATAAAGGAAAAACCTTGAGAATTTTCTCGATGGACTGTGGGGAGGCGACCAATAACGAAGTCAAACTACACGCGCTGAAGCGCGGCCTTGAAATTGTGATTCAAGAAATGTTTATGAGCCTCCAAATTGAAGGAGACTCAAAACTAGTGGTGGATATGGTAAAGCAGCTGCAACAGAAAAAACTAGTGGAAAAAATAAGTAGGAGTTGGCAAACAGCATGGCTCATCAGCGAAATAGGGAAACTAATTACCAGAATAGACTATCTGATCCCCACCCATGTAAGACGCTCAGGAAATCAACCGGTAAACTGGTTAGCGAACTGGGGAATCCGGAACAGGGGAAAGTTGATAGACAACGGAGGAATGGAGCTTCTGCTCCTGGAGGAGAGAGAGAAATTGCAGAAACTTCTTGACATTGATAAGGGTGGCAATAGCAATTCTGAGAAGAATGACTAGGAAAAGTTAGTAAGTGGCAGATGCGGGGAAAGATCATAGTAGGTGGTGACAGAAAGGATAATTGTGAGAAAGGACAGGGGTGGTGCAAATGACAGAGTAGGGCAGCTGACGGGGCAGGGAAGGGTAGGGTCACTTGAAGGGGCAGAAGAGAGAACCGAGACGCCATTAAGAAAGGAATTGGAGGGAGCGTGGGGAGTCGAGACAAGAGGCCGCGAAGGGATGGCAAGTGGCAACGACAGTACAGAAAGGGTACGGCAGGAACAACGGGAGAATGTAGTAGTTATGATGAGTAAAGGCGGTCAGATAGGTAGAGACAAATCCCGAGGAAAGGACTCGGGGACGAGAGCAGGGAAAGGAAAAGGACAGGTGGCGGTAAGGATGGAAGGACAGAGGGGATTATACAAACAAGGGCCTGAGGTGGCATCAGGATTTTACATGCAGCAGAGCACGAAGCAGGAGGGAACGACGAAAGGTGGCAGCAAGGTGCAGAGTTCAGACCAAAGCTCCGGTACCGGCGAGGAAAGGTGGTATGTAAATTCATTCTCCTGTCCTGCTGCTCTAGAGATAGATAGACGTAGGAATTTCTGTTATTCCTCAGAGATGTCCATGAAAACGAAGTCGAAAGGCAGACGTAGGCAGGTAATAGGCATTCCCAGATATGGGAAGAAATGTCTTTACTCCACCAGATATGCTGGTGTCCCGGGAAGAAAGAACTATGGTTCTCTGAGGAAGGAAAAACCCAAGCCCAGGAAAGGCTGCAGGGTGGGGAGGGTAGCTAAGTCGGGAAGATTAGGGATTCCTGCTGGCCGCAGGAACCATGACCCTGTCTGCCATATAGGCAATTCAAGGAAGGCCAAGAGTAGAACTCCACCGGAAAAAAGGTGGGAAAGCAGTTTCCCCCGACAGTCGGGGAGAAGAGTTATTATGGCTAATTACATGGAAAACCAACAAGAGGGGCATCGAGGGAAGTACAGAGAAGCAGAGAGTGGAGGGAAGGAAAGGGGCTGACTTGCAGGGCAGGTCGCGGAGTGGTCAGGGACCTCTTATCATAAGCAAACTTGGGATCACCAGATTAATGCAAGGGGGGTAAGTGAGTGGGTTGAAGTAGAAATTCTCAACAGAGTTACTGACTTGTGGTCTCTTGTCTTGATAGGTAGGCAAGACACAATCAAGAACAGGTTCCAGGCAAGCAGCAAGATGGCTCCGAAGAAAGAGAAACAAGTTCGGACCCAGGAAGAAGGATCGAGCAGTAACCCGAAGCAGCGAGGAAGGAAACCAGAGGCCGAGCAGAGAATGTATATGATAAATGCTTACATGGCCGGGAATTCCCCCGAAATCCGGGAACAGATAAATGGGTGGGAATGGGAGCTGAGATCCATCAGCTCGAACAAGGAGATTCCCCGGGGTGAATGGGAGGATTTAGTACCAGATCCAGGAAATACTCGGAGCCGCAATTCTCTGTTTAATAAGTCGATCCAACATTATTGGATTATGAAGCATGTGGTAGCCCATGCTATGGAAATGAACCAGGCAGTCCGGGAGGAAGAAGAGGAGGAAAGGAAGCAGAGGGAGGAGCAGCTAAGGAGTCAGACATAGGAAGAATTGGAAAATATAAAGTCCACGCTCCTGAAGGAAATTGCTGAGGTTCAGATCCAGGCCGTGAGCAATAATCTAATTCTGGGAAAATGGAACAAATGTTGCGGGAGATGAAATGGGTTTTGGAGCAGAAGAACGTGACTCCTGGTACAAGCGCCATGGAGCCCGCCTTGGTTATTTCTTCAGATGAGGACTGATGAAGCAGGTTTCTTGGATAGTTTTGTTTGAAGTACTGTAGTAAAAGAACTGTTTTTGGATGTTTTATTATAGACTAATAGATAAAATAATTAGTAGAGTTCGAAAGAACAGATATGATAGAACCAAGGAGATGAACATTTTCAAATTTTGGTCTGGGTATAATGCTGACAGGTGGCTGCCTGGTTTCCTGTGGGCAGGCTAGCCACCTGGAACATAAGAAAGATGTAAGAAATTTTGATATCGTAATATAGAAAGTAGTAATGCCTAAGTTCACAAAAAAAAATAATCAAAATTAATAGTGAATCAAGATATTCATATATTAAAATCAATTTAAATATATAAATATATAATATATAATCTCTCTTATATATAAATATATTCTTTGGGTGTCTTTCTCCTTGAGTCTCTTCCTTTTATATATATAATATATTAAAATGTAGTTCATTATGACACATGATGAATGTTTGAAACAATCTAGCTTAAAAATACAAAGGAACAATTTTACATATGTTTCTCTAGTTATTCTTAAGAGAAAAAGTAAAGAAACTCTAATGTTTAAGCATTGACTACCACATACAATCTGCCTCACACAATCTTTTGTGATGTATATACATAAACAACAAAAGAAATATACATAAAGAACAAAAGAAATACTGATCAGCATGGCATCCCAGATATCGCCCTTACATTGAGGTGTCACACACTTCCTTAACCCATCAAGGGATTGCTCCAGTTTCTCAATTAAGGATATTGTTGTTAAGGATGTCTTTGCCATTTCTTCCTGCGAAGGTTTCAACTTAGGCTGATGTGTTGTGGGTAGCTCAGCATATTTTTGTACAAAATTTGTATTCCCCAACCCCAGGGAACTCCGGAACTCCAAAAAAATTAGTCTTCAAAGCTCCCAGAACTTTTCCAAGCTCCCATTACAACTCCCGTTAAAAAGGGAACATTCTCATACAGTTCCAAAACTCCCAGGAGCACGGGAACCTTTAAAATGGATTTCCCAACTCTTAAAAGAAGTTCGAGTGTAACAGAGTAAAAATGTAAAGAACATCACTTTTATATAAGGAACATCACCCCCAAAAAAAATATAAAAAACATCACTCCCAAAAACAGAAAAGAAAGAAGAGTTCAATGAACCCCATACCCGACATCCACGATCCTTTACTGCTAAGAAGAATCCACGAGCCCCCAACAAAGCGTGTGGAGGTGTTCTTTCTTAATGTCGGTTCGTTGAGTTACTTTTAATACAATTTTCATCATTGAATGGAACGTATTTATGAAACAGATCATTTGTGGGTCTCGGTGATTAATGCTTTATTACTAAGTATTTTTAAATATTTATTAATGTATGATTTGAATCTTATTTTTTAAATTTCAGTTTACATAATTATATTCTAGTTAATGTGGTAAAGATTTTGGAAGATTTTTGGGTTTCTGTATTTAGGTTTCTGTGATCCATAATAAATTAAGTAAAGTCTTTTGGTAGAAATCACATAAGAGAAACTTTTTGGTTTATTTTTTAGTGATAAATTTGCTAGAATCATAATTTTAGGTTATGAACTCTCTATAATCGAAATGTTTTAGGGATCTTTTCAAAGTGTTGTAATTAGTTTAAAAACACAAATCAAGATTTGACCAAAAAAAATTCACCCCACTCTAATTAAACTATAAAAATATATAACAATAACTATACATAAAAATAAACTCCTTATAATAAAGTGAATACAAACTCTTTTATACATTAATATAATATATTAATTTATTATATTTGATTTGATTTATATTTTTATAGTTTCTCTAATCATATTTTTTATTAATTAATTAATTTGATTTATATTTATATAATTTCTATAACACTACTTTTTATTAATAACGGTTTAAATATTCCTTCTTATAAAATAAAAAAAATATTTCTCATACCAATAAATGTATATATTTTAAATTAACATTTTTCTCATACCGATAAATGTATATATTTTAAATTAACATTTTATATTCAAAATATAAAGAACCTAACTTAAGAAAAAACGCAAACCTCAATGAACCCATCAACGATCCGTTACGGGGAAGGAGAATCCACGAGTTCCAAAAAAAATTGGAGGTGTCCCTTTAATGCTTGTTCGTTGAGTTCGTTTTAATACAATTTCGAGCATTTAATGGAACGTGCTATTTAAACAGATCATTGTGGGTTATGCGGTGATTCATGCTCCATCATCAAGTTTTTAGATAAATTTAATAATAATAATAATAATAATAATATTTATTTTTAAGGTCACAGCCAAGCTAGACACCAAATTGGTGTATGAGACCCCCTTGTTTGTGGGACAAGGGACCCACCTCCACGCAGCGATTTGACTGCTAAGTCTACAAAGGCATACATACTCTACCCCCCTCTGGTTTTGAACCTGTGACCTCTTAGGGGGAAACACATGCTCTTAACCATTAGGCCCACCCATTAGTGCCTTCCATTTCTGGGCTGCACGGATTATAGTAATTGGTTTTATTACTGTTATTAGTTGGGCACAGATATCAAAGAATTTTTTATTCTTTAATTAAAGTATTTTTTCAATATTCAAATAAGGATTCGTTATTATCTAATAAACAGGTTTTCTTATTCGTTATGATCCAATCAACATGTTTTCATCTTATCGTTATTATCTAATAAACAGGTTTTCTTATTCGTTATGATCCAATTTTGATTTTCATCTTATTTGGCCTCATATCGACGGACGACGGACGCTTTAGATAAACGTCAGACGGACGACGGACGCTTTAGATAAACGTCATACATACTTTAGATAAGCATCATACATCCTTTAGATAAAGCTAGGGTAAACAATAGCTTCGTTGAATGGTTTTTTTAGGGAAAGTAATGCTACTTTGCTAACAACAAATGCTAGGTTTGTTTAATTAATCATCTAGGTCCATCTCACATCTGCTTGTCTTTGTGAGATCTGCTCGTCTTTGTGACATCTGCCCGTTTTTTTTTGTTACAAGTGACATCTTCTAGCACAAAGGGAGCTGGCATAAGCCATCTGTGACATTTGCCAGACATCTGACAACACATAAGAGCATCTGCCAACACATAGGAGCTTTAGGAGCTTCGTTGGTTCGTTGGAACAGTCGCTGGTAGTTTTGCAACTTAACTACCTGCAACTTAATCTGCAATGGGATCGTTACTGGTAGATATGCTAGATATGCTTCAGGTTTAACCACCACACCAATCTTCAATGACATCCACCACACCAATCTTCAATGACATCATTGACATCCACCACACCAATCTTCAATGACATCAATTGTTGGTGTTGGAAAATATGGTTCTCACTTGACCACATGAGATCGCTGGAACAATTGCTGGTTGACATGCTGGGATCACTGGAACAGTTGCAGGTTGATATGCTGGGATCGCTGGAACAATTGCTGGTTGATATGTTGGGATCACTGGAACAGTTGCGGTTGATACACTGGGAGCTATGTTTCATGATTCACCACCGAACTTGAAAAAATCATTCTACAACTGAAAAAATCATTTTTCATTTTGCAATCTTGAAGAGACTGCTTCTAGTGAACACTATTTCTATTTCTATTTGCAAGGGTATTTATGCTTTATGCTTTCTATGAAAAATTGGTAGTTAACTTACAACGATAAGTGATAAGTTTAAGGATCATCGCTCTCTTCTTTGTTGTCATGTGAGGATTATACTTTCTTCCTGCCTGCAGGATTCACACATATCCATTAACCTTTCACACACATCCATTAATCATGATGTCGGCCAGCTAAAACAAAGAAATCGACGAAACCCAACAAAGAAATCGAGGAAAGAAATCTGAACTTCTGGAAACAAATCCGAATTGTGCGTCCCAGAATAAGGTAAAAGAGGTTGTTTTACCGGTTGAATTTTTTTACCCCACATTTTTCTCAAATCAATCAACTATTCTTTTTGACAAATGAGTTTCAAGAAACTAAAAATTGCTCACAAATCAATCCAGAGAGGATCGCCGGACTTACCGAGGATGCTTTATGGAGGAATTTCACAAAGGGAATGAACTTTGGAAAACCCGTAGATGAATTTTCTCCGTTGTCCTCCATAGCCTTCTTCAACTGCGCTCGGACATCCTGACGTTGAACTAGGATAGCAGGGGTCTTATCCAACTCTGATTGCAATATCCAACTCTTATTGCAATGAAAGGGCATGTTGGTGCAACTGTCTTCGACTAGCTGAACCCGGACCATCTCCAGCTCATTTTATGCATGTTTCCTCGCTTGTACCTGCAAGTATCTATAAAATGTAACCTCTGCAACATCGACTTCATGAGCAGACTGGATTCCCCATTGTTCCTCTTCAAGGAGTTCAATTGTGTTAGATAATACCTATTGTCCTTTTTCATCCCCCATTTCTTTAGGCATTTGTCAATGAACTGGCCCCAGTAGGTGATGGAGTTGTTGGGAAGGTTCTGAAACCATTTTCTAGCTTTCCCTTCTAGGGAATAAGCAAACATATGGGAGAGAATAGATCATCTGACTCGACAAAGAAGTTATATATACAATCTTGGAAGGAAGTTAGGTTATTTTCTGTAGTTAATCTGTTCTCCCCATTGAATTTAGGGGGCCACTTTGAGATATCTGTCTGGAAGGGAACCTAATTGGTTTGCTGGAGGCAAGACCAAGGGTTTGAAACCCAAAGATAACCAAGAGTTCAAGGGGTTCACAATAGCCATTTTGGGTTAAGGGTTCACAATAGCCATTTCAAGTCTTAACCCGAGGATTTGCAACTGATTAGGGTTACCTGAAATGGAGCCTATAGTATGGTGAACAAATACCTGGTAGCTTGGGATGACTATGATTTGAGGGGAAGAAATACAGGGCAATAGAAATATGAAAGTGGCCCGGCTACTAATTAGATTGACATTCCATCACTCGATAGGATCTAAAGAGACTTAGGATCTAAAGAGGCAAGTATATTCATCGTGCACAGATGTGTTAGAGAAATTACTTGCCCATGCTTCATTGTTGTTCCCTCTTGGTACATGCAGCGAGCATGGGAAGCAAACAAGACCAATCTCCTCAGCCATTGCGGGAGTTGTCTGGATTTAACAACGAGTCCGTAGGAATCGAACCAATGGGCACTAGAATCGAACCAAGAATCAAACCAAGGGGAGTTGTTGAGGCTTTTTACTTCACCCTGACGGTTCACCTGAAGGCAACATGGTGTTTTCATTCTTTATTTTGAAGGCAACATAGTGTTTTCATTCTTGATTTTGCATTAAGAAAACTGATAAGCACACGCTGAAAGTATATCTTCGGATGCTAAGGGTAAGGTAAGGAGAAGCCACAAGTGGCGACCATGCAATGTAAGCGCTATCGTGTGTTTCTTACTTTTGTCCACGCAACAAACAAACACGTGTCATCATCTCGAAATTTAAGAAACTGTGTTAGCGTTAAGAAACTGTGTTAACATATTTCATGCATAGTTCATAATTTAAGAAGGGTAAGGTTTCTGTTGGTCCTGCTACTCGCAAGCTGGTTGTCTCTGCTTCTGGGTTTTGCTATCGAAAATATGTATCATGATCACAATCATCCAACTCTCAGTAACTAAAGTAAGAATTTGGCTAACAAAGGTCAGCATATGGGTATTTCTGTTGAACGGGAGGGTGAACAGGTTAATAGCCCTGCCACTTTTGTTTGAACTAAACTTCCTCTTTCGCAACAGAAGCCAAAGAAAAGAATCCTCATCGAATTAGAAGAAGTTTTCTTGTTCCAACCAAACCAAACAATTAAGTTCATGCATTCGATTAGTGGTTTGGGGAAACAAATTGCATAGTGGTGAGACGGTTAGGCCTTAGCAATTATTGCAGACCTTTCCCGCTTTTCCCAGATATATATACGGGATTACGGGATGAATTGAACAACTGGGATGGTAGGTGAACTGATATCATCTAATATGTCTAATAACCTTTGTGTCTGATGGGAGATGTCTGATAACATTTGACTGACCTGTGAGAACTATTGCTAGGGGAACTACCCTTAAAATGATGGTTGCAACTGCCAATAAAGGAATCTATCCAGGTAAGAAGAGAATAAAGCCCGATCCTGCCATTCAAATCAATCTATCCAGTCCAGGAGACAGCGTGTCGATATCCTTTCCCAATCAATCTATCCAGGATGGCATATCGATAACAACACTTCTACTGCCCAAGAAAAAGATCCAGGCAAGAATCAAGCCCTTACATTAGAGTATTCATAGCATGAGTTTAGGTTGCAATCACACTCTTATCATGGTTCATTAGGGGAAGCACACTATCCCGCGGATGGGGAGACATCTCATTGCATCACAGACGGGGAAACATCTCATCAGTCACGGATGGGGAAGCACCTCATCTCACGGGTATGCCTTGTAAATGTGTTAGAAACCCTGCACAGATGAATCTAGCTAGTAAAGGTTGAACACACAGCTTTGCAGAGCAAAAAAACTAAAAGAAAATTGAAAGAACAAAAGAATGATTCATTAGAAAATAGGTTACAATGCTCATGATATAGCATTACTGGGTGAAGATCCCAAGGTAATGCACCATAGTGGTGATCAATGAGAGGACTCAACACCTACAACAAGTTCCAGAGAGAACTAGCTAGTTGTGGAGCAAATTAGGGAGTAAATCATGCAGAAGAACTAGCCAGTTGCGGAGTTAATGAAGGAGCAAATTAGGGAGTAAATCATGTAGAAGAACTAGCCAGTTGCGGAGTTAAAGAAGGAGAAAATCAGGGAGTAAATCATGTAGAAGGAATCTTGCATGTAGTCCCATGCTCTAACTAAGTGTCTGCATGTAGGTGTGTAGTACCTTCCAACACCCCCCCTGAACATCACTATGGGGAAAAATAGAAAATGGGCCCTGGCAACTAAGGCCAAAGGTCACCCAAAATACAATGTAAGCAAAAGAAAAGAGGAAGAAAAGACAGTTGCTAAGCAACTGTGTCCTTCACTCCAAGACGATCACGTAGAGAGTGAAACTTCTGCTCAGTGAATGTCTTGGTGAAGATCTGCTAAAGGACAAAACTGCAAATCAATAACCCGATCATGTACTAAGTCTGTGATGTAGTGCATATGGATCTCTATGTGCTTCGTCCGTTGCCGCTGTACTGGATCCCTGCAAAATTTGAGAGTGCTCTGGTTGTCACACAAGATGACAGTGGGCTGGTGGAACTAGATGCTCAACTCAGTGAGGAATTGTTGTAGCCACAGAGCCTGAATGGTGATGTTGACTACTCCTCTATACTCAGCCTCAGCTGAAGAGAGAGCAATAGCAGCCTGCTTCTTGCTCGACCAACAGATAGGGCCAGATCCTAGACTGAATGAATATTCAGAGTTGGACTTGCGATCAATGTTGTCGCCCACCCAATCAGAATCTATGAAGCCAAGGAGATTCAATGCAATGCCTGCTGCATAGTGAATCCCAAAGGTGATGGGGCCCTGCACATATCAGAGGATGCACTTGGCAGCATTACAGTGTAGCTCATGCGGCTCTTGCATGTATCTGGAAACTGCCCCTACCACATATGAGAGATTTGGTATGGAGTGGGTGAGGTACAATAAGCTCCCCACTAGCTGTCGGTAGAGAGTAACGTCAACCAATGGAGTGTCACCTCCATCCTCAAGGCGGACCCCAGATAGAAAAGGAGTCGGTGTTGGCTTGCAGTCAGTCATGTGAAATCTTTCGAGGAGATCCCGTGCATACTTAGCATGAGAGAGTTTGATGCCTGTGGCATCCTGGATGATCTCAAGACCAAGAAAGAAGTGTAATGGACCCATTTCCATCATCAAGAACCTATCATGCAAGGCCCTCTTGACTACAGCAATGGCTGAAGCCGAGTTGCCGTTGATCAGGAGATCATCCACATACAAAACTAAGATAAGAAGATGATCATGTGTCCTGAGCATGTAAACATTCAGATCAGACTTACATCTTTCAAATTTTTGTGATAAGAGAAAATAATCCATATTTTCATACCAAGCTCTTGGGGCCTGCTTAAGGCTGTAGAGATATTTCTTCACTTTGCAGACCAAAGATGAATCCTGAATGAAACCATGTAGCTGCTCCATGTAGATCTCCTCAGATAGGTCTCTGTGAAGAAAGGCATTCTTCACATCCATCTGATGTACTTCGTACCCCTGGGCAGCCACAATGGCAAGTGCAAGGCGTATGGAATCCATCTTTGCTATTGGAGCAAAGGTCTCATCATAATCAACGCCATGCACTTGCTAGAAGCCTTTGGCTACTAGCCTAACTTTCTGTCTGGTGATTTTCCCATCTGCAACACTCTTGGTCCTGTAGACCCATTTGCATCAGACAAGTTTCCTTCCTCTCGAGGAGGTAGTTATACTCCTCCTCCATGGTGGACTCCCAAGATGGATGCCAAACAGCCTCAGCATAAGACCACAGATCAGAAGACTGAACCAAATGACAATGCCAGGATGGCAATGTTTCAGTGGCAGTAAGGACAAGAGGAGGCTCAATAAACTCTAAGCTAGTCCTCTGCAGATTAGAATTATCCCCCATAAGACCATTTCTAACAGTTGGGTGGTCTTGTGCATATATCTCACGTAACCTCATTTCTCTCTGATTTATGACAGGGGAAGTTGATTCACTGCGGGAAGCCCGATCTGTGCTTGGATGTGGATCATCATATGCATGCACTAGATTTGTATCTGAAGACTCTGTCTCTGCATCTGCATGCTCTACCTCGGCATCTACATGCTCTGTATCTGCATCTGAGTGTACTGAGTCGTCATCTCGAACATGAGGTAGATAAAAGGTGTCTGCATGCGGCGATTGAGGTGCATGTGAGAGACTTTCCTCAAATTTGACACTTTTCTCAATGATGATCTTGTCCGTAGAGGAAATCAGGAGTCGGTATCCCTTCACACCATTAGGGTATCCAACAAAGATGCACTCAATGCTCTATGGATCAAGAGCTTTCCTCTTTTCAGAGGGGATCTTAGCCCATGCTCGGGAGCCGAAAACATGAAAGTGGGTGACCTCCGGTTTAGTGCCACTCCAAGACTCAAAGGGGGTCTGATCCTTGACAGACCTATGAGGAGATATGTTTTGGATGTAGTTAGCACAATTAAGTGCTTCGGCCCATAGCTTATGAGGCAGTGACTTAGCATGCAACATGCAGGAAGCCATCTCTTTGAGAGATCGGTTCTTTCTCTCAGCAACTTCGTTCTGCTGCGAAGTGTATGGAACTATGTACTGCAACTGTATGCCGGACTGAAGGCAAAGGTTTTGAATTGATGTGTTAACATATTCCCCCTCATTGTCTGTACGGAGGGCTTTGAACTTTCTCTCTGATTGTGTCTCAACTAGTGCTTTGAAATATTCAAAGTGAGCAAAACTTCAGGTTTGTTCCTCAGAAGATACACCCAAGTATACCATGAGAAATCATCAATAAATGTAAGCACATATCTTTCTTTGTTGATGGAAGGATGAGGAAAAGGCCCCATGAGATCACTATGGATCATATCTAGAGGAGAGGATGCTCTGTGAGTCTTGCTAGTGTCAACTTTTCTCTAGGATGTTTGCCAAGGACACACCCTTCACAAACTCCTTTAGAGAAACTGATATTTGGCAAGCCTTCCACCATCTCATGCTTGCTTAGCTGCTGCATATACTTGTAATTTAAGTGACCAAACCTCTCGTGCCAAAGCCTACTACTATCATTAGCATGTGTAAGCAATAAGGAGGATTCGAATTCAATAAATTCAGAAAATGTATACAGTCTGGCTCCATTGTTTACCTCACCGGTTGCAATTTTGGAGCCGTTATGTAGGTCATATATGTTTACTACATCTCGAGTGAATTCCACTCTCTTTCCGATGCTGGAATGAGTGATCTGATAAACTGAAAGTAGGTTTACCGAAATTTTTGGAACATGAAGCACATCTTCAAAGCTTCCGTGTAAAAGTTCCACTCTACCTTTTCCAGTGACCTCAATAGGTGTGTCATCTCCCATGAGGATGGGAGGTCCTTTGCATGCATCCAAAGAGAAATAGACTTCCTTTGCAATAGCCATATTATGTGATGCACTAGAATCTATAATCCATGCATCAAGGGAAGAATTAATTGCAACTAAAGCATGAAAATTGTTACCTTTCCCATGTGGCGGATCCTTAGTTTTCTTCTTGGCGCCCTGAGGGATGTGGTCCCCAAGGTTGTGCTTCTGAAGGATTTATACCATTTAGTCAATTTGTTTCTTCATGCAAGAAGATTCTCGATGGAATCTTCTTTGACAGTAGGTGCATTTGTTTCCTTTCTTCCCATTTCTCATTTTTAGAGCTAGAGGAGTCATTAAAGGGCTTGGTGTACCCTTCCTTCTTTGGATGGGAATGCGCTTTTCCCTTGTCTTTTTGCTGCTGATTTTTCTGATTTGAATCAGATCTGTGATTTTTATTGTGGCTGCCATCATGCACAGAAAGTGCATGCACTTTTGGAGGTTTGATTTTCCCCATGCCAATGAGTTTATCTTGCTCAAAAGTAAGGGACCTCATGAACTCTTTGAGAGAAGGCATAGTGTAGGATTTACCTGTTGCAAGCCCTACTAAATGAAATGTAGACATGAAGACGGAGTATTCCGGTCTGAGCTTTGACATAATAGAGAGAACTTGGCGACTCTCCTCCTTGGATTTGTCAATTCCACAACCCTTGAGTTGCAGCAATAGATCATTATATTTGGTGAAGAAGTCATGAATTCTATCATAGTTCCGTGGATCCAATGATAGTAGCTCCACTTCGAGCAGATGTCCTTTCATCTCATCCTATTTCCCGTAGAGTTCTTCAACCTTTTTCCAAATCTCAATGAGATTATTGCAGGCAGATAGATGAAATTGCAACTCTGGGGAGATGCACATGCATATGGATCCGTGGGCCTCACCGATGCGGTTGAGGTACCTGGATTTATCTATGGCTGAAGTGGGTTCCACTTCTGCAGCCATGGTAATCCTGTACAACCCTTTTTGACGAAGGTATCAAGCCATTTGGTCCTTCCATTCATGATAGTTGTACGATGTTAGGATCGATGCTTTGGGAAACTCCATTTTTCTGTCGATCTTTGATCTCCAAGCTGTAATACCTGCAAAATAAAGTACTGGTGCGCCTTTTATCTAGCAACCTATGGGCTCTGATACCATGTAAATGTGTTAGAAAACCTGCACAGATGAATCTAGTTAGTAAAGGTTGAACACACGGCTTTGCAGAGCAAAAACACTAAAAGAAAATCGAAAAAACAAAATAATGATTCATTAGAAAATAGGTTATAATGCTCATGATATAGCATTACTTGGTGAAGATCCCAAGGTAATGCACCATAGTGGTGATCAATGAGAGGACTCAACACCTACAACAAGTTCTGGAGAGAACTAGCTAGTTGTAGAGCAAATCAGGGAGTAAATCATGAGAAGAACTAGCCAGTCGCGGAGTTAAAGAAGGAGCAAATCAGGGAGTAAATCATGCAGAAGAACTAGCCAGTTGCGGAGTTAAAGAAGGAGCAAATCAGGGAGTAAATCATGCAGAAGGAATCTTGCATGTAGTCCCATGCTCTAACTAAGTGTCTGCATGTAGGTGTGTAGTACCTCCAACATGCCTCATGCGGTAAGGGAAGTGTTTTCCATTTTACCAACATGGAGGTGCTTGCGTAGGTAGGTCGAACTAAGTATCGGGAGATATGTATAGCTATGTATTGATAGTTATTAGTATTGATCAGCTTGACATGCTCAAATAGTAAAATTGGGCCTTAAAACCTTTATATTCTTAAAGCCTTTGCTTACCATAGAATACAAACAAACAAAGTCATATATATAATTATGCCGAAAGTGACAGTTCACTTCACTTTCTCGCTATAGGAACTCTTATTAATGTGCCTCTTTGATTTTGATTGATCTTATTTTCATGCTTCTATATATCTATGTGATTAGTAGGAATAAGCTATGAATATTCATATACGACCACTGGCTTTTTAACGAGATTTAGCCACATGTCGATGGCTTAATAGGTTCTGTTGGAAACGCTGCTGTGAGAACCTTTGGATACCTGTGCCAAGGCCACATATCGATGGCAACGCAAATAAAGCAAGATTGACTTTATTGAAGTAGTTGGCTGGTGGCTTGGCTACTTGCTTTTGGGTTTACTAACTCCCTATCTCTAGGATCACGACTGCTCCTGACTGCTGCCCCAATTGTAACCAGCTTTGTCAGGAAGGGACTTGTTTCTCGACAACCCATCTTGTTAATTAAGGATCATGATAGAATCTTATCTTAAACCTCAATCCACATAAATATGCCTTAGTTTATCTAGAAAATATTTTGGAATATTTGTTTGGTTTATTTCGTGGTGAGGGATTTCGTGGAATTTAAATAATAGAAATCCAAATTTGACCAAATTTTTTTACCCAATTCTAACTAAACCCCATCCCCCAAAAAATCAAATAATTAGTAAGCACCCATATGCATGTATAAATAAACTTTGTTATAATATGATCTCCCTTATAATATTGTGAATAGAAACTTCTCTGTGCTCAAATCTAAGATTCTTCTTATTTTTCTTTGTGTATTTTTCTTATTTTCCTATCTATTCCGTATAGGCAAAGTACCTTCCATATCCATTCTGTTTTTTTTCGAGTAGCCTAACTGGTGTTGTACCATAGACTAATTCCCCTGGATCAAAATCTCCTTGCTTCTCTAACTGCATTCAAGAAGACTATGGAAAGTACTATGTGGGATAAGATGCAAGTTGATCTACAAATTTGAGTGTTGTTGTGGCTTCTCTCATTGGATTTAGGTAGAATTTTATTCACCTGTAGGTATATTTAATTTTTGATAGTGCACACAATATCATATATTCACATCAAATAAGATTACATATAAACACATTTAGTGTTGTCTCAGGATAGGTAGATTATCTTATTTAATTTTTGATAGTGCACACAATATCATATATTAACATCAAATAAGATTACATATAAATACATTTATTGTGGTCTCAAGATAGGTAGATTGTCTTGGACACACAAAAGTCACAAACAAGTAGGAATTACATATTCCAACACACCCCCTTAATGAGTACTTGTCTCGATATCAATATACAAAGTCTAGTTCTCGTCCAATCTAGCAATTACGCATTGTACCTTTTTCATGCAGACATCATCAAATTGTCGACATCCATATAAAGAAACAACCATCCACCGAAATGCATGGGTATCCAACCGCTGTAACCACTGGTTTAATAGGAAGTCCTTCAAATACATGGTTCGTCCAACTTCTTGATGAACTTTCTTTGACTTGGTCCTTTATACTTTGATATTATTCCATCTCACAATTCCCTGACTTAATCGAAGACTCAATTCTTCGATTACATATCAAGCTTAGATACGAGTACACAAACCACCCTCGTACCTACCGAGTGGTTGATTCAACAACTTGATGCCATTAGGAAATACATAACAAAGCGGTATGCATGCCTCTCTTGGTCTTACAGTCATATGCCATTTTAATACACTCCAAGCTTAAGAAGATACTAGGTACATAAAACATTTCAATGACCACAACGAACTATTACAAAGTAATCTATGACCATTACAAAACATCCTAGGCTTGCTTTCAATTAATATGTGTGACTCATAATACATCATGCTAGTGAGTCTATTTCACAAACTCATACTAACTCACACAAAATTTCAGTTAGCTATCCATCATCCCAAATTTTCACTTGCTTTGCACAAAATCAATATTCGCTACACTTCAACCTTATTATCCACCACTAAGTATCTTTGCATCCTATTTATTTTTTTGGTTTAATTATTTTCTTGGATTCACCTACATTGTTTGTTAGAGTAGCTAATTCTAGCAAAACCACTCCATTGAGTTAGCTAGGCTCAATGCTTCTAATTCCAAAACATTTATAAATACCACATTGGTTCTTCTTTAGAGTTTCTAAACATGCAATCATAACCATTTAAATAAATTTCATTTATACATTGAGTTGATCAAGCTCAATGTATTTATCTTACCAAACTCCAAGTAAATTTAGATAGTTGAGGTTACCACATCCCTCAGGCCATAGATTTATAATAGTATACCAAATTTCTGATAAAGTCTTTAATCTAGTCTGCCTCATTTTCCAACGAGAATGATTCCTGCCTCGCCGAAGTACTGGTATCGCATCCACCATCCTCACATCCAAAAAAAATCCAACGATCAATTCGTTTTTCTCCATATCCATATCAAACAATCCACCACATTCCTTATCGGCCCTCTTCGCCACATCGCAAGAAATGCCATGGTTTACCACATGAAAAGTGAAAGAGAGTCTTTGTTGTGTGGCGCCTCTCAATTTTGACCTCAAATCTCTCCTTCATAATTTCATAGTGATCTCGATCTCCCTTCCCCTCAGCCATATCAAATTATTAACTAATCGATCACCTCTATGTTTGTGCGTTCAACAAGAAATTATCAAATTCAGCTGAAACCCATGCCAATGAATCTGTTTCTGGGCTCATACCTCGAGGAGAAATTGGTGCCTAGTTGTTGCAACTTCTCGCGGTTTCTGAACAACTTGTCTTTATCGAAGGAGTTGGTACACTATGTCTATGCCCATAATGGGTTCCCTAAATTATAGAGAAAAATGAGATAGGACAATAGGTGAGCAATTTCACCATGAAAAATATGTTACCAATGTTGTTTCACTAGTTTCAATGGTAGGGACTAGGTCACACACGATCAGGGTTTTTAGAACATGCAGTCGGGCCAAACCGCATGTCACTCTTCACACAGGATGAACTCCAACGAAGAGATCTAGTCTTGTGCACCTCCAAACAAGATGGCTAGGGACCATTTTCTGTTACAACATTCTCTTGACAAACCCTCCAAACAATGCCAATGGATGGATCCTCCAAACGATGCCAAGCAAGCATAGATGTCATTAAAAAAAAAAACCTTGTTTTAAAATATAATGAATACTTGGACAACACATTGGTTTAAGAATGTACGCGGCATAGGGAGCCCAAGTCGTAGACACGAACAGTTAGCACAGGCACCACACAAACCAACAATGGACAAAAAACAACAAATTCCAAAACGACAGTGATAGGATTTCTCTCGGCCTCTTCGTAGTGGGACTTCACCACAAGAGTCAAAGGAAACGATTTCGATCTTCCACAAAACACAGTGGAAACACTCATATACCCTTAGCCAAGCTTGGACCGAATGAATGGACAAATAAAAAACTAAAACAATATAGATATAAGCTCTTATTTCCCTCATCTGAGGAGGGGCCAAGGATCAGGCCCTCACGGGCTCCAATACCAACTTAATTTTGACAGTGCACACAATATTATATATTCACTTCAAATAAGATTACAAATAAATACATTTAGTGTTGTCTGAAGATAGGTAGACTATCTTGGACACACAATAACTTGGTTGAGACTATCTTGGACACACAATAACCTGGTTGAGAGAATATCTCAACCACACACCAATCTAGGAATATCTAGATATCTCAACCCTAAAGAATAGAAACATACTCCTTTACATAGAAAGTCACAACTCACACAAGTAAGAATTAAAGTAAGAATTACATATTCCAACAGATAGTTCCACTTATTATTATCATATCCATCCTTTGGTGTTCACTATGATCATCATCGCCTCACCCATCGTACTTTTCTTGTTGCTTCACTTCAAATTAAGAAACACATGCATAAGTACACCATTTTAAACTCCGTTATTTGGAAGCAAGGAACGGTTGACTCATTTCCATGGCGAAGCATGTTGTTCAATCATTTGCATAGATCCCGTTGGTGTTTATCTAGTTATGGCGATGGTTTCATGTGCTTCCAAGGCTTCTTAACGACTTTGTGCAGCGATAAGTGTAAGTTATTGGTTTTTAATCCTCTCTTTCCCCATGAGTGGAATATTTTGACCTTTCCTACCCCATCTGGTACCGGGAGGAACTTGTATAGAGCAGTCACCTTCGACCCAAAAAAAGGTGTTTGCAAGCTGATCATCCAGTTTAGGGTTTAGGTTTTAGGGTTTAGGGTTTAGGGTCAAAAAAGACTGTTGAAGCTCTTTGGCCTCAATAAAGTCTTCTGATTGAAAGAGGACTCTAGAAAGAACTAGAGTGTTCCTCTCCAACTCTGTACTTGTACCAGGTCTATCATGTAAATCAATAACTCCAACCAGAATATCAATCTTCGATGCATTTGCTGCCGTTGATTGAAAATCATTAGCAAAATCTCTCCTACGCCTTCAAGGAGAAGGCTCAGCCCTCGTAGGTGAAAGCCCACAAAGCCTCCTAGACCAATGAATTGGTCGATCAACCACTTTTAATTATTTTTAAGAAATGTAACTAAAGACTAAAAAAAATTGTAAAGCTAGGCCAATTAGGAGCAAAGAGTACTCTCTAAAAAGCTCTAAAGATAAATTCAATCAAACTACTTCAAAGTATTTCCGCTCCAGGTGATGAGGACCAAACATCTAATTACAAGAAAGCAAAAATCAAGGGCCTTCAGAAGATAGTATGGGATAATAACGCCCAAGGCATACTAGCGAAGGTATAAGAAACAGTTACACTGATCTCTAGGCAACATCCTTTGTGGTTGCAAGCAGCCAAGCTTTGCAAGGTTACCCTCCAAAATTACTGATGGATGTGATGCAACGTCTGCTTTAGGTGCCATGGGATTCCCCTCCGCAACTACCTATGTGATCCCTAGGAAAGGAAACTATGGGCACAAATTTGTATCAAAAGTCATGCGGAACAGTTGTGAGGCAGCATCCAATAAGTACGAGAGGGGGTATCTCTCTTCCTTATCTTCACTCTCCCTCGTGCTTAACTCTTAGTCATGGAGCTTTCCTAGTCTTTATAACGATACTGAATTTTGCTCGTTATTCAACTTCTATGTTTGATAATTTGAGTGGCCTTGGAGAATTAACTCTCCACTCACCTATTCCACAACCCCAAAAAAGTTAAACTTGTTGGTGTTTGTTAATGACAAAATAAAAAAGTTCTAGTTCTTTTTATTAGATCGCTTGATTTTAGAGGGTTGTTCTTTAAGTCAAGGGTATAAAGAGAGTGAAACTGATGATGTTTTCGATGCAAAAGAAACCAATAGAAACTTAACTATATGCATGCAGTTATTTTATTTCAATGAAGAGGGATTTCTACTTGGTTCTACGAAAAACTTATATAAGAAAATAATTTTATTTTTTCTTTTTCTTTCATAAACACTCCACACAAACTAAAAATCTAAAAAGACTAAGAATTATTATGATGCAAACTAACCTAACGCAAATTTAAATGACGATGCAAGATCCTATAAATACTTAAAATATAAGTGAAAGTGTTTCTTTATAAGGTCAATAAGCCAGCTTGACAGGGAAAAAAAATTGAAAACAAATTTCCCTCACAACCGAGCAAAAAAAATTGAGAAAAAGATCACGATTGCCCAAAAACGAAGTCAAAAGAAACCAAAAAACCAAACCTTGGAAGGAAAAATAAAGGAAAAACCTATGTTTTTGTCTTTTTCTTTTAAGGAAACTAAAGAAACTTTTGAGGTCACAAAAACAAGTACTAAATTCCAAAGATCAAGAAATAAGCAAAAGGAGTCCTTACGCTTCGCAAGTTATAGAACTTATTAATAAATGAAACTTGAAACAAGAAGGACTACCAACTCGTACAAATTGATTTGAGCAGTAGAAAAATATTTCAGCAAATCGACAAAATGCTAAGAAAGAAAAACTCTCAAGATTTCCAAAGAGACACTCAAAAAGCATGAAAAGAAACAAGGTCAACCAAAACAGAAAGTTAAGCAAAGCAATTTGGAATCTAAACCAATTTCTTGTTCTAGAAAAGCAGAACATCCAAGAACTTCAGACAAAAGCCTTGAACCCAAGACCTAAAACAAAACCTTACTCAAGAAGCAATCCTAGGCCAACTAGGCTTTTCATTAAGAAGGAGATTCGAAATTGAAATCTTGCAAGAGAAGTGAGTTCTACAAAGAGTGGATGACCAGAAAATAAGAAAAGTCACTAGGTAGCATAGCTAACTGAGCAAAATATTTTGAAAAAAACAATCCAAAATTATGTATATGCAACTGTGTAAAGACACAAAGGTGTGCACACACATTTCAAACACAGGAAAATCATGTATACGCGATCCTACTTGATGAAACTAGTGTGTATATGCAACTATACTCCAAGAAAGAAGCGTATAAAATACTCAATCAAGAAAAAAAAAAATCAAGGCCTGATCCACAAGATCAGACTTGATGCTTGGGAATCTAATAATTCAATGACACTGTAAGATAAAGAAATGAAGAAAACAAACCCTACTTGAGAAAAAACAACCCAAGCTAGGAAAAACAAGAATGTTTTCCCTAGTGGAGTCGCCAATTCTGTTGTGGGTGGGAACACTCCAGGGTCTTGGGTTGAAAATCCCAACAGAGAAGAGGGAAAAAAACAACAAGAAATGCACAGACAAACAATTTAAATGCTTATACTACTGAACTGGGAAGAATTGACCTTACACGGAGGTCCTATGTTTGGGTAGATCCCGTAGAGTTCAAACTCTCTACTTCTTACGATGTCTTTGAAACCTGTAAATTGTCCAAACAAAACATATCCAACATTAGTAACATAAATCATATTCATGATATATACGTTAGATCATATAATAAATTGAACAATTACACATTAATATAGGATTTATAAACAAATCACAACATGAATCAATGCATAAACGTGATAAATATCAGGAACATAAAAAAATTTATTTATTGGTGTATGCTACAAGAAATGTGGAAAACTACAACTTGAGTCTTCCTCCAGCTCCAAGCGGAACCGTCCTCCGGATCCATCCTGTCCCGACCTCAAGAATATTCCTCCATCAACATACACAAGGACATCACCAGAGGAATGACAGACATCTCAAAAGAGGAAACAAGAGTTTCCTAAAGATTGGGTAGTGCATGAGCCACAGGGGTTTCATAAGAATCTATTAGGGATCAATCAACTATAATATCAATATGTCATCTCTTCTCCCCAGAGGCCTTCCCATGTAGGTTTATTTATACTTCTCCAAATTAGTTTTTTTTTGTTTTGTTTTGTTTTGTTTTTTTGTTTTTGTGTTTGTTTTTGTTTTGTTTTGTTTTTTTGTTTTGTTTTGTTTTTTTGTTTTGTTTTGTTTTCTTGTTTTTTTGTTTTTTTTTGTTTTTTTTTTGTTTTTTTTTTTTTTTTTTTTGTTTTGTTTTGTTTTTGTTTTGTTTTGTTCCTTTTTTTTTTTTTTGCTTTTTTTTTTTTTTTTTCTTCCAGTTGGGAAAGAGTTGGGCCATGGCCTATAGTAGGTGAGTAACAGGTAAAACCAATAAACTCCACCTGAAATTAAGGAGATTTATTATTTTTAAGTGTTTTAACACATATATGCAGGTTGGGTATATACTGATCCGCGTGTACACGCTTTTAACATAGGGCAAAGTAGCGTATACGAAATAAAACACTGTTTTTTAGATTTTGAGACCAAGTCTGAAAAGGAAGGGTTTCCTTAGGCCATAACCAAAGCATCAGATCTACCGCGAGTGGTAAATGGTGCTATAACAATGGTTTAGGTGGAGGGATCTGAAGGAATCCATCTAGTGGGATTGTCATAAAGCCTAGTTGTATTGATGAAGGTTTCGGTCCTAGGAATCCCTTGGTGGATATACGGTAAATCCTGAAGATGACTTGCTGGGTTCTATTGTGAGTCCCACATTCATGCTTGGAATATGGCACAGGGGTGATTGCCTACTGAAAGATTCGGTTTAACCTAATCTATGGTTGGGTGGTTCAAGGAAGCCCCTAACTTGGTTGGCTTATGCATAAATTAATAATAACTCATTTCCTTTGGTATTTAATTTGCAAATCTACTTGTTAATATGTGGTTTTTATGGTTTTTATGTTATCCTCTACAATGTCCCAGGCTGAGGAGGAGATCGAAAGAGGTAATTTCAAACCACTTGCAGTTCAGGAGCTAGCCCTGCTAAACCAGAAAGGGATCTCTCTAAGGATTTCATAGTTAATGACTTGAAGAAAAACTGATTTTAGGCTAGACATAGTTTTAGATGAGTTTTTAAAAATTTAGGGATTTTAGATTGCTAGACGAGGGATAAGAAAAAGCAATTAGGTCAAGGCCTCAAAGGGTTGCAATAACAGGCATAATGGAGGAGAAAGATAGCAGTGTCTTGTGATGAATCTGAGAGTTTGGTCAATGTAGTGTAGGGTCTGAAATATTAGAAGGTCATAATGAGCATGTGTGCCATGAATTCATTAATCTAGAAGAAGAAATACATAGAAATGATTTTCCACATAAACAAAGCATTAAATATAAATAATTATGCTTATATAACTATAAGGAAAATCACTGAGGAAAGAAAAACATGTTAAGAAAGATGGATTCATTCATAATAAACTGACATAGAAAGAAAACAACATGACAAACTCACTGCACATGAATTCTTGAAAAATACCTGTAACTGCTCCTTTGATTAGCTGAGTGAAAGCATTAGATACAAATCCTCTCCTTTGAAGTCCAACCCTTCTCTCTGAATGAGAAATGATACATATAGACTAAAACAAATATTTTCCCCACCTTTAGGGGTTGAATCCCTAAGTGGTGGATTTGTTTCCAATAATCCCTCAACCAACAAGTGAGAGTGAGAAGGTCAAAAACAAACTTTTCTCTTAGACTTTGATTTGAGTTTTGCTTCATTTATGAGGCTTAATTAAACATAAAAACAACCTATCATGTTAATTTATTCATGATTACATCATCTAGACTTCGAACTACTGAAGTTACATCATCAATTTACCTTTGACCAAGTCAAACTAGAAAATATGAGAAATTACACACTGGAATTTTTAATTAAAATCTCAGAAAATTGCAGAAGCACAACACCAACTTTGAGGTAACGTTTACGTGCCTTCCTGAAGTCAAAATTGAAATATTAAAGAACTTTAAACTATCTTTGTACATGTCTAGTTTCCATAACAACTTGAATTTTTTAAAATGACCCATGGGAAGGCCTTCAAAAACTGATTCTCCCAAGGTGTCTCCAAAAGCGTAGTGCCTGTCAAAAAGAGGGGCAGAATGTTGATTTTTGACCACTTTTTCTCATTTTCCTTAAAATATGAGCTCTGTCTGGAAAATCTGAGGAAATGGGTATTGAGAGGATGCCATCATCTTTCTAAAAATTCAAGCCACTTCTCATTTGGAGCTCTGAGGAAAAAGCGCAGTGCCAAGGCAATGCGTTTCTGCAACTAGTGCATTTTCTGAATTTTGGACCAAATTTCACCAAAAACCAAAAATGCTCAAAAAACTTCCAAAATTGGTCTAGAAGTGCCAAATGAGGTATATTATTCTCTCATGGAATCTTCATCAATCATTTCCAAGTTTTCCTTCTCATCTTTACCTTTTAGGGTTTCCTTAAGCTTGTTTTGCATTTGTTTGATCTTAATGTTACAAATATTGTTTCTGGTTTGGTAGTGGCGGGCCATGTGCCTCAACATTTGGATGTCCCTATTGGCCTTGTCAAGACGCTTCTCTAGATTTCCATTTACTTTTCCTAGCCAATATTCTCTTTCTTCATTGATCTCCATGGCAATTTTGTCTTCAATATCCAAATCTTCATCCAGTAGGTTTTGGTGTTTTTCCTTCTGCAATGCTCTTTTAAGACCCTTTGTCATATGCCTCTTCTTTCCAACTTGCTTTTCTTTTTCAGCATGCTCATCATGCTATAACACTACTTTAACTTTGACCTCTTGCTTCAACATCTTGGATTTCTCTTTTTCCATGATTAACTGTTTGACCTTGAGTTGATTGTTTTCTTGCTCAAGGAAAGAAATCATAAATCTTGCCATTGCCAAATTGTCCATGAGTTCCCTGATTTGGGAATCCTTCTCCTTGATAGCTTGTTGCAAGGTTGAATTCTCATCTGTTGCCTCCAAGTCAAGAAGGTCAAAATAAGTCTCAATTAGTTACTCATTCTACAAATGTGATCCATGTTGTGTTGATGTAAAAGGCTTGGCCATTTTCTCAACTTGAGAAGTAAACACAAGTCTTTTTCCTCTCTGGTATATTTTGGTCACCTCAGGTCTAGGTGCCTTGGGAACCTCCTCTAATTTTCTTGATGAGCCTACCTCCATAGGTTGTGTTGATATCTCTTGGTGATGGCTTGGTGAAGTAGTCTCATGCCTCTGCAAGGCTGCTTCAATGAAGGTATCCCATGCTATGTTCTTTTCTACCAACTGATGGAGGACTACAACCTTTATCAAACTATGACGGAAAATGCTAGGATAATTCTCTTTGTTTTTCATTTGCACCTTTTGTTGTGGGGAAAAGTATCCGATGCGGATGACCCTAACCCTTTCTAGATGTGACAGTATCTAGCAACAACTGAATGATAAAGTTTTCATGTTCTTCTTTATGAGTATACAGACAGAATGGAAAGAGGGTCAACCAACCTGGTGTCTTGCGCTTGATTGATCCTTATCCTTCTTCCTTTGTATCCAGCTCCCAGCTCTTTTGCTCTCCAAGCCGATCCAGCTACACACAAGACCTGCACAACAAGAGAGAGCAAACTAACAGATACAAGCACTCATAATCAAAGCATGGATTAGATTGCATCAAATACACATGTAAACACAAAGCATCTATGTAAAACAAGTGAATAGGAGAACATGCAAACTTTATTGATAGAAAGTAACAGGGTTCCAGAGGAAGTTACAACCAATGATGTTGGCTCCAATCCAGCAGCACCTCCTCGGCAGCAAGAACTCTCTTCTTGACCTCTAGTAAAACAATCACCCAAATAATCCTGGCGGTATACCAACAGCACCTCCTTGCTTATACAAAATTTCAGCCTCCATAGACCTCATAGAAGAGCTCTATATATAGGATAGAAGAGGAACAGATGAGTCAGCTTGAGACTGACATGAAGCTGCCTTGTGTCCTCTCTATCTTCAGTTAATCTTCAGTTCCTGTGTCCACTTGGAGATCCTTGGTTACACATGGTGATCAAGTACCTCTTACTCATCACAGGGCGAATCTCATGAACCAAGTGTCAGTTTGGAAGCTTCCTGGGCAATTGACACCTTGCAGGATGACTGTGCCACTTGGCCAATCTCGCCCAGCGCAGGTAGCCTTCATAGTTTTTGACTTCCAGCGCAGGTACAGAGTGGGACAGTTGCAATACAGCGCAGAAGCTCAGTTTAGCAGCTGACATGATCCAAAATAAGCCTGTTCTGAAGTGTTTTCAGGTGGGGAACTGATTGGAAGTGCTGTTGGTTGATGACCTTGTTCTTTTAGGGGTAAGAACAACATGTTTAGGGACTGAGGATCCCTGTAATTATCGACATTCCTTGCTCCTTGACGCGAGGCACAAAAATGTCTATAACACCTTTTCAGACATTTTGATGAGAATTGTACACAAGTAGTTACACAGGTTAAGAGGTTTCACAATTGTAAATGCATTAGTAGCCTAATGTGGTATTGATACAATCTGGAAAATCTTCCCTCACAAGTGAAATATTTCATCACAACCTTCATTAGTGGTGCATAATTTTCCAAGAGGTATCTGAATGGAATGATGTGTGAATGAGATTCTTTATAGGGTGATTTCAAGAATGGTTTGTATTGCTCAAGGTCTAGGCTCATGCCTTTGAACCAATACTCCCCCTGATTTGGTATCCGTGTGGCAAGAGAGATGGCATCAACTGAGAATGTGAATTCAATCCCTCCTATGGTGGCTTTTTCTCCTTTTTAGATTGGTGGTAGTCCAATCAGTGATCTTCTCATGAAAATTGACTTCACCCACTCTTTGACAAAACCCTAGGCAGTTAACATCTTCAAAGCACTGCCTAATGAATGGTGAAGAGTTGATATCATTGCAGTTTTGGGACTAATAGCTTAGAATCCTCCCCTATTTATGATGTTTTCTCTTTTCTAATGGTGAAGAATCTCCTTCCATTTTGAAAACCCTAGATGATAGGAAAATTAAAAAAAATAGTGATAAATGAGTGAAGTGGTGAAATGAGGGAGTTAGGGAAGGGAAATGGTAATAGGGAAATTTTGGTAGATGCCCAGGGGTTTTAGAAATATTTAGGAAGTTAGATGGAGGGAAATGAACAAGAAAATTTAAACACAGTCCTAGCTAGGGAAACTGTTCAATTTTATAGATTATGGCTCGGGTTTGTAGGGAGGTGAAGTGAATTGAAGGAAATGGTTTGTTGGTGGATGGAATGATGATTTGTATGAAAACAAAGGCATAGGGATAGCAAATCTAGGGTTTTAAAGTTACAGATGATCATTTGCAAGCTTTAAAACATTAAATTCATACAAACCCTAGATGACTAAACTCACCATCAATTGTTTTTTTTGCCAAAGGAAAAGAGGGAGAGAAATGAGTGTACTTATTTGTTGACTAGATTAGAGAAATAAAAAATTGGAATGCAAGCTTAAAATTTTGAGTTGGGTGATTTCCTATGAGCTTCGAGAGACTCTATCCTGAGTGCAACGTAGTTCACTAATGTGAAGCACCAAAGCACAACACTATGCTTCTAAGTGCAACGCCTCCTCCTGAAATGCATTGCGATGTTTCTATGTGCAACGCCAAGCAAATTTTGCTAATTTGAGCTGAAAAACACATGTTTTCTCACCTAAGGAGGAATGAGCTCGATAATAAAATGAGGGAGGGATGAAAATGAAGTGTGTATGTGACCTTTTGGGATTTTATAGACATAACATGATTCTCCTTTGAGTGACAATGGGTCCTACATGTCTTTTTCAAACATGACTTTCATTCTTTTTGAACTTGACTGGACATTTGTAACCTGGACTCCTTTTTATCTTTTTTTAACAGTGAAACTCCTTTATTTTGGAACCTTGAAACTATAGCTATGAAGTACTTATGAAATTACATTAGAATTTATTGAAAATAGATGCTTATCACAACTCATCATATGCCATATTTTTATGCATGAAATGAAAGTGTTGGTGACCTTGAAAACCTAATGATCTAATGGAGACATTAGACTAAGTGAAATCATGATGGTGATGAATGACATGATGATGATCTTCTCTTTATGATGAGAGACTCATTTGAGTGATGTAAGGGATTGGCATGTGAAATTCTTGAGAGAATAGAGATAATCGTAGACAAACTAACTAGTGACCAAATTTTATTCTGAAAACCTAGTGACATGATAAAGTTTGAACTTGAGACCCCTAACTAAACTTGGTAAAGGCATAATTGATCAGTGGTGATAGGAAGAACTGACTGACACTAACATTGTCTCCAACTAGGGATGGAAGCTCCTTGGAGGTGTCAAGAACACTGTAGACCAGGTAGCCTTTTTCATTGAGCAATGGAGTCAAAATGCAAAAAACTAGACTCAAACTAAAAAATGACTCACTATTTGATATGACATGACCCTAAAAGAAAAATAAAACCAACATCTGATCAAAGAGGCCTTATGGCCTTCTCCTCGGGCTTCAAACTCCTATGATAGCCACTTCATAGTTGGACATGAAAAGTAAACTGGTATATACAATGGTAATGAAAATTTGTAGAAATTTTTTCAGGAATAGTAGTGCTTGAGAAGCCTACCATTGATCGCTCCTCCTGAATAATATTCCCCATTCATTTCCTCCAATAGAAAAGCATTATTTCCTCTTAAAGATGAGATTATGTATGGTCCTTTCCATAATTTTTAAAACTTTCCATGTTTTCCCTTTTCTTCATTTCTTGCATCCCAATGAAGAACCACATCACCTAATTTGAAATTGTATTCTTTTGTCTTGAAAAAGTAAGTACATTGCTTTGATGGCAGAATTTTCTGATGTATTTTCTTGGGACTATTCAAATTTAAAGGTATATGATAAGAACATCAATCAACAAACTATACCAGTTAAGCCTGATCAAAATCCATTTCGTGAGAAGCTGAGGAGGATTAATCCTAAGTTGCTACCATTAATTGAAAATGAGGTAAATAGGCTTTATAATTCTAGTATTATAGTTCCCATTTGATTTTCTGAATGGATGTCCAATCTTGTGCCGCTGAGAAAGAAGACCCGGGAAATTAGTCTTTGCATTGATTTCATAAACTTAAACAAAGCATCCTTGAAGGACAACTATCCCCTACCAAATATGGATCATATCCTTCAGAGGGTATTTGTGTCTTCTAGGATGCCATTGCTTGATGGATATTCAGGGTACAACCAAATTCTGGTACATAAGAATGATCAGCTGAAAACAACCTTCACAACACCATGGGGTACATTCATGTATGTCAAGATGCCATTTGAATTAAAGAATGTAGGAGAGACATTTCAGTGGGCTATGGACATAACTTTCACTAATGAAAAGGATCTATTTATGGTTATTTATTTAGATGATCTCACAGTCTTTTCTAAATCTGATGAAGACCATTTACATAATTTAAGAATTGTCTTTTAGAAATGTAGAAAATTCGGCATATCACTAAATCCAAAAAAGAGCTTATTTTCCATGGAAGAAGGTAAGCCGCTGGGGCATATTATTTCCAATGATTGCATTCGCATTAAACCTGCAAGAGTTGAAGCCATTCAACAATTAGATTTCCCAAGGAGCAAAAAGAAATTCAGTCATTTAATGGGAAAATCAATTTTTTGAGGAGATTCATCCCCAACCTCATTGAACATGTTGAAAAATGACAGCGAGGTAAAATGGTCACTAGATGCCAAGAATTCTTTCAATGAAGTCAAATTTGCATTATCTGGTGCTCGTACTTTGATTAGTCGTAATTATACTTCATATTTCATCATATTTTTATTTGCTTCAGAGCATACCTTAGTAGCTATCCTAATGCAAAAGAAAGATCAGAAAAATGAACAACCTATAACATTTTGCAATCGAACAATAAAGGATGCAGAGCTGAAATACAATATAATTGAGAAGTAGGCTTTGGCTTTAGTGAAAGCTCTCAAATACTTCTGAGTTTTCAGTCGAATTCTCACACCATTTCTTATGTTCCAACAACAACTGTGAAAGAAGCTCTTATGCTGATAGATCCAGAAGGCAGGCAGGGAAAATGGATCACAGCCATGTTAGAATATGATTTGGAGATAAATCCCACAAATCTCATCAAGGGACAATGTTTGGCCAAGCTCATGGATGAATCTAATTTGCATGCATTAGATATCAATTTGATTGTTTCCCTTTCTGAATAAGAAGAAGAAGATTCACAATTACAGGTGTCTGACATGTTCACTTCATCTCCATGTTACTCCGACATTGTTTATGTATCGTAGTATTTAAATCCTCCACCGGAAGTGCCCAAAGGTAAAGTTAGATCCTTAAAGTTAAAAGCTTCAAAATATTGTATTCTTGACGTTGTTTTGTTTTGGAAGGATTTGAGTGGTGTGTTGTAGAACCGTTTGGTCGAAAATGAAGCAAAGGATGTAATGAGAGATTTTCACATAGGAGATTGTGGTGGCCACCATTTCTGGAGAACTATATCAAACAAAATTTTAAAAGCTGGTTTTTATAAGCTTACTCTTTTTTCTGATGTATATAAAATAGTGATGAGCTATCATGAATGTCAGATTTTCCACGGAAAAAGAAAAATTTTACCATTAAACTTGGAGCCATTTCAGTCACAACTCCCTTCCAACAATGGGGTCTTGATTTTATTGGAAAAATCCATCTTTCATCGTCTGCACAACACAAATGGATCCTAACAGCCATAGATTATTTTACAAAATGGATTGAGGCAATCCCAACCAGGCAATCTACTATTTCTGTTATCATTCAGTTTATTGAATCTAATATCTTGTCTAGATTTGGCTACTCACAAAAGATAATCACCGATAATGCAACTACTTTCACTTCCAAGAAGATGGTGGAGTTTTGTGCAAAGTATCATATTGTATTGGGGAATTTTACTGCTTATCACCCATAAGGGAATGGTCTGGCTGAATGTTCCAACAAATATTTGATCAACATCATCAAGAAAGTTTTAGAAGTCAATACGAAAAACTGGCACAAAAATCTCATCAATGTCTTATGGGTAGATAGAGTCAGTACTAAGAAATCCATAGGTATGTCTCCTTTTCAGTTGGTTTATGTGATTGATATTTTTTTTACTTCATCCCTTGTTGTCCTGATCATCAAAATTCTACAGGAATTGGACAACAAAACAAATAATATGTAGTGAAGAATAACTAAGATGATCCATTTGCAGAAAACAAGGGAGGAAGTTTTTCAAAATACTTCTAAACTTCAGGAAAGAATAAAAAATATTTAACCAAAATTCACCCTAGGGGACCTTGTCCCAATAGGACCCCAACACAAATATCATGACTTTCCCTTGAGTCGCTCTACTGGTGTGGATATCTTACTACAGAGACCTCCTAGCTCTAATTGTGCTATTGCTACCCTAGTCGCACTCTACGTGGATGCTTGTTTGATCTGCTCCACTAGCTACTCTGTTGTTGGTCCTGCACTGTCTTCCTTGAGCTTCTGTTGCATTCTCTGTAAGATTTCTAGCCAAGGCCCCAATCTGGCCTTGAGGACTGCCTCTTTCCTTTGCGCTACCTCCACCTGTTCGAGCAACTGTTTGGCCTCATGCATCTTGGCCAATCGTTGTGATATAGCGACATTGCACATCGTTGCTCTTGCTTCATCGTACCACTACTGCAATTCACAGGCTTTTGTGTTTAACCTTTGTAGTTTAGGATATTCTTGTAGCATCGTGACTACCTCCATGGATTGCTCGAAAAGCGTGGTGCAATCTCCCACCATGGCATTCACTGCTGCAACTCCATCCCTCACAATGTCTTCACGCTATTATCTCACCTTTGGCAGAGTTGAAGGTTGTGACTTCAAATCGAGCTCTATTATCTTCAGGTTCAGTTCAAACTGAACCTTGGCCACTTCTTTTTTTCCATCGCAGACACCTATAGCCAACTTCCTGATCTTTGCGTCTACTAGCACTTCCTCCAGGATATGCAATTCAGGGATTGTCCTGCATGATCAACCACCATGACTACAGTTTGTTTGTTTTGTACCTAAAATTTCTTCCATGCTTCCAACACTACTGTTTTCTCCATGAACCTCTGTTCATTGTTGACCTTGTACTCATTGATCATGCTCAGCGTGCCTGCTCTCTGGCCTTAATCTCTCCTATCACACCTTCTTGTAGTGTGTGAAGGAACTCATTGGGGAGCGTGGCCAAGTTGAGGCCCACATTCTTCAAAGTACTAAAAATAGCCTTGTCAGTGGCCACCTCCATGCTCAAACCTTCATCAGAAAGTGCAACTACCCATAGATCCATTGAGGGAACCATCTTTGCTGCTTGAGTGGTCCCCAGTGCCAAACTGGTTGACGCAATGTTGCTCTATCCTGTACCTACCTGAAGTCTAGTTGTTTGGATCTGCAGCTTGTGTAGACCCATCTGTATGGCGACCAATGCTTTCTTTTTTTGCTGCTTAAACTACTGTAGTAGTTCTATTGTTGTATCTTACACCTTATCTCCAATATCATCCAAGTCGACCTCTGTTAAGGTAATTGGATCTAGCGATGACTTGGTGGCTTTTGTCTTCTTGTGCAGTCCTTCCTTGTCCTGCTCATTGTACCACTTCACTTGTAAGGGAGTACTTTCTTGCTGATCTTCGCCACCCTGCTCTGACCACTCTTCTTCCTCTGTTTGCGGTGAAGGATATTTCTGGCTTCTTTTGGAGCTGCGCTCTTCCTGCTTTGCCTGTTCCTTTGCGGCGCACTCCGCTTCTACCCGGGCCTTCTCCTTGTCCTCTTTCTTCCTCTTCTTAGCCAATAATTGAACCTTCTATCTGACAGCTTCCTTTTTCTATTTCTCCATGGACTTGCTAGTCCCAATGACCACATTTGAGGCAGAATGCTAGTCTTCTGGCTAGCGCTTGATGACCTCGGCAATAGTGCCATCCGTAGACGGATAGGGTAAGTCGAACCATTTCTTCTCGGGGTCCTCTTCGTGCTCAGATGTAAACATGATGGAAGTTCGCTTTCAACTCTGCATACCCCGAGAGTTTCTCAAACACTGTTGGTTACAACCATGGCTTCTAGTTGATGGCCATGCGAATACACGCCTCCATCAGCACCCAACAAATTTTTCTCTATGTAACCCGCATAGCACCGCGACCACAAAATGCGGAGGCTTTACATATTTATTACAAAATTTTGGCCTTCTGCCCCAAAACATGGGCTTTTAGCCCCAAAACTGGCTCTTGGGGGAACCTGTTCCCAACAAGCCCCCAACCAAACATGCTGGCTTGCCCTCAAGTCACTCTGTAGGCATGGAGATCTTGGTGCGAAGACCCCCCAACTTGACTTGTATGACTACTACCTTGGCAGTGCACTACTTGGATATCTACTTTATTTCATCGACCAACGGATCTGTTTCTATCCCTGCACTGTCAGCGTGAAGCTTCTGCTGAGTCTCCTCCAGACTAGCTAGCTTTCCATCAATGGAGGTCGTGATCATGTAGACCTCGTCCAATGAAGGCTTGAAACGTGCCTTCAACACTGCCTCTTTGTGTTGAGCTACATCTATATGCTCCTTCAATGACTTAGCCTCCTGCAACTTCACGAGTCTCTGTGTGAGGGAAACAATACACATTGTCCCTTTTACCTCATCATAGCACTGTTATAGCTTTTGCACCTCTATTTCCAAACTTTGCATAGTAGGATCTTCTTGTAGGCTGGTTAGTACTTTGAACGACTATTCAAAAAGCATTGTGTAGTCCACCACTGCACTTTCTACTATTGTTATTGCTTTTGTGATAGCAGTCGTGTGCTGCTCCTTGACTTCTGGTGGAGTCAAAGGCTGGGACCTCAACTGCAATTCTCCAATTTAGAGGTTCCACTCCAGCTCAACCTTTGCCAATTCTTTGCGGGCATCACGCACCCTCATAGCAAGTTTGCTAATGCACACATCTATTGGCTCATCCGCAGGAATGGAAAACTTCGGGACCATTCGGCATGCTTCCTCCATGGTCTTAATCATGTGCTAATTCGTGTTAGTGAGCTCCATCATGGATGTGAAGGTGGAGTCTCAAAGGATGCCCATCTGAGTATTGTTGATCTTCTGCTCGCTAATCACTTGTAAAGCGCATGGTTTGTGGGCCCTCAGCTCCGTGATCACCCCATCCTGCAGCAGGTGGAGTGCCTCACTAGGAAGTGCTACCAAGTTTAGCCCTACTCCCTTGAGTGTGCTGATAGCAGGTCTGTCATATTCGGTCTCTATTATCAGTGCTCCATCTGGCAACACTATGGCTCGGGAGTCCTTCGTACGCAGCATCTCGACGCCTTCTGAAGTACCAATGGCTAAACTGGTGGATGTCTCACCAGTCTGTGTTGCTCGAATCTGCAGCTCTCGCAGATTTGCCTTGATGGCCCCCAACACCTGTTGCTGCTGCTGCTCAAACTATTGCAACAGTTCCATGGTGGCATCCTGCATTGTATCCCCAATTTCATTCAAATCCCCCTCTATGAGGGTGATTGGGTCCATGGACATCTTTCTCTCCTTGGACTTCTTTGCAACCCTACTTTTTCTTGTCCCCTTGGATGCATGATATGGAATGGATGTGTCTGTGGGTTTGATCCTCCCTATTTTGTCAAATCATCCTCTTCTTCCTCTTCTTCTGGGGAGGGCGACTTCTCCTTATCAGAGCCACGCTCCTCTCCTCTTGTCTATCCACCTGTTTCCTGTGTGGCAGTGCAGTCTGCCTTAGCCTTATCCTCAACCTCCTTTCTGCTTTTCTCATCCAAATTCTCCACCTTGAGCTTGGATTCATCCTTCTTCCCTTGTGAAACTATCTTGCTGGATCCCACAGTTAAATCCGAGGCAGTGTGCCATTCTACCAACTAGCTGTCTATAATCACTTGAATTGCATCATCTATAGCTAAGTAGGGAAAGTCATGAAACTTTTGCTTAGGGTCCTTCCATGCCCTTATGGATACATGGTGGAAATCAACCTTAAATTCTGTGTATGGTTGTAATTTATCAAAGACAGTAGGCGACAACCACGGCTTACGGTTGATGGCCATGTGCATGTTCATCTCCATCAAGATCCAAAATATCTTGTTGTCCTTGATCCACTGAGGATCCTTAGTTTTCCATAGCGAAGCATACTTCGCGGCCTCAGGAAGGTCTAACGCAACTGATGGAATTGGTTGTCTTCATGTAGCTCCCAGGCTACTAGCACAATGGAATTCAAGAGCCACACATAGTGGAAGGTCTTGCTGAGATCATGCGCTTCGTGGAAGTTCGCGAGGAACTCACTGCAGAGGTAGCGCACCCAATTAAGCTGAACCCCCTTCACACATTGGGCCACTAGAGCTACGATGTACATCGCTACTTCATCAGAGTGAAACTTTTGCATGACCTCTCCTACCAATATTTGTGTAGCCGCTTTGACCGCAGGGTCAGAACTACTTGTAATCGCATAGCCGCGTGGCTTCTTTACTAATCCAAACTTCTTCTTCATGGCCTCCGCAAGGGCCAGTTCACCTTCCTTTCCACCAAACAACATAGCTAGATTCTCCCCTAAATATGGCAGCCTCGTGATTCTGTGGATTAGCCCATCAGTGATGGGTATTGGCTCCTCCAGCCATAGACACCCATCATGTACCAAGCATAGTAGCTTCTTGACTACCAGAAGGGTAATGGGTGTGCGATGCTAGTGCAACACCCATTGTAGGTTGAGAAGCCTGCCTTATCCACTCCTTTGAGCCACTTCCGCGGTTCCAACACGGTCACCCTGGTGGTCTTATGGAGGACGCAGTGCATCAGCTGGTCTATCTCCAAGTGAGGGAATCACTTGGTGTCAGCTAAGTCCCAGTCCTCCAATTTCAACATTGGAATCCGTGCCAAGAACGATCCTTCAAAAAAATTCCTTTTCGGCAGCAGAGGTGTGTACACGGTGACCTTGCTCTTGTCAATGTCCTTAGGCACCTTGGCCTTGCCCCTACGCAGAGGAACCTACTCAAGCAATTTAGTAATGGGGTCAGACCCCTCAACTTCAACGTCCTCCATGTCGATCCAAAGATCCTCATCGTCCATTGGGATATCCCCAATTTCTTCCTCCTCTAGTTCTAAGTTAATGGTTTTTCCCTTTTCTTGAGCAGTGGGCTTGTCCTTCAGCGGATTTCTCCTAGGTGATGTGCACATCGGTGGTGTCGCGACCTGCTTTCCTTTCTTGCCTTTCGCGCTATTATCACTTAGATTTTCCTTGAAGTTGTTGGAAGAGGAAAGGGGTCCGAGGTAACCACAAACCAACTTTTAGGTACAAAATCTAGCCAATCTGTACCCATAGAGGACTCTCTCTTTATGATTTAGCTTGGTTTTGAAAGATATTAGGCTAGTTGTGAAGTTTAGGGTTTTTGTTTTGAGTTTGGGTGATGAGATTCAATAGCAGAGGGGTAGGACTGAGTATATTAGGCCATTGGGCTAATGGAGTCAAAGAAGATGGATTAACTGGATTCGGTTTCTTAACAAAAGATGGTTTCACAGGGCAAGATGGTCAAATAGGGAACAGATAAAGACTTGGGATAGATGGAATGGGTTTAAAATGAGTGAAGGGCAGTTAAGAATCCTTCAGCATATTTAAAGAGGGAACTTGAATGATTACTACTAAAGAGAAGTTAAGTATTCTTTAATAAATAATCAAAATTAATGAACTAGAAATAGGAGCAATTAAGATTTCACTGTTTATCCTACTTCAAAAGAAAACATAGAGAATAATGAGGATTGAAAACAGTGTGCAATCAAGCATATTCCGAATTAATCTTTTTCGTTTATCATTCAGATATGAAACATAGATGATATATTAAACAAGGAAAACTTTAAAACACAAGGTATAGAGGACTTATTAATCCAGTGTTTGATTCAAGAAAGCTGTGAAAAGTCCTTTGCATCAATCCTTTATCTAACAAACCTCACAAAGTTGGTCCAACAGCACTTTATTTCAAAATAGTCAATCTTACAGCAATGTCTAAGAATCGACACTCAATATTCCAATTGAGGGAGTATTTATACGAAAATTTTACAAAAAATATCTCATAACAGAGTGAGATATATTTTAGGATGACTAAGAATAACTTACAATAAAATAGAGACAACTAGTCTCGAAGATAGGAGAAAGGAAAACTGATGTTGTTCTGTTCCTATTCTCATTGAGTGTACTGGAGGCAGGGCCTATAATTTGGCATGCTACTGTCTTCTTTAGTAATTCTGTTCTGGCTGCTCTGTTTTGGCTGATACTCTTTACCTGTTCTGATACACTTCGACCTATTTGATCCCTTTTCATCTTTGTTCATTACTTACCACAGTAAGTAACCTAAAATTTAGATTTTACCAAGGATAAATTTACAAAATTTCCAGTATGTCTTCCCACCATTTTGGCTTTGAAAATCTGTGTTTCTGAAGTTTCCTCAAGGTCTCATCAGCTTCGGTATATCCAAAAAGTGTGGGCTGAATTGGGAACAAGTGTTTCAGCTCATGCTCGACATAGAATAAGTTCTCTAAGCTGTCATATAGAACTCGGCCTATGGGGAGTGCTTTTATTCCTGCTGCACTTGTTGATGAACTAGCTTGATTGCGAGCATATTTATTCAATTTATCTACATAATATGCTTCATTAATTTGTCATTAATCACTAAGGGACATGGTAGCCCTTTATTATGCAAAATAGCAAACTTCTCCATGAAAGCATTAATTTCTACCTGCATATCATGACATATTCTCTCTAAATTCTGCATCAAAGTTTTCTTGGTTAGCACCCATTTGATTTCCAAAATGGTTTCTATTCTATCTGCGATGCCAAGTGCTTCCAGCTATTCCCTATTCTTGGTATTCAAGAAATGTATGAGCCTCTTAGCTTTATCAGGCATTTGTCCCAATTGTGCTTTTGTCTTTTGAATTTCTTCTTGTGCTGCTTTCACTAGATCAATCTGCTCATAAATTACTTGAATGGATGGCCACACATCATTTATGGATTGGGTGATGTTGCCCCAAAGAATTTTCTTGATTTCTGCCAAAGGATTGTCAAAAGTAAGATCATGTTCCAATGATTTTACTTTATTTTCTAATCCTTTCATCTCTCTTGTTTTTTCTGCAACACTTATCTTTGAGAGATCATAACTTCTTTCCATCTTAGCAAACTGTTCCTTTATCTGTTTAAGCTCTGAAACTTGTAGTTTCATGTCCTCCATTGACTTGATTAGCTCCTCCGTGCTTAAAATAGCAGAGCTTCCCTGTGTTGTTCCTGTTGCTGTTGTACCTATAACTGCTTCTGCTGTGACTGCTGGAATATTTGGTGCCAATGATGCTCCAAGAGTTGATTGGACTGTTGTTGATACTATTGGTATTACATCAGGAGGCTGAGAGGTTGACTCTCCCTACTTGTCCTTCAATGATTTTTCAAGTGCTTGTTCAGTATCGTTTAGTCTTTCATTGAGTTTTAAAAGTAGATCCATCATCTCTTCTTTAGATTTTTGTTTCATAACCTCAGCAGTCTGTGGATGCCTTGAAGGAGGCAGCGTTAGCTACTTCCTCAAGGCAGCAATATCATCATCCTTCTTTTTTATTAATGCTTCTATTCCCTTCACATCTTTGGGATCATGTCCCAATCCAATGATGATTTCTTCTAATGACTTTATTCTGTTATCTTTAGCCTAAGAGGAGGCTTTTTCTAAGTTTAACTGGGCAGTTGTATTATCCAAAGAATTTTGTAGCCTATGGGCCATCATTGCTTTACCAGTCAATGTTGAATAGACCATTTCTCCATTTTTCTTGTGCAGTTCAATTTGATCCAAAGGATTAATATCCTTTGCCAAGACTTCCAAATTTGTTCTGAGGTAATCTACTGCTGATTGAGGTTGTTGTACCTTTGGCTTGAAGTAGCTCATTATCATCTTGCCCTCTTTAATGTCATAGGCTGACATTAATCTTTGCTGATTTGTAGGGGCCATTTTAAAATATTGATTGTAAATTTAAAGTCTTAATGGATCATCCTTGGCCTTTATTTCTGTGAATGTTTTCTTGATATCTGAGGCCCCTTTTCCTGGTGGCTTGAAAGAAGATATCTCTACACTTGTCTGCCTTTCTAGCTCCTGCCTCTGAGAGTTAGTGGATGAACCTCATATTGGGAAAGTTTTCTGGATTTGCACTCTTTCTTCCCTCTAGCTATCTGTATTTTCTTCAGCAAATTCCTCCTCTGAAAGGGAATTTAATCTCTGTCTCTTTGTTCTAGGATATCCTGGTGTTTCACTGGCAGGGGTAATAGTTTCCCTATCTGTTTTTTTTTATTTCTTTCCTCATTTAGAGGAGTTTGCAAAATTGGAGTTTGTTCTACATTGGTTTGTGTTGGAGGAGTTGGCATTTGGATATGTTCTTTAGAAGTTTCAGGCTACTTTGACATTGTAGGATGTTATATAGTCTCTACTTCCTTGCTTTTAGATGTTCCTATGCCTGGTATGCTGATTTTTTGTGAAGGCTGCTGAGAGGTTCCAACAATGGATGTACCAGTTCCTGACCTTTGAGATAGCTTGAATGATACCTGCCCAAAAGAATCCAGGTCAAGGGTTTTCTCAAGATCTCTCATAACATTTTCTATATTGACCTGTTCACTAACATCTTCTTCTAGGGTCCCCTCCCTCCATTCATCCATGTTTGCAAATTGTTCAATTTGTGGGATCCTATGATGTATGTATGGTGACAGCCTGTTCTTCATTCCCTTATCACATATAAAGCTATTAGGGTCATATGGCCTCCACCCAAAACTTCTTTCCAACTTAAGATGGTCTTCTAAATTTTTTTCTGCTTCTTTCCATGCTTCTCTATCACTGCAAATATAAGGACCTAATTGATTCTTGATTCTTAGCTGAAAGGGGCAGATTCCAATGCAAACAGTCTCATTGGAACATACTTTGGTAGCTTAAAGGGGCAGATTTCACACCCATAGATCCTGATTTCTATGTGTTTCTTGTATAGGTACCAATCACCTATCCTGTATTTCTTGGAGAGCTAAAGGATTTTCTTTATATCACCACTGATACTAGGAGGGGAGACTCCTATTAACAAAGTGGTTGTAGGATGTACAAATAGGTCAATAAACTCATTTTAGGTGTATGGGGACTCAATGGTATTATGAAGGATTGGACTCCAAAAGATAACAGACCTTGGGTTTCCTTTGGGGTCAAGTTTCTTTTCAAGGAAAGGAAAGTTCTCTGACTGATAATACAACATCAGATGGTAGATGAAAGTGGTGTATTTAAAGACTCCTTCATTTTCCAGTCTTAAGAATTGGTCATGAATCTTATTGGCAATATAGGAGGCATAATCATATTTAAATGCAGGGGGTTGTTCAGGAGTAAAAATTGACAACAATACTATGGTTACCTCATCCACATACTCTCCAGAGTTGAATCCCATGATTGAGGCTATCATATCAATAATAAGTTTTTTGTTTCTGTAAAGAAAGATTGCAGATAAGGAGGTGGGTCTTTAGGCTGATGTTTAGGGTCCATGAACATTTGACAAATGCGAGTCAGTTCTGATTGAGACAATTGGGAACATTTCTTAAGTAAATACTCGATAGAAAGTGGAGTGAGGGCTTGACCATGGGAAAATTGCAACATTTCATTGATGGATGCAACTGATATGGGGAATAAGACTGCTTGGCTTGGGGACATAACGGCTCTCAGGTTAGGATCATAACTGGCACAACATTGGTGAATTATATCAGGAAAGACATGGACTGAGGGAAGAAAGTACTTGGGAAGGTTGGATTCCCACAGTCCCAGGATGTCTGAGCCATTCAAGTAGTTGTTTCTGACTTGGAAAAAGGCTTTTAGGTGATTGTAGTCAGTGGTTACGTCTTTTATTTAGAAATATTTATCTGCCAAAGGGAGATAGTATTGGTCCTTATGAGGGGCATTGATCGGTGTGATATTCAAAACAATGGGTGTTGGCTGGATAAATCGTCCTTGCGGACAAGGCTGATCTCCCTAGTATCTAAGGATATCTAGCAACAAGCAGAACAAGCAAATTTACTTTTCTCTAAACATATTGCGATTCATAATAAAAACTATAGAGGTGTTAGACCCTACCTTAAGTCCAACACTAGTTTGTAGCAGCCAACCTTCAACTGTCCAAAAGAGTTTCCTTTTGAGAATCTACAAACACAATCAAGCACACATCAAATAAAACCTGCATAGCTAATATCATAAAACATGTTCATTATGGTGATCAAGGAGTCCATAAGATAAATTATAAAACACAACATATTGAGAAAAATAAACTTGATTGTATTAACTTTGAAATTGAAGAACTTTACAACCTTTGGTGCCTTGATGCTGTACAAGCTCTTCCCAGGGTCTAAATAGGAATCTCCTCTACTTTGGCAAGCCTCACACTCTTCCCAATGAGATCAAAAAGGTATGTAATCTCTCCTCACAAGCTCAATTAGGAAGGCTAAATTCCAGTAGCATTTCACCTCAGAAATATTCAGCTTTCAACCCCCCCCAGTAACCAGCCCAATGTCCCATTTTATAGTGCAGAGGAAGGAAGTTATAGGTCCACCTATTAAGGGATAGATTCCTCCTTCAAAGGGATAAGCTCCTCACATCAAGGGGTTAGCTCCTTAAGGTATGGGATGCATGAACCTCAAAGGAGCAAACTTGCCACCTCAAGATTCCCTCTGGAAGTTTCCAGAAATGACTCAAAGTGAGTTTTTAAGAATGTACTTGCGCCTTTTTGACTTTTACAGGGGTCCACACCCATTACACAGAGACAGAGTGGTCAGGTATGCAGGGGACATGATCATTAGGTGTGGGACCATAGGTAATGCTAAGAGAACGTGTGAAACCAGAGTTTTAGAGACTTTTAAGGGCTTTCTCTTAGTTTCAAGGCTTGACATGAAGAACTAAGGTTTAGGACTTGCAAAGGAGGAAAGTATGAGTGGTGATAGACTCACATAGATTGCAGAATGTCATGGTGACAATTTTTAGTGCAATAGATTGCCCCCTAAAGTGCGAAGTCTGTAATAGATGAGGATAGCATTTGTCATCTAAGAAGAGTGAAGTACTTTATCATCTCAAGGATCAAACTATGGATACCCCAGTCGGAACCTGTAAAAACATTCAATGCAAAATATATATATGTGAACATATCATTGTTGAGGTAGGCATTCCCATACTCAGATCGAAATTGACTAGAAAACTAACTAAACAGGAATGATTTTGAAATATATCATAAGTATAGACATATGTAGACACAGTATGGGCGCAACCATCTGTTTATGAATAGTCCACAAATAAAAAAATTCCTCGCAGCCTGGATGGTGGAAACTAGATCTAGGGTCTTGATTTCTGCTTCCCGAACTAGCACGATTCTATCCATGTGAATGAATGTGTCGAAGTCGAACATGGTAGAAACCGCTTGATTACCAGTCAATGATGTGAACTGTTAAAAAGTGTGAGAGAAACCACCAGTAATGTCAATGGCTCTCAAATTACTCAGTACAATCCATGGAATGTGAATAAATGATTTTACGTCGAACATGTCATAGAATCCTTTGATTGAAGGTCAATGATGCAACCTGTCGTTGAAGGCGAGAAACCTTCCATTGAGGCATGCAGATTTCAAGGCACTGACAATTTCTAGATCATCTTTCTAGATAATGAGCTGAAGTCGATAGAAAGTGATCCGTCGTAGGCAAGCCCACAACATGAAATCATAGATCAAGTTTTGAAGAAATATAGTAGCAAGGACCGACTCAGGGATGGTCAAAAAGGATGATAGATATTTTGCATATGAATGGTTTATTTGAACTAACCTCTTGAACACATAACGACAACGCAGATGGTTTGGTGAAAATTGACCCAAAGATAATACCCAGAAACTGGCTAAAAACTTTCAATATGGTTTGATTAACTGTTAGGCAAAGGATTTCCTAATCCAGGTGAACAAAAAGTGTCATGTACAAGAGTGGTTGACTTCTTTTCTAAAACACAAAGTGTAACAAACAGGTTCATTTTTCTCTCTTTTCCCCCACCATTTCTGGAAAGTACCTCTTTATTTTTGACAAGCTTGAGGAGGATAACATTTGCTTGGTTATAAGATCATCCTTCGGATGAGTCCATCTTAGTTTAAAATTCGAACCCTAAGAAGGAGTGTTTTGTTCCTATTTAAAATTGAACAGTTCCTTTACTGTTAAATTTTAACGAGTTCAGTATAGGTGAAACTCGGTGTTTTTCAATTTTAGGGAGTTAGAAGAAAAACTTAAGAAAACTCCATGGGTGTCCTTTTTCATAAATTTGTGTCCCTCAAACCCAAAAAAATATAAAATAATACTTGAGAGAACCACTTGACCATTACGATCAAGGAGTACTATTCATAATTAGTGGCCCTGATCCGAAAAAGTAAAAAAGCGATCAAAGACACGTCGTTTTATAACCAATATCGAACTTGAAATGACAAAAGTCCAATGATCTTTTCATGTTTATACGGTCAGAAAAGAGTTGTAAGTGGACTGCCCTTTTAATTCCATTTTAATGTGTTTAAAAAGAAAAACTCGGCAATCTTTTCATTTTTTACGAGTCAGAAAAGAGCTTAAAGAAGACTCGTCCTAGAGGAACGAGTGGTATAAAGGGTAGCCACTGGTTTCGGCAATGGTGGAACCGCTCAAAACATGTAATGGTCAAGACGCTAGCTAATAAAACCACTCATAACTGCGGTCCCTCAGGAAAGAAAAACAACCAAGTGAAAGCATATGATCGGCCAAAGAGATGGTGGCGATGGAATGAAAACAACCAAGGCTCATCTAACATAATTTAGCGGATAAAAAAGGCAATCACGAGATGTAAAATGGGTAAGGGTTCATTTTTACACAAGCTTGAACCATAGAGAACTCTGCTTGGATTCGGTTTCATGTTTACACAAGCTTGAAATGAAAAACTATGCTTGTTATAAGTTCGCATGCCCCCAACATAATGATGCAAAACGAGGTACATGCCCCCCAAGCTTCATTGCATTCAACCAGGTGGATGGAATGAAGGTTCACTTTCGAGATCTTGGAAAGACTCGACTTGGAAAGGGAGTTGTTTCATTTTTTTAATGAGGTTGACACAGGAAAAGAACTATCCTCATAATCCTTGTTTCATTTTTCAAACGAGCTTGACACAAGACAAGGAACTATGCTCATGACTCCTTGTTTCATTTTTTAATGAGCTTGACACAAGACAAGGAACTATGCTCATGACTCCTTGTTTCATTTTTTAACGAGGTTGACACAGGAACAAAACTATCCTCGCAACGTCCAATTTGATTTTTTAATGAGGTTGAGACAGGAACAAACTATCCTCGTGATTGGTTAGGAATTGGAAAACGACTGTACAGCCTGACATGCAATTTCAAAGGGATTCACAGGCATCGCGCCATCAAATGAATCCACCTCAGAATCGGAAGGTACGATCCAAGGATCATCAAAAGCAATAGTGTTTGATGAAATCATATGAATATTGGCAATAGAAGGCGATACGTTAGCAGGAGGGATGGAAAAAGTTCCTAGTAAACCAGAATCTTTAATCAAAAACTACCCCAACATCCTTATAAGGGATAATTGTTTTACCGAAATGCTGAACACTATCAGTAGAGGCCGGGTTGGATGAGAAATAACTTAGCTGGTCTATCGTTACAATCTTTCCATTATGAGGAAACTTAACAAGCCGAAAGATCGATGAAACAATAACAGTCATAGCATAAGACCAACTGTGACCCAAAAGAAGGTTGTAATCTAGAGGGGCATCAACCACTTCCACATCTAGATTAACAGTTTTGCTTTTGACCCCTATAGGTAAATATTCCAAAATACCAAAAGGATGGAACCCTCGGCCATCAAAAGCCTTTAGAATTGTCGGAGATTGATTGAGTGTAGGAGAACCAAGCGATTTTGAACACTGGATCGACATAATACACGTAGAAGCCCCTTCATCAATCATAGTCCTAAAGCAAGGTCTTTTTTTGACTAACACTGGAATTTGGAAAGCCATTTAATGAGGGAGGCGGGGTGTACTATTCTCTAAATCGAAGATTATTAGGTTCAAATCCTGAATATCGACAGCTCCTATAGCAGACAATAGTAATTTACACTGTGTCGGGCATGATTGTAGCACTTCCAAAGCCGACATTGCTGAAGGGGCAACAACTAAGTCTTCAACAATGTTATAATTCTGAGCGGCTCTCGCAGCTGATTTTCGAAATATAACTTTAGCAGGTGGTTTGGTTACTAAGTCTGGGTTGGGTTTCTCAATCTGTAGTGGAGCAGACCCAGGAGGAAGTGTCGTTGATGGGTTTGAATTAGAAGATTCTGCTTCTCTACCATCAACAGGATTTTTGGTACCATAATCTTGCGATCGCGTCGCAATCCTAACATGAGACATCATCATAATGGGTTCTTCCAAGGTATTCGAGGAAGAAGCAATAACTTTACTATCTTGAGTAGGAGAAGGATCCTTCAAGACAGTAGGTGTTTGAGAACCTTTAACGAATTTTCAAAACTCTGCTCGATATGGGCATTCTTTAGTAAAATGATCATTGTCGTAGATGAAACAAGGATAGCGAGGTTTTCATTTTTCGTCAATAGATCCATTCTTATTTGTTTTATCCTTTGAATTTTGATTTTTTTGGTTCTTCCCCTTCTCTTTACTACTGGATTTGGTCGTAGATGAATTTACGATACGGACGTCGGCAGAAACTTCAGAGGAATAATCTCCTTTCGGGGAATCAGGTAAAGTTATTATAGGGGAAGAATTCTTTGAAGATTTCTTCTTGCTTTTAATACTAAGTGAATCAATCATACCATCAGTGGCATGAGACCCTGAAGGAGCTGTAGTTTTCGGAAGATTAGGGATTTTTTCGTGTAAATTACCTGACTGTGTATAGACGAGGTCAAGGTATTGAGCCTGAGCAATGACTTGCTCTTCAGTTACAATGCTTGCCTTAGCTACATCTTCAGTGATTTTAGGTAACAATGATTTAATGAACCATTTTGCTAAAATTTGATCCGGAATGAAAACTTTCACTAAACGCCTTCTACGTTTCCATTCATGAATATGATCAGAAATATATGTGGACGTGGATTGTTTTAATGAAGTTAACAATTCTGTTCCATTGTCGTATCTGACAGGCAACTGAAAATGAGTTAAGAAAGAAGTAGCTAACTGACTAAAATTATAAAAGGAGCCTCGTGGTAACTCGATGTACCATTTGGTAGCAAGACCAATAAGAGTCTTTTGAAAAAGACGTAAGTGAATTGAATCATCAACGATGGAATTAGATGCACACTAGAGGTGATAAGTCATCACATGATTTGATGGATCCTCACCTGAATTACCCTCAAACTTCGGGATATCACTGGGCAAATTATTAGGCATTGGTGGCCAATACGGAAGATAATAAATTGGATCGTTTGTAAGGCGCGACAAATAGGGTAAATCCAAAGTTGCAATAAACGGTAACTGATGGTTAGGTTCACGAAAACCTTGTGTAATGAGACCAACTCCATGAGGAAGATATCCATGATAACCTGGAATCGGATTTGCATTAGGAATGTTATAACCTCTTGGAAAACCAAGATTAATCGGACCAAACTGGGATCGTTGAGGTTGTTGGTAAGTATAGCCAGGGTATGGTTGATTTTGATAAACTAGATTTTGTATAGTAGGACCGGATTGATACTGTCCCTGGTATAGTTGACTCGTGGCAATTTTACTTGGACGAGCTTAACCTGTAGGCATCTGGACCAAATTCTGAACTGTAGGTCCTGACTGGGGCACAGAGACTTGAGGAGTTGACATTGATGCAGGGATAGTAGAAACCAGAGCTACAGATACTCTAGAAATAGGTGTGGTAGATTGAACAGAAAATGCAGCAATTGCAGTAGCAATTCGAGGTGAAGTCTGAGGTGAGCTAGGCCCAGGCTGCTGAACTAAACCAGGTGCAGAGGTTTGAACCATAAGTTGGACAGGTTGCTGGGTTGAACTAGAAACCAAAGGTTGTCCAGCTTGATTAGATAACTGCACATTAGGTTGCAAAGTCTGTTGAGTTTGAGATGGATCCCACACCATATTCATTCTGGAACCCATAAAGGGTTGTACATAAGGAGGACCATAACCTCGTTGAACGTAGGGTGGATAATTAGGAGGTACATTTCCAGATCCTCGTAAAAAATACTGACTGGAAGGCGGTTGGAAACCTTGAGTTGGGTATTGACCTTGAGATTGATAACCCTGAGGCATGTACTGAAACTAGGGTTGATAGGCATCCTGAGGTATATGGGGTTGAACTTGGGGTATGTACTATCCTGAAGGTTGAAAACCTTGAGGTAGCCCTCCAAGCGGAAACTAACTACCTTGGGGTTGCCCCCCAGGTGATAACTGACTACCTTTAGGTTGCCCCCTAAGCGGTAACTGACTACCTTGCCCCCCAGGTGGTAATTGACTACCGTGCCCCCCAGGCGGTAACTAACTACCTTGAGGTTGAGGATTTGGAAAACTACTAGACATCATAAAGATCTGTTCTACGTTCAACATTTTAGTTCCATTATTAGTAGGTGATAACTGATGTTCAGTCGGTCGAGGAGTTGCTCCTGAAAAAGTACCAGAAAGTGATTGGTACCCCAAAGGAATAGTAGGACCGCCATATAAAAATGTTTCCAGGCATTGGGAAAACATGGATGACTGGCTCGACATGATGGATCAAGAATAATAATCTCTGGGTGTATGATGAAAGTAATCACATGCAAATAAAGAAAATTTCAATAAAGCACCTAAAGTCTCTAAAGAAACAAAAAATTGAATCACATGCCTAAAAAATCTAAGAGTTCAAACCACACACAAACAGTAACTTTCTGTACCAAAAACACTAGTTGGTGATGAAATCCAACGTCGTATAATTCAATACAGAAATAGCGGTTGGAACAGTTACCCCGACAACCTGCTTAATGAAACAGACTAGCACAAGTTTCTTCACATAACCATCTCGAGTGAAGAGAACCCCCCAGAGAGTCCAAGTGAGTCTAGTCAACGTCTGGTCCAGGTACAGTGAGACCCGTCCTTCACTGTCACCTTAGGAAAGAATCTTAAGATTATGGTCACTAAGGTTACCAACAGTAATAAATACAATTGGGGGAACAGTCTACGATACGATATACGCGCAAAGGCAGAGTAACAAGTCTCAATCCCCTTGAAGGCTCCTTGACATGATCAATCTGAGGTTTACCAACAAGTGACCCCAGGCTCCTCGACAATGGTTAATCTGAGGTTTACCGATTTTAATACGCGCAAATCTTCTATCTTTCCCAATGAGACAGACTTGATTGTCCCAAAGGCTCGGACATGATCTCGTGATGGACTCCTTTTAGAGGAGCTTCCCAGATTATATCAATTACAATTGGATTTATTTCCTACCGCAAGATATATCTACTTGTTTCTTTTAACTATCTTGGAGAGTTAATTACTCCCTACTCTAAGATACTAGCCTAAGCTATATTGGTGATAAGAGCCCGAGAAATAAAAAAAGATTGCTAGATCAATATTAATGAAGCTTTACTTTTATGGTTGTTTTTTATGTCAATAGGTATGGAAATGAAACTTTGATGGTGTGAAGACTCGACTCCAAAAACACTAAAAATGCACCTAAAATGATAAAAAATTCGTTTTTCTTTCAATGAATTTCTAGCTAAAAGAAAGAGTTTGAGAATGCAATCTTTGATAAACAAATCTTTCTTTCAACATGCAAATGAAAAGAAAATCCTTTTGTCTTTTTTAATAAGAACTCAAAACGAGACTACTAATTAAAGCTCACAAAAAATCCCTTTTCTTTTTCAACACTCAAAAACTACAAAAAACAATTTCTTTTAAAAGAGATTCTACAATTTCTAGAAAACACTCAAAACTATGAAAGACTAATCTTGAGATCTGAAACTTTCTAAAAACCTAATGGAAATAAAAGATTCAAATATTTTTGAGGACGTTTTACTTAGTTGTTCAATAAACTAAGGATTACTTCGTTCAAAAAAACAAATCAATCAAAAACATCCAAATGTGTTTTCTTTTATAAAAATGAAATTCAAAACTTATAAGCAAGTTCTTTCAAAGATTTGGAAAGAGAAAATGAAATCTATTTCTCACCAAGGACAGATTTCACAAACCAGCCAGACTCATCAAGAAGACAACAGAGACTAGGGTAATCTAAGGTTTCTCAAGCTTCTAATCTTTGAGTCACTACAAAGACCAAGTGAAAACAAATCCAGGCATGCAAAACTTCTAGAAAATCATCTAAAAGAAAAATGCCAATGGAACTTACTTGCAAGAGATTTTTGACAGAACACATGCAGATCTTGCTAGACACTAATAGCTATAAATGAAATCTAAACTTAACTGGGCGAAAACATTTTAAGTTTTTCAAAAATTGTGACACGGTCTGTAGGCTTCCAGCATAACCAGATGTGGTACCGCTCTGTGCACTAAAGAAACAGTACGGATATGTACGCACTATATTGTAAACAGAATGTGCGGTCCTCTTCAAAATTTCAGAAAAAAAAAACAAAAAATATCTAGATCCTAAAAACTACCCAATCCCACACACATCAATCAAAAACCAGAAACAAAAAAAAGTTTCTCAAGTCGAAGATAAAGGACAAACAAAAACCAAATTCAGTTCCCCAGCGGAGTCGCCAATTTGTTGGCCAAATAAATCATCCTTGCGGACAAGGCCGATCTCCCTAGTATCTAAAGATATCTAGCAACAAGCAGAACAAGAAAATTTACTTTTCTCTAAACATATTATGATTCAAAATAAAAACTATAGAGGTGTTAGACCCTACCTTAAGTCCAACGCTAGTTTGTAGCGGCCAACTTTCAACCGTCCAAAAGAGTTTCTTTTTGAGAATATGCAAACACAAACAAGCACACATCAAATAACACCTGCATAGCTAATATCATAAAACATGTTCATTATGGTGATCAAGGAGTCCATAAAATAAACTATAAAACACAACTTATTGAGAAAAATAAACTTGATTGTATTAACTTTGAAATAGAAAAACTTTACAACCTTTGGTGCCTTGATGCTGTACAAGATCTTCCCAGGGTCCAAACATGAATCTCCTCTACTTTGACAAGCCTCACACTCTTCCCAATGAGATAAAAAAGGTATATAATCTCTCCTCACAAGCTCAATTGGGAAGACTAAGTTCCAGTAGCATTTCACCTAAAAAATATTCAGCTTTCAACCCCCCCCCCCCAGTAACCAGCCCAATGCCCCATTTTATAGTGCAGAGGAAGGAAGTTACAAGTCCACCTATGAAGGGATACTGTCCTCCTTCAAAGGGATAAGCTCCTCACATCAAGGGGTTAGCTCCTTAAGGTATGGGATGCATGAACATAAAAGGAGTGAACTTGCCACCTCAAGATTCCCTTTAGAAGCTTCCAGAAATGACTCAAAGTGAGTTTTTAAGAATGTAATTGCGCCTTTTTGACTTTTACAGGGGTCCGCACCCATTACACAGAGACAGAGCGGTCAGGTACACAGGGGACATGACAATTAGGTGCGAGGCTGCAGGTAATGCTAAGAGAAAGTGTGGAACCAGAGTTTTAGAGACTTTTAAGGGCTTTCTCTTAGTTTCAAGGCTTGACATGAAGAACTAAGGTTTAAGACTTGCAAACGAGGAAAGTATGAGTGGTGATAGACTCACACAGATTGCAGAATGTCACGGTGACAATTTTTAGTGCAACAGCGGGGGTTTCCATTTTTGTTTCTTGTGGATTCAAAAATGGAATTTGGGTTTTTTGTGAGAAAATAGGCCAAACAACAGGTTTTGGAAACTTTTATGGTAACCCCAGATTGGACTAGAACTGAATTCGGCCCTTTCTTGTAGAATTTTCAGTAGAAAATCAAAATTATAGGGTTTCAGTGAAAATTGGATAAATACCTACAATAGGGGAGTGACCAATACAATGGCATGCTGGATAACCGGTCCCGGGTTGAGTTACTGCGAGTTTCTTGATCAGGTGGTGGATGGAAAGCTCGAGTAGTTGACTTAGACGTTGTTTTGCATGGGAGAATGGGTTGCAAAATATAAGATTGAAAATGACATTTTGTTCCTTTTTATTAACAAAGTCAAGGTTGGCGGGGGTTTTTTTGGATTATCGGGTGGATGACGTAAGCGGCGAAAAGACGTTTTGTCGTTTATGGAGGGCAGTAAGCGATACGTGATCGCACCGCTTTTGGAGTTAAGCGGTATTGGGCAGAGGGAGAGTGATCACATCAAATGGACGATGCGTGGCAGAGGTACGGGCAGAAAACTCCTAGTGATCGAGCGTTAAAGTGCGGTCACCAAGGGGGAGCGATATCAGCAACGACCGTCGGATGAAGGGGGAGCGATCGTGCGGTGGACGGGAAGTGAAGTACGGCGGGAGTTTACCTGTGGCGGGCTCGATATATTTAACAATATTTTATTCATATCGGGGTCAATGCGATTGGTCAGGGGGTGGTTCTTAATTAACCTTGAGGTTTAATTAATTCCAATTAATCCTTTTGATGCCTATTTATGTTTATATTTAACCGGGGTGGGATATATAAGAATTTGGGGATTTCTATGTATATTTAAATATTACGGGAAAGGGTGAAGTTGTGTAGGATTTATATAATATTAGTTAAATGTTAATATGAAACAATATGATAAAGCGCTAAGTAAAACATTCGAGTATACATTTAAACTTAGGCTTAAAGCAGAAAATGTATTTTTATGTAATATTGCGTAATTTTCCTAAGTAAAATGAAATTTTACTTAGGAAAAGACTTATGAGAATGAATGAATGATGGTTTTTAAGTACTTTAGGATTTTAGGTTATTGGACTGAGGGTCCGGTCCCTCCAAAAATCAGAGAAATGCTCTGAGCCCCTTTAACTATCAAAGACCTTAATACTTTATGGGAAATTAGTAAAATCTTTAGGGAAAAACGTGAAGGGAAGTTAATTATTTGACCTTGTCTTGCTTGAACTACATCTAGTGAAATGTCTAACTCGCACTTGTGATAAAAGTTAAAATTAACACATTTAGAGACATTATCCATCACAAGTAATTATGCAACACCATCTACCTACCCTAACTACTTTAGCCTGGCATTTTTCTTCTTTATTATGGTGCACTTGGACTGGCAAACCCTTATCACACTTTTTCTTTTACACTTTGAAATCTATCTAAGTCTATTACATCCAAGGGCTCAGATTAAACTGTTGAGCTTCTTTTTATTCACTCTACCTATCTACTTATCTTCCAAGATTAAACAGTTTGGTCAGATTTTATTCTCTATTTCTAAAACATCAAATTGAAAATATGAACTAGTAAAGTTTAAACTGTATGACTGTTCAACAATTGTGGCATAAGTTACAAGTTGCACACAATTTGTTTATTACATAAGAGTAAAAAGTAGTGGCATTTAGACTTGCACACTTTCTTTGGCCTTTCTTTTGGTGGGGTTCATTTTCTTTCACTTTTTTGACCATTTTATTTCTTTTCACCCTTTGATTTTTCTTTTAGGGTATACCCTCTTTACATTTTTTACATTTTTTTTTATTTTTTAACAATATGGAAAACCTTTGCAACAAGGAAAGGTATGAACATATTACATGGCCCATCAAGTCAATCATGAAATATGACACCTATTGGTATAGGAGCATAACACTGGCTCCACTTGGGGATGACTTTTCATGGTGGAAAGTCAAGAACAGTAGGTCAAATGGCCTTTGAATGACTTTGACTGTTCTCTGAAATCTCCTTCTGCTTGTTGCTTTATTGTATATATGACAATAACATTTCTGAAGCTTAGGGCCTTCTCTTCGGGCTTCAACTCGAGCAAGTTACTATCCAATCCAAACTGTGGCATTACCAAGGATATAGTAGGTACATGTTAAAATCAGAATACATTAAAATGTAGGATCATAGTAATGTTTCAGCATTCGACCATTAACTGGTCCTGCTTCTGTTTCTGTGCCATCCAAGTTTTTCAGATAGTAAGTATTGTTCCCTTGTAAGGCATGGATAACAAAAGGTCCTTTCCATAGGAAGTCAAACTTCCCATGTTTTCCCTTATCCTCTCTCCTAGAATCCCATCTTAGAACTTTGTCCCCAAGGTAGAAATCTTCTGCCTTGGTTCTTTTATCAAATATTTTCTTAAGCTTCTCTTGTAACACTTGGGATCTTTGATACACTTCCTCTCTGGTATGCTGTAGGTGGATGGTCATGTTTATCCTCCTTTGAATATCATTGGGTTCCACTTGAGCTTCTTGAAGTAATTTCATTATAGAGACTCCTAAAGATGAAGGAAATACAACCTCCATGCCATAGACTAATTCAGAAGGACTAGTTCCAATAGATTTCTTGGTGGTGAGTCTGTCTGCCCATAGTGCATTTGTAAGTTTCTTGTCCCAATTTTTCTTGTTTTCCTCCAATAATTTCTTAATAATATTAATTAGGCTTTTGTTGGAAGACTCAGCTAGACCATTACCTTGAGGGTAATAGGCTGTGGAATGGCCTAAAGTGATATGGTACTTATTATAGAAACTTATCATTTTCTTGGATTTGAAGGCAACAACATTATCAGTTATGATTTTATCAGGCAGCCAAACCTAGACAATATGTTGGTTTCTAGAAATCCTATAATCACTGTGTCGTTATCTTGTCTCGAAGGAATGGCTTCTATCCATTTGGGGAAATAATCTATGGTAGTGAGAATCCATTTGTGTTGGCCAGAAGAGGGAGGATGGATTTCTCCAATGAAGTCCAGGCCCCATTGTTGGAATGGTTTCTCGGTGGAAATTGGTCTTAGGGGTAAAGGTAATAGTTTTCTCTTGCCTTCAAAAATTTGACATTTATGGCAAGCAGTGAAAAATATCTTTACATCAGTGAACAAGGTTGGCCAGTAAAATCAAGCCCTTAGGATCTTGTCTGCAGTTGATTTCGAATAAAGGTGTCCACCACAGTCTCTTGCATGAAATTATTGGAGAACCTTGTTAGCTTCTTCTTTTAATAAACAATTCAATAAAACACTTTCATGATTTTTCCAAAATAGAACATTATCTAAAATACAAAACTTTGAAGATTTCATTTTATAAAACCCTTTCTTTGTTCTGGATAACCCTGGAGGAGCCTGCAGGTTTAATAATAAATAAATTATATCAACATACCAAGGTGAATCTAAGAAGGCCTGGCTGATTTGTGGAGTCGCCATCTCCTGTTCATTAATGTCTAGGGCTTGACAATTTGTTTCAGTCATGAGCTTGGCCAACCCCTGTCCTTTTATAAGCTTTGTAGGTTTTATTTCGATATAATACTCCAATATAGTAGCAATCCATTTACCTCGTTTGCCCTCAATTCCATCTTGAGTTAAGATGTCTTTGACAACAACATTTGGTACGTAGGCTATTACATGGGAGTATAAAATGTAAACCCTAAAGTCTTTAATATATTTTACAAATGCAAAAGCTTGTTTTTCCATGATTTTGTATTTTAGTGGTGCATCCCTAAGTGCTTTACTAAAAAAGGCTATGGTTTTCTCACATCCATGATCATCCTTTTGTAGTAAAACAACTGCTATGGTCTATTCTGATGCAAATGAAAATGTTATGAAGTCTCTATCAAACTTTGGACTTGTAAGGACCGATGTTGTGGTCAAAGCCATTTCAATTTCTTCAAAGGCTTGTTTGGCTTCAACTGTCCATTTAATACTTGAATCCTTTTTCAACATATTATTAAGCAATCTAATTAATTCAGCTAAGTTAGATATGAATCTTCTCAAAAATTTAATCTTTCTTAGGAAAGCTTGAAGTTATTTGATATTTCTAGGGTGGGGTATTTGCAGAATAGCTTCTATTCTAGCAGGGTCAATTCTGATGCCATATTTGGAGATGATATGGCCTAAAAGTTTGCCTTCCTCTAGACCAAACAATGATTTTTTAGGATTTAAAGAATTACCATATTTTCTACATTTCAGGAATACTTGTCTCAGATGATCTAAATGTTGTTGATTTGATTTAGAAAAAACAGTTAGGTCATCTAGATATATAACCAGAAAATCATGAATTTATTTTGCGAATGCTATGTCCATTGCTCTTTGGAAGGTTTCCCCTGCATTTTTAAGTCCAAATGGCATTTTAACATACTTGAATGTGCCCCATGGTGTTGTAAAAGCAGTCTTTTCCTGGTCATCAGGATGAACCAAAATTTGGTTATAGCCTGAGAACCCATCTAAAAGTGAAATCCTAGAAGCACCTACTACCTTATGTAAAATGTGATCCATCTTGGGCAAAGGGTAATTGTCCTTCAGAGAAACCTTATTAACATTTCTTAAATCAACACATAATCTGATTTATCTAGTTTTCTTCCTAGTAGGTACTAAATTAGACACCCACTCTGAAAACCTGATAGGAGCGATTATCCTTGCTTCATACATTCATTTGGTTTCTTTTTCAATTAAGGGAAGTAGTATAGGGTTAATTCTTCTGGGATTTTTTTTGAATGGTTTTTGATTTTCTTTCAAGGGTATGATATGCTGAATTATGGAGGTGTCATAAGATTTCAGGTCTTCATAACTCCAGGAAAAGACATCCTGGAACTCTTCCATTAGTTCAACATATTTGAGTTTTTGGTCAGGGGGCAAAGATTTAGATAACTTTACCATTTTAGGATTTTCTTCAGTTCCCAAATTATAGTCTTCAATATCTATTTTTAAGGGTTCCATCTTAGGTTTCTTTGGAATATCATTGAAATCAAAGAGATCTTCCAAAGGAGTTAATCCCTTAGGCAAATGATTGTCTTTTAAATTGATAACTTTAGATTCACCCTCAATAATCTCACCAATATCAATTTCTTTAATATCCTGCATTTCTTTATTGGTAAACTTTGTTGGATGAAGCATTTGAATTGCACTTTCTACTGAAATGCCTGTTTTTATCTTATTTGTTTGATCAATCTCACTAACTGTATCTACATCTATGTTAATGTTAGAAAATTCTTCATCTAAGGTCAAGAAATTGTTAATCTGTTTATCACTATCCAACACTTGCCATTTCTTCAAATTGTTTGGTATGGCTGATCTGTGTCTAATCTCAGCTGTAAACTAATGATTAGGTTTGAATGGTAATTTTCAGGCACTGGCAAACATTGCCAGGCTATGAGCTTGCAAGTTATGTTTTCTTGGGATTTTGGCAAGCTTAGTTTCTAAAAATGTGTTGAGAATCTCTATCACTGTATATATGTAATACTTCAATCTGGGATAATTTGTTGAATATTGTCCTTTAATTTGTTGAACTATTAACTCAAAATCTCCTAAGATAGATACCCTAATTGCTCATAATCTTTTAATCAATTTAAGACCTAGCAATAGAGTTTCATATTCAACCACATTATTGGAGCACCTAAAGTTTAATCTATAAGCATGGCCTTCAGCATGATCGTTTTCGAGGTTGTGCACCCAAACTCCTGCTCCTGCTCCTAATTTGTTAACTGAACCGTCAAATTCTAAGTGCCACAGAATTTCATGTTCATAATTGGTGTCATGAGTTTCAGGAATCTGTTTAATAGGGAGATCTAGTTTTTTACTTTCTTCTGGTTTCTCTTGAGTGTTTGATGTTTCATTGTTCTTAGAAATTTCTTGGATTTGAACACTAGACTTTTCATTTGTAATTTCTTTTGGTTCTACTGCTAAAACTTCCAATTCATTTGAGGAGTCATTTTCAGCATTGTAAAGAATGAAAGAATCCATATCAGAGTGTACTGAGTATATAGGGAAATTTTGATGTTTCTCCTGACTACTTACAACGTATTTTATCAAGGTTTCTCTGTATAGTTTCTTTGGTTGACCGAATACTGAAATAGTAGCATAAGAAATGTCTAATTGTAGAGATCCTTAAAGCTTTGCACCCGAAGATCTGGATAATAACATGCAATACTTTGGTGGAATATTTGCTACTACTATGTCCATTAAGATTGTTTTGGCAGGATATTGAACTATTGATACACACAATTCTTTGATTAATCCTAAACATCTGACCTGACTAGAATCAAAAGAAAAGAGGTCTTTGTATGTCCTGGTGATATCTAGGTCTAACTTCTCCATTACAGATTTAGGCATTAAGTTATGAGATGCGCCAGAATCAAACATGGAATTATGAATAATTTTATCATGTACATTCAAACTTACATAGAAAGGAGGGATTCTCCATCTACTGCTTTTCCATTCACTTCAGGGCCAAAAATCAATTCAGGTTGGTCATTAAAAACATTCACTGAATCTTCATTTACAAACATTTTGAGTGACTTATTGATTTGGCTTCTATAGACATCATGTTTAGCCAATTCAGACAATGGAACAACTATTTTTAATTTGCCTACTTCAACCTCCAGATTAAAAGGTTTTTCATTTTGAGTTCTTATATTTCGGATAGCTAGATTCTCTTTTTCTTTTGTGTTTTCTATGCCCTTTTCAGAAGTGGGGTTATGAGCTGAAGTTGTTTCCAAATCAACTTTCGGAGGTTCTTCCACATTTCCTTTGGGGGGACGAGTGGAAAGTTGTCTGTTATTTGGTTGATCATCGGAGACATCTTCAATAATTAGATTAGTAGGGTTAGGGTCTGTTCTGGAAATAATATGTACAAGGGTGGTATTGGTCTTACCTTTGTAGGGCTGTTTTGTATCTTTCTGTCTGTTGGTTTCAGGGACATCTATTCTTCTGCTCCTCATATTATATTGTTTGTGGACTTCATAAATGGTTGTATCATATCCCTCCCTAAAGTCAAATGATTCACCTGACTGGGTTTCAAATTGTTTAAGAATGTGAGCTTCTTCATCCTCTTGGGTCAAGAAAACTTCTTGTTCATTGTTGAGTCCCATCAAATTAATTTGGGTATCTTCTGTTGGTTCATCAGAAGTTGAGGCTTCAACATAATTTTCTTGGAATGGGGGCCTAATGTTTTGATCAGGACCAATTTTTCCAGTGTTTTGGTTTTGATTCTTCCTAAAATTCGGATTTCTCCCAGTATTGTTTGTTTGACCATCCCAAGGGGATTTTCTTTCAATCGTTTCTACTCTATCTCCTAGCCTATCCATTCCTTTAATAATATCATCTAGTTTCTGTTCAAAGGCTGAGGGTTCTTCTTTCAAAGGTATCCTCCTTTCACTTTTGGCTTTAGCTCGTTTGGATATCAGGTTGGCTTCAACACTGACCGCTATAATTTGCATATCTTTTAAGGTCCGAGGAGCTCTTTCCCTAAGTTGGTATGCCATATCAGAATCAAATCCGTCAGGGAATTTGATCAATGCCAAATCTAGAGGAGGTCTAAGGTTTTGAGGAATAGCATTATAAACGTTATTAAACCTAGTACAGTAATCTTGTACAGTTTCTTGTGTTCCTCTCTTCAGGTTTTCATATTCTGATAAGATCTGGAGAAGATCTTTCTTCTTTTCCCATCTGTTCAAGAATGTTGTATAAAGGGATGCTAGGTCATTGATATTGTTTGGAGGAAGGGCTCTAAACCAGGTTCTGACATCTCTAGTTAGGCTTTGAACAAATATTCTCATTCTGACATCATCTGTATCAATTTCATATATCTCAAAGTAGTCTGTCATCTTTTTGGTATTTGTTGTGTAGTGTAAGTGCCAGACCCATCGAAATGAGTGATTTTACTTTGATAGTCTTGGGGCATAGCCCCTGGATTGGCTGGTAATACCAAAGAAGCATATATGTTTACCATTGCAGTAGATATGGTTGAAACAATGATTGGGGTTGGTCTTGGAGTGGTGGTTGAAGGGGTGGCTTGAGGTTGAGATGTTTGAGGTGTGGTTAATGAACTTGGATAGGCTGTGGTGATCACAGAATGGTTTGGTGTTCCTACAGAGGTAAGCTCAGATTGAATGGAATTCTGCAAATGTCTGTCAAGGTGTATAGTGACAACTTCAAGTTGTAAATCTTCAATAAATATAAGGTCCTGAACTGTGCGGGCTATCCCAGAGTCAGAAAACGTTACAAATAAAGAGGTCTCAAAATACTCATCAAAGGATTCGTCCTCAAGGTAAATCCACTTCACAGGACAGGATCTTGATCTGTATAAGGGCCGAGAACTAGTAGAACTCTCTTGGATTTCTTGTCTCCTGAGAATCCTAGGGATCAGATTAGGATTTTCAAACACTTCTGGTGGATTGGGATCAGGATTAGCTCTAGTGTAATGAGTCCTTTCTAAAGCCAGGTTTCTAGGTATGTTTTGGTTTTTTATCTAAATGGTTTGGACAATACAACTTCTTACAGTTTCTTTAAGAGGCTTTAGGTATGGGATTTGAACTTTCTTAAAGACTTATTTGATAAGAGGAACAGATCAAGTATTTGAAACCAGATGTTCAATCCATAAACTAGACCGGATATAGACCAAAGCAAAATTCATTTCCTTATTTAATTACAAAGCAAGAGCAGTTCAAAGGCTACCTGTCTAACTTCAGGCTTCGTCTATAGCTTATAAAGTAAACAATAGTAACAAACAAATTATTCAGGTCCCTAGTGAGTTGCCACTATGTGATCACTCAAATTTTCCTTGAAGTTGTTGGAAGAGGAAAGGGGTCCGAGGTAACCACAAACCAAATTTTAGGTACAGAATCTAGTCAATATGTACCTAGAGAGGGCTCTCTCTTTATGATTTAGCTTGGTTTTGAAAGATATTAGGCTAGTTGTGAAGTTTAGGGGTTTTGTTTTGAGTTTGGGTGGTGAGATTCAATAGTAGAGGGGTAGGAATGAGTAGATTAGACCATTGGGCTAATGGAGTCAAAGAAGATGGCTTAACTGCATTTACTTTCTTAACAAAAGATGGTTTCATAGGGTAAGATGGTCAAACAGGTAACAGATAAAGACTTGGGATAGATGGAATGGGTTTAAAATGGGTGAAGGGTAGTTAAGAATCCTTAAGCTTATTTAAAGAGGGAACTTGAATGATTACTACTAAAGAGCAGTTAAGTATTCTTTAATAAATAATCAAAATGAACGAACTAGAAATAGGAGCAATTAAGATTTCACTGTTTATCCTAATTCAGAAGAAAACATAGAGAATGATGAAGATTGAAAACAAAGTACAATCAAGCATATTCCAAATTAATCTTTTTCGTTTATCATTCAGATTTGAAACATAGATGATATAATAAACAAGGAAAACTTTAAAACAAAATGTATAGAGGACTTATTGATGTGGTGTTTGATTCAAGAAATCTGTGAAAAGTCCTTTGCATTAATCCTTTATCCAGAAAGCCAAAAAAAGTTGGTCCAACAACACTTTATTCAAAAATAGTCAATATTACAACAATGTCTAAGAATCCACCCTCAAAATTCCAATTGAGGGAGTATTTATACAAAAAATTTACAAAAAATATCTCATAATAGAGTGAGATGTATTTTAGGATGACTAAGAATAAGATACATTAAAATAGAGACAACTAGTCTCGAAGATAGGAGAAAGGTAAACTGATGTTGTGCTGTTCCTATTCTTGTTGAGTGTGCTGGAGGCAGGCCCTATGATTTGGCTTGCTGTTGTCTTCTTTAGTAATTCTATGCTAGCTGCTCTATTTTTACTGATACTCTTTATCTGTTTTGATACACTTCAACCTGTTTGATCCCTGTTCATCTTTGTTCATTACTTACTACAGTAAGTAACCTAAAATTTACATTTTACCAAGGATAAATTTACAAAATTTCCAGTATGTCTTCCCACCATTTTGGCTCTGGAAATCTGTGTTTCTGAAGTTTCCTCAAGGTCTCATCAGCTTCGGTATATCTGAAAAATGTGCGCTGAATTGGGAACAAGTGTTTCAGCTCATGCTCGACATAGAATAAGTTCTCTAAGCTGTCATATAGAACTTGACCTGTGGGGAGTGCTTTTATTCCTGATGTACTTGTTGATGAACTAGCTTGATTGCCAACATATTTATTCAATTTATCTACATAATCTATATGCTTCATTAATCTGTCATTAATCACTAAGGGACTTGGTAGTCCTTTATTCTGCAAAATAGCAAACTTCTCCATGAAAGCATTAATTTCTACTTGCATATCATGACATCTTCTCTCTAAATTCTGCATCAAAGTTTTCTTGGTTAGCACCCTTTGGATTTCCAAAATGGTTTCTGTTCTATCTATGATGCCAAGTGCTTCCAGCTATTCCCTATTCTTGGTATTCAAGAAATGTATGAGCCTGTTAGCTTTATCAGGCATTTGTCCCAATTGTGCTTTTGTCTTTTGAATTTCTTCATCTGTTGCTTTCACTAGATCAATTTTCTCATAAATTACTTGAATGGATGGCCACACATCATTTATGGATTGGGTGATGTTGGCCCAAAGAATTTTCTTGATTTCTGCCAAAGGCTTGTCAAAAGTAAGATCCTTTTCCAATGATTTTACTTTATTTTCTAATCCTTTGATCTCTCTTGTTTTTTCTGCAACACTTATCTTTGAGAGATCATAATTTCTTTCCATCTTAGCAAACTGTTCCTTTATCTATTTAAGCTCTGAAACTTGTAGTTTCATGTCCTCCATTGACTTGATTAGCTCCTCTGTGCTTAAATTAGCAGAGTTGCCCTGTGCTACTCCTGTTGTTCCTGTTGCTACTGTACCTGTAACTGCTTTTGCTATGACTGCTGGAATATTTGGTGCCAATGCTGCTCCAAGAGTTGATTGGACTACTGTTGATACTATTGGTATTACATCAGGAGGCTGAGAGGTCGACTCTCCTTGCTTGTCCTTCAATGATTTTTCAAAGTGCTTGTTCAGTATCGTGTAGCCTTTCATTGAGTTTTAAAAGTAGATCCATCATCTCTTCTTCAGATTTTTGTTTCATAACCTCAGCAGTCTGTGGATACCTTGAAGGAGGCAGCTTTAGTTGCTTCCTCAAGGCAGCAATATCATCATCCTTCTTTTTGATTAATGCTACTATCCCTTCACATCTTTGGGATCATGTCCCAATCCAATGATGATTTCTTCTAATGACTTAATTCTGTTATCTTTAGCCTGAGAGGAGGTTTTTTCTAAGTTTAACTGGGCAGTTGTATTATCCAAAGAATTTTGTAGCCTGTGGGCCATCATTGCTTACCAGTCAATGTTGAATAGACCAGTTCTCCAGTTTTCTTGTGCAGTTCAATTTGATCCAAATGATTAATATCCTTTGCCAAGACTTCCAAATTTATTCTGGGTAATCTGCTGCTGATTGTTGTTGTTACACCTTTGGCTTGAAGTAGCTTATTATCATCTTTCCCTCTTTAATGTCATAGGCTGACATTAGTCTTTGCTGATTTGTATGGGCCATTTTCAAATATTGATTGTAAATTTTAAGTCTTAATGGATCATTCCTGGCCTTTATTTTTGCGAATGTTTTCTTGATATCTGAGGCCCCTTTGCCTGGTGGCTCGAAAGAAGATATCTCTACACTTTTCTGCCTTTCTAGCTCCTACCTCTGAGAGTTAGTGGATGACCCTCCTGTTGGGAAAGTTTGTTGGCTTTTCACTCTTTCTTCCCTCTGACTATCTGTATTTTCTTTTGCAAATTCCTCCTCTGAAAGGGAATTTAATCTCTGTCTCTTTGTTCAAGGCTGTCCTGGTGTTTCACTGGCAGGGGTAGTAGTTTCCCTGTCTCTTTTTTTATTTCTTTCCCCATTTAGAGGAGTTTTCAAAACTAGAGTTTCTTCTACATTGGTTTGTGCTGGAGGAGTTGGAATTTGGATCTGTTCTTTAGAAGTTTCAGGCTTCTTTGACATTGTAGGTTGTTTTGTAGTCTCTACTTCTTTGCTTTTAGATGTTCTTGTGGCTGGTATGTTGATTTTCTGTGAAGGCTACTGAGAGGTTCCAATAATGGATGTACCAATTCCTGACCTTTGAGATAGCTCGAATGATACCTGTCCAAAAGAATCTAGGTCAAGGGTTTTCTCAAGATCTCTCATAGCATTTTGTATATTGACTTGTTCACTAACATCTTCTTCTAGGGTCCCCTCCCTCCATTCATCCATGTTTGCAAATTGTTCAATTTGTGGGATCCTATGATGTATGTATGGTGATAGCTTGTTCTTCGTTCTCCTATCACATATAAATCTATTAGGGTCATATGGCCTCCACCCAAAACTTTTGCAACTTAATATGGTCTTCTAATTTTTTTTTTGCTTCTTTTCATGCTTCTCTATCATTGCAAATATAAGGACCTAATTGATTCTTGATTCTAAGCTGAGCTTTCTTTTTAGCATTACAAAAATGGACTAAGTCTGTATGCAGCATCTGTTTGAAGTATTCCAATGCAGACAGTCTCATTGGAACATACTTTGGTAGCTTAAAGGAGCAGATTTCACACCCATAGATCCTGATTTCTGTGTGTTTCTTGTATAGGTACCAATCACCTATCCTGTATTGCTTGGAGAGATAAAGGATTTTCTTTATATCACCACTGATCCTAGGAGGGGAGACTCCTATTAACAAAGTGGTTGCAGGATGCACAAATAGGTCAATAAACTCATTGTAGGTGTATGGGGACTCAATGGTATTATGAAATATTGGACTCCAAAAGATAACAGACCTTGGGTTTCCTTTGGGGTCAAGTTTCTTTTCAAGGAAAGGAAAGTTCTCTGACTGATAATACAACATCAGATGGTAGATGAAAGTGGTTTATTTAAATACTCCTTCATTGTCCAGTCTTAAGAATTGGTCATGAATCTTATTGGCAATATAGGAGGCATAATCATATTTAACAGCAGGGGGCTGTCCAGGAGTAAAAATTGACAACAATACTAGGGTTACCTCATCCACATACCCTCAGGAGTTGAATCCCATGATTGAGGCTATCATATCAATAATAGGTTTTCCTATTTCTGTAAAGAAATCTTGCAGATAAGGAGGTGGGCCTTTAGGCTGATGTTTAGGGTCCATGAACATTTGACGAATACAAGTCACTTCTGATTGAGACAATTGGGAACATGTCTTAAGTAAATACTACATAGAAAGTGGAGTGAGGGCTTGACCAGGGGAAAATTGCAACATTTCATTGATGGATGCAACTGATATGGTGAATAAGACTGTTTGGCTTGGGGACATAACAACTCTCAGGTTAGGATCATAACTGGCACAACATTGGTGAATTATATTTGGAAATACACAGACTGAGGGAAGAAAGTACCTGGGAAGGTTAGATTCCCACAGTCCCAGGATGTCTGAGCCATTCAAGTAGTTTTTTCTGACTTGGCAAAAGGTTTTCAGGTGATTGTAGTTAGTGGTTATGTCTTTTATTTGGAAATCTTTATCTGCCAAAGGCAGATAGTCTTGGTCCTTATATGGGCACTGATCGGTGTGATATTCAAAATAGTGGGGGTTTCCATTTTTGGTTCTTATGGATTCAAAAATGGAATTTGGGTTTTCTGTGAGAAAATAGGCCAAACAACAGGTTTTGGAAACTTTTAGGGTAACCCTAGACTGGACTAGAATGGAATTCGGCCCTTTCTTGCAGAATTTTCAGTAGAAAATCAAAATTACAGGGTTTCAGTGAAAATTGGATAAATACTTGCAATAGGGGAGTGACCAATACAATGGCAGGCTGGATAACCAGTCCCGGGCTGAGTTACTGCGAGTTTCTTGATCAAGTGGTGGTTGGAAAGCTCGAGTAGTTGACTTAGACATTTTTTTGCATGGGAGAAAGGGTCGTAGAATATAACAGTGAAAATGACGTTTTGTTCCTTTTTATTAACAAAGTCAAGGTTGGTGGGGATATTTTTGGATTATCGGGCAGATGACGTAAGCGGCGAAAAGAAGTTTTGTCGTTTATGGAGGGCGGTAAGCGGTACGTGATCGCACCACTTTTCGAGTTAAGCAGTATTGGGCGGAGGGCGAGCGATCACATCGAATGCACGATGCATGGCAGAGGTACGAGCGGAAAATTTCCTGGTGATCACGTGTTAAAGCACGGTCACCAGGGTGGGAGTGATATCAGTGACGACCATTGGATGAAGGGGGAGTGATCGTGTAGTGGATGGGAAGTGAAGTATGTCAGGAGTTTACCTCTGGTGGGCCCGAAATATTTAACAATATTTTAATCATATTGGGGTCAATGCGATTGGTTAGGGGGTGGTTCTTAATTAACCTTGAGCGTTAATTAATTCCAATTAATCCTTTTGATGCCCATTTATGGTTATATTTAATCGGGGTGGGATATATAAGAATTTGGGGATTTATATGTATATTTACATATTATGGGAAAAGGGTGAAGTTGTGTAGGATTTATATAATAGTAGTTAAATGTTAATATGAAACAATATGATAACGCACTAAGTAAAAATTTCGAGTATACATTTAAACTTAGGCTTAAAGCAGAAAATGTATTTTTATGTAATATTGCGTAATTTTCCTTAGTAAAATGAAATTTTACTTAGGAAAAGACTTATGAGAATGAATGAATAATGGTTTTTAAGTACTTTAGGCTTTTAGGTTATTGGGCCGAGGGTCTGGTCCCTCCAAAATTCAGAGAAATGCTTTGAGCCCCTTTAACTATCAAAGACCTTAATACTTTATGGGAATTAGTAAAATCTTTAGGGAAAAACGTGAATGGAAGTTAATTATTTGACCTTGTCTTGCTTGAACTGCATCCAGTGAAATGTCTGCCTCGCACTTGTGATAAAAGTGAAAATTAACACATTTAGAGACATTATCCATCACAAGTAATTCTGCAACACCATCTACCTACCCTAACTTCTTTTACCTGGCATTTTTCTTCTTTATTCGGGTGCACCTGGACTTGCAAACCCTTATAATACTTTTTCTTTTATACTTTGAAATCTATCTAAGTCTAACCTTATTACATCCAAGGGCTCAGATTAAACTGTTGAGCTCCTTTTTATTCACTCTACCTATCTACTTATCTGCCAAGATTAAACAGTTTGGTCAGATTTTATTCTCTATTTCTAAAACATCAAATTGAAAATATGAACTAGTCAAGTTTAAACTATATGACTGTTCAAAAATTGTGGCATAAGTTACAAGTTGCACACAATTTGTTTATTACATAAGAGTAAAAAGTAGTGGCATTTAGACTTGCACACTTTCTTTGGCCTTTCTTTTGGTGTGGTTCATTTTCTTTCACTTTTTTGACCATTTTATTTCTTTTCACCCTTTGATTTTTCTTTTAGGGTATACCCTCTTTACATTTTTTAAATTTTTTTGATTTTTTAACAATATGGAAAACCTTTGCAACAAGGAAAGGTATGAACATATTACATGGCCCATCAAGTCAATCATGAAATATGACACCTATTGGTATAGGAGCATAACACGCGCCTTCCTGGGTTTGGGTAGGCCTTGGTCTAGGTGACCGTGGTGAATTGGGTATCTCTGCAACCTCCGGAGTAGTTCCCTCTACTTCCATAGTAACCTATGGCATAGTCCCTTCATCTGTCACTGCTTCCTTAATATCAACAGTTTCTACTCCTATCGACATGATGCTATTCAACAGTTCTTGTGTCTCCTTTGGTAATTGCTCAAATGCAAAACTTGCTATCATAGCTTCAAATAATTCAGGTTCATATGCACCTGAGAGCTCAACAACTCAATGGTCAAAATGGCAAGTGTTCTTTGTTGGGCAGCCACATGTAATTTATAGACCATTTTGAATTCAAATCGGACCATTCACCCCAAAATTGGTTCATTAATGCTAGATTGGCGGCATATTTTCAAGGATCTTGCCCATAAATTTCATCTTAAATTTGCCCCCCCCCCTCCATTTGGCCGTTTCTTCATCGTCAAATCATGAACAATGACTTTAAGGGTCACTTTTCGACTGACCTGCACGTTTTATCCCAAGTAGTGTAACCTTCTGGTGCTCATGTGGTCTCTGTGACATCTCCTCATTCCACGTAGTTTCTTCATCTCGCAGTTCCCCAACCCGAGAAGTTTAGTTTATAGTCCCGCACCTCCTTTTAGCTGCCTGGAGTGCTAAGACTATGCTTCCTTCATATAGTCACCTAGCTAGATCACCAGTGTATAGATTCAATCAACTACCATTCACTTTTCTTGGGAAGGGCTCCCCATTTAACTTAACCAATTGAACTTCTCCATCGTCGGCAATTTCTTTGATGAATAGGGCCCCAGCCAGTGCATCCTAAATTTTCCTGGAAATTTATCAAACTTGTTGTCATATAGCAAAACCAGATCATATAATCCCTGGAAGGTGAGTAGTTTAATGTGTCGATCATGTCATGCCTTTTCGTGCTCCTTTTGAGCTTGTTGATGAAATCCATCTAGAAATCGGTCCTCCTCAAGCTCTGCTAGCTACATGAGCATCTCTTCCAAGGTTCCATGGTCCACCATTCATGTGAGTGCCGCTATGCGAAAACTAGGTACAATGTATTCCACTGGCATCACAACTTCTACGCCATACAGAAGTCTGAAAGGTGTTTGCCCAGTCAACTTCTTGCAAGTTGTTCTATAGGCCCATAGCATTGCTGGTAAGCACATATCCCAGTCACTTCTCTGAGAATTGCAGACCTTTGTCAATGAATTCTCCATTATTTTATTGAATTCCTCCACTGTCCCATTGGCTTGTGGGTGATAAGGGGTTCTCTTCTGATGATACACCTGAAATTCTTCTGTCAACGTGTTGATTGTTTCATTAAAGAAATGTGTACCGCGATCGCTCATCAATATCTTTGGATAGCTAAATCTCGCCAATACGTATTCAAAAAGAAACTTCGCTTCTATCGCACCGGTACAGTCCTTCACAGGCTAAACCTCTGCCCATCTAGTCATGTACTTTGTCACGGTGATGATTTACTGCGCACCTGTTTTCTTTCCCGGAGGCTGAATTGGTCCCCCAAAGTCAATCGCCCATTTCTAGAATGATTGTAATGTCACTTGCAGTGTCAACGAAAGTTTGTCCCTTCACGATGGCCTACCAGTCCTTTGACATGCATCACAGGGCCTGCAATATTCTTTCACGTCCTTATGTAGAGTTGGCCACCACAATCTAGCACGCAAACCTTCTGCATTATCTCTTTTCTTACATAATGTCCTCTTACAGCTCCTCCATGAGCCTCCATGAGGATGCTGCTTCGCTTAAAGTCACGTACATAGCGTCGCAATATTTTGTCAGACCCCATTTTGTACAAATGTCCTGCAATGACAGAGAAGTTTGTTGTGAGCACTACTAACTGCTTCTGTTGGCTTGTATACCCTTCTGGAGCAATTTCCGTTGTCAAGAATTGTATTATATCCTCAAAGTTACTGTCAGCGATGAATACTGCAAAGAGCTGTGCGTCAGACAATCCTTCCTCCAAATTAGTGGGCTCCTCTCCCATTTCGATGGACAACAGTTGATCTGGTCCTGTGTTCAATCATCTAGGCTTCACAATAACTTCAAAATCATACTCCTAGAATAATAACAACCATCTGCAATTCTCCCCCCCAACACAGGCTTATTAACCAGGTATTTTAAGGCAGAATGATCTGTATACATCTTAAAATGTCCACCCAACAAATAGTGCCTTAACTTTTGGAGCACGTGTACCATGGATAACCCTTCACGCTATGTAGTGGAATAGTTCTTCTCAACCTTTGACAGGTTACTACTCGCGAATGCTGTAGGATGGTCCAGTTCCCCCTCGCTCGCCTGTGTCAGCACAGCCCCCAGCACGATACATGAGGCGTCCACGTGCACATAAAATTCCTTCTTCCAGTTTGGAAGGACTAGGATTGGCACAATGACCATTTTCTCTTTCAACATGTCCAAACTCTTCTGGCATTCATCATTCGAATAGAACGTAACATCCTTTTTCAACAACTTCTCCATGGGCGTGGCGATCTAGGATTGATCTTGATGAACTTCCTATAGTATCTGTTATCACTATAAAAAAAAATTTGGACAACTTCTATGGTTTCAAAGTTGTAAGTCAGTCTTGGTCAATTCATTTCTATGGTTTTGTTTAAGGAGTCTAAAACATAGGATAGAGTCTTGTTCCCATTGTTAAATACGGTCAACAATCTCGTTTTAACTATCATTAGTCCCACATTGGTTCATAGGTGTCATGTGTTAAGACTATTTTAAAGTTGGCATGCACTACGAAATCAACTAGGATTTTTCGTAGCACAAACTCATAAAAATACACTATGTGCGCTACGAAAATAGGGATTCGCAGCTAGGAGATTTCATAGCACAAAACACAGAATTTGCACTGGATGCACTATGAAATTGGGGATTCATGCCAGATCTTGTCTAGCTGTCTTTTCCATCAAAATCCATTAATATTTCATCACCATGTGTCAGTCCTTGAACCATACCTATCACATGCAGCCATTCATTCTCATCATTAGATTCGTTAGATGTCTTGTACGCATTCTTTCAAATTTCAAAAAAAGTAAGGTGAGGTGAGTTAGTTTTGGTATTTCTTGTGTTCCTTTCATGCATAAGAAGACAATTGGAAAGATTAAGGATGGCACTCATCAGAAATTTTTGAAAGCTCAAGCGAGGAAGTTCTTAGTTTCAAGTTCAAGCGAGGCAGTGTTCAAACCAATACAATGCAGGTTTATCTTCAAGTTTCCTTGCAGGGATTTCATAGACATGTTTGAAGAAAGGAAAAATCATAGATTAGGCTGGTGTCTTAGAGTTGAGCCTGAAGGTTTAGATGTGCTCATGAGAAGCAGAGAGGTTGAACATAGATTCAAACAGGTGGGCTGTTGGAGATTCTATGAAAAACTTCAAGGTGGTCATGTTCAAGTAACCAAAGATTTTGCTTTCAATTTCACTGGTTTGAATTCAAGAGTTGGAGTGCTAGAAATTCCAATTTCTCTTGAGGTCATATCTGTAGTCGCCGAGATACCAAGAGGCCAGGAAAGATGGTTCAAGAACTTTATATTCGAAATGGCACCCTGCCAAGAATTTTTGAAGCCAGAATTCATAGGCTCGGACTTAACCAAATCAGTGCCTAGAAGCTATGTAAAGGATTCATATGCCAACTTGTTGACATGCATCGAAATATATTTTACCTATGAGGGGAGATACCATAAGGTGTACTCTTACCATTTTAGGCTCCTCTTACATTTCACTAGAAAAATATCTCTTGCTTTACCTTTTTATCTGTTTCGTAGCTTAGGCAAAATGTCTGATAAGGTTCAATTGAAGAAAGAAGCTTGTGATACTTCCTTGTTCCATCATGGGTTAATCAAGTTGATTTTTTTACATGAGCTTTAGAAGATTGGAAGAGAATGGTCTACTTTCTTGTTTATGACAGGCTTTAAAACTAAAACAGGACTTAGCCCTAAGGCTAAGGAGATTTCTTCACCAGCAGTAAGTCATCAGGAGGAAACAAGATCAAGAAGATTTGTGAAATTGAAAGCCAGAAAGTAGGTGAAGGAGCCTATGACACCACTAGTAGTTCAAGATACACCCCAACAGTCACAGAGGAAGAAGGTTCAGATCAATGAGGTGGTACAAGAGCAGTCTGTTGATAAAACTATCCAAAGAAGAGTAACAAGAAGTCAATTAGCCAAGGACGAGCTGTGATTGCTGATGAAAGCCTAGCTTCAAAGGGAAGTTTGGATGATCTCCTCTAGGCTATCGACATAGAAGAGACTCCTCTAGTCCAAGAAGATTTACTTGAAGTAGATAAGAATAAAACGAAAAGAGTTAAATCTTCTAAAAAGCTTCAATTTGATGACCAGGTATCAGAGTTTGTGTTCAAGCCAAGAAGACCTTTGACTAGACATTTAAGAAGAATACAAGAGGTGGAGCAAGAAGAAAGTGAGATAAGGGAGGTTGCAGAATTCTTTGAAGAGTTGGTGGTTCCATCAGTACAATCATCACTAGTGCACAAAGGTGACAGAGGCAAGACAATTATCACTCATGAGGAAGAATGTAGCTTTGAGGAGATCAAAAAGAAATTGCTGTTAGCCAATCTTGAGATTTCCCAACTCAAAGAAAGGGCAAGGAAACATGTAGTTGAAAAAGCACATTTCAAAAGAGTGATAGCCAATTGGGAAGATGGAAAAGTTCCAAGAGATGAAGCAGTGTGCAGTTATCACCAATATTTCACTTGGACCGTCTCTGCAATAAAAGAGGCGAGATATATCGGAAGGGTCAATGAAAAATTAAGAACTATAATCCAAATGATGAAAAGATAGATCGAAGATTTGAAGATTCAACTGAATGAACTAGAAAAACAACCTCAACATAAATGAGGCAGACAGTAAGTGAAGCAATTTTGAGACAATTTTGATGTGAAGTTTACTTTTTGAAGATTGAAGGTTATTTTTGATAGATAATGTCAAATTATTTGGCTCATAGCATGTGGATACGCCATCAAAAAATCCCAACAAAATGACAAAAAAAACTATGTTCTTGAATCACATAACAGTTTTGTAGCGGTTTTGTAGCGCGCTACAAAACTGCTAAAAATGACATATAATACACAGTAGTTTCGTAGCGTGCTATGAAACTGCTGAAGCTGCCAGTTTTGTTTTTGAATCAATTTTGAAATGAAAAGAGGGAACCATTATGAAAGAATGTTGCTGCAGAAGATACAAAAGGGCCACCTCAGAAGTTTTGAATACTAGGAAAAGGAAAATTCAAAGAATGAGAGGCATTTAATAACTCCAAAGTATCTGCTACGAAAACAACAGTCATTTCGTAGCTTAGATAGTTGTCATGCTTCAACCATCATCTAAGGGGTCTTGTCTTAACACAAGTATATGAGCAGGACCTTTGGTCTAATTCAAGGCATAACATGTTATTAAAAGGGAAGAAATGGTTAGCAGAATTCGAGGAACCACTTTGGAGGCCAAAGCAGAAAAAACAGGGGCAGTTTTCCTATTATCTGGGGACAGTTAAAGGACAAGCAATCAAAGGCCAGCATGAATTTTAAATTTATCACTCAAGCCAAAGATGAAGAGGGACATATGTCAAAAAACGAGTTTGTTTTCATAGCTAAGGTTGTTGCCAACATAGATAAGGAGTTACACTCCTAGTCAAATTAGGTCTCTAAGACTATTAGTTTACAGTCAGTTGTAATTAATAGTTTGTTTAAAGTTCAATAGGTGTCAGGTCTAGAGAAATTTGAATTCCCCTCTTACTAGAGGAAGGAATTCAAGCTTGTAAGGAAACTCTATATATGACAAGAGTTGTAATGCACCAAGGGGGTTGGAAATTTTCAGAGAAAACACTCATATTGTATCTTTGTAGAAGATTATGTTTTTATGAATACAAACTTTGGCTTTACTTCTCAGGATTTAGAAAGAGTTCAATGGTGGCTTATTTTATGTTTGTCCTCATTTCCTTATTTGCAGTAGTATGAATGTATGATACTTAGAACTCATTGGCAATGCTCTAACTTCCTTCATGCATTTTTAGACTGTGTTTCCTACATGTTTCTATGTGTTAATTGATATATGGAACTTTTGATGCCCTGAATTCCATGTTTAGCTAATATTGTTGTCATACTAAGCATTTTCTGATTCCATAATCCCAACGGATGTTTATTGACTATGTTTCAACCATTTAAACTCCTTCATTTGTTTCATAGAGTTAGCCATCTAATCCATTATAAAAATCTTTAACCTAGTGAGAGAGCCCTCTCAGGTTGAGGAGGCTAAGCCTTAGCCAAAAGTTGGTTTGAAACAGTTACTCAAGGTCTACCTGATCAACAGCTTGTCAGGGTTAGGTTTTGTGATAACAGTATCCAGTATGCCCCAGGGTCATGCGCAGTTGTTTCACATTCCTTGGCGCCTCCAAGTTGATTGTCACCGCTATATTCGCGGTGTCTACCATCAATCCGTGTCTGCACACCACATGTGCTAGGAGGATCCCAAAAGGGACACAAAACAGACGCTTCTCTATATGAGCACGATCTGTTACCTTCAACATGTATCTAACATTAAGCGTAGACTTTCCACATGACGCTTCACTAATCCAAACATTGTCCAATCGTCAAAGTACACCTCCAGGAACTTATGGATAATGTCTTTGAATGCCACAATGACTACGCGTGAAACAATTGTTGGCGCATTCTTCAGCCCAAAAGGCATTACAATATACTGAAAACATCCCATTCCATCATAAAGGTCGTCTTTCTTCTATCTTCAGGCACGATTTTGATCTAATGATACCTAGAGAACCCATCAATGAAAGAGTATGCTTCTTGGTTGCTTAAATTATCTAGGACTTCAACAGTGGATGAGGATGGCAAGGGGTCATGCATGCAAGCATAATTCAGCTTCCGAAGATCCACGCATATTCTAATTTCTTCTTTCTATTTCTTTTCCTAAACCACTATCAGACTTACCCATTCAGACCCTTCTGCTGGTTCAATAATTCCTATCATGAGCATCTTATCCAACTTAGTGTGAAGCCTTTCCTTATAAGGTGGTAAGGTCTTTGTTTTACAGGCTTCGTATCCAGTTTTAGGGTGATCTTCATGACACTCAGGTCTCCTATTATCACTTTTAGATTAGAAAACTTTGTGGGGAACAAATCATGATATTCGTGGAGGATCTCAACGACCTTATCTACTGTCGCATGATCCCAATAGTCCCCAATTTTTGCATATTTTATTTCCACCTCTGTGCCAATGTTGACCTGCCTGGTTTTTAGCGGCACGGTTATGTTAGGATCTTCTATCTACGGATCTTCAACCTTGCAGTGACCTTTAGTTTATGAAATATTCACTTTTCGGGGATCCTAATCTTCTTCTTCAATGATCACGTTATAGCATTCTAGTGCATGACTTAACTGGGTAGTCCAATCAAGTTGAATCAGGTCCAAAGGATCTTGTGGTATCCTAATGATCGTTGCTTTAACTCCTATAGTGTCATGTCAATATAGCCAAACCCATCCTCAAAGCTGAACATCATTAAAAATCCTTGGTGCAGGATGTCCCATTCCTTTGTGCCATGGTGGAGCTCAGTTTCCAAGTACCAATTCATTGGTATGATGGCCAGGGTATGACAAAACATATGCTCCCATTTAGGCTAGGGCTCTGCACCATAAGCCTTATTCCATTTAGCCAGGTGATCGTGTGGGTCATCTCGTCTATCATAATTATCTATCATCAACACTTTTTGGCTTCCCAAAATGTATTCTCCTCATCCTCCTATAGTCGCGCCAAACGCTGAAACTATCCTTGTGTGTACCCTGTTAGCGCTTGAATTTGGCCTCAGGCTGAAAAAGACAAAATCTAAGGCAACATCAAACCACTTAGCCTCGTAGCTAGCCCTACGGGGACAGGAGAGGGCTCTCTACGGGTCTATCTCGGCAAAAGGTTTTCAAAGGGCTAAGATGACCAATAAGGAACACTGATTTTAGGCTAGTAAACTGATGGGGAAAGTTTGATTTTAAATTTTTAGGGTTTTGTTGGAAAACTGAGCACGGAAATTTTGGGTGCGGGGATGAGACACAGTTTTTGCAGAGGTCTTTTTGGGGAAAGGTAGGAGATTGTCTTGAGGCCTTTGAAATAAATGAATGGATAGATATGACCGGTGAGGAGCTAAGGAGAGCAAGAAACCATCGAGAGTTCTCCTTAAACAGATGAAAACATAGATATTAAGCAAACTTAAAGGCAGAACATAGAAACCATGAATTCTACCTTAACAGTTCATTCACTTAATTTGCAGAAGAGAATAGTACGAAAATGATAGACATAACAAACTTAAAAGTACATGAGAGAAACACACCATCAACAAAAATAACCACAGGAATTCCAAATAGTGCTACAAAACCCTGGTCTTTCCTTTGCCAAAATTGCAAAGATACAAAGTGTAAAACAATCTAAGCTTATCCCTCAAGAGTCCAACCTCTCCAACCCCTGAAAATGACTAAGAAAATACATAATATAGGCAATCTAACACATTCCCTTGCCTCTAGGGGTCGAGCTCATCATCCTAGGAGCTGTTTCAACCAATTCTAAACTGAGCACTACAATCTAGGCAATCAAAACAACTTGCCTCTATAAGCTAGGAAACCAATTCATTCATTAATTTTTTGCCATTTTATGAATGAATATTCTAGAATAGGTAAAAAAGTGTCATTTCAAAATGAAATTACATCAAGGAGGATGAAAAATCCCACCAAAAAGTCAAAAATGGTCAAATGCTGCGTTTTCCTGAGCTGAAGGTGCAAAACTGGCAAATTTCCCGACGCGTAGCGCACCTTTCAGCCCACTTTTGGGGCACTTATCGGCATCCAAATGAGGCACAAGTGGGCTTGTTGGAAAGGTTTAGATGTCTACTCTCCAGCCCAAGTAAAATTTATCAATTTGGTGGCCATTTTCACCTCAAAAAATGCAATCTCCCAAGACTGCTTCCTGTGTGTCCAAAAAGTGGCAGAAGGTCATTTTTTGCTTGTTTTTTGACCTTTTGAGGGCTCAAATCTTCATGAAATTTCTTGGAAGTGGATGAGCAAGTGTATTTTGTCATGAAAAATCCAAAAATTCTGAGGTTTTGTGAAATGGACCTCCCCAACTTAAGGGTAGCGCACGGCGCGCTACACGTTGAGCCAAAACCCTGACGCGTAGTGCGCCTGAGCCCTACGCGTAGCGCGACTTTCCGATGATTTTTGGAGGCCTTCCCGGTGTCCAAATTGAGTGCAGGATAGCTCGTTGGAAAGGTTTTTGAGTTTAATTTCCAACACAACTAGAATTTTTCAATTTGGAGTTCATGTTCCCTATCAAAAATCAAATCGCCCAAGACTGGTCAAAAGGTGCCAAATGAGGCTGCCTCAAGGCAGAGTGCTGTTGCAGTCAACTTTTGAATGCCTTCCTCAACTCCAAATTGAGCTAATGATAGCTAAGTGGAAATATATTTGTGTCTGGTTATCATTTGACTCATCAAGAAAGTCATTTGGCCAACCAAGCTAGGAGTAAACTTGATTTTCCCAAGGTCACTTCAAAGGTGCATCAATTCTCCCGAGGCGATTGTATTTTTGACATTTCTCTAAAACCATGACACCTGTGTAAAAAGTGAAGGAGGTTTTTCTTCTTCGGCATGTTGTGGAAAAAAACTCTCTCAGGTTTCCCAAATTCATCTTTGATTTCTCTGAAACATCTTTTGAGTGAAACTTATCCCGATGTGTGGAACAAGGGATTTTGTCGAAATGAAGCGAAATTAAGGGGATAAGGGGCTTCTAAATTCTTGGGGAAATTTTTGGAAGTAGGGAGGGATGTTAGGGAGTAGGGGAAAGTGGAATCGTAGAGATAGAGCGAGGGAAAGGGGTTTAAAAGGGCAAAACACAGGCCCAACCTAGAAAATTGCCAAGTTGTAGCAAGAAACTAGGGTTTGCGCGGAAATGAGAAATTTGGGGGATCTCAGTGATGGGAAGTGTTTGATAAGGTACTTTAAGGATAGGGGAAGGTGTATGAACATCAGGATACAAGTTTTTCCGATGATTTGGCCATCCAAGAGAAATTACCTCCAAAACCCTAAGAGAGGGAAATTGACCTTACCAAGGCACAACTGAAGCATGGATAAGCTGTAAAATGACCCTATGGATGATGATAGACTCAGCTGAATGGTGACATAGATTGGCATTTGGGCAGTTTTAGAATGAGTGAAAGCAAACCCTAGACCTAATGCTTAGTGACCAAATTTTGCTTGAAGACTCATTGAAATGACAAAATTTGACCTTGACACTCTGAGACCACTTTGTAAGAGCATATTTGATCACTGGAGGAAGGCTGGAAAGACTGACACTAACATACCCCACCATCTTGCAGGCATAGCACACAGTGCCCAATCCAAGGTTTGGAAGCGATGTTTCTCCGATGCTTCTCTTCCAAATGCATCCAAAAAGCAATCAACATCAGTTAGCCCATCACAATGAGGCAAACTCCTGACTTCGGATGACACACAATGAAGCGATTTAGTCATCATATTACAACGTAGTGTCGAGACTTCATGCAGCCGATTTTGACAATGCTCCAATTCTTCATCTGAATTTGACGTAAAGGAGCTTTCACGATCCCATGCAATGCATCAATCCACTATTAGATTCACCCAATCCTGATCTCGTACCATTATCTTGTAAATCTGGTCCAGATAATCATTGCTTTCATAATCCTGGACTGGTTCTGCATAGCGCGGTTCCTCCATGGGATACAGTGGCACCACTACACGGAGAGGCTTATTTTCAAATATCATTTTCTACTTCTTCAGGTTGATTACCCCATTCATGTTAGTGGCCCAATCGATTCAAGGAGCACAAGGTAGGGATTGCTATCATCCACAATCTCTATTACCTCAAAATCTGCCAGCATGCTTGCACCCTCAATGTCAACTGTGACCCCTTGTAGCCTCCCCATTGGGATAATTTTCTGTTGATCCACCATCCTTAACTGTATTAGAGACCATTGGAGTGCGGCTCCCCCCATTCTCTCCCAGGACTATTTTGTCAAAACATTCAGTCGGACCCCAGATCCAGGATAACTTGGTCCATCTCGTATTCCCCTATCTGCGTGGTGAGTCTCATCTCCATCCCGACCTTTGCCTTGTGCTTTCCAAGCTTCCATACCACGTGCGGTTCACTAGTAGAACCATCCTTACCAGCGAACAGATTGATCAATTCATGTAGGCCCTTCATAGCCTTACTGTCATGGAGTAGCTTCATGCAAGTCTCCAAGAACGCGGTAAGCATTTACAAGTCCATTTCTTCAACTGCTTTCTCCTCACTTCCAGAGGTAGATTCCTCAGAAGCTTTTCTTTGCTTCCATGAATGTTTCTTCTGCGCACTCCAAATCAAACCTAGTCTCCTTCTCTAGCGCTTTGCAGACCCATACACCTTTTGCAAGCTGCTTCCCTTTATCCTCCCTAGTCGTGGTTCCAATCCACAACACAATGTTTACCTTAGGTTCTTCCTCACGAGGCTCAACCCTCATCATCTAGAGGTTCTACGTTGCCTGCGGGGGCTACCCGCTTTTCATGAATCTTAGCCAATAATATTGGGTAATCCTCAGTAGCATGGTCAAACTGAGTACATCAACGGCATGAAAATCACGTTAGATTCAGATTGCCCCTTGCGCAGTGTCCTGGGCCTCTACAATTATAACAAATCAGCTATCCTTGGCCTCTCCTAGGCCCTCCTCCACCTCGGCCTCGGCTGCGCCCCTAATATTCACCTCACGTTGGTCTCAAGGCCACATTTTTGTCTGCATTCTATATGCGAGTGTCCTATCCATCATCAATTCGTAACTTCAACAATTGTGCTTGTCATGGTCTACTGATTGATATAAATTGCAGAACAATTGTTGCGGTGTTTATACAAATTTCTGTAGCAAATGGAAATTATGAGTCGTGTGTTTCCTTGCTACTGACATATGGCACACCATAGTGTAGGCCCTGCACTTAACCCTGCTGTGGCCTCGGGTCGTAGAGGCATTGGTGCTCCTGCTGCAACGTAGTTCGTGAAAATGAGGCGATGATCCTTGTCATGCCCCTGACCCTTGCATTTTATGCACCAAACCTCTTTACGCACATCTGGCCGAGCCGTTTTGTCCTGCTTTAGACTTTGCATTTCGAGAAAAAGGTTTTGCAGCTATCCAAGAATCTACTAAACCCCTAGATTCAGATCTTGCATCAGAGTTCTCTGCAGTCTCATTGCAATCTCCAAGGCTTCTTCCTGAGTCATAATCTTCTGTTGTGACAGCGCAACCCTTAGGTGAGGCAGGAGTGAAGCCACGAACCATTCGCGGAGCTGTCCATCTGTCAAATTCATATTGGCTTCACAAATTTTACAGTTCAATCTTCGATCTAACTCCCAAGGGGTCTCACCTGGTTTCATCACAATTTCCTTGAATCCTAGAATCGACTGTGCTTCAAACTTAGGCCTACTGAATTCTTTATTCAGCATGGTCTTGATCTTCGCCAGTGTAGCTTACTAGTTTTTATTAGAGTACTTAATGTACCAGGTTAGCGTGCGATCCTACAAAGCACTAACCAACGTCACCTTCCTGATGTGATCATCCAAAATGTCTTGAGCTTCCCATACAGCCTTTATGACGAACCAAAGTTCCAGGTCCTCATTGCCTATGCCCTTGAATATAGGTAGTTTTACAAACTCACTGTATTGTACAATGGAGGTGGCAGTGGTGTGGGTAATGGGGTGAGCAGTGGAGGCGAGGATGGAGGTGGTGTGGATGGATGTGATGAGGGTGGAGGCAGTGTAGGTATTCGCGGGAGTCCTTGTCTTATCAACTGACTAGCGCTCAGGGGAGAAATATGCAGTGTTCCTTCGTCATCACTTAAAGGGGGTCTGATCATTGGGCTATACTCATGACCTTTTCTTCCTCCATCCCTGAGAGGTTTTCCACTCCGAGTATCTCCAAACATCTAGGTAATCACATAACTCGTTGTTTACATAAGAGCATCTTAATCCAAGTATTCAGTGATTTCAAGTACTTACCTCACGATCCTTTGAAGAAGAGGCGTTCTTCTTCGCTATAACTGAAAAAAGGTATTGACCGCGAACTCAGTCACAAAAACTCCTATGATGCAGTCGAGCCAATGGTCGACAACACACACGATCTTATCTTCAGAAGCTTCTAACCTTCTTACTAACTCTCGTGTCCAAACAATTGGCTTGTTGAGCCTCCACCTTCCTTGACTGTCTACCAACTTAGCAATCCACTTGTATAACTCAACTGGGAAGGAACAGAAGAAGATTTTGTGTATTTATGTGTATAAGTATCTGTCCAACCACTGTTCTTTCATCAATCGTGGGTTCTTGTTTTCTTGTGCCACGAATTCGTATATATTTCTATCGAACCAAGTTTCAATTTCTTTCTTAGTTTGATTCCAATGATACGACATCACACATCTTTCATGCAGATCCCAATCCCAACAACGAAACCATTTTTTGGCTTGATGGGCCTTGACCTAGGTTCAACGTTAGTCAGCTAAGAAAATCCCTACGCTATTGGCCCTTTCGGCATAAGCTTGTGGAGCACGGACCAAAGTCTCACCCGAAGCAGTATGGGGGGATGCAGGAACCAAGGTTCCACACCCTGAGATGGTTGTGATGTCATTCTATGATTCCTGATCCTGCCTTCATGCAGATCGATAAGCTTTTAGGGCTTATCGATGTTCCTTATCTCCTGTCCTTTAGTACCCCCATGATGGTACCCAAATGATCTTCGTGCAACCCTAACCTGAGGTCCAAGCACTTACGCGCCTCTATGGCTATGTTACTACATAAGTTCCCAAGTTATCTTAAGTGTTACCCAATCTACCATGCATTTACAGTTACCTTCGCATAATCCTTTACTCTTTCTTGCATTCATTTAATAGATATATTCGAATACATTCTCACATTAAATAAGCATTATCATGTAAGCCTAGATCATATCATAATATAATCAGATGCATTAAACAGAGACAAAATACACTGTTATTTGCAAAATACTTCTCTTTATTGATATTGTAGGTTTAACCTCATACATAAATTACCTGCATATGAATTCTAAGACACATAAAATAAACAATGCGAGAGAATAATACATAAAACACATATACACAGAGATTTCCCCTGGATCCAAAAACCGGGACTACTAGCTTGATTTTTCATTATGTTCCTTTCAATGTTATAATACATATTTATACATGCCGAAGCATTCAATACCATGGACCGAAAACCATCGCGTCCAATACCATGGACCAAAAACCCCCTGTGACCCCCCCCGCTACACAATCGGCACAACAAAGGGGGGCTCTGCTCCCCCTCTAACCCCCTGGTTAACTACGTGGGCTAGTCATGGAAAGAATAGAACACAAACTAACATTCTCCCACTTGTTGTTTTCTTTCCACAGGGGGCCACAAGAGAGCTTAGTCATTTTTCTAGCCCTGAAATGCCCATTGTCTCTCTACACCAAGAGAACTTCTCAGAGCTCACAGATTTTGTCAATGCATCTACAGTATTCTTCAAAGTGTCCACCTTTACCAGCAACACCTTTTTGTCTTCTATCATATCCCTCACAAAGTGATACTGAACATCAATGTGCTTTGTCTTTGAATGATATACGGGGTTCTTTGCCAAGAAAATTGCACTTTGGCTATCACAGTCTATCCTTATAGCTCCCTGTACTAACCCCATACTTGAACACAATCTCTACAACCAAAATACTTCCTTGCTTGCATGAGTGGTTGCCATGTATTCTGCCTCTATAGTTGATAGTGCCACTACAGATTGTTTATTACTCATCCAAACTGCACCTCCAAATAGGTTAAACACATACCCACTTGTAGATCTTCTCTGATCTAGATCTCCAACCCAGTCTACATCAACAAAGCCATGAATATCCAACATTTTGTCCAATCCTAATCTTCCTTGGTAGCACAAACCATAATTATTAGTGCCACACAAATACATGAAAACCCGCTTCACTATTGTCCAGTGCTCCTTCCCTGGTTTTGACATAAACCTACTCAATACTCCCACTGCATGTGTAATTTCTGGCCTAGTATAGACCATTGCATACATCAGGCTACCAATTACACTTGCATATGGAACACAGGACATGTCCTCTTCCTCTTCTTGTGTCTTGGGACACTGTTCAACATATAACCTCACACCTACAGGAATAGGAACCTTCACCGGTTTACTATCCTACATAATAAACCTTTGTAGTATTGTCTCGACATACTTCCTCTAGTTTAATAAGAACTTCCTCTTTGACTGATCTCTTTTAATTTTCCATGCCCAAAATATAGTTTGCAGCACCAAGATCTTTCATGTCAAATTTTGAGGACAATTGGGTCTTCAAATCCTGGATAATTTCTTTGTCATTTCCAACCAGCAACATATTATCCACATACAAGACGAGATAAATAACATGGTCACCAATTAATTTAAATTACACACACTGATCTACTTTGCTTCTGGTGAAGCCAAGTCCCTATATAAATGTATCAAATTTCGGATACCACATCCTTGGTGATTGTTTTAAACCATACATAGATTTCTTTAACTTGAATACTAGTTCTTTCTTACCCTTCACCTCAAAGCCTTCAGGTTGCTTCATATATATTTCCTCTTCTAGATCCCCGTGAAGAAGTGTTCTGTTCACATCCATCTGTTCTACCTCAAAATCAAAAGTAGCAGCAACAGATAAAAGTAATCTAATAGAAGTTACCATGGCAACAGGAGAAAAAATATCACCAATATCAATTCCTGGCACCCGGGAATAACCTTTTGCTACCAACAGAGCTTTGTATCTCTCCACCTTTCCTTCTGCATTTGTCTTCTTCTTGAACACCCATTTGTTGCCAATGGGTTTCCTTCCAGCTGACAACTCCACCAGATCCCAAGCCTTACTTTTGTGCAAAGATGCCATTTCATCAACCATGGCCTCTTTCCAGAGTTTGCCATCCTCTGAATCTACTGCTTCCTTCACAGTTCTGGGATCATCGTCAGTAATAGATAAAGAAAAATTTGAACAGAAAGTAGATGGACTATACCTTTCCGGATGCCTTCTTTCTCGAAATGATCTTCTCACACCCGGAGTTTGTGTCTCTTCATCTTCTGATTCCTCCTCTGTTGTAGAGTTTTATTCTTCCTCCTTAAGCTCAAACTCTATCTTCTTAAGTTCCTTTGGTTGGACTTCATGTTTAATAACATCCTTTACCTCTCTAAACACTACATCTCAGCTGTATACAACCTTTTGCGTGACTGGGTTCCAAAGCTTATAACCCTTTAAACCATCCTTATACCCAATAAAGATGCACTTTTCAGATTTACTATCCAACTTGGTTTGTTTCTCCTTTGGAATATGTACATATGCATCACATCCAAATACCCTCAGATGTGAAAGAGAGGGTTTCTTACCAGTCCATACCTCTTGTGGAGTCTTATCCTCCAACGCTGATGAAGATGACCTATTGACTAGGTAACATGCAGTATCCACCGCCTCTGCCCAGAATTCATGTCCTAACCCGGCACCACTGAGCATGATTCTTGCCCTTTCCATCAATGTCTTATTCATTATTTCTGCAACTCCATTTTTCTAAGGTGTATATGGAGTAGTATTTTGTTGTGCTATACCACACTTCTTATGGAATTCTTCAAATTCCTTGCTGCAAAAATCTCCACCATTATCTGTCCTCAGTGCCTTTATCTTCTTCTCTGTCTGATTTTCCACAAGAGCCTTAAATTCTTTAAACCTGTCAAAGGCTTCAGATTTCATCTTAAGGAAATATATCCATGTATTCCTTGAGAAGTCATCTATAAATGATACATAGTACACAGACTTACCCAGTGATGGAACCTTCACAGGTCTAAACACATCACTGTGCACAAGTTCTAATATCTGTTTCGCCCTCTTACTACCAAAGGGGAAACTCACCCGATTCTGCTTCCCATATACAAAATTTTCACTAAAATCAAAATCCAGATAGCTATTACTCATACCTTCTACCATACCTTTACCATGAAGTATTCGAAGGTCCTTCTCTCCAATATGTCCAAGCCTTTGATGCCACAACATGGTATTCTCTCCAGAGACCACTAGATTTTCTACTCCACCTTTAGGAACCATAGAAATTTTGCACCCATCAATAAAAGTGATACCTTGCAGCTTGTACAGAGTTCCAATTCGAACTCCCCGCATCAATACCAGTGCTCCCTAAACCATTTTGCAGGCATCCTTCTCGAACACTGTTTTTACACCTACATCATCCAGCTTGCTTGCAAAAATCAGATTTTTGGCCAATGCAGGAATATGTAGAACACCAGGAAGTGTTCTAACCCTTTCACCTTGCAACTTCAACTTTAATGTTCCGTGACCAATGATTCTAGCCTTCCTATCGTCCCTTAAGAAGACATCACCACCATCATATTTCTCATACTCGCAAAACCACTCTCTATGGGGAGTGAAGTGAAAGGATGCGCCTGAGTCAATCTCAACCATGCCTCATGATCTACATGTGTACTTCAAGAAGCCAAGTACACATCCCCACCTTCATCTAAGGTGGTTTTCACCTCTGTAGAAGGAGCATCATCAGATCCCTTTCCTTTATCAGGAGCTTTAGATTTACAATCCCTTTTGTACTACCCTTCCTTTCCGCATTTCCAGCACACCACCTTTACAAGTTTTCCTGGAGATTTAGATCTCCCTCTAGATTTAGATCTCCCACTCATAACTTATTTTTGTTTATGTTCTGGGACCGTCCTCGTACAGACAAGGCATCACCATTCTGGCTTTCCATATTTTTTGTCTCATCTCCTCTGTTAGCAAGGATGAGACTATTTCATCAAACTGCAGGGCAGTTGCATTGCTACCTATTGAAATAACCAAACTATCCCACGAATCTGGTAGAGAACACAACAAACTGATGCACTTATCTTCATTTGAAATTTTAATATCAACAAATGCTAACTGACTTACCACAGTATTAAATGCGTTTAGATGCTCTGTCACCGAGTCTCCATCTTTCATCTTCAGGTTATACCGTTTTTTCTGCAGGAACAATTTATTCACTAGAGACTTAGATTGGTACAAAGTCCCTAACTTGTCCCACAAAGTCTTCGCCGTAGCTTCCCCTGATACATTCATCAATACTAAATCTGAGACATACAATCGTATTGTGCTCTTTTCCTTCCGATCCAGCTTCTTCCATTCTTCATCGGACACTCCCGTTGGTTTAGTACCCGGATCTACCATGATCCACTGATCTTTATCCACCAACAGATCCTCCATCTTGAGTTTCCATAGCTCAAAACTCTGAACATTAAATTTCTCGATCTCCATCTTTCCACTGCTCCCCATCTTGTTTCACTACCAGAATCGATCTCGCAGATCTCCCACTGAACAGGGTCTACCACAGGCCCGAGCGAAACCCCTCAGCAACAAAGGCATCCCCTTGAAGCCAAAACTGATCTGATACGAAATGTAGGTTTTAACCCCGTACAGAAATTACCTGCATACAAATTCTAAAACACAGAAAATAAAGTAAGAACATAACAAATAAAACACATGTACATAGAGATTTTGCCCTTGATCCCAAAACTGGGACTACCAGCTTGATTTTTCATTATGTTCCTTTCAATGTTATAATACAAATTTATACATGTCAAAGCATCCAATACCATGGACCAAAAACCATCGCGTCCAATACCATGGACCAAAAACCATCGTGTCCAAACACATGTGCGAAAATCATGCACAAAACCATAGGTGGGTCTTCCCAACCTAACATAGGGTTCAAAACCAAAATTTTCCAGGGTGCTGCCCTAGACCCCATAAAGTGGGGTTACGGGTGTGCCTCAAACCCCCTGTGACCTCCCTTGCTACACAATCGACGCAACGAAGGGGGGCTTCATCCCCCTCTAAATCCCCGATTAACTACATGGGCTAGTCGTGGAAAGAATATAACACAACCCAATAGATATCTCATGTTCCGTATAGACTCGATCTGCCCTGCGCACACAACTATAGGAGTTTGCACACTCAGCTACGAACTTCCACCCTAGGTTTCTGCACACTGAGCTGCAGAGCCTCTAGCTATGCTAAGACTCGAGAACACTTAGAACTTCTTATCCAAAATCCTTCTTATTACTACTCCTCCATTAGACTCTTCTAAGACTCTTTTTTATATAATCCCATGGTCTGTGCACCATGGGTAGATCTTTACAGCCAACATGAGATTTCACAAAACAAGGGCGGACCACCCTTTGACCTCTTCCCGCTTCGCGAGCACAAAATGCAGAGGATTTACATCTTTATTACAAAATTTGGGCCTTCTACCCCAAAACATGGGATTTTAGCCCCAAAATTGGCTCTTGGGGGAACCTGTTCCCACCACCACCTCCTTAAATCCCTAAACTCTACTTGGGATCACAATTTCCTCTCTCACTATTTCGAGTTCATTGGAAACCGAGTGACTCCTAGTCTAAGTGAAGATCAAGAGGGACAAGATCCACCATCTTTGAGATCAAGGAGGGAACCACTCCTACTTTCAAGGGACCTGCTTCATATGCCATTTTGTATAAATAAACTAGAAGAGGAGCTCATTAGGATTTAAAGTTTTTGTTCAATTAGGTGTAGCAATTGAGCTTCAATCTTGACATTGTTATTTTCAACTTTTAATAATTTAGTATATTAGTCAAAAATAAATTCAAAATGTTAAGTTAGGATATGGATGAAAAAGAAAGAAAAATAAAACTTTTAGGACAAATTTATATTTTATGGGCATTCATATCAATAAAATGTTAGGAGATAGTTGCCCTAAAGAAAGGAGCAAAAAGAAAAATAAAATGTTAGGGAAGCAAAAAGAAAACAAAGGTTTCATTTTTCAAATAAAAATAAATGCAAAGGATGCTAGTTTAAATGCGACACATTATAAAAATGTTAAATTTTGTTAATTAACGATTAATTTCCTTAATCAAGATTATTTTTTGGTTATCAACCTTTGGCATAAAAAATTATGTTATAAAGCAGATATATGACTAAAAAAAGTCAATAAATGACAAAGGTCTTTTCAACTTCAAATAAAAATAGCACATCATTCAACAACCAATTTGCTCCCCACCCAGATCAATGGTGGGGAGAAACTTCGCAACCCCCTTGACCGTTTCTCGTTAACATGACTAGGGGGATCCATAAAGCAATTTCCATGGAAAATGACCCAAAACCATAAACCACTCACCAACCTCCCCGCAAATCGCCTGTGGTTTGCCTCTGCCAACGACTCTTCCATCCTGCACCTTAGCCATTATCCCTCAATCAATCCCAGGTTGCCAACTCACATACCTGTTGCCTATTCATCCTATCCGTTGCCACCTCACACGCTCACTGCCCTGCTATCATACCTGTTATAGCTCTGCTCCTATACATTAAACTGCTACGGTCATGAGTAAGACCATTAACCCTTCTCGACTTCTTATAAATAAACCTATTCCCACATCTTTGTTGCTTTCCTCTGAATATTCTCGTTATTTGTAGGTAAACAGTTTTTGCATAACTTTTCCTATTCGCTCAGTCTATTACCAACATTGCTCTTCCTTTTGTCTACCAGCATGGCCCCAAAATGGAAAGCTAAAGAGCAGAGTCAAAGGAAAGAACTGCTACTCCAACCCAACTTGACCTTGACCATGTTCCTCTTGTAGACTCACTATTCAAAATTACAGAAGTCAGGTGTGAGTTCAATTTCTATGAATTGCACTTATGGCTCAAACAGAATTACCTTGATCAGAAATACCAAATTAAACTTTGGGAATCATTGTTACCTTTCTTCAGTTTCCCAGAAACACATGATTTCCCTGACCTAAATACCTAGTTTCAAGCCAAATATGACCCTATGAAAAGAGAGGTCATGGTTCAAAATGGAGACATTTTGATGACCATCTCTATTGAGACCATAAACCAGATGCTTCTTATCCCCCAATTTGACTCTCTCACTCATTTTTCACCAGCAATACTTATGGAACTGTACCATAAGTTAACCTTCCACAAAGAGCCCAAATTTTTAAAAAAAAATTACCTGAGGATGCTGAATTACCTAAAAGAAATCCACCCTACTCAGCTTCAATGTTTCCTAAAGCCTCCAAACCTTGCATTTCTTTGATTTCCTACTTATAGGATATCCAGATGACCACTCTGTTGATGAGACTATCCTTGGTTTCCTATCCATATTTAACAAAGATCAGAAACCATCATTCATGTATAATTACAGCCAATTCTTGGCTGGTAATATTCATGAACAATTCATGAACTTCACTGTACAGGGAGTGTTCAGTTACAACTCTGTAATTTTCCACATGTTTTTGTTTTAGTAGGGTGATATTTTTCCAATAAAACTCAACAAGAAGGATGAACAAGGAGTGAATCAATTAGTGATTCATTGGACAAAGATAGTAAGGAGAACTTCTACCACCTCCTCATTTTCATAATTTGTAGATACATTCATACATTCAGTGGCACAAATCCTCAATAGTCAGACAAAGCCAAGGATTGGCGATGAAATTAAAAGGATTTTACATTTAAGTGAACAAACGAAAGCTGGTGACTCACATTTATACCAGAACTATACTGAGATAAGAGTATATGGTTGTGAGATTGCACCATATAAGCTGCCCAAATATGTTCCTATGAGAATATTTTCTCTGGAATATATTAGGCAGATGATCCATATGGATGACCTACACTTTGTGTTAGGAAAAAGGAAGTCTCAATTCAAGATTAAAGCACAAATTGGATCATTTGTTTACAACACTAGGTCAGCTGGTGTTGAGGCAGATGCATTGTTAAGGAAAATTAATTTCTAGCCCAACTTCACCTGGTCCTATGATCCTTTTGGAATTATTTCCGATTTGAGAGTTAATTTCAAGATGACTCCTTACAACCATACTCCCAGACCAGAAATTGAAAAATTCATGAATCAAGAACAATGGGTTGATGGGACTCTTCAAGAGGAAGATGAACAGGTTGTATCTACCCCCACTGAATAGACTCCAGTTGCTTACAGAAAGCAACAGAAAAGGCTAAGAGAAGAGACTTCATCTACTGAATATATTGTGAAAGGATTCATTTTTCAACAAAAGAAGCCATAGGTCAGCTTGGTCACATCAACAGAAGAAACTCCACCAATGATCATTGATCTTGGATATCTAGAAGTGTCTACATCAGTAGGAGTCAGTTCTTCAACCACTCCTCCCACAACTAGTGTTTCAACCACTCCTCCTACAACATCACCTTTTAGAGAGCCTCTAGAAATTATTCAGTCCATAGGAACTAGTTCTTCGAATGATCAGAATATATTTTCAAGGTTCCTTGAGATCAGATAGAAAAATGAGACTTTGAAGTCCAATGTGTACAACCAGTTCTGAAAAAAAACTTCAACCTTCCAGCATAGGTTTCTTTCTACTTTTGACAGTGAGAAAGGTAGAATGCAAATGGCCTTCTTACAAGCCCAAATTCCATTTCATAAATCTTCATCAGATGATAAAAAGATTGTCTTTTCATTTGATACCAGTCAAATACATCCAATTGACTAAATGGATATGCATAGACAGACTGGTGAGATGTCGTTTTCTATTATGACAACTACAACTATGTCTCTTTCTAATCTTAGGACTGCCCTATCTAATGTTTAGTCTGAGATTAAGATAGAAAATATTTATTCCTTAGATAAAGACAACAGAATAAAATCATTGGAGGATTTTGTAATTAAAGTGGATATTATCCCAAAGATGTAAAAGTTGCAGAGCTACTCCTCAAAACAAAAGATGCAGACATTGTTGCATTAAAGAAACAATTGAATCTCCCTCTAACAAAGGATATAGTAGAGAATGAACAACAAAAGGAGGATATTCTCAAGATTATCATTGAGTAGAATATATAGTTGAAGAAAATAGAAGATCATATTAAAGAGTTATTAAAGGAGAAGGAAGCAACACAACTTGCCATGGTTCGAATCACAACTGTCCCAATAGCAGTTACAGGCACAAATCCTAGTTCATCATAAACAACCATTGATTGTACATCAACAGTAGCTGATCCAACCAAAGTATCACATGAATTGAACATTAAAGAGTAGATAAATGAGAAATTATTGCAGAAATTCCAAAATCTAGAGCTGCAGAAAATCAAGAATGACACTTTTTATGTGCAGGAAATGCAGAAGTCCCACAAATTGGAACTTAAGATTTAAAAATTGGAGAATGAGTCCTTAATGGCAGATACTTTCACTCATGCCAAGGAACATATTTGGACAACAATCAACCAATCTATGACAGATGTATGGCCATCCATACAGATTATTTTTTAGCAGCAAGAACTCATCACCAGATGCAGAGAAGTGATAGAAGAACAGAAAGAAGCCTTGAAGACCAAGCCAACAGAAGCCACATATATGATCAAAGTGTTAAATTCAAAAAGTAGAGAAGAACTAGAAGAAATAAACATCTCTGACAGAACAACTACCATCTTAGAAATTAAGAAGGTATTACAAAACAGGAATTTGATCAATCAATTAGAAACTAAATGTCAAACTCTGGATATTTCTGTCAAAAAATTTCATTCAAAGTTTAATGTCTTAAATAAAAAGGACCACCAAGAATTGTATGTTTGAATGATAAATTTATCTAATTAGAAAATTATTGAAAGGAATTGTATAATATTGCAGTTGAAACAACTAAATTTGCAGGAGTCAAAGGATAGATAACAGGGAAGGCCTTTTTGGAAGCCTTAGAGTTTGATTTAACTATCATGCTTGAAATTAAGCATCTATTCCTCACCAAGCCAAATTTCAAAAGGTATACTGAAGTGGATGAAACATTTAGAAAGTTGGTGAATGTATAAATACCAAGTGAAGAAAGATGGGATCAATTGTGTGAAACCATTTAGTAATTTTTTTATTTTAATAGCATGATAACTCATTAGTGTTTCCAAGCCAGATCATCAACAAATTCCCAATGGATAGAGCCACCTCTTCAGCAGTTTCTGGGTTCCTATTATATTGTTCTATTTTTTGTAATTTTATACTATTTTGGTATGCCATGCCAAATAAATTGTAGATGTTTTGCAAATTTTGTATAAATAACTCCTCCTTTGAGTTATTATGGGTTGAACCCTTGAACAAGTTATTAAGTAGATTTGTACTACGTTGGAGCATTTTTGGAATAATAAAAGATTCTGGATTTACCTCCTATGGTCTGTTTCTCAGTGAGTTGTATTTCTTCTTGTTTATTCATTATGTTTTCTTCATATACATTAAGTCTTTTACAGTTATCCGATTAAAAAATTTAACTGAGTTTCAATCTCATTTTGAATCCTTTGTAAATTTGTGATTTTAAATAAGAGAATAATTTACAGAACTGTTTATTATTGTAATCTCCTCTTTAAATATAAACTACATCAGATCTCTGTAGCAGTTTAATTATATTTTGTTGATTAAGTAAACACTATTTTCTTAATTTCTTCTTATAACTGGTTGAGTATTTAATTTGAATATTAAATCAATTGTACCTCTCCATGCTCTACTTTTCCACCCCATTAAAACCAAATTAACTATCTGTAGTTAAAAAACAACCTTTTATTTTACTTGGAAATATATCTAAGTTTGAAGCACCTATTTATAAAATTGTTCATTGGTCACCCAATCATTTAAAACAATAGGACATTATAGATTCTTTGGCGTAACTAATTAACCTAGAGTCATCTCAAAGGACAACATTAGATTGGCACCGTTTCCGAGGAGCGAAGGATTGAAAGATTTATTTTTCCCTAGGGCAACGATGTTTCTCTTTTCCTTTAAGGTGAATAAAGGACTAGATATAGGTAAAAATCTTTCATTTGGCGATTCCACTATTTCAATCTAGCTCGTTTTAAGCATACTATATCATGTTTTGATTATGAGATTACTAACGCTCTACTAGATCCAGAGAGACTTATTAGGGGAGCCTCTTCAAGAAGAAGAGATTGAACCTCTTCTTCTTCTTCTTCAGCTTTACACCCTAAAGAAATATCATATGTAGATTCTTTTTCATTTGTTCCATCTAATCCTGATTGGACTGAACTACCTCCTAGGGTTTCTAAACTCCATTCGAGAGGAGTAGATCTTCCATCAGCCTTTTTAATCTAATCACTTGAGTCATATCAAGTGCCATCCATACCTATAATATCACATTCATTTGAGAAAGTGTTGGGTTTACATTTACTTGAATTCAAGCCTATAGATTTTATCTCTCCAAATCCTTATTCTATTCCATCAACTTCTACTAATCTTGAAGAGACATGCACGCAGGAAACACAAGAGGTGGTGACGCTTGTTGGACTCCCTTGTAACCCCTGTGGGTACCCCTTCGAGTAGTAACGCATTAGACATAACCGCGCACGGACTGTCTTCTAAGTACCCTTTGGGTATATCAGAAGCCCCTTAGGCTCTCTTGAAACCTCGCCATAGATAAACCACCAGTCATATTGCTGCTACAATACACCGAGAACAGCACTCGGGGAGATTACTCACTCGTACGATAGGGTAGTCGGGTTGTATGGCTAAGGGTATGATTGATCCTCCTTGGTTAGTACCCTAAAAGATTGGGCTGAGTATTACTGTCAGACCCTTATGTATATTGCGATCTGTAGCACCTAACACTCCTTGAGACCATAGTTCCCTTGTCTCTCTCTAGATCAAGCATCATCTTTGCTAGATCAGATCTAGCAGGTGGGGTCCTGTCACAGCCGCAGCAATCAATTCTGCCAGATCCACCATTCATATCTATCAGAGCCGCCAATCAAATCTATTAGATCCGCCATACAGATTTAGCCGTTGGGTTTTGTAGCAGTCACCACAATCAGATTAGCCATTTAGATCTAGAAGCAAGGGTTTGATCACCGCCACATTCCTAATCATACTCTGCAATTAAGGGTTCGCCGATAGATCTGACTATTTGTGTGGACCCTTATACCTGGGTATGATTCTCGCAGGACATTCGGCATAATTTAATTTTTTGGGATTTGACTACTGTAGTATTCCTAAGCGAGGAGTCTGAGACCATCTCGGGACGCTTATAGGAGACTTAGCCCATAAAAATCAGGACGACGAGCTGAGCAATGTTGTACAATTCACTTGTTAGCGTTAAAAATTTTGGGTGGTCACAAATTTTATTTATTTTTTTCACAGTAACGATCAGTGCACCAGATCGGTGCATGGTACAAACCAGAGCTCAAGCTATGGCTAATGAGAAGATCAAAACCATTGAACAAAAGTTGGACGCATTACTGATGTCGATGAAGACCTTAGCTGACACAATCACAAAGGGAAAGCTGGAGGAACAATCAGAGGCATATGCTTTCAATGAAAAAATTAAGGGCAAGTCTAGTCATTCTCTTCATCTCTTTGGCAACCACCAACAATCCCAGCCATGACCACCCAAGATGGACATGTATAAATTTGATGGCTCTCATCCGGCCACATGGCTAGCTCAAATGGAGCAGTATTTCACATTGAATCACATCAGAGATGATGCGACTCAGCTAAGTGTGGGTAGCATGTACTTGGACAATGAAAGATGGCAATGGTGGCAGTGGCATCAACATTGCTATGGAAAGCCCATGACTTGGTAGGTATTCTCAAAAGCCCTTATGAATCACTTTGACCATGAATCTAATTTTTTTTGGTCGCCTTACTAAGCTCCAATAGATAGGAACAATGCAGTAAAATATTATAGCCTTTCAAGCCTTAGCCTTCCACACAGGAGGTCTACGAGACGAGTTCTACTTGGAATGTTTTGTTAGTGGTCTCAAAGAAGCCATACAAGCCCACGTCTGACTGCAACACCCAATCTCATGGCTCGATGCTTGCAAGATAGCTCATGAAGTAGAACATGTTGAAGATAATACTGAGAGGGGGGGTGAATCAGTATTATCTAATTCTCTTCAAATATCTTCCAGATTATAATTTAATTTAATCTTCAGATGTTGACCATTAATTTGTATGTCAGTACCATATAATAATGAAAAGGAACAAGAAAAACAAACGGTCACACCAAAGAACACCAGATATAAGGTGGAAAACCAATGTGGGTGAAAACCACTTGCTGCAATATGTCTCTATCTTCTTTCATTAGAAACTTCTTTTTACAATAATTTTGTACTGATGCAGTCCTTTACCAGTACGCAGGCTGCAACCTGCAGAGAGCTACAACCCTTTATTATTTTCCAGACTCTCCAGGAAGGGAGCTACAATCCCCTTTAGCTTTTGTACTAGCTGAGCTACTAGTACGTAGGTGCTCACCTACTGAAGGCTTCAACCTTCTCTTTTCTTCTAGGGACCACATTTTATAAATTTTCAGACTGGATCCATGAACATCAAACAAACATCAAGTACATGTTCATCAATTGATCTCCTTTCCACAATCAACTACTGAATCAGCCAGAAACCTATTTTGAACCTAGAACACTGCAGAACTAGACAAAAGCAGCTAAAATAAGTTTCAATAAAAGTCTGCAACTTCACCAATAGAAACCTACAGATATCCGCACTTAGTCTTTGTCGAGCCTGCGGACCTCCACACCTACACTTATCGCTAAACTGCGCACCTCCGCACCTGCACCTGTCACTAAAATGCACACCTTCGCACCTACACCCGTGTCTAAGTTGTGTTCCTTCACACCTGAAGCTGTGTCCAAAATGCGCTCCTCCGCACTTGCATCTGTCGCTAGACTGCGCACCTCCACACCTGCTCCGTGTCTAAATTGTGCTCCTCCACACTGAACCCGTGTCTGAACTGCGCTCCTCCGCACTGCACCCGTGTCTGAACTGCGCACCTCCGCACTTGTGTTGTGGTTCACCTGTGGTCCTCCGAATGGAGCCAAATTATCAGTCCTCCAATATGCCCCAGACTGTTAGATCCATAGATCTGATCATGCGTCAAAGTAGATCGTCCTTCTAACGCTCAGATCTCTCCTTGATTTAGCTATCATTCACCAACCGATCACCAGATATTCAGATCTTGATTTTCTTTAGATATTCAACACACATGAGTGCCCAGCCAAATGATCTCCTTTCCTTTTTATAGGAAAGCCCTTACTCAAACCATGGACCAAAACCATAGAAACCCAATACAAGGGACCCAAAACCAGGGATCAATACTTTAGAATCAAAAACCATGGACCAAAACCATAGGATCAAAAGCGTCGAACTAAATACCATGGATCAGTCATAAAATTTTCCCACGTGTGCGCGTTGCTCTGCATGAAAGTGTGTGCATTTGACGCCTGCACTTTTTGTTTCGAAGAACCTGCGAGTATGACCGCACCTCTTGTTCGGAGCACCTGCAGGTCTACGGCTTTTGATTGGCGCACTTGCGAGTATCTCATTTTCTATCATTTTGAGAGCTTGAACTGTGATTTTCCACTTGAGTGAGTTGCCATCAAGGACAACACTCATGCCATAGTGCCACACCTAATTCATAATGCCAACAATCTCCCCCTTTGGACTTGATGGCAACCCTAAGATCCTCAAAGTCATTCTCTCCCTTTGTCATCAAGGGCAAAGGGTTATGCTCCCCCTGAGAACATGCTGAAAACTATACTCTGCTATGCTAATCGTGCTCCCCCTAACTGTAGGCCAGATCTGCAAAAGAAATGTTCTTCAAGAAGAACCATAATACACCATACCTCAGAAATGACCTTCCTATCACCAAAGGACTCTATACATACATTCATCACCCAACCAAGTGAGGATCATCTAGAAATTTACATATAACAACCAAGAACATTATATTATTCAACCAAGGCATAGTGGGGAAAATAGGTCATTACATGACCTTGACAAAAGAAATATAGAGACATAGAAACAAAACATTAGCAACATTATTCAGATCAACATCCATGTTCTCCTTTCGTACTTGATCCTCCAAGATCTTCTACAATAATGCCAACAATGCATTATTAGAAGAATATATGCTCCCCCTGAACCTATGCCAGTTGGTCTTTGACCAATCCATAGACGAGCGAATGTACGCGTATACCCCATATGAAACTCGCGTACAACCAACAGACAATAATCAACAGCAAGATGATGCATCAACTACCCCCAGATTTTGTCTGAGTTATTCAAACGTCTCCCTAGGCAGTGGTTTGGTGAGTATATCAGCAACTTGTTCCTTAGATGGAACATACTCCAACTTGACCTTTTGTTCAAGTACTTGTTCCCAAAGAAAATGATATTTGATAGGTATATGCTTGGTCATTGAATGCATGACTGGGTTCTTTGAAATGTTGATAGCATTTGTATTATCACATAGGATGGAGATAGGTGGAGTACAAGTGATTTGAAAATCATGCGAAGTTTGCATCATCCAAAGAAGTTGTGTGAAAGAAGATGCAGCAGCCACATACTCTGCTTCGGCTGTAGATAATCCTATTGAACTCTATTTCTTGCTGAACCAAGATACTAATCTGGAACCCATGAAGAATGCACCTCCACTAGTGCTTTTTTTGTCATCCACGCTTCCGGCCCAATCTGCATCTATATAAGCATGAAGTGTGAGATCTATATCTCTAGGATACCATAAGCCATAGTTTTGAGTTCCTTGAAGATACTTGAAGATTCTCTTAACTACCTGAAGATGAGTTTCCTTTGGATTTTCCTGAAATCTTCCAACTATTCCCACTGCATGCATGATGTCTGGTTGGGTACTTGTCAAATAAAGTAGACTTCCAATCATGGATCTATAGGTTGGTTGATGCATTGCTGCTGATTCATCATTTGCACTGAGGTTGCATCCTGTAACCATAGGGTACATATTGGTTTCGAATCTTCCATGCCATATTTCTTCAAGATCTGCTTGAGGTACTTGGTTTGCGATAAAAACATACCGCCTTCATTTTGTTGGATTGTAGACTAAGAAAATATGTCAGCTCTCCAAGCAATGACATTTCGAATTATTTCTGCATTACCAAGGCAAAGTTTTGACTCATAGCTTCTTCATTGCTGCCAAAGATAATATCATCTACATACACAACAAGAATTAGAAATTTGTCATTTTCAATTTTGATATAAAGATTGCTATCTGCTGATCCTTTTGAAAAACCTTGTTGATGAAGGTATTTGTCCAAACGATAGTACCAAGCCCTTGGAGCTTGTTTAAGAACATAGAGAGCCTTTTTTAGTCTGCATACAAGATTTGGATCATTCCCAAGGATGAAATATATGGTTGCTCAATGTACACTTCTTCTTCTAAGTCTCCATTCAAAAAGGTTGATTTCACATCCATTTGAAATACTTTGAACTTCTAAAAGCTAGAGAGAGCAAGGAACATTCTAATGGCCTCAAGTCAAGCACTGGGAGCAAACATTTCTTCAAAGTCTATTCCTTCTGTTGAGCATACCCTTTACAGACAAGTCTGGCCTTATTTCTAATCACTTCCCCATTTTCATTCAACTTTTTTTTGAAGATTCATTTTGTCCCTATGACATTCTTATCCTTCAAAGATTTGACATTTGTGACAAGACATTACAAATTTTCTTACATCAGTAAACAAGGAGGGCCAATAAAAACCAGCCCTTAGGATTTTATCAGTTGTGGATTTCCAGTATAGGTGTCCTCCACAGTCACCTGCATGAAATTCTTTGAGGACATTGTCAGTTTCATCTAATGTTAAGCAATTAAGTAAGATTCCTTCATGATTTCTCCAAAACAAAACACTATCCATAATACAAAATTTTGATGCTTTCATTTTCAAGAACCTTTTCTTAGTTCTGGACAACCCTGGAGGAGCTTGCAGGTTTAAAAATACAAAAAAATATCAGTATACTAGAGGGATTTCATAAAGGCTTGGTTGATCTGTGGAGTCGCCATCTCCTGTTCATTATCCAGTTCATTAATGTCAAGGGCTTGGAAATTGGTTTCAGCCATCAACTTGGCTAGACCCTGTCCTTTTATCAGTTTGGTAGGCTTGATTTCCATGTCGTATTCTAAGATTTTGGTGATCCATTTGCCCCTCGTACCTTCAATTCCTTCTTGGGTCAAAATGTCCTTCACTACTGCATTTGGGACATAGGAAATGATGTGAGAGTACAGGATATAGATTCTAAAGTCCTTGATTGCTTTCACCAGTGCATAGGCTTGTTTTTCCATGATCTGGTATTTCAAGGGGGCATCCCTAAGAGCTCTGCTAAAAAATGCAATAGGTTTTTCACAGCCTTGGTCATCTTTCTGTAGCAGAACAACAACAATTGTATGCTCATAAGCAAAAGAAAAAATGATGAAATCTCTATCAAACCTAGGGCTTGTTAGGACTGGTGTATTTGTCAATGCTCTTTTAATATCCTCAAAGGCTTGCCTAGCTTCCATGGTCCATTTGACCTTGGAGTCCTTTTTCAGCATGTTGTTTAACAGTCTTGTGAGCTCAGCCAAATTTGGAATGAACCTTCTCAAGAAGTTGATTTTCCTAGAAAGCTTTGGAGTTCCTTAATGTTTCTTGGATGTGGTACTTGTAGGATGGCTTAGATTCTATCTGGATCTATCCTAATAACATCTTTTGAGATTATATGTCCTAAGAGTTTACCTTCCTCTAACCCAAATAGTGATTTCTTTGGATTTAAAGATATGCCATATTTTCTACAAATTGTAAAAACTTGCCTCAAGTGTTCCAAGTGTTCTTGATCTGATTTTGAGAAGGCATTTAGATCATCCACGTAGACCACTAGAAAATCATGAATTTGCTTGGTGAAGGCTATATCCATTGCTCTTTGGAAGGTAGCCCCTGCATTCTTAAGCCCAAAAGGCATTTTGACATATTTGAAAGTTCCCCAAGGTGTTGTGAAGGCAGTCTTGTCTTGGTCATCTGGGTGTACTAGAATCTGATTGAATCCTGAGAAACCATCTAATAATGAGATCCTAGGGCTCCCACTATCCTTTGCAAGATATGATCCATTTTTGGTAAGGGGTAATTGTCTTTGAGAGAGACTTTGTTTAAATTTCTTAGGTCAACACACAGTCTGATTTCTCTTGTCTTTTTCCTAGTAGGCACTAGGTTTGAAATCCATTTTGAGAATCTGATTGGAGCAATGATTCCTGCTTGATACATATGTTTCACCTCCTTTTCAATGAGAGGAAGGAGCACCGGGTTCACTCTTCCAAGTTTTTGTCTAAAAGGCTTTGGTTTTCTTTTAAAGGTATATTGTGCTGATGACTAAGGTATCATAAGACTTGAGGTCCTCATAGCTCCAGGCAAATACATCTTGGAACTCTTTGAACAACTCAATATATTTCAGTTTCTGCTCAGGTGGTAATGCTTTGAATAACTTTATCATTTTGGGATTTTCTGTAGTCCCAATGTTACAATCTTCAACTTCAGCATTCAATGGTTGCATTTTTGGTTTTCTTGAGATATCATTTGAATCAAACAAGTCCTCCAAATGGGTTAAACCGGTGGGCAAAAAATTATCTTTTAGCTCAATTACCTCGCTTCTATTTCAGCCAGTTCATTTTCATCTATTTGACTCAACTTTTGTATACTTTCGTTATTGAAGGTGGTAGGGTGCAAAACCAGATTAACTGTTTCAACTGATATTTTCTGTGTATTTGTGTGTGCTTGTGGTTGATCCTCTCCAGGAATTGAGTCAATGTTGATGCCAGAGAATTCCTCTTTTAGAGTGAGGAAATTATTTATCTAAGTGTCACTCTCAAAGACTTGCCAGTTTTTGATGTTGTCTGGAACTGCAGGTCTGTGTTTGATTTCAGCAGTAAAAGTATGAGTGGGTTTGAAAGGCAGCTTACAAGTGCTGGCAAAGGTTGCCAAGCTGTGAGCATATAGATTGGGTTCTCTCGAAATTTTAGTCAACTGTGATTGCGAGAAGGTATCAAGTACCTGAATAGCTGCTGCCTTATATGCTCTCAACCTTAGATCATTTGTGGTAAAGTTTCCTTTGATTTGTTGTATGATTAGATCTGAATCTCCTAAGATTGAAACTTTGGTTGCACCCAGATTTTTATGAGTTTGAGACCTAACAAAAGGGCCTCATACTCAGCCATGTTGTTTGTACATCGGAAGTTTAACCTGTATGCATGACCCTCAGCCTGGTCATTGTGAATATTATGGATCCAGATTCCTGCCCCAACTCCTAACTTGTTTACAGAGCCATCAAATTCTAAGTACCATAAGATTTCATGATCAAGATTTGGAAGTGAGGTCTTTAGAGAATTGGATCATGGGCAGGTTGGTTTCTTGCAAACCACTTGATACATCATACTCCTTCTTTATATCAGTTATGCCTAAAGTGCTTTGGTCTTGAGGGGCACATTGTTCATTTAATTTCTCTGCTTCTGCTGCTATTGATAGTTCAGAATAAGCCTTGCTGCAGATGTCAGCATTGTAGAGAATAAATGAATCCATGTCAGAGTGTATTGAATAGATTGGAAAGTTTTGGGGTCAGTGTTTCACGGTATAATCTCTTTGGCTGCCCAAAGACTGAAATGGTTGCATAGGACATATCTAATTGCAAAGATCCTTGGAATTTGGCCCCCCAGGATCTGGACAAGAGCATACCATACGTAGGAGGTATGTCAGCTACCACTACATCCATTAAGATTGTTTTGGTTGGGTATTGGACCAGGGGGACACATAAATCTTTAATCAATCCTAAGCACCTGACTTGGCTTGAATCAAATGAGAATAGATCTTTATAAGGTCTTGTGATGTCTAAGTCGAGTTTTTCCATTATAGATTTGGGTATTAAGTTGTGTAAGGCCCCGGAATCAAACATTGCATTATGTAGAACCTTATCATGAATGTTTAAACTGACATAGAAGGGTGGAACCCCTCCATTTTCTGTTTTTCCATTAACCTCAGGGCCGAACAACAACTCTCGTTGGTCATCTAGGACATTCACAGCATCTTTATTGTCTGATACTTGGAGTGACTTGTTAATCTATTGTCTGTATACTTCATGTTTGGCTAATTCTGAAAGAGGAACTGATATCTTCAGCTTACTTATTTTTGTTTCCAAGTTAAAGGGCTTTTCAATTTGCATCTTGGCACTAAGTGCAGCAGGTTTTTCTTTTTCAGCTGGGTTATCAATGATCTTTTGTTCATGGTTGGTATGGTTTTGAGTAAACTTGGTACCATGTTTGTTTCCAGGGGTGTCATCTGACTTTATTTTTGCTGGATGGAGTGGGACTGGCTATTTTTCAGATATTTGTTGTTCTGAAATATCCTCCATATTGACTTTTGAGGAGTGTGGGTTTGAATTTGCCAACTGATTGTGGGAGAGTATTCTTATCATTGGTCTTTTTTGGCTGCTTATTATCCTTTGGTTTAAGAGGTTCAGGTACATCTATCGTTATGGTCCTTAGTTTATACTGTTTGTGTACTTCATAAACAGCTGCATCATAACCTTCTCTGAAATCAAATGATTCTCCTGATTTAGTGTGAAATTGATTGTCATTATAAACATCTTGATCTTCTTGTGTTAGGAAGACTTGATGTCCACTGTCCAAACCCATTAGGTTGATGTGAGGGTCCTCATTAGGTTCACTAGATGTTGAATCCTCAACATAATTTTCTTGGAAAGGAGGTCTGACATGCTGGTCAGGATCAGTCCTTCCAACATTAGGATTTTGATTCTTTCTAAAGTTTGGGTTTCTAATATTGCTTGTCTGACCTTCTCATGATGATTTTCTTTCTATGGTTTCCACCCTGTCCCTAAGTCTATCCATACCTTTGATGATTGCATCTAGCTTTTGCTCAAATGATGAGGGTTCTTCCTTAAAAGTGGTTCTTCTTTCTGTTCTTGCCCAGTTTCTCTTAGCAATCAAATTTTCCTCTACACTTACAGCTATGTTTTGCATGTCTGCCAGGGTTGCAGGGGCTCTTTCTCTTAATTGATATGCCATATCAGCATCAAACCCATCCGGAAATTTGATTAAGGCAAGATCAGGTGGAGGTCTAAGATTTTGAGGAATGGCATTATAGATAGTGTTGAATCTAGTGCAATAGTCCAAGACAGTTTCTTGTGGGCCTCTCCTTATGGTGTCATATTCGGATAAAATGTGTAGAGGATCCTTTTTCTTTTCCCATATGTTCAGGAAGGACTGATAAAGAGTGCCTGAATCAGGTATAGAATTTGCAGCAAGTGCTCTAAACCAAGTTCTTACTTCGCCTGTCAGACTTTGTACAAAAATTTTCATTCTCACATCATCATCATCTATCTCATAATTTTCAAAGTAATCTTGCATTTTCCTGGTATGTTGTAAGGCAGTGTATGTACTGGTTCCATCAAAATAAGTGATCTTACTTTGGTAGTCCTGAGGCATAGCCCCCGGATTACCAGGTAGCTGAAGGGGAGCATAACGATTAGCCATATTTGGAGGGATTAGTGGGACAACAGGTAGAAGGGGAACAACTGGTACAATAGGAACAACAATAACAGTTTGTGTATTGGGTGGGTGTGTGGATAGTATGTTTTGGGGAGTGGATGAGGAAGAGGGGGAATAATGGGTTATATGAAGGTGAACTAATGGTTTAATAGGGGTTGGAATATAACTTTGTTGAACTGCCTCAGGCCTGGACTTAGTAGAGTCTTCTGGTTCCTTTTGGTTCCTGAGAGTCTTGGTAATCAAATTAGGGTTATCGAAAACAGGTGGAGGATTTGGGTCAGAATTTGACCTGGTATGCCTAGTTCTCTTTTTAGGAGCCAACTTCTGAACTTGTTTTTGGTAATTTTGAGAATATTTTTAGAATGGTCAAGGGAATGCTTAAATTTTGGAATCACTATCTAGAGTAGACAACAGTTGAAACATTAGTTCTTCCCCAATGGAGTCACCAATTATGTTATCACTCAGGTTGTTCCCTTTGACTCCTAAGGGAATATGGCCGAGGTAACCGCAAACCAATCTTTGGATCACAGGTCCTAGCCGACCTGCAATCAGAGAGGGCTCTCACTTTTGAATTAGCTTTGTTTAGGTAATGTTTAGGCTAGTTATGATGTACTGAGTTTTGTTTATAGTTTTGGTTGAATGACTTCTTCTAGCAGCTGAGATGTGATCTTCAAGAGGTTCAGTCCATTGGGCAATGGAGTCTGTGATTAAGTGTTGTTTGAGGTATTGAGTAAGAGTGATGAGACTGTAGGGCCATATAGATACTCATGAAACAAACTTCAAATTGTGGAATATGAACTATTTCCAGCCAGTGAGAGGCAACTAAGAATCTTTCAATAGGCTGGTGATGTGGAGAAAGGAAATATCGCTCAGGAGCAGATTTAGAATTCCTGAACAGTATTTACTATGTAAGATTTAGTATGAAAGTGAGCAATTAAGAATTACACATCCATACCTAATTCTGAAGAAAACATTCATAGCAGCATAGATTGAGTTTAGGGTGTTCAATTAACAAATCCTGAACTATTCTTTTTCTGTACTGCTAAACCTGTGAAACATACAGCATAAGTGGACTATGGAAGAACAAAATACACAAAAACACGGTTCAGAAAACTTATTGTGACATGAAATAGCATAGGAATCCTGTAGCAGCAAGCAAGCACACCACAACACCTCAAACCGCTCAGAACTTCAGAAATTCCATTAGCTTCTTGTATTAAAAGTCTGAATTTACAGCATAGCTTCTCCAGAAGAAAAATCAACAACCCCAATAAGTTTATGTGCGGGGATATATATACAATCGTTTTACAAAATATCTTAACGTTTTACAAAATATCTTAACGATGAGTCATTTTCTCAATAACTGTCTTTACCAACTTTCAAAAAATAGCAGATACAATAGTTATTGATACTTTAAATAGACAATAAATGATTTTTCAGCTCTTTCAGAATATTTTGACTTTTGGAGACAACTGGGTCACTTGGGTGCTTCGTATTGATTATGAGTAATACGCTCTTTATTGCTTTGTCGTGGTGCGGCTATCTCAGCCCCGTCATCTGCATCTATAGGCATCTGCTTTGGTGGTCAAACTTGATTGCTGAGTTGGCCTTTTCAATTGCTTTCCCAGTCAGAGAAAATATATTAATTTTCTAAAATTGCTGAATTGTGATGAAAATAAAAAAATATGGTGAACAACCTATTTCTTCACAGCAGTGTTTGTATCATGCCTGTCCACCATTCCTGTGTAGGAAATTGGTGTCTTAGGATTATGCCTAAGGTTTCATCTGCCTCAGTATATTTGTAGTAGTTTGGAGGCACTTCAAAAAGATGTCTGATCTCATTCATTATAAAAAACAAATTCTCTAGTTTGTCATAGAGACTTTTCCCAGAAGGAGGCCCTGTTTCCTCTGGGACACTTGTTGCTGCAGTGATCTGATTTGTAGCATATGTATTGACCCTCTTGGCATAGTTTTCATGAGATAGTAACCTTCCTGCACTGGTTACTAAGCTGATAAGACCTCTATTATGTAATGCTGTAATTTTCTCAGTGAATTTGTTCACCTCTGTCTGCATTTCTTGACACCTTTTGTCCAATGTCTGTACATGATTTCTCAAAGTGAGCACCCTTTTCACTAGTAAAATTGTATCAGTTATGTTAGTGATACCCATTGCTGCCAGCTGAGGGCCAGTACGGTTGTTCAGGACATCGACCATTCTATTGGCTATTTCAGGCATATTGCCTAGAGATGCCCTTGCTCTTTGACTTTCTTTTTGGGCCCTGCCTATGAGATCCATATGTTCATGGATAGTTTCAATATATTGCCATTGGTCTATTATTGATTGACCAATATTGGCCACAGGATCTTCTTAATTTCAACTACAACTTTATCAAGAGAGAGCTCCTTCTCCAGTTCCTTTATTTTCTTCTCAAGAGCCATTACCTCTCTTGTTTTTTCAGCTACATTTTGCTTGGATTTATCATACTTTTCTTCAATGGCAGCCAGTTTATCCTTGGTCTCTTGTAGTTCAGCCATCTGCGCTTCTAAAGCTTCAGCTCCTTCATCATGTTTTGCATGCTTAGGCTGGGTCCCTGATCTAGTGCTGTTGCTGGCGCTGATGTTGAAGGACCAGCCTCTGATGTTTGTCCAGTGGGAGGATGTTGTGTAGTAGTAGAAAGTGGCACACCTTCAGTGGATGCAGATGTCTGTGCTGGCTACATTGGTGCCTCACCTTCTCTTGATTTCAGTGCTACCTCTAGTGCACTCTCTGTTTCCATCAATCTCTTGTATAAACTCAGGAGTAGAGCAACTACATCCTGATCCTTCTTCTTCTCTTCCACCTCTCCAGTTTGAGGGTGAAGGCTAGCTGGCAGCTTGATATGCTTTCTCATAGTTTCTATGTCTTCATCCCTTTTCTTTAATAATGCTTGCACACTCTTAGGGTCCTTTGGATCATGACCCAACTCTATAACGATCTCTTCCAAGGACTTGATTCTGTTGTCCTTGGCTTGAGTTGATGCCTTCTCCAATTCCAGTTGAGCAGCAGTGTTGTGTAAAGAGTTTTGTAATTGGTATGCATGTAGGGTCTTATCAGCTAATGTGGAATATATCATTTCCCCGGTTTGCTGTGTAGCTCAATCTGATCCAAGGGGTGGATGTCTTTGGCAAAAATTTCCAGATTAGTTCTGATATAATCGGCAGCTGTTTGAGGTTGCTGCATGGTAGACCTGAAATGACTAAGAGTCATTTTTTGTTCTTGAATTTCATAAGCAGACATTAATCTCTGCTGATTAGTTGGTGCCATTTTCAGGAGATGGTTGTAGATTTGGTGTTTGAGGGGCTCATTCCTTTTCTTGATATCTATGAACTGTTGCTTGATACTAGATTCCGCCTTAGATTTCTGCCTTGAAGAGCTCACCTCTGTCCCATGTGGCATGTCCTGCCCTTGCTGTAAGGAACTGGCTGATGTCTCAATGCTAGGAGGGGGCATATTGTCAATTGGTCTCTTTGGTAATTCCTCCTCAGAAAAAGGGTTTAAGCTTTGTCTTTTTTCTCCTTGCTGGTCGGTTGAAGTAGTAAGAGGAGTGTCCTCTTGCCTATCCCTTTTCCTTGTTCTTTCCTCATTGGCAGGTGTTTGTAAAACAGAGGACTCCACTGTTACCTCCTACCTTGGAGGGATTTGCTCTTGTGTGTGCTTCTCTGTGGAGGCAGGTTCTTTGGCTGTACCTTCCTACTATTCTACATTTGGAGGTGACTCTTCTTGCTGCACTGTTTTGCCTTTAGTCATGTCTGCTGCTGGATCAGTTGTTTTGGCATGCTGCTGAGGAACAGTGGATGAAGAAGTAGATTCTCCAAGATGCTGAGGGCCTGAAGACCAAACCTGGTGCAATCAGACAATGGTGTTGATATATAGGTGAATTCACAGCGCCAGCAGCAAGGAAGTAGTCTTGAGAGTTGGTGGGCAAACAACATAACCGCTCATGCAGGAGTATAGTGAGTACTTTTGCAAATAATGCGAAAAAACACATTTTTTGGGAAAAATAGGGAAAATTTGGCCTTTGGCACCATTTTGTTGGATGACATCAGCATGACATCATAGGTGGGTTGGGTACGGAGTGATGACGTGGCAGCCAGTGAGTGGCTCCACTTGGACGGTGACATGGCAGACAGCTTGGAGCAATGACAGATGGGGCGGTGATGCGATGCTGAGGCGGCAATGACGTGAGGGTGACGTGTTACAGAAACAGGAGGGCGGTAAGCGGTAATATCGGACCGCTCATGGTACGGGTGTGGTTTTGGTAGGAGGCCACCCGACACAACCCAGGAGCGACACGCGTCCGAGCCCTGACGTCACCCTCTGACAGATTTCGGGCGCTAATGTTTAGGCATTGGGGGTGGCCCGATATTGTCGTGGGCCGTCAGATGGGAGGGCCCAGATCGACGGTCAACGGGCTGCGGAGGTGATGGGTGGATACGGCGGGTCCCGGCGGGGATTTAATAATATATTTTTCGTTTTTTGCGGTGAGCACGCCGAAACATAAACTTTGGAAAAGCGGAAAAAGTGGGTTTGTAACAAGGTTTTATAGAAATGGCATGGGTAATGTACTGTGATGGGTTTGTAAAGGGGATAAGGGTAGGAATAGGTTATTAAACTAACCAAATGTTAATTTAATCCCCGACTTTAAACGAACCAAATACAACAAAACTTTTGATTCTGCATGATTATCCAAATATTGAACATATGGCTATAATTCCAAAGGGGGGGTATTTACATATTTTGTGGGCTTTTTTCACAATAGTGATATAGTATTGGGGGAAAAAGGGGAACATAGGGATTTAGATAATAAAGTTAGAAGTCAATGTGCATTGGGGATATGAGAGATTGGAAGTGAACGAATAGAGAACTAAGTTTAGTGATTAAACTTAGATGTTTAGAAGTTGATGGGGAATGATTTTACATAAGAAATGTGGCTTCTTTTCGGAGAAGAAAGTGCAAACTCGTCATGAAATTTCCAAAAAGAAATACAAGGAGGATTATTTAGGAAAATCCTGAAGTCCTCCATGGGATGTTAGAAAGAGAGTCTTTTGGGGGAAAACAGGGGAGTTAGACATGCTTCTATATTTTTCCTTCAAAATGTTGCATAGATACCTTTGCAACTGCCAAAATATACCTTCTTGATCAAGGCCAAAACTGAATAGGATCAGGATTCTGCAACTTCTGGCTACCTACCCAACTTAGAACCTAGCATTTTTTGTTTCTTCAGGGAGGGTGCATTTAGACTTGCAAACCCTCATATGCTCTTTTCTTTTTGCTGTTGTAGAGTTGTAACAAGGGTCTTTTTCACCTCTAGTTATCTTCACATTACAAGTCAATCCGGGAGTGTTTTGTTATTGTAAAGGGTATCTCAATTTGAGGCTATTTGTTAGAGTAATGCTTAGTAGTATAGGTCTAAGAAATACAAGAGTAAACGGATGCTAAGCTATTGCTAAATTACTTTTGCATAAAGGAATCACACGCAACAACTTTATCAGTCAAGGGTACGGAAATAGTAACCCATCCCTCTAGAAACTGATGAAGGAAAAGGAATTAGAGTATGGATCATGGATCTGGGAGCATAATAGCGTCTGCTGTGTCTCACGACAGCCTTGATCCTCCTCCCACACCAAACCAATGAATGCAAGTAAAAAGGAATAGCAAGAAAGCAGAATGGAACGACAATGTAGTAATGGAACAACAGTAAAAGGAACGGCAGTAAAGAAACTAAATCTCGCGAGTTCAACACTCTCAATTCTTGGCATCAACTTATATACAAAGAAAGAGCAATCTTTTGTACAAGTAGACAGCTTAATCAAATGGAACAACAAACCACCATAAACAGGAAACGTCAATCATATGTACACATAATCTGAAATGATCACCAGTAGTCCACACACAACGTTAATTCCATCTTCTTATGATCGTCACTCCAACCATATGTAGCTGAAACATTCCACTCATAAATTCTGTAACAGAAGTAAACAACTCAGAACAATGTTATGTGATCAAATCTGGAAATAAGATGTAAACTTGTTACGAAGATTTACAAAAGGAAAACTACTGATGAACGAGTATGGAACAACATGTAAGTATATCAGATTATTAAGAACAATAAACAAACCACACAAAGCCAAACTGTAATGATACAATCAGCCAGTGTCCGTTGGAGCCGGGCCCTTAGCTTCCAATGGCACACCGCCGTAACTTACTTCAGATGCAGGGAGAAAGTAACACCAAATATATTATATTAACGCATCAATGATAGTACAACAAAACTAAGTCTCAAAGAGACTCGATAGTCTGAGTTTAAACAACTGTGAAGTCTGTTAAACAGAAAGTAAAGATACAAGATAATCCAAAGTCCCTGAAGTCTTCGATGCTGCCCCTTTTTATACAAGTAATGGCGGAGTTAACTAAACAACAAAATAATTGAAAGTAACGATCCCTCAGGATCAAAGATCCTGAGGGATCTCTTAAACTGTTAACTCCTCTCTTTTCTCTGCCTAGCCTTCCGAACTGACAGTCCTTTATCTCGTCCCGGATTGATCTTCCTTGATTTACTCGCCCTGGTTTGGATTTTATTTGGTTTTGGAGGGAAAGCCGTTATCTCCTCATGGAACTCTCGTTTTGCACCGCGCCTTCCTACTTTTGTCTTTTCCTGCATAGAGAAGATAACTATTAGTGATTTGGTCATTCGTGCTCATTCTCATTACATTCTCCTTATTTTATAACAAAGAAAAGGTTACAACTATTGCTTGAAACACCACTAAGTTATTCGTTAAAACATTCCTTTCCAATGCTCTACACACCCCCCGGCTTACTCTGTTTCATGGCCTCATGAAAACGTTATAATTAACATGGAGAGCGGTAAGAGAATAGGCGGGAGAGGGCACCTCGTGAGGAGGTCTGCAACCATGGTGAGCAACCAGATTATCAAAGAATTGATTCAATTGATCTGCAGGCATATCATACAAGGCCTGGTACCCAGGCGCAGGGTGCCAAATAATTGGGCTACGGAACCGGTATCCTAACCAAGACGGCCCAGCTTGCAGAATGCGCTGGCCATAAAGGCTCAACCGTTCAACAGCCAGCTCAAAATTCTTGTATTTGAATGGCTCCCTGAGCTGGATGCTTGGGGTAGAAATCCGATAGTGGAATTTGGCAGCATCCAACGCAGAATCCTTAATAGCCAGAAAGTATTCCAAGCTATTTCGGATCAAATCCTCATGCATGGGTCCTAGCAGTTCTATGATGCCCGGGGTTCTCATAAGGCTTTTTTGTGATTGCCATAGGTGAACTGGGTCTCTAGGTTCGGCCCTGACCCATAGATCTAGGCTGTTCTCCTGCCTCTGAAAGGCATTGTAAGCCCTGAGCCACTTTAACTGATTGACCCCAAATGAAACAAAGGCTTGTAGCTGTATATCTCCATGAAAGGGCCAGGGTTTAAATCAGTTTCCTGCTCAAGCACCATATTGTGCAAATAGAATTCACATAGTAACCGTTGGACCTTAACCCCATAATGTTTGCAACAATCAATAAAATCATTAACAGTATTAATCTGAATAGGGGCACCTGCCCTGACAGCTTTTATTTTCAATCTTAAGTATCTTTCAAGGAGAAATAAAGCATAATTCTTTGCAGGGGCCCTGCAAGTCAAAACATCATTATACAGCGAACATACAGTGTCCAATTGTTTAATAACAGCATCTAGTCGACGTGTTACCTTGGAAACCTTTTCCTGTTCCTTCTGCCATCCTTCAAAGGCCTGACTCTCTGATTGACTCATGTTCCGCAGTTGCTGCTGCAGTTCTTCATGTTTTTCCGAGGGATCATTTGTTCCTTTAACTGCTCAGCTTCCTGCTGCAACTCCTCGTATTTTTCCCGAGGGATCATTTGTTCCCTTAGCTGCTCAGCTTCCTGCTGCAACTCCTCGTATTTTTCCCGAGGGATCATTTGTTCCCTTAGCTGGTCAGCCTCCTGTCGGGCTTGCTTCATCTCGTGGTGCAAGGCCTTGGTTTTTGGATCCTTTTTCCATGATTTCTCAGAGGCAGGGAGTCTTACCTGGACCTTCACGTTTCGCTGCCTAGAATTCGTATCCCGAATTATCCCTAAAGGTGGTGCCTCAGTTTGGACTGCTTTGTTTTCCCTTTCTTTCTTAACATGAATAAAGGGGTACGATGGCCCCTCTGTAAATGGAATGTTGTCTTGTGGCTCGGTTTTGATTGGAACGGCAGTTGGTCCCAATGGGCTATTTGGAACAGCAGTCTGTTCCTCAGCGTCAATAGGAACGACATTCTGATGTTCCATATCAGATGGAACGACATTTTGTTCCTCAGTGCTGGTTGGAACAGTCGTAGGTCTATCAGCGGAGTATTGACCTACGAGACGCCTATAAGCCCCTTGCCTTCTCATCTGACAGGACCCTGCTGCATTTGTCCTTCTTTTTCTCCTTATGGTCCTTCTTATTCTCAGACTGGCTTTCAAACTTCGAATTTTCTGCCGAAGCTGGGCTATAATATTCAGCAGTCTCTGTTGTTTCTTTCTCAATTTCTTAATTTCTCTTGCCTCGGCAGTGGGCGCATGAGTGGCCCTCAGTTCTGCTCCTCTTTCATCGAGGGTTTCTTCTGGCATTCTGGGAACGAACTGTTCCCGACAAGCATTTTCATTCTCCACGTCATCAGCAGATGGTTTTCTTCTGGTGTCTTGGGAAACAGATTGTTCCCGGTTGGTATTTACATTTTCTTTATCAACAACAGGGAGGTTTTCTCCTCCTGCCATTTCTTCATGCAATTCTTCATGCGTCTCTTCCCCAGAGGGTCCTTTACGAGGGTCTGCTGGACTGGAAGGTGAAGCATAATCTCCCAGGCTGGCCAAGATGGTGGCCAGCTCTTCTTCCTCCATGGGGACCTGTGGAGGGCTTGTCCCCCAATTGTTCCATCTCCTTCTCCTGAATTGGCTACTTAGTAGCTGCCTCTCGATAGTCGGCCTCGCCTCAGAGTCAGAATGTTCATTTCCTTCCTCGGCTTCTGCTTCGTTCTCAATTTGTTCCACATTTTCCCTCAAGGGTTCCTGTTCTGGCGCTGGTGGCTCATCTGTTATTTCGATCGGCTGGTCAATGCTTAGCTGGATTTTCTCCAGCCTGCCTCTTATTCTTGCCAACCGAGCTGACTTCCTAGCCTCTCGGGCTGTTCGGGTGTGCTGGCCACCTGTTCTTCCACCACCACCTTTCTGCGTTTTTCAGATTTTTCTGGCGTGCCAGAGGAATGCCTACATTTCGAGGCAGCACGCTCTTCTGTGGCCAGTTCCTTATGTTTTTCTGCATGTCCAGATGCTCTAGAGGAACGTTTCCGTTTTACCGACTTCGTGCGTTTCTTGGGTTGCTCGGGTGTATCCGAGGGATGCTTGGGTTTTGGTGATTCTCTGGGCTCCTTAGGTGCTTCAGAGGTACTAGCGGGATGCTTAGCCTTTGGGGATGGTGATGCCACTCCCCCTCCAATCGCTCTAATAAGCTCCCCCCAGCTACTCTGCTGCTGAGTGAGACTGTAGCTCACTATCAGGCGGATCAACCCATGGTGGCTAACCACTGCGTCTTCATGGTGTGCCTTTTTCAGGCTCCGAGAGGCATCATGCAGTAATGAATTTAACAATGCAGGGAGATTCACAGAACATTTCCCTTTTAACACAGCCAGGAGCTTAAGGTGACGCGGTCTTACCACATCTTTTCGCCCCTCGCAGGTGATTTAGCTCTGCACCACCTTTGCCAATTCGCTCCAGGGTTCTCCTAGCATTGCCGGCAGCACTCCTTTTCCCTTCACTGTTATATTCTGTCCTTCGTCTTGGAAAATTTCTACGATCTTTTGCAACCTCTCTTTCTTTATCGTCCATAGTGGTCCTGAGGCTAGTAATCCTGTTACTTCCGCGATTATTTCCTTCGTGACCATTATCTGCTTCCCACCTACTACGAAGTGTTCTTCCTGCAAATTCTGTAGGAATTCCATGGCCACAGTTTCATTTGATTCACGCAGGCGGCTAAAATAAGTTAGCCACCCCGCCCTTTCTAGGATTTCCCGAGCAGCTTCGGAGACTACTAGCTCACTAGGCTCGCTTCTGATAGCCTTGCCTCCCATGGTTCTGTTTCGGGATCCTAGATGGAACAGCAATTACCTGTCGCAAAGAACGTAATCGCAGCAAGAAAAAACACAGATCATGCATGAAAATTGGTTGTAAATAACAACTTATTGCAAAAATAGCATTGTCATGCCGTTAACCCATATCGTACCTTCATACCATATCATTTCCGAATGATGTGCTAACACGTGGCCGGCGGAGTAATGAGGTCACCTCCCCCCTCGCAATATGATAGGCTGTCCCAGCCGTCAAATGGAGGAGGAGCCGCCGTCCCGTCACCAAGTCATTAAAGGAACATCATATAGAGTTTTGCCATGATTCAGATTAGACAAAGAAATACCGAGATCGAGGCAAAAGGTAGATCGTGTTTTGCATAAGCCTGCGTGATGTGATGCAAAATAGGAGGATAGGACGTCTGGCACTCATATAAGGTCTGAGGTAGTCATAGTCAATACCTTTGTCATAATTGGTGGTGATAGATATTCATGCGACGTATCCATCAAAGTGTAAGATATAATTATTACGAGGATAGAAAGAAGTATTTGATATGATCCAAATTGGTGTATATATTACGACTCCGATACCATTAACAGAGCTCTGCTGCCGACAGGTGTTCATAACCTTGGCAGAGTTGTTTATTTCACCCTAGAACCATGGTCCTTTGTGTATTTTGAAGAGCAATTCTTGTCAAAATGCAGGCCATCATGCTGACTTGGTAACCAGATAACCATGATGCCATTCACCAGAGAGGCGCGAAACGTGGGCAGGCCGGCTCGTAATGAGACCCCCTCTTCCAAGGTTTGTTTATGTAGTGAACCCGTTGGACCATATCCCTGGTGTGGTGGCCATGATGGGAATGCCACTTCGCTTCCAATCTTATGATCATAGTAGGCTGGTTCTTTAATGAAACCCCCTATTCTGCATTTGACAAATAATTTTTTTATTTTTTTTTTCCTTTTTTTTTTTTTTTAGAACACAGACTTTGCTCTTGTGTAATTACACATAAGGGTGGTTTAGCCCTCCTTAAGAGTGGGAATGGCGGAAGAAGTCTTGTCATCCCAATAGGAAGATATAAATCTTCTGTTCTTATTTCCAAGTAATAATAGAGAAAATTGTAGGAACTCAACATGATGAAATTTTCCAACAAGGCAAAGGAGGTGAGACCATGACAGCAAAAATGATGAGTGTGTGGATCCTTCCTTTGTTGTTGCATCAATACTAGGGCTGTTAAAGATAGCGATTTATGATATGCTGATCTCGATATATCCTGACTTTTATATTAAATGTATAGCTGCTACTTATGGCCTTGGAAAGAGGATGGACAACACATCCTTTATATGAAAGGGACAAGAGCATACTACTCCTTTTGAAAGGGAGGGTGAGGAGGAGTTCATCTGATGCATTGCCTTAAAAAAAAGGCAGCAAAAGCAGACAAATGCTATTTCTTTGAAAAAGGAACAGCCAAAAATACTCAAGTGTTGTTCCTTTTGAAAAGGAACAGCAAAAACACACGAGTGTTGTTCCTTTTGAAAAGGAATAGCAAAAACCGAAAAGTGTTGTTCCTTTTGAAAAGGAACAACAAAACACACAAGTGTTGTTCCTTTTGAAAAGGAACAGCAAAAACACACAAGTGTTGTTCCTTTTGAAAAGGAACAACAAAACACACAAGTGTTGTTCCTTTTGAAAAGGAACAGCAAAACACAAAAGTGCTGTTCCTTTTCAAAAGGAACAGCAAAAACACTCAAGTGTTGTTCCTTTTGAAAAGGAACAAAAAAACACACAAGTGCTGTTCCTTTTGAAAAGGAACAGCAAAAACACTGAAGTGTTGTTCCTTTTGAAAAGGAACAGCAAAACACACAAGTGTTGTTCCTTTTGAAAAGCAACAGCAAAAACACACAAGTGTTGTTCCTTTTGAAAATGAACAGTAAAACACACAAGTGCTGTTCCTTTTGAAAAGGAATAGCAAAAACATTCAAGTGCTGTTCCTTTTGAAAAGGAACAGCAAAAACACACAAGTGTTGTTCCTTTTGAAAAGGAACAGCAAAAACACTCAAGTGTTGTTCCTTTTGAAAAGGAACAGCACGCACGAATACTAAAAACATATATACAAAATTTACAATCTTATATACAAGATGTGGTAATAAAAGATGAATTTCTTACTGATCTATAGGTGAGGAAGTTTTTGCTTCCTCGCCCATAATCTCAATGTTAGTATCTTGGCGTAGCTGCTGACAAAAAGATTCCCGAGTGAGCGGTTTTCGATACAGACGAACTCGGTGGCCGTTTACCTTAAATGTATATCCAGACCCATCGATTGTGATCAGAGTAAGGGTCCCATTGTCATGGACTTTTTGAATCTCGTATGGTCCCAACCAACGAGTCTGAAGCTTCCCCGGGAAATCCTGAAATCTAGAATCATATAACAGAGCCCAGTCTCCTTCATGAAATATCTTGTTTTTGATAAGCGCATCATGCCATTTGGCTCGCTGCTGTTGAATGAGTGCTGTATTCTGTAATGCAGAGAGCCTTATTTCATCTAATTCATTAATTTGCTGTAATCGATTTTTCTGTGCTTCACTTAAATCCAATCCGACTTCTTGGGCCGTTCGCAGCGTTTGGATCTCGAATTCTATAGGAAAAATGGGTTGCTTTCCAAACACTAAGTGATATGGTGAATAGCCGGTGGTGCTTCTCCATGTGGTTCGATAAGCCCACAGTGCCTCGGGTAGTCGGGCGGCCCAATCACGCCGATGTGAGGCAACAGTTTTTGTCAAATTAGACTCTATTACCTTATTGCTTCTCTCCACTTTCCCATTTGCCTGAGGATGGTATGGGGTAGTAATTTTATGCTGGACACGCTAGTTATTGAGTGTTGCAGCTAATTTATTCCCCACAAATTGTGGTCCTCCGTCTGTAATTACTTCCCTCGGAAGACCATAGCGTACAAACAAATGGAACAAGAACTGTATTACCGAATCTTCTGTAGCTCTAGGCAATGCCTCCGCTTCAACCCATTTGGTAACATATTCAGTTGCCACCAAAATGTAGGTTCTTTGGTTTGATGGCGGGCTGATGGGTCCGACGAAGTCCAGAGCCCAGCGTTCGAAAGGTTCGATCACTAATTGAGGCCGCAAAGGCATTTCGTCAGCTGGACCAGGTCGTCCTGCACGCCGACAGCTATCACAGGCCTGGACAAATTTTTTCGCATCCTTGAAAATTGTAGGCCAGTAATATCCCGTTTGTAATACTTTATGTGTTGATCTTCGTTCAGCAAAATGTCCTCCACAAGGCCCGTCATGGCAGGCTTTCAAGATATCAAAGATTTCGTCCTCTCGAATACATCTTCTGATTTCCATATCTGCTCCTGTGTGAAACAAATAGCCCCCAACCCACGAAAATCGATTGCTTTTCTGAACAATCTGCTTCCGTTCATTGGGGTTTAAATGTTTTGGAAGCTTACCTACTGCAAGATATTTAGCAACATCAGCGTACCAGGGAGTCTGAACAACGACAGCAAATAAGTGTTCGTCTGGAAATTGGTCCTCGACTGCTGCTGCTTCAACTGATTTTGGTATTCGTGAGAGGAAATCAGCTACAGGGTTCTCCTTCCCTGGTCGATCTCTGATTGTAATATCAAACTCCTGCAACAGGATCAACCACTTGGTTATTCTTCCATTTGTAATAGGCTTATTTGCTAAATACTTAATAGCAGAATGGTTTGGATACAAAATAACGGGATAGCCTGTAATATAGTGTCTAAATTTATTAACAGCGTGTATCACAGCTAAAAATTCTTTTTCGGTGACAGTGTAATTTAATTCAGCCGGAGCCAAATTTTTGCTGATGTAATAGATGGCGTATGGTCTTTTATCCTCTTCTTGGCCCAGAACTGCACCAATTGCTGTGTCTGAGGCGTCAGTTGAAATTTGGAATGGTAAATTCCAATTAGGTCCTCGGAGAACTGGAGTTGTAGATACCAGCTTCTTTAATTCTTTGAAGGCTCGATCACATTTTTCTGTCCATAAGAAGTCAACATTTCCAGTTAATGCCTGCAAAGGTGCGGCAATATGTGAATAATGTTGTATGAATCGTCTATAATACCCAGAAAAGCCAAGAAAACTGCGTACCTCTGTTTGATTAGTGGGGGTCGGAATAAGCAAAAGTATTTGAATTTTAGCCGGGTCTACCTGAATATCAGTTGCTGAAATATAGTGTCCCAGAATGAGTCCTTCGGTCATCATCATGTAACACTTTTCGTGACTCAAGCAAAGTCTGGTAGCGATGCAGCGCTGTAGGACTTTTTCGAGAATATCTAGAGCTGGATCAAAGTCATCTCCATATGGTGTGAAGTCATCCATGTAGACTTCCAATCCATCATTAATTAAATCTGCAAAGATGCTAAGAACAGCCCTTTGGAATGTGGCTGGAGCATTACATAAACCAAAAGGTAAGACTCGATAAGCGAACGTTCCCCAGGGACAAGTAAAGGTAGTCTTATCCTGGTCTTCAGGGGCAATCTGAATCTGATTGTATCCGCTGAAGCCATCCAAGAAAGAAAAGAATTTCTTGCCTGCTAAGGTGTCCAGTACCTGATCTATGAATGGAAGAGGGAAGCGATCTTTTTGTGTGGCTTTGTTTAATTCTCTATAATCCACACAGATCCTCCATTTCCCGTTCTTTTTAGGTACTACCACAAGTGGAGAGACCCATTTGCTGTCAGAAATAGGATAAATAAAATCAACATCCAAAAGTTTCTGAAGCTCAGCTTTTACAACATCTTTTAAATGGGGGTTGAGTCTTCTTTGCGGTTGACGAACAAGTCTTGCATCTTTTTCGATATAAATATGATGTGTGCATAGCTGGGGATCAATCCCTTTCATATCGGGATAGTCCTATGCAAATGCCTCATGATACTTTCGTAACAGCTGGATGAGTTTTGTCTCTTGATCTGGTGTCAGATTAGCGTTAATATTTAAAGTTTTCCCCGGTTCAATTTGCACTACTTTGCTATTAGCGACAGAAGTCACAGGTATAATTTGGTCATGTTCGTCTTTCAGAGGATCCTCCTCTAATTCGTTATCAAATGCCGCTTTTATCATAAAACATTGTGTATATGATGTGGATTCTGTTTGATTAATGAATTTATTGATGGCATCGTCTTCTGTTTGATTTTTGAAATCTAGCGCTTCCTGGACTATTAATGGGGGTCTAATATTGTCAGTGATATATGAGGCAGGGCGCAGGTTGGTTCTCATCATCGTGATGCTTGGCTGCGCTGGAGGGTACAAGATTAAATTTTTGATATCCGGCCCTATGGTTATGGTCATGTTTCCCTGCCGGCAACCAATGTAGGCGTCAGCAGTAGCGAGCCACGGTCTACCTAGAATTAGCGGATGTCCATCTAGTCGGGTTTTCAGATTAATTATCAGGAAATCGGTCGGATATTCCCAGGAATCCACTGAAACCATGACATCATACAAGGTGCCTTCTGGTCTAATTACTGATCAGTCAGCTAGTTCTAACAAAGTGGAAGTAGGTTCTACCGATGTAATTCTGAGCTTCTGGCAAGTCGATGTTGTCAGGATGTTAATTGCAGCCCCTAGATCAACTAAGACGTTGGTCAAGGTATGCCCATAGATTTGAACAGTGACAATTGGGTTTCCAGGGTCCTCGTATTTAACTGCTGTTTCTTTTCCTGATAGGAGGTCGGATAAGGTGCCGACTACCTGGACTCTTGGGTTAGAGGTTACATTTCTTTTTGATTTTCTGCTACACAGGTCTTTTATAGTTTTTGCATATATGGGGATATCCTGTATAGCTTGAAGGAATGGAATTCTTATATACAAGTTTTGTAGTTCTCCCAAGATATCAAAATCTGGATATTGTGTTGGTCGTGGAATGGCCAATCGTTCTGGGAAAGGTGGAGGAGATGTAATTACTTGCTGATGAGCCTGGTCTTTATTTACATCTTCCTGTTGTGACGGTTGTTCTATAGGTAACTGATCTTCAATGTGAGTTGTTCTATGTCCCTCAGTTTCTATTATTCGCCCAGATCTTAACTGAAGATCATTGCACTCCCGCAGATCAGATTCAATCTCTGAGGATTCTATAATTTGAAGAGATTGAACTGGTCTATTATTTGGATTGGGGTTGGGTTGGGCTGGGAGCTGCGGTCTCAGATTAGGCTGGGGATTTTGTTGTAAGGCTGGCAGAGTTGGTTGAGGGAGTGGAATTGATCCTGCTGGCTGATATGTCGATTTTGGCCAGCTTGTCTGCCAGGGTGAACCTTGCGAAGTAGAAGGGGTCCACTGCGGAGGATATGAATTATTCTGCCAATATGGTGGGGGATAAGGGAAGTTTGGCCAACCAAATTGGGTCATCCAAGGATTCGTAGTAGGAAACATTTGAGGTGACCAATTCGAAAACGGGGGCTGAGACTGGCTTTGCCACATATTCTGTTGCTGAGCATTGAACTGCGAGGGTTGAAAAGAAGAGGAGGGGTCTGAAAACATACCAGATTGCCTAGGCTGCCATTGACGACGCTGGTTAATAAAATATGTTGATTTTGGCTCCTCTTTTGCTTCTTTGTATACTGCCTTCAAACCAGGAAGTGAGGGGCAGCTTTCAGTCAGGTGGTCCTTGGTACAGATAGCACATATTTGGACTGTATCCAGCGGGCATTCCTTGTGGCTATGTTTCTTCCTGCATCGAGGGCAGAAAACCGCTAGATTCTGTTCCGCCTCTGCTTGCTTCTATTTAGCCTGCACAATATCAAGCTATGTAGTTAATGTCCCCAGGATATCGGTTTTAAAATTTTCTAGCAAATTTCCAAGTTCCACAAGTGTTACTCCCTCTGTTGATGTTCTGTTATCTTTGGTAAAGTGATCATATTCTGCTGGTTTTATCCTCGTGCTGCCTCTTGAGCTCCTGATACACAGATCAATGATATCATCAAAATTTTCCTGATAAATGTCTCCTTTCCCCATAATATTCAACGTTTCAATCCATTGTTCTTTCATACCTCTAATTAATGCGGTTTTCAACACGTTATCAGGCAGAGGTAACGATGCATAGGGAGATCTTTGCAAGTTATATTGGAAACGTTCCACATATTCTTCTAGAGTTTCGTTTGTTCTGGCTGACATTTGAAAGATTTCATCTTTTAGTTCTCTTGACCTACAGTAATCCTGATATTTCTTTAAAAAGGCTTCTTTCATTTGATCCCAATTGTTAATAACCCCACCACCTAAGCCCATAAACCATCTTAACGCAGCCCCTTTTAATGTGGAGGGGAACAATTTTAGTTTCTGGGGATCGGTGGTGTAATCGTATCCTCTACATAATACATCAAATTCGAACAAGAATGCATCCGGATCTTCTGATGTAAGGCCATGAAATGTGGGGATATGCTGGAGAGGGATAGCTTTCATGGGCGCATTTGCTGCAGAATATACTATAGGATATTGCAATGTGGAGGTCTGGGTGTTTGGCTGATTCTGCGCCATGGGATCGAATATATGCTAGTAATCTTCAGGAATTTCCAAGAGAGTGTTCCTTGGTTGAGAAGGGGTAGTCTTAACAGGGATTGTTTTGACAACACTCACTTTATCAGGGATAATGATGGTCCCAACTGTCTGAGGTGAATGAATTCCTTCAACGAGGATTTTTGCAGCGCTTCCTTTATCCGGGCTGTTTAAAGGCTGGTTTGGTTCAATAGGAGATCTAGGTTCCCCGATTTCCCCTGTTTCTCCTCCTCCTTCGCAAAGGTTACTAAGATTCCCTTCGTGCAATAGTCCAGGAGTCAAATTTTCAATTTCTTGAAAGTCCTGCTCCTCTGTTTGACTGTGCACTTCAGCAAAGGCTTCAGATGGTGATCCCGAGGCCTGAAGGGAACTAGTAGGCTGTTTAGAATTGATTTTCTTATAACCTACTGATGGCTGAGATTCGGCTTTCTTATAGATTTCGTCTATGAAGGTCGTTCGTCCAAGGGTCACCAGCCCCTTGGCTTTGGATGGAGGCTTTTGATCTTTCTCTGGCTTTTTCTGCTTAGTCATGCACTCCAATTAGACTGCTAAATCCTATTTAACCAATCAATTCTGCTAGGAAAGCGGACAGTGGAGCAGGGCTTTTACATGCTCCATACGCAGGTTCTTACCTTTCGTTCTTAAAATTCAACTGTCCCCTAGCAGATTCGTACACTACCCTGTTTAAAAGACAAATGGCTATACCCTTTCCCCGGCAACGGCGCCAAAATGTAGAGCTGTAACAAGGGTCTTTTTCACCTCTAGTTATCTTCACATTACAAGTCAATCCGGGAGCGTTTTGTTATTGTAAAGGGTATCTCAATTTGAGGCTATTTGTCAGAGTAATGCGTAGTAGTATAGGTCTAAGAAATACAAGAGTAAACGGATGCTAAGCTATTGCTAAATTACTTTTGCATAAAGGAATCACACGCAGCAACTTTATCAGTCAAGGGTACGGAAATAGTAACCCATCCCTCTAGAAACTGATGAAGGAAAAGGAATTAGAGTATGGATCATGGATCTGGGAGCATAATAGCGTCTGCTGTGTCTCATGACAACCTTGATCCTCCTCCCACACCAAACCAATGAATGCAAGTAAAAAGGAACAACAAGAAAGCAGAATGGAACGACAATGTAGTAATGGAACAACAGTAAAAGGAACGGCAGTAAAGAAACCAAATCTCGCGAGTTCAACACTCTCAATTCCTGGCATAAACTTATATACAAAGAAAGAGCAATCTTTTGTACAAGTAGACAGCTTAATCAAATGGAACAACAAACCACCATAAACAGGAAACGTCAATCATATGTACACATAATCTGAAATGGTCACCAGTAGTCCACACACAACGTTAATTCCATCTTCTTATGATCGTCACTCCAACCATATGTAGCTAAAACATTCCACTCATAAATTTTGTAGCAGAAGTAAACAACTCAGAACAATGTTATGTGATCAATTCTGGAAATATGATGTAAACTTGTTACGAAGATTTACAAAAGGAAAACTACTGATGAACGAGTATGGAACAGCATGTAAGTATATCAGATTATTAAGAACAATAAACAAACCACACAAAGCCAAACTGTAATGATACAATCAGGCAGTGTCCGTTGGAGCCGGGCCCTTAGCTTCCAATGGCACACCGCCGTAACTTACTTCAGATGCAGGGAGAAAGTAACACCAAATATATTATATTAACGCATCAATGATAGTACAGCAAAACTAAGTCTCAAAGAGACTCGATAGTCTGAGTTTAAACAACTGTGAAGTATGTTAAACAGAAAGTAAAGATACAAGATAATCCAAAGTCCCTGAAGTCTTCGATGCTGCCCCTTTTTATACAAGTAATGGCGGAGTTAACTAAACAACAAAATAATTGAAAGTAACGATCCCTCAGGATCAAAGATCCTGAGGGATCTGTTAAACTGTTAACTCCTCTCTTTTCTCTGCCTAGCCTTCCGAACTGACAGTCCTTTATCTCATCCCGGATTGATCTTCCTTGATTTACTCGCCCTGGTCTGGATTTTATTTGGTTTTGGAGGGACAACCATTATCTCCTCATGGAACTCTCGTTTTGCACCTGGCCTTCCTACTTTTGTCTTTTCCTGCATAGAGAAGATAACTATTAGTGATTGGGTCATTCGTGCTCATTCTCATTACATTCTCCTTATTTTATAACAAAGAAAAGGTTACAACTATTGCTTGAAACACCACTAAGTTATTCGTTAAAACATACCTTTCCAATGCTCTACAGCTGCCCTCCTATCTAAATCTACCCTTATATCTTCCAAGGGCCCAGATTAAGCTAGTGGGCTCCTTTCTTTCTCTATCTAGCTAGTCATCTGTCAAGCTTGAACTGTTTGAACAGGTACTCATTACCTACTCTAAAACAAGCAATTTAAAACATGGCATGGCCCAGCTTGAACTGTTGAGCCATCCATCAAGATAGCAGTGGCATTTTGATTGGCCACTTTCCTGGTCTTTCTTTGGGGTTCATTTCAATTCTTTTTTCTTTTGACCATTTCATTTTCTTGCCCTTTGATTATTATTTTAAGGCATACCCTCTTTACATTTTTTAACCTTTTTCTTTGTTCACAAAAATGGAACCTTTGTTTCATCAAAGATGATCATTTTTAGCATTTCCACTGTCAATCATGAAATATGAAACCCTATTGGTATAGGAGGCTAACAGTGGCTCCACTTGGGGATGACTTTTCCAGATGAAAAGTCAAGATCAACAGGTCAGATTTCCTTCTTTTTCCACCTTTCTGCAGTTTAACCTTTCCTTTTTTGAATACTGAACATCTGAATCCATGAAACTTGCTTGCAATTCTCATTAAGCTGATCTGATGTGAAATTACAACCCTGTTTTTGCCCTGCTTCTCTGATTATTTCTCATCTCCCGGATAGTTTCCAAGTACTTTCTCTTATTTTTCCCATGCCAAGGTGAATAAAATTCACCAAAATAGTGCAACACCTTAGTTTTCTCAAAATCTGCTTCATTTGGAGCTCTATCTATCCGCTGAAAATAAACATACTGAAATTACAAATTTATGTACAATATACAATTGAGCAGTGCTTGATCAGAGGGGATCAAAGTAATGCTTGAGCATCCTCCCATTGACTGGGCCTTCCTCAGTGTTTGAGCCGTCCAAGCTCTTTTAGAAAATAAGTGTTATTACCTTGTACAACATAGATTACATAAGGATCCTTCCATAAGAAGTCAAATTTTCCATGCTTTCCTTTGTCCTCCCTCCTGGAATCCCATCTTAGCACTTTGTTTCCTGTAGAGAAGTCTTCAGCTTTGGTTCTTTTGTCAAATATTCTTTTGAGCTTTTCTTGTAGTACTTGGGTTCTTTCATAGACTTCCTCCCTTGTTTGTTGTAGGTGAATTGTCTGATTGATCCTTCTCTGAATGTCATTTGGCTCAGCTTGTATCTCTTGCAATAACTTGATTACAGGAACACCTAAAGATGAAGGAAACCTTGCTTCCATTCCATAAACCAGTTCATATGGGCTTGTACCAATGGATTTCTTGGTGGTTATCCTATCTGCCCATAGAGCATTTACTAACTTCTTATGCCAATTCTTTTTGTTTTCCTCCAAAACTTTTTTGATGATGTTGATTAGGCTTTTATTGGAAGACTCAGCTAGGCCATTGCCTTGAGGATAATAAGTTGTGGAATGACCTAAGGTCATATGATATTTGTGGCAAAAGTTGATCATTTTTTTGGACTTGAAAGTGACAACATTGTCTGTGATAATTTTGTCTGGACAACCAAATCTGGACAAGATGTTGGTCTCTAGAAATTGTATGATAATGGAGTCGTTGGCCTGCCTACAGGGGACAACTTCTATCCATTTGGTGAAATAGTCTGTAGCAGTCAGAATCCACCTATGCTGGCCAGAGGATGGGGGGTGAATTTCACCAATAAATTCTAAACCCCATTGCTGGAATGGTCTCTCAGTTGAAACAGGTTTGAGTGGTAAAGGAAACAACTTTCTCTTTCCTTCAAAGATTTGACATTTATGACAAGACATTACAAATTTTCTTACATCAGTAAACAAGGAGGGCCAATAAAAACCAGCCCTTAGGATTTTATCAGTTGTGGATTTCTAGTATAAGTGTCCTCCACAGTCACCTGCATGAAATTCTTTGAGGACATTGTCAGTTTCATCCAATGTTAAGCAATTAAGTAAGATTCCTTCATGATTTCTCCAAAACAAAACACTGTCCATAATACAAAATTTTGATGCTTTCATTTTCAAGAACCTTTTCTTAGTTCTGGACAACCCTGGAGGAGCTTGCAGGTTTAACAATACAAAACATATATCAGTATACCAGGGGGATTGCATAAAGGCTTGGTTGATCTGTGGAGTCGCCATCTCATGTTCATTGTCCAGTTCATTAATGTCAAGGGCTTGGAAATTGGTTTCAGCCATCAACTTGGCTAGACCTTGTCCTTTTATCAGTTTGGTAGGCTTGATTTCCATGTCGTATTCTAAGATTTTGACGATCCATTTGCCCCTCGTACCTTCAATTCCTTCTTGGGTCAAAATGTCCTTCACTACTGCATTTGGGACATAGGAAATGATGTGAGAGTACAGGATATAGATTCTAAAGTCCTTGATTGCTTTCACCAGTGCATAGGCTTGTTTTTCCATGATCTGATATTTCAAGGGGGCATCCCTAAGAGCTCTGCTAAAAAATGCAATAGGTTTTTCACAGCCTTGGTCATCTTTCTGTAGCAGAACAACAACAATTGTATGCTCATAAGCAAAAGAAAAAATGATGAAATCTCTATCAAACCTAGGGCTTGTTAGGACTGGTGTATTTGTCAATGCTCTTTTAATATCCTCAAAGGCTTGCCTAGCTTCCATGGTCCATATGACCTTGGAGTCCTTTTTCAGCATGTTGTTTAACAGTCTTGTGAGCTCAGCCAAATTTGGAATGAACCTTCTCAAGAAGTTGATTTTTCCTAGAAAGCTTTGGAGTTCCTTAATGTTTCTTGGATGTGGTACTTGTAGGATGGCTTGGATTCTGTCTGGATCGATCCTAATACCATCTTTTGAGATTATATGTCCTAAGATTTTACCTTCGTCTAGCCCAAACAGTGATTTCTTTGGATTTAAAGATATGCCATATTTTCTACAAATTGTGAAAACTTGCCTCAAGTGTTCCAAGTGTTCTTGATCTGATTTTGAGAAGGCAGTTAAATCATCCAGGTAGACCACTAGAAAATCATGAATTTCCTTGGCGAAGGCTATATCCATTGATCTTTAGAAGGTATCCCCTGCATTCTTAAGCCCAAAAGGAATTTTGACATATTTGAAAGTTCCCCAAGGTGTTGTGAAGGCAGTCTTGTCTTGGTCATCTGGGTGTACTAGAATCTGATTGAATCCTGAGAAACCATCTAATAATGAGATCCTAGAGGTTCCCACTATCCTTTGCAGGATATCATCCATTTTTGGTAAGGGGTAATGGTCTTTAAGAGAGACTTTGTTTAAATTTCTTAGGTCAACACACAGTCTGATTTCTCCTGTCTTTTTCCTAGTAGGCACTAGGTTTGAAATCCATTCTGAGAATCTGATTGGAGCAATGATTCCTGCTTGATACATACGTTTCACCTCCTTTTCAATGAGAGGAAGGAGGATCGGGTTCACTCTTCTAAGTTTTTGTCTAAAAGGCTTTTGGTTTTCTTTTAAAGGTATAGTGTGCTGGATGACTGAGGTATCATAAGACTTGAGGTCCTCATAGCTCCAGGCAAAGACATCTTGGAACTCTTTGAACAACTCAATATATTTCAGTTTCTGCTCAGGTGGTAATGCTTTGAATAACTTTATCATTTTGGGATTTTCTGTAGTCCCAATGTTACAATCTTCAACTTCAGCATTCAATGGTTGCATTTTTTGTTTTCTTGAGATATAATTTGAATCAAACAAGTCCTCCAAATGGGTTAAACCAGTGGGCAAAAAGTTATCTTTTAGCTCAATTACCTCTGCTTCTGTTTCAGCCAGTTCATTTTCATCTATTTGACTCAAATTTTGTATACTTTCGTTATTGAAGGTGGTAGGGTGCAAAACCAGATTAACTATTTCAGCTGATATTTTTTGTGTATTTGTGTGTGCTTGTGGTTGATCCTCTCCAAGAATTGAGTCAATGTTGATGCTAGAGAATTCCTCTTTTAGAGTGAGGAAATTATTTATCTGAGTGTCACTCTCAAAGACTTGCCAGTTTTTGATGTTGTCTGGAACTACAGGTCTGTGTTTGATTTCAGCAGTAAAAGTATGAGTCGGTTTGAAGGGCAGCTTACAACTGCTGGCAGAGGTTTCCAAGCTGTGAGCATGTAGATTGAGTTCTCTGGAAATTTTAGTCAACTGTGATTGCGAGAAGGTATCAAGTACCTTAATAGCTGCTGCCTTATATGCTCTCAACCTTAGATCATTTGTGGTAAAGTTTCCTTTGATTTGTTGTATGATTAGATCTGAATCTCCTAAGATTGAAACTTTGGTTGCACCGGGATTTTTTATGAGTTTGAGACCTAAAAAAAGGGCCTCATACTCAACCATTTTGTTTGTACATCAGAAGTTTAACATGTATGCATGACCCACAGCCTGGTCATTGTGAATATTATGGATCCAGATTCCTGCCCCAGCTCCTAACTTGTTTACAGAGCCATCAAATTCTAAGTACCATAAGATTTCATGATCAAGATTTGAAGTGAGGTCTTTAGAGAATTGGATCATGGGCAGGTTGGTTTCTTGCAAACCACTTGATACATCATACTCCTTTATATCAGTTATGCCTAAAGTGCTTTGGTCTTTAGGGGCACATTGTTCATTTAATTTCTCTGCTTCTGCTGCTATTGATAGTTCAGAATAAGCCTTGCTGCAGATGTCAGCATTGTAGAGAATAAATGAATCCATGTCAGAGTGTATTGAATAGATTGGAAAGTTTTGGGGATTCTCTTGACTGCTTAACACATATTTCATCAATGTTTCACGGTATAATCTCTTTCGCTGCCCAAAGACTGAAATGGTTGCATAGGACATATCTAATTGCAAAGATCCTTCGAGTTTGGCCCCCCAGGATCTGGACAAGAGCATACCATACTTAGGAGGTATGTCAGCTACCACTACATCCATTAAGATTGTTTTGGTTGGGTATTGGACCAGGGGGACACATAAATCTTTAATCAATCCTAAGCACCTGACTTGGCTTGAATGAAATGAGAATAGATCTTTATAAGGTCTTGTGATGTCTAAGTCGAGTTTTTCCATTACAGATTTGGGCATTAAGTTGTGTGAGGTCCCAGAATCAAACATTGCATTATGTAGAACCTTATCATGAATGTTTAAACTGACATAGAAGGGTGGAACCCCTCCATTTTCTGTTTTTCCATTAACCTCAGGGCCGAACAACAACTCTGGTTGGTCATCTAGTACATTCACAGCATCTTTATTGTCTGATACTTGGAGTGACTTGTTAATCTGTTGTCTGTATACTTCATGTTTGGCTAATTCTGAAAGAGGAACTGATATCTTCAGCTTACTTATTTTTGTTTCCAAGTTAAAGGGTTTTTCAATTTGCATCTTGGCACTAAGTGCAGCAGGTTTTTCTTTTTCAGCTGGGTTATCAATGATCTTTTGTTCATGGTTGGTATGATTTTGAGTAAACTTGGTACCATGTTTGTTTCCAGGGGTGTTCTCTGACTTTATTTTTGCTGGATGGAGTGGGACTGGCTGTTTTTCAGATATCCGTTGTTCTGAAATATCCTCCACAGTGACTTCTGAGGAGTGTGGGTTTGAATTGCCAGCTGATTGTGGGAGAGTAGTCTTATCATTGGTCTTTTTTGGCTGCTTATTATCGTTTTGTTTAAGAGGTTCAGGTACATCTATCGTTATGGTCCTTATTTTATACTGTTTGTGTACTTCATAAACAGCTGTATCATAACCTTCTCTAAAATCAAATGATTCTCCTGATTTAGTGGGAAATTGTTTGTCATTATAAACCTCTTGATCTTCTTGTGTTAGGAAGACTTGATTTTCATTGTCCAAACCCATTAGGTTGATGTGAGGGTCCTCATTAGGTTCACTAGATGTTGAAGCCTCAACATAATTTTCTTGGAAAGGAGGTCTGACATGCTGGTCAGGATCAGTCCTTCCAACATTAGGATTTTGATTCTTTCTAAAGTTTGGGTTTCTAATATTGCTTGTCTGACCTTCCCATGATGATTTTTTTTATGGTTTCCACCCTGTCCCCAAGTCTATCCATACCTTTGATGATTGCATCTAGCTTTTGCTCAAATGATGAGGGTTCTTCCTTAAAAGTGGTTCTTCTTTCTGTTCTTGCCCGGTTTCTCTTAGTAATCAGATTTTCCTCTACACTTACAGCTATGTTTTGCATGACTGCCACTGTTGCAGGGGATCTTTCTCTTAATTGATATGCCATATCAGCATCAAACCCATCCGGAAATTTGATTAAGGCAAGATCAGGTGGAGGTCTAAGATTTTGAGGAATGGCATTATAGATAGTGTTGAATCTAGTGCAATAGTCCAAGACAGTTTCTTGTGGGCCTCTCCTTATGGTGTCATATTCAGATTAAATGTGTAGAGGATCCTTTTTCTTTTCCCATTTGTTCAGGAAGGACTGATAAAGAGCACCTAAATCAGGTATAGAATTTGTAGCAAGTGCTCTAAACCAAGTTCTTACTTCGCTTGTCAGACTTTGTACAAAAATTTTCATTCTCACATCATCATCATCTATCTCATAATTTTCAAAGTAATCTTGCATTTTCTTGGTATGCTGTAAGGCAGTGTATGTATTGGTTCCATCAAAATAAGTGATCTTACTTTGGTAGTCCTGAGGCATAGCCCCCAGATTACCAGGTAGCTGAAGGGGAGCATAACGATTAGCCATATTTGGAGGGATTAGTGGGACAACAGGTAGAAGGGGAACAACTGGTACAATAGGAACAAAAATAGCAGTTTGTGTATTGGGTGGGTGTGTGGACAGTATGTTTTTGGAAGTGGATTAGGAAGAGGGGGAAGAATGGGTTATATGAAGGTGAACTGATGGTTTAGCAGGGGTTGGGATATAACTTTGCTGAACTTCCTCAGGGCTAGACTCAGCAGAGTCTTCTGGTTCCTTTTGCTTCCTAAGAGTCTTGGAATCAAATTAGGGTTATCGAAAACAGGTGGAGGATTTGGGTCAGGATTTGACCTGGTATGCCTAGTTCTCTTTTTAGGAGCCAGCTTCTGAACTTGTTTTTGGTAATTTTGAGAATATTTTTAGAATGGTCAAGGGAATGCTTAAATTTTGGAATCACTATCTAGAGCAGACAGCAGTTGAAACATTAGTTCTTCCCCAGCGGAGTCACCAATTATGTTATCACTCAGGTTGTTCCCTTTGACTCCTAAGGGAATACGGCCGAGGTAACCACAGACCAATCTTTGGATCACAGGTCCTAGCCAACCTGCAATCAGAGAGGGCTCTCTCTTTTGAATTTAGCTTTGTTTAGGTAATGTTTAGGCTAGTTATGATGTACTGATTTTTGTTTATAGTTTTGGTTGAATGACGTCTTCTAGCAGCTGAGATGTGATCTTCAAGAGGTTCAGTCCATTGGGCAATGGAGTCTGTGATTAAGTGTTGTTTGAGGTATTGAGTAAGAGTGATGAGACTGCAGGGCCATATAGATACTCATGAAACAAACTTCAAATTGTGGAATATGAACTATTTCCAGCTAGTGAGAGGCAACTAAGAATCTTTCACTAGGCTGGTGATGTGGAGAAAGGAAATATCGCTTAGGAGCAGATTTAGAATTCCTGAACAGTATTTACTATGTAAGATTTAGTATGAAAGTGAGCAATTAAGAATTACACATCCATAACTAATTCTGAAGAAAACATTCATAGCAGCATAGATTGAGTTTAGGGTGTTCAATTAACAAATCCTGAACTATTCTTTTTCTGTACTGCTAAACCTGTGAAACATACAACATAAGTGGACTATGGAAGAACGAAATACACAAAAACACGGTTCAGAAAACTTATTGTGACATGAAATAGCATAGGAATCCTGTAGCAGCAAGCAAGCACACCACAACACCTCAAACCACTCAGAACTTCAGAAATTCCATTAGCTTCCTGTATTAAAAGTCTGAATTTACAGCATAGCTTCTCCAGAAGAAAAATCAACAACCCCAATAAGTTTATGCGTGGGGATATATATACAATCGTTTTACAAAATATCTTAACGATGAGTCATTTTCTCAATAACTGTCTTTACCAACTTTCAAAAAATAGCAGATACAATAGTTATTGCTACTTTAAATAGACAATAAATGATTTTTCAGCCCTGTCAGAAATTTTTTACTTTTGGAGGCAACTAGGTCGGTTGGGTGCTTCGTATTGATTCTGAGTAATACGCTCTTTATTGCTTTATCGTGGTGCGGCTATCTCAGCCCCGTCATCTGCATCTGTAGGCATCTGCTTTGGTGGTCAAACTTGATTGCTGAGTTGGCCTTTTCAATTGCTTTCCGAGTCACAGCAAATATATTAATTTTCTAAAAATGCTGACTTGTGATGAAAATACAAAAATATGGTGAACAACCTATTTCTTCACAGCGGTGTTTGTATCATGCCCGTCCACCATTCCTGTGTAGGAAATTGGTGTCTTAGGATTATACCTAAGGTTTCATCTGCTCAGTATATTTGTAGTAGTTTGGAGGCACTTCAAAAAGATGTCTGATCTCATTCATTATAAAAAACAAATTCTCTAGTTTGTCATAGAGACTTTGCCCAGAAGGAGGCCCTCTTTCCTCTGGGACACTTGTTGCTGCAGTGATCTGATTTGTAGCATATGTATTGACCCTCTTGGCATAGTTTTCATGAGATAGTAACCTTCCTGCACTGGTTACTAAGCTGGGAAGACCTCTATTATGTAATGCTGTAATTTTCTCAGTGAATTTGTTCACCTCTGTCTGCATTTCTTGACACCTTTTGTCCAGTGTCTGTACATGATTTCTCAAAGTGAACACCCTTTTCACTAGTAAAATGGTATCAATTCTGTTAGTGATACCCATTGCTACCAGCTGAGGGCTAGTGCGGTTGTTCAGGACATTGACCATCCTATTGGCTATTTCAGGCATATTGCCTAGAGATGCCCTTGCTCTTTGACTTTCTTTTTGGGCCCTGCCTATGAGATCCATATGTTCATGGATAGTTTCAATATATTGCCACTGGTCTGTTATTGATTGACCAATATTGGCCCACAGGATCTTCTTAATTTCAACTACAACTTTATCAAGAGAGAGCTCCTTCTCCAGTTCCTTTATTTTCTTCTCAAGAGCCCTTACCTCTCTTGTTTTTTCAGCTACATTTTGCTTGGATTTATCATACTTTTCTTCAATGGCATCTATTTTATCCTTGGTATCTTGCAGTTCAGCCATCTGTTCTTCTAAAACTTCCAGCTCCTTCATCATGTTCTGCATGCTTAGGCTCGGTCCCAGATCTGGTGTTGTTGCTGGCGCTGATGTTGAAGGACCGGCCTCTGATGCTTGTCCTGTGGGAGGAGCTGCTGTAGTAGTAGAAAGTGTCACACCTTCAGTGGATGAAGATGTCTATGCTAGCTACATTGGTGCCTCACCTTGTCTTGATTTCAGTGCTACCTCTAGTGCACTCTCTGTTTCCATCAATCTCTTGTATAAACTCAGGAGTAGAGCAACTACATCCTGATCCTTCTTCTGCTCTGCCACCTCTCCAGTTTGAGGGTGAAGGCTAGCTGGCAGCTTGATATGATTTCTCATAGCTGCTATGTCTTCATCCCTTTTCTTTGACAATGCTTGCACACCCTTAGGGTCCTTTGGATCATGACCCAACTCTATAATGATCTCTTCCAAGGACTTGATTCTATTGTCCTTGGCTTGAGATGATGCCTTCTCCAATTCCAGTTGAGCAGCCGTGTTGTGTAAAGAGTTTTGTAATTGGTATGCCTGTAGGGTCTTATCAGCTAATGCGGAATACATCATTTCCCCGGTTTGCCTGTGTAGCTCAATCTGATCCAAGGGGTCGATGTCTTTGGCAAAAATTTCCAGATTAGTTATGATATAATCGGCAGCTGTTTGAGGTTGCTGCATGGTAGGCCTGAAATGACTAAGAGTCATTTTTTTTTCTTGAATGTCATAAGCACACATTAATCTCTGCTGATTAATTGGCGCCATTTTGAGGAGATGGTTGTAGATTTGGTGTTTGAGGGGCTCATTCCTTTTCTTGATATCTATGAACTGTTGCTTGATACTAGAGTCCGCCTTAGATTTCTGCCTTGAATAGCTCACCTCTATCCCATGTGGCATGTCCTGCCCTTGCTGTAAGGAACTGGTCGATGTCTCAATGCTAGGAGGGGGCATATTGTCAATTGGTCTCTCTGGTAATTCCTACTTAGAAAAAGGGTTTAACCTCTGTCTTTTTTCTCCTTGTTGGTCGGTTGAAGTAGTAAGAGGAGTGTCCTCTTGCCTATCCCTTTTCCTTGTTCTTTCCTCATTGGCAGGTGTTTGTAAAACAGAGGACTCCACTGTTACCTCCTGCCTTGGAGGGATTTGCTCTTGTGTGTGCTGCTCTGTGAAGGCAGGTTCTTTGGTTGTATCTTCCTGTTGTTCTACATTTGGAGGTGACTCTTCTTGCTGCACTGTTTTGCCTTTAGTCATGTCTGCTGCTGGATCAGTTGTTTTGGCAGGCTGCTGAGGAACGGTGGATGAAGAGGCGGCTTCTCCAAGATGCCGAGGGCCTGAAGACCAAACCTGGTGCAATCGGACAATGGTGTTGATATATATGTGAATTCACGGCGCCATCAGCAAGGAAGTAGTCTTGAGAGTTGGTCGGCAAACAACGTAACCGCTCATGCAGGAGTACAGTGAGTACTTTTGCAAATAATGTGAAAAAACACGTATTTTGGGAAAAATAGGGAAAATTTGGCCTTTGGCGCCATTTTGTTGGATGACGTCAGCATGGAGTCATAGGTGGGGTCGGGTATGGAGTGATGATGTGGTGGCCAGTGAGTGGCTCCACTTGGACCGGTGAAATGGCAGACAGCTTGGAGCAATGATGGATGGGGCGGTGATGTGATGCTGAGGCGGCAATGACGTGAGGGTGACGTGTGACGGAAACAGGAGGGCGGTAAGCGGTAATATCGGACCGCTCATGGTACGGGTGTGGTTTTGGCAGGAGGCCGCCTAACACAACCCAGGAGCGACACGCGTCCGAGCCCTGACGTCACCCTCTGACAGATTTTGGGCGCTAATGTTCAGGCATCGGGGGTGGCCCTATATTGCCGTGGGCCATTGGATGGGAGGGCCCAGATCCGACGGTTGAGGGGCTGCAGAGGTGATGGGTGGATACGGCGGGTCCCGACGGGGATTTAATAATATATTTTTCGTTTTTTGCGATGAGCGCACCGAAACATAAACTTTGGAAAAGCGGAAAAAGTGGGTTTGTAACAAGGTTTTATACAAATGGCGCGGGTAATGTACTGTGATGGGTTTGTAAAGGGGATAAGGGTAGGAATAGGTTATTAAACTAACCAAATGTTAATTTAATCCCTGACTTTAAATGAACCAAATACAACAAAACTTTTGATTCTGCATGATTATCCAAATATTGAACATATGGCTATAATGCCAAAGGGGGGGTATTTACATATTTTGTGGGCTTTTTTCACAATAGTGATATAGTAGTGGGGGAAAAAGGGGAACATAGGGATTTAGATAATAAAGTTAGAAGTCAATGTGCATTGGGGATATGAGAGATTGGAAGTGAATAATAGAGAACTAAGTTTAGTGATTAAACTTAGATGTTTATAAGTTGATGGGGAATGATTTTACATAAGAAATTTGGCTTCTTTTCGGAGAAGAAAGTGCAAACTGGTCATGAAATTTCCAAAAAGAAATACAAGGAGGATTATTTAGGAAAATCCTGAAGTCCTCCATGGGATGTTAGAAAGAGAGTCTTTTGGCAGAAAACAGGGGAGTTAGACATGCTTCTATATTTTGCCTTCAAAATGCTGCATAGATACCTTTGCAACTGCCAACATATACCTTCTTGATCAAGGCCAAAACTGAATAGGATCGGGATTTTGCAACTTCTGGCTACCTACCCAACTTAGAACCTAGCATTTTTTGTTTCTTCAGGGATGGTGCATTTAGACTTGCAAACCCTCATATACTCTTTTCTTTTTGTTGCCCTCTTATCTAAATCTACCCTTATATCTTCCAAGGGCCCAGATTAAGCTAGTGGGCTCCTTTCTTTCTCTATCCAGCTAGTCATCTGTCAAGCTTGAACTGTTTGAACAGGTACTCATTACCTACTCTAAAACAAGCAATTTAAAACATGGCATGGCCCAGCTTGAATTGTTGAGCCATCCATCAAGATAGCAGTGGCATTTTGATTGGCCACTTTCCTAGTCTTTCTTTGGGGTTCATTTCAATTCTTTTTTCTTTTGACCATTTCATTTTCTTGCCCTTTAATTATTCTTTTAAGGCATACCCTCTTTACATTTTTTAACCTTTTGCTTTGTTCACAAAAATGGAACCTTTGTTTCATCAAAGATGATCATTTTTAGCATTTCCACTGTAAATCATGAAATATGAAACCCTATTGGTATAGGAGGCTAACAGAACCAACTCCCAAGTGTTATTCTTTTTGATCTGCTCAAGTTCTTCATCCATTGCCTTGATCCAGCATTCATCTTTGCATGCCTCTTTTACATTTTGTGGTTCAGTGGAGGAGAGTAATGCCAAATAGCTTGAAGCTTCTGCAATTGTTCTTCTTGTTTGTATACCTTCCTCCTTTTGCCCCAAAATTTGAGATTCTGGATGATTCTTTTGAACATACCTGGATGGAGTCTTTTCTTCTATACTTATCTGTTCCTCTGGCGCCTCATGGGTTTCTTCTTCATCATTAATCTGATTTTATGTTGATGGATAGTCCTCATCATCTTCGAAGTCTTCAGATCTTACCTGCCTGGGAGTGTTTTCTTCTTCATCCACCACTACATCAATGCTGTCAACAATTCTTCCAAGCCTTTTATTGTAACATTTATATGCTTTGTTGTGAGGAGAGTAACCAAGGAGAATGCCTTTATCTGCTCTAGGTTCAAAATTGCCAAGATTTTCATCATTATTTTTAATATAGCATTTGCTTCCAAAAACTTTGAATTTTTTTACTAAAGGGGTCTCACCATACTAGAGCTCATGAGGAGTTTGAGTGCTGTTCACCCGGATATTTGTCTTGTTGAGAATAACAACTGCAGCAAATGTGGCTTCACCCTTGAAGGTTACGGGAGTTCCAGACTCATCAAGCATAACACGAGCCATTTGTTGAACCGTTATGTTCATCATTTCCACTACTCCGTTTTGTTGAGGAGTCCTAGCTCTAGAGGATTCCCTTCTTATTCCATGTTCTTCACAAAAATCGAAAAATTTGTTCGAGGTAAACTCCCCACCTCTATCAGACCCGAGGAATTTGATTTTGTGATTTGATTTGTTCTCCACCAAGGCTTTGAATGATTTGAACTTTTCAAAGGCTTCATCTTTGTGCTTCATAAGTCCTATCCAACACATCCTAGAAAAGTTGTCAATGAATAATATAAAGTATTCTTCTCCTCGAGGTGACCTTTTCCTAGATGGACCACATACATCAGTATGGACAAGTTCAAGTGGCCTGCTAACTGACCCTTCCTTCTCAGGGAAGTTAGTTCTGGTTTTCTTACCAAACTGACACGATTTTCATATTGTATTGTCTGGAATTCTGATGTCTGGAAGACCATGAATTGCCTCGTATTTGCATGCTTTCCTTATCTGTGAGAAGTTAAGATGCCCCAACCTTTTGTGCCATAACTAGTGTTCATCATTCTTGCTTAGATAGCATTGATGTTGTCCTTCTTTGAATATGTATAAATTATTTGGAGTCCTTATGCCTTTGATTACTGTTTTTCCTGTATCATGATCACGAACACTACATCCATTTGATCGAAATATTACCTCAGTTCCTTGATCACCCATCTGACTAAAACTCAATAGATTATGCTTTAAGCCATCAACATTCATAACATTTCTAGCTTTGACCTTTTCTTTCAATTGAACCAAACCTTTACCTTTCATGAACGCAGGGGTGTCATTTCCAAATGATACCTTCTTCTCCTTCTCTAAGGCACAGTACGGCTGAAGTTTTTCTTTATCACCCGTCATATGTTTTGAACATCCACTGTCAATGTACCATTGATTTCCCTGCCCTTCCACATATAAGGCTATACCACATCTTTCTAGTTATGGTTCTTTCATTCTCCATGTTTTGGCACTTGAGGCTTGCTCCTTTTGAATTGTTTTCCGAAACCTGCTCCTGCATTTAGAATCTTCATTACCGAAGTTGTTACAAATAGAACATTCTATTTCATTTTCAAGAGCAAAAAGTTATTGTAGGTCCTTTTCATGATGCCAGTCATACTTCTTTGTTTTTGAGCTTCTCTAGTCATGATTGTCTTATATGAAATGCATTGAGCTACTTTGTGGCCAAAGTTATGACAAGAGAAACACTGGCCATTGAAAAAACTCCTGCGATTATCAAATCTACCAATCGAACGATTGTAGTTTCTACTGACATCCATTCTTGAGGCAAATTGAGAAGATTTTACCTGTGGCTAGTTGTAGCTTCTGTTCATCCTTAAGGTGGATTGCCCCTGATTTACCTAGTAGTCTTTGTTCATTCTTGAGGTAGATTGTCCCTGATTTAACTGGTGATTTCCATTGGGCCTTTGCTCACTCCTCCTTGTTGCATCAAGATAACATTTGGAGGTGGATGGTTTCTGCGCTTGAGATGCTTATTCATTATATCCCAGACCTGTCTTGATTAGTGGAGAATGCTGCACTTTGATAATCTCATCTAAAGTTTCAGATCCTTTAACAAATCTAATATTAAGAGCTTTTGTTTTCTCAATCTCTTTTCTAAGACCCACAATTTCACATTCCAACTCTTCATTGTGTTTATCCTTTTCATCAATTTGGAATGTTAGAGTATCTATAATCCTATTCTTCTCCTCTAAATAGATTTTGAGTCTAGAAATCTCTTCATAAACACCTTCTTCATCTATAGCATCCAAAACATCATCATCTTCAAAAGCCATTAAAATTTTATAATCATTACCTTGTCATCTTCATCACTATTTGAAAGTCCATCACTATCTTCATGAGTGTAATAGCTTTTCTTATTCTATTTTCTGTTCCATCTAACTGGTTCCTTACCTTTGTCAAGCTTATCTTTATGAGGACATTTTGTAGCATAGTGACCGTCTCTTCCACAAGCAAAGCATTTGAAAGGTAACTTACCTCTAAATGTTTCAGTTCCCCGTTGGAGGTTCTTGACAAAATTTGATTCTTCCTCTTCTTCTGACCCATAGTAATCTCCTTTGCCTGAAGCCTTGAATGCAACTTCTCTCCTGTCTGATGGTCCTCCTTTCCTCATTTCTTAAGCAGTTAGAATTCCGTGCAGCTGTGACATGGTAAGGTTCTGTATATTATATTTTTCTTCTATTTCAGAAACTTTTGATTCAAATTTAGAGGACAAGATCTTAGAACCTTTTCAACCACAACAATCTCTTTTATTTCTCACCCAAGTTTTTCATACAATTAACAATCTCATCAATACGAAGGAAATAGTTAGCCACACTTTCATCATTGTGCATTCTGAGATTTTCATACTAAATTCTGAGGGTTTGAAGTTTTGCTCATTTTACCTGTTCATCTCCTTCATAGCTCAGAATGATCTTGTCCCATATTTATTTTGCGGTTTTATACTGCATAACCTTGACGAATTCTGATTGAGATAGACATCCTAATAGAGTATTGACAGCCTTTGCATTTGTTTCATATTGCTTCTTGCTAGCCGGATCTGTAGGAGTTGCTGATGGAAAAGTGTACCCTGTATCTATGATATCCCAGACTTTTGTACCAAGAGACTGAAGATAGGTTGTGACTCTTACCTTCCAATAGACGAAGTTGGTCCCATCAAACATTGGTGGCCTAATTGATGCTTCTCTCTCATAGTTGCTCATGATGATAGATCTTCCTTCAAGCGATCAAGCTTCTTTTGAATGACCTCCTCTGATACCAATTGTTGAAAATAATACTGAGAGGGTGGGGGGTGAATCAATATTATCTAATTCTCTTCAAATATCTTCCAGATTATAATTTAATTTAATCTTCAGATGTTGACCATTAATTTGTATGTCAGTACCATATTTAATGAACAGGAACAAGAAAAACAGACAGTCACACCAAAGAAGACCAGATATAAGGTGGAAACCCAATGTGGGTGAAAACCACCTGCTACAATATGTCTCTATCATTTTTCAATTAGAAATTTCTTTTTACAATAATTTGTACTGATGCAGTCCTTTACCAGTACACAGGCTGCAACTTGCAGAGAGCTACAACCCTTTCTCATTTTCCAGACTCTCCTGAAGGGAGCTAGAACGCCCTTTAGCTTTTGTACTAGCTGAGCTACTAGTACGTAGGTGCTCACCTACTGAAGGCTTCCACCTTCTCTTTTCTTCCAGGGACCACGTTTCATAAATTTTCAGACTGGATCCATGAACATCAAACAAACATCAAGTACATGTGCATCAACTGATCTCCTTTCCATAATCAACTACTGAATCAACCAGACACCTATTCTGAACCCAGAACATTGCAGAACTAAACAAAAGTAGCTAAAATAAGTTTCAAGAAAAGTCTGCAACTTCACCAATAGAAACCTGCGGATATCCGCACTTAGTCTTTGTCGAGCCTGCGGACCTCCGCACCTGCACTTGTTGCTAAACTGCGCACCTTCGCACCTGCACCTGTCGCTAAACTGCACACCTTCGCACCTGCACCCGTGTCTAAGCTGCGTTCCTCAGCACTTGAAGCCGTGTCTGAACTACGCTCCTCTGCACCCGCACCTGTCGCTAGACTGCCCACCTCCGCACTTGCATCCATGTCTAAACTGCGTTCCTCCGCACTGAACCCGTGTCTGAACTGCGTACCTCCGCACTGCGCCCTTGTCTGAACTGCGCACCTCCGCACTTGCACTGTGGTTCGCTTGCGGTCCTCCGAATGGAGCCAAATTATCAGTCCTCCAATATGCCCCAAACTATTAGATCCACAGATCTGATCATGTGTCAAAGTAGATTGTCCTTCTAACACTCAGATCTCTCCTTGATTTAGCTATCATTCACCAACCGATCACCAAATATTCAGATCTTGATTTTCTTTAGATATTCAACGCACATGAGTGCCTAGCCAAATGATCTCCTTTCCTTTTTATAGGCAAGCCCTTACTCAAACCATGGACCAAAACCATAGAAACCCAATACAAGGGACCCACAATCGGGGATCAATACTTTAGAATCAAAAATCACGGACCAAAACCATAGGATCAAAAGCGTTGAACTAAATACCATGGATTAATCATAAAATTTTCCCACGTGCGCGCGTTTCTCTGCATTAAAGTGTGTGAATTTGATACCCGCACTTTTTGTTTGGAGAACCTGCGGGTATGATCGCACCTCTTGTTCGGAGCACCTGCGGGTCCGCGGCTTTTGATTGGCACACCTGCGGGTATCACATTTTCTGTCATTTTGAGAGCCTGAACTATGATTTTCCACTTGAGTGAGTTTCCATCAAGGACAACACTGATGCCATAGCACCACACCTGAGTCATAATGGCAACAAAACATGCGTTGGCGGCTTAGTCAACTCGTCCAAATTTCATAGCCAAGGGTCACCCCACCCAGGCTCCAAGCACTACCCAAACACTTAAGGTTCAAAAGGTGTCACCAGTAGAAATGGTGGAAAGAAGAAAGCAAGGATTGTGTTACTACTATGATGAGAAATACTCCCCGGGGCATAAATGCAAGGAACCCAAATTCTTTCAAATATATGCTACTAATCTCAGTTCATCAGAGGAAGCCCCACCAATTGAGGAACCAGTGGAGGAAGATGAGGATCACCAGCTTGACAATGCGCTCCCAGCTATACCTGATGAACCAGTCATCTCGGTTCATTCTTTGGTAGGGATTTCTTCTCCCCAAACTCTCAAAAACAGAGGCTTTATTAAGCATTGCCTTGTAGTAGTCTTGATTGATAGTGGTAGTACGCATAACTTTATCCATCAAAGAGTTCTTGAAGCAGTGCATTCTTTTGTCAGAGCAGTCTCTAATTTCCAAGTCCAAATTGCTGATGGGGGAACAATGAAATGTGAAGGTCGCTGTGAAAATGTCAAACTTCAAATGGGGGATTATCAGTTAAAGACCCACATGTTTGCCATACACATGGGAGGGTGTGACATTGTCTTAGGTGCTGAATGGCTCCACATAATCGGCCCAATCACAATGGATTTCCAGGAGTTATATATGAGCTTTAAGCAAAACAACCACATAAATACCCTCCACGGACTCCAAGCGGGTGCTCCCTCTATCATCAGCTAGCATAGGATGGAAAATTTCTTAAAAAAGGGCCACCATGGAGCTATAGCCCAATTTAATGCCATCCAGGTCTTCGAACCCACTTCTCTTCATATTCATCTTGAGATGCAACAAATCTTAAACAACCATCTACTGGTCTTTGACAAGCCTCATGAGCTTCCACCCTCGAGAGGGGAACATGATCATAGCATTACTTTGGTCCCAGGGGCCCAACAACCAAATGTGCGCCCATATAGATATCTGTTCGCCCAAAAGAATGAAATTGAAAAAATCATCAAGGAACTCCTATAAGCAGGCATCATTTGTCCTAGCATTAGTCCTTATTCATCGCCTATTGTAATGGTGCTTAAGAAATATGGGGAATGGTGTGTGTGTCCAGACTTCAGGGCCCTTAACAAGTTGACGGTCAAAGATAAATTTCCCATCCCGGTTGTCGATGATTTGCTGGATGAGCTAAATGGGGCTTAATTCTTAAATAAGCTCGACCTTTGCTTGGGCTATCACCAAATTCGTATGAAAGAAGTAGACATTCCAAAGACTGCTTTCTGAACTCATGAAGGCCATTATGAGTTCTTGGTCATGCCATTTGGTCTTTGTAATGCCCCATCCACTTTTTAGAGCCTCATGAACGACTTGCTCAAACCAAATCTCAGAAAATTTGTCCTTGTTTTCTTTGATGACATCCTCATCTACAGCCGCACCTGGGCTACACTTCTTCAGCATGTAGATCCGCTCTTGCAACTTCTCCGGAAGCATAAATTATTTGTCAAGATGTCCAAGTGCTCTTTTGGCATGGAAGAAGTTGAGTATGTGGGCCACATTGTGGGGCGTGAATGTGTCAGGGTGGACTCCAAAAAGATCCACGCAATGCAAGATTGGCCTCAACCAAAGACCTTGAAGAGCTTGAGAGGATTTTTGGGTCTCACAGGCTACTATCACAAATTTGTCCGCAATTATGGTTGCATTGCTAGAGCCCTCACTCACCTTCTTAAGAAAAAGTCATTTCTTTGGAATGATGAAGTGCAACAAGCATTTATAGCTCTCAAACATGCTATGTGTTCCACTCCCGTATTAGCACTACTCGACTTCACCAAAACTTTTGTGATTGAATGTGATGCTTCAGGTACGAGTATTGGGGCGGTCTTAATGCAGGAAGGTTGACCCTTGGCCTTCACTAGCCAACAACTAAGTGGGAAAAATCTGGGACAATCTACCTATGAGAAGGAGATGATGGCCATCTTACATGCAGTTGATACCTGGTGACCATACTTATTGGGATGACATTTCCAAATCTGCACATATCATCAAAGCCTTAAATATTTTTTGGAGCAACGCCTATCCTCGCCACAACAAAAGAAATGGCTCGCCAAAATGTTGGGATATGATTATGAGATAATTTACAAGAAAGGGCACGAAAATATCGTAGCAGATGCATTATCACGCCAATTTGAGGAGGAAAGCACCCTGCTCGCAATGTCCCTTCCCATTCCTGAATGGATTGAAGAGGCCCACAAGGAATGGTTTTCACATCCTTTGCTCTCCCAACTCATTAATAAATTGTAGGTGGATCCAAATTCGACAACGAGATACTCTTGGCAGGATGAGATTCTTCGCTACAAGGACAGAGTCGTGATATCACCAACATCCACTCTCAAAAGTCTCATTTTGGTGGAGTTGCACTCATCTCCCATGGCAGGCCATTCAAGCTTTTAGAAGACTTATGCTCGCACTCGACGTTCATTCTTTTGGACAGGAATGAAAAAGGACATTCTTACTTTTGTAGATGAGTAAGACGTATGTCAGAACCACAAAGGAGAAATAGTCAAATCCCCAGGCACATTACAGCCATTGCCCATCCCAACCTGTTGTTGGGAAAAGTATCCAATACGGAATGACCCTATCCCACTCTAAGGGTGATAGTACCTCAGCAACAACTGAATGCAAAGTTATTCAAGATTACTTCTTTATGAGATGAGAGAGAGAAGAAAAGGATGATCCACTAACCGTTATCTTGCGCTAATGGTTGATCCAGTCTTCACTCCTTGCTACTTGCTCCCAGCTCCTTGCTCTTTCACCGGCCCAGCTACACAAAGATCCTGTAAAAGCACCAGAAAAGGAAACTACAAGAAGCATACATCCATAATTGATTCAAGGATTAGCATAAATCAAATATACAAGCATCAATTCATCATCAAGACACATGCATATAGAAGAACCTCAAATACTTTATTAATGGAAGAAGTAAAGTTCTGAGAGGATTACAACCATAATAGGACCAATCCAGCAACACCTCTCAGCAAAAAGAAATCTCCTCTTCACCTCCTTCAAGCAAATCACCCAATAGCTCTATACTCAAACCAACAGCACTTCCTTACTTGCACAAAATTCCAGCCTCCCTAGACCTCATGAGAGAGATCTATATATAGGGTTTTGCAGAAAGGATGAGTCATCTTGAGACTGGCATGAAGCTGACTAGTGTCCTCTCCCACTTTAGTTAATCTTCAGTTCTTGAGTCCACTTGGAGATTCTTGCTTCCACTTGGAGATCAAGACCCTCTTACTCATCACAAGGCGAATTCCTTGACCCAAGTGTCAGTTTGGAAGCTTCCTGGGAAACTGACACCTTGCAGAATGACTGTGCCACTTGGCCAATCTCGCCCAGCGCAGGTAGCCTTCATTAGATTTGACATTCAACACAGGTACAGTGTGGAGCAGTTGACATTCAGCGCAGATGCTCAGTGGAGCAGCTGACATGATCCAGAAATAACTTGTTTTTGAGTGTTTTCAGGTGGAGAACTGATTTTCAGTGCTGTGGTTTGCTGACCTTGTTCCTCTAAGGGTAAGAACAACATGTTTAGGGACTTTGGATCCCTCAGATTATTGACATTTCATGCTCCATGCTGTTAGGCACAAAAATGTCTATAACAGTTGCCCCCTAAAGTATGAGGTCGTTTATCGGGTGAAATGCTTTATCAGGAGGATCCGAAGTTCATTCAATCGCTGAGAGGTGCCCTGTAATAAAATACAATACAATACATTATTTTTCATTCTGCTTTCATGATCTAGCTGAGGCGGGCATTCCCATGCTCAGCTTTATAAATTCATTTTGGTACATATAACAAACGACCGTCTGATGATAGACTGATAATTCTCTGCTGAAATTATCATCCTTTGAGTAGGATGATCATCTGCTGCAATAATGTACATATCAAATGTCTTTATATTTCCTGAATATATATCGCAGCCCGGATGGATGAAACTAGATCCGGGGTCTTCAATCTCGTTCGATCTTCACTCTAAGTACAAGTCGATCCATGTGAGAATTGCGCTGAAGTCGAACATGGAAAGACATCGCTTGATTACCGGTCAATAATGTAAACCGTTAACAAGCGCGAGAGGAATCACCAATAATGATAATGACCCTCAAGGTACTGCAGTACAATTTACGTGGTGTGAATAAAGGACTTGGCGTCGAACACCACGCAAAATCTTCTGGTCGAAGGTCATTGATGTATACCTGTCGCCGGAAGTGAGAAACTTGCCATTGAGGCATGCAAGCTTCAAAGTACTGGGGGGTTTTGTTCCTATATCAACCTCTTGGATAATGAGCTGAAGTCGACAAGAAGCGATCCGTCAAAGGAGGGCCTTAATGAATCCCACATCAGTGACACGGAACGGAGCTAATGATTTTAGTGGAGGTGAAAACAATCTGTGAGATATGATTCAGGGTGGCGATCATGGGTGGATGAAGGATAATGTATGGCAGTGGATGGGACACGGTTGACTCTTTCTGAACAACATCTCTTGAACATATAACAACACTAATGTGATGGATCGGTAGCATTACCCCAAATACGGATGGTTTGGCGAGGACCATGGTGATGAGACCGGTGAATGAAACCACCCAACCCGATGTGATACGGAGGACAAAGTGTCATGTTCAAGAGCGACTTGCTACCATTAAAGCTTTGAGGTTCTCCCAATTTTTCCCCAGTCATTTCTGACCAGTACCTCTTTATTTTTGTCAAGCTTGAGGAGGATAACATATGCTTGTTCTATAACCTGCCCTTCGGGCAAGCCCATCGCTATGTTTTAACGAGCCTAGCGATAGGGAAACTCGTTCTCGTCTAAAGACAAGTTTGTCGCTATTTAATCATTTTAACGAGTCTAGCGACAAAGATAACTCGGTCCTTTTCATTTTTAGAGAGTCTGAAAAGGTACAGAAAGTTAACTCCAAAATTCCTTTTTCGTCATCTAATCCCTTAAGTCCGAAAAAGTATAAAACAATACAGAAGGGATGAGTTTTCGATAACTTTAACGAGCCGAATAAAACAAGCGCTCGACCTTTTTGTGCAATAATCCCTCAGGTCCAAAAAGATTAAAATCTAGAGGAGGGATAGCTCTTCCGGTCCTTTTAACGAGCTGGAAGGCCAAAACTCGGCAAACTTTTCATATTTTACGAGTCAATTGAAAAGAGCTCAAAGAAGACTCGTCTTTTGAGGAACGAGTGATAAACAGGGATAGCAGCAGATTCCAGGTACAGGTTGGAATTTTCCAATCACGGCAGTGTCACAAGGATGGCTAAGTGAAATCACTCTTCGCAGCTGTTCCTCAAAATAGGTAAACAATCATATGGGGGTGAACGATCGGCCAAATGGAATGGAGGTGGCAAGTGCAAACACGACCAAGGCTTTTATGGCTAATAAATTTACGATCACAATGGTTATTTACCGGGATAGGTTCATTTTTTAATGAGCTTGAACTCTGGTGGAACCCTTGCTCACGCTTTTCTATTTTTTAACGAGCATAGATTCCGCTGTAAAACTGCTCGAACTTGCGTTTATTTTTTAACGAGCATGAACTTTGTGCTAAAATTGCTTGATTATACCAGTCATAAGATAAGAATGTCTCCTGAAAGATCCCATTTTTTATAGAGCTTGTGCCTTACCAAAGCTATGCTCCCTCTCATCCTTTCTTCATGCAAGTTCGGAAACGGCTAATCCTACGAGTTTAAAGGGTTAGACCTACAGGTTTAAAGGGAGGACCTAAAAATTTAAAAAATAAATAGTCATCCCTTGCTTGCATTCCAAAAGGTTGCATGCCCCCAGGTATAAAACAGAGTTTCAAGGTTACCTCTACTTACCCTCCGCCAAAACATTTGTTTTAATCGAGAGAGGCTTACCTCTTTCTGGTTACCCAAAGATGGTTCTATTTGTTGCCGCAAATCAATCTCTTTCTTCGGCACTGTCTCCCATAGTAGACAATGGTGAATGACCTTTGTCAAACAAGTAACCTTGACAAAAGAATCCTATCTCAGAACAACCCCTCTTCCACATACGGACGGGGTACGGACTAGTCATATTCTTTCGCGGAAATTCTACCCTATACCCAAGGTTTCCTCTGCCCGAAGCAGGCCAGGATGCATGCCCCCTGGGTTCCAGTCCCCTCTTTCTGAATCACTTGCATTCATCGGGAAGGACGACTGGGGGTGGAGACATTTCTTGAGTGAATAGACCATTAAGGGTTGGTATTTGACTATTTGCGATGCGTGATCCCGGAAATGAAAGTTGGTCTACGAGCTTGACCACCCTTCCTTCGTGTGGAAAACACATTACTCTAAAGAGTGAGGAGACTATAGCTCCCATGCAATATATATAGTCACGTCCAAGGAGTAGGTTATAATCCAAGGGTCCTTGAACGACCATCACGTTCATTTGAACGGTCTTCCCTTTCAATGTAACAGGCACATTGGGGAGGATCCCTAACGGTCGACTGGTTCCTTTATCAAAGCCCGAGAGATTTCTTATCTCAGGCAAAAGCGTCGGGGAACCCAGTGCTTTCCAAGCAATAGAGGAAAGGATACTCACAGATGCCCCTTCATCAATGATAGTTCCAGCCATCACCATTCTATAAATTTGGACTATGATTCTGAATGGTATATTGGCTGGCAACCGGGGTCTGCCCAGTTGGTTCCAATCAAAGGACACAACCAGGTTGCTTGGTGGTGGAACCGAATACACGGTAGGATACGATCCTGACGATGTTCCTTCCTGCGATAAAGGAATGGGCGCATTGCCCTGGTGCTCATCAGAATCTGTGTTGATGAAAAGAATCTGGATGGTGTCATCCTTATTCTCTTCGGTGGGGGTGTCATTTGAAGATGAATCTTCAGTGACGGTGTCATTTGAGGATGAAACCTTTGAAGGAAGAACCGGGTCAACTGCCGTATCGACCTTTAGACTTTTTTCTGGTCTGGATTCAGTAGGTTCATTTTCAATGACTGACGCCTCAGCTGACCACTTGAGCGGGCCAGCTGTGTTTTCAACCAACGAAGGACTTGGCACGAGTTTTTTGTATCCAGGAGGAAGTCTCAACGGTGAAACCAGACGATCTTCCAAAACTCTCTTCGCTTCGTCTAAGAAGGGACAACGGTGGATGGCGTGATCGCCTTCGCACAGTCTACAGGGGGATCTAGCTCCTCCCTTTTGTCTTGAACCTTCACTTTCGCTGGTTGACGGTAAGCAATCAACCTGGCTATCAGAGGTTGATGCTCCCGAATTGTGCAACCGAGGGGACCAGTCCCTTAGTATCCGGGGAATACAAGGACAATCTCTATGGAAGTGGTCGCCTCTACATATGACACATGGCGATTTAGGCCCGGTCTGTGCTGTGTGTGGGTTTTTGTTAGATGTCTTTTGCTTGCCCCCAGTCGCCTTAGGCTCCTTCTTCTTCTTCTCTTTCTTCTTCTTTTCCTTCTTCTCCATGGGAGCTTGGCTTTTGCCGGCTCTACCTTTTGAAGATGAAGGATTGGAGGAAGGGTTAGAGGAAGTAGAAGGCTGGTGGAAGGCTCTAGACTCATCTAACTGTTGACTCGACTGCTCAGGAACCATGGTGTTTTGAACTACATTAGTTGAGAAAAGCCAAACAGGCAGGCCAATTGTCAGTCCTGGAAGCGACAATGTGGCCATGTGGGGCGCACCAACTTCTCCCCAAGAGGAGAAAAGACTAGGATTTCCATCATGTGGAGTTCCTTGGTTGGGGCGTTCCATGTTCTCGACTTACAGATCAACGCAGGAATAGGAGGTGATTATGTTCCGCTTAAAATAAATTTTATAACGACGCTTAGACACAACTTGCTTTTTCACTTTTTAAGAGTCGAGAAAAAGCTAAAGATGACTCTAGTCTCCTTCGATGTTTTAACGAGCCCGAAGTGACAAATGCTCGGATGGACTTTTTCAGTTATAGAGTTTGAAAAAGGCCAAAAGAAACTGCTCTGGAGTTCTAGGCAGAGGGTGTGCCAAACCTTTCGCAAAACCACAGAATATGTTTTACGGTACGAGTGGTCGATCTTCGTGAATGCTGTGTTCACTGCATTGCGATCAGTAGGGCGGCCGACATGGTTTCCTATGGATAAAGGCTTTGATCCTATAGGGGTCTCCCAATATATACGCGACGGTACGTGGGAGCACAAGTCCGTATTGATACTTATCGCTTCACCGTGGAGGAATCACCCAACCACTCAACGCTAAGATATCACGTTTAACGACGCTGGAACACGTCTCTAGCTTAGACCTCTATGTGTTTGCGTTATGTTTCAATGCGTTGTTATGTAAATTCAATTTATTTTAAGGTTGATCTTGTTTAGCAGTTTGCCTTTATGGATCACCACGAGATGTATAGAAACACTCCTAAATGCAGTCTAAGATGATAAGCAAGCTTTTCAATCTTTCAACTTTGAAAACCTTAACTACTGAGGGAGAAGGAAGATAACACCTTTTCACACAGATCATAGAGCACACACTAATGCATTTTCCTAAATCAACATGCAAACTGTCATAATGCACATGCACAATGCAAGTATTTCTTTTCTCTTCCTTAATGTTTGTGCAATACAAGAAGAAAGCTGTTGTATAACTTTGAATTCAATTTCAAGCGAAAGCAAACAAGTTTGTCCAAAATCAAAAGACACCTTAAGATTTACTTGTTTCGACACTAGAAATATATAAATTCAAACCATATGACGAAAGCGACAAGCTCAATCAGCTATGAACAACAAACAAACTAACTCTTAAGATCAAAACGACACTTAATCACAGGTCTAGATCTAAGAGGTCACAGCACGACTGGTTCACTTTCGTTATGGGAAACTGTAAATGACACAAGAAATACAAAAGAACAAATACAGTTTCTTTATACAACCGAGGCGGAATAGTGACAAAGAAAGATGGTTTCAGATAGGCTCATTGACTGGTAACAAACAGCAAAACAAGAGTGAAAACAGGGCAAGACACAGCAGGAAACCCCAGTAGCACAAGGCAAGACTGGTCCAGCGCAGGTGGAACACTGCATGTTTGACCTTCAGCGCAGGTAGCCCCTTCGGGAACTGCGCTGAAATGCAGACAACCTTTGTACAACCTGTACTGAAGAACGAAACTTTCGTTTCTCTTGGTTTCCGGGTCACAGATTGCTCAAAAATTCACAGTTTTTGCTCAAATCAGAAGCTATCAGTCAAGGACACACTAAGGGATGGAAAGGAGGATGAAAATCTATCACTAAGAGCTTATTAGAGTCCTTGTGGATCAGCTCTTCAAATCATAAACTTGCCCAGAAACTGAGCTAGAGTAGCTGCCCTCTACTTTGTATTTGATAGATCCAAATACAGTTCGATTCGATACTCCCTTTGTTTATGAAATGTGTAGCAAAAACACAAACAACCAACAAGATACGATCCCCAGCGGAGTCGCCAATTTGTTGTTGGGAAAAGTATCCAATACGGAATGACCCTATCCCACTCTAAGGGTGATAGTACCTCAGCAACAACTGAATGCAAAGCTATTCAAGATTACTTCTTTATGAGATGAGAGAGAGAAGAGAAGGATGATCCACTAACCGTTATCTTGCGCTAATGGTTGATCCAGTCTTCACTCCTTGCTGCTTGCTCCCAGCTCCTTGCTCTTTCACCGGCCCAGCTACACAAAGATCCTGTAAAAGCACAAGAAAAGGAAACTACAAGAAGCATACATCCATAATCGATTCAGGGATTAGCATAAATCAAATATACAAGCATCAATTCATCATCAAGACACATGCATATAGAAGAACCTCAAATACTTTATTAATGGAAGAAGTAAAGTTCTGAGAGGGTTACAACCATAATAGGCCCAATCCAGCAACACCTCCCAGCAGAAAGAAATCTCCTCTTCACCTCCTTCAAGCAAATCACCCAATAGCTCTATACTCAAACCAACAACACTTCCTTACTTGCACAAAATTCCAGCCTCCCTAGACCTCATGAGAGAGATCTATATATAGGGTTTTGGAGAAAGGATGAGTCATCTTGAGACTGGCATGAAGATGACTAGTGTCCTCTCCCACTTTAGTTAATCTTCAGTTCTTGAGTCCACTTGGAGATTCTTGCTTCCACTTGGAGATCAAGACCCTCTTACTCATCACAAGGCGAATTCCTTGACCCAAGTGTCAGTTTGGAAGCTTCCTGGGCAACTGACACCTTGCAGAATGACTGTGCCACTTGGCCAATCTCGCCCAGCGCAGGTAGCCTTCATTAGATTTGACATTCAGCGCAGGTACAGTGTGGAGCAGTTGACATTCAGCGCAGATGCTCAGTGGAGCAGCTGACATGATCCAGAAATAGCTTGGTTTTGAGTGTTTTCAGGTGGAGAACTGATTTTCAGTGCTGTGGTTTGCTGACCTTGTTCCTCTAAGGGTAAGAACAACATGTTTAGGGACTTTGGATCCCTCAGATTATTGACATTTCATGCTCCATGCTGTTAGGCACAAAAATGTCTATAACACAACCTCAATCTGGATGGAGGTTTCTATGGAGTTCATTACAGGTCTTTCGAAGTCTAGCAACAAGTCAGTCATCATAGTGGTTGTCAACATACTTTCTAAGTATGCTCATTTTTGCACCCTACCCCACCCTTTTACACTGAATTTGATAGCTCAATCCTTCATGTACTAGATCTTCAAATTGCATGGCATGCCCACTTCCATTGTGTTTGATCATGACCAAATTCACCAGTAACTTTTGGTAGGAACTATTCAGGCTACAAGGTACCCAAATACAACTCAGTACTTCCTATCATCCCCAAACTGATGGTCAAACTGAAGTAGTCAACAAAGTCTGGATGCCTACCTCAGGTGTTTCACTTCAAAAAAGCAACATCTATGGGTACAGTGGTTACCTCTAGCTGAATTGTGGTATAACACTAACTATCATGCCACCACCAAAATGACTCCCTATGAAGCAGTTTATCATCAACTCCCTCCTTCCCCTACTTCTTATATCAAGGGATGCTCAAAGGTACAAGCAGTGGATCAACTCCTACAAAACCGCACAACCATGCTGGCCCAACTCAGAGAGAATCTCCATCAAGCTCAAAACTGCATGAACCAATAGGCAGATCAACATCATTCAGAACGACAATTTCATGAAGGGGATCAAGTATTTTTTAGGCTGCAACCATATAAGCAAACATCACTCAACAAGGTTTGTCAGAAATTATCTCCAAAATTCTACGAACCATATCAAGTACTTCAGCCCATTGGAGAAGTCGCCTACAAGCTAGCTTTGCCACCCACTGCAAAAATCCATCCAATCTTCCATGTCTCATGCCTCAAGAAAGTGATTGGGAACCATTGTCGAATTCAAACCAGTCTACCAGAATTGGATGAAGAAGGTTCAATACTCCAACTTGAACAGGTTCTCGACACAAAAGAATAGCACTTGCGTGGCCACATGATCAAGGAAGTCCTCGTCAAGTGGAAAGACACCTCTCCGGAAGATGCGACCTGGGAACCAGCCACTTTCCTTCAGCAGTTTTTGCAGCTGCAGCCTTGAGGACAAGGCTATTCTTATGGGGGATGGCATGTTAGGGTCTAAACCTAACCCCCTTATTTATGTAATAGGGTCGAGTCATAGTTATAGTTAAGTAAAGAGTCAATAAATCCCATATTAATAATTGTAAGTGGTTGACCCGCATTTAAAGAAGGGACCATAGTTAGTTGCAAATGGGCCATGGTATTAGATAGATGGTATTAATAAGAACCATGGTATTGACCCATGGTATTGCATGTATAAATCCTATATAAAGGATAGAGACTCCCCTCGAGGAGCATCATGTCATATTTTTTAATTGAGCCCAACTATATTGGAGGTTGCCCCCTAAAAGAGGCAAGTGAACATTGCTTTCCTTTCTGAATAATAAAATACTTGCTATTATTTCTTATTGTTCTATGTTTTGGGTATATTTATTCTCATATGTGGTATTCTGGTATCTTCTCGCAGGTCAAGAGCATAACAAAAACCCTCTGTAGTTTTTGCCCTAGTTCTGATATGATTGATGAGATTGTTCCACCATTTATGTAACTTTAAAGGTAAATGATTTCCTCTTGTATAAGTGCATTTTGGACTCTAGGCTTCTCATAACTTTATGCCAAAGGTAATAAAGGATCAACTCCAGTTAGAAGTTACTCATTCTTATCATGACCTTTACTCCTTTGATTCAAAGAAAGTACCATGTGTAGGAATGATCAAAGACCTAGTTTTGACCTTAGCCCAGATACCTGTTAAGAGTGTAGTCTTAGACATAGTTGTCACTCATATTCCTGCCAAGTTTGGTATGCTTCTATCTAGATCATGTTGTGCTAAACTTGGAGGATCACTTCAAATGTACATGTCTTTTGCTACTATCCCAGTCTATGGAGGTGAACATTTAAGGTTGTATAGGGAAGTTAGATTCCTCCATACTGTTTACAGTGCTGATCAAGAAAACCATCACCCCATTTTTGCAGTAGACTAAGATTTCGATTGCTTTTAGTTTTCCTTGCAAAATTCAACAAACACTCAACTTGCCATCGAGAATATAGTTTCCAAACCTAAAATTGTGATATCTAGAAAATTTATTTTGATGGTTCTTGCTCAAAAGAAGGAGAAAGGGTAGGCATTGTTTTAATCTCACAAAATAAAGAAAATATTACTCAGTCATGTAAGCTTGAATTTGAAGTCACCAATAATGTAGCTGAGTATGAGGCTTTTCTTCTTGGTCTTGAACTAGCTAAGAGTCTAAAGGTTCAAAACTTGAGTGTCTTTTCTGATTCTGAACTAATAGTGAAGCAGGTTAGAAAATTGTGTCAAACAAAGCACCCAAGACCCAGATCCTACAGAAATGAAGTTTGGGTGAAGAAGAGAAGGAAACTTGGGGATCATCTTGTTGGCATAAGAGAAGGTTACTTGTCAAAAGGAATCATTTTCTAAGGACATAAGGAAATACATAAGGAAGAAGACCTCATCATCTTAAGAAGGATCAACTCTAAATTAAGAAAGGAAGGTTACTACAATTAAAGGTCTCATTGAAGATTACTACATTTGTATTTCCCTTAAAAGCTTTTTTCTTTTGAAAGAACATCTTAAATTAATAAGAATTAGTATTCTAATAAATAATTATAAACAATATTGTTAAGATGATGTTAACAAATTGTTATTCTTCTAATTAATTATAAATACTATTACTAATAAATAGTAATAAAAATAATAATAATACTATACATATTATTGTTAAATTAGAATTAATAAATTTTATAAATAAATAAAAAATAAAAAATAAAAATATTATATATATATCTATATATATAATAAATAAGAAGATAAAAAAGAAAAAAACTAAAAAAATGTTAGGAATAAAGCGCAAGGATCCAACACCTGCTGATACTCCAGCCACCATCGTCTCTATTCGGATTAACATGCCTTTTTCCAAATTCTAAGGTCTCTCCAAATTTACGATGATGAAAATGGTCAATCCTAGCAATTACCCTAGCCTCTTCTATGCAGATGTGATGATTGGTATTTTTTGCATGTTCTGCCAAAGCGGAGGAGCGAGACCTTCCATGCTTGATGTCTGTGGTATGCTCACAGATCCTTTGATTTATTGATCGACCAGTCTCACCAATATAAGGAGCTCCATAGGAACAAGGAATGATGTAAACACCCTTCCTATCTCCTTAACCGAACGAAGAGAACTCCGAATAATGCTAGGGGGGTCTAAAAGAAGAAGGAATATTACATTTTTTCAACATCCTTGTGATTTTATCCATGGTCCCCTAAATAAAAGGAAGATGAACTCCAAAATATCAATCCTTGGGATCGATCCTATTATTAGGACCTTCATCAGCGTTAAGGAAATCTCTAAGACCCTGGGACCTGCTATAACCATTTGTCACACGGAATGAGTCAAAAGTGCGGACACAACCGACCTTCCTAGAAGTCTAAGACATTCTAATGACAAACAAAAAAAACGGGAACTATCCTTCTCTAAACATGCATTATGATATGAGAAATCAAGTGTTTCGTTCTTACCTTTGTCCAAACGCTGTTGTAGAAGTCCAAGCTTTGTTGATCTGGATGAGCTCCTCCCTTTCTCCAAAACCTGCAATCACCAACAGTCAAACCATTAAATAGCACCTGATTATAACATAAAACAAAGCATATTCAACATGTAGACCAAGGAGTACATGAAATAACTCATAAACAACAAGCTATTGAGAAGAATGGACCAATTTGCATTAAAGGTAATCAAAAGGAACCATTACAACCTGAGCCTTGGTGTTGTGCAAGCTCCTTCCAGGGTCCACAAGAGTCTTCCTCTACTTTGACAAAGCTCACCCACTTCCAAATAGAACAAGAAAAGATGGCAATCTCTCCTCACAAGGTTCTAAATGGGAGTCCTAATTCCTGCAGCATTTACCCTTATAAATGTATAGCTTTCAACCTCCCTCCTTCTGGCCCAATGCCTGTACTTATAGTGCTCAAGAGGAAGTTAATCAGGTCCACCATCAATGGGATAGTCCCCTCTTTGGATGGGATAGCTCCCCTATTGATGGGATAAGTTCCTCTTTGGTAGGAATGCATGAACCATCTGGAGGCGCTCAATACACGTCGAACAACCTTCTAGAATGCTCTAGAAATAACCACAAGTGACTTTTTAAACATGAAACTTGTGCATTTTAACCTTTTCAGGGGGACGCACCTGCACCTTTACATACAGAGCGTCCAAGGACGCAACTTTTGTGAACCTTGGGTGCGTCCCCGCAGGTAAGGTTGAGAGAACCTGCGTCCCCAGAGATAAATACATTTAGAAAGGCTTTCTCTCTTTTTTGGAGTTTGACATGGAGAGCAGAGGCATAAGACTTGCCTAAGAGGGTAGTATGACTGTTGATAGAGTCATCTTAACTGTAAATAGTCATGGTGCCATTTTTTAGTGTAACAGATTGCCCCCTAAAGTGCGAAGCCTTGAATAGATTAGGGTTTTGTATTATCTAGGAAGGGTGAAGCGCTTTATCATTTCAAGGATTATCTCGTGGAGGGCCTGGTCAGAACCTGCAATTTTCAACACAAAATACATGTATAAGATTATATCATTACTGAGGTAGGCATTCCCATACTCAGATTAAAACTTTAACTAACAGACTAACTACTCTGATACAGGAATGATTTTGTAGTACATCATAATCATAGACTTTTGTAGACACAGTATGGACGCAGCCATCTGTTTATGATTAGTCTACTTAGATAATGAATACAAAACTCCTCGCAGCCTGGATGGTAAAGACTCGATCCAGGGTCTTCATCTCTACTTCTCGAATTGGTACGATTCTAGCCATGCGAATAAATGAGTCGATGTCGAACATGGTAGAAACCACTTGATTACCAGTCGATGATGTAAACTGTTAACAAGCGTGAGAGAGACCACCAGTAATGTCAATGGTTCTCAAAGTACCCAGTACAATCCATGAGATGTGAATGAATGAGTTGATGTCGAACATTTCACGGAATCCTTCGATCGAAAGTCAATGATGTAAACTGACGTCAAAGGCGAGAAACCTGCCATTGATGCATGCAGACTTCAAGGTACTGACGATTTCTAAGTCATCTCTCTAGATAATGTGCTGATGTCGATAGAAAGCGACCCGTTGCAGGAAAGCCCACAACACGAAATCATTGTTCAAGTTGAAGAAATGTTGCTGTAAGGACTGACTCAGGGATGGTCAAATGGATGACAAGTATTTTGCAGATGAAAGTTTTGTTTGCAGACCTCTTCAACACATAACGACACGACAGATGGCTTGGTGATAAATGACTCAAAGTTAATCCCTGGAACCCGGCTGAAGACTTTCAAAGTGGTTTGATCAACTGTGAGGTAAAGGATTTCCCAACCCAGGTGAATGAAAAGTGTCGTGTTCAAGAGTGGTAGTAAAGCTTCTTCTGAGACAAAAGGTAACAAATAGGCTCATTCTTCTCTATTTTCCCCCACCATTTCTGGCAAGTACCTCTTTATTTTTAACAAGCTTGAGGAGGATAACATATGCTTGATTATAAGCTCATCCTTCGGATGAGTCCAACCTAGTTTTGATTCGAACCCTAGGAAGGAGTGGTTCGTTCCTGTTTGTAATTGAACAGGTCCTTTACTGTGAAATGTTTAACGAGCCCAGTATAGGAGAAACTCGGCGTTTTTCAATTTTAGAGAGTCTGAAAAACTTAAGAAGACTCCAAGTTGAACTTTTTCGTAGATTTGTGTCCCTCAAGCCCGAAAAAGTATAAAATAATACCTGGGGGAATCGCTTGATCTTGCGACCAAGGAGTACTTTCATAATTAGTGTCACTGACCTGAAAAGTAAAAAGCGATCAAAGACACGTCATTTTATTTCCGTATCGAGTTTGAAACGACAAAAACTCGGCAATATTTTCCTGATTTTACGGTCAAAAAAGGGCTATAAGAGGACCGTCTTTTAATTCCGTTTTAACAAGTGTAAAAGAAACGCTCGGCAATCTTTTCATTTTTTAGGAGTCAGAAAAGGGCTTAAAAGATGACTCTGATATTTTGGTTTGTGAAAAATGACAATTTTCCCTCTAAGTCCCTTTGTCCTGCACAAAAGCGACACATTACTCATACCTGTTTGAGATAGGAAAAAATACATCGAAAAACATCTTTCCATGGTGAAAAATGAACAAATTCATCCAAAAAACCTATAAAAAGACTTTTTACCATGTCATTTTTACCGTTTGACTGTTGAGGTTGAAAAAGGAGCTTTTGGCAAGAAACTTCCCGTGGTCGCTGCGGAAAATCCGACCGTCAGAATCGAACGCCGTCTCTTCCAGGTATTTTACAACATCCTACTCTTCAATTTCATCCGATTAAAGTTGATTTTTAGGTTTTAGTTTTGTTTTTTGGGGGGGTTTAGGTTTTAGAATGCGCCACTCGGTGGACGCAGGTGCCCTTCGGGTGACCTTCGTCCCCTGACTTTTTCCTATACAGGAAAATGGTCGGGGGACGCAGCCCACCTTCAGGCCAGCTGCGTCCGGACGCCCTGTGTTGTAAACGCGGGGTGCGTCCTCCATGAAAGGCGGATTTTAAAACCCCAATCTCCACAAATAACCAGTCAAATTTCCCCAAATCAATTCTAATCATTGTTTCTTGGTGTGTAGGGCACTCACCATGTTGGATTGGAGAGAAAGAGAGCATGAAGACGTTGATTTAGCTGCAATTGAACATCAACCTTCCATTGATGCCCTAAAAGAATGCGGGCTATATAAATACTGGGCCATACCTGGCATGAGGGCTCAGGTAAGATTCTTAGAATGGCTGGTTGAGAGATGGAACGTTCAAGAACAGTGCTTTTACATAGGAGGGCACCAGCTCGAGATAGAGCCCTCGGATTTATACTTTCTCACTGGCTTGCCAAACAGAGGCGAGCAACTCAATCTAGCCGGGACTAGGCCGGGTGGCCAATCCCTTGATAGTCTCCGGGAAGATTGGTGCACACCTGGTGCACACCATTCGAAAGGCATAGAGATCAAACACATCTCCCTGCGCGAACTCAAAGTCATTGCGTTCACGGTTACTAGAATTTGCGGCGCGGCCGCTTTACACATTGCTTCTGGGTCCCAAATGCGGATGGCAATTGACTGTTACCAAGGCACCATTTTCAACTGGTGTGATGCTGTGTCGGCTAATATGAAGAGCCAACTGACTAAGGCAAAGAACGGACGACTGAAGACTTTTGGATATGGGCCTTTAGTCGTGAGCTTTGCCTTAGAGAGAGTTCCGATGCTGATCCCTCAGCAACTCACTGTTGATATCTTGGGTCCTCGGGAGCCAAAGCTGGTACGATGGGTTACGGTGATGGCCCGACATCCTGATGAGGGCGCGGCAGTTGTTCGATTTTCTGACAGTTAATTTCATTGGTTGGAGGACCAGGTTTTCTCGATCCAGGACTTCCCGTATGCCGGAGTAGATTTTCGAGGTGATCCGGACATGGTTCTTCCACAGGGAGAACAATGGGATGACAGAGGTACTTTATTTTTCACAAGTTTTTAAATTATGCATTTTTTTGTTTTTTATATATATCGTCTCAAAACTGACAGTAAAATTTTCAAAATGCAGATGTTGGTCCACAGCAGCCAGCCAACCTCCGGCCTTTTGAGAGAAGACATCCAGTTGCACCGGTACCGGCCCCACAGGATGCGGCGGCTGCAGAGGTACTAGCTGAGTTGGAGCATGATCTAGAGTGTCTGACGGCGGATCTGCCTGAGACTACTATGGATGATATTCCTATCAGGCTACAACGCTATGTAGTCACGGTCCCTGGACCGTTTAGGTGATTTTTGTGTAAGGTAGCCCGTGCAGTGGTGTCGTATAGGGAGCACCACCAGTGATTGGCTAGTCACTTTGTAGACACATGTGACATTTTTGACTTTTTTGTACTCTATCATTTTGCCGATCATAAGGTGTTTTTCAACCTATGATCGAAGACGATGTATATTTTTTGACACACTCCTATCTATATATATATCACTATTACCGGCTTATCTTGTTTAACATGTATGATGAAATGTTTTTAAATTTACTTGCATGATTATCGTAAATGTCTGTCCTGTTAACACCCAGGTTGTTCCCTATGACTCCCAAGGGAATACGGCCGGGGTAACCACTAACCAATCTTTGGGTTACAGCTCCTAGCCAAACTGCAACCAGAGAGGGCTCTCTCTTTTTTGATTTGTCTCTGTTATGAAAGTATTTTAGGCTAGCTATTATGCTCAGGTTTGGTTGATGTTTTGGTTGAAGGATTTCTTTCAGGCCTTAAGATGTAGTGTTTAGAGAGTAAAATGTCATTGGGCAATGGAGTCTGGAGTTGTGAAATGCTTTGAGATGCAGGATTGGTGGTGCTCAAACTGCAGGGCCTATTGTGTATCTTAAACAGACAACTTTAGCTTGAATGGTGATGTATGTCAACCAACAGAAAGCAATTAAGAATTTTCTATTAAGCTGGTGAGGTGAAAGTGAAACGCGTTGCACAGGAGCAAATTTGAATTCCTGTGACAAAGGTCACTGTGAAAGATGTATTCTGAAAGTGCAGCAATTAAGAATTACACTTATCATGATTACATCTGAAGCAAACATGCATTAACAACACAGATTGAACTCAGGGTATTCATGGAATAAATCCTGAAAGTTATTCTTTTTCCTTGTTGCTAAATATTGAAAGTTAGAAAACATATGTGGATTTTAACAAATCAAAATATATAACAGAGAGAGTTACAGAGACTTATTGTATGGTGAAATACACAGGAATCCAGCAGTTTTCAACAGACACCAAAACGCATTCAACACTTCAGAAATCCGAGAAATTCCATCACTTTCTTTATTAAATTCTGAAAGGATTACAGCATAAGAACTTCTTCAGGAGAAATCAACAACAACCCTCATCACTATGTGAAGGTCAAATATATAGAAATGTTTTACAAAATATCTCAGGCATTGAGTCATCTGAGAAAGAAATATCTTCATTACTTCGTACAGGAAAGTAGAAAAGAAGTTATTACAGCTTTTAATGCAGCATAACTGCTCTTTAAGTCTGTCAGAGGATATTTTGACCTTTGGAGGCCATTGAGTCGGTTGAGCCGCTTTGCTTTAATGCTGGAAAAAGTGTCTTTTCATGTGCAGCGCTGTATTTTCTCGGCCCTGCCACCTGTGACTGTGCTTGCTGCCGTGGTGACCGAATGGCTCTGCTGAGTTGGCTCAGCTTTAACCCATAATGTATGCTGAGTTTATTCAACTGTGGCTATTACATAACAATTCATATTTTTGATAACAAAATTTGGTGGATGGCTCCCTGTTATAGAATTTTCTGTATTGCATTTGTCCACCAGTCTGGTGTAGGGAGTTGATGCCTGAGAATTGCCTCCATAGTCTCTTCTGCTTCTGTATACTTGTAGAAATTTGGAGCTACATCAAACAGATGGTTGATCTCATTCATAATAAAAAATAGACTTTCTACCTGTTTGTAGATAGTCTGTCCTGTAGCTGGCCCTGTTTCTTCTGAGCTGCTGGGTTTCTCATTGATTTGGCTCGTGGCAAATGCGTTCACCCTTTTAGCATACTGCTCATGAATGAGCAGTCTCCCTCCGCTGTTCAGTAAGCTGGGGAGTCCTCTGTTTTGCAGCACCAGGAATTTGTCCATGAATCTATTTATCTCGGTCTGCATGTCTTGGGTTCTTCTCTCCAATGTCTGCACCAAATTTCTCAATGTGAGAACCCTTTTGATCAATTGAATGGTTTCAGTTCTGTTGGATATTCCAATGTTTTCCAGCTGAGCCCTTGTTCTGTTGTTGAGCACATTGATCATCCTGGTGGCAATTTCAGGCATGTTGCCTATAGCAGCCCTTGACTTGTGAATTTCAGCTTGTGCCTTTGGGATGAGCTCTAGCTGTTTGTGGATTGTCTCTATATAATGCCATTGGTCAGTAATAGACTGACCAATGTTGGCCCACAACATTGCCTTAAGCCCAGCTATGATTTTGTCTAATTTGAGCTCATTTTCTAGCTCTTTTATCCTGTTTTTGAGGGCTTTCACCTCCCTTTCCTTCTCTGCCACTTCTCTCTTTGATTTATCATGTCTGTCATTGACTTTGGCTAATTTTTCCCTGGTCTCATTGAGTTCTGCCATTTGAGCTTCCAGGGCTTGGATCTCATTCTTTAGCTTTTGCATGTCTAAGCTAGGGGCCTGCTCTGTTGGTGGAGGTGCTGAAGTGGATGGAGGTGCCTGATCAGTCTGTTGAGGAGGAGGAACAGAAGTTGTGGCAGCTTCCTCAAGATTTATGATTTGAGGAGGAGGCTGGGAAGTCTGCCCTTCTTCTCTCTGCTTCAATGCTGCCTGTAGTGCTGCCCTTGCGGCCTCTGATTCTCCCAGTTTATCTTGAGTCTGGATCAGCTCCTTGTACAGAGATATCAGCAGGGTTGTGGCCTCTTGATCATGTCTTTGTTGGGCCACATCATCTGTTTGAGGGTGGATTGTGGCTGGGAGTTTGATCTTTCTCCTCAAAGCTGCCATGTCCGCATCCCTCAACTTTAGTATCTCTTGGATACCCTTGATATTTTTGGGATCATGTCCCATCTCTATGATGATGTCCTCTAAGGACCTTATTCTGTTGTCCTTAGCCTGGGATGATGCTCTCTCCAACTCTAGCTGAGAGGCTGTATTATTAAGGCTATTTTGCAGCCTGTAGTTGTCCAAGGTTTGGTCTGCCAGGGAAGCATAAACCATCTCACCCGTTTGCTTATGCAACTCTATTTTGTCCATCGGGTGGATGTCCTTGGCAAGGACTTCCAGGTTAGTCCTTAAGTAGTCAGAGGTAGTTTGGGGCTGGACTACTGTTGGCATTAAATGACTCATGATCATTTTGCCTTCCTGCACATCATATGCAGACATGAGTCTTTGCTGATTGGTGGGAGCCATGTTTAGCAAATGGTTATACAACTGTCTTTTGAGGGGCTCATTTCTCCTCTTAATGTCTATAAACCGCTGTTTGATGCTGGGTCCACCTTCCTTTTGCTGCCTTGAGGAACTCACTTCTCCCCCCATTGCTCTATCTTGTTCCTGCTGAAAGGAACTTGCTGATGCTTCTCTACTGGGTGGGATCATACCAAAGGACTGTCCTATTGGCATTTCTTCCTCTGATAGGGGATTGATTCTTTGTCTTTTATCCCCATGAGTTTCTGATGTTGTAAGGGGAGTCTCTCTGTCCCTTTTCCTGCTTGTGTCCTCCTTTTGTGGAGTTTGGAGTGTTGATGCCTCTGCTGAAGTTTCTTGCCTTGGAGGCACAGTTTGTTCAGTGGATTTAGGGGCTTCCACTGTTTGCTTTTGCTGGGCAGGCTGTTCCTGCCTTTGCTCTTGTTGTTGTTGCTGTTCCTCTTGCTGCTGCCCTTCTCCCTGCTGCTCCATTTCTTCTTGTTGCTGCACTAGGGTTTCCATTTCCTCTTCAGTCATAGGAGGTGGCTGCTCCACCTGCTTTTCTTTGCCTTTGTTGGCTGGCTGTGGAGGATTCATGGCAGCTTGCTGATGTGTTGTTGAGGATGAGGCAGCTGCTCCAATTGGTCTTCTATATGAGAGGGGGACCTGTCCACAAGTTTCTAAGTCAGCCTCTTTTTGAATATTTCTAGCCTTTCTCTCTAGCAGCTCTTCCCTAGTAATTTCCTCTTCTAGGGTGCCCTCTTCCCAGCTCAATGCATTGGCATATTGCTCAATCTCAGGCAGCCTTATGTGTGAATAAGTACCCAATTTGTATCTTATTCTCCTGAGGGAAACAAAGTGATTGGGGTCATAAGGTATCCATTCAAAACTAGTTTGCAGTTGGAGGCCCTCCAAGATTCTATCTGCCTCTTTCCATCCCTCTTCTTTTTTGTTATATAGGAAGGGGCCCAGCTGGCTCCTTACCTTCAACTGTGCTTTCTTGTTCTTACTCTGGAAGTGGAGGTAGTCGGCATTCCCAAATTGCCTGAAGTATTCTAAGGCAAAAAGCCTCATGGGGACATACCTTGGCAGCCTATAAGGCCTCAACTCACATCCATATACTCGAATGACTGTATGGTCTTGGTAAAGGTACCAATTACCAATGCTGTAGGTTTTGTTTAGGTGGAGAATTCTCCTCATGTCATCAGTTAACCTTGGAGGAGCAGCACCATACAATACTGTCATGGCTGGATAAATGAACAAGTCTATGAACTCACAGTATGTGTATGGTGATACACTGGTACGATGGAAAACAGAGGTCCAAAATACAACTGACCTTGGATTCCCCTGGGCATTGACTTGTTTCAGGGGAATGGGGAAGGTAGCTGGCTGATAATACAAGAACAAATGGTATATGTATGAAGTATACCTGAACAGTCTTTCCCTCTTCAAATTCATGAGCTGGTCATGGATCTTATCTGCAATGTATCTGGCATAGTCATAATGTATGGCTGGAGGATTTCCAGGAGAGAATATGGACATCATTGCCATTATAACCTCATCAACATCCTCCATTCCCATGAACCCTAGGACATAACTCATCAAATCCACTAGCATTCTGCTGAATTGATTTAAGAATGTGTATCCAATAGGAGGGGTTCTGATGGCTTCAGAACCTGGTTGCACAAACAGCTGGTTGATTTTGATAATATGGTCACTTGACAATTTATTACCCTTTGTTATCAAGTTCTGCATGTGGAGGGGTGTCAATGACTTTGCAGTGTGGAAATGCAGCATCTCATTTATGCTCTCTGGGGTGATATGGAACAGAATTGAGCCTGTGGGGCTGAGGACAGCTCTTTGGCTTGGATCATAGCACTCTTGACATCTGTGGATCAATTCTGGCATAGAATTTACCTGGGGGAGGTTGTAGATGGGCAAGTTTGAGTCCCAAATCCCTAGGATATCAGCTCCACTAAGGTGCTGGGCCTTCAACTCATTTAATAACTGAATATTATATTTGGAGGTTGTTGGAAACCAATCTATCATTTGATAATCCAAATCTCCCAGAGCTTTCCATTCTAATTCCTGGTGAGGGGCATTGAGAGGCTTGATGTTCAGTGCAATTGGAGTTTCCATGGTGTATTGAGCTTCTGTCTTGCAGGTGAACTAGTTGAAGTGAGCAGTACAGCACAGAGGTGACTTTTTGCAATGCAACTGTGAATTACAGGGACCAGAGGGTGGAGTGGGCACACAGCAATTGAAATACTGCTTGAATTATGAATAAGACCAATGCCTGGTCTCCCTCTGTCTTCTATGGCAGGTTTTAAATAGCTTGACCAACTGTCTCACGTTTGCGCGAGCAGTTTACAGTTTTTCGACCAAAACTCGGGAAATGAAGGCTCAGCCGGTGGTTTCAAGGTTGCAGTTGTAATTAGAAGTGTTGCAGAGGAAAACTGTCGGTGAAATAGTGAGTTTCAGTGTTCCTTAAGCGTTCTGAGCAATTTACAGTGAATTTAGGCGTATGGAGGATGAACTATGAGAAATACCTGGCTAACTGTGAACAAAGGTCGTAACTGTGGGTGGAATTGGTGCTCTGGAGGTCTTCAGGTCGATTCCCGCAGGTGGCGCAGTTCAGGACGTGAAATAGCATGCAGAGGAAACAATAGCAAATGAGCGAAAAGTATAAAAAAACGTGTTTTTTGGCTAAAATATGGACTTTTTGCAATTTGGCGCCTTTTCTGTGATGACGTCAGCATGACGTCATAGGGTGGGGTCAGCCTCGGATGACGTCAGCATGACATCATCGGGTGAGGTGGCGAGCTGCCATTGGTCCACGGGGTAATGAGGTGGCAGGCACGTTGGCACAGATGCGGACAAAAGTGTGATGCGGTGGCAGGCACGGTGATGACGTGGGGATGACGCTGGACCCGCAAACCGGGCGGTGAGTGACCTAACGGTTACGGTTTAGCCCTAGCTGCTACGGTTTCTCGGGGCGGTTATGATACGGCTCCGGTCTTGTCAGAAGGCGCTCCGAGAGTGCTGAACGGGTGACGCGTGGCCGCACCCTGACGTATCGAAACGTCATTTTCTCGGGCGCTAAACCTCTGTCGTGGGGGCCGCTCCGATATCCATAAGGACCGTCGGATCACTTGGGTCCGATCCGACGGTGGACGGGATGATGACATGATAGGTGGATACGGCCGCGGGCGGAGGAATAAATATATATTTTTTAATGTCTTTTCAATATATTCCGAAAAATCGAATATATGCGCCAACTTTGGTTAAGCAGCGGAAAGTGGGTTTTTTCGGGGTTTTTTGGTAGTTTCAAAGGGGTTTCATGGGTAAAGGGGTTTTGTAAGGTTTTTCCGATGCGCAATAAGACAGCCCCAATACTTTGGATAAGAGAACAAAGTGGGTATTTAGGGGTTATTTTTGTAAATGAAGTGGGTATAGGCAAAACCAGGTCATTTGTGAGACTCTTTTTAGCAAATGAAGCTTTTCAAGGGGCCAAATGAATTCAGAGGAGGGGAGGGGGTTAGGGTTAGGTTCATCAAAGTGACCAGATGCCATTTGATCCCTGACAGAGAACTTATTGGCTATAATGCCAAAGGGAGGGATATTTATACAAATTTTGGGGTTTATACACCATGGTGTTAATACTAGTAGGGGAAAGGTAATGTAGGGGGTTTACATAGTAGTGTTAGAGTTAATATGGATGAAGGGGTAAATGGAGGGGAAACCACTAAGCTTATTTGAAACTTACTTAGTTTAGAGAGTAGATCAAAATGAAAATATTTTTAGACAAGAAATGTGGCTTCTAAAAGATTAAGAACCACCATGAAACCATAATCTATCCCATGAATCTCAGATGTTGAGGGAGTGTTAGTAATGAAATGGAGAGGGGGAGAAGGGAGGTTAGACATGCCTCTTGATTGCTGTAACTTGATGAAGAGTAACTCCATCTGAATTTCATTGACTTTGCTTTGGTCAACCAAGTCAGCACACATGCAACTTGTAGGAAATGACCTTTCTGCAACTCCAACTGCCTACCCATCTATTTGCCTAGCATTTTTATTCCTTCTTGGAGGGTGCATTTGGACTTGCAGACCCTTACTTGCCTTTTCTTTTCTTTGGCTTTTTTCTTTTGTTTTCTATCTACTTCTGCCCTTATTTCTTCCAAGGTCCCAGATTAAGCTGTTGGGAGCCTTCTTTTCTCTACCTGAACTACTTGTCTGCCAAGATTAAACAGTTTGGACAGACTTCCTTCTCTATTCTACAACAAAAAATTCAAACATGGCATGATCCAGATTAAACTGTTGAATCATCCATCAAAATTTGGAACCAGGTCGAGCTCTTTTCATACCTTGTCTCCTTCAGGAAATATGGGATCTTTGCATAGCCAAAGCAGAGCATATTTGGAACTTCTCTTGCCAATCATGAAATATGAAACCTATTGGTATAGGTAGCTAACAGTGGCTCCACATGGGGATGGTTTTTCATTTGAAAGACCAAGAACAGCAGGTCAGATTGCCTTGCTCTTTGACTGCCCATATCATTCTTGAAGTTTGCTGCTTTGAAGTGCCAAATTGTGTGCTTCTTTTCTTGGAAGGCCTCTGATTCTATTTACCTTTTGCTGACAGTCAATAAACTAAGAAAGCTGCATTTTTTACAATCTTGAACAGAACATAATATATACATCTGCATATTTACATGGGAGAATCAGGTTGCACTTAAGGGTGATAGTAAAAATAGTGCTTCAGCATCCTGCCATTCACAGGACCTTCATCCAAATCAGTTTCATTGAGACTTTTAAGGAAGTAAGTGTTGTTTCCTTGTACTGCTTGGACAGCAAATGGTCCTCTCCAAAGGGAATCAAATTTTCCATGTTTTCCCTTCTCTTCTCTTCTTTCATCCCACTTGAGGACTTTATCACCAATGCCGAAGTCTTCTGCCTTAGTTCTTCTATCAAAGGACTTCTTCAATTTCTCTTGTAACACCCGCACTCTGCTGAAAACTTGGTCCCTAGTTTGCTGCAAACAAATTATCTGATTGATCCTCCTTTGCATATCATTTGGTTCTGCTTGGCTTTCTTGAAGAAGCTTCATAACAGGCACTCCTAGTGATGAGGGAAATTTGGCTTCTAGTCCATAAACCAACTCATATGGGCTGGTCCCAATTGATCTTTTTGTTGTTAGTCTATCTGCCCATAAGGCATTGACTAGTTTCTTGTGCCAGTTCTTTTTGTTCTCTTCCAGCACCTTCTTTATGATATTTACTAGGCTTTTGTTTGATGATTCAGCAAGGCCATTTCCTTGGGGATAGTAAGCAGTAGAATGGCCCAAAGTAATGTGAAATTTATGGCAGAAGTTCACCATTTTCTTGGATCTGAAAGCAACAACATTGTCTGTTATTATTTTGTCAGGACAGCCAAATCTAGCCAGTATGTTGTTCTCCAAGAACTGAATAATTATTGAATCATTTGCTTGTCTGCATGGGGCAGCTTCAATCCACTTAGTAAAGTAGTCTGTTGCTGTTAAAATCCATCTGTGTTGGCCTGAAGATGCAGGATGGATTTCCCCAATGAAATCCAAGCCCCATTGTTGAAAAGGTCTCTCTGTTGCAATAGGTCTTAAGGGGAGTGGCAGCAGCTGTCTTTTGCCCTCAAACACTTGACATTTATGACATGAGGTGGTGAATTTCTTAACATCAGAGAACATGGTGGGCCAGTAGTACCCAGCCCTTAGTATTTTATCCACAGTGGACTTCCAGTACAAGTGTCCACCACAGTCTCCTGCATGAAACTCTTGCATGATATTGTTAGTTTCATTTTCCATTAAACAGTGCAGCAATATACCTTCATGGTTTTTCCAAAGCAAATTGCCATCCATCACACAAAATCTTGAGGTTTTCATTTTTAAGAATCTACACTTAGTTCTGGACAGTCCTGGGGGAGCACACAGGTTTTGTAACGCATAACATATATCAGAGTACCAAGGGGATTGTTCAAAGGCTACATTGATCTTTGGAGTCTCCAGCTTTGTTTCACTGTCCAGCTGATTGATATCTAGGGCTTGGAAATTTGCTTCTGTCATTAATTTGGCCAGACCTTGCCCTTTTATTAATTTTGTAGGTTTTATTTCAATGTCAAATTCCAAAATGTTGGCAATCCACTTTCCTCTTCTGCCCTCTAAATTCTCTTGGGTGAGAATGTCTTTGACAATAGGACTTGGTACATAAGCTATGACATGGGAGTATAGAATGTAAATCCTAAAGTCTTTAATGGCTTTGACCAAAGCATAAGCTTGCTTTTCCATGATTTGATATTTCAGGGGTGCATCTCTAAGAGCTTTGCTAAAGAAAGCAATTGGCTTTTCATTTCCTTGGTCATCCTTTTGCAGTAAAACAACAGCTATAGTATGCTCAGAGGCAAAGGAGAAAATTATAAAGTCTCTGTCAAATTGAGGATTGGTCAGGACCGGGGTTCGAGTAAGGGCCAGTTTTATACTCTCAAAGGCTTGATTGGCTTCAACAGTCCACTTGACTTTTGAATCTTTCTTTAGCATGTTATTTAATAGTCTGATTAGTTCTGCTAAGTTTGGGATAAACCTCCTTAAGAAATTGATTTTTCCCAAGAATCCTTGCAACTCTTTGACATTTCTTGGGTGGGGCATTTGTAGGATAGCCTGTATCCTATCTGGGTCAATTCTAATGCCATCTTTGGATATGATGTGGCCCAACAGCTTACCTTCCTCTAAACCAAACAGGGACTTCTTGGGATTCAAGGAAATTCCATATTTTCTGCATTTTAGGAAGATCTGTCTCAAATGTTTTATATGTTCTTGATCTGATTTTGAGAAAGGTGTAAGGTCATCTAGGTAAATGACAAGGAAGTCATGAATCTCTTTGGAGAAAGCAATGTCCATTGCTCTTTGGAAGGTTGCCCCTGCATTTTTCAATCCAAAAGGCATCTTTACATATTTGAAAGTTCCCCATGGGGTAGTGAATGCAGTTTTGTCTTGATCATCAGGGTGTACCAGGATTTGGTTGAAGCCTGAAAATCCATCTAGTAATGAGATCCTTGAGGCCCCTACCACCCTTTGAAGAATGTGATCCATCTTGGGTAAGGGGTAGTTATCTTTGAGGGATACTTGGTTCAGATTCCTTAAGTCCACACACAGCCTAATTTCACCAGTCTTCTTTCTTGTAGGGACTAAGTTGGAGATCCATTCAGAGAATCTGATTGGTGCTATGATACCTGCCTTGAACATTTTTTGCACCTCTTGTTCCATTGCTGGGAGAAGCATAGGATTGATTCTCCTCAATTTTTGTTTAAAGGGCTTTTGATTAGGTTTGAGAGGGATTGTATGCTGGATAACAGAGGTATCATAGGACTTTAGATCCTCATAACTCCATGCAAAAACATCCTGGAACTCTTTAAAGAGGTCAATGTATTTAGGTTTCTGGTCAGGAGGTACGGAAGCAGATAATTTAATTATCTTGGGCTTCTCACTTGTACCTATGTTGCATTCTTCAATAGCTGCATTTAAGGGCTGCATTTTTGGTTTTCTGGGGATATCATTTGAATCAAAGATGTCCTCTAATGGAGTGAAGCCTGTTGGAAGAAAATTGTCATTTAACTGTATGATTTCCTCTTCAACATTGGTCACTTCTTCATCACTGATTTGGTGAATTAGCTGAATTTTGTCTTTGTTGAAGATAGTTGGATTCGGCATTTGCTTTGCAGTCCTAGGTGATATTGGATGATTGGTTTCTTCAAACTGTATTTGTGATTGACTTGCTTTATCAAGTATTTGTGATTGACTTGCTTTGTCAAGTATTTGTGATTGACTTGCTTTGTCAAGTATTTGTGATTGACTTGCTTTTTCAAGTATTTGTGATTGACTTTCTTTGTCAAGTATTTGTGATTGACTTGCTTTGTCACTGTCAATATTTAATCCTGCAAATTCTTGTTGCAGAGTTAAAAAATGGTTTATTTGCTTGTCATCCTCAAATACTTGCCAATCATTAACATTGTTTGGAATGGAGGGTCTGTGTTTTACCTCAGCTGTAAAACAATGATGAGCCTCAAAAGGCAATTTACAGGTACTTGCAAAGGTGGCCAAACTGTGAGCATGCAGATTGTGGGTTCTAGGAATTTTAAGGATTTGGAATTCAGAGAAGAAGTTCAGTACCTCAGCTACAACAGACCTATAAGTCCTTAGTCTTTTGTCATTGGTGACAAAGTTTCCCTTTACTTGTTGAATAACTAGATCTGAATCACCCATGATTGAGACTTTCATGGCTTGTAGGGATTTTACTAACTTGAGACCTAGTAGAAGAGCCTCATATTCAGCCATGTTGTTAGTACATCTGAAGTTTAGTCTATAAGCTCTGCCTTCTGCATGACTATTTTCTTTATTGTGTACCCAAACTCCAGCTCCTGCCCCTAATTTGTTGACTGAGCCATCAAATTCAAGGAACCATAGTATATCTTGTTGTGGGGGAGATTTGATGATCTGTTCATGGGCTGGTAGTGTGAGTAGCAATTGTGGTTTTTTCTCTATCTTGTCTTCTAGGACAGTCTCTGCTTTTGATTGGGTGTTCTTGACAGCTAGGGCAGCAGCAACATCCAATGTTTGATTGACTATTGTTTCATGGGTGGTAATGCTTTCATTTGAGTCTTCCTCTTGTATGAATATCTTGGTTTCAACCTCATGTGCTGAGGGAGTTGTAGTGTCATTGAAGAGGATGTATGAGTCTATGTCTGAGTGGATAGCATATATGGGAAAGTTTTGAGGCTTTTCTTCACTGCTGACCATGTATTTCATGAGTGTTTCTCTGTACAATCTTTTTGGTTGCCCAAAAACAGAGATGGTGGCATATGACATGTCTAGTTGCAGGGAGCCTTGGAGTTTAGCTCCCCAAGATCTTGATAGCAGCATCCCATACTTGGGTGGGATATCAGCAACTACCACATCCATTAGGATTGTCTTGTTTGGGTATTGAACTAGAGACACACATAAATCTTTTATGAGACCTAGACATTTGACTTGGCTGGAGTCAAAGGAAAAAAGGTCTTTGTATGGTCTTGTTATGTCTAAATTCAATCTCTCCATGACTGCTTTTGGCATGAGATTGTGAGATGCCCCTGAGTCAAACATTGCATTGTGTAGTACTTTATCATGAATGTGTAAGCTAACATAGAAAGGTAATACTCCTGCAACTACTGTTTTTCCATCCACTTCTGGACCAAACAATAATTCTGGAGTGTCATCCAACACATTGACATCATCCTTGCTGCTAGTGAGTTGTAGGGATTTCTTGATCTGTAGTTTATAGATGTCATGCTTGGCTAGTTCTGAGAGGGGAATTGCTATCTTTAGTTTGCCAATTTCTGTACCTAAGTCAAAAGGTTTTTCAGATTGGGTTTTGGGGTTATGGATAACAGTCCTTTCTTTGTTCATTAAGTCTTCTTGTTGGTTTTGGTCTTGACTTTGAGACCTGCCCTTTTCACCCATCTCATGAGGAGCAGTATTTGAATCAGGGTGAGAGGATGAAGCTGCCATGGGCTGCTGGTGTGGAGACAATGGTTCAATGACTTCTTCAATAACCACTTCTTCTGCAGGTGCATTTGTTTTGTCATTAGGTTCTGTGGCTAGGGTTCTTTTAGGCTGCTGTTTATCCTTTACCTTTTCAGGCTGATTTATATTCACAGTCCTACTCCTTAGCTTGTACTGTTTATGGACCTCATAGACAGCAGTATCATAGCCTTGTTTGAAGTCAAAGGATTCTCCTGATTTAGTTTGGAATAGTTTGATTTCATCATCCTCATGATCTTCTTGTGTTAAGAAAACTTGGCTTTCACCATCCAGACCTATTAAATTAATCTCAGGATCTTCATTGGGTTCATTAGATGTGGAAGTTTCTGCATAATTTTCTTGGAAAGGGGGTCTTATGTCTTGGTCAGCATTGGCCTTGCCAATAGCTGGGTTTTGATTTCTCCTAAAATTTGGGTTTCTAGGAGGGTTGTTTTGTTGTGCTTCCCATGATGACTTTCTTTCAACTGATTCTACCCTGTCACCTAGTCTTTTCATACCAGAGAGTATTGCATCTAGCTTTTGATCAAAAGCTGAAGGTTCCTCTTTGAATGCAGTCCTCTTTTCCAACCTTGCCCTGTTTCTTTTGGCAATCAGGTTGGCTTCTACTGTGACAGCAACTCTTTGGGCTTCTGCAAGGGTTGGAGGATCTCTTTCCTTCAACTGATAGGCCATGTCAGGGTCAAAACCATCAGGGAATTTGTACAGGGCTAAATCAGGGGGAGGTCTCAAATTTTGTGGAATTGCATTATATACATTGTTAAATCTTGCACAATACTCCAAAACAGTCTCTTGGGGACCTCTTTTGATAGTGTCATACTCCCCAAGTATGTGCAGAGGATCTTTTTTCTTCTCCCATCTACTTGTAAAGGCTTGATATAGCTCATCAGGAGTTGTAATAGAATTTGCGTTCAGGGACCTAAACCAGGTTCTCACATCCCCAGTTAGACTTTGAACAAACACCCTCATTCTAACACTGTCATCATCTATCTCATAGGTCTCAAAATGGTCTTGCATCCTTTTGGCATGCTGGACAGCTGTCAGAGGACCATTGGAGTCAAAATATGAGATTTTGGTTTGGTAATCTTGGGGTAGGGCTGCAGCATTAGCTGGTATCTGCAAGGGTGCATATCTGTTAGCCATATTTACAGGGTTTAAAGGATTAACAGGGGCAGTTGGGATAGTAGGAACAGTGGGTACCACAGGGGTGACAAGTTGGGATGAACCTAGAGTGTTGGTCAAGAGGATATGTGCAGTGGGTGAAGATGTGAGAGGGGGACTCTGAGATGTAGATGGTGAACTAGGGGAGTTAGGGGTAGACCGGAAGAGGACCTTGCATGGGGTAGAAATAAAGTTGGGGTGATCTGAATCTGAGGTCAAATCAGCAGGCTGCTCCTGCCTTTGCTGCCTCCTGATGTTTCTAGGAATAGTATTTGGATTGTCAACAATGATGGGTGGATTAGGGTCAGGTTTTGCCCTAGTATGTCGCGGATTTTTCTTAGGAGCCAGTTTCTAACTGTTTTTTAGGATTTTGTAGGAAGTTTTTATATCTGCAAGGAATGGACAAAGATTTTGGAATGGCTATATATTTTCAAAGCTAAGATGAAGATTCCCCAAACCAGATCTTCCTTAAAGTTGTTAATGTGATACAGAAACAACTTAAAGGCCTCTTGACTGATTTCAGGCTTGATGGTAGCTGTGGAAGATATACAGTAATTGAAATAATCTTAAGCTCCCCAGTGGAGTCGCCAATTATGTTAACACCCAGGTTGTTCCCTATGACTCCCAAGGGAATACGACCGGGGTAACCACTAACCAATTTTTGGGTTACAGCTCCTAGCCAAACTGCAACCAGAGAGGGCTCTCTCTTTTTTGATTTGTCTCTGTTATGAAAGTATTTTAGGCTAGCTATTATGCTCAGGTTTGGTTGATGTTTTGGTTGAAGGATTTCTTTCAGGCCTTAAGATGTAGTGTTTAGAGAGTAAAATGTCATTGGGCAATGGAGTCTGGAGTTGTGAAATGCTTTGAGATGCAGGATTGGTGGTGCTCAAACTGCAGGGCCTATTGTGTATCTTAAACAGACAACTTTAGCTTGAATGGTGATGTATGTCAACCAACAGAAAGCAATTAAGAATTTTCTATTAAGCTGGTGAGGTGTTGTGGGGAAAAGTATCCGATGCGGATGACACTAACCCTTTCTAAAGGTGACAGTCTTTAGCAACAACTGAATGATAAAGTTTTCATGTTCCACTTTATGAAAGCACAGAGAGAATAGAAAGAGGGTCAACCAACCTGGTGTCTTGCGCTTAGTCGATCCTTGTCCTTCTCTCTTTGTATCCTGCTCCCAGCTCTTTTGCTCTCCAAGCCGATCCAGCTACACACAGAACCTGCACAACAAAAGAGAGCAAACTACAAGATACAAGCAATCATAATTGAAGCATGGATTAGGTTGCATCAAATATACATGTAAACACAAAGCATCTATGTAAAACAAGTATATAGGAGAACATGCAAACTTTATTGATAGAAAGTAACAGGGTTCCAGAGGAAGTTACAACCAATGATGTTGGCTCCAATCCAGCAGCACCTCCTCGGCAGCAAGAACTCTCCTCTTCACCTCTAGTAAAACAATCACCCAATAATCCTGGCGGTATACCAACAGCACCTCCTTGCTTATACAAAATTCCAGCCTCTATAGACCTCATAGAAGAGCTCTATATATAGGAGAGAAGAGGAAAGGATGAGTCAGCTTGAGACTGACATGAAGCTGCCTTGTGTCCTCTCCATCTTCAGTTAATCTTCAGTTCTTGTGTCCACTTGGAGATCCTTGCTTACACATGGTGATCAAGTACCTCTTACTCATCACAGGGCGAATCTCATGAACCAAGTGTCATTTTGGAAGCTTCCTGGGCAATTGACACCTTGCAGGATGACTGTGCCACTTGGCCAATCTCGCCCAGCGCAGGTAGCCTTCATTGTTTTTGACTTCCAGCGCAGGTACAGAGTGGGACAGTTGCAATACAGCGCAGAAGCTCAGTTAAGCAGCTGACATGATCCAAAATAAGCCTGTTCTGAAGTGTTTTCAGGTGGAGAACTGATTGGAAGTGTTGTTGATTGATGACCTTGTTCTTTTAGGGGTAAGAACAACATGTTTAGGGACTGAGGATCCCTGTAATTATCGACATTCCCTGCTCCTTGACGTGAGGCACAAAAATGTCTATAACAGTTGCCCCCTAAAGTATGAGGCCGTTAATCGGGTGAAATGCTTTAGCTAGAGGGTCCGAAGTTCGTTCCAGTGCCTGAGGAGAGTGCCCTGTAATACAATACAATACAATACATTATCTTTCATTCAATTTCATGGTCTAGCTGAGGCGGGCATTCCCATGCTCAGCTTTTATAAATACATTTTGATACATATGACAGACGATCGTCTGATGATAGACTGATAATCTTCCGCTGAAATTATCATCCTTTGATAGGATGATCATCTGCTGCAATGATGTACATGGCAAATGTTTTTATATTTCCTGAATATATATCGCAGCCCGGATGGATGAAACTAGATCCGGGGTCTTCAAACTCATTCGATCTTCACTCTAGGTACAAGTCGATCCATGCGAGAATTTCGCTGAAGTCGAACATGGAAAGACATCGCTTGATTACCGGTCAATAATGAAAACCGTTAACAAGCGCGAGAGGAATCACCAATAATGACAATGACCCTCAAGGTACTGCAGTACAATTCACGTGGCGTGAATAAAGGACTTGGCGTCGAACGCCACGCAAAATCTTCTGGTCGAAGGTCATTGAGGTATACCTATCGCCGGAAGTGAGAAACTTGCCATTGAGGCATGCAAGCTTCAAAGTACTGATGGGGGTGTTCCTAGATCAACTTCTTGGATAATGAGCTGATGTCGACAAGAAGCGATCCGTCAAAGGAGGGCCTTAATGAATCCCACATCAATGACACGGAACGGAGCTAATGATTTAGTGGAGGTGGAAACAAACTGTGACATATGATTCAGGGTGGCGATCATGAAATGGATGAAGGATAATGTATGGCAGTGGATGGGACACGGTTGACACTTTCTGAATGACCCCTCTTGAACATATAACGACACTGATGCGATGGATCGGTAGCATTACCCCAAATGGATGGTGTGGCGAGGACCATGGTGATGAGACCGGTGAATGAAACAACCCAACCCGATGTGATACGGAGGAAAAGTGTCATGTTCAAGAGTGACTTGCTACCTCTAAACTTTGATGTTCTCCCAATTTTTCCCCAGTCATTTCTGACTAGTACCTCTTTATTTTTGTCAAGCTTGAGGAGGATAACATATGCTTGTTCTATAACCTGCCCTTCGGGCAAGCCCACCGCTAAGATTTAACAAGCCTAGCGATAGGGAAACTCGTTCTCGTCTAAAGACAAGTTTGTCGCTATTTAATCATTTTAACGAGTCTAACGACAAAGAAAACTCGGTCCTTTTCATTTTTAGAGAGTCTGAAAAGGTACAGAAAGTCAACTCCATAGTTCCTTTTTCGTCAGCATATCCCTTAAGTCCGAAAAAGTATAAAACAATACAGAAGGGATGGCTGTTCGGTACTTTTAACGAGCCGAACGTGACAAGCGCTCGATCCTTTTGTGCAATAATCCCTCAGGTCCAAAAAGATTAAAATTTAGAGGAGGGAAAGCGTTCCGGTCCTTTAATGAGCTGGAAGGCCAAAACTCGGCAAACTTTTCATATTTTACGAGTCAGTGAAAAGAGCTGAAAGAAGACTCGTCTTTTGAGGAACGAGTGATAAACAAGGATAGCTACAGATTCCAGGTACAGGTTGGAATTTTCCAATCACGGCAGTGTCACGAGGATGGCTAGGTGAAATCACTCTTCGCAGTTGTTTCTCAAAAGAGGTAAACACACAAATGGAAGTGAATGCTCGGCCAAAATGAACGATGGAGGTGATGGATGACAACACGATCAAGGTTTTTATGGCTGATGAATTTACGATCTCAAAAGGTTATTTACCGGTTCATTTTTTCCATGAGCTTGAACTCTGGGGGAAACTTTTGCTCACACTTTTCTATTTTTTAACGAGCATGGATTCAGGCCTAAAACTGCTCGGTTTTGCGTTTATTTTTTAACGAGCATGAACTATATGCTAAAACTGCTCGATATACCAGTCATATGAAGAACGCCTCTCGTAAGGACCAATTTTTATAGAGCTTATGCCTTACCACAGCTATGCTCTAATTTTGGCAAATTTTACTTTTGCCCCACAGGCTTTCTTTATGCAAGTTTGGAAACGGCTAATCCTACGAGTTTAACGGGTTAGACCTACAGGTTTAAAGGGAGGACCTAAAAATTTTAAAAATAAATAGTCGTCCCTTGCTTGCATTCCAAAAGATCGCATGCCCCCAGGTATAGGACAGAATTTCGAGGTTGCCCCTCCTCTCCCCTACCTTTGCTTTTCTTTGGGTGTTCACAGTTACTTGTCATCTTGCCAATCTAATGTTAACGATACTTGTCTTCTCGTTATTTTAAGGGGTCTTACGCAGTACTCAGACTTCCTGTCGGCCCACTTTTAACAAACAGCTATTTGTGACAATAGAAGAACACTACTCAAAGATAAAACATTGGTATTATTGAGGGAGGCTTGCCTCTTTCTTATTATCCGAAGAGTGGTTCTATTCGCTGCCGCAAATCAATCTCTTTCTTCGGCGGTGTCTATCATTGGGTTGTCAAAGATGGTTACCCTCTGTCACAACAATACGGTCCTCTTCTTTCTTGACTGCCCCTGCTTATCCTTCAAAACACATGTTTCGATGGGCGAGGCTTGAATTCAAAGATGTGGACTACTTGTTGTAATAAGGGAATTCCTACTTGGGCATTGCCCACTTTTTTAGACAAAGGTGAATGCTTCCCAGACACATAACTTTAACAAAAGATTATTATTCCAGAACAACCCCACTTCCTACGGACGGGGTACGGACCAGTCATATTCTTCTGTGGAAATTCTTCCTTATACCCGGAGTTTCTTCTGCCCGAAGCAGACCAGGGTGCATGCCCCCTGGGTCCTAGTCTTGTTTTCCGAATCACTCGCACTCATCGGGAAGTAGGACCGGGGGTGGAGGCGTATCTTGAGTAAATAGACCATTTAGGATTGGTATTTGACTATTTGCGATGCGAGATCCCGGAAATGAAAGTTGGTCTACGAGCTTGACCATCCTTCCTTCGTGTGGAAAACACATTACTCTAAAGAGTGAGGAGACTATCGCTCCCATGCAATAAATATAGTCACGTCCAAGGAGTAGGTTATAATCCAAGGGTCCTTGAACGACCAACAAGTTCATCTCAACAGTCTTCCCCTTTAATGTAACAGGTACATTGGGGAGGATCCCTAATGGTCGACTGGTTCCTTTATCAAAACCTGAGAGATTTCTCAACTCAGGTAAAAGCGCTGGGGAACCCAGTGCTTTCCAAGCAATAGAGGAAAGGATACTCACAGACGCCCCTTCATCAATGATAGTACCAGCCATAATCATTCTATAGATCTGGACAATGATTCTGAATGGTATACTGGCTGGTAACCGGGGTCTGCCTAGTTGATTCCAATCAAAGGATACAACCAGGTTGCTTGGTGGTGGGACCGAATATACGGCCGGATATGACCCTGATGTTGTTCCTTCCTGCGAAAAAGGAATGGGCGCATTGCCCTGACGCTCATCAGAGTCAGCGCTGATATAAAGAACTTGGATGGTGTCATCCTTGTTCTCTTCAGCTAGGGTGTCACATGAAGATGACTCTTCAGTGACGGTATCATTTGAAGATGGATCTTCAATGACGGGGTCATTGGACGATGGAACCTTTGAAGGAAGAATCGGGTCAACTGTCGTTTCGACCTTTAGACTTTCGTCTGGTCTGGATTCGGTAGGTTCATTGTCAATGACCGACACTTCAGCTGACCACTTGAGAGGGTCAACTGGATTTACAACTGTCGAGGGATTAGGCGCGAGTTTTTGATATCCAGGCGGAAGTCGCAACGGTGACACCGGGCGATCTTCCAAAACTCTCTTGGCCTCATCTAAGAATGGACATTTGTGTATGGCATGACTACCTTCACACAATAGACAAGGTGATCTTGGTCCCCTTCTTCATCCTTCACTCTCGCTAGTTGACGGAATGCAATCAACTTGACAACCAGAGGTTGATGCTACCGGATTGTGCAACCTTGGGGACCAGTCCTTCAGTATCCGGGGAATACAAGGACAATCACGATGGAAATGGATCCCTTTGCAAATGACACATGGCGATTTAGGCCCGGTCGGTGCAGTGTGTGGGTTTTTGTCAGTTTTCTTCTGCTTGCCCCCAGTCGCCTTCGCCAGAGGCTCCTTCTGCTTCTTTCCTTTCTTCTTCTTTTCCTTCTTCTCCTTGGGAGGCTGACTTTTGCCGGCTCTACCTTGCGAAGATGAAGGATCAGAGGAAGTATCACAAGAAGTGGAAGGCTGGTGGGTAGTTCTAGATTGTTCTGACTGTTGATTCGATTGCTCAGGATTAGTGGCGATTTGGACTACATTAGTTGAAAAGAGCCAAACAGGAAGGCCAATTGTCAATCCTGGAAGTGACAATGTAGCCATATGAGGCGCACCAACATCTCCCCAAGAGAAGAAGGGATTTGGACTTCCGCCAAGGTTACTTCCTTGGTTGGTGGGCTCCATACTTTTCAACTGAAAGATCAACGTGGGAATAATAGGTGATTATGTTCCGCTTTAAGATAAATTTTATTTACGACGCTTTTAGACACAAACTTGCTTTTTCATGTTTTAAGAGTCGAGAAAAAGCTAAAGATGACTCTAGTCGCCTTCGATGTATTAACGAGCCCGAAGTGACAAATGCTCGGTTGGACCTTTTCAGTTATAGAGTTTGAAAAGGGCCAAAAGAAACTGCTCTGGAGATCTAGGCAGACGGTGTGCCAAACCTTTCGCGAAACCACAGAATACGTTTTACGGTACGGGTGGTCGATCTTCGTGAATGCTGTGTTCACTGCATCGCGATCAGTAGGGCGGTCGACACGGCTTCCTAAGGATAAAGGATAATTGCCTATAGGGGTCTCCCAATATACGCGACGGTACGCGGGAGCTCAAATCCGTATTAGTACTATCGTCCCTCAGGAGGAATCACCCACCTTCGTAGAGATCGACAGTCACTACGTTTAACGACGCCGGAACACGTCTCTACCTAGACCTCTATTGTGAGCGTTATGTTACAATGCGTTGTTAGATTCATTCAATATATTTTAAGTTGATCTTGTTTATCAGTTTGTCTTTCAGGATCACCACGAGATGTATTGGTACAAATTCCTGAATGCAGCTAAAATGATAAGCAAGCTTTCACTATCTTTTTAGCTTTGAAAATCCTAGCTACTGAAGGGAGAGAAAAACAATATCTTTCCACACAGAGCACAAAGCACAAACTAATGCACTTTCTCCTAGATCAGACACCCAAACTTATCAAAAATGCAAATGCAAGATGCATGTATTTCTTTTCTTTTCCTTTAATGTTGATGCTAACAAAAGGAAACTGTTGTGTAATTTTTGAATTCAATTTGAAGCGTAAACAAACAAGTTTCGTCTATAATAAAAAGACACCTTACAGGTACTCGTTTCAACACTTAAAATATGTGAATCCAAACCATAACATGAACAACAAACAAATTCAAACAGCCATGAACAGTAAAGCAACTAACTCATAAGATCACAAAGACACTCTTACAGTTCAGGATCTAAGAGGTCATAGCTACTGGTTCGCTTTTCACAATGGGAAACTGGAACTGAAACAAGAAATACTGAAAGAACATTCACAGTTTCATCACACAACTGAGGCGGAATAATGACAAGGAGAAGTGGTCTACAGCAAATACAATGACCAGCAAGCAATCAGCAAGCAAAACAGTGAAAACAGGGCCAAGACACTGAGGAAGAGCTGAGCTAGACTAAGGCTGACTGGACCAGCGCAGGTGCTAGTTCACCAGTTTGACTCTCAGCGCAGTTCCCGAAGGGACTACCTGCGCTGTAATGCAGACTGCCTGTGGACAGCCTGCACTGACTTACGAGAGTTACGTCTGCTAAGAATTCCGGGTCATAAAAAGCTCAAAAATGCATTGTTTTTGCTGAAATAAAAAGCTATAGGTCAAGTACAGGCTAAGGGATGATCAAGAGGATAAAGATCTATCACAAAGAGTAAAGATTCATCTGTAGATTAGCTCTTTAAATCTTGAATTTGCTCAGCAAAGGAGCAAGAGTAGCAGACCCTCTACTTCGCTTTTGATATAGTCAAAAGCTTTTCGATTTGGTACTCTGTTCTTCAAGAAATGAATAGCAAAATACTACAAACAACAACAAGATACTAGGCTTCCCCAGCGGAGTCGCCAGTTTGTTGTGGGGAAAAGTATCCGATGCGGATGACACTAACCCTTTCTAAAGGTGACAGTCTTTAGCAACAACTGAATGATAAAGTTTTCATGTTCCACTTTATGAAAGCACAGAGAGAATGAAAGAGGGTCAACCAACCTGGTGTCTTGCGCTTAGTCGATCCTTGTCCTTCTCTCTTTGTATCCTGCTCCCAGCTCTTTTGCTCTCCAAGCCGATCCAGCTACACACAGAACCTGCACAACAAAAGAGAGCAAACTACAAGATACAAGCAATCATAATTGAAGCATGGATTAGGTTGCATAAAATATACATGTAAACACAAAGCATCTATGTAAAACAAGTATATAGGAGAACATGCAAACTTTATTGATAGAAAGTAACAGGGTTCCAGAGGAAGTTACAACCAATGATGTTGGCTCCAATCCAGCAGCACCTCCTCGGCAGCAAGAACTCTCCTCTTCACCTCTAGTAAAACAATCACCCAATAATCCTGGCGGTATACCAACAGCACCTCCTTGCTTATACAAAATTCCAGCCTCTATAGACCTCATAGAAGAGCTCTATATATAGGAGAGAAGAGGAAAGGATGAGTCAGCTTGAGACTGACATGAAGCTGCCTTGTGTCCTCTCCATCTTCAGTTAATATTCAGTTCTTGTGTCCACTTGGAGATCCTTGGTTACACATGGTGATCAAGTACCTCTTACTCATCACAGGGCGAATCTCATGAACCAAGTGTCATTTTGGAAGATTCCTGGGCAATTGACACCTTGCAGGATGACTGTGCCACTTGGCCAATCTCGCCCAGCGCAGGTAGCCTTCATTGTTTTTTACTTCCAGCGCAGGTACAGAGTGGGACAGTTGCAATACAGCGCAGAAGCTCAGTTAAGCAGCTGACATGATCCAAAATAAGCCTGTTCTGAAGTGTTTTCAGGTGGAGAACTGATTGGAAGTGCTGTTGATTGATGACCTTGTTCTTTTAGGGGTAAGAACAACATGTTTAGGGACTGAGGATCCTTGTAATTATCGACATTCCCTGCTCCTTGACGCGAGGCACAAAAATGTCTATAACATGAGGTGAAAGTGAAACGCGTTGCACAGGAGAAAATTTGAATTCCTATGACAAAGGTCACTGTGAAAGATGTATTCTGAAAGTGCAGCACTTAAGAATTACACTTATCATGATTACATCTGAAGCAAACATGCATTAACAACACAGATTGAACTCAGGGTATTCATGGAATAAATCCTGAAAGTTATTCTTTTTCCTTGTTGCTAAATATTGAAAGTTAGAAAACGTATGTGGATTTTAACAAATCAAAATATATAACAGAGAGAGTTACAGAGACTTATTGTATGGTGAAATACACAGGAATCCAGCAGTTTTCAACAGACACCAGAACGCATTCAACACTTCAGAAATCCGAGAAATTCCATCACTTTCTTTATTAAATTCTGAAAGGATTACAGCATAAGAACTTCTTCAGGAGAAATCAACAACAACCCTCATCACTATGTGAAGGTCAAATATATAGAAATTTTTTACAAAATATCTCAGGCATTGAGTCATCTGAGAAAGAAATATCTTCATTACTTCGTACAGGAAAGTAGAAAAGAAGTTATTACAGCTTTTAATGCAGCATAACTGCTCTTTAATTCTGTCAGAGGATATTTTGACCTTTGGAGGCCATTGATTCGGTTGAGACGCTTTGCTTTAATGCTGGAAAAAGTGTCTTTTCATGTGCAGCGCTGTATTTTCTCGGCCCTGCCACCTGTGACTGTGCTTGCTGCCGTGGTGACCGAATGGCTCTGCTGAGTTGGCTCAGCTTTAACCCATAATGTATGCTGAGTTTATTCAACTGTGGCTATTACATAACAATTCATATTTTTGATAACAAAATTTGGTGGATGGCTCCCTGTTATAGAATTTTTTGTATTGCATTTGTCCACCAGTCTGGTGTAGGGAGTTGATGCCTGAGAATTGCCTCCATAGTCTCTTCTGCTTCTGTATACTTGTAGAAATTTGGAGCTACATCAAACAGATGGTTGATCTCATTCATAATAAAAAATAGACTTTCTACCTGTTTGTAGATAGTTTGTCCTATAGCTGGCCCTGTTTCTTTTGAGCTGCTGGGTTTCTCATTGATTTGGCTCGTGGCAAATGCGTTCACCCTTTTAGCATACTGCTCATGGATGAGAAGTCTCCCTCCGCTGTTCAGTAAGCTGGGGAGTCCTCTGTTTTGTAGCACCAGGAATTTGTCCATGAATCTATTTATCTCGGTCTGCATGTCTTGGGTTCTTCTCTCCAATGTCTGCACCAAATTTCTCAATGTGAGAACCCTTTTGATCAATTGAATGGTTTCAGTTATGTTGGATATTCCAATGTTTGCCAGCTGAGCCCATGTTCTGTTGTTGAGCACATTGATCATCCTGGTGGCAATTTCAGGCATGTTGCCTAGAGCAGCCCTTGACTTGTGAATTTCAGCTTGTGCCTTTGGGATGAGCTCTAGCTGTTCATGGATTGTCTCTATATAATGCCATTGGTCAGTAATAGACTGACCAATGTTGGCCCACAGCATTGCCTTAAGCCCAGCTATGATTTTGTCTAATTTGAGCTCATTTTCTAGCTCTTTTATCCTGTTTTTGAGGGCTTTCACCTCCCTTTCCTTCTCTGCCACTTCTCTCTTTGATTTATCATGTCTGTCATTGACTTTGGCTAATTTTTCCCTGGTCTCATTGAGTTCTGCCATTTGAGCTTCCAGGGCTTGGATCTCATTCTTTAGCTTTTGCATGTCTAAGCTAGGGGCCTGCTCTGTTGGTGGAGGTGCTGAAGTGGATGGAGGTGCCTGATCAGTCTGTTGAGGAGGAGGAACAGAAGTTGTGGCAGCTTCCTCAAGATTTATGATTTGAGGAGGAGGCTGGGAAGTCTACCCTTCTTCTCTCTGCTTCAATGCTGCCCTTGCAGCCTCTGATTCTCCCAGTTTATCTTGAGTCTGGATCAGCTCCTTGTACAGAGATATCAGCAGGGTTGTGGCCTCTTGATCATGTCTTTGTTGGGCCACATCATCTGTTTGAGGGTGGATTGTGGCTGGGAGTTTGATCTTTCTCCTCAAATCTGCCATGTCTGCATCCATCAACTTTAGTATCTCTTGGATACCCTTGATATTTTTGGGATCATGTCCCATCTCTATGATGATGTCCTCTAAGGACCTTATTATGTTGTCCTTAGCCTGGGATGATGCTCTCTCCAACTCTAGTTGAGAGGCTGTATTACTAAGGCTATTTTGCAGCCTGTAGTTGTCCAAGGTTTGGTCTGCCATGGAAGCATAAACCATCTCACCCGTTTGCTTATGCAACTCTATTTTGTCCATCGGGTGGATGTCCTTGGCAAGGACTTCCAGGTTAGTCCTTAAGTAGTCAGAGGCAGTTTGGGGCTGGACTACTGTTGGCATTAAATGACTCATGATCATTTTGCCTTCCTGCACATCATATGCAGACATGAGTCTTTGCTGATTGGTGGGAGCCATGTTTAGCAAATGGTTATACAGCTGTCTTTTGAGGGGCTCATTTCTCCTCTTAATGTCTATAAACTGCTGTTTGATGCTGGGTCCACCTTCCTTTTGCTGCCTTGAGGAACTCACTTCTCCCCCCATTGCTCTATCTTGTTCCTGCTGAAAGGAACTTGCTGATGCTTCTCTGCTGGGTGGGATCATACCAAAGGACTGTCCTATTGGCATTTCTTCCTCTGATAGGGGATTGATTCTTTGTCTTTTATCCCCATGAGTTGCTGATGTTGTAAGGGGAGTCTCTCTGTCCCTTTTCCTGCTTGTGTCCTCCTTCTGTGGAGTTTGGAGTGTTGATGCCTCTGCTGAAGTTTCTTGCCTTGGAGGCACAATTTGTTCAGTGGATTTAGGGGCTTCCACTGTTTTCTTTTGATGGGCAGGCTGTTCCTGCCTTTGCTCTTGTTGTTGTTGCTATTCCTCTTGTTGCTGCCCTTCTCCCTACTGCTCCATTTCTTCTTGTTGCTGCACTAGGGTTTCCATTTCCTCTTCAGTCATAGGAGGTGGCTGCTCCACCTGCTTTTCTTTTCCTTTGTTGGTTGGCTGTGGAGGATTCATGGCAGCTTGCTGATGTGTTGTTGAGGATGAGGAAGCTGCTCAAATTGGTCTTCTATATGAGAGGGGGACCTGTCCACAAGTTTCTAAGTCAGCCTCTTTTTGAATATTTCTAGCCTTTCTCTCTAGCAGCTCTTCCCTAGTAATTTCCTCTTCTAGGGTGCCCTCTTCCCAGCTCAATGCATTGGCATATTGCTCAATCTTAGGCAGCCTTATGTGTGAATAAGTACCCAATTTGTATCTTATTCTCCTGAGGGAAACAAAGTGATTGGGGTCATAAGGTATCCATTCAAAACTAGTTTGCAGTTGGAGGCCCTCCAAGATTCTATCTGCCTCTTTCCATCCCTCTTCTTTTTTGTTATATAGGAAGGGGCCCAGCTGGCTCCTTACCTTCAACTGTGCTTTCTTGTTCTTACTCTGGAAGTGGAGGTAGTCGGCATTCCCAAATTTCCTAAAGTATTCTAAGGCAAAAAGCCTCATGGGGACATACCTTGGCAGCCTATAAGGCCTCAACTCACATCCATATACTCAAATGACTGTATGGTCTTGGTAAAGGTACCAATTACCAATGCTGTAGGTTTTGTTTAGGTGGAGAATTCTCCTCATGTCATCAGTTAACCTTGGAGGAGCAGCACCATACAATACTGTCATGGCTGGATAAATGAACAAGTCTATGAACTCACAGTATGTGTATGGTGATACACTGGTACGATGGAAAACAGAGGTCCAAAATACAACTGACCTTGGATTCCCCTGGGCATTGACTTGTTTCAGGGGAATGGGGAAGGTAGCTGGCTGATAATACAAGAACAAATGGTATATGTATGAAGTATACCTGAACAGTCTTTCCCTCTTCAAATTCATGAGCTGGTCATGGATCTTATCTGCAATGTATGTGGCATAGTCATAATGTATGGCTGGAGGCTTTCCAGGAGAGAATATGGACAACATTGCCATTATAACCTCATCCACATCCTCCATTCCCATGAACCCTAGGACATAGCTGATCAAATCCACTAGCATTCTGCCCAATTGATTTAAGAATGTGTATCCAATAGGAGGGGTTCTGATGGCTTCAGAGCCTGGTTGCACAAACAGCTGGTTGATTTTGATAATCTGGTCACTTGACAATTTATTCCCCTTTGTTATCAAGTTCTGCATGTGGAGGGGTGTCAATGACTTTGCAGTGTGGAAATGCAGCATCTCATTTATGCTCTCTGGGGTGGTATGGAACAGAATTGAGCCTGTGGGGCTGAGGACAGCTCTTTGGCTTGGATCATAGCACTCTTGCATCTGTCGATCAATTCTGGCATAGAATTTACCTGGGGGAGGTTGTAGATGGGCAAGTTTGAGTCCCAAATCCCTAGGATATCAGCTCCACTAAGGTGCTGGGCCTTCAACTCATTTAATAACTGAATATTATATTTGGAGGTTGTTGGAAACCAATCTATCATTTGATAATCCAAATCTCCTAGAGCTTTCCATTCTAATTCCTGGTGAGGGGTATTGAGAGGCTTGATGTTCAGTGCAATTGGAGTTTCCATGGTGTATTGAGCTTCTGTCTTGCAGGTGAACTAGTTGAAGTGAGCAGTACAGCACAGAGGTGAATTTTTGCAATGCAACTGTGAATTACAGGGACCAGAGGGTGGAGTGGGCACACAACAATTGAAATACTGCTTGAATTATGAATAAGACCAATGCCTGGTCTCCCTCTGTCTTCTATGGCAGGTTTTAAATAGCTTGACTAACTGTCTCACGTTTGCGCGAGGAGTTTACAGTTTTTCGACCAAAACTCAGGAAATGAAGGCTCAACCAGTGGTTTCAAGGTTGTAGTTGTAATTAGAAGTGTTGCAGAGGAAAACTGTCGGTGAAATAGTGAGTTTCAGTGTTCCTTAAGCGTTCTGAGCAATTTACAGTGAATTTAGGCGTATGGAGGATGAACTATGAGAAATACCTGGCTAACCGCGAACAGAGGTCGTAACTGTGGGTGGAATTGGTGCTCTGGAGGTCTTCAGGTCGATTCCCGCAGGTGGCGCAGTTCAGGACGTGAAATAGCATGTAGAGGAAACAATAGCAAATGAGCGAAAAGTATAAAAAAACGTGTTTTTTGGCTAAAATATGGACTTTTTGCAATTTGGCGCCTTTTCTGTGATGACATCAGCATGATGTCATAGGGTGGGGTCAACCTCGGATGACGTCAGCATGACGTCATCGGGTGAGGTGGCGAGCTGCCATTGGTCCACAGGGTAATGAGGTGGCAGGCACGTTGGCATAGATGCCGACAAAAGTGTGATGCGATGGCAGGCACGGTGATGACATGGGGATGACGTTGGACCCGCAAACCGGGCGGTGAGTGACCTAACGGTTATGGTTTAGCCCTAGCTGCTACGGTTTCTTGGGGCGGTTATGATACGGCTCCGGTCTTTTCAGAAGGCGCTCCGAGAGTGCTGAACGGGTGACGCGTGGCCGCACCCTGGCGTATCGAAACGTCATTTTCTCGGGCGCTAAAACTCTGTCGTGGGGGCCGCTCCGATATCCATAAGGACCGTCGGATCACATGGGTCCGATCCGACGGTGGACGGGATGATGACATGATAGGTGGATACGGCCGCGGGCGGAGGAATAAATATATATTTTTTAATGTCTTTTCAATATATTCCGAAAAATCGAATATATGCGCCAACTTTGGTTAAGCAGCGGAAAGTGGGTTTTTTCGGGGTTTTTTGGTAGTTTCAAAGGGGTTTCATGGGTAAAGGGGTTTTGTAAGTTTTTTCTGATGCGCAATAAGACAGCCCCAATACTTTGGATAAGAGAAAAAAGTGGGTATTTAGGGGTTATTTTTGTAAATGAAGTGGGTATAGGCAAAACCAGGTCATTTGTGAGACTCTTTTTAGCAAATGAAGCTTTTCAAGGGGCCAAATGAATTCAGAGGAGGGGAGGGGGTTAGGGTTAGGTTCATCAAAGTGACCAGATGCCATTTGATCCCTGACAGAGAACTTATTGGCTATAATGCCAAAGGGAGGGATATTTATACAAATTTTGGGGTTTATACACCATGGTGTTAATACTAGTAGGGGAAAGGTAATGTAGGGGGTTTACATAGTAGTGTTAGAGTTAATATGGATGAAGGGGTAAATGGAGGGGAAACCACTAAGCTTATTTGAAACTTACTTAGTTTAGAGAGTAGATCAAAATGAAAATATTTTTAGACAAGAAATGTGGCTTCTAAAAGATTAAGAACCACCATGAAACCATAATCTATCCCATGAATCTCAGATGTTGAGGGAGTGTTAGTAATGAAATGGAGAGGGGGAGAAGGGAGGTTAGACATGCCTCTTGATTGTTGTAACTTGATGAAGAGTAACTCCATCTGAATTTCATTGACTTTGCTTTGGTCAACCAAGTCAGCACACATGCAACTTGTAGGAAATGACCTTTCTGCAACTCCAATTGCGTACCCATCTATTTGCCTAGCATTTTTATTCCTTCTTGGAGGGTGCATTTGGACTTGCAGACCCTTACTTGCCTTTTCTTTTCTTTGGCTTTTTTCTTTTGTTTTCTATCTACTTCTGCCCTTATTTCTTCCAAGGTCCCAGATTAAGCTGTTGGGAGCCTTCTTTTCTCTACCTGAACTACTTGTCTGCCAAGATTAAACAGTTTGGACAGACTTCCTTCTCTATTCTACAACAGAAAATTCAAACATGGCATGATCCAGATTAAACTGTTGAATCATCCATCAAAATTTGGAACCAGGTCGAGCTCTTTTCATACCTTGTCTCCTTCAGGAAATATGGGATCTTTGCATAGCCAAAGCAGAGCATATTTGGAACTTCTCTTGCCAATCATGAAATATGAAACCTATTGGTATAGGTAGCTAACATGTCCAACACTCGAGAAGCAATTGCATCTGCTAATGTATTTAAGGACCTTGGAATATGCTGATATTCAATGTAATCAAATTCACGTTCCAAGAGACGCACTCTCAAAAACAACCTTAATAACACAGGATTTCTAAGGGCATAAACTCTATTAAGCTGTAATACAACAAGTTCAGAATCTAACCTCACTATCAAACGTCGAATTCCAAATTAAATAGATTCGGATGATAATTCAACCACTGCACTGTATTCTGCAATGTTGTTCGTTGTTTGATCGAGGCTTACCCCATGCATAGAAACTAACTCGTCAGAGGGTGAATAGATAACCCAAGCTGCGGAAGAAATATTCCGTGTACTACGACAAGCACCATCAGCAAATCCAATGTATGTTTGGAGAGGCGTCGACATCTGCAATATCAAGAGTAAAACCAAGATAAGCCAGAATAATGACGAAAAACACACTCACTAAGCTAAGCACACTAACTAACTAACAATCATACTAGCTAGAAGGAAAACCTAACCTAACTAAAAATTCTCCATACCCACCATTTAAGCATAATACCTCTTTAAGTAAAGTCCATTTCTGGGTTTACCCAAAGAGACCCCATCAAAATCTACCAGCTCATAAGCCCCTTTTTCTAGCTTTCGCTTTACAATATAGGGTCCATGCCACATAGGAACGAATTTTCCAGCACCTAGCTTATCGTTAGCTTGATCATATAAAAGCACTAGGTCTCCCTCCGAAAAACTTCGAGGGGTCACATTTCTATCATACTGAGCTTTCATTCGCTTTGCGTGAGTCTCGATTTCCAATGTGGCGTCACGTTGAGTCTCATCTAATTTAGCTAAGTACAATAAATGTTTCTCCTCTTCGGAAGTAGCTGGGAGTAATTCGACAGCCATTTGAAGTGATGGGATTTCGCATTCAATGGGTAACACAGCTTCCAAGCCATAAACTAGCTGGAAAGGAGTGAACCCTGTTGAGGTTTTCACTGAGGTTCGGTATGCCCATAGCGCCGAAAATAACATGTTGTGCCAGTTCGATCGATGAATACCAATGGTTCGTCAGATCATGATAACCAGAACTTTGTTGATAGACTCAACCAAACCGTTGGCTTGCGGATAATAAGGAGTAGAGCTGTCGTTGCGCAAACCAAGCTGGCTTGTAAGCTCAGCCATCATGATGTTTCGAAAATAGCTCCCATGGTCAGTAATGATTGCTTGTGGGACACCAAACCTAGTTATAATATGATTGAATACGAAAAATGCAGCTGTTTTGCCGCTTGCGTCGAATGTAGGCATTGCCTCGTCCCATTTAGTGAAATAATCAACCGCGAGGGTGATATACGCATGCCCCCCGGCCGAGTGAGGGTTACAAGTAATAAAGTCGATACCCCATTTGGCGAATGGACCAACGGCAATTATAGGGTGGAGAGGAGCAGGTGGTGCGCGCATCTTTCGATCAAACACTTGGCAGTTGTGGCACTTCCGGACTGCAATGATACAATCCTTAAACATAGATGGCCAGAAGTAACCAGCGCGCAACACCTTCTGAGCTGTGGCATACCCAGACATATGACCGCCACATGCTCCAGAGTGACAATTATTCAAAACTCTCTCAGCCTCTTCATGAGTTAAACAACGTCGAAAAACTAAGTCTGCCCCCCGGCGATAAAGTGTATCTCCAATAATTTTGTATTGCTGGGATTGAAACCGAATTTTTCGACGTTCCGCCTTTGAAGCTTCAGGCCGAAAGGTTTGGGTTTGGAGATAGATGATTATATCCCTGTACCACGGATCTAAAGTACTGATAAGAAACAAAGATTCGTCCGCAATGGACTCCTCTGCCACAGTCTCTGTGTCAGTATGCGGGAAATCACACATCAATTCCGCAAAAACTAAGGATTTCTTAGACTTGGAATTCTCGAACTCCAAGTCAAACTCTTGCAGGATAACGATCCATTTAGAGTACTTGCCCCCTAGTAGTTGTTTTGTCAAAATGTAAATCATAGGGTTGCAATCCGAAATAACTGTAGTTTTACGGAGAAGAATGTAGTGACGAAAACGCTGGACAGCTTGAACGGCTGCCAGGGCCAATTTCTCCACATGCGAATATTTTAGCTCAGTGGGATTTAAGGTCCTACTGAGATAATATATCACATGCTCTGCTCCGAATTCATCTTATTGAACTAACACCATTCCAATGGTGGAATGCGAAGCTGCGAGGTATAAGAAGTAGTCCTGGTTGTAGTTGGGAGGATGCAATAACGGTGCATGGGTCAACGCGTGTTTAAGTGCATCAAAATATTGTTGGGCAATCTCGTCCCAAAAGAATTGAACGTTCTGTTTCAAAAACCGTGTAAAACCTTTAGTGACCTCGGCGTAGTTTGGCATGAATCGACGTAAAAAGTTCGCTTTCCCTTTCAAACTTTGGAGTTGGCGCAAACTCGAAGGAGGAGGCAATTTGATGATAGCCTCGACTTTCGAGGGATCGACGCGAATGCCGGCTTTTGAAACAACAAATCCCAGCAATCGACCTGTTTCTATGCAGAAAACACATTTGTGGGGATTCAACCGAATTCGATAATGCCTACACCTCATAAAGATTGCTCGTAAGTGGACAAGGTGATCAGCTCGATGTAATGAATGAGCAGGAAAATCATCGAGATATGGTTGCACAATGTGCTTGATATCATGAAATGCGTAAGACATCGCCCGTTGAAAAGTGGCTCTGGCATTCTTAAGCCCAAAAGGTAATTTTCAATAAGCAAATGTCCCCCATGGACAAATGAATGCCGTTTTTGGTTGGTCGGCAGGTAGAATATTGATTTGATTATAGCCCGAAAAACCATCCATGAAGGAAAACATTTCACTTCTGGCACAATCATCAATTATTTGATCGATATAAGGCGTAGGATAGTTGTCTTTTGGAAAAGCTCGATTAATATCCCTATAGTCGATATAGATTCTTATTGTTCCTTGTTTCTTGTTGACCAGAACAATATTCGATACCCAATCCGTTAACGGGATCGGATAAATGAAACCTGCTTTCAACAGCTTTTCGACTTCTGCTTTAATCGCAGCCGCTTTTCGAGGGTGAATCTGACGCAACCGTTGCCGGACGGGTTTAGCATCCGGGTAGGTCTTTATTTCATGAACAACAGTGGAAGGATCGATTCCCGACATTTCCTCGTAAGACCAGGAAAACACATCGCGGAATTCTTGGAATAGGGCCTTGTAAGTTTGGATTTCATCTGTGTACATGCGGCACCTATATGAATGTTCTCCTCAATTCCGGGCTTCACTGAAATATCGATGGGAATAGTACGAGAGATATTCCCTAAATTCAACTCTGAATCGGATTGTTTCGTTGGATCCTGAGTGTCTTTGACATATTCAGCGGTAAAGATAGATGAAAAATCATTTTCAAATGCATCATCCTTAGGTAAAAACGAAGATCTGTGATGGAGATCCTCCCATGGTAGATCATCTACACTTAGGATTTCGCGAAGTTGTTCGTCAGATGACACGACTTCAGGAAACGCTATTCGTTCTAAGGTTGAGGTGAAAAGTGATTCTTCACTGACCACATTCATTTGGTCGATCTCGGTTGAATGAGAGTCGGTAAAAGACAAGAGAGCTTCATAAGCAATTTCATATGGACTCAAAGGCATAGCATCACCGAACGAGTCTATCTCAGAGTCAGATGGGACAATCCAAGGATCATCATAAATAATGTTTTCTGATGTAATCATATGAATTGTTGCAAATGAAGGTTCTACGCTGAGTGGAGGGAGAGGAAAAGTTCCCAGTAAACCGGAATCTTTAACTAAACCTACACCAACGTCCCTATAAGGGATTGTCGTCTTACCGACATGCTGGATACTCTCTGAAGAGGCTGGGTCGGATGAAAAGTATGTCAGCTGATCAATAGTCACGATCTTACCGTTATGTGGAAACTTAATTACTCTGAAGACCGATGAAACGACCGTCGTCATAGCATATGACCAACTTCGACGCAAAAGAAGGTTGTAGTCTAGAGGGGCATCAACCACTTCTACATCCAGACTGACGGTTTTACCTTCTACCCCTATAGGCAATTCCTGTAGAATACCAAACGGACGGAACCCACGACCATCAAAGGCCTTAAGGATGGTGGGGGATTGGTTCAACGAAGGAGAACCAAGGGATCTCCAACATTGAATCGACATAATACACATAGATGCTCCCTCATCAATCACAGTCCTATGGATAGGCCTGTTTTTGACTATCACTGGAATTTGGAAAGCCATTTGATGGGGGAGACGCGGTGTACTATTTTCCAAATCGAAGATTATTAGATTCGGGTCCTGAACATCAACAGCTCCTATAGCCGACAAAAGCAATTTTCGTTGTGCTGGGCATGATTGCAGCACTTCTAACGCCGACATTGTTGAGGGTGAAACAGCTAAGTCCTCAACAATGTTGTAATTCTGGGCCGCTCTCGCATGTGGATTGAAAGCAGACCTTCGAAGTACACACTTGGCGGGCGGTTTAATTACTAAGTCTGGGTTAGGTTTCTCGATCTGTTGTGGATCGGAACCAGGAGCTGAGGTTGATGGGTTAGAGTGAGAAGATTCTGCTTCCTTACCATCAACAAGATTCTTATTACCATAATCTTGCGATCGAGTCGCAATCCTCACATGAGACATCATCAAAATGGGTTCTTCACTGGCATTCGAGGAAGAACCTATCATCTTATTCTCCTGCTCCGGAAATGGATTTTTTAACACAGTAGGAGTGGGAGAACCTTTGACTATTTTCACTACCTCGGCCCGATGAGGGCAATCTCTCGTAAAATGATCCTCTTCACAAATAAGACAAGGATATCGAGGTTTTCGCTTTTCCTCATTGGTTTCCGACTTTTCTGTTTTCTCCTTCGGAGCCTTGTCTGTTTTAGTCTTCTTCTTTCCTTTCTTCTTTCCGCCATTTTTTTATTTGGTCGTAGATGACTCTACAGCGTGAATATCGGCGGTAAGTTCAGGAGTAGAAGACTCTCCTGTCGGGGAATCAGGCAAAGTGATAATAGGAGTAGTTGAAGCCTTGGAAGACTTCTTCTTGCTCTTTGTATTCACGATACCAATCATACCATCGGCGGCATGAGATCCCGAAGGAGAAGCAGCGATTTTATTCGACTTTGGAAGATCCGGAATCTTCTCGTGTAATGTACCCGACTGAGTGTAAACTAAGTCAAGGTATTGCGCCTGAGCAATGACTTGCTCCTCAGTAACTACTCCGGCCTTAGCTACATCTTCAGTAATCCTTGGTAATAATGATTTAACAAACCATTCAGCTAAGATTTGATCCGAGATAAAAACTTTCACTAGCCTTCTTCAACGTCTCCACTCATGAATGTGGTCGGAAATATACGTGGAGGTTGATTTTTTTAGTGAAGTTAATAATTTCGTGCTGTTATCGTATCTGACTGGCAACTGAAAATGAGTTAAGAACGAGGTAGCTAACTGGCTAAAATTGTAAAAAGAGGCCCGTGGTAACTCAATGTACCACTTGGCCGCGAGACCAATGAGTGTGTGCTGGAAAAGACGTAAGCAGATTGAATCATCCGAGATAGAATTTGAAGCACACCAGAGGTGGTAAGTCATCACGTGATTGGATGGATCCTCTCCAAACTTACCTTCGAACTTGGGTATATCGCTGGGCAACTTATTTGGCATTGACGGCCAGAATGGAAGATATTGAATTGGATCATTTGTTAGGCGTGTCAAGTCTGGTAAATCCAAAGTTGCGATAAACGGTAACTGCCGGTTAGGATCTCTAAAACTCTGGGTCACAATACCGGCCCCAGGAGGAGGATATCCAGGATAACTGGGAACAGGAGTCGCATTTGGGATATTATATCCTCCTGGAAAACCAGGATTAACCGGACTGTACTGGGGTTGTTGAGGTTGTTGATAAGTGTACCCAGGATACGGTTAATACTGGTAAACCGGTTGTTGGACAGCTTGCCCAGGTTGGTACTGTCCCTGGTACGGAGGTTGAACAAATTGAGGTTGAGCAGTGACAACCTTACTTATACCAGGCTGGCCTACAGGCATCTGGACTGTGGTTTGAATTGTAGATCCAGACAACGGTAAAGATGTCTGAGGAGTGGTTACAGAGATAGTAGAAACCGGAGCCGTCGATACTCCAGAAGTAAGTATGGTAGATGTGGCGGTAGTTGCAGCAGTCGTTTGAGATGGTGTACTAGGTGCAATTGGCGGCTGAGTAACTACCGAAGTTACAGAAGTTTGAACACTTGACTGGACAGGCTGCGGTTGCTGGGTTGGACCAGAAACTACGGGTTGTCCAGCTTGAGGTACCGACTGTATACTTGGCTGCAACACCTGTTGACCCTGTGACGGATCCCACACTAACATTCCAGGGTATTGACCCATAACAGGTTGAGGATACTGAGATCCATAGCCGGATTGAGGATAGGATTGATAATTGTAAGGTGCAGTTCCCATGCCTTGACCATATGATTGACCTTGAGGTGGTTGATAACCTTGACCTGAGTATTGACCTTGAGGTTGATAACCTTGAGGTAGATACGGGTACTGGGGTTGACCTTGACCTTGAGGTTGGTACCCTTGAGGTTGATACCCTTGGGGTTGATACCCTTGGGGTTGCCATCCTTGAGGTTGCCATCCTTGAGGTTGATACTGATACTGAGGTTGACCTTGGGGTACATATTGAGGCTGGGGTTGACCTTGAGGTAGGTATTGCCCCATAGGAGCATACTGACCTTGAGGTTGCCCCCCAGACACGAATGAAGTACCTTGAGGTTGCCCCCCAGGCATTAACTGAGGCTGCCCCCCAGGCGGTAATTGGCCACCTTGAGGTTGGGAAATGGGAACTGAGCCTGACATCATGTAAATGTCTCCTACACCCAATGGTACATTACCACTGTTTCCAACTAATAACCCATGATCAACGGGTTGAGGAGATGCCCCCGCAAAGGTACCAGAAAGAGATTGATACCCAGTGGGAACAGAAGGACCGCCATGTAAAAAAGATTCAGGACTTTGAGTAAACACGGACGACGGACCAGCCATATTGACAGGAGTATGAATACCTTCAAGTGGAAAAAGAGTACGAGGTGTGGAAAAACCTAGCCCAAAGTTGTCTAAATGATTGGTTAACGAAAGGTACCAAGTAGTACTTCTAGGAGGACTGTAAAAGATAGATTCACGCTCCCTTAGATCAAGGGTAATTTGATCTTCAGGATTAAAGACGCCTATTTCTTCCTCTGGAGCAAGTTCTTCAATAGCAATCAAACCAGTAGGAAGATTTTTGGTGATAATTCTTTCTATTCTCGGTGAATAAGGAACACTAGAAGTCGGAGTAACAGGTTCAGATATTTCTGGTTCTTCGCCTGTATCACTAGCAGACGAAAAACTACCAACAAGCTCAGAAACTGTAACAGCTTCGGGATTATAACCTGTCTCTAAGCCTTGGTAATCTGAATGGACTACCAAGGAAGATTCTCCTTCTTCAGGTGAACCTACTCTACTGCCGCTAGGAGGAGTTACAAGGACCTTCAAACCTTCGAGATGACTGGGTTCGTCTCGAGTAGGTTCACCCCTAAGTCTACGGGATCTTCTCAACAATTCGGCCACAGAAACAACTTTAGGAGACTGGCCCCGAAGTCGACGGGACTGTCTCGGTAATTCCGCCACAGCTAAAAACTTTTAACTACTACACACGAAAACAAAATAAAATTTCAAATCAAACCACCTAAAGTCTCTAAAGAACCAAACAAATTTGAATCACATGCCTAAAGAATCTAGGGCGTCAATCCAAACACAAACAGTAGCCTTCCGGACCGAAAGCGCTAGTTGGTGATGAAGCCCAACTTCGCTGGATTCAGTACAGAAGTGGCGGGTGGAACAGTTACCCCGGAAACCTGCTTAATGAATAGACTGGACCAAGTTCCTCCACTTTAACCGTCTCGAGTGAAGTGAACCCCCCAGAAAATCCAAGTGAGTCTAGCCGACGTCTGCTCCAGGTACAGTGGGATCTTCCCTCCACCGTCACCTCGGTAGAATCCTAAAAATAATGGTCACTAAGGTTACCAATCGTAACAAATGCACCTGGGGGAACAGTCTAAACTCCGACAACACGCAAGGGCAGAGTAGCAAGCTCAATCCCCTTGCCGGCTCCTTGAGAATAATCCAAGGTTTACTGACAAGTGACCCCTGGCTCCTCGACAATGGTTAATCCGAGGTTTACCGTTTGTAATACGTGTGTGTCTGGCATCGTTCCCAACGAGGGGGGATTGATCCCCTCACTGGTTCGGACACGAGCTCGTGCTTCTCCTTTAAGAGCAGCTTTCCCAGAGTACAAGTGAGACAATTGGATTTATTCTATCACAAGATAAGCTACTTGTTTGGTTTTGTTGTCTTGGAGAGTTAATTACTCACCTACTCCAAGACACTAGCCTAATCTAAATTGGTGTTTCAGAGCCCTAGTAAATAAAAGTTACTACGTCAATTTTACTTTAGGCGTTAATTTTATGGTTTTTCTTTAAAGACAAAAGGTAGTGGAAGTGAAACCAATGGTGTGTAGACTCGACTCAAACAACTAGAAAGATGCACCTAAGATGATTTACGCTACTTTGCTTTTTTCAATGAAATTCTTAACTAAGAGAGTTGAGAGAATGCAAATTTTAAAGAAAACAACTTCCTTAGAAAAGACAATCAAAGAAACAATTCTCTTTTTCTTTTCAAGCATGCAAACACGACCACTCTTTACGTGCACGAAAAAAACTCTTTTTCTTTCCAAACTTTTCAAAGCTACTTGAAACAAAACTTTTCAAAGGAGATGTTTTTGTATTTTCTCTTTTTAATAAAGCATATAAACCTATCTTAACAAAAAACAATCTCAAAAGCTACAAAAACTATGAAAACTTGACTCACAAGCAAATCAAAAAGGAAATTACTCTAAGCAAACCTAACAAGGCAAAAGCTCACAAAGATGATTCTAGGTTGTTTTACTTTATCAAAATCAAATCAAGGACCAGCTAATGCAGAATCAAAAGACTAGTCAAAACAAAACTCAAATCTTTTTCTTCTTTTTGTAAAATGGAATTCAAGACTCAATCAACAAGCACTTCGAAATTTGCCCAAAGAAACAATTCAATGGTAAGTTGTTCTCACAGGTAGACTTTATGACAGGTCTGACTTCTTAGAATGCTGACAAAACCAGAGAGATCTAAGGCTTGACAACTCCTACCACCAAAGTCACTACAAGACCTACTCAAAAATCAAACCCTAGGGCTTATACTTCGATGAAATCCACTAAAACACTCAATGCTATCGAAACAAGTTCAGGTGAAGATTTTTGATCAGGGACTAATGAATCTGGGCAGTAAAAGCTAAGAAAAAATAAAATCTAAGAGCAAAAAATACAAAAAATGGAATTTTCTCAAATTTTAGCAGGGGACGCAGGCAACCCGTTAGCACAGGTGCGGGCCCGCTCTGTGCACACAGCAGAAGTGCGTCCAGGGACGCACTGTGCAGCACTCAGAGGGTGCGTCCTACTGAAAAACTCAAGAAAAACCAAAATGAAACTAATCCTAAGCTAACCCACCCAGAGACAAGGTCACAGAGCCAAAATTAGAAAAATAAATCAATTTTCTCAAAGCAAAGTTCATACAAAGGAAAAAACTTTTCTCATCAATGGAATCCCCAGTGGAGTCGCCAATTTGTCACACGGAATCAGTCAAAAGTGCGGACACAACCGACCTTCCTAGAAGTCTAAGACATTCTAATGACAAACAAAACAAACGGGAACTATCCTTCTCTAAACATGCATTATGATATGAGAAATCAAGTGTTTCGTTCTTACCTTTGTCCAAACGTTGTTGTAGAAGTCCAAGCTTTGTTGATCTGGATGAGCTCCTCCCTTTCTCCAAAACCTGCAATCACCAACAGTCAAACCATTAAATAGCACCTGATTATAACATAAAACAAAGCATATTCAACATATAGACCAAGGAGTACATGAAATAACTCATAAACAACAAACTATTGAGAAGAATGGACCAATTTGCATTAAAGGTAATCAAAAGGAACCATTACAACCTGAGCCTTGGTGTTGTGCAAGCTCCTTCCAGGGTCCACAAGAGTCTTCCTCTACTTTGACAAAGCTCACCCACTTCCTAATAGAACAAGCAAAGATGGCAATCTCTCCTCACAAGCTTCTAAATGGGAGTCCTAATTCCTGTAGCATTTACCCTTAGAAATGTATAGCTTTCAACCTCCCTCCTTCTGGCCCAATGCCTGTACTTATAGTGCTCAAGAGGAAGTTAATCAGGTCCACCATCAATGGGATAGTCCCCTCTTTGGATGGGATAGCTCCCCTATTGATGAGATAAGTTCCTCTTTAGTAGGAATGCATGAACCATCTGGAGGCGCTCAATACACGTCGAACAACCGTCTAGAATGCTCTAGAAATAACCACAAGTGACTTTTTAAAGATGAAACTTGCACATTTTAACCTTTTTAGGGGGATGCACCTGCACCTTTACATACAGAGCGTCCAAGGACGCAGCTTCTGTGAACCTTGGGTGCGTCCCCGTAGGTAAGGTTGAGAGAACCTACGTCCCCAGAGATAAATACATTTAGAAAGTCTTTCTCTCTTTTTTGGAGTTTGACATGGAGAGCAAAGGCATAAGACTTGCCTAAGAGGGTAGTATGACTGTTGATAGAGTCATCTTAACTGTAAATAGTCATGGTGCCATTTTTTAGTGTAACACCATTCTTATTAAAAACCTTAAAGACGTGGGTTTTTTCATCTTCGAGGTGATTTCCATCTGAAACTCGCAATGCCTGAGTGGCTAAAGTGTTGAGAACACCTATTTTTTTAGCAAGGAAATGATGGGAATTAGCATGAAGATATTGCTCTGTGTGAGTTTTCCTCCGAAAAACCTGATGAGAGAAAGAATCGCCGTCCTTTTTTGAAATAAGAACGTCAAGGCATTCATATTGAAACTTCTAGTTGGTGAGATCCCAAAATGCTAATGAAAGAATTTGACACTGACTACTCAAGGGAGTACATGAAAAACTCCTTCTGGTTGATTTTCTATCTTATACTGACATTCTATCTAATTTTCAAAACATTTATTAAAGTAACAATCTGGTTGAAATTTTAAATCACATCAATTATAGCCATTTCAAAATCTTTCTTATTTTTAAACACACATATATATATTATATATATTTAATTAATCTATGAATTTCTTAAAATAAACCATACATATCAATTATTTAATGTGGTTCATCCCTCACGATAAAGGTGAAAAAATCAATCTTCACAACTATTTAAATAGTAAGTATCCTTGCCTGGAATTGGACGTTATGAATTAGTCAAAAGAATCAATAGCAAACATACTTGCCGAGAATTAGCCACCATTATGAATTAGTCATTCAAAACCGAGTTGTCTTTATTGCGACTTTTTGGAAACTTTCCCTGTGGGTTTTTTTCAGTCTAATTTAGCTTGATGGGTAACGCTTGAACAATAGAAGTGCCCCTAGAGGTTTTTCAAAGTTTTGTTTCGGTATAATTTATCTTGATGGGTAACCCTTGAACAATAGAAGTGCCCCTCAAGGTTTTTCAGAGTGTTGAACCCATATACATAGTCAAAAAACAAGTTTAAATAGCACAAATTAAGATTTGATGTCAAGCTAGCCATTATAAACTAACCGTTTAAAAAAATGGTTAAAATTTAGTCAAACTATTAATTAATTAATTAATTATTTACATTTTTAAAGTTATTACCAATAAACTAAATTGAAAAAAAAATATATAATATAATTAAAGGTTATTAATTATTAATTAGTTTTTTAACTTCCTCATTTTCCTCCTCACATCACACGGCTTGTTGTAGAAAAAGTCCGACATGGCTCGCTGACAGTTCGAACGTCTTTGAAATAACTCCAGTTTACTCTCTAAGTGCAGTCTAATTATTTAAGCAGTTGAACTATGCTCTGCGTTATGGTGCAGGGTAACTATTTTAGGATTTTACCAGTTTTCACTGGAATCCGAAGTTTGGATTACGGTTTTATAGCGAAAATATATCTTCCTCTTTCGGTTTTTAGGTTGGAAAGTCTGCGTTTAGGGACGGCCTCATATGCAGATGTTGGTAAACAAAAGTCCAAGGTTTGTGAACTCGATCAAATTTTGTACAGGACCATGGAGACTAGTGTGTGGAACAATCTGCCCGGTGATCTGCAAAAACTAGTGCTCCTACGACTTCCTTTATTGGATTTACTTAGATTTTCGTTCTCGTGCAAGTATTTCCACTGGTTATCATCCGATCCATCCTTTACTATTCACTATGAACGACACCATATCACCCACATTGCCTTTGTTGCTTCACTTTAGCTTCAGAATCTCATGCAGAAGACGGTTTTAAACTTACTTATTTGGCAGCAAGGAAGGGATGTTATGTTCCCGTGGCAAATCCCTCTCTTTAGTTATTTTCAGGAATCCCACTGGTGGTGATTGTCTAGTTATGACAACGGGTTCGTCTGTTTAACAGGGGCCTCCAGGCATTTGTTCAACGATAATGAATAGTTGGTGTAGACCTAATCCTCTCTTTCCCCACCTGTCAAAGACTTTGACTCTGCCCGCAGAACCCGATTCCGCGGGGTTATTGGAATCAGGAATGGCCTTCGACGGAAAACATGGCGGTTGTAAGCTCATGGGGAAAGCTCTCAGACGACAGAGTTGTTACTATCGTTTACATCTTCAAAGTGTTTGAAATTTCTGATAATTTCGAACAAAACAGAGGAAGCAAAGTTCCTCAACTCAACACAAAGAAATGAGAGAAATCTGGACAAAGAAGATATGGAGAAAAGCTCTGTTTTTATTAACCATAAAAATGACAATAAAAATTACAAACTTCTTCAGAATTACAGTTCTGGAATAACTAAAAACTCCATACTTTGTTTTTACAAACTCTGTTTTTTGACAGAGATTCGTGTTTCAGCATCTAGCAGACAGTTGCTGAAACACCAGTTTCAGCCACACAGAGTGTTGCTGAAACACACAGACAGTTGTTGAAACAACCTGTAGAATGCATTGCTACTCCAAAACACAGCGACTCTGTTTTCTTGTTGTTTTCTCTGCTCTGCCTTCTTCTCTGTCTTTTTCTATTTTTCAAACTCTCTAACATTCTTCTAACATAAAAAAAAGAACTGTTGTTCATTACATTTATATGTTAAAAACATATTTGACTTTAAAAAATAAAATAATAAAAATATCTTCTAAAGCTTATCTGCGTATTGAATGCAGCAAGCGGTGATGCCTCTTAAAGAAATGAAGTCAGCTGTTACAGGGGAATTTAATTCTAAAAATTTAATGCGCAGTAATGTGCAAAATATCAAGCACGACTTTGAGGCATCCAACAGTTTGGAATATCTACAACAAATCAGATTTTTGTCCAGCTATTTATGTTGCAGTTGGAATTAAATTCCAACACTCCCCCTTAATTTCAACTGCTAGGTTTTTCTGCATACCCAGGAATTTCCTGAAATGATCAAAACTTTTCTTTCCCAATGGTTTTGTCAAGATGTCAGCTAACTGATCCTTTTTTCTGTAGTGCTGCAAAACAATCTCACCATTGTTAACCAATTCACGTATGAAGTGAAATTTGGTGTCTATGTGCTTTGTCCTTTTATGAAAAACAGAGTTTTTAGACAATGCTATTGCCGAGCTATTGTCACAGTAAATGGTTGTGCCCTTTTCTTGTTCATGACACAAATCTCTGAGAACTCTTCTCAGCCACACTTCTTGGCATGTTGCTGTTGTTGCTGCCACATACTCTTCCTTTGTTGTTGAAAAAGACACAACTGGTTGCTTCTTGGAAGCCCATGAGATGACTCCCGATCCCATATGAAACACATATCCCGATGTGCTTTTCCTATCATCAACACTTCCAGCCCAATCACTGTCGGTGTAACCTGTCAACATGAAATTTTCAGAAGAGGAGTATAAAATACCAAACCCCTTCATTCCATTCACATACCTTAGAATCCTCTTAGCTACCTGCGAATGAGTCTCTTTCAGTCTTTCCATAAATCTGGAGATTAAACTCACATCGTGCATAATGTCCGGCCTAGTTGCAGTCAAGTACATAAGGCTTCTAACTATGCTCTTGTACAATTTTGAATCAAAATCCTTGTTGTTGTCTTCTTTGGTCAATTTCAACCCCATTATAGTTGGAGTCACAGCTGCCTCGCTGTTCTGCATGTTAAATCTCTTCAACACTGCTTCTACATATTTAACTTGAGAAATGAAAACACCATTGTCACTTTGGTCTACTTCAATTCTAAGAAAATATCTTAAGAAGCCGAAGTCAGTCATTTCAAATTCACTTTTCATGACTGCTTTAAAATCAGCAAAGAGAGAAGCATCATTGCTAGTAAAAATCAAATCATCTACATATAAAACAACAATAAGAATCTTACCGTCATTCTCCTTTATGTAGAGTGTGGGTTCACCATCACACTTATCAAACCCATTCTCAATCAGATAAGCATCTATTCTGCTATACCATGCTCTTGGAGCTTGCTTCAGCCCATAAAGAGCCTTCTTCAGTTTGCAAACTTTATGCTCTTGGCCTTCAACTTCATAGCCTGGAGGTTGTTCAACATAAACCTCTTCTTTTAACACTCCGTTCAGGAATGCAGATTTAACATCCATCTGATAAATCTTTCATTTGTGTTGTGCCGCAATAGAAAACATTGTTCTGATTGTTTCCATCCTTGCTACTGGTGCAAAGGTTTCATCATAGTCTTTGCCTTGTTGCTGCTTATAGCCTTTCACAACAAGTCTTGCTTTGTGCCTGTCAATCTTGCCTTTAGCATTGCTTTTGGTCTTATAGACCCACTTATCTCCAATGGCATCTTTTCCTTCAGGGAGGTCCACTAACTCCCATGTTTTACTCTTCTCAATTGCACCAATTTCTTCATTCATTGCTTCAATCCATTTATCTTCATTTACAACATCTTCAAAATGAACTGGGTCATCAACATGACAATACAAAGCGAATAATGAATTCAGACCGGTATTGTTACTTACCTCTCCTTGTTCATAAATCTCATTCAGATTTTTGAATCTTGGTTTTCTTGGTGTGCTTGAAGTTCCATCCGAACTTGAGGGTATTTCTGATCCCTGTGGTGTGCTTGGAGAAGCACTTCCTTGACTTCTCAAGCCTGTTCAAATTCCAGCTTGTGGTGTGGTTTGTTGTACTTGTTGTGGTGGAGGAGGAGCCACCAAAGAAGGATTATTTGCTGCTGCCCCTTCCTCTTCTTCTTCGTGAGACACAATTGTCTTCACATTCACTGTCTTCTCTAAGCTTCCATCCCAAGCTTCATATTCAATGAACTGCACATCTCTGCTTACTATCAATTTCTTGGTGGATGGATTATAGAGTTTGTATGCTTTTGACTCATCACTATAGCCAATAAAGACACACTTCTCCCTCTTTCTGTCAAGCTTCTTCCTTAGCTGATCCGGTACATGTGCATATGCTACACAACCGAATACTCTCATGTGAGTGACAGTTTGCTTTTGACCACTCCATGCTTCTTTTGGTATTTTGTTCATGACAACTTTAGTTGGGCATCTATTCAAGATGTAAATTGCACAAGTGACATCTTCTGCCCAATACTCATGCGGCAAGTGTTTTGCCTTCAGCATACTTCTTACCATATCAAGAATGGTCCTATTCTTCCTTTCGGCAACACTGTTTTGCTGAGGTGTATACCTCATGGTGAACTGCTTTTGTATGCCATTCTCTTTGCAAAAACGCAGAAAGTCTTTGGAGATGTACTCTCCTCTATCTGTTCTAAGCACTTTGATATAATGCCAACACTGCTTCTCAACAAGAGTTTTGAAGTGGCAGAATTTCTCAAACACTTCACTCTTCTGTTTCAACATATACACCCATGTCTTTCTGGTGCAATCATCAATGAAAGTGAAAACATATTTATTTCCGGCAAATGATCGTATTTGCATCGGTCCACACACATCAGAGTGAACAATTTCCAAGGGTGCTTTTTCCCTTATACTCTTTCCTGCTGGAAAGCTTTCTTTGTGAAGCTTGCCCAAGATGCAGCCTTCACAAAGGCTGTCCGGTTTCTTGATCAATGGAAATCCCTTTACCATTCCTTTTCTGTTCAACAGATTCAAGCCTCCGAAATTGAGATGTCCAAATCTCAAGTGCCACAACCAATTCTCATCTTTCAGTTGTTCCTGAAAGACTTCTTGTGTTACAGCTGCAATAGTTCTTCCTTCCTTCAAATGTCTGAGTTTGAGAGGAAACATTCTATTGCTGGTCATCTGCACCTGTGCAATGATCTTCTTACTTGGAGGTATGTCTCTGCTTGTACACATATCATCTTTGAAGAACACATTGTAATCTTTGTCAATGAGCTGTCCAATGCTCAAAAGGTTACATTTCAGACCAGGTACATAGTATACCTCTGGCACAATCATCTGTTCTCTATTTCTTGCTCGGATACTGACTCTGCCCTTACCCTTGATAGATATATTACTATCAGTTCCTGTTGTTACCTCATATTTCACATTTTCATCCAGATTGACAAACATTGCAATATTTCCAGTCATGTGATTACTACAACCTAAGTCTAGGAACCAAAAATCTTCGTGTTTGTCTTGTGCAATGTTACATGTTAACAACACAATCTTTGGATTCTTATCTTCTTCATTTGCAAAATTAGCATTCTGCCTACTATTCATGTCATTTTGTTTTTTCCTACATTCATTAGCGTAGTGCCCATATTTATTACAATAATGAAATTGGACTTGGGATTTGTCATACCTTTGTCGATGAGCTTGTTGTTTGCTTGAACCTTCATCTTGGTTCTGATTGCAGCTCCTTCCGCTTGTGCTTGCAGGATTATTTCTGCCTTTGTTTTAGCTTCTTCCACGACCTCTATTATTTTCTCTGCCTTGACCTTTTCCTTGGCCAAAAGACATCTAAGTCTTGAATGCTTGCTCAAAAGAGGAATATGTTCCTCTACTGAGTCTGTGTTCATGAGACATAAGGGAAGCACTCAGTTCATCTACTGTGAACTGTGAGAGATCTTTTGTTTCTTCTATTGCTACCACAATAGCTTCAAACCTTGAGGGTAAACTTCTCAAGATCTTCTCTACAATCCTTCTTTCTTCAAGAATCTCACCATGAGATCTTATCTAGGTTATTAACCCAATAACCTGAGTGAAGAATGAATTTATTGTATCAGATTCGTTCATGATGAGTGTTTCAAAGTCTCTCCTCAACATCTGCAACTTTGCAGTTTTCACCTTCTCCATGCCTTGATAGGCAGTTTTGAGAATATCCCATGCCTCCTTGGATTTTGTTGCTGCTGCAATCCGTGGAAAAACACTTTCATGCACTGATTGGAAGAGAAAAAAGAGGGCTTTGGCATCCTTCTTCCTGTCGCTCTTCAAATGGTCTCTTTCTGCTATTGTCAAAGCAGCCAATGTTGTTGCATCTGTAGGTTCAGCATAGCCAGTTTCAACCAGCTCCCATATTCCTTTGAGAAGAAAACAATGCTTTCATTGTTATGGACCAATAACTGTGATTTTTCCCATTAAACTGTGGTAGTTGGGAATTTTTCAAACCAGTTCCAGCATCTGCCATCTTAACTTGTATAAATAAAGAAGAGTTACTCACTGTATAAATAAAAACAAGCAAAAAACTTTCTCTGCTGGAGAAAATATGCTCAATAAGCTTCTTACAGCTCCTACAGTGAAAAAAAAAACTCAGCTTTTGACTCACTGAGTGCCTAGACTAGCTCTGATACCATGTTTGAAATTTCTGATAATTTCGAACAAAACAGAGGAAGCAAAGTTCCTCAACTCAACACAAAGAAATGAGAGAAATCTGGACAAAGAAGATATGGAGAAAAGCTCTGTTTTTATTAACCATAAAAATGACAATAAAAATTACAAACTTCTTCAGAACTACAGTTCTGGATGACTAAAAACTCCATACTTTGTTTTTACAAACTCTGTTTTTTAACACAGATTCGTGTTTTAGCATCTAGCAGACAATGGCTGAAACATCAATTTCAGCCACACAGAGTGTTGCTGAAACACACAGACAGTTGCTGAAACAACCTGTAGAATGCATTGCTGCTCCAAAACATAGCGACTCTGTTTTCTTGTTGTTTTCTCTACTCTGACTTCTTCTCTGTCTTTTTATATTTCTCAAACTCTCTAACATTCTTCTAACATAAAAAAAAACTATTGTTCATTACATTTATATGTTAAAAACATATTTGACTTTAAACAATAAAATAATAAAAATATTTTCTAAAGCTTATCTGCGTATTGAATGCAGCAAGCGGTGATGCCTTTTGAAGAAATGAAGTCGGCTGTTGCAGGGGAATTTAATTCTGAAAATTTAATTCGCAGTAATGTGCAAAATATCAAGCACAACTTTGAGGCATCCAACAGTCTGGAATATCTACAACAAATCAGATTTTTGTCCAGCTGTTTATGTTGCATTTGGAATTAAATTCCAACAAAGAAGGCGTGTGGAAAATGATAAGGGGATGCAATGGAACTGGTAAAGATTGTTATATCCGGGTTGTGCTCAGCTCATGAAAGATCGTTTCCTGTGTTGGCTCTGCATTGACTTGATTTCATCTGTAAACAAAGTGTTGGTGTTTGATGTGGAAGGACCAAATTCGTCTGGGTAAAAAGTCTTTTATTATTACCATGCAACATGAAAAACATCCATGTGTAATAAGAAGATGATACGAGAAGAGAGAGGCAATTTTTGAGTTATGGAAGTTGGATCTGAAACAAAGGGTTTTGCGGTTGCTAGGATTCATCCCACCTCCAAGCACTGGGGAAACATAGTGGGGAGATTTGCACTTGCTTAGGGTTGATGAATGGTCCCCGTTTTTCTTTAGGGTTGAAGAATGGGAAACAGAGGAAGGAAGGTACTGTACGTGGTTTTATGATATCTCCCAACATTCTTGGCAACTTTTGGGCCATATCGGAAGATGCTATGTTTGTTTTTAAGGGAGCCTCTTTAGGTTGGCCGTGTAAACCTAGATGACTTGTGTAAACCTATATGACTTGAATAATTGCCACATAAAAGGAGTAAATTAAGTTGTTTCTATGTGATTTACTTCTATTTTCTTCTTTTCTTTTGGATATCAGTTAGAGTTTCTCTAGATATCAGTTAGAGGAAATGAATAATTGCTCCTTGTTTTAAGATTTAAATAGCATATATGGAATTTTTTAGGAATGAAAAGATTGAAAAACTAAAATTTTCTACTATAAGGAAGGATTTTTATTTCAACTTAAGCTTTTTATTTCAACTTAAGGTTGTATTGACTATTTGTGCCATGTGGCTCCCCATAATATGTTTTTTTATAATTAATCTTCATACCCTTAGTTCCTAAAAATCTTATCAACTCCAAGATTCTTGATGATGATAACTATATTTATAACCATATTCTATTCTTCGAGGAATACCGCTTTACAAGTTTGATCATTGAAGAAGATGAGCACAACAATGACATTCAATACTACTATAGAGGATGAATATAATACAAAGTATTTATTGCCAATTTAGTTGTTCAACTAGAGAATTTATTTATTTGTAGGAGAAGTTTAAAGGAGGAACTAATTACTCATCAATCCCTTATGAAGTTATTAATTTGGGAGATGATCAAAGTCCACAAAATTTAAATCAAGGAATCAATTGTTATGCATCACAATGTTATTTTTTTAATAAATTATAAAAAATATAAAGATGATTTCCCATAGAATTATGATGATCTCAAAGGCTATGGTACAAATAATTCAACATGTTATACCAGCTAAGAAACATGTCAATTAAGTAAAATAAAACTTAAGATTCATCCCATTCTAGAGCCTAAGATTAAGAAATAATTCAAGAAGTTATTTAAGTATAAGATTATTTTTCCTATTAGGCATTCAAGATGGGTTTCAAATTTAGTTCTAGTCATAAAAAAGAATGGCGATATAAGTATTGGAATTTCTTTGTGAAATATCAATAAGTGGATAACCATAATTACCTATTCCTCTTTAGTTCTTGTTACCCACCAAAAGTGGGTGAACCCTAGGAGAAATTTTTCTCCCATTCATGGTCGAGAAAACCCCTCACATCCACCATGTACTTGATGTAATGTGTCATTCATATCTCCGCCACATTTGCCCTATGTCGCCTCACCCATTTTCCAAGAGAGCATGTTGGAAGGTGGGATTTTGATCAAAAGGTACTTTATTCATTTTGCAATTGAGTTCTTATGCTTGTTTTTGTTTGGGATTTGGGCATGGATTATGGGGGAACTTGGAGGAAAGATGGTTCTGGGTTGTGACCTTGTTACCTTACCTTCAATGGGAGGGTTCATTTTCAAACCTAGTCCAATGAGACATCCACTAATTGCCCATGGATTTAGGAAGGGGAGATACTTGAGAATCCATGATTAAGATAGTGTAGCCCATATCCTCTAATTCCATACTGATCACTTTCCATATTACATTATGATCCCCTATTCCACCTCCGTCTTCAGATTAAACTCACCACTCATTCATTAAGATATGGAATCCACACATCCTCATACCTATGTAGTTGATCCGAGTTAACTCAACTTCCATATTTAACCAAGATCTTTTACTCCTGTGATGTAGTTAGAATTGAATTTAAAAGAGCATAAAGGAACACATATGCATGTTGTAACAAGAGGGAACATGACAAGAGTCAACAACATAAAACGCAAGATGTTGATAACATAGTTCGTCCAGGAGGGACTACGTCTTCGGGCCCTGGTGTCAAGATGGTGTAGGTCACTGCATTATGTGTTAGAAAGAGTGATTATGTACATGAATGTGTTTTCTCTATCATGCAAGGAATATGCCCTCAGGAAAGAGTGGCTCCACGAGATGTTCCGCTGTAGGAATTCTCATTCACAAAAGGACTCCTATCAGCATGACATAATTTCATGTATGATAATAATGAGCATCCCGCCAACATGGCATCAAGGGACCTCGATTCAAACATACAGGGTGAAACATGAGTATCCTGTCAACATGGCGACAAATGATCTCAATCAAAACATGACAATAAGTACATCTCACATCAAAAAAAAAATAAGATCCCACATCAAACATCAAACGAGATCTATACAACACAATGCATCTCAAGCAAAGAGACAAAGAAGTACATGATCACACTGCATATAACTCACATCAAGGAGTTATATGAAGAACAAGATGTTAAACTGTTGGATATGGTCGTACCATCAATATCGCGGTGTCGGATATCATGGAAATGGCTACTTGCACATTGAATGTCGACACCTACACTCCACTTTGAAAAGTGGCTGAAAAATGGAATGGTCAAATGGAGAATCTGATTACAACATCAAATGCATGGTGTCGAATAGTGTAAGACCGACTGTCATATTTCTGAATTCTAACAAAGTGAAAATCTCGGGCTACAAGAATATTTTAGATTCCCAATATATTCCTCAAAGATTCCTTCTTCCGGGTCATCTAAAGATCTATTGCTCAAATCAAAATTCTGGTTGCGTCATCAGGTTTGTGTCGTCGAGAGGTGTAGGATAGACATAAAGTTTGTCCAACTCGGACACTAGAAAAATTTCTCCCTCCTAAAAGTTGGGCTCAATCATGGTTCCGCCTACCTCTATTCCATGCTCATGGTTCCACCTGCAATTCATTAAAAAATTGTCTCGAACTCCGCACTTTGCCTTGATCTCCGTGCACTAATAAAAATGTGGGCTGATATGCCAAAACTTCGGTGGATCTCACAACGAAGTCCATTTGGCGCATTGGCAAAATGGGCAATTTGTTAAGGGGAGGTCACGAGATCAAATCCTGCCTCTCCCAAATTTAGTGTTTGGTTAGTTTTGGCGTAACCTCTTTATTATTTTAAACATGGTTTGCTGAATTAAATGTGGGCGGATTTAATGCGATGTGTATTGGAATTTGTGGTTTGTTTATGTATTAAATGGTATGACCATTGGGTGCATTTAAGTGTGGGACCACCGCGTGGGTGGGGCCGGTGGCCCTGACCGTGGGTTCAACTCCCACCGATTCCTTTTAATATATCATATATATGTGATTGTGGGTGGGGTATGGGTTGGGTCCACCGGAGGTGGCCCGCCCACCCCATATAATATTAATGTTTGTTATGGTGGTTGGGGGTCTAGCGGGGGTCATGGCCCATCAGCCCATATTTTATTGAAAATTTGTTTGATAACAGTTTTGGGTCTGGTGGAGGTGGCGGGGATCATGGCCCGCCACCCATTTAGTACTTTTTTTTTACAATAATGGTCATATTTTTTTATTTTTTCTAATATAAGGGGTATTAGACAAATTAAGTGTCCAACAAATTCACCCACTTTCGGGAGCTAGGTTCCCATGCTGGTTGACGGTGAATTTGTAAGACACTTAAACCTGACCCATAACCCAAATTTCACCGGAACTTTGACTAGCTTTATCTCACTCATACAAGCTCAGATTTGAGTGTCATTCACACCTTTGGAATTAGGGTGATGAGCACCTCGATTTGGCTCTGGTCTGGGAGAAATTCGACCACTTTGAATTTTGACCCTTTTTGAGTCCTCTAGGACTTGTGCTTGTGTCTAGAGACACCTGGATCAGTAGCACCTTGGGAGGTTGATGTAGCTAAAACAAATAGAAAGAGTATATGATGACCACAAGAAAAACAAAACAAAAATGAAAATGAAAAATATGGTGGCGACCTACAAATTAACATGTGGACAAAATCCAAGCATAAGCTATACCTCACTCATATGGCCATCACCTAGTTCCTGGGCCAATGTTACCTTATATCACAGAAGACAAGGAACCCTTGTTGTTGGCATTATCATTCTATGTTGTCCTTGATGAAAACAAACACTGATTTCGCAGGAAATTCACCAAAAATCTATTGATTTCAAAGGAATTTTTTTTTTTTTTTAAAGGGTAGCAAAACACAATAGTTTTGTATTAAAATGAAGAAATTCTTGGCTTAATTATCAATCGGGCTGGAAATAAAATGTACATATAAAATGATTACATGAGGTCTTGAGATTTCTTAGAGGAACATACTCCTTATAAAGGAGAGTGCGTAGGACTTAACCTTTATCTTCAAAAACTCATCGCTTGACATTCTGTTGTTTGATGGAAAGTGGGGCAGAAGCCTTATCAAGAGTGGGTCCCACCCAAAGGTTCAACCTTGGTGGTGTTTATAAAATTCATTCCCCATTGTGTCGAGCTACAACAAGTCGGTCAGAAGCCTTATTAAGTTAGTTCTGAATGGGTCCCACCCATAGGTTCTACCCCAACAACTTTTATAGATACTATGTTCATCGTGCCGGGCTAAAGAGAGAGTGTTAGAGGTTTCGATAGTAGGGTTTCTTTGAGTCGGGCTTGTATGAGAGAGATCACATGGTAGGAATAACGGTGGCAAATTAAAATGCGTGATATAGTGGGTCCTACCCAGAGGTTCATGCTCGAAAACATGAGTGTTATATAGAATACAGGCGGGCTTGTGTATTAAAGTAAAAGAGTGCAGTCAAGTGGCAATTACCAGAGCATGTGCCAAAGGTGGGTCTCACCAGAAGGATTCTACCTGGTGACCCTTGTCACATCGGGCTACTGCAAATGGGCTCATGTGGAAAAAATGGGTCCCGCCCGGAGGGTTCACAATCCAAAGGTTGTATTAAATTTGTTCTTGCGATGAGCAGAGCTAGAATAAGAGGAATTGCATGTAAAGGAGTTATGAGAGGAAATATATATATATATATACAACTCCTTCAATATGTATAAAGTATGAGAAAGCTTTGAGACTTACGGGAAAAACCATTATTGCAACAGTGAAGAAAAAGGGAAAAGTTTAAAATTAGGGTATATGTTTCAAAATCTTATGTGCGCATACTATTCTGGTTAAGCTTCCCACTGTAGTTTATATTCTAGGGTTAAAGGAAGTGCCTTTATGTTAGAAATTTGGAAAATGTGGGTATTCTCCTTATTAAACTTTGTGCACATGGTCATGTTGATTCAATCAAACATTTACAATGGTACGTGTCCCTGTGGCAATTAGAAGTCAATGGTTTTTACCCTTGGTATTGATGGATTAAATAAATACAAGAGGATAGATGGAATCAATTGAGCATGCAATGGTTAATAAATTCACTTGTGTTTTCTCTAATGAAGAATGCATGCGGAGTACAAGAAGTCTCAGAATTCAAAGATCTAAAATTGATGAGCTAATTAATATATGTCTCCTTGCAATCTCATGTATGGTAGAACAATGGGGCAAATCCTATTTCCAACCCCATTGAAACATAAATGCTTCTAACATGCAAGGGAAATAACAGTTTTCTTGCTGCTAAAACGTCAAAGTCAATTTTGAAGGAAATATAAATGCAAAGAAACTGCTATACTCCCTGCATGTCAGACTGCATTTATGTTTCAATGGGGTTGGAAATAGGATTCGCCGAACAATGGTAGATTCCATAATTGCATTTCAATGCACGCGGAGTACAAGAAGTCTCAGAATTCAAAGATCTAAAATTGATGAGCTAATTAATATATGTCTCCTTGCAATCTCATGTATGGTAGAACAATGGTAGATTCCATAATTTCATTTGATGATTGGGAAGATATTTATTTGATCTTGTTGATTTGTTTTGAGTGCTCTTAAATATTGATATGCATTGTTTTATTCGGGAAGAAGTTGATCGTTTTACTTTTAGATTAACTAACGATGATGTATGAAAAATAGAAGAAATTATTTTGTGATAGTATGGACCTATTATGATAAATATATCATGCAAAAACACATATGTAGAGATTAGAGTCTTGGTGTCATCGATGTTGTTCGTTATCCTAATAAGTTTATTGTATAACTACAATCATTGAGTATACTAACAATGATTTACATTTGACAATGAAATAAGTATCACCTGCATGTTGATCAATGGTATGAATGATGCTTTACTCTTAGTTGTTGTTCACTCTCTACTTCTTATAAACATGATGATGACATCTATAGAATTTGGTTTCCATATATAGAGTGTTTGTCTATTGATATTGATAGCATTATTAGCTTAAGTCGGAGACCTGGTGATTGACATACTCAGTTGGATTGTTTGACACTCTATTTTCGTACTTGTCACATTGATAATCGTTGTTCAAGCTGATTTGATATTCAATGATTTGGTATGTTTGACACATTGGCATTAGAATATTTATTAATTAATTTTAATTCAGTAATTCATTGACTGGTACATCTATACTAAGTATTGGTATTGGTCTTCAATGGTTCAAATCTAGTATATCAATTTAATAGATCCAAGGATTCCATTAGTTGGCTTGCTTCAATTGGTTTTCAATATCTTCGTATTCAATATTCAGTTGGCATATTGATTTGGAATTTTTGGTTGTATGGTTCCAATTTGAAAATATTTGAAAGGTGGCCTGTATTTTTTGTGATGGTTGAATGATAGGTGGATCCAGTATGAAACATTGTGAAATGTGGTCCATGAGACGATGAGGGTTTGAGCCTAAGGTGTGTCAGAAAATCAGAAAGGCAGAAAGATTTTATTATAATTGATAATTAATTGTGATTTTATTGAATTATTATTAGGTTTCTTTTATATTTTCTTTCTTTTAGTTCATCAAGAAAATTCCAAAGAAATAACATATAAACAATGGAAACCAGATGTAGGAAATATCCCTCTCTAGGGGAGAACCCATTCAATAATTCTTCCTTAATATTTTTCGGAGATATTCCAAGACCCTTGACCTTGACAAAAATTATCCTCCACACCAAGTCATCCTTCTTCCTTACTTACAGATTGTCCTTCTTGACCTAGCAATAGCAACAATAGTGGCATCACTTTCTTCGACCCCTCAACTTCAACCTTGCCCTAGATACTTCGATCTTCACTGAAAGACTTCAATCTTCACTCAGAACATTCGATGTTGGCCCAATATAACTTCTTGAGGTGGAAGCTTCTAGCACCAACAACTTTGACCTCTACTAGTAGTAGCATCACACAACGACTGGCTACATAATCAACAAGAGAGCTTCGATCTTCCAAACTAGGGCATGAGAGAGAGATAGTTTCACCAAAGGTTCAACTTTTACTTTTTCCTTCTCCTAGACCAAGCTCGTACTTTTCCTCCTTCTTCTACTTCACACTTCTTCCAACTTCAAGCAGTATTTAACTTGCTTGTGAGAGAGTGTGCTTCAAATGGAATTCAAATTGCTCAATTTATAGTTCTTTGGTGAGGTTGAATAACCCTCCTGGAGGCTAAATTGATCATCTTAAGGTCAAATTGGAGTGGAGACCAAATAATTCATATTTGACTCAATACTAACCATTTTTACATGATTCAAAATCCCAAGAATGGTCTCTTTAAAAGTACAATGGCTTTATTGACTTAGAATAAATCCTACAACTCCTCAATGAGGGATTTGACCTAACACATGGTGACCAAAGCATGAAACCCATGCTTTAATAAGTGACAATAATAATCATAAAAATTACAAAAATATTTTTTTGATATTAATCACATTAATAAATATTTTCCAACTCTTTTCGAACCAACCAGTGCGGTTCATCGTCAGGGCAAGATGATGATGAACCACACTAGTTAGTTCGAAATGCATCAGCAGATATTTCTTGATGTGATTAATACCAAAAAAACTTTTATAATCTTTATATGGATCACAGAAGCCTAAATTCGATTAATTATAAAAAATATTTTCATTATTCTTTTGACAAGTACATTACAAGACTACTCAAATACATTTAATTAAAATTGAACCTAGTTACATTTTCCAATCCTCCCTCTTAACCAAGGAGGTATTCATCATATACAAGTACAAGGAAGATCTCAACTATATGAACCGTGAATAACTTTAGGCATCGTAATGCCATGGACTAGATTCCTAACCAGGGCAATCTATCCATTGGTCCCTCAACAATTTAGGAACCGCAATGCCACGGACAAGATTCCTTATGAGGGAAATGTATCTGGGTGGGACTAAGATGGACTCAAGCTTTCAGCCTCTCTAGGTACCATTAGGCTTACTTTCTAACCATCAATCCAAAGATCCAAGTTTATATCCAAAAAGAAATTTGTAAAATCAACACCACCTTTTCCAACTATGAGACCTATAAATCAAATCATAGTATCAATCATATGTCCTCAGAGGCAATGCTCCACTCACAAGGCCTCAAGATTCCTTGGACTAGCAGATCAAGGATAACCAATCTCTCCCAACCAAATTGATTGGTAACCATCATGCTATAAAACTCCTTCGATAGATTCACTTATAGAAACACAACCTGAGTCAATAATATATTTCAATATGTACTAATCAAATACAAACCTTCGAGGTCTTTGAGATAACTTGATGTTTCTACTCAACTTTTCCATAGTAGGACTATCAATTGAATCTTGACAAAATATTCCTCAATCATACACTTTCCTTTCCTAAATCTCATGTAACAACATATCCTTCAAAATTAATTCTCCAATCAAAACTATGTTATGCCCTCCTTCTTAACCAAGGAGCATCTTTTTCCAGACTCCCTCTTAATCTCAGGTAGATCTTTCTTACTCAGGCTCCCTCTTAACCTACGGATATTAAATTCTTTTCTTCGACATCAGGGAATCTTTTGTGGCTTCCAACCACTTCATGAAAGTTATTATTAACATCATGCTTGTCAACGAATATCTTCACCATATTGAAGACTGTATACCTGCATAACTTAGATAACAAGTACAACCAAATTTCTAGAAGAATGAAGTTAGTCATATCAAAATTATGGAAGCATTTCAACCTTATACATATAAGATACCCAAAATTAATTACAAACAAGACACATATACTCTTTAACATCTTTCTAGGGACATTGTCATAAACCCTATATTACTTCATAACAACTTTCATTACATCTAGGGTTTCAATGTTTCTTCCGAAGGTATGACATAACCTCCTGTAACATAAAACCTAGAAAAATTTCAAACAAATATAGATCGACAAGGCATCTAACAAATTTCAGAATTTATATGTTAGACTTTCCACTAGGGTTTCATACAAATCCTAGATTTCATACAAGTGTATTAATCAATCTAAACCAATAATAGCTTAGTCATTAACACGACCAACTTCCACAACGGTTAGTTGCAATCCCTAGATTTTAATCAACCATAAATGACAACTAAAACTCAGATTTCAACAATCTTACACAAATCTCAAATTATCACATTGGCATTATACATTAGATATTTTTACTCGTACTAAGGTTTAACTCCAAAACCCTAGAAATTCATTTTCACAATCTCAACAATCATGATATAAATAGATGTCAATTTTTTTTATCACACATACTAGAGAATTTAACTTTTACTAGGGTTTCGCTGCAAAACACTAGATTTCCAAAGATCCTCCTCCTAGAATCTAACACAAAGACTTAAGACTTATGACCATCAATAATTAGGTTAACACAAATATCTAGGAATTCATTATCATGCATAAGTATATCATATGTCAGACAACGTTAATATATTAGATATATACTGACCTAGACCAAGCTAGGGTTTCAAACAAATGTACACAAAATATATATATATATATATATATATATATATATATATATATATATATATATATATATATATAATATATATATAGATATATATATATATATATAGATATATATATATATATATATATATATATATATATATATATATATATATATATATATATATATATAGATATATATATATATAGATATAGGGTCTTACTTTAAACACATAACAAAGCTTTTGCTTATAGGCTCACTCAAAGCCTAAAGATATAAGGTTTCATAACTTAGCAAAACCAACCCCATTATTGAAAAATTTCAACAGTTCAAGATCTCAGAAAAACATCATTCAACCCTAACAAGTTAATATTTCATGATCATACTAAAATCCTAAACATGACATCATCAGCAAGAACTTCAAAATGTTGAGAAATGGAAACAAGAAATTCCAGTTAAAGTTTTCCTTGAATTAAACTGAGAAATAAAACCGAATTATATTATGATAGAAACGTGTAAATAGTTAATTAAGTTTAATTAACTTAATTAACTTAGGAACTACGAGTTGGAAGTCTTTCTATAGTCATGTATATGTTATCGCTAAGTTTTAGGGGTTCAAGATGAGTTTACTTGAGTTGTAATTAGATAACTCAGTTTGAATGAAACAATGTAAACTTTGAAATGAGAATTGATACGATTACCCGCTTTGTTGAGGTAGAAAAAAGTCAATCGATTTTGAAAAGTGTTGATGTAGAATACACACACACACACACACACACACACACACACACACATATATATATTAACATATGTTTTGACACTTAATTTTTTTTATGTACATTAGTTTTTAGAATGTTAGTGATTTTCATGTGATTAGAATGTTGATTTAAAAAAATGTTGATTCTACATCAGACCCTTTTTTTAGAAGGCTTATTTTTTTACTTTAAATTTTCTAATGTATTAAATGTGAATAATCATTTTCTAAATTTAAGAATTTTTGAAGTGGTCTTCTTCTTCATATTTTCTTATTTTTTAGTGAAGTCTGTATTTTTTTGCATAGTTAAAGAAGAAGATTGATATTTTAAAGTTTCGATATTCTACATATTTATATATCGTTAATTAATTTTTTAATTTACATAAAATAATTGTTTCTAGAAAAACAATAACTTTTAACATTTGACATAAAAATAAACATTTTGAACATAAACATAACTAAAAAATTACACATTTTGATACCTTTTTGCTAGAAATGACATGTCACAATAACAATTTTTATAGGAAAAATTTAATAAAAATGGTTAAATAATAGTTTTTTTTTATGAATTTCATGTCAAAAAATAATAATAATCACAATTTTTTTCCAAAAAATAATGATTCACATAAAAATTAAATAAAAAATCACATAATACAAATATTGAACAATAACAACATTAACTGAATACTTATTCTTCTCATAAAATTTCAAAGTCAAAACATTACAAGCTAACTAATTAATAGTTACAAAAAATGAGTTTGACTTCCAATCATAACTTAAATTTAATCAACAATATCACATAATTCAAACTCTTCATCCTCTAGCGTTTCATCGTTGTCTTCTTCCACAATATTTTTTGCTTAATTTTGCTCATTTTCCTCTTCTGATGGATCTTTGATGTCTATGAATCTCCCAATCTATGTATTTCCAATCATTCCATCTAATGGTGTTTGAGATTCCTTTGTCCTTTCTGCAACACGTGATTGATTAAAATCCCCTTCCTCAACCCAATTTCTTGCATTGCATTTGGAAGAAATTGAAGAGCATTAATTCTTTGCTAAATAAATTTGCATTGTACTAGTTCTTTTTCAATGGCAATGCAATTTCTTCCTTTTTCTAGCCAACATGCTAGTGTTGTACCTAGTTATCAAGAACAAAAGAAATAATGAAGTAAATTATTATAATCACATATAAATTAAGAAAGAAGATATAGAAATTCAATTCTATATAATAAAACTTACATGAGTCTGAAAATAAATCTAGAACCCATTCTCATTTATTTGAACATAAGTCTATAAGATAGTTAATCCGTGATTGTGGTTTTTGATAAATTTTAACTATCTCTCATTTGGTTTCTTTATCTTCACATGTTAGTTTTTTCACAACAATATCATAAACCAATACTTGGCTATGACTCTTTCCATCTACCCAATTAAGAATCATAAACTTATAGTTATGATTTTTGTCCAACTATTAATATGGATGAACTCACAATAATTTATAATTGGTTGAACTTCATAGTTAAGAAGATTTGACTTTTACCTATAACATGAAATAGTAAAATTTTAGTTAAGTTGTACATAAATGGTTTTTTTAACATTAATCAAATATACAATTTCAACGTCTTACCATGTAAGTTTCATCCTTGAGTTTGTTTTCGCCTTGAAGCTTGTCAATAACATTTCCAATTGTGTGTTTGAATGCAATGTCACAAATCTCCATAATGGTGATGATGTGAATTCTACAAATCCCGTAACCACTTTACTAAGAGCTTGATAACTATAAGGGTGACTATCATAGTCAATGTTTGGGCTAAAGTGTTGAGAACACCTAGTTTTTTAGCAGGGAAATGATGGGAATTAGCATGAAGATATTTCTCTATGTGAGTTTTCCTCCGAAAAACCTGATGAGAGAAAGAATCACCGTCCTTTTTTGAAATAAGAACGTCAAGGCATTCATATTGAAACTTCTAGTTGGTGAGATCCCAAAATGCTAATGAAAGAATTTGACACTGACTACTCAAGGGGGTACATGAAAAACTCCTTCTGGTTGATTTTCTATCTTATACTGACATTCTATCTAATTTTCAAAACATTTATTAAAGTAACAATCTGGTTGAAATTTTAAATCACATAAATTACAGCCATTTCAAAATCTTTCTTATTTTTAAACACACATATATATATTATATATATTTAATTAATCTATGAATTTCTTAAAATAAACCATACATATCAATTATTTAATGTGGTTCATCCCTCACGACAAAGGTGAAAAAATCAATCTTCACAACTATTTAAATAGTAAGTATCCTTGCCTAGAATTGGACGTTATGAATTAGTCAAAAGAATCAATAGCAAACATACTTGCCGAGAATTAGCCACCATTATGAATTAGTCATTCAAAACCGAGTTGTCTTTATTGCGACTTTTTGGAAACTTTCCCTGTGGGTTTTTTTCAGTCTAATTTAGCTTGATGGGTAACCCTTGAACAATAGAAGTGCCCCTAGAGGTTTTTCAAAGTTTTGTTTCAGTATAATTTAGCTTGATGGGTAACCCTTGAACAATAGAAGTGCCCCTCGAGGTTTTTCAGAGTGTTGAACCCATATACATAGTCAAAAAACAAGTTTAAATAACACAAATTAAGATTTGATGTCAAGCTAGCCATTATAAACTAACCATTTAAAAAAATGGTTAAAATTTAGTCAAACTATTAATTAATTAATTATTTATTTACATTTTTAAAGTTATTACCAATAAACTAAATTGAAAACAAATATATAATATAATTAAAGGTTATTAATTATTAATTAGTTTTTTAACTTCCTCATTTTCCTCCTCACATCACACGGCTTGTTGTAGAAAAAGTTCGACATGGCTCGCTGACAGTTCGAACGTCTTTGAAATAACTCCAGTTTACTCTCTAAGTGCAGTCTAATTATTTAAGCAGTTGAACTATGCTCTGCGTTATGGTGCAGGGTAACTATTTTAGGATTTTACCAGTTTTCATTGGAATCTGAAGTTTGGAGTAGGGTTTTATAGCGAAAATATATCTTCCTCTTTCGGTTTTTAGGTTGGACAGTCTGCGTTTAGGGACGGCCTCATATGCAGGTGTTGGTAAACAAAATTCCATGGTTTGTGAACTCGATCAAATTTTGTACAGGACCATGGAGACTAGTGTGTGGAACAATCTGCCCGGTGATCTGCAAAAACTAGTGCTCCTACGACTTCCTTTATTGGATTTACTTAGATTTTCGTTCTCGTGCAAGTATTTCCACTGGTTATCATCCGATCCATCCTTTACTATTCACTATGAACGACACCATATCACCCACATTGCCTTTGTTGCTTCACTTTAGCTTCAGAATCTCATGCAGAAGACGGTTTTAAACTTACTTATTTGGTAGCAAGGAAGGGATGTTATGTTCCCGTGGAAAATCCCTCTCTTCAGTTATTTTCAGGAATCCCACTGGTGGTGATTGTCTAGTTACGACAACGGGTTCGTCTTTTTAATAGGGGCCTCCAGGCATTTGTTCAACGATAATGAATAGTTGGTGTAGACCTAATCCTCTCTTTCCCCACCAGTCAAAGACTTTGACTCTGCCCGCAGAACCTGATTCCGCGGGGTTATTGGAATCAGGAATGGCCTTCGACGGAAAACATGGCGGTTGTAAGCTCATGGGGAAAGCTCTCAGACGACAGAGTTGTTACTATCGTTTACATCTTTAAAGTGTTTGAAATTTCTGATAATTTCGAACAAAACAGAGGAAGCAAAGTTCCTCAACTCAACACAAAGAAATGAGAGAAATCTGGACAAAGAAGATATGGAGAAAAGCTCTGTTTTTATTAACCATAAAAATGACAATAAAAATTACAAACTTCTTCAGAATTACAGTTCTGGAATAACTAAAAACTCCATACTCTGTTTTTACAAACTCTGTTTTTTGACACAGATTCGTGTTTCAGCATCTAGCAGACAGTTGCTGAAACACCAGTTGCAGCCACACAAAGTGTTGCTGAAACACACAGACAGTTGTTGAAACAACCTGTAGAATGCATTGCTACTCCAAAACACAACGACTCTGTTTTCTTGTTGTTTTCTCTGCTCTGCCTTCTTATCTGTCTTTTTCTATTTTTCAAACTCTCTAACATTCTTCTAACATAAAAAAAAAGAATTGTTGTTCATTACATTTATATGTTAAAAACATATTTGACTTTAAAAAATAAAAATAATAAAAATATATTCTAAAGCTTATCTGCGTATTGAATGCAGCAAGCGGTGATGCCTCTTAAAGAAATGAAGTTAGCTGTTACAGGGGAATTTAATTCTAAAAATGTAATGCGCAATAATGTGCAAAATATCAAGCACGACTTTGAGGCATCCAACAATTTGGAATATCTACAGCAAATCAGATTTTTGTCCATCTATTTATGTTGCAGTTGGAATTAAATTCCAACACTCCCCCTTAATTTCAACTGCTAGGTTTTTTCTGCATACCCAGGAATTTCCTGAAATGATCAAAACTTTTCTTTCCCAATGGTTTTGTCAAGATGTGAGCTAACTGATCCTTTTTTCTGTAGTGCTGCAAAACAATCTCACCATTGTTAACCAATTCACGTATGAAGTGAAATTTGGTGTCTATGTGCTTTGTCCTTTTATGAAAAACAGAGTTTTTAGACAATGCTATTGCCGAGCTATTGTCACAGTAAATGGTTGTGCCCTTTTCTTGTTCATGACACAAATCTCTTAGAACTCTTCTCAGCCACACTTCTTGGCATGCTATTGCTGTTGCTGCCTCATACTCTGCCTTTGTTGTTGACAAAGACACAACTGGTTGCTTCTTGGAAGCCCATGAGATGACTCCCGATCCCATATGAAACACATATCCTGATGTGCTTTTCCTATCATCAACACTTCCAGCCCAATCATTGTCGGTGTAACCTGTCAACATGAAATCTTCAGAAGAGGAGTATAAAATACCAAACCCCTTCGTTCCATTCACATACCTTAGAATCCTCTTAGCTACCTGCGAATGAGTCTCTTTCAGTCTTTCCATAAATCTGGAGATTATACTCACATCGTGCATAATGTCCGGCCTAGTTGCAGACAAGTACATAAGGCTTCCAACTATGCTCTTGTACAATTTTGAGTCAAAATCCTTGTTGTTGTCTTCTTTGGTCAATTTCAACCCCATTATAGTTGGAGTCACAGCTACCTCGCTGTTCTGCATGTTAAATCTCTTCAACACTGCTTCTACATATTTAACTTGAGAAATGAAAACACCATTGTCACTTTGGTCTACTTCAATTCTAAGAAAATATCTTAAGAAGCCGAAGTCAGTCATTTCAAATTCACTTTTCATGACTTCTTTAAAATCAGCAAAGAGAGAAGCATCATTGCTAGTAAAAATCAAATCATCTACATATAAAACAACAATAAGAATCTTACCGTCATTCTCCTTTATGTAGAGTGTGGGTTCACCATCACACTTATCAAACCCATTCTCAATCAGATAAGCATCTATTCTGCTATACCATGCTCTTGGAGCTTGCTTCAGCCCATAAAGAGCCTTCTTCAGTTTGCAAACTTTATGCTCTTGGCCTTCAACTTCATAGCCTGGAGGTTGTTCAACATAAACCTCTTCTTTTAACACTCCATTCAGGAATGCAGATTTAACATCCATCTGATAAATCTTTCATTTGTGTTGTGCCGCAATAGAAAACATTGTTCTGATTGTTTCCATCCTTGCTACTGGTGCAAAGGTTTCATCATAGTCTTTCCCTTGTTGTTGCTTATAGCCTTTCACAACAAGTCTTGCTTTGTGCCTGTCAATCTTGCCTTTAGCATTGCTTTTGGTCTTATAGACCCACTTATCTCCAATGGCATCTTTGCCTTCAGGGAGGTCCACTAACTCCCATGTTTTACTCTTCTCAATTGCACCAATTTCTTCATTCATTGCTTCAATCCATTTATCTTCATTTACAACATCTTCAAAATGAACTGGGTCATCAACATGACAATACAAAGCGAATAATGAATTCAGACCGGTATTTTTACTTACCTATCCTTGTTCATAAATCTCATTCAGATTTTTGAATCTTGGTTTTCTTGGTGTGCTTGGAGTTCCATCCGAACTTGAGGGTATTTCTGATCCCTGTGGTGTGCTTGGAGAAGCACTTCCTTGACTTCTCAAGCCTGTTCGAATTCCAGCTTGTGGTGTGGTTTGTTGTACTTGCTGTGGTGGAGGAGGAGCCACCAAAGAAGGATTATTTGCTGCTGCCCCTTCCTCTTCTTCTTCGTGAGACACAATTGTCTTCACATTCACTGTCTTCTCTAAGCTTTCATCCCAAGCTTCATCCTCAATGAACTGCACATCTCTGCTTACTATCAATTTCTTGGTGGATGGATTATAGAGTTTGTATGCTTTTGACTCATCACTATAGCCAATAAAGACACACTTCTCCCCCTTACTGTCAAGCTTCTTCCTTAGCTGATCTGGTACATGTGCATATGCTACACAACCGAATACTCTCATGTGAGTGACAGTTTGCTTTTGACCACTCCATGCTTCTTCTGGTATTTTGTTCATGACAACTTTAGTTGGGCATCTATTCAAGATGTAAATTGCACAAGTGACATCTTCTGCCCAATACTCATGCGGCAAGTGTTTTGCCTTCAGCATACTTCTTACCATATCAAGAATGGTCCTATTCTTCCTTTCGGCAACACTGTTTTGCTGAGGTGTATACCTCATGGTGAACTGCTTTTGTATGCCATTCTCTTTTCAAAAACGCAGAAAATCTTTGGAGATGTACTCTCCTCCTCTATCTGTTCTGAGCACTTTGATATAATGCCAACACTGCTTCTCAACAAGAGTTTTGAAGTGGCAGAATTTCTCAAACACTTCACTCTTCTGTTTCAACATATACACCCATGTCTTTCTGGTGCAATCATCAATGAAAGTTAAAACATATTTATTTCCGGCAAATGATCGTATTTTCATCGGTCCACACACATCAGAGTGAACAATTTCCAAGGGTGCTTTTGCCCTTATACTCTTTCCTGCTGGAAAGCTTTCTTTGTGAAGCTTGCCCAAGATGCAGCCTTCACAAAGGCTGTCCGGTTTCTTGATCAATGGAAATCCCTTTACCATTCCTTTTCTGTGCAACAGATTCAAGCCTCCGAAATTGAGATGTCCAAATCTCAAGTGCCACAACCAATTCTCATCTTTCAGTTGTTCCTGAAAGACTTCTTGTGTTACAGCTGCAATAGTTCTTCCTTCCTTCAAATGTCTGAGTTTGAGAGGAAACATTCTATTGCTGGTCATCTGCACCTGTGCAATGATCTTCTTACTTCGAGGTATGTCTCTGCTTGTACACATATCATCTTTGAAGAACACATTGTAATCTTTGTCAATGAGCTGTCCAATGCTCAAAAGGTTACATTTCAGACCAGGTACATAGTATACCTCTGGCACAATCATCTGTTCTCTATTTCTTGCTCGGATACTGACTCTGCCCTTACCCTTGATAGATATCTTGCTATCAGTTCCTGTTGTTACCTCATATTTCACATTTTCATCCAGATTGACAAACATTGCAATATTTCCAGTCATGTGATTACTACAACCTAAGTCTAGGAACCAAAAATCTTCGTGTTTGTCTTGTGCAATGTTACATGTTAACAACACAATCTTTGGGTTCTTATCTTCTTCATTTGCAAAATTAGCATTCTGCCTACTATTCATGTCATTTTGTTTTTTCCTACATGCATTAGCGTAGTGCCCATATTTATTACAATAATGACATTGGACTTGGGATTTGTCATACCTTTGTCGATGAGCTTGTTGTTTGCTTGAACCTTCATCTTGGTTCTGATTGCAACTCCTTCCGCTTGTGCTTTCAGGATTATTTCTGCCTTTGTTTTAGCTTCTTCCACGACCTCTATTATTTTCTCTGCCTTGACCATTTCCTTGGCCAAAAGACATCTAAGTCTTGAATGCTTGCTCAAAAGAGGAATCTGTTCCTCTACTGAGTCTGTGTTCATGAGACATAAGGGAAGCACTCAGTTGATCTACTGTGAACTGTGAGAGATCTTTTGTTTCTTCTATTGCTACCACAATAGCTTCAAACCTTGAGGGTAAACTTCTCAAGATCTTCTCTACAATCCTTCTTTCTTCAAGAATCTCACCATGAGATCTTATCTTGGTTATTAACCCAATAACCTGAGTGAAGAATGAATTTATTGTATCAGATTCGTTCATGATGAGTGTTTCAAAGTCTCTCCTCAACATCTGCAACTTTGCAGTTTTCAACTTCTCCATGCCTTGATAGGCAGTTTTGAGAATATCCCATGCCTCCTTGGATTTTGTTGCTGCTGCAATCCGTGGAAAAACACTTTCATGCACTGATTGGAAGAAAAAAAAGAGGGCTTTGGTATCCTTCTTCCTTTCGCTCTTCAAATGGTCTCTTTTTGCTATTGTCAAAGCAGCCAATGCTGTTGCATCTGCAGGTTCAGCATAGCCAGTTTCAACTAGCTCCCATATTCCTTGGAGAAGAAAACAATGCTTTCATTGTTATGGACCAATAACTGTGATTTTTCCCATTAAACTATGGTAGTTGTGAATTTTTCAAACCAGTTCCAGCATCTGCCATCTTAACTTGTATAAATAAAGAAGAGTTACTCACTGTATAAATAAAAACAAGCAAAAAACTTTCTCTGCTGGAGAAAATATGCTCAATAAGCTTCTTACAGCTCCTACAATGAAAAAAAAAACTCAGATTTTGACTCACTGAGTGCCTAGACTAGCTCTGATACCATGTTTGAAATTTCTGATAATTTCGAACAAAACAGAGGAAGCAAGGTTCCTCAACTCAACACAAAGAAATGAGAGAAATCTGGACAAAGAAGATATGGAGAAAAGCTCTGTTTTTATTAACCATAAAAATGACAATAAAAATTACAAACTTCTTCAGAACTACAGTTCTGGATGACTAAAAACTCCATACTCTGTTTTTACAAACTCTGTTTTTTAACACAGATTCGTGTTTTAGCATCTAGCAGACAATTGCTGAAAGATCAATTTCAGCCACACAGAGTGTTGCTGAAACACACAGACAGTTGTTGAAACAACCTGTAGAATGCATTGCTGCTCCAAAACATAGCGACTCTGTTTTCTTGTTGTTTTCTCTACTCTGACTTCTTCTCTGTCTTTTTATATTTCTCAAACTCTCTAACATTCTTATAACATAAAAAAAAAAACTATTGTTGATTACATTTATATGTTAAAAACATATTTGACTTTAAACAATAAAATAATAAAAATATTTTCTAAAGCTTATCTGCGTATTGAATGCAGCAAGCGGTGATGCCTTTTGAAGAAATGAAGTCGGCTGTTGCAGGGGAATTTAATTCTAAAAATTTAATGCGCAGTAATGTGAAAAATATCAAGCACAACTTTGAGGCATCCAACAGTCTGGAATATCTACAACAAATCAGATTTCTGTCCAGCTATTTATGTTGCATTTGGAATTAAATTCCAACAAAGAAGGCGTGTGGAAAACGATAAGGGGATGCAATGGAACTGGTAAAGATTGTTATATCCGGGGTTGTGCTCAGCTCATGAAAGATCGTTTCCTGTGTTGGCTCTGCATTGACTTGATTTCATCTGTAAACAAAGTGTTGGTGTTTGATGTGGAAGGACCCAATTCTTCTGGGTAAAAAGTCTTTTATTATTACCATGCAACAGGAAAAACATCCATGTGTAATAAGAAGATGATACGAGAAGAGAGAGACAATTTTTGAGTTATGGAAGTTGGATCTGAAACAAAGAGTTTTGCGGTTGCTAGGATTCATCCCACCTCCAAGCACTGGGGAAACATAGTGGGGAGATTTGCACTTGCTTAGGGTTGATGAATGGTCCCCGTTTTTCTTTAGGGTTGAAGAATGGGAAACGGAGGAAGGAAGGTACTGTACGTGGTTTTATGATATCTCCCAACATTCTTGGCAACTTTTGGGCCATATCGGAAGATGCTATGTTTGTTTTTAAGGGAGCCTCTTCAGGTTGGCCGTGTAAACCTCGATGACTTGTGTAAACCTATATGACTTGAATAATTGCCACATAAAAGGAGTAAATTAAGTTGTTTCTATGTGATTTACTTCTATTTTCTTCTTTTCTTTTGGATATCAGTTAGAGTTTCTCTAGATATCAGTTAGAGGAAATGAATAATTTCTCCTTGTTTTAAGATTTAAATAGCATATATGGAATTTTTTAGGAATGAAAAGATTGAAAAACTAAAATTTTCTACTATTAGGAAGGATTTTTATTTCAACTTAAGCTTTTTATTTCAACTTAAGGTTGTATTGACTATTTGTGCCATGTGGCTCCCCATAATATGTTTTTTTATAATTGATCTTCATACCCTTAGTTCCTAAAAATCTTATCAACTCCAATATTCTTGATGATGATAACTATATTTATAACCATATTCTATTCTTCGAGGAATATCGCTTTACAAGTTTGATCATTGAAGAAGATGAGCACAACAATGACATTCAATACTACTATAGAGGATGAATATAATACAAAGTATTTATTGCCAATTTAGTTGTTCAACTAGAGAATTTATTTATTTGTAGGAGAAGTTTAAAGGAGGAACTAATTACTCATCAATCCCTTATGAAGTTATTAATTTGGGAGATGATCAAAGTCCACAAAATTTAAATCAAGGAATCAATTGTTATGCATCACAATGTTATTTTTTTAATAAATTATAAAAAATATAAAGATGTTTTCCCATAGAATTATGATGATCTCAAAGGCTATGGTACAAATAATTCAACATGTTATACCAGCTAAGAAACATGTCAATTAAGTAAAATAAAATTTAAGATTCATCCCATTCTAGAGCCTAAGATTAAGAAATAATTCAAGAAGTTATTTAAGTATAAGATTATTTTTCCTATTAGGCATTCAAGATGGGTTTCAAATTTAGTTCTAGTCATAAAAAAGAATGGCGATATAAGTATTGGAATTTCTTTGTGAAATATCAATAAGTGGATAACCATAATTACCTATTCCTCTTTAGTTCTTGTTACCCACCAAAAGTGGGTGAACCCTAGGAGAAATTTTTCTCCCATTCATGGTCGAGAAAACCCCTCACATCCACCATGTACTTGATGTAATGTGTAATTCATATCTCCGCCACATTTGCCCTATGTCGCCTCACCCATTTTCCAAGAGAGCATGTTGGAAGGTGGGATTTTGATCAAAAGGTACTTTATTCATTTTGCAATTGAGTTCTTATGCTTGTTTTTGTTTGGGATTTGGGCATGGATTATGGGGGAACTTGGAGGAAAGATGGTTCTGGGTTGTGACCTTGTTACCTTACCTTCAATGGGAGGGTTCATTTTCAAACCTAGTCCAATGAGACATCCACTAATTGCCCATGGATTTAGGAAGGGGAGATACTTGAGAATCCATGATTAAGATAGTGTAGCCCATATCCTCTAATTCCATATTGATCACTTTCCATATTACATTATGATCCCCTATTCCACCTCCCTCTTCAGATTAAACTCACCACTCATTCATTAAGATATGGAATCCACACATCCTCATACTTATGTAGTTGATCCGAGTTAACTCAACTTCCAGATTTAACCAAGATCTTTTACTCCTGTGATGTAGTTAGAATTGAATTTAAAACAGCATAAAGGAACACATATGCATGTTGTAACAAGAGGGAACATGACAAGAGTCAACAACATAAAACGCAAGATGTTGATAACATAGTTCGTCCAGGAGGGACTACGTCTTCGGGCCCTGGTGTCAAGATGGTGTAGGTCACTGCATTATGTGTTAGAAAGAGTGATTATGTACATGAATGTGTTTTCTCTATCATGCAAGGAATATGCCGTCAGGCAAGAGTGGCTCCACGATATGTTCCGCTGTAGGAATTCTCATTCACAAAAGGACTCCTATCAGCATGACATAATTTCATGTATGATAATAATGAGCATCCCGCCAACATGGCATCAAGGGACCTCGATTCAAACATACAGGGTGAAACATGAGTATCCTGTCAACATGGCGACAAATGATCTCAATCAAAACATGACAATAAGTACATCTCACATCAAAAACAAAATAAGATCCCACATCAAACATCAAACGAGATCTATACAACACAATGCATATCAAGCAAAGAGACAAAGAAGTACATGATCACACTGCATATAACTCACATCAAGGAGTTATATGAAGAACAAGATGTTAAACTGTTGGATATGGTCGTACCATCAATATCGCGGTGTCGGATATCATGGAAATGGCTACTTGCACATTGAATGTCGACACCTACACTCCACTTTGAAAAGTGGCCGAAAAATGGAATGGTCAAATGGAGAATCTGATTACAACATCAGATGCGTGGTGTCGAATAGTGTAAGACCGATTGTCATATTTCTGAATTCTAACAAAGTGAAAATCTCGGGCTACAAGAATATTTTAGATTCCCAATATATTCCTCAAAGATTCCTTCTTCCCCGTCATCTAAAGATCTATTGCTCAAATCAAAATTCTGGTTGCGTCATCAGGTTTGTGTCATCGAGAGGTGTAGGATAGACATAAAGTTTGTCCAACTCGGACACTAGAAAAATTTCTCCCTCCTAAAAGTTGGGCTCAATCATTGTTCCGCCTACCTCTATTCCATGCTCATGGTTCCACCTGCAATTCATTAAAAAATTGTCTCGAACTCCGCACTTTGCCTTGATCTCCGTGCACTAATAAAAATGTGGGTTGATATGCCAAAACTTCAGTGGATCTCACAACGAAGTCCATTTGGCACATTGGCAAAATGGGCAATTTGTTAAGGGGAGGTCACGAGATCAAATCCTGCCTCTCCCAAATTCAGTGCTTGGTTAGTTTTGGCGTAACCTCTTTATTATTTTAAACATGGTTTGCTGAATTAAATGTGGGCGGATTTAATGCGATGTGTATTGGAATTTGTGGTTTGTTTATGTATTAAATGGTATGACCATTGGGTGCATTTAAGTGTGGTACCACCGCGTGGGTGGGGCCGGTGGCCTTGACCGTGGGTTCAACTCCCACCGATTCCTTTTAATATATCATATATATGTGATTGTGGGTGGGGTATGGGTCGGGTCCACCGAAGGTGGCCCGCCCACCCCATATAATATTAATGTTTGTTATGGTGGTTGGGGGTCTAGCGGGGGTCATGGCCCATCAGCCCATATTTTATTGAAAATTTGTTTGATAACAGTTTTGGGTCTGGTGGAGGTGGCGGGGATCATGGCCCGCCACCCATTTAGTACTTTATTTTACAATAATGGTCATATTTTTTTATTTTTTCTAATATAAGGGGTATTAGACAAATTAAGTGTCCAACAAATTCACCCGCTTTCGGGAGCTAGGTTCCCATGCCGGTTGACGGTGAATTTGTAGGACACTTAAACTTGGCCCATAACCCAAATTTCACCGGAACTTTGACTAGCTTTATCTCACTCATACAAGCTCAGATTTGAGTGTCATTCACACCTTTGGAATTAGGGTGATGAGCACCTCGATTTGGCTCTGGTCTGGGAGAAATTCGACCACTTTGAATTTTGACCCTTTTTGAGTCCTCTAGGACTTGTGCTTGTGTCTAGAGACACCTGGATCAGTAGCACCTTGGGAGGTTGATGTAGCTAAAACAAATAGAAAGAGTATATGATGGCCACAAGAAAAACAAAACAAAAATGAAAATGAAAAATATGGTGGCGACCTACAAATTAACATGTGGACAAAATCCAAGCATAAGCTATACCTCACTCATATGGCCATCACCTAGTTCCTGGGCCAATGTTACCTTATATCATAGAAGACAAGGAACCCTTGTTGTTGGCATTATCATTCTATGTTGTCCTTGATGAAAACAAACACTGATTTCGCAGGAAATTCACCAAAAATCTATTGATTTCAAAGGAATGTTTTTTTTTTTTAATTTTTTTTAATTCTAAGGGTAGCAAAACACAATAGTTTTGTATTAAAATGAAGAAATTCTTGGCTTAATTATCAATCGGGCTGGAAATAAAATGTACATATAAAATGATTACATGAGGTCTTGAGATTTGTTAGAGGAACATACTCGTTATAAAGGAGAGTGCGTAGGACTTAACCTTTATCTTCAAAAACTCATCGCTTGACATTCTGTTGTTTGATGGAAAGTGGGGCAGAAGCCTTATCAAGAGTGGGTCCCACCCAAAGGTTCAACCTTGGTGGTGTTTATAAAATTCATTCCCCATTGTGTCGAGCTACAACAAGTTGGTCAGAGCCTTATTAAGTTAGTTCTGAATGGGTCCCACCCATAGGTTCTACCCCAACAACTTTTATAGATACTATGTTCATCGTGCCGGGCTAAAGAGAGAGTGTTAGAGGTTTCGATAGTAGGGTTTCTTTGAGTCGGGCTTGTATGAGAGAGATCACATGGTAGGAATAACGGTGTCAAATTAAAATGCGTGATATAGTGGGTCCTACCCAGAGGTTCATGCTCGAAAACATAAGGAGTGTTATATAGAATACAGGCGGGCTTGTGTATTAAAGTAAAAGAGTGCATTCAAGTGGCAATTACCAGAGCATGTGCCAAAGGTGGGTCTCACCAGAAGGATTCTACCTGGTGACCCTTGTCACATCGGGCTACTGCAAATGGGCTCATGTGGAAAAAATGGGTCCCGCCCGGAGGGTTCACAATCCAAAGGTTGTATTAAATTTGTTCTTGCGATGAGCAGAGCTAGAATAAGAGGAATTGCATGTAAAGGAGTTATGAGAGGATATATATATATATATATATATATATATATATATATATATATATATATATATATATATATGTATACACAACTCCTTCAATATGTATAAAGTATGAGAAAGCTTTTGAGACTTACGGGAAAAACCATTATTGCAACAGTTGAAGAAAAGGGGAAAAGTTTAAAATTAGGGTATATGTTTCAAAATCTTATGTGCGCATACTATTCTTGTTAAGCTTCCCACTGTAGTTTATATTCTAGGGTTAAAGGAAGTGCCTTTATGTTAGAAATTTGGAAAATGTGGGTATTCTCCTTATTAAACTTTGTGCACATGGTCATATTGATTCAATCAAACATTTACAATGGTACGTGTCCCTGTGGCAATTAGAAGTCAATGGTTTTTACCCTTGGTATTGATGGATTAAATAAATACAAGAGGATAGATGGAATCAATTGAGCATGCAATGTTTAATAAATTCACTTCTGTTTTCTCTAATGAAGAATGCACGCGGAGTACGAGAAGTCTCAGAATTCAAAGATCTAAAATTGATGAGCTAATTAATATATGTCTCCTTGCAATCTCATGTATGGTAGAACAATGGTAGATTCCATAATTGCATTTGATGATTGGGAAGATAATTATTTGATCTTGTTGATTTGTTTTGAGTGCTCTTAAATATTGATATGCATTGTTTTATTCGGGAAGACGTTGATCGTTTTAATTTTAGATTAACTAACGATGATGTATGAAAAATAGAAGAAATTATTTTGTGATAGTATGGACCTATTATGATAAATATATCATGCAAAAACACATATGTAGAGATTAGAGTCTTGGTGTCATCGATGTTGTTCGTTATCCTAATAATCTTATTGTATAACTACAATCATTGAGTATACTAACAATGATTTACATTTGACAATGAAATAAGTATCACCTGCATGTTGATCAATGGTATGAATGATGCTTTACTCTTAGTTGTTGTTCACTCTCTACTTCTTATAAACATGATGATGACATCTATAGAATTTGGTTTCCATATATAGAGTGTTTGTCTATTGATATTGATAGCATTATTAGCTTAAGTCGGAGACCTGGTGATTGAAATACTCAGTTGGATTTTTTGACACTCTATTTTCGTACTTGTCACATTGATAATCGTTGTTCAAGCTGATTTGATATTCAATGATTTGGTATGTTTGACACATTGGCATTAGAATATTTATTAATTAATTTTAATTCAGTAATTCATTGATTGGTACATCTATACTAAGTATTGGTATTGGTCTTCAATGGTTCAAATCTAGTATATCAATTTAATAGATACAAGGATTCCATTAGTTGGCTTGCTTCAATTGGTTTTCAATATCTTCGTATTCAATATTCAGTTGGCATATTGATTTGGAATTTTTGGTTGTATGGTTCCAATTTGAAAATATTTGAAAGGTGGCCTATATTTTTTGTGATGGTTGAATGATAGGTGGATCCAATATGAAACATTGTGAAATGTGGTCCATGAGACGATGAGGGTTTGAGCCTAAGGTGTGTCATAAAATCAGAAAGGCAGAAAGATTTTATTATAATTGATAATTAATTGTGATTTTATTGAATTATTATTAGGTTTCTTTTATATTTTCTTTCTTTTAGTTCATCAAGAAAAATCCAAAGAAATAACATATAAACAATGGAAACCAGATGTAGGAAATATCCCTCTCTAGGGGAGAACCCATTCAATAATTCTTCCTTAATATTTTTCGGAGATATTCCAAGACCCTTGACCTTGACAAAAATTATCCTCCACACCAAGTCATCCTTCTTCCTTACTTACAGATTGTCCTTCTTGACCTAGCAATAGCAACAATAGTGGCATCACTTTCTTCGACCCCTCAACTTCAACCTTGCCCTAGATACTTCGATCTTCACTGAAAGACTTCAATCTTCACTCAGAACATTCGATGTTGGCCCAATATAACTTCTTGAGGTGGAAGCTTCTAGCACCAACAACTTTGACCTCTACTAGTAGTAGCATCACACAACGACTGGCTACATAATCAACAAGAGAGCTTCGATCTTCCAAACTAGGGCATGAGAGAGAGATAGTTTCACCAAAGGTTCAACTTTTACTTTTTCCTTCTCCTAGACCAAGCTCGTACTTTTCCTCCTTCTTCTACTTCACACTTCTTCCAACTTCAAGCAGTATTTAACTTGCTTGTGAGAGAGTGTGCTTCAAATGGAATTCAAATTGCTCAATTTATAGTTCTTTGGTGAGGTTGAATAACCCTCCTGGAGGCTAAATTGATCATCTTAAGGTCAAATTGGCGTGGAGACCAAATAATTCATATTTGACTCAATACTAACCATTTTTACATGATTCAAAATCCCAAGAATGGTCTCTTTAAAAGTACAATGGCTTTATTGACTTAGAATAAATCCTACAACTCCTCAATGAGGGATTTGACCTAACACATGGTGACCAAAGCATGAAACCCATGCTTTAATAAGTGACAATAATAATCATAAAAATTACAAAAATATTTTTTTGATATTAATCACATTAATAAATATTTTCCAACTCTTTTCGAACCAACCAGTGCGATTCATCGTCAGGGCAAGATGATGATGAACCACACTAGTTAGTTCGAAATGCATCAGCAGATATTTCTTGATGTGATTAATACCAAAAAAACTTTTATAATCTTTATATGGATCACAGAAGCCTAAATTCGATTAATTATAAAAACTATTTTCATTATTCTTTTGACAAGTACATTACAAGACGACTCAAGTACATTTAATTAAAATTGAACCTAGTTACATTTTCCAATCCTCCCTCTTAACCAAGGAGGTATTCATCATATACAAGTACAAGGAAGATCTCAACTATATGAACCGTGAATAACTTTAGGCACCGTAATGCCATGGACTAGATTCCTAACTAGGGCAATCTATCCATTGGTCCCTCAACAATTTAGGAACCGCAATGCCACGGACAAGATTCCTTATGAGGGAAATGTATCTGGGTGGGACTAAGATGGACTCAAGCTTTCAGCCTCTCTAGGTACCATTAGGCTTACTTTCTAACCATCAATCCAAAGATCCAAGTTTATATCCAAAAAGAAATTTGTAAAATCAACACCACCTTTTCCAACTATGAGACCTATAAATCAAATCATAGTATCAATCATATGTCCTCAGAGGCAATGCTCCACTCACAAAGCCTCAAGATTCCTTGGACTAGCAGATCAAGGATAACCAATCTCTCCCAACCAAATTGATTGGTAACCATCATGCTATAAAACTCCTTCGATAGATTCACTTATAGAAACACAACCTGAGTCAATAATATATTTCAATATGTACTAATCAATTACAAACCTTCGAGGTCTTTGAGATAACTTGATGTTTCTACTCAACTTTTCATAGTAGGACTATCAATTGAATCTTGACAAAATATTCCTCAATCATACACTTTCCTTTCCTAAATCTCATGTAACAACATATCCTTCAAAATTAATTCTCCAATCAAAACTATGTTATGCCCTCCTTCTTAACCAAGGAGCATCTTTTTCCAAACTCCCTCTTAATCTCAGGTAGATCTTTCTTACTTAGGCTCCCTCTTAACCTACGGAGATTAAATTCTTTTCTTCGACATCAGGGAATCTTTTGTGGCTTCCAACCACTTCATCAAAGTTATTATTAACATCATGCTTGTCAACGAATATCTTCACCATATTGAAGACTGTATACCTGCATAACTTAGATTACAAGTACAACCAAATTTCTAGAAGAATGAAGTTAGTCATATCAAAATTATGGAAGCATTTCAACCTTATACATATAAGATACCCAAAATTAATTACAAACAAGACACATATACTCTTTAACATCTTTCTAGGGACATTGTCATAAACCCTATATTACTTCATAACAACTTTCATTACATCTAGGGTTTCAATGTTTCTTCCGAAGGTATGACATAACCTCCTGTAACATAAAACCTAGAAAAATTTCAAACAAATATAGATCGACAAGGCATCTAACAAATTTCAGAATTTATATGTTAGACTTTCCACTAGGGTTTCATACAAATCCTAGATTTTATACAAGTGTATTAATCAATCTAAACCAATAATAGCTTAGTCATTAACACGACCAACTTCCACAACGGTTAGTTGCAATCCCTAGATTTTAATCAACCATAAATGAAAACTAAAACTCAAATTTCAACAATCTTACACAAATCTCAAATTATCACATTGGCATTATACATTAGATATTTTTACTCGTACTAAGGTTTAACTCCAAAACCCTAGAAATTCATTTTCACAATCTCAACAATCATGATATAAATAGATGTCAATTTTTTTTATCACACATACTAGAGAATTTAACTTTTACTAGGGTTTCGCTGCAAAACACTAGATTTCCAAAGATCCTCCTCCTAGAATCTCACACAAAGACTTAAGACTTATGACCATCAATAATTAGGTTAACACAAATATCTAGGAATTCATTATCATGCATAAGTATATCATATGTCAGACAACGTTAATATATTAGATATATATTGACCTAGACCAAGCTAGGGTTTCAAACAAATGTACACAAATATATATATATATATATATATATATATATATATATATATATATATATATATATATATATATATATATATATATATATATATATATATATATATATATATATATATATATATATATATATATATATATAGGGTCTTACTTTAAACACATAACAAAGCTTTTGCTTTTAGGCTCACTCAAAGCCTAAAGATATAAGGTTTCATAACTTAGCAAAACAAACCCCATTATTGAAAAATTTCAAAAGTTCAAGATCTCAGAAAAACATCATTCAACCCTAACAAGTTAATATTTCATGATCATACTAAAATCCTAAACATGACATCATCAGCAAGAACTTCAAAATGTTGAGAAATGGAAACAAGAAATTCCAGTTAAATTTGTCCTTGAATTAAACTGAGAAATAAAACCGAATTATATTATGATAGAAACGTGTAAATAGTTAATTAAGTTTAATGAACTTAATGAACTTAGGAACTACGAGTTGGAAGTCTTTCTGTAGTCATGTATATGTTATCGCTAAGTTTTAGGGGTTCAAGATGAGTTTACTTGAGTTGTAATTAGATAACTCAGTTTGAATGAAACAATGTAAACTTTGAAATGAGAATTGATACGATTACCCGCTTTGTTGAGGTAGAAAAAAGTCAATCGATTTTGAAAAGTGTTGATGTAGAATACACACACACACGCACACACACACACACACACACACACACACACACACACACACACACACACATATATATATATTAACATATGTTTTGACACTTAATTTTTTTTATGTACATTAGTTTTTAGAATGTTAGTGATTTTCATGTGATTAGAATGTTGATTTAAAAAAATGTTGATTCTACATCAGACCCTTTTTTTAGAAGGCTTATTTTTTTACTTTAAATTTTCTAATGTATTAAATGTGAATAATCATTTTCTAAATTTAAGAATTTTTGAAGTGGTCTTCTTCTTCATATTTTCTTTTTTTGTTAGTGAAGTCTGTATTTTTTTGCATAGTTAAAGAAGAAGATTGATATTTTAAAGTTTCGATATTCTACATATTTATATATCGTTAATTAATTTTTTAATTTACATAAAATAATTGTTTCTAGAAAAACAATAACTTTTAACATTTGACATAAAAATAAACATTTTGAACATAAACATAACTAAAAAATTACACATTTTGATACCTTTTTGCTAGAAATGACATGTCACAATAACAATTTTTATAGGAAAAATTTAATAAAAATGGTTAAATAATAGTTTTTTTTTTATGAATTTCATGTCAAAAAATAATAATAATCACATTTTTTTCCAAAAAATAATGATTCACATAAAAATTAAATAAAAAATCACATAATACAAATATTGAACAATAACAACATTAACTGAATACTTATTCTTCTCATAAAATTTCAAAGTCAAAACATTACAAGCTAACTAATTAATAGTTACAAAAAATGAGTTTGACTTCCAAGCATAACTTAAATTTAATCAACAATATCACATAATTCAAACTCTTCATCCTCTAGTGTTTCATCGTTGTCTTCTTCCACAATATTTTTTGCTTAATTTTGCTCATTTTCCTCTTATGATGGATCTTTGATGTCTATGAATCTCCCAATCTATGTATTTCCAATCATTCCATCTAATGGTTTTTGAGATTCCTTTGTCCTTTCTGCAACACGTGATTGATTAAAATCCCCTTCCTCAACCCAATTTCTTGCATTGCATTTGGAAGAAATTGAAGAGCATTAATTCTTTGCTAAATAAATTTGCATTGTACTAGTTCTTTTTCAATGGCAATGCAATTTCTTCCTTTTTCTAACCAACATCCTAGTGTTGTACCTAGTTATCAAGAACAAAAGAAATAATGAAGTAAATTATTATAATCACATATAAATTAAGAAAGAAGATATAGAAATTCAATTCTATATAATAAAACTTACATGAGTCTGAAAATAAATCTAGAACCCATTCTCATTTATTTGAACATAAGTCTATAAGATAGTTAATCAATGATTGTGGTTTTTGATAAATTTTAACTATCTCTCATTTGGTTTCTTTATCTTCACATGTTAGTTTTTTCACAACAATATCATAAACCAATACTTGGCTATGACTCTTTCCATCTACCCAATTAAGAATCATAGACTTATAGTTATGATTTTTGTCCAACTATTAATATGGATGAACTCACAATAATTTATAATTGGTTGAACTTCATAGTTAAGAAGATTTGACTTTTACCTATAACATGAAATAGTAAAATTTTAGTTAAGTTGTACATAAATGGTTTTTTTAACATTAATCAAATATACAATTTCAACGTCTTACCATGTAAGTTGCATCCTTGAGTTTGTTTTCGCCTTGAAGCTTGTCAATAACATTTCCAATTGTGTGTTTGAATGCAATGTCACAAATCTCCATAATGGTGATGATGTGAATTCTACAAATCCCGTAACCACTTTACTAAGAGCTTGATAACTATAAGGGTGACTATCATAGTCAATGTTTGGGATATTGAAACCATCGGGAATATCTGCAATAACTAGGGAATAATACCTTTTAGGTATGAGTTTAGCTATGTCTTCACAGTCATATTGTATTACTTGATATTGAATAGTTCCAAGCCCATTCCAAATAAATGAGTAAGAGTTGGATCAAGTTCAACATTCGTAAGACGCTGCTTTTTCAGTCTTTCAATCTTAATTTTTTCAATAAAGCTTCTAAAACTATCTGGTGCTCCATTTTCATCCTTTCTCATCTTTAATAAAATAAACAAATATATGTATAAGTTATAAAATAAAAATAGTATACAGATGAATAAAAATGAAGTATAAATTAGCATTCCTTTTTAAATGAAAGATAAAAATATTTTAGTGTTGATGTAGAAGTTGAATCTGGTAGTTGCTACAACATCATCCCAACTATCTTCATTCAACAATTTAACCATTTGTTCTTATATTTCCATGTAAAATTTGTGACTGAATAGATAAAGTAAAAAAAATTAATATAATGATATGTATAACAAATACTACAAATAATAATATGTTATATTTAAAAGAAAATTATAATCTAGAAATAAGTAAAAATAATTCAACAATATTATTTTTGAAATTCCTCACATATTTCGTCCAATGATAATTCCCCTCACTTCGCAGGAGATAATATTGTTTTTAAAAGTTTTTCATCCTTCACTCCTTGCAATTCTCTCCAAGGTGTGATAGTCATATCTTCTGGAAGCTGCTTCATTTCAGGACTTGATTTACTGCTGCTACCTATTAATGGTTTAGATTTTTTGACCTTTCTGGTTTTTAATGCCAATGTTCTCCCACATGCTAAAAGTCTCATTAATCAATTCCCATATCTCTCCAATTCTAAATTCCATCTTGAAAATGTTATCAATACTTCCGAATATATCAGAATGTACTTTTTCTCCTTTTGAATTGATTTTTTCTTCAATTTGATAACCTATTTCTATACAACATTCCTTCTGAAATTCCAGACTAACATTTATCCTATCCGCACCACATTTTTCTTCAATTTCATTATGAATAAATCTAACCCTTTGTATGAAATTCATAGACATCCTATACTAATATCTATATTATGATCCCATGGCAATAACATGCTTTTGTATATGATAAACCAACATAAACGATACATTTCATTATTTCAAAATGTGGGTTATTGGGATATTCTTCCAACAATTTCCTTTAAGCTTCTACATAATGGTTTCCCCCAAGCACATAATAATTGTATTCAAAACATTTTGACTTATCAAATTATTCTTTGTTTGGTACCTGGTTTGGATTAACAAACAACACATAATCAACGACATGAGCATATGGATTGTACGTCATCAATGTCTTCATGTTGTGAACATGCAGGTGGTGTGACTTTCTAATTTGATATTTAAATTTCCTTCACTTGGGTTATAGATTTGTCTAACGTTAGGATGAAATGTACGACCATCCTCAATTAACTTTGTATTTGTCAAGTTATGTCGAATGACATTTTTTTTTATAATAATTCCATCCTCTAAATCAACTCCTAGTGTAATGATTTCCCTTCTTTCTTTTCAATTTTCACTAGGATATTCACCGTTGGCCTTAACTATTTGAGAATGATCAAATTCTATTTTCTTCCTCCTCTTTTCTTCTACATAGGTAACATTATTATCATCAACTAAAACATAGACATTCTTGGGCATTTTTACATTTGGTCTTTTATGGCTCTTCTCCTTTCTAAAATAGTTCTAATTTCATCCTTAGTAATGACAACATATTCTTTAGCATCCGTTTCAACTTACTCATCTTCAAAAGTAACATGTCTACCTTTGCTAGATTTATCCACTATAAACATTCTTTGTTGATCCATTGGATGTAGTTTTGCAACATCATGAATTACTATTTTTGCTTGTTTGCCATATCTTCTTCTAATCCTGAGTAGAAAGTGCTGACAACATTCATAATATCATGCTCTATGAAATAAATGGCTCCCAACATAATTAAAATATTTTCAATAAAATTATATCAAACAAAGTATCACAAGTCAATAAAAACTAAATTATAAAAATACAATGATACAGTTACCATAATACAAAACACATAAATATAAATAATAATACTTACGATATCTTGTGCCATCTCATTTAGGATTTGTTTACACATCTTTGTAGATTCTTCTGTCATGCCATACATTGACAATGATAACTGATATTTAATCTTGTCATGTGACTTGGGCAGTTTTATAAGTACATAAACAACTTCAGTGTTTGGTATTGAAAATATATCTAGTACTTTTACCAACACCACATAAAGTTCACTATCGTTAGGGATATCAACATATAGATATATCTGCAGATGTTGTTCTCCTTCTCTATCTTTCACATACCATACATGTTCTATTTGATTCACTTCTTGTGATTTCTTCCAGTAAGGAATAATCTTCTTATCGTTTTAGAAACCTGATAGATTTGTAGTTATTAGCTTAACTTTGGTTCGTTCAATTTTTTTTTTTGACGATCCACCTTTAATTTTAGCATTATGTGGTCCAGAAAGATTCACAAAAGTCTTCCTTGATGTTGTTTTCCTACAAAACAATATACACATATATATAAATCAACAAATTAAAAAAAAAATATCTTAAGTAAACAAACAAAACGAAACAAAATCTAAAAATGATAAATAATCATAAATAATTTTTAAAACATAACACTTAAAAAAAAATAAAAAAAATTAAAGAAATGGCCCGCCACCCCCACGGGCTTGTTGGGTTTCACGGGTGTGGTGGGAGGGGCTGCATGCAACACCCTCCCACCCCAACCCTGCATCCCAATGGGTCCATGGAGGTGGAGTCCTGATTCTAATAATTGGCCCTCACCTTTGACGAGTTGGGCCACAGAGGTGGGTGCCACTGACATGAACGACTGGGCCCACCATGTCCACTGTTGACATAGCGTCCTCTTGCGTCCGAGGGGGCTATTAGGTAAGCCTGACTCTTCTAAATTTTTAATTTATAAATGAAATCTAAATTTTCATTAATAAAAAGTCAAATATTTTTTTACTGGAATATGTTTTTGGTCTAGTATTTTACACGAAAATAACAACTGAACTGACACATAACTACTAGTAAACCTATGGGATTTTAAGACTTGCTCATAGCAAAAGGGAAACTAACCTTTCAAATGCGATAATCTTCCATTGAATATGTTGTTGATAACAATGTAATTGCTCCACAAAATTGCTCCAAGTCTCTTAATGAACCTCGAAAAGTCTTAATGTGATGTGAAGAATAGTGATAATGAAATTTATGATATTATAGAATTTTTTTACTGCATGGTGAATGTGGTCTTAATTTGTTTTTATAAAAAATTTAACATATAAATCTTGTTATGGGGATATAGTAATTTATGATAAAGAGAACATTACGGAATTGTTTTACCACAAGGTGGATATGATATTAATTTTTTTTATTATAAAAAATTAACATATAAATCATGTTATGGCAATATAACAATTTATTTTAAATGTGTGATAGAAGATATAATAAAAATTAAATGAAATATTCAATTGTCTAGTAAATGCTATATAGTTTAAGTAAAAAATTAATTTAGGTAAAAGAATTAGTTTATAATTTTAATTTCAAGATTTTGTTTAAAAGATTAATCTCGTAAGAAAATTTTAGTTAAAATTTTTCAATAAATTGTAGAAGAAAAATTTGGAGGGGAATACATGAAACAAATTTTTTCAAAGGAAAATTTTTCGGTGAAACATTTTAGGGGGAGACTTTGGAGGAAAATTTTCATTCTTTAAGCTATATATTATCATTAGGAGAGAGTTCATTTGTATCATTCAACCTTTTATGTTTGAAAGATATGGATTCTTCTGATAATGAAGTTTCGCTTTGTGAAGCATCAACATCTTTGTCGCGTAATGACTCTATTCATATTGATGAATATAAAGGAAATTCTTTCACTATGAATAGATTCAAATATTCCACTTAGTCATAATCCTAAGGACTATGAGAGAAGCATTGATGAAGGGCAGGATGAAGAATTTCAAATAAATAAAGAATCGCGATTTCCACTTAGTCCTAATCCTATGGACTATGAGAGAACCAGTGATGAAGAGAATGCTGAAGAATTTCAAATGAATAGAGAATCACGGTTTCCACTTAGTCTTAATCCTATGGACTCTGAGAGTAATAGTGATGAAGGTTAGGATGAGGAATTTCCAATAAATCAAGAGTCATAGTTTCTACTTAGTCCTAATCCTATGGACTATGAGAGAAGTAGTGATGAAAGCTAGGATGAAGAATTTCCAATGAATCGAGAGTCACATTTTCCACCTAGTCCTAATCCTAAGGACAATGAGAGAAGTAGTGACGAAGGGTAGGATGATGAATTTCCAGTAAATAGAGAGTCACATTTTCCACCTAGTCCTAATCCTAAGAACTACGATAGTAGTAGTGATGAAGGGCATGATGAGGAACGTAGTCCTTATCCTAAGACTATGAGAGTAGAAGTGACATAGGGCAGGATGAATAATTTCCAGTAAGTAAAGAGTCACATTTTCCATGTAGTCCTAATCCTATGGATTATGAGAGCAACAATGACAATGCACATGATGAAGAATATCCAATAAACATCGAGTGAAATTTTCCATTTAGTCCTAATTCTAAGGACTATGAGGGTAGCACTAAAGAAGGGAAAGATGAAGAATATCCTTCAAGTCAGTATTTCAAAAGCAAAGATGATCATAGTTGTTGTGGGGAAAAATGCCTATACAGGACGATCCTATCCACCTAAGGTGTGACAGTGCCTTAGCAACAAACAGATACAGCTACTTCGGTTTCTTCCTTTATAAAATGTGAAAGAGGGGAGGTCGATAGACTTACCGTTGTCTTTCGTTTGTCCCTCGATCTAGATCCTCTTCTCTTTGGGTGTTCACAGCTACTTGCCTCCTCGCTTGCTCAAGAGAACAACTACTTGATTCCCACGAGATCACAAGAGAACAGCTACCTGTGACAAGAGAACAACTACTTGCGACAAGAGAAGAACACAACACAAAGGAAAATATTCATATTCATAAATGATTCAGGATTAGAAGTAAATCAAATACACTAATGCAATCATACAAAATACACTAGCATATAGGAAAGAACCAAGATAGCTTTATTGATTGATAACAAGGTTCAGGAAGAGATACAACCCATAGGGCTCCAATCCAGCATCTCCTTCCCAGCAGAATGGAATTCCTTCTTCAGCTCCCTTCAAAGCATTAAGCACCCAATGATCCAATCTCAAACCAACAACAATTCTTTGCAATAACAAAATTCCAGCCCCTAGATCTCATGGAGGAGAGATCTATATATAGTTATTTTGGAGAGAGGATGAGTCAGCTTGAGATCTGACTACTGTCCTCTCCCTCTCTCAGTTCTTGAGTCCAGTTGGAGGTTCTTGCTTCCACTTGGAGATTTGGAACCTCTTACTCATCACCAGTCGAATTCCCTGATGCAAGTGTCATTTTGGAAGCTTCCTGAGCATTGACACATTGAGGAATGAGCCTGCCACTTGTCCAAACTCACTCAATGCAGGTAGCCTTTGTTGGAGTTGACATTCAACGTAGGTAGACAGTGGAGCAGTTGACATTCAGCGCAAATGCTCAGTGGAGCAGTTGACATGATCCAGAATTGGCTTGTTTTTGAGCAGTTTCAGGTGGAGAACTTCTGTGAATTGCTGTGGTTTGTTGGCCTTGTTCCTCTAGGGGTAGGAACAACATGTTTAGGGAATTTGGATCCCTTGATTATGGACATTTCATGCTCAATGATGTAAGGCACAAAAATGTCTATAACAATAGTGAGGATAATATTCCTCATAATGATGATGAAAATTCTTATATAGATGATGATCCAATGATTGAGATGTTGCCAACAAATATTGTATCGAGGAGTAGGAGAAAATATTTTTGTATCAATCCAAGATGTTCTAGTTATCAAGGGGGTAGAGAAGAATATATTGTGAGAAGAAGTTCTATTAGTGCTCTCATTTCATGTGAATGTTGTCAAAATGATTGCTTGGAACATATGGATTTCAAGTTTTCATTAGAGAAAAGGAAGAGATATTGTTCAATGAATAAAAGTATGAAAATTTCATATTTAGTGGGGTGCATGCAATCTAGATTGTCAGGTTATGATTATCATATTAGGTCTTTATTTATTTGTAGAAAGAATTTAAAAATGTTTCATTTAATGGGTAATTTTTGTCTGTCAAGAATCTGAGAAAATTTGGAAAAGGATCCCACATTTTATTCATAAGTACGCCATAACGACAGTTTGGACCATTATCAAATACTGCAATGTCATGGATGAAATACTTCTTTTCAAAGCATGGAGAGTGTATTCCAAATAGAGATACAATACCTATTCCAGATAATTTCTCAAGACGAGAAATCTACAACTTATACAAAGAATATGCAGAAGGTGTTGAAGTAAAATGGTTGATTTATTACATATCAATATTTTGTGAAGATATGGAAGAAAGAATTCAACAATGTATGTATTCCTAAGAAGATAAGGATGGGAATTTGCAGTACATGTTCTTTTCTTAGATAAAAAGGATAAATGTGAAGGGGCAGAAAGAGGTAATAATGCATAAATTAATTTTTTAAATTGCATAGTCATCAACTATGAAAACATATTTATTAATGACTTTATTGGATGTTGTGTAGAATCCATTGTCAAAGTGCTTCAAGAGCATCACGAACAACAAACAAGTGAAAGGAAAAAATTTTAAAAGCATCGAAAGAAGTGTTACAATAATCCAGATAAATATTTGGGTTTGATAATTGATGGTATGGACCAAAAGAAAACACTTCTACCACATTTTGTTTGCAAACCCAAAAATTTACAGGAGGATAATTTTATTCAGTATCACTTGGTCGGTTGTATGGTCTTCAATGGGAAAATGTTGCCAAGGGTATACTTCATAACTCCAAATATTCATAATGATGAAAATATGACAATAACCATAATTCATGATGTTCTTTCTCATTGGTCTAGTAATCTTCCTGAAGTTTTGTATCTACAATTGGACAACACTTGTCATGAACACAAAAATCAGATTATTTTTGGATATCTAAACATGCTTTTTGAATTGAGAAATTTTCAAAAGGTAAAGGTTGGTTTCCTTATTTTTGGGCACACTCATGACCATATTGATAAGATGTTCAGTAATTTTTCAGTCACATTGAGGAGGAAGGATGTTGGGAGCTTGCCATCATTAATTGAATGTATTAAGAAATCATACATGGCAGAGCCTATTTTTGATGCGTTGGAAGAAACTATTGACATGCGAAGGTTTATTCTGGGATCACAAGGTGTGGAGAAATGCATTGAAAAACCTAATGACATTAGCTTCCAACGTCAATTTTTTTATAAAAAAAAGGATGGGAAAACACTAATATGGGGCAAGAAGTATTCAACTACAATAGAATGGGTGTTGTCATCAGGTTTGGAATTTTTGAAGTTCATTCCAGATCATCCAATATTTGTGTCAAATATATTGTTATAACAATCAATTGTTGAAGTTCATAATGCACGCAGGCATAATAGAGATATAAATTATTTTAACTTCCTGGAAGAAATTAAAAAATGTATTAGATATACCTATGAGTACTTTGATATTCTTGATTTAGTTTGTTGGGAGACTTTTTTCAATAATCAAAGTGATATCATTTCAGGAACAAGAAATGAAGATATACCTTTGAAAACTACATTTATTTTGCCACAAAATGTTTCAAATGAACATGAGGAAAGAAAAATTGTTGAACAACAACAACCTCAAGGTATTATTGAGTCTTCACAGGTAGAGGAAAGAGAAATGTATATTGGTTCCAGAATATCTCGTGCACAATGTGAAGCCATGGAAGACCTTTACAGGGGTTCAATATAGTATATTAAGTAGGTTTGCATGATCGTAGTGCTAGTAGATGGAGATCTTAATGGCTATCCATTCTAGGTCGCTAAGGCTATAAAGGTCATTACAGAAAATGAAGATGTTGCAGGTGTGGAAGTACATTGGTATGCCACAACTACACACCCATTAAATGGTGTGTACAAGCCAGAGATGGTAGTTGATAAAAAAAATGTTGGAAAGAGAAAAAGAAAGGGTAGAAATATAAATCATCGCCACACTGAGCTCTTAAAATTGGAGGATGTTGGCATACTTGTTTATAACTTCAATTTAACAAAGAGGGGAACTCTTCGCTTCAAAATGATAGAGATTCTGAAGAGGTTGTTACTAGAAGAAACAATGTTGAGATGAGAGTCTGCTGAAACAAATCATAGATCCAGAAGAATTTTGAAACCTGAAATGGTGAGAATGCATGTGGATTTAGATGGGGCACTAGCTAATCAAAGAGAAGAGTATGGAACATCTTCATCTGCATCTAGTGATTCATTTAAATATGTGAATTTTGATGGTGTGCAAGAAAATATGAGTGATTTAGAATAATTGTCTTAGACAGATTATATAACTGATGTTTGCATCGTATCTTGAAATAAAATTTTGATTTACATATGATGTTAAATGAAGTTAAGAGTCATTTTATGATTTTTGGATTATATGTTTTAATTATGATAAGTTTTATTATTTAGAATATCTACAATGCAACAATAACTTAGATATATAATATATGTTTCATTCAATCTAGAAGTATTGACATTTTGATTAATTTAGTCATGTAATTTGTTCATAACATCATGGTTAAAATGTGTTGAAAACTTAGAGTTTTTTAATTCTATGGTTGAAATTTTTCCAATTGTTTTTATCTTTAATGTTATGGTTGAAAACAATTATAATTTTAGCGATATTTAGTGTTATGTTATTATATGTTTAACAACATGGATGGAAAATGATGGAATTTTAATGTGTTTTGGATCCCATTATGTTATCTTTATCGTCATTACTAAAAAATGTTGAAATTATACCTAGGAAAGAAAAATGTTATTCTACCAAAAACATTAGTGTGTTTTTTCCCTCAAAAACAACTGTTTTTTGCACAAAACGAATTGGTTTTACTGCCATTTTTTAAATATGTTGAAAATTAACCCTAAATAAAAAACATCATTCCAGTATACAAACTTTTTGTTTTTAGCACCATGTTTCATGTTTTTTTGCTACAGTTCCCATTTCAAGTTTATAGTTCTCGTTTCAAAGTTTACATTGTTCTGAGTTATGGTCAATTAAATAAGTTCTAATTGTTTGTGAAACTAATAGAGGATTAGCAGTTAGTTGGTGCACTGGTGCATCCTCAAGTGTTACTCCAGTTAACTAAATATTCCCTCATGAGAAACACATGCATGTCAATTAAGAGAAAGATCCAGTTGAGACTAGAGTGTTGGGACAATGTACTACTAGTTGTATGATATACTGAGTTGTAAATATCATGCACAAAATCAAGAAAAGGACCTTATTAGGATTGCACAGTTTTGGAAGCATGAATTCCCTTTAAATACGGGCTATTAATCCTAGGAATTGTGCAAGGAAATAGGGGCGTGGAAGGCAGTGGAAATTGGCTAAGTTTTGGCCAAGATCAGGCTTGTGAGGCAGAGAATTCAACATATTTTTGTGGAATTGTTCTTGTGAAAACAAGCTTTGTATCTTCACTCATATTTCTTATTAATGTAGTAAATATAGGTGGGGTTTTGAGCAGTGGCTTTCCCCATAGAATATTAGTTTTTTATGTGCCATTAATTTATCTTCTTCTTGTTCATATTGTTTTCATCGATCTATTGGCTTTCGTTGGTTGAAAGTAGAAGTAGGTTCTTGTCTTGTGATTTAGTACATTGCATGAGCTTGTGAAGCTACAAGAAATTCTATATGGTATCAAAGCTGAAGACAATATACTAGAGGATATTTCAAATTTTTTGAGTTTAAGGTTATAGGTGAAATTTGAATTTGCAATACATACTTCAGGATCAGAAGATGGCGTTCTACGGTTTGTGGCGCAAGTATGCCTTGGAAGGAAACTCGAATTATATAGCTTGGAAGGACATGATGGAGGCTATGTTAGTGGATAATGGCTTGAAGGAATTCATTGATCAAGATATTCCTTTGTCACCAACATTGGATGCTCAGCATCTGGCCAAATCGAAGAAGTGTGTGGAAAAGGCGAGGCGAATAATCCTTGAGGGAATTCGAGACCACATTGTCTCGAGTCTCCATGGGAAGGGAACTCCGCATGCTATGTGGAAAGCATTGAAGGACCTTTTCCAGAAAAACAATGACCATAGGAAGTTGAAAATTAAGGATAAACTTCGAAAACTCAAGATGGAGAAAGGCGAAACCATTCTAGAATACTTGACCAAGTTCACAACTTGCAGAGATGAACTTGGAAGTGTTGGAATAACAATTTTCGAGGATGATATGGTGAGCCTATCTCTCCTAGTCATTCCTAAGAGTTGGAATAGTTTTTAGGACTCTATGAATGGAAGGGAAAAACTACCAGATTAGGAACGACTATGGTCGGATTTGATGTACGAGGAGGTTAGAAGGAACACTAGATATGGTTCCTCATCTAAGACTGATGATGAGGAAAAATGTGCCTTAGCAGGTAAGGAAATGAAGGGGGAAGGGAACATTTCCCATTCCAAATCATATTCTTTAGATGGAGGTAAGAAAAAAGACATGTCAAAAAAAAAGTGCTTTCATTTTCATGAGTTGGGCCATTTTGCTAGAAATTGTCCACTCAAGAAGTCCAAGAAGAAGTCCTCAGGAGGAGCTATGGGTGAGGCTTTGGCCTCTCAATTCGAATTGGAATTTACTCTCATTTCATGCATGTTGTCATCAATTATAAGTAGTGTATGGTGCCTTGATAGTGGAGCTTCATTCCACATGACTAGTGACAGGGAGTTTTTCAGTGACTTGGAGGAGAAGGATCTCCAGATGCATATCGATATGGGTGATGACAGGATGTATAGTGCTACAGGATTAGAAACAATTATTTTTCAGAGGGAGCATGGTGCTCCTCTCACCTTGGGGGATGTTATGTATGTGCCTAGGATGAAGAAGAACTTAATATTGGTCATCATGTTGGAAGACATAGGCTATGATGTGGTATTTAGGAAAGGAAAGGTGTTACTTAGACACATAGCCATGGGTTAGGTAAAGAAGATTAGGATGTGTTTGAACAATCTCTATAAGTTGGAGGTAGAGGATTGTGTTGCTTTCAACACAAAAGTAGAGATGGTGTAGATCTAAGACGTTGGTGAGTTATGGCATAGATAGTTGGGCCATTTGCATCCTTGGGTGTTACAAATACTTTTTCACACCTCCTACACTTCCTTGTGTCATACCCTGAAGTGTACAGAACTTGGCAATCATGAAGTGTATCCATCCTATATGCAGTTCAGATCCACCCTGAAACACTAATGAAAACATGCCTTGACTCTTCCCTGAATAAGTAAGCTCTAAAACCCCATTTCAAGACCAGTGCAACCCTAACACTGGTAGCTAGTGTTGATGAAGAGTTTTATCATACTGTCCTAACACTACCAGCATGATTTTTACTTGGCTACTCATGCTAATCCTGAAAAGGAAATTTTTCGCAAAGAGGACAAAAAGCTTCGTGACCTAGAGGCTTCCATAATGAAGATATGGAGGTTGTTGTGTGTGGATGAGGTGAAATTATACCAACATGACACTTTGGTCTTATCCCTATGAGCTACCTCCTTGAGATGAGGGCCTTCTCCTATCTTTGGAGAGATCCTAATGTTGAAATTACATAACCTTTGGTCTAGGTTAGACTCTTAAATCACTGACGCTACCAAACTGAGAGTCTCAACCATAATCTACTTTACACAATGGAAAATTCTAAAGTAGTAAATCATACATGCATAATATACACAGTTTTTAAACAAAATTGTACAATAATGTAAAATCACCAATCTTCGTTATATTAATCCAAAATGAAAAATACAACAGTCTATGGTTACAAGATACAATGGAAAACCTGGCTGCGACACTTCTTGTTGTATATTGTCCTTCCAGTCTGTCGTGCCCGTTCTATTCACTAGTAGTGCCTTAGTCCATCAAGGCCACTACACATCGAGACTTTATTAGGGCTTCCCTCTAACACTGCGGCATGTCCTTCTTCACGGTATACTTGGGTTGATCCAATCTGCTCCTCTGGGTTGGCCAATACCCGAGCTCCTATCTATCAGGCTAGGAACAACTTTGGTCCATCAAAGTGTTGCACTTTGGCACCATCCTTCACCCAATATTTAGCTTCTATTTGTCCTTCAAGATAGCTTGTCTAGGGCTACTTTTGGTGGTCAGCTTGTTGCCCTCCAAAAACTTTATGACACCCAATCCTCCACTGTTGAATATTCTCCATTGAAGACACCTACCCTCCTCGGAATATCCTCCACATAGCACCAACAAGCTACTACAATCATGATCCAAAGTGGTCAACTCCTTTGACCATCAATCCTCTAAAAAACATTGTTGTCACTATTATCTGCACTACTACTCCTGCAATTCTGGTTAGGGCACATAGTACAACCCTCAATCCTCCACGCAGTCAGTAGATAAGCCCTTCTAGGGTTGCGGTCTACCTTGGAGAAGGCCCTACCATGCCACGCTGCATTGTTAAGGGACTATACTTCCTAACACAACCCTTAAACTCCTCCAACTTCTTGCTATTTCCTGCTGTCTAGAAAAGAAATGTGTTGTAGTTGTGGCTCCCCTCCAAAATTAACCCAAATAATCACCTAACAACCCTATCTTGTCCCTATGCTCCTCGACCTATCTACCTAGCAATTATGGCCCTAAAACAACCTTCTTTGGACCTATTTTCAGCCCTAAGATATTCCCAAACAAATCTGAAATCAGCCCAGCACTTCAACCTTCAGACAAACTTCTCCCACGCTGCTCCTTGGCCTCCACTTCAAATTTGTCCCCATGCTATTCTTGACCCTTTCTTGTTGCAGCCAGGGCATCCGAATTTTAGAGATAATTCTTGGAGGAATGTCTCACAAATGAATACCTCAATGAATTTAATATGCTTCATATTTATACACATATGAAGGCTCAGCGTCACATTTAAAGTGACACTTATCAAGTCAGCCTACTTGACAATTAATTAATTATGTCAACTTCAAAGATTCACATCTCTCTAACAAAAACTCACATTCAGATAATTTTCGATTCATTGGAATCATCTTTCTGAGCAGTATAATACTCATCCATCACATGCCATGAATCTATCATGGTATTTCCCCAAAAACAAGATGGGTGCCAAAGTAACACACTTGGGTTCCAACACCACAAGCTTCCCTTCTAGTGCTTTGTCCTCCGAACTCTAAAGTCTAGGGCTTTGAGTACCTCCCAAGATACAAAATTCAACACTCCCTCTTAGCGAGGGGGGAACCTTTGTGCCTCGAAATAACTTCATCTTCATCATCATTGCTTGAAAAACTTTTCCAACACCTATTACTCACAATAGCAGCAATCCCAGAAGCATGAAATATGCCTCCCTCGGAAGCTTTGATGTCGCTCAAAGCCTCCTACTTCTTTTTCTTTTCCTACAATGCTTTCCATTCCTTCCATGGTTCCTTCATTCTAGATGTGGAAGCACCCTTTCTCCCCACTGAAAGTGTGCTCTTCTTGGGTTACAGTTTCCCCCTCCGAGTCTCCAAACTCCCTCTTGAACTTGACTCCATGTGAACCTCTAGATCCTGGACTTTCTTAGAAAAGTGTACATTCTTCTCGGGAACCTGCACCTACTCCTTTAAAGCCTGCAACTGCACCTGCACTTTTTGCTTCTCCTCTGGAACCTGGACTTGCCCCTACTTCATTATATCATCCTCAAATTTTCCTGTCAACCTGTAGAAAGCATTCTCCCTAACTCCAAGCATAATCCCATCGGACTTAGAGCCTCTAGTCTTGAGTCTTGCCTTCCCTTCTTGGAACAAGACCTCAAAACCCTTCCTCTCCATCATCGAGACATAGCACACATTATATTTGAGTCCTAGTACAAATAGTACATCCTAGACATGCAACATACATCATGTCTCCAACCTGAATGGCACCACACCCGATCCTCGGATCTCCAACTGACTCTTTTCACCCAACACCATGTGCAACTTTGAGTCCCATTCAGATAGAGTCTCAAAAACTGTTAGGCCCCTATACTACTAGTGTAACCCCTTATTGTTATTAGTATAACCCACTTATTATATTTTTGTACCCATGTACTGCCCATATTGTTACTATTGTGCCCCATAGAAGCCCACTATTGTTATTATTGTGCCCTTACATTATTATTGTTATGTCGGCTCTGATTATGTTATGACCCCTTAGACTCCTATATATAGAAAGGAGGTCTTTTCATTTGTATCATCCAAGAATTGTTCATTTATGTAATGTAAAGGAGGTTTCCCCCTCGAAGAGGCTGAATTCTAAGGCGTTGATCTATCTTTTCTATCTTTTCTTGAGCTGGTTTCATAACATTTGGTATCAGAGCTTTCAATTCTAGGGTTTCGCTGCTCCAAACAGGTCATCGTGGCATTTTCGCTATAACTTTTTTTGTGACGTTTCAGGAGTCGCAAAAAAAACTCATTTGAGAAGAAATCGCACTGAACCGTGGGTCCGAATTTCAGAGCTTTTTGTGCGATATTTGCGGAGATATGATTTGAGGAAGTTGGTCTTTTTGGAGACTCTTGAATTACATTCAAAACAAGCGACCTGGGGAAAATCGTCATAACTTTCTCTTTGGGGATCGGATTGAAATTTCGTAAAAAGGTACAGAAAGAGGACGGACTGTAGTTTCGTGTATATCGTTTTCAGAGCCAAAGGTCGAAAAATTGACACGTGGCACTTCATACAAGTTCGCTCTTCCGGAAAGGTCTATAATCAGGTCATTTTGGGATATTGTGCATAACTCTTTCTTAGAGAATCCCATTTGGATCAGAATTGTGGCATTGGAAAGAGGACACAGAGGGATACTATAGGTCACAATTTCAGAACTTAAAGATTTGAAAGTACAGAGTTATAGTCGTTTCAAGGTCGAGCTCCTAAAATTAAGAAAAAGCAAGATGAGGAAGTTTGATGGCAAGGATCCAGTAAATTGGATACTTCAGATGGAGCAATATTTTGATCTACATGGTGTACAACTGTTACAAAATGTATGTATTGCATCTTCATATTTAGAACCAGATCAATTTTTATGGTACAAAGGGCTTTGTTCTCGTAAACAACTTGTTACGTGGTCAGTTTTCATGGAGGAAATGATAGCACATTATGAGGATACAAAGAGCAACACCTTCTTTAGAGCAACACCACAACAATTGGAAAGAGTAAAAGGGCTTTGTGACATAGTGGAAAGAAAAATTATGGAAACCAGGAAGTGTACCCCTCACAACTATAAATATGGAAGTGTTGTTTCTCCTAGCCTTCCACAACCTACAAGGGTTACACCGCAACAATTGGAAGAAAAAAGAGAAAAAGGGCTTTGTTAAAATTGTGATAGCAAATTCACTAAAGGTCATAAGTGTGCTAAGAAGAAATTATTTTACATAGAATATGAAGAGGAGGAAGAAAAGGATCAAGAAACATCAAAAGAATAAGATATACGCCAGGACCCCACCCTAGAGAAAAAAGAAATGAATTAGACCATATCTTGTAAATCATTGGCAAGAATAACCACTCCTAAAACTCTCAAGATAGAAGGACATATCAAGAAGAAAAATGTGCAAGAAGTGAAAGATCACATCGAGAAAGAAGAAATGAATCCAACCATATCTTGTAATTCATTGTTCGAAATTACCACTCCTCAAACTATCAAGTTAGAAGGACATATCAAGAAGAAAAATTTTCAAGAAGTGAAAGATCACATCGAGCATCAAGAAATGAATCTGACCATATGTTGTAAAGGATTGGAAGAAATTACCACTCCTCAAACTCTAGAGATAGAAGGACGTATCAAGAAGAAAAAGGTTCAAGTAGTGAAAGATCACGTCGAGCATCAACAACAAGTTCTCCAACTTTTAAAGGATAACGCCACTTCAGTGCAAAATCAAATGAAACAACAAGTAGATAAACATTGTAGTGAAAAATGTTTTGATGTAGGTGATTGGGTATATTTACTGCTACATCTCAAGCAAGCTATTTATGAGAAGGAAATGTTGGCAATACTACATGCACTTAAAAAATGGTGACCTTACTGAATGGGAAGACGCTTCAAGGATGAGGATGTGGAAGCATTTTTTTGTGCTATTTATATTATCCAACCAGATTGGATAAATGAAGCAAGGGATGAATGGAAGAACGACAAAGAATTCTGGCCACTTATTCAAAAGTTGCAAAAGATCCCAATTCAAACAATATTGCCAGAAATTGAAGAGGAAGGAAAAATCATATTGGAACCTGGAGCAATCACAGAAGCAAGAACCCGACAGCTACGAAATCAATCAATTTCAGAGTATCTCATCAAGTGGAAGAACTTAATCGCTGAAGATTCCACATGGGAGGACAAGAATTTTATACAGAAGCATCAAGAACTACTCAAGCGTTGAGGACAACACTTTTTGAAGGAGAGGGGCATGTTAGGCCCCTATACTACTAGTGTAACCCCTTATTGTTATTAGTATAACCCACTTATTACATTGTTGTACCCATGTACTGCCCATATTGTTACTATTGTGCCCCATAGAAGCCCACTATTGTTATGATTGTGCCCTTACATTATTATTGTTATGTCGGGTCTGATTATCTTATGACCCCTTAGACTCCTATATATAGAAAGGAGGTCTTTTCATTTGCGTCATCCAAGAATTGTTCATATATGTAATGTAAAGGAGGTTGCCCCCTCGAAGAGGCTGAATTCTAAGGCGTTGATCTATCTTTTCTATCTTTTCTTGAGCTGGTTTCATAAAAAAAACATCCTGTGACCCTATCATATGCTTTGTCGCACCACTATCCATGTACCATCCGTCCTGTTTGATAATACTTTCTGAGAAATGAGAAATTAGTGAAAGAGCATCCTCTTCTTCTTCCATCTTTTCTTGATGGGAAACAAGGGACATTTTTTTCCCTTTCTTCTTCTCATCATCTCCTTTCTTCTTAGACATTTTGATGCATAATGACCCATCTCGCGACAATGAAAAAACTTGATTTTAATTAATTATTTTTTCTTACCCTTCCTTTTTACTGGAAGTGCCAAGTCCTCATCTACTTTATTGGAAGGATTAAGATATTCATCTCACAACTCTTCCTAAATGAATTCGTCCCATAGTCTATTCCAGTCTAGAATATTCTCCCTGGAAACGATTCCTTTAATGAAGGGTTTCTATCCCCTGATGAACCCTTTCAAGGAAATCCTTACCATCTCTGTATCTGAAACATTGACCCTCACAAAAGCAATCTCATCTTGAACCTGAGATATCCTTGTTAGGTATGAATTTGTTCCTTCACCCTTTAAAATCTTGGTGGATTTCAACCTCTCATCCAATATCAACACTCGGTTCTCTTTCTTGTTCTGAAACAAATTATGAAGAGCCGTCCAAATCTCATGTGCATTGTTCTTCCTAGACACATGAAGTATCAAGGGATCCTTCACACCATCAAGGATGATCAACCTCACTTTCGTATCCAAGTCTTCACATATTTCCAATTCCTTAGGGTCAGATGGATTCTTAATCTCTTTGTCGTCAAAATCACAAATCCTTTTGACCTGCAATACCAACTTGATACTTTCTTTCCAAGTAGTGTAGTTGGACAACCCTTCCAACCCATCTTCATACCGGAGACCAACCTGCAACTTTGACATTGTAGTTACTCCTTCACTCACAATATTACCAACTCCATCTAACGTTGTACTTCACTTGTGCAAACTCTGACTTACTAGCCTTTAAAGTAGCTCAGTTATGATTTGATACCATGTTGAAATTCCGTGTCCTTGGATCTAGGTTAGAGTCTTAAATCACTGACACTACCAAACCAAGAGTCTCAACCATAATCTACTTTTCATAGTGGAACATTCTAAAGTAGTAAACCATACATGCACAATATAAATAGTTTTTAAACAAAGTTGTACAATAATGTACAATCAACAATCTTTGTTATATTAATACAAACTGATAAATACAACAGTCTATGGTTACAAGATATAATGAAAAACTTTGCTGCAACACATCTTATCGTATCTTGTCCTGCCAGTTCATTGCACCCATTTTGCTCATCAGTAATGCCTTAGTCCATCAAGTCCACTACACATCGAGACTTTAGGAGGGCTACCCTCTAACAATGTTGCATGTTCTTTTGCACAGTGTACTTGGGATGATCCAATATGCTCCTCTAGGTTGGCTAATACCCGAGTTCCAATCTGCGAGGCTAGCAACAACTTTGGTCCATCAAAGTGCTACACTTTGGCATCGTCCCTCACCCAACCTTCATCTACTCTTTGTCCTCCAAGATAGCTCATCTAAGGCTACTTTGGGCGGTCAGCTTGTTTCCCTCCAAAAACTCTATGACACCCAATCCTCCACTGATGAATCTACTCCTAGGAAAACACCTTCCCCCTCGGAATATCCTCCACATGGCACCAACATGCTGCTACAATCACGATCCAAACTGGTCAACTCCTTGGGATGATAATCCTTGAAAAAACATTGTTGTCACTACTGTCTGCACTGTTGCTCCTGCAATTCTGGTTAGGGCACACAATACAGACCTCAATCCCCTACGTCATCAGTAGATAAGTGCTTCTAGGGTTGCGGTCTACCTTGGAGAAGGCCCTACCATGCCATGTTTCTTTGTTAAGGGATTTTCCTCCCTAAATCAACCCTTAAACACCTCCAGCTACTTTCTATGGCCATGGCCTAGCAAAGCAACTTGTTGTAGTTGTGGCTCCCCTCCAAAACTAACCCAAACAATCGCCTAAAAACCATGTCTTGTGAATCTACTCCTTGTCCTATCTATCCAACAATTATGACCCTAGAACAACCTTATTTTTTCCTATCTTTAGCCCTAAGATAGTCCCAACCAAATATGCAATTATCCCAACACTTCGACCTTCAAACAGACTTCTCCCACACTGCTCCTCGGCCTCCACTTCAGATTTGTCCCCATGTTGTCCTTGACCCTTTCTTGTTGCAGCTAGGGCATCCGAATTTTAGAACTAATTTTTGGAGGAATGTCTCACAAATGGATGGCTAAATGAATTCAATATGCTTCATATTTATATTCATATGAAGGTTAAACATCACATTTTAAGTGACACTTATCAAGTCTCCCTACTTGACAATTAATTAATTATTTCAACTTCAAAAATTCATATCTCTCTAATGACAACTTGGATTGAGATGATTTTCAATTTGTTGAATCATATTTCTAGAAGCTATCATCCACATCCATCACATGCCATGAATGCATCATTGGTTTTCCAAAAAAACACGATGGGAGCCAAAATCCCACACTTGGGTTCCAAGCCCACAAACTGCTATTGTGGCACTTTGTCCTCGAAACCCTCAAGGAGAGCTTATGGACATCAAGGCTTGGTTCTATGCTTCCTCCTTTATTTTTTTAATACATACAACTTATGGTTCAATTTCCATAAATGTTTGTGTTAATGCATTGTTTATCTTAATGCTCCTTCATCTGTTAAGTAGGCTACTATTGATTATGCTTGTTGTATTCATCTCTTTGTTGTGTCTTTGATCTCTTGTGCAGGTATTCAAATGTCACGAGCAGTAGCGTTGAGCCTGAGGAGAAAGAAATTCAACGTATTTAACAAAGGAACACAATATAGCATTAGGATGAGGTAGGCCATCTCCCTTTTCTTCTATTTTCGATTGTAATCTAGGAAAGTGTCCCATAGATTCTTACGTAGGTTGCTAGTCCCACTCATTGGGCTAGAGGGGTTGTCTTTGTTGGTAGAGATTATTTACCTAGACAACAAGATGGTGACTCTATAGGTTTTAACCCTGTAGAGAAATTACTTGCATACAAATTCTAAAAACAAAAAATAATCAATGGCGAGAGCATAACACATAAAACAAATACACATAGAGATTTTCCCCTTGATCCCAAAACTGGGACTACCAGATTGATTTTTCATTATGTTCCTTTCAATGTTACAATACATATATATACATGCTAAAGCATCCATAAACTGCAATCCATTAACTGTTGATTAGAACATAATTGTAGCTCCCTTGGCCAGATCTACAAAATACGATGGACCAAAATCCATCGCACCCAAAACCATGTGCGAAATCCATGCACAAAAACATATGTAGGTCCACTCACCTAATATAGGGTCCAAAAAAAAAAATCCCTGGGAATTGTCGTGGACCCCATACAGGGGGGCTATCACCCCCCTCAAACCCCATGACAAGGTGCGTTGTCACCCCCTTCTGATCCCCCAACTGCGCCCATTGCAACGAAGGGGAGGTTCCACCGCCCCTCTAACCCCCCCTTTCAACTACTGGGCTAGTCGTGGAAGGAATATAACACAACCCAACAGATTCAACTGGGATGCTATAATCCTTTCCATCCATTCCTTCAATTAGATTCTTTGCTGAGCTTTACCAAGCATCAATCCTTGGTTTTTTGCATCAATGTAGCCATTTGTAATCACTAGTTATTATCTGAGGATATTTAGTCTACTCTGGTCTTGAAGATTTATTTTTCCTTTTTTTTCTCGCTCGACGTGTTTTGTGCTCCAACAAAAGCGCTTTCAACGTTGATTTTTTAATTGCAGTCATGCTGATATGCCTTTCATCACCATTTTTCTTGTAATAAGTGCGATGATCCTAGAGGATAGAAGAAAATTAAGGTTTCTTCTTGTTTTCAGAATTTTTGGCCTATGTCAGTGATTTTTCAATGTAACTATAATATGCATGTCTTGATTGTTAGGCTTGTGTGATTGAAATTGTCTCTTAGCTTTGTTAGTGTGTGTTCAAAGATTGATTGCCTTCTAGGGTTTCAAGGGTCTCTAGGAGTTGGCTTAGTGGGGCTTGACACAGGTTCAGAAGTGGTTTAACCAAGCAAATCATGGTGCTACTGGCCCTTTTGGCAACAATCCATGGAGTGCAGACTGAGGTCTCACCCAAAGTAATATGGGAAGATGCTGGAACTAGGTTTCCACACCCTAGGGATGTCTTGATGAATTTTCTGGAGGTTCGGGGTTCGAACCTACGTGCTTGCGCTACTCCGTGCAGCTATCTATCCTTCACGACCTGTGCCACTACATCCGCGCACCACTGTAAGGGCACAAAGAAAGTACTACCCCAATCTCTATTCTTACTGCGCTATTATATTAGTGCTTAACTTAACTTGTGAGGGCTCAATATTCTTATTACTTCATTCAACATTCAGGTAAGTGTGCGTAATCATAAACAATATAAATGCATCAAGATAAAAAGAAACATAGATGCATAATATTCTGAGTCAAACTTATCTTTATTAGTATTCTTTTTCAAGTACAATCCCACTTACAGACCCGACTCCGCCCTGTGCACTCAGCTGCAGGGGTTTGCGCACTCAACTGTAGACTCTAATAGGCCTCTCCGCACTCAGCTGCAGAGCCTCTTCCGACTACTACAATTCAGTACACTTCAACTTTCCCCCTATGGTATAATCACGCCTTTGCATCTACCTATTCTCTGCTTACCAAAAAACTATCTTTAAACTTAGAGCCTCGCTCTATTTATACAGTCCGATGGTCCATGGACCATGGGTAGGCTGACAAAACTTTACATTATTTTACAATTTATGGGGCGGACAACCCTACGACTCATCCTAGTCTTTCATGCTCCGCGCCCATACTTCACGTAGTCTTATAATATAATTGATCAAAACTCGGGCTTTAAGACCTAAAACCTACTGCGGGGGATCCCATGCCCAACAGGCCCCCAAAAAAATCATTGTGACTCGTCCCGTGTCACTCTGCTGGTGCGGCAATCTTAGCACAGAGCCCCTCCAACTGTGCCTATGTTGTGCGAAGGTCTGCAACGCACTACTCCGCCATCTGTTGGATCCTCTCTACTCTTTCTGCCGAATGTTCACTGTTAGGTGTAGATCCCTTTCTTCAGGCATGCATCACCTTCATTTGTGTGAGCTTTCCTTCGATATAGGCAGTGATGTGGAAGGTCTCATAAATCCGTGGCTAGACACGCGCTTTAAGTATTGCCTCTTTCTGTTGCGCGACATCCACCTGTTCCTTCAACGCCTTCGCTTGTTGTAGCTTCGCTAACCGTTCGGTCAGGACAACTATCTGCACTATTCTACGCACACTGTCATACTGCACTTGGAGCTCCCACGCTTCTGTTTCTAGGCGTTGTATGGTGGGGTCCTTCTGTAAGGAAGTGAGGACTGCGAGGGACTCTTCCAACATTATAGTACAGTCTTGCACTGCCTGTCCTATTTCCTCCAAACCCTTTTGGATAGTGCCAACGTGCTATTCCCTAACTTCAGGGGGCGTGGATGACTACACCTTTAATCATAGTTCGGAAATCTGAAGGTTGAGGTCCAGCTGTATCCCCATTGCTTCTTCCTTTGCCTTGCAGAATCGACTAGCCAATCTGTGAATTCGCACTCCTAATGGTAGGTGTGTCGTAATTTCTAGCTCCAGGGCACGGCAACATGCTTCCTCTACTATCTGTTCTAGCTATTGATTCTATGCCAGCGCTTCATCGCATTGTAGACTAAGCTACTCAGTGTTGATTCATTGTTCGTTGAGCATTAGTATAGTGCGTCCTTCCCTAGTGCAGAGTTTTGCTGTCGCTCCATCCTATAGCTGGTATAATATATCCCACAGAAGGGCAGCCAAGTTTAGGCCAAGTCCCTTGATCCAGCCCATCATGGCTCTGTCCTCCATGCTATCCACTGTTAGTGCTCCTTCCGGCAGTGTGATGGTGTTAGCCATTTTGGCCCGTAGCAACTACTCTGTTGCTGACATACTTGCGTCAACGTAGATGGATATCGTTCCCTCCTGTGGGGGTCACACCTGAAGTTGCTGTAGCTGTGCCTTAAGGGCCCCCAACACCTTTTGTTGCTCCATCATCGCTTCTTGGAGTTCTTCCATGGTGACCTTGCGAACTGTGTCACCGATGTCATATAGGTCACCCTCTGTCAGTGTAATGGGTTCACCATCTAGTTTGCAAGCCTTGGTCTTCTTCCATGGCCTTGTTCATTCCATATCGTGTGGTCGTTTCAGTTGTGTATATGTTGTGCTTGGATCTGCGCCTTCCGCCATGTCTTCTGTCCCCTATCTTGTGGTCAGGTCCAGGCCTCTTTCCTCCTGTGTCATGGTGGCCCCGGTTGTCGGTGTTGCTACTACTTTTTTGGTAGCCTTGGTTTGCTCTGCGGTGACCTTTGTTGCCTCACGGGAAGCCCTTACCTCCTCGGCAAACTGCTCATTGTGCTTCTCTTGTGCTAGCAGCTTGGTGGCATCCTTATGTTTTTGTATCAATGTCCCATCATGTGCTGCCAGATCTGGGGCATGCCACTAATGTGGCCATGAGTTTAGCACAACGAAAACGACATCATCAATCATGATGAAAGGAAATTTGGTCCCATTCTACGTCGGATCCTTACGGGCCTTGATGTACACATTCTGCATATCTTCCTTGAAGTCTACAAATTTCCGCAGACTATCATACACTATGGGGCATAATAGTGGCCTTTTGTTGATCCACATCCGAACTCTCACCTCCATGAGCACCCAGAAGATCTTGGTCTCGTGGTTTCACGTCGCGTTCTTCGTCACCCAGAGTGACACGTATTTTTCTGCCTCTGGCAGGTCCTGTTCAAGGGTAGGGAACTGACTGTCCTTAAGGAGTTACCCTATCACTAATAAGATAGACAAGAGCAACCACGCATAGTGGAAGGTCTTGCCCTACTCCTGGACTTCTTTGCAGTTGGTTAGGAATTCCTCACAAAGGAATTCAACCTAGTTCAAATGGACCGCCTCCATGCATTGTTTGACCAGCGCGACGACTGTCACTGGTACCTCGTTGCCACGACATTTCTCATCACCTTCCCAGCCAGTAGTTGGGTGGCTATGCACACCCCTTTGTCTTGAATGCCACTAATTACATAGCCTATCTTCTTCTTTTCCAACTCGTATTTCTTCTTCATGGCCTCAACGAGTGCCAAATCTCCACTTTTTCCTGCTATTTCTATGGGGTCCCTTCCCATATAGGGAAGCTGAGAAATCCTGTGAATAATCTCCGCCATGATGGGAATAGGCTCCTCCAGCCACAAGTACCCATCGTGCACCAGGAAAAGCAGTTGCCTGATGATAAAGATCATGATCGGTGTCTAGTGAAAGTGTGGAATGCATAGTAGGTGGAGTAACTCGGCCTCGTCCACACCGCCCAACCATTCCCGTGGCTCTAGCACTGTAACTGACCCCTCTTTGCTTTCTTTCAGTATTTTTCTAGCCTCCAAATGTGGGAACTTTTCACTGTCCATGAGGTCCTAATATTCAAATTTTATCGTGGGCACACGGCCCAGAACTGACCCTTCAAACAGAATTCCATCTGGGAGGAGCGCAGTTTGGAGTGCACTCTTAATGGCATCCAAATCCTTGGGTACTTTTTCTTTCCCTCTCCATGGAGGGACATACTTGGGTAGTTTTTCTGCAACACACACTGGCTGAATGTCTTCCTACATTTCTTCATCCACCTTGATCTCTTCTATGAAAGCCTATAGATCCTTGTCTAGTCAATTTAGTATCCTAAATTGCTCTACAAAATTATCAATCCGGGTATCGTAAACTGATGAAGTGTGGTGCACCATATGTGCTTAGTTAACATTTTTCTTACTTCATTGTTTTATAGTTTATGTTGTTTTTGGGGGTTTTGTTTCTTATGTTAGAATCCAATTTCTAAAGGGAAGAGAAAATAAAACAAATCAAAACTAATGTTACACTAATGAAAAAGCGAACAAATCCCATTCATAACTTCATATATCACCAATTTCGCTCTTAAGGAACTAGAAAGGCTCAGGAAACATGAACTTATGTAATGAGTATCCTACTAAGCAAAAAGCATTGAAAAGCAAACAAATCTCATTCATAACTGCATATATCGCCAATTTCGCTCTTAAGGAACTAGAAATGCTCAGGAAACATGAACTTATGTAATGAGTATCCTACTAATCAAAAAGCAAGAACATGTAAAGAAAAACTAATCTACTGTGTTCTCTAATGCTCCAATTCACCAATCGGAAAATAGGAAGACTACTTTCTTGGAATATTTTGTCAAGCATAAATTACACAGTTAGATAAATTCAATCAACCAGTTGAACACACTTGCATGAATTAAAATTGCGTGAATGGAAAATCTAAACTATCAAACTTGAAAGCAATAAATGAAATACTTGAATGAAATCAAAGAAAAACTTCAAAACAAAATCTACTCTACCTTACATTCTAATGTGCTCCATGACATCTACTTCACATCTCCTTCCATGTTGAGAACATCAAATCTTTATTCAAATTTTTCAAAATTACAAAGTACAACAAAGCTCTCCAAAGTTTTCCAAAGCCATCAAAGAATAACTACAAGCTCCAAGCTAAAGGGCTACCAAAAATCTACAAGCTTAAGAACTAAAAAGCTAAGTTAACAAATGAAGGAGAGAGATCTCCTATTTATACAGAAAGATGAGAAGCCATCTCATTATTGATAGTAAATGAATCTCTCCATCTACCTCTAGAGTCGTAATCAAAATAGGAACTGATAAGACACATGTCTTCTTAGATTTTCAATACAATAAGGAGATGTGACACATATCCTCATGATCCCATGATTCTCTCCACTCAAATTCGAATTTGGCCTTAGGGTGCCACACAAAGGTCTTCTAGAAGCCTCCTTTTGACCTACACATGTCAACAATCTCAACCCACTTGTTAGGTATAAGAATATGCACATTATTTTCTAATTTTTAACGAAAAATTCACTTAAAAATGCTAAGAATTAATAAATTTTGGAAAAACATAAATGTGGCCCAATGATAACAAAAGCAGGATGAATGTAGTGACAGAGTAGTGAAGTGGAGGTGAAATGGAGGTGATATAATGGACATAATAGTGAAAGTGTAATGGAAATGAATGACATTTTCAAGACCCAAAATACCCCCCAACTGAAGCTATTGCATATCCTCATGCAATATACATTACATTAATTATTTTGACCCTTGAGCTTTGGCTTAACTTTGCATGATATCATTTGATAACTTCATACTTTCGCAAAGTGTTTTTCTTGAATTGCAACATGGTTGATTCTTGTGTAACAACCATATTTTGTTGTTGCATTCGATTTTGATCTTTGAACTTTGCATAATAATATTTTGATTATTGTTGCAAGTATATCTTTATTGGATTGCATGATAGTTGGTTCTTGTGTGACAACCATGATTGTGTTTGTATCCAATTTATCCTTTAAGCACTTTTTGAAAAGCCATTGTATGCTTATAATAACAATGTAATAGTTAATATATTTTGGAAGTATGTGGGCTCCTGAATATGATATGGACATGGAAAGATATGAATATGAATGTATTCCCCCCCCCCAACTGATGGTATTGGAAATCTTATGAAATGAAGAAGAGAAATGTTTTTCCAACAATTATCATTCTAGATTTTTATGGAATTCTATGGTCAAAAGTTAGAAAATGACGTACTTTAACTTACCCTTTGGAATGGTTAAGATGACTTTCTATTACTTCTACTAAAACTTGCTGAATCTGCTCCAAAACGCTGAAAATAATAGTCTTCATGTCTTCAAAACTCATTGGTACAATTCCTACTATGTGAAAAGATGTTTTGATGTCAAACATAGCAGGAAATTGTTGACTTAGTGGCCATTAATAGATTCCACTAGTTAACACGAGAACTCTCACCATTGATGACAATGAGAGTCAAGATGCCCAAACACATCTTTCTAGGTACGAATAGTTTTGTTGATGTCGAGTCACCTAGAAGATCTGATGAACAAGGGATATTAATGTATTCCCATTGTTTATTAGCATGAGAACTTACCATTAAGGCATGCAAGCCTCAAGGTGTCTTTACAAGGAACTTAAACTCAAAGGACTATGGACTCAATAATTTTCATTGAAGCAGGGCTTATTTGTGAAATGAATATAACAAGAAAGAGAAGATGAAAATGGAAGATGGCAATGAAGAGTAGAAATGGAAATGGGAAATAAGCATGTGAATGAGCCTCTTGCTTTTATTTGTGGGTTATGAATGGACAAAAAGAAATGGAAAGTGTATGTGAATGTAAATGGAAAATATGAAGGGAAATGAGGTGAATGGTTTATTATGAGGTATGGATGTGATGGAGACAATAGTATCTGAAAGCTTTTCAAGTGTTTGGATCTGATTTTGCATCAACATATTTCCTCTTTGTTGTTGATCATTCTCTTATGAAACAAATTGGCCTCTTAGAGAGACACCATTCACTTGTAGTCATTTGTCCTTCCTCCTCGAACCTACAAAAAAAACTAATACTTCTTCTGCAATGGAATGTAAGATTATCAAAGGATAGAGGTGATCAATCTCTCTAGTTATGATATTTACACACAAAACTAAACATTGCCTTCCTCTCGAAAGAATTATTTGTCCTCAAAGCATAAGTAACGATGGATTTTGTTGAAGAATGATTCATTCTCCCAGAAAGTGTCTTCTTCGGGCAAGTCCTTCCACTTGATCAGATATTCCAGGATGATCAAGGTCGTACACTTTAAAAGGTCTTGGATTAATCTCTCAAGTTCCATTTTTTGGTGATGTGGATATTGGTATGGCTTGATGTTGACAGGGTTTGACCCTGCCTTGACTTCTATTGTATGCTCAATTTCCCTATTAGGTGGCCTCTTCATAGGTAGGTCTTGAAATACTTTTTCATGCTTCCGAATCATATCTTGTATCTCTGGTGACTCTTCTCTGGTCATACTTGTAGATAACATTTCTAACTAGTGACATTGTATTTCATAAGCAGGTGCTCTTCTTCGACTCAGCTTCATCATCTGAGATGATGATACAACTTGATTTTCAGGTGCTTGGAATCCGTGTAGTTTGTACTTCTGACCTCCCCATTTGAATTTTATAAATTGTACTTGATGGTTGGCAGCATAAGTACCTAAATTTCGTAGCCATTGGATACCTAAGACTACATCTACTCCTCCTAACGGTACCGTGAAGAATGGAGACTCTAGATTAAAGTCTTGAATCTGCAAATTGACCTTATGGAATTTCCCTACCTTTTCAATCTTCTTACCATTAGCTACCATCACTTTCATGTTTGGTAAGGGAAACAAAAAAATATTGGGTCTCCTTGCCATGGTTGCATCTAAAAAATTGTGTGTGCTACTCGAGTCGATGAGAACCACTACGTTGTTCTTCTTTATGTGTCCTTTTAACTTTAAAGTCTGAGGTTGTGATATACCTGTCATAGCTGATAATGACACTTGCAGAATACTTACGTCATCTAATTCTGGTGAGAATTCTAGGGCGTCTTCTGTGTCTTCTATGTCATAATATTCACTGTTTGAATCATTAGTCACTTCACAATTATATAGGTTCTTTGGTTCTTTTCCTTTAGCACATCTATGTTTGGGGTCCCATTTCTCACCACAGCGTTTACATTTACCCTCTTTTATTCTTTGCATTTCCACATTAGATTTTTCATCTTCACGACAATGTGGTGGAACATATCTTGTATTATTTGAGTCCACATACTGGGGTATCCTTCGTCTTGCATAAGCTTTTTCCGCTTTTGACCAAAATATTAGTTCTAATTTCTTTTCGGCTGTTTTTTCTTTTCGTCTTACTACTTCTATAGATGTAATGTCATGCATCTCAAGTTCTGCTTGTAAATGGGTTTTGAGTCTCGAGATGTATGACTGAATTAGACGAGATTCTGATAACCCAGGTACTCGTGTTACTAAGGTCTCCCATTCTTGAGTGTATTCATCCACACTTCCTTTTTGTCATAATTTGATGAGTTTTGAAAAGAATTCTTCTTCCTTTACACCTTGGAATCTTTTGAAGAATGCATCTTTAAACTTTCTCCAGCTAATGACGTGTGTTGTCTTTTTCCACCACATATACCAGTTATATGCTTCTCCTTCCATTTTCATGGATGCATGCCTGATATTTTCGTCATTGTCATTGATGTCATATATCTCAAAGTATTCTTCTGCTTTATTTATCCATGCAACATTATTTTTTTCGTTTCCATCAAATTTAGGCATCTCGACTTTTTCCCTTCGCTGGTATGTTGCTACTGGTTGAGCGAAAAAAGGGTGTTGATTAGTAAAGTTATCCCAGAGTTGCTTGTTTGTAAAGGCTGTGTTACTCGCTTCTTGGTGGGGTGTCGCTGATTTTTTTGGGGATTCAATTTTTTCATGAGAGTCTGTTGACTTTGTTGAATCTGACAAGATGTGTTCTTGATTCTCTTCACCTTCTTTTAGTAGTTGTTCGGGTGTACAATTCGACCTTTTACACAAAATTTTCAGCATTGTTAAGACCTCTCTGATGCTTGCTTCTGTTTGGACATGGTAATTTTCCATCTTTATTTCTATTCGATTTTTCGTATCGTGAAGATTTTTGATTTCATCAGCTTGCTCCCCAAGCTTGATCTGGAATTCATTTAATCTTTTATTGACCTCATCGTGCTTGCTATTTATCTTATGCTCCGCATCCAACAATTTTTTTTGGAAATCCGCCATTGTCATTATCGACATTGAGCGGGTTTGCGCGGGAGTGTATTTATTTGCCAGTTAAAATATTTTTCCTCCTTTTTTTTTGTTAAATTAGCTAAAATAAATTTTATACATATAAATTTTAATTAATTAAAATAAATTTAATAAATTAAATTATATATATTATATATAATATAATTATATATATGTTATATATATTATATATAGATTACCGTTATCTATAGATATATATATATATATATATATATATATATATATATATATATATATATATATATATATATATATAGATATAGATATATATATATATACATTGTCATGTCCACTGGTGGGGGGTCACCTCCGTTGACCGGTCAAATCTTTCTGTCGGACAAGGATGCCGCAGATAATTAAATAAAAACGTGAGCTTACAGCGTTTCACCACAACTGGACTCTTAGCGCACGACTCACCACAGGTATAAAACAAACGCCAGAATTCGTTGGTTCAGCGCAGACAAATGACAGGACCTTCTACACTGTTACCCGCAAAGCCCACGCAGTCGAACAGGGATCAGACTTCAACGTTAATTATTGAGGCTCTCTCTGTCAACGCGTAAGTCACCAAAAATAAAACAAACGCTGGAATTTAGTGTTATCACCACAGGTAGAAAAAAAAATGCTACTCGACCTTGGGCTGGAAATCACAGTGTTTAGTTTAGCGTATCTGCAGATAGATGTATGGACCATACGTGCCGCAGACAGACGTACAACACACACATACCGCAGACAGACGTACAACCCACACGTGGATACGGTTTATGGAAACTCGATAGAGCCTGATTTCCAGCAGAACTTGTGGGTGTCACCAGTTCGTGTTGGCTTTGATACCAATGAAGTGAAAAACTTCTGGAGAGATAGAAATATATATGGGAATATTTTATTAAAAAGATGAATTGCATATGATGATTGATTACAATGGGGTTCCTGGTTTATATACCACCACGGACACCCTTTGGGAAAGGGCATGGTATTATTATCGTGCCCTTTCATCTAATTAAAATTAAAATTAAGTAATAAACCTAAAGTTAACTAATTTTTTACATAACATAATTTGTATTAATGAAACAAGTTCTCAAAGGAAAAATCAAAAGAATCTATACCTGCTTTGGAATTAGTGCCTCAAGTTGAATGTTGCTTGTTTTCAGCAATTTATTTCATTATTTACCATTTCAAACTCTAATGATGGATTTCTCAGTATGTAGATCTTGTTGAGATCTTTCCAATGACACTTGAATCATCAAAATCAGATTTTGTATGAGAAAGTTAGGCTGATTTGAACAATGCGATTTTTTAGCTGTGGAATGACTTTAGCTGCGAAATGTGCACAATATCTGTAGCTACAAATCTTGAATAAAATGTTAGCCATTCATTTTTCATCATTAGTCCAAAATTAATCAATACCTTCAGAAAAGTGAGTAAATAACATATTAATTTCATTGATTCAAAATTGTTTTTTTTCTTGACATACGGCAACTTAGTGTGGCGACTTATTGATAACACACAACTTGACTTCCCTTTGACCCAGGTCTCTTCATCTACTTGGATCAAATGGATAGGACACCATCCATGTATTGACATTTTTCGAGCTACGCATGGGGCTTGTTTCGTCTCTTGACACTTATAACCTACAAAAGCATAAAAATGGCTGCGAAATTGCCGGTTAGCTGCGGAACAGAGCTGCATTCCGCAACTAAAACACAAACAACCATCATTTTTCTAATTTAAGTTATTGGAAAAGAGATTTTATGTAGCCAAGTACCAAGGGGAAAGCCCAAGGTCGTAGCTGGTGCATAGGACCAATTATTCATGCTCCGCTATATTTTTTTAAATTTTCTTCATTGTCTTTCTGGAAAATAAAAAACTTTGTAAATGGTATATGAAGAAAAACAGTTTTAGTGATGGAAATATATCAGAGTAATGGAAATGTATGATTTTTTTCAACAACTTTGATGACTCCTACAGCAACCGTCAACCGTCTGACACATGTCCCTAACTGCAAAATGACCTAATGGATGATACTCAGCAAAGGATTCGACAACCAACAAACTTGATGGAATGTGGCAACTGTGGCAATCCAACACAGGGGCATAACCATTTCCAATTTGTCCTGGATGATTCATAATAATAACCTGTGTGGTAAAGTTGGCAGCTTCCTTTGCTGGATGCCACGTTTATCAGTTCATTATTTAACTCTAAATCTAACTGTCTAAGAGTCTTTCCTTCCGAATTTGAAACACTCATGTCATGTAATTAACCGTTCAAACAATGTCGTATTGGAGAAGTGTCGTATTCAATCATCTTGCTGTTAAACCGGAAGTGATAGAGCAGGTGTTAATCAGTTATAGACAGGTGGCAAAAGGTGGGAGACGTGTAATCATGGTTAATTGTCAGCACGCCATTGATTCTATTATCTCAAAATTAGACCCTGGAAGGCTGCTAACCAGGAAGACCTTAAGTAACTTTTTCAAACCTACTTTAGGTTGAGGCTTAGCCTCCCTAACCTGAGAGGGCTCTCTCAAAGGATTAATGATTTTTTATTATGATTAAGATGGATAACTCTTGTGAAACAAAGACAAAAATGTGAATGGTGGAAGCACAATTAGAAAGTATCTATTGGGCTTATGGAGTCAGATATGCTTCAGTATGAACAGTAAGGTTAGCTCTACATAGAAGTCAGGGCATTTAGAACTCAATGCATGTAGAAAACACCAAAAATACAACGTACCAACATAGTTTACGAATGCACGGGAAATTAGAGCAATGTTAGTGATTTCTAGGTAATCACACATTCATACCACTGAATATAATAGGAAGAGAACAACACAAGCCATTCGAAGCATCAAATTCCTTCTGATTCCTGAGAAGCAAAGACAAAGTATTGTATTACTAAAAACCGAGTCTTTACATAAAGCCAAATATCATAGCTTTTCTCGACAAATTTCCAACCCTTAGTACATTGCTCTTTCTCCTATATATAGAATTATTTACAAAGCTGAGATTCCTCCTCCAGCATGAGGGGAACTCGAATTCTGCTCGCTATGATACCTATTCAAACTTTAACTAACTATTAAATACCACAACTGCTAACTGGAAGTTTTTTATAACCTAAGAGAATTAGGAGTCTAACTCCACATCATGCTGTTAATAGCATTTATTACAATCAAAATTTATTCCCTGACAAGTGGTTCCCTTCTGTTTAACTTTGATGGATGTTTAAAACTCCTTGCTGGCCCTTAATGTTATCTCCTTTACTGCTCCTGCAAAGTAGGCAACTGCCCTTGTTTTCCTGCTTTTGGTTTCGTCAAGGATATTTCAGATCAATTAACCATGATGTTTTTCTTTGATTACACAAAAGTGTATTGGAGTACCACGTTCTTGATGTGTTGTAGACCCTTTCCATATATTCGTATGGAGACAAAACTTCTTCAAATCTGTTTGAAATGTCGTGGAAAAAACTAGCAGTGATTATTTGTATAACAAAAACTTATAGTTCATATATCTTTTCCTCCGCTTGTTTTACCTTTGCCAGTTGCTTGCACATTGTAAATGATCCTTTTTGACACTCCCCTTTCAAAAAATTTCCCCTTGATTACTTAAAATTGGTTGACTAAGTTTGATTATGTAGCTACAACAGTTTTGTAGTGCGCTATGAAACCGCTGTGCATTATGCGTCATTTTCAGCAGTTTCACAACACACTATGAAATTGCTGTGTAATCACAAAACAAAGTTTAACACCAAAATATGACTGTCTTGAGCCTCTTTTATCTTGAAATGTCCCTTTCAACTGCCTTGAAGCTATCAAAACTAAGTAGAGATGTATCATTCGTCAAGAAACTGTAACAAGGTAAATCATCAAAATTTTGAATATAACCTTACTTGCTATGTGGTTTCCTTAAGGAGATCTTTCCCGCTAGCTTAGCTTCAGATTCAACTCCTCAATTTGTCTCTTCATAACCTTGATCCTAGCTCTAAGTTTCATTTTACCTCTTCTGATGAATTTTTCTTCTTTTATTGCAGGAACTGACCATGTGTAGTATTGAGCGTTACAGTCGACCACCTCAGGTATTTGAATTGTTTTGTCCTCCCACAGAGCCTCCATTTTGTCGAAATGAGCTTCATTGATTGCATGTTTCCTTGAGGCTTTCTTCAATCTAGCAATTTCCAGGTTTGTTAATTTTAACTTCCTTTTTAACTCTTCAACACTATATTCTTCTTGAGGTATAATTGCCTTACCTTTATCTTTTCCTTCATGAGACTGTGCTATCTCCTCTGTTTCACTTGCTTCAAGTAGTGTCTCTTGTACCTGTCTTGAATGCCTTGTTAATGGTCTTCTTGGCTTAAAGACAAATTTAGCAACCGGATCATCGAACTTGAGCTTTTTCAATGCTTTTATCTTTTTGGTCTTATCCTTTCCTTATTTTTTCAAATCTGCTTGAACCAAGGGAGATTCTTCAATATCAATAGCTTGCAGTAAGTCACTAAGACTTCCCTTTGAAACTGGGCTTTCCTCAGTAACCACTGTCTTGCCTTTTTCTTTGGCTAACTGGTTCCTTGTCATTCTTCTCTGAACTACTTCACCTGTAGATGATTCATGTACACCCTCTCTGATCTGATTTTTCTCTTTCTGGAACTGTTGGGGTGTGTGTTGTATTATCAGTGGTTTGGTAGGTTCTTTTATCTGCTTCCTAGCCTTCAATTTTACAAACCTCTTGGATCTTGTTTCCCCATGATGGCCGGTTGTTGTTGGAGATTCTTTTGCAGCTTGAGGACTGTGATCACTCTCGTTGTTGAAACCAGACATAAACATGAACACGGACCATTCTTTATTTATCTTCTGGAGCTCATGCAGAATTATCAACTTAACTAAGCCGTGATGAAACAACGAGGTCTCACAGGCTTCCTTCTTTAACTGGACCTTATCACACATTTTTCCCAGGCTACGAAACAAATAGAAGGGTAAATCAATAGAGATCTTTCCAGTGAAATGAAGAAGTAGCTTGAAGTGATAAGGATACACCTTATGATACCTCCCTTCACAGGTGAAGTACCTCTATATGCAGGTAAGAAAATTAGTGTATGAATCTTTGACAAAACTTGTGGGCATGGACTTGTTTAAGTCTGAATTAATGAACTCCAGTTTCAGAAATTGCTTGCAGGGGGCCATGTCAAACTTGAAGTTTTTAAACCATTTTTCCTATCCCCTTGGAATCTCAGTGACTATCGATATAACTTTTGGAGAGATTGGCAACTCAAGTACCCCAACCTTCGAATTCAATCCTATCAAATTTAAAGCGAACTCCTTGGTGACTTGTATATGTCCTCCTTGAAGTTTTTCGCAAAAAATCCAATAGCCAACCTGTTTTAAGGCTTGTGCAACCTCGTCATTCTTTAGGATGCTATCTAAACCCTCAGGTTCATTCCTCAAACATCTACCGGACCTATGATCTTTTTTCTCTGCAGATCCCTCCATGAAACTCCAGCAGTATGAAAATTTGAAAGACTGGCACTGTCTCACACTTTGAACACTGCCTCGCTTGAAAACTGCCTCACCTGATAGTTGGCTCACCTAATGTCCAAGGAATTCAAATTGAACATGTGACAATTTATTCCTTACATATGAATCTAACCACAAATTATGATCGTGAGTGCTTGGCTTTTCTTGAAACTTGAAATCTGAGCGTACCAAGGTACCTAACGACTCTAATGATGAAGATAAGCGGTTGGACATGATAGGTGAAGTGAATAAACTGACAATTGATGATGTAAACATAATGGACCTTGATAGATATGACGGCTGAGCAGGATTTGCTACAGATTTGCACGAATCCCCGATTTCGTAGTGCAGCCAGTGTAAAATCTGGGTTTTGCGCTACGAAAACGCCTAGACTCGTTTCCGCGCTACGAAAACACCTAAACTGCTTTATAACACATCAGAACCTTAAAACAAACTTGATACAAGGCATCTATGCGGGTTGTGGGACCAGTGATGAATGAGAACAGATTATTTACCTTTATGTAACCATACCACAAAGGTTCTAAAGACCTAGACACTACATTGAACATGGAAAAATCTCAGTGTTTTGCGTTTTCTTGAATTGTTGCATTCGGCTGTAAAATTTCGAATTAGTACCGATACAGTGAATATGAAGCTGGCGATGACTCTAAGAGTGAAGGATATGAATGTCCAGGAGGAGATGTGAAATCAACTCTACAAAGGGCAGCATTAGCATAGTCATCCTCTCTTTCTTGGATTTTGTATGCTCGGATTTGCTCTTTCATGATCATTAATAGTTCAAAGAATCACTCAAAGACTTGGTCTTCAGGCCTGTCCGACTTTCTCAATTGTGTGCTATCAAAGAGGTAGAATCAAATTTTGTAGAGTGTACAAGACTCTGCAAGATACAGTATGTAGGTAGCCCAATGCTAAGAATTCTAGACTTCCTTGTACGATTCCACTCCTCTAAATCTAAAAGTCTAATCATGCCAGAAAAACCGGATGCACAGGGATAAACAGTACACAATATTGGAAGGCCACTGATTTTATCATAAATATTGGCAAGCATCTTCATATAGGTATGGTCTTAGTTGAGATGTTCTAGCTGGATGGAGGATTTTCACTAACATCGGCTTGCTGCTGCTGATTACAAGAGTCAGGCAAACAACTAGAGGAGGCTTTTGTAGATTTTCTATTGAGGCCACAGTGGAAATTGGAATTGGGGATAACTATTGATTGTTTCTTTTTCTTCTCTAAAATTGTGAAATTTTATAAGAATGATTAATGTTTTCAATTTCAGGCAGCAAAGACTTCAAGTTAAATATGCTAAAAACAGGACTTTGACTGAAGTCTTAAGTTGTTTTTTTATCAATCTGGACTGGGTGCCTAGGTTAGGATCCATGTTGGGACAATTCTGGAGATGCCCATGTGGTCGGTTTCTTCATTGGATGCTTGTAACCTGCTAGAACTTGGAATTAGCTATAGAATCAGGCTGCATTCCGTAGCTAATTTGCAAAACCTTATTAAAATAGGACACAGTGTTTTGAGGGTCACTACAAACCATAACCATTCAATCTTGGACAACTATACCTATCAAAGCAGTTGGATATTTTTTTTTTGAATCAAATGAAATGATGAAGTTTATTTTGTCCCATTTTCCTCTTCTTCTTTTTTAACATAGAAATTCTTTTTCTGAACCTCTAGATCACACAAGGTGCAGGACGAGAGCATACTAAAGAAATTATTAATTTTTTTTAGATGTAAGAAATAAGGTCTCCAAATTACACTTCCCCGGCAATGATGCCAAAATGTCTAGTCAATTTAGTATCCTAAATTGCTCTACATAAATTATCAATCCAGGTATCATAAACTGATGAAGTGTGATGCACCATATGTGCTTAATTAACCTTTTTCTTACATTGTTGTTTTATAGTTTATGTTGTTTATGTTGTTTTTGTTTCTTATGTTAGAATCCAATTTCTAAAGGGAAGAGAAAATGAAGCAAATCAAAACTAATGTTACACTAATGAAAAAGCAAACAAATTCCATTCATAACTTCATATATCACCAATTTCACTCTTAAGGAACTAGAAAGGCTCATGAAACATGAAATTATGTAATGAGTATCCTACTAAGCAAAAAGAATTTAAAAGCAAACAAATCCCATTCATAACTTCATATATCACCAATTTCGCTCTTAAGGAACTAGAAAGGCTCAGGAAACATGAACTTATGTAATGAGTATCCTACTAAGAAAAAAGCAAGAACATGTAAAGAAAAACTAATCTATTGTGTTCTCTAATGCTCCAATTCACCAATCGGAAAATAGGAAGACTACTTTCTTGGAATATTTTTTCAAGCATAAATTACACAGTTAGATAAATCTACAATCAACTGGTTGAACACACTTGCATGAATTAAAATTGCATGAATGGAAAATCTAAACTATCAAACTTGAAAGCAATAAAATGACATACTTGAATGAAATCAAAGAAAAACTTCAAAACAAAATCTACTCTACCTTACATTCTAATGTGCTCCATGACATCTACTTCACATCTCCTTCCATGTTGAGAACATCAAAGCTTTATTCAAATTCTTCAAAATTACAAAGTACAACAAAGCTCTCCAAAGCTTTCCAAAGCCATCAAAGAATAACTACAAGCTCCAAGCTAAAGAGCTACCAAAAAGCTACAAGCTTAAGAACTAAAAAGCTAAGCTAACAAATGAAGGAGAGAGATCTCTTATTTATACAAAAAGATGAGAATCCATCTCATTAATGAGAGTCCATGAATCTCTCCCTCTATCTCTAGGGTCCTAATCAAAATAGGAACTGATAAGACACATGTCTTCTTAGAGTTTCAATACAATTAGGAGATGTGACACATATCCTCATGATCCCATGATTCTCTCCACTCAAATTCGAATATTGCCTTAGGGTGCCACATAAAGGTCTTCTAGAAGTCTTCTTTTTGACCTACACATGTCAACAATCTCAACCCACTTGTTAGGTATAAGCATATGCACATTCTTTTCTAATTTTTAACCACAAATTCACTTAAAAAGCCTAAGAATTAATAAAGTTTGGAAAAACATAAATGTGGCCCAATGATAATGAAAGTGGGATGAATGTAGTGACATAGTAGTGAAATGGAGGTGATATAATGGACATAATAGTGAAAGTGTAATGGAAATGAATGACATTTTCAAGACCCAACAATCCTCCTCTTCATCATCTGTCTCACGATTAACAGTCTTTCCCTTGTCTTCCTAGACAGTTTACCAAACCATAGATTTCGCAGAGACATGCAGACTGGTCGTGCTGCCTGTAGATCCTTTTTGGGCCTTGGCATCCGGACAATTTTGGAATTTCTGGTGCATCCCCCACCGATAGTGTAGGGCTCTGCGTGTCTTCCTTGGTTGTTGACATCATTCTATTCAGGAAGGCCTGCATCTCCTTCGATAATGTCTCAAACACTGAACTTGCTCTCAAAGCCTCCAAATTCGTAAGGTCCATACCCCCTTGATAGCACAACAACTGAATTCTCAAAATGCCAAGGGTTTTTCGTTGGATAGCCACCTATGATTTATAGGCCTTTTGAATTCAAATTCGATCGTTCCCTCCTCATTCAGCCCATTAATGTTAGATTGGCGGTAGATTGTCCCAAATCTAGTTCTGATTCTGTGTCTTAATTACCCGCCGCCCACTCCTCATTGTCTTAAATTTGACATCTTTTCATGAATAATGACACCAATGGTCACTTCCCAGCCTACCCGCATGGTAGTGAAACCCCCTATGCGCGGGCGCGACCCCTATGACAAACTGATCCTGAGTGCAACCTCCTTATCGCGCAGCTCCCATACAGACTCCTTTACAGTCCCGCGTTCTCTTTCATCTACTTGGAGCACTGAGACTGTGATCCCTACGAATAGTCAGGTGGTCGCACCACCTGTGTGAGGCTTCAATTCACCTTCTAGCCTAGTCCATGGGCACTCCTTAATTACCCTTCCGACAATCAGTTCCACGCGTTTTGCCTTATGCAATGCGCTCCCCTGGTTACTTTGTCTAGTAAGGTGCGGTCGCAGCCATGGTAGTAGAGCCACAAATTCTTAGCGGAAATATTCTAATGCAGTAGTATGGCTTCCCATATATTTCCTTGTCATTCTTAATTTATTGACGTGACTTTCTTGTGCAATTTCGTTTTCCAGTTTGTTGATCTATGTGTCCATTAACATGCTTTTCTTCCTCAGTCGTACCCAATTTTATTTAAGTTCGCAAAGTTTAAGGTTCCCTCTCCAAATGGATTCCTATAACTGCATAATTCCTTCATCCGGGTCCTCACGTACTATCCCACCTATGAGAGATATTGTGTGAGGATTCCTTTCTTTCAAAATTATGGTCTCAGCTCTGCTCTTCAGCTTCGGAATCATTTCCGTGCTCAGGTTTTTACACATGGCACTATAGGCCCATCAAACTGCTGGTATGTGCAGGTCCCAATTAGTTTGTCTCACCTGGTAAACCCTGTTCAGGACTCCGCATACCTTCTTGGATGATTCTATGTGGAACGTTTGTGGTGCGCATTTCCTTTCCTTCTCTTGCGTGTTGTTCCAATTTTCGATCCTTCATTTGGGGTGTGCTTGAGTGGGTTGCACAGCACATGTCTGTACCCATCTACACAGGTGGGCATGCAAGTTGGTCCGTCCTTGCCACCCAACTCTCCTTTGAAGCTGGGGGTTTCCAAACTATAGGCACATCATCCTTCTACATCCGCACCAATCCTCAAAATTTCCTTGATGTGTACCCCACCATCGTGTAGGTGTTGTGCGCAGTGCCCACTTCAATCCATCGAACCGCTGTTGTTCTAGTACTTCACTTTCAAATTTGTTTAGGAATTCAGCCACCTCTATCAATCCATCATATGTCAGAAGCTCTCTTACCTTCGTTGTCACACAACGCAGTGATCTAACCATCATGTTTCAATTCAACGTTGTTACTTTGTGCAATCGATTCTTCCATCACCCTACTTCTTCATCCAAATCTGAAGTGCAGGAGATTTCGTGCTCCCACGAGATCCTCCCATCCGCAGTCAAATTCACCCAATCCTGGTCTCACAAAACTATCTTGTAAATACAATCAAGATCATCGTTTTTTCATCATCGCGCACTAGTTCAGTGTAGCTCGCTCATTCGGCTGGGTCCAATGGGACTACTACGCGTAATGAATTTTTCTCGAAGATCATATAACACTTCTTCAGGTTGAGGACCCCATTCATGTCGGTGGCCCAGTCTATTCCTAACAACACGGGATAGGGATTGTTTTCATCGACAATCTCTATTACTTCGAAATACGTCTGTGTGTTTGCACCTTGAATATCAATTGTTACCCCTTGCAACCTTCCCATGGGAAAAATATTCTGTTGGTTCGCCATTCATAATTGAATAGGGGACCACTGTAATGCGGGCCTGCCTATACATTCCCATGTTTGCTTCGGTAATAAATTAGCGTCCGGGCCCAGATCAAGGATTACTTGATCCATTTCATATTCTCCAATCTGTGCAGTCAGTCTCATTTCTCTTCCACTCTGCAATGCATGCTTCCCCAATTTCTGGAAGATGTGTGGTTCCCCTGACCTCGCGCACCTGGTGATTAGTTCCTGTAGTCCTTTAACCGCCTTGTGTGCAACAGTTTCATGCATGTCTCCACAAAGGTAATAAGCATTGAAGGATCCATTCCTGGCTCTGGTTGATCCTTACTACCTGAAGTGGAGGCCTCTGCGAAGCTGTTCTTAGCTTCCATGAATGTCTCCTTTGTGCGTTCTAAGTCAAACTTGAGTTCCTTTGCAAGATTCTTACGAACCCACGTACTTTCCTCTAACTGCTTTCCCTTATTCTCTCCAATGGTTTCACCACTTCTGAGCATCATTTTACATTCAGGTCCTCTTCGCGTGGTTCAGATCTCATCATTTGTATATTCTGAGTCGGGGGAGGCTAAGGGAAAAGTCAGATTTGCACTGCATACGTTGCAAAAGAAATGTATCACATGATGCCTCCACATGCAAGTTACCTTGGGACAAAATTGAGAAACAAAGAAACCAACCCAAAGGTAAAACTAATGAGAATGACAAAGGTAAAGCACCTGAATCCACTCATTATGTTGTGGCAAAATGTAATATTGGAGTAAATGAAGACTTATTTAATGTTGCACTTGCTTCTTCAAAAAATGAGTGGTTGCTTGATTCAGGAGCAACTTGCCACATGACTCATAGAAAATATTTTTTTGAAGAATTTACTGACAACGTTGATGGAGTAGTATACTTTGCAGACCAATCAAAACTCAAGCCATCAGGACATGGCACAATCGAGCTTAAATTGCCTGGTCTTCCAGACTTTCTTTTGCATCATGTTCTATATCTCCCACAGCTAAGGAGAAATTTTTTTCCCTTGTTCCACATTCGCCAGCAATGTCACTCCATTCATATGTTTGATGGCAAGCTTGAGGTGAGAAAAGCGTTTGACCACTCACTTGTCATGACGGGGATAGAAGAAGAAAGGATTCTCAAGCTGTAGGGTACCTCTGCTCATACACACAATTTCTCATACAATTCTCATTATGAAGAACATACACTTCCATGAAGTTTATTATGGCATGCTATATTTGGACATTTGAACTATGACAACCTCCGCTTGTTGAAGAAAAATGGTGTTATTGGTTTGCCTACAATTCCTAGGAAACTTAAGCAATGTGATGCTTGCATTCTAGGAAAGCATAGCAAACCGTCTTTTCATGATTCGCATTTAAGAGCACATAGAAAACTTGAACTCATTCATTTAGATTTATGTGGTCCAATTCCTATTCCTTCTGTGAATGGAAATAAATATATGATGAAATTTATTGATGGCTACACCAGAATGTGTTGGGTTTATTTATTGAAGAACAAATATGATGTTTTTCAAACATTCAAGAACTTTCATGCATGGATTGCAAATGATGCACAATCTCATATTGGCTCCATTCACACTGATAATGGAAAATAATATACTTCAAATGAATTTGAAAACTATCTTTGCCAACATGGGATCAAACGTCAAACAACCGTGCCTTATAATTGCCAATAGAACGGTGTAGTTGAAAGAATGAATAGGACAATCTTAAATATGGTACGGTCCATGCTTTTCTTCAAAAATGTAAAAATGATGTTTTGGGATGATGCAGTTTTATGTGCTGTATATATAAAGAATAGATGTCCATCCAATGCTATCATAAACAAGACTCCTTATGAAATGTGGTATGGGCACATTCCTTCGGTAAAGCATCTCAAGGTCTGTTATCGGGAAAACTAGTGTCTATTCAAAACTGCTAGTCCCACTAAGATTGGTAGCTATCTTAGAAACAAACAAACTAAAGTTACTTTTGCTTTCCTTTACGAGAGATAGATGAGAAAGAAGCAAAGAGTACCAACCTCAGTATTTTGCTTGGCTCCTTGCTTGTTTCCTTTCCCCTTTGACAGAATCTCGCCACTCCTTCCTTACTTGTCCTGCTTCAAAGAGCACCTGTAGAGTCAAAGCAACATAATACCATCAAAGCATAGAGATTTATCACTGTAAACAACATAGGATCAGATATATATTGACCATACAAATGCATATATCAACACAATATTCAGAGATAGACAAGAATATGGAGGAAAACTCAAATAGCTTTATTGATATAAGTAGTAGAAGCGAGAATTACAACCACTTGGTCTGACCCAACGCCATCCTCCCAGCATGAAAGCCCTCTCCACCTCATACAAAGCAAGATCACCCAACAATGTCTTCAAAGATAAACCAACTGCACTTCCTTGCAAATTACAAAATTCCAGCATTTGGATCTCTTGGATGAGGGATCCATATATAGATGTTTTCAGGAGAGTGAGTAAGCTTCTGGGATTTTGATTAGTATCATTTCATTGATAGTTCTTGGTTCCACATGGAGATTTTAGATCTCTTACTCATCCCTAGATGAACTCAGAGAGGCAAGTGTCAAATGAGCAGTTTCTAGAAGATTCTCAGTGTCTCCATCTAGCAAACTGCTTGTGCCATTTTTGTGCTCTCGCTCATCGCACCCTACAGAAGGGCTTTCCAGTATGCATCACACTTTTTTCATGTGGCAGGTGAGATGCATCACACCTTTAGCATTGGGCAGTCTGTATGGTCCTGCTTTGGCCAGTTCTGAGTAGTTTTTCTTGGAGAACTTCTGGGAGATGATGTAATCAGTATGAAACAACACTTTTAGGGACTTATAAGCCCTTGGTTTATGGACATGTATGATTGGGGTTGCAGTGCCCAAATATGTCTATAATAGTTCCCCCCTAAAGCATGAGGTCGTAAATCCTTTTTGATGTTGGGTGAAATGCTTTATAATGAGGATCCGAGGTTTTTTGAACTGGAAGGTGACCTGTAATAAGATACAATACAATACATTATCTTCATAATATTTTTCATGATCTAGTTGAGGTGGGAATTCCCATGCTCAACTTTGATAAATTTATTTTCATGTACATAGGATAGACAACCGTCTGTGTGCAGACGGATGATTTTGGTAGAGCCATCATCCCTTAGTTTGGATGATTATCTATGCAGAAATGATGTACATTTGATGTCTTTATTTTCCTGAATATATCGCAGCCCGGATGGATGAAACTAGATCGAGGGTCTTCAAAACTCGTTCAATCTTCACCCAAAGTACAAGTCGATCCATGTGAAAAGATGTTCTAATGTCGAACATGGAAGGACATCGCCTCATTACAAGCCAATAATGTAAGTTGTTAACAGGCGCAAGAGGAATCATGTTATGAAACCAGCTCAAGAAAAGATAGAAAAGATAGATCAACGCCTTAGAATTCAGCCTCTTCGAGGGGGCAACCTCCTTTACATTACATAAATGAACAATTCTTGGATGATACAAATGAAAAGACCTCCTTTCTATATATAGGAGTCTAAGGGGTCATAACATAATCAGAGCCGACATAACAATAATAATGTAAGGGCACAATAATAAAAATAGTGGGCTTCTATGGGGCACAATAGTAACAATATGGGCACTACATGGGTACATAAATATAATAAGTGGGTTATACTAATAACAATAAGGGGTTACACTAGTAGTATATGGGCCTACATGCCCCTCTCCTTCAAAAAGCATTGTCCTCAATGCTTGAGTAGTTCTTGATGCTTCTGTATAAAATTCTTGTCCTCCCATGTGGAATATTCAGCGGGTAAGTTCTTCCACTTGATGAGATACTCTGAAATTGATCGATTTTGTAGCTGTTGGGTTCTTGTTTCTGTGACTGCTCCAGGTTCCAATATGATTTTTCCTTCCTCTTTAATTTCTGGCAATATTGTTTGAATTGGGATCTTTTGCAACTTTTGAAAAAGTGGCCATACTTCATTGTCCTTCTTCCATTCATCCCTTTCTTCGTTTATCCAATCTAGTTGGATAATATAAATAGCACAAAACAATGCTTCCGCATCCTCATCCTTGAAGAGTCTTCCCATTCGGTAAGATCGCCATTTTTTAAGTGCCTGTTGTTTCGTTTGATTTTGCACCGAAGTGGTGTTATCCTTTAAAAGTTGGAGAACTTGTTGTTGATGCTCGATGTGATCTTTCACTACTTGAACCTTTTTCTTCTTGATATGTCCTTCTATCTCTAGAGTTTGAGGAGTGGTAATTTCTTCCAATCCTTTACAAGATATGGTCAGATTTATTTCTTGATGCTCGATGTGATCTTTCACTTCTTGAACATTTTTCTTCTTTATATGTCCTTCTATCTTGATAGTTTGAGGAGTGGTAATTTCGAACAATGAATTACAAGATATGGTTGGATTCATTTCTTCTTTATCGATGTGATCTTTCACTTCTTGCACCTTTTTCTTCTTGATATGTCCTTCTATCTTGAGAGTTTGAGGAGTGGTAATTATTGCCAATGATTTACAAGTTATGGATTGATTCATTTCTTCTTTCTCTGGGGTGGGGTCCTGGCGTATATCTTCTTCCTTTGTTGTTTCTTGATCCTTTTCTTCCTCCTCTTCATATTCTAGGTAAAATAATTTCTTCTCATCACACTTATGACCTTTAGTGCATTTTCTATCACAATTGTAACAAAGCCCTTTTTCTCTTTTTTCTTCCAATTGTTGTGGTGTAACCCTTGTAGGTTGTGGAAGGCTAGGAGAAACAACACTTCCATATTTATAGTTGTGAGGGGTACACTTCCTGGTTTCCATAATTTTTCTTTCCACTATGTCACAAAGCCCTTTTACTCTTTCCAATTGTTGTGGTGTTGCTCTAAAGAAGGTGTTGCTCGTTGTATCGTCATAATGTGCTATCATTTCCTCCGTGAAAATTGACCACGTAACAAGTTGTTTACGAGAACAAAGCCCTCTATACCATAAAAATTGATCTGGTTCTAAATATGAAGATGAAATACATAACTTTTGTAATAGTTGTACACCATGTATATCAAAATATTGCTCCATCTGAAGTATCCAATTTACCGGATCCTTTCCAACAAACTTCCTCATCTTGCTTTTTCTTGATTTTAGGAGCTCTACCTTGAAACGAATGTAACTTTGTACTTTCAGAACTTTAAGTTCTAAAATTGTGATATTTAGTAGCCCTCTGTGTCCTCTTTCCAATGCCACCAGTTTGATCCAAATTGGATTCTCCAAGAAAGAGTTATGCGCAATTTCCCAAGATGACCTGATTATAAACTAGTTCAGTAGAGCGAACTTGTACGACGTGCCACGCGTCAATGTTTCAACCTTTGGATCTGAAAAATACATACACGAAATTATAGTGTGTCCTCTTTCTGTACCTTCTTACAAATTTTCAATCTGATCCCCAAAGAGAGAGTTATAACGATTTTGCCCAGGTCACCTGTTTTTAACGTAATTCAGGAGTCTGGAAAAAGACCAACTTCCTCAGATGATATCTCTGCAAATAGCGTGCAAAACGCTCTGAAATGCGGACCCAAGGTTCAACGCGATTTCTTCTCAAATGGGTTTTTCTTACAACTTTTGAAACATCACAGAAGAAAAGTTATAGAGAAAATTCCACGATGACCTGTTTGGAGCAGCGAAACCCTAGAATCCAAAGCTCTGATACCAAATGTTATGAAACCAGCTCAAGAAAAGATAGAAAATATAGATCAATGCCTTAGAATTCAGCCTCTTCGAGGGGGCAACCTCCTTTTACATTACATAAATGAACAATTCTTGGATGATACAAATGAAAAGACCTCCTTTTTATATATAGGAGTCTAAGGGGTCATAACATAATCAAAGCCGACATAACAATAATAATGTAAGGGCACAATAATAAAAATAGTGGGCTTCTATGGGGCACAATAGTAACAATATGGGCACTACATGGGTACATCAATATAATAAGTGGGTTATACTAATAACAATAAGGGGTTACACTAGTAGTATAGGGGCCTAACAAATCACTGATGATGATGATGACCCTCAAGGTACTACAGTACAATTTACGTGGTGTGAATATGTGAGTCGACATTGAACACCACGCAAAATATTTCAATCAAAGGCCATTAGTGTAAACTTGTCGCCGGAAGTGAGAAACCTGCCATTGAGGCATGTAAGATTCAAATTACTAAAAGGGTTGTTCCTAGGTCGGCTTCTTGGATAACAAGCTGATGTCGACAAGAAGTGACCCGTTGTAGGAGGGCATTGATGGATCCCACATCTATGACACAGAACGGAGAAAATGATTTTGTAGAGGTGAAAATGATCTGATGATACAAGGTTTAGGGTGGCGGTCATGAAAGAATGAAGCGTGAAGGTATTGTAGTGGATGAGACACAAGCTGGGTAGGTGAATTCTCTGAGCGACTTCTCTTGAACATATCGGCGACACTGAAATGGGTTGGTAGCGTTAACCCCAAAAGTGGATGGTACAGTGGACCAATGGTGATATGACTGGTGAACGGAATAACCCAACCCAGCTCAATCATCGTGATGGAGTGAAAGTGTCATGTTCAAGACCGACCTGCTACCAATAAAGTTTCTTCAAGTTTTCTTCCCAATTTTCCCTAGTCATTTCTGACCAGTACCTCTTTATTTTTGTCAAGCTTGAGGAGGATAACATATGCTTGTTCTATAATTTTCCCTTCGGGCAAACCCTTCGCTATGTTTTAACGAGCCTAGTGACAGTGAAACTCGCTCTTGTCTGCATGAACAAGTTTGTCACTATTGTTTTAATGAGTTTAATGACAAGGATAACTTGGTTCTTTTCAATTTTAGAGAGTCTGAAAAGAGACGGAAAGGAAACTCCAATATTCCTTTTTCGTAATATAATCCCTTAAGTTCGAAAAAAGTATAAAACAATGCAAAAGGGATGACTTTTCGATAGTTTTAACGAGCCGAACAAGACAAATGCTTCATCTTTTTGTGTAATAATCCCTCAGGTCCAAAAAGATTAAAATCTAGAGGAGGGATAGCACTTTCGATTGCTTTAACGAGCTAGAGAGGGCAATTACTCGACAATATTTTCATATTTTACGAGTCAGATGAAAATAGCATAAAGGAGACCTGTTTTTTTTAGGAACGAGTGATATTTTGGATAGAAGTTGGTTCCAGGTAATGTTTGGAACTTTTTCAATAACGGTAGTGTAAAGAAGGTTGTTAATAGGATCACTCGTCGCAGTTGTTCCTAAAAAGGGGTAAACAATCAAATGGAGGCGTATGATCAGCTGAAAAGAGTGGAGGTGATGGTAAGAACATGACCAAGGCTCATAGGCTGATAATAATGCGATCACAATGGTTATTTACTGGAGGTGGGTTCATTTTTTAATGAGCTTAAACTTTGGTGTAACATTGCTCATTGCTAGGTTTATATTTTAACGAGCTTGAACTTCGCGTAAAACTGCTCGTTGCTAGGTTTATTTTTTAATGAGCTTGAACCATGCGAAATCATATGCTTAGATTCAGTTTCATGTTTACACAAGCTTGAAATGAGAAAATATGCTTGTTATAAGTTCACATTCCCCCAGCATAATGACGCAAATCAAGGTGCATGCCCCCCAAGCTTCATGGTATTCAACGCAGTGGTTGGAATGAAGGTTTACCTTCGAAATATTTTTAAGACTCGACTTGGATTTTACGAGATCGTAATCAAAGACTCGATTTGGAAAGGGAGTTGTTTCATTATTTAATGAGGTTGACACAGTAAAACAACTATCCTCATAATCCACCATATTTACAGTATTTGATATAAAATCAAAAACTGAAGGATGATTAAGGTTGCTGGAATAATCTTCATGGTGATCGGGAAGATGGGAACAATGGTGGTAATCTTCCGATGGTGCCTCTCCTATTATCATTGACTGAATGATTCCTTCATCTGTAGAATGTACATGTGGCCAAGGATCTGAAGAGGTGCCTGTTGTGGGGAAAAGTATCCGATGCGGATGACCCTAACCCTTTCTAGATGTGACAGAATCTAGCAACAACTGAATGATAAAGTTTTCATGTTCTTCTTTATGAGTATATAGATAGAATGGAAAGAAGGTCAACCAACCTGGTGTCTTGCGCTTAATTGATCCTTATCCTTCTTCTTTTGTATCCAGCTCCCAGCTCTTTGCTCTCCAAGCCGATCCAGCTACACACAAGACCTGCACAACAAGAGAGAGCAAACTAACAGATACAAGCACTCATAATCAAAGCATGGATTAGATTGCAATGAAAAACACATGTAAACACAAAGCATCTATGTAAAACAAGTGAATAGGAGAACATGCAAACTTTATTGATAGAAAGTAACAGGGTTCCAGAGGAAGTTACAACCAATGATGTTGGCTCCAATCCAGCAGCACCTCCTCGGCAGCAAGAACTCTCTTCTTGACCTCTAGTAAAACAATCACCCAAATAATCCTGGCGGTATACCAACAGCACCTCCTTGCTTATACAAAATTTCAGCCTCTAGAGCTCTCATAGAAGGGCTCTATATATAGGAGAGAAGAGGAACAGATGAGTCAGCTTGAGACTGACATGAAGCTGCCTTGTGTCCTCTCCCTCTTTAGTTAATCTTCAGTTCCTGAGTCCACTTGGAGATCCTTGGTTACACATGGTGATCAAGTACCTCTTACTCATCACAGGGCGAATCTCATGACCCAAGTGTCAGTTTGGAAGCTTCCTGGGCAATTGACACCTTGCAGGAGGACTGTGCCACTTGGCCAATCTCGCCCAGCGCAGGTAGCCTTCATAGTTTTTGACTTCCAGCGCAGGTACAGAGTGGGACAGTTGCAATACAGCGCAGAAGCTCAGTCTAGCAGCTGACATGATCCAAAATAAGCCTGTTCTGAAGTGTTTTCAGGTGGGGAACTGATTGGAAGTGCTGTTGATTGATGACCTTGTTCTTTTAGGGGTAAGAACAACATGTTTAGGGACTGAGGATCCCTGTAATTATCGACATTCCTTGCTCCTTGACGCGAGGCACAAAAATGTCTATAACAGTTGCCCCCTAAAGTATGAGGCCGTTACTCGGGTGAAATGCTTTAGCTAGAGGGTCCGAAGTTCGTTCCAGTACCGGAGGAGAGTGCCCTGTAATACAATACAATACAATACATTATCTTTCATTCAATTTGATGGTCTGGCTGAGGCGGGCATTCCCATGCTCAGCTTTTATAAATACATTTTGATACATATGACAGACGATCGTCTGTAGCCAGACTGATAATCTTCTGCTGAAATTATCATCCTTTGATAGGATGATCATCTGCCGCAATGATGTACATGGCAAATGTTTTTATATTTCCTGAATATATATCGCAGCCCGGATGGATGAAACTAGATCCGGGGTCTTCAAACTCGTTCGATCTTCACTCTAAGTACAAGTCGATCCATGTGAGAATTGCGTCGAAGTCGAACATGGAAAGACATCGCTTGATTACCGGTCAATAATGAAAACCGTTAACAAGCGCGAGAGGAATCACCAATAATGACAATGACCCTCAAGGTACTGCAGTACAATTCACGTGGCGTGAATAAAGGACTTGGCGTCGAACGCCACGCAAAATCTTCTGGTCGAAGGTCATTGAGGTATACCTGTCGCCGGAAGTGAGAAACTTGCCATTGAGGCATGCAAGCTTCAAAGTACTGATGGGGGTGTTCCTAGATCAACTTCTTGGATAATGAGCTGATGTCGACAAGAAGCGATCCGTCAAAGGAGGGCCTTGATGAATCCCACATCAATGACACGGAACGGAGCTAATGATTTAGTGGAGGTGGAAACAAACTGTGATATATGAATCAGGGTGGCGATCATGAAAATGGATGAAGGATGATGTATGGTAGTGGATGGGACACGGTTGACACTTTCTGAAATAACCCCTCTTGAACATATAACGACACTGATGCGATGGATCGGTAGCATTACCCCAAATGGATGGTGTGGCGAGGACCATGGTGACGAGACCGGTGAATGAGACAACCCAACCCGATGTGATACGGAGGAAAAGTGTCATGTTCAAGAGTGACTTGCTACCTCTAAACTTTGATGTTCTCCCAATTTTTCCCCAGTCATTTCTGACCAGTACCTCTTTATTTTTGTCAAGCTTGAGGAGGATAACATATGCTTGTTCTATAACCTGCCCTTCGGGCAAGCCCATCGCTAAGATTTAACAAGCCTAGCGATAGGGAAACTCGTTCTCGTCTAAAGACAAGTTTGTCGCTATTTAATCATTTTAACGAGTCTAACGACAAAGAAAACTCGGTCCTTTTCATTTTTAGAGAGTCTGAAAAGGTACAGAAAGTTAACTCCATAGTTCCTTTTTCGTCAGCATATCCCTTAAGTCCGAAAAAGTATAAAACAATACAGAAGGGATGGCTGTTCGATACTTTTACGAGCTGAACAAGACAAGCGCTCGATCCTTTTGTGTAATAATCCCTCAGGTCCAAAAAGATTAAAATTTAGAGGAGGGATAGCGTTTCGGTCCTTTTACGAGCTGGAAGGCCAAAACTCGGCAAACTTTTCATATTTTACGAGTCAGTGAAAAGAGCTGAAAGAAGACTCGTTTTTCGAGAAACGAGTGATAGACAGGTATAGCTACAGATTCCAGGTACAGGTTGGAATTTCCAATCACGGCAGTGTCACAAGGATGGCTAGGTGAAATCACTCTTCGCAGCTGCTTCTCAAAAGAGGTAAACACACAAATGGAAGTGAATGCTTGGCCAAATGAACGATGGAGGAAAAGTAACCGATGCGGCAGCAATTGTAACCGTGTCGCAAGTTCAATCGATGCCTGTTGTATGTCAACCACAAGTTGTAATGCAACAGCCAATTGACCCTGCAACACAACCACAATCGCCAACTGCCGGGACGACACAGATACAAACGGGGATCATAACCCCGCATCTTGGTCCGTCGGTTAGTGTCGCACAGCAAAACATGGCTTCACAACCATGGATGGTGCAATACCAACAACCTCAGTTTCAGCAAGTGTACCAGGGATCTGAGCAACAGATTTTTGCAAATAGTGGGCAACCCTATATTCAGAATGGGTTAAACCAACCACTTTACAGTGGCCAAGCCCACCAACCATATCAGTCATATCAACATCAGTTGCATTATACTGGTGTGCAAAGACCTACTGCTCAAGCGATTCCATCGTATCCTGGGTACGCCTCGCCAAACTTGAATCAGCAGTTGCCATTCGTGGCGACGTTAGAATTACCAGATTTACATCGGTTAACGAACGATCCAATCGCCTATGCCCATTGGTGGCCAGCGATTCCTCACAAACTTCCTTCGGACATTCCTAAATTCAATGGAAATCCGGGTGAAGACCCGTCGAATCATGTGATGACATTCCATCTGTGGTGTTCATCGAATACCTTGAATGATGATTCGATAAGGCTTCGCCTCTTCCAGAGGACATTGACTGGTCCGGCGGCCAAATGGTATATTGAATTACCTAGAGCCTCTTTCGACAATTTTAGCTCCCTAGCCACGACTTTCTTAACACACTTTCAGTTACCTATAAGGTACGAAACTGGAACAGAAATCTTAACCAATTTCAAGCAGACAACGGCCACACATATATCTGATCATATACATGAGTGGCGTCGTCGTCGCAGAATGGTAAAGACTTATGTTCCAGATCAGCTGTTAGCTGAGTGGTTTATAAAGTCGCTTCTGCCGCAATTACAGAAGATGTGGCCAAGGGAGGTGTCGTAACAGAGGAGCAAGTTATTGCTCGTGCTCAGTATTTGGACTTAGTATATACTCAGTCGGGCACGCTCTATGATAAAATACCTGACGCCCCCAGACCAGAATTTTCAATCCCTCCTCCTCCTAGATCGAATAGTGACTCTCATGCCGGTGACGGCGTGATTGGAACTGCAAACGCTAAGTCAACAAGGGATTCAAATAAGAAAGCCCGTAAGACTTCGAATCAAAAAGCAAATCAAGAGATTCTTGCTTCGGAAGTTAATGCTGTATCTACGGATAAAGACAAAAACTCCAATCAACCAGGAAGCAAGAAGAAACAAAACAAAGGGAAGAAGAAGAAACCAGGTGGTTCATCCCCTCGAAAAACTTCTCCAAACCCTCCTGGGCAAAGGAAACAATTTTATCCATGTCAAATATGTGATGAAAATCACTCAACAAGGGATTGTCCCCTCAAAGCTGAGTTGAAAAGGTTCTTTAAAAGTTCTCAAACTTCAGCTGTGTTGACTGATCCATTTCCCAACCCAGGTCAAAATATGGTTGATAGTGGAAATGCTTCCCCGTCTCAAGTGCTTATGCTGTCGGTTTCTAAGCAAAGTGATGCTTTGATATCGACTAGGAATAAAGATTATGGGAATCCGCAGGTGTCGAATGACAAAGGGAAAGATCAACCCAGTACTTCGACAACGACTTCGGCAGAAGTTGTACCCCCCCCCACGCATGAATTAACAATAAAGCCGCCTAAGGGAGTAGTCCACAAGTCGACATTCAACCCTCGCGCCAGAACGGCGCAACACTATAATAAGTGGAGGATTTGGCCCAATCGCCATCTGCTATGTCAACTCTTGAGGTACTACAAAATTGCCCATCCCAAAGGCAGGCATTGTTATCAGCAATTGGTGGAGTGGATCCTAAAGATTCCAATCTTGTATCCTTTGATCACAAAGGATATGATCCTCAGTTACCAGCGCAATTAGCTTTTCTTATACAAGTAAAAGCCCTCAACAAAACTGTTCACAGAACAATTATTGATGAGGGAGCATCGACATGTATCATGTCAATGTCTTGCTGGAAAACTCTTGGATCTCCTACATTGTCGCGATCTTCGACGACATTGAAAGCATTTGACGGTAGGTCGTACACTCCGTACGGTATCCTAAATAACTTTAAGGTTGAACTAGGAGGAAAAACAGTGGAAATTGATGTTGAAGTCATTGATGGCAATCTTGACTATAACATTCTACTGGGAAGACCATGGATATATGCCATGGCAGCTGTAGTGTCGACATATTTTAGGAAGATCGCATTCCCATTTGAAGGAGGGATTACGATCGTCGACCAACAGAGTTTCCTCCCTAATAGTTCACAAGTTACCGGAAGCATTCCCCTGATCCATGGGAACGACTATTCTATACAAGATATAGGAGTAGGCTTGCTAAAAGATCCCACCATGATGGGAACTTTTGCGTTGCCACCTCCGTTCCATGAAGGGAATATCCCGTTTGTAGCAACATGCAACATGGTATCTTCATCGAAAGTCGTCATGGATCATCAAGTGGTGTTGCCACCTAGCCCTATTGAAATATTGTAGCAATCAATGTTTCAGGCATGGGAGGCGAGCCCAAATGAACGCTCGTCAAGCGTTTGGGTAGATAGGTCCGAAGAATATGGTACCCCTTTAGATCCTTGGTCAAGAGTTCATGGGACTGACGAAGGGATCTTACAATCAATGATGATTGAGGAGGCACCATGGAGTGATAACCACCATCGCTCCCTTCTTCCAGAATGTGAAGAAGAAACTCATCACGACCTATACCACCCTTCAGTGTTTGAATTCCTAACAAATACTGTAAATAAGGTGGATTCAGAAAGAAACCTATCCAATATTGAAGAAACCATAGCCATAAATATCTCGACAAAATCTGATGTTGTTGAGAATATTCATGTCGGCAAAAGTTGTTCCCCTTCAGAACTGGAAATATATAGTGCTCTCTTTCGCGAATTTAGAGATGTCTTTGCATGGTCATATGATGAAATGCCAGGCATTGACTCGAGCATAGTTGAACATGAAATTAAAATGTATCCTGATGTCAAACCAGTAAGACAACGGCTTCGGCAGGTACATCCGAAGAAAGCCGCTACCATTAAGGCGGAAGTTGAAAAACTTCTCCATGCTGGATTCATCTACCCGGTTCCTCTAACCGATTGGGTATCGAATATTGTCCCTGTTATGAAAAAACAAGGGACGATAAGAGTGTGCGTCGACTATAGGGATGTAAACAAAGCTTGTCCAAAGGACAACTACCCTACACCCTTCATCGACCAGATAATTGATGAATGCGCCGGATGTGAAATCTTTTCCTTTATGGATGGATTTTCCGGGTATAATCAAATAAATATCCGCCCACAGGACCAGTCTAAGACTGCATTCATCTGTCCGTGGGGCACATTCGCTTATCGAAAATTACCCTTTGGTTTAAAGAACGCAGGGGCGACGTTTCAGAGGGCAATGAATTATGCCTTCCATGACATCAAGAACATCGTTCAACCTTACCTCGACGATCTTCCGGCTCATTCGCGGAAGCGGACTGATCGTCCGCGGCATTTGAGAGCGATATTTCTACGTTGCCGACATTATAAGATAAGACTCAATCCACATAAGTGTGTGTTTTGTGTCGGCTCTGGTCGTTTACTTGGATTTGTGGTTTCTAAGGACGGGATTCGTCTCGACCCCTGTAAGGTTCAGGCAATTATTAATTTGCCTCCACCTTCAAATTTGCTTCAGATTCAGAAACTCCAAGGGAAAGCAAACTTTCTGAGGAGGTTCATTCCTAATTACGCAGAACTTGCCAAGGGTTATACTCGTCTTTTGAAAAAGGATGTACCTTTTGTCTGGGACCAGGTTGCGCAAGCTTCCTTTGACGCTCTGAAAGAAAGTCTAGTAAGAGCATCATTAATGTACGCCCCGGACTATCAAAGAGATTTTAACCTGTATCTTGCTGCAGCAGATACGACCATTGCGATGGTCTTAGTGCAAGAAGTCGATGGAATTGAACATCCTATTTATTATTTAAGTAAGAACTTAAATGATACAGAAAGTAAATATTCCTATGTTGAAAAACTAGCGCTTGCTGCTGTTCAAGCGATTCAAAGGTTTCGACATTATGTCCTCTTTAGGAAGACTACTGTTTTGTCAGATTGCAACCCCATGACATATATACTGTCGCGACAGTTGCTTGGGGGCAAATATTCAAAATGGATAGCAATCCTTCAAGAGTTTGATTTAGATTTTGTAAAATCCAAATCAAAGAAAGCCCTAGTTTTCGCGGAATTATTATGCGATCTCCCATCATCATCCAACGATGATACATCAGAAGAGTCAATCGTGGATGAAAATTTGTTTCTGATATCAGTAAGCGATGAGTGGTATGGAGATATCATTGTTTATCTCCAACCTCAAAAGTTTAGGTCTAATACCTCACACTCAGAACGGAAACGTATACGATACCAATCGAAAGGCTACATGATCGTCGGTGATACTCTTTACCGTCGAGGTGTCGATACAGTTCTGAGGAGGTGCCTTACCCATGAGGAGGCCGAAAAAGCCTTGAATGATTGTCATTCAGGCGCGTGCGGGGGGCATCAATCTGGATATGCAACAGCACAAAGAATCTTACGAGCAGGATATTTCTGGCCAACTATGTTTAAAGATTGCATACTAGCTGTCAGAAGTTGCCATGCATGTCAGATCTTTGATAGCAAAACCAGAAGACCACCCACACCTTTGCAGCCAGTGGTTGCTGTAGGGCCCTTCGCCAAGTGGGGCATCGATTTCATGCAATGTAACCCCACCTCGACCGGGGGGCATGGGTATATTATAGTCGCTGTCGACTATTTTACCAAATGGGCCGAGGCGATGCCTACATTGGATAACACTGGTGAAACAGCTGCCCTTTTCTTTTTCAATCATGTAGTCACCAGGTTCGGTGTTCCGCAAGCTATAGTGACAGATCATGGATCGCATTTTCGCAATCACATGATGGTTGAATTAACTGCCAAACTAGGGCTATCTCACGACAGCTCTACCCCATATGATCCACAAGCCAACGGACAAGTTGAAGCAATCAACAAAGTCCTGAAGCGTATGTTGCAGAGGATGATTGGGGTTCACAAAAGAAGATGGCATCTAATCCTGTATTCAGCACTATGGGCTTACCGAACCTCGGTAAAAAATGCCACTGGATTCACACCATTCCAATTGGTGTATGGTTTGGAGGCAGTTTTACCGATCCAGTGCGAAATTTCGTCTCTTAAACTCGCAATTGACCTCCTCCCCGGAACCTCAGAAGAAGAGGCTCGTTTCCTGGAATTGATCCAGTTGGATGAAAACCGTCGTGACGCCGCTTTGGCGAACGAGGCTCATAAGAAACAAGTCAAAGCACAGTTCGACAAGAATGTCAAACCGCGCGTCTTCTCCGAAGGTGACTTGGTTTTGCTTTACGACCAAGAATCCGATAAATTAGGAGCAGGGAAATTTCAGTCCTTATGGATGGGTCCTTATATTGTTAAAAGGGTGTTAGCAAAAGGAGCCTACGAGTTGATGGATTATGACGGAATACCACTGGCGCAACCTCGTAACGGGTTGTACCTCAAGCGTTACTATGCTTAAATAGTAACCTGAGTGCTTTTGTTGTATTTTGTTTTCGCTAAAATGTTTGTTTCGGTTAAGTAATCCACCCTTCTCGTTTGTTGCAGATGTCGAATTATTCTGAAACATATGTGGGATATGCCGACGGTGCGAGTCGTAGTACGCGGGGTTTGTCCTCCGCAGCCTGGGCCATTTTTGATCCAAGTGGCGAGTTAGTGAGTTTCAGAGGTGTGTGTATTGGTCGATCAACAAACAATATCGCTGAGTATAGTGCGTTGATTGAACTCCTCTCTGATACCATTGCACATGGTATACGCCAACTTATTGTTAGGCTAGACTCACAACTTGTAGTACTACAACTCAGTGGGATATACTCAGTCCGCAATCCAGCTATCTATCGAATGTTTCTAAGGGTTAAGATTTTGGAAAGAGAGTTTGATTCAATCCAATACCAACATATTTCCAGAAACTTGAACACATTAACAGATTCATTAGCAAACTATGTATTAGATAGACATCTACAACATATATAAAAGAGATGCATCGGTGCTATGCAGATGGATCACAAATAAACCAGAATAAACTCCGAAAATCAAAATATATATATAAACTGTTTATAGTTCATACATAATGTGTTGAAGTCAAAACAAAATTGGTCATGTGACCTAGAACTCAGAAAAATGCTAGGGGGCACCCTAGCCTACTGGTGCTCATGAAAGCGCGTCACGGTCTGCGCAATCATGCGCAAGAGACGAGTCCATCGTCTAGGCACACCAATGGTGTGTCGCTGCAACTGTAAGGGTAACTCGTCAATCTATACATCCGGAAGACCACGAGTAAGGTTCTCCACCTGCTCCTGCACAGCTGCAAGTATCTCGGAATCACCAAGGTCGCGGATGACCACTCTCCTAGCAGGCTCTGCTGCTGGGGCAGCAATTGGCGACCTTGGACGAGCTACTGGACGAACAGGACCAACATCTGCATGCATCCAAGGGTTCGATCAGTTTTGAACAAAAACATCATGATGAAAAACAATAAACAGTGACATGGTCAGAGATTTTACCAATAGCGCCCCATTGCTCACCATCCGGAAGCACCAAGTCTGGATCTCCTCGGTAGTCCATACCCACATATGGATACTCAGAGAATGCCATCTCCTGACGCTCGAACCACCTAAAGAAGGACTCAGTAAAAGTAATATGTGGTTGACCAGCATGCCGGGACATGTGATCAACCCACCTCTGCATACGTGGCTCAGTCGGAGAAGGCAAGTCAAGCATGATGTACTGAGGTTGCATCAATGGGATTTTCTCCAAGATAAAGGCAGTCAAGATAGAACCGAATCCAAAGTTCTTCAGCCCTCCGTCCTTTACCTTGGTCAATTGACTTTTCATCTGTACTAGTACTGCATCACACCAGTTAAACACTTTCGGTTGGAGACACTCCAAAGCGTACTGCATGTAAGACCTGTTGGCAACATGCAAAGCTGCACTGCCTGCCATCCTACCAATGGTAAACAGAATGGACCTAAGAGACCTGTCAGTGATGTCTCGGATGTTGATCTTGCCGTCTTTACTCGGCTGTGAACCCTCCCTGCAATGCTGGCGAATGTAATCCCTGGTGGAAGTGGTCCCTCGGGCCGTACCTGACAAGGAAATGGGAGCACCCCGCCTTGACAATCCAGTCAAGAAGTACATGTCCTCTATGGTCAAGGGAATGGTCTTCCCCCTAATCTGGAATACTTGGTTAACAGGATCCCAAGCATCAAGCATATACTGCAGTAATGATATCTGTGCTCTCATACTAGAGATGCGGAAGAACTTCAGCAGTCCACAGTTCCGAAGTGCGTTCACCGTGACTGGATCATGGAGAGCAACCATGTCCTCTCCTTCATGTTCTCGTTCTCGCCATGTAAGGGACATTTTGGTAGAATTTCCCTACAAACAAACAAGAGGATGAGTAAGTTCCTGAATTTGATGAAAATCTGGCGAAAAAACATCAAAAAATGCATGCAAACTCAGTCATTAAAGGCCCAGCGCAGGCAGAGAGAGTTCCCCCTGCTCTGTAACGCAGTCTGCTTCATAGCTGACTGGGATACAGCGCAGATTTCGAAAGGGGAACCTGCGCTGATGCCAGGGCGCCCTGATGAAACCCCTGGGGCCCAGAAGCACTGGAAAACAAGCATAAAACAGGAAAAGAAAACCATGAAAGTGAAGGGCTAAGGTTTAGCTCCTACCTGGTCCAAACGGCGCCGAAAATCGTCCACAGAATCTCCCGGAATCAGCTGGTGAAAATCAAGGAAGAAGAGGCACCTCCAGAGCTCCAACAAGCAAAATGCAAATGAAATGGTAAATGAGAGGTAAAAATCCCTTTTTATGACTTTTTACATCGTTTGAAGTTAAAAATTAGGGTTATATACTCATTTTCATGCAATTATTGTCCATTTCTAACAAAATTTGTTGCAGCAATTGATAATGAAGTACTACATTTGAAAAGAGGAAAAGCTAATTAAGTAAATTTGACCATGAATCGAGCAGTTTTTCCACGGAATTTATGCTCGTTAAAAAATAGAAAAGTGTGAGCAAAGTTTCCGGCAGGGTCCAAGCTCATTAAAAAATGAACTGGTGAACAACCATTGCGATCGTGAAACTGTAGCCTTTAAAAGCCTTGGTCGTGCTTTTCATCCATCACCTCCATTATCATTTTACCGATCGTTCACCCCCACATGTGTGTTCGCCCCTTTTGAGGAACATCTGCAAAGAGTGATTTCACTTAGCCGCCCTCGTGACATTACCGTGATTGGAAAATTCCAATTTGTACCTGGAATCTACAACTATCCCTGTTTATCACTCGTTCCTCGAAAAACGAGTCTTCTTTCAGCTCTTTTCACTGACTCGTAAAATATGAAAAGTTTGCCGAGTTTTGGCCTTCCAGCTCGTAAAAGGACCGGAACGCTATCCCTCCTCTAAATTTTAATCTTTTTGGACCTGAGGGATTATTACACAAAAGGATCGAGCGCTTGTCTTGTTCAGCTCGTAAAAGTATCGAACAGCCATCCCTTCTGTATTGTTTTATACTTTTTCGGACTTAAGGGATATGCTGACGAAAAAGGAACTATGGAGTTAACTTTCTGTACCTTTTCAGACTCTCTAAAAATGAAAAGGACCGAGTTTTCTTTGTCGTTAGACTCGTTAAAATGATTAAATAGCGACAAACTTGTCTTTAGACGAGAACGAGTTTCCCTATCGCTAGGCTCGTTAAATCTTAGCGATGGGCTTGCCCGAAGGGCAGGTTATAGAACAAGCATATGTTATCCTCCTCAAGCTTGACAAAAATAAAGAGGTACTGGTCAGAAATGACTGGGGAAAAATTGGGAGAACATCAAAGTTTAGAGGTAGAAAGTCACTCTTGAACATGACACTTTTCCTCCCTATCACATCGGGTTGGGTTGTCTCATTCACCGGTCTCGTCACCATGGTCCTCGCCACACCATCCATTTGGGGTAATGCTACCGATCCATCGCATCAGTGTCGTTATATGTTCAAGAGGGGTTATTTCAGAAAGTGTCAACCGTGTCCCATCCACTACCATACATCATCCTTCATCCATTTTCATGATCGCCACCCTGATTCATATATCACAGTTTGTTTCCACCTCCACTAAATCATTAGCTCCGTTCCGTGTCATTGATGTGGGATTCATCAAGGCCCTCCTTTGACGGATCGCTTCTTGTCGACATCAGCTCATTATCCAAGAAGTTGATCTAGGAACACCCCCATCAGTACTTTGAAGCTTGCATGCCTCAATGGCAGGTTTCTCACTTCCGGCGACAGGTATACCTCAATGACCTTCGACCAGAAGATTTTGCGTGGCGTTCGACGCCAAGTCCTTTATTCACGCCACGTGAATTGTACTGCAGTACCTTGAGGGTCATTGTCATTATTGGTGATTCCTCTCGCGCTTGTTAACGGTTTTCATTATTGACCGGTAATCAAGCGATGTCTTTCCATGTTCGACTTCGACGCAATTCTCACATGGATCGACTTGTACTTAGAGTGAAGATCGAACGAGTTTGAAGACCCCGGATCTAGTTTCATCCATCCGGGCTGCGATATATATTCAGGAAATATAAAAACATTTGCCATGTACATCATTGCAGCAGATGATCATCCTATCAAAGGATGATAATTTCAGCAGAAGATTATCAGTCTGGCTACAGACGATCGTCTGTCATATGTATCAAAATGTATTTATAAAAGCTGAGCATGGGAATGCCCGCCTCAGCCAGACCATGAAATTGAATGAAAGATAATGTATTGTATTGTATTGTATTACAGGGCACTCTCCTCCGGTACTGGAACGAACTTCGGACCCTCTAGCTAAAGCATTTCACCCGAGTAACGGCCTCATACTTTAGGGGGCAACTGTTATAGACATTTTTGTGCCTCGCGTCAAGGAGCAAGGAATGTCGATAATTACAGGGATCCTCAGTCCCTAAACATGTTGTTCTTACCCCTAAAAGAACAAGGTCATCAATCAACAGCACTTCCAATCAGTTCCCCACCTGAAAACACTTCAGAACAGGCTTATTTTGGATCATGTCAGCTGCTAGACTGAGCTTCTGCGCTGTATTGCAACTGTCCCACTCTGTACCTACGCTGGAAGTCAAAAACTATGAAGGCTACCTGCGCTGGGCGAGATTGGCCAAGTGGCACAGTCCTCCTGCAAGGTGTCAATTGCCCAGGAAGCTTCCAAACTGACACTTGGGTCATGAGATTCGCCCTGTGATGAGTAAGAGGTACTTGATCACCATGTGTAACCAAGGATCTCCAAGTGGACATAGGAACTGAAGATTAACTAAAGAGGGAGAGGACACAAGGCAGCTTCATGTCAGTCTCAAGCTGACTCATCTGTTCCTCTTCTCTCCTATATATAGAGCCCTTCTATGAGAGCTCTACAGGCTGAAATTTTGTATAAGCAAGGAGGTGCTGTTGGTATACCGCCAGGATTATTTGGGTGATTGTTTTACTAGAGGTTAAGAAGAGAGTTCTTGCTGCCGAGGAGGTGCTGCTGGATTGGAGCCAACATCATTGGTTGTAACTTCCTCTGGAACCCTGTTACTTTCTATCAATAAAGTTTGCATGTTCTCCTATTCACTTGTTTTACATAGATGCTTTGTGTTTACATGTGTATTTCATTGCAATCTAATCCATGCTTTGATTATGAGTGCTTGTATCTGTTAGTTTGCTCTCTCTTGTTGTGCAGGTCTTGTGTGTAGCTGGATCGGCTTGGAGAGCAAAGAGCTGGGAGCTGGATACAAAAGAAGAAGGATAAGGATCAATTAAGCGCAAGACACCAGGTTGGTTGACCTTCTTTCCATTCTATCTATATACTCATAAAGAAGAACATGAAAACTTTATCATTCAGTTGTTGCTAGATTCTGTCACATCTAGAAAGGGTTAGGGTCATCCGCATCGGATACTTTTCCCCACAACAAATGATGCCTGAAATGATGAGTTTTTATGTTAATTTTATGAGCAATTTAACATAAATAAGAGACTGAACAACAACATACATGTTATAGACATTTTTGTGCCTCGCGTCAAGGAGCAAGGAATGTCGATAATTACAGGGATCCTCAGTCCCTAAACATGTTGTTCTTACCCCTAAAAGAACAAGGTCATCAATCAACAGCACTTCCAATCAGTTCCCCACCTGAAAAACACTTCAGAACAGGCTTATTATGGATCATGTCAGCTGCTAGACTGAGCTTCTGCGCTGTATTGCAACTGTCCCACTCTGTACCTGCGCTGGAAGTCAAAAACTATGAAGGCTACCTGCGCTGGGCGAGATTGGCCAAGTGGCACAGTCCTCCTGCAAGGTGTCAATTGCCCAGGAAGCTTCCAAACTGACACTTGGGTCATGAGATTCGCCCTGTGATGAGTAAGAGGTACTTGATCACCATGTGTAACCAAGGATCTCCAAGTGGACATAGGAACTGAAGATTAACTAAAGAGGGAGAGGACACAAGGCAGCTTCATGTCAGTCTCAAGCTGACTCATCTGTTCCTCTTCTCTCCTATATATAGAGCCCTTCTATGAGAGCTCTACAGGCTGAAATTTTGTATAAGCAAGGAGGTGCTGTTGGTATACCGCCAGGATTATTTGGGTGATTGTTTTACTAGAGGTCAAGAAGAGAGTTCTTGCTGCCGAGGAGGTGCTGCTGGATTGGAGCCAACATCATTGGTTGTAACTTCCTCTGGAACCCTGTTACTTTCTATCAATAAAGTTTGCATGTTGTCCTATTCACTTGTTTTACATAGATGCTTTGTGTTTACATGTGTATTTCATTGCAATCTAATCCATGCTTTGATTATGAGTGCTTGTATCTGTTAGTTTGTTCTCTCTTGTTGTGCAGGTCTTGTGTGTAGCTGGATCGGCTTGGAGAGCAAAGAACTGGGAGCTGGATACAAAAGAAGAAGGATAAGGATCAATTAAGCGCAAGACACCAGGTTGGTTGACCTTCTTTCCATTCTATCTATATACTCATAAAGAAGAACATGAAAACTTTATCATTCAGTTGTTGCTAGATTCTGTCACATCTAGAAAGGGTTAGGGTCATCCGCATCGGATACTTTTCCCCACAACAAACTGGCGACTCCGCTGGGGATATCCTAGTATCTTGTTGTTGTTGTTATTTGTAGTATTTTGCTATTTCTATCTTGAAGAACCGAGTACCGAATCGAAAAGCTTTTGACTATATCAAAAGCGAAGTAGTGGGTTTTGCTACTCTTGCTCCTTTGCTGAGCAACTTCAAGATTTAAAGAGCTAATCTACAGGTAGATCTTTACTCTTTGTGATAGATCTTAGTCCTCTTGATCATCCATCTACCTGTACTTAACCCATAGCATTTTGTTTCAGTCAAAACAGTACATTTTTGAGCTTTTTATGACCCGGAATTGTTAGCAGACGTAACTCTCGTAAGTCAGTGCAGGCTGTCCACAGGCAGTCTGCATTACAGCGCAGGTAGCCCCTTCGGGAACTGCGCTGAGAGTGAAACTGACAGTGCAGTACCTGCGCTGGTCCAGTTGGCCTTAGGCTAGCTTAACTCTTCCTCTGTGTCTTGGCCCTGTTTGCACTTGTTTTTGGCTGATTGCTTGCTGGTTAATGTATTTGCTGTATACCTCATCTCCTTGACTTCATTTCGCCTCAGTTGTGTGATGAAATTGTAAACTTTCTTTCAGTATTTCTTGTTTCAGTTACAATTTCCCATAGTGAAAAGCAAGCCTACAGCCTTGACCTCTTAGATTGCGATCTTATGAGTTAGTGTTATTGCTGTTCATAGCTGTTTTGGATTGGTTTGTTTTCACTTTATGGTTTGAATTCATATATTTTTAAGTATAAAACAAGTACCTGTAAAGCGTCTTTTCATTTAGACAATACTTGTTTGTTTATGCTTTAGATTGAATTCGAAAGTCATACAACAGTTTCCTTTTGTTAAGCATCAACATTAAAGGAAAAAGAAAAGAAATACATGCATCTTGCATTTGCATTTTGATAAGTTTGGGTGTCTGATCTAGGAGAAAGTGCATTAGTTTGTGCTGTATGCTCTGTTTGGAAAGATATTGTTTTTTCTCTCCCTTCAGTAGCTAGGATTTTCAAAGTTAAAAAGATAGTGAAAGCTTGCTTATCATTTTAGCTGCATTTAGGAATTTGTACCAATACATCTCGTGGTGATCCTGAAAGACAAACTGATAAACAAGATCAACTTAAAATATATTGAATGAATCTAACAACGCATTGTAACATAACGCTCACAATAGAGGTCTAGGTAGAGACGTGTTCCGGCGTCGTTAAACGTAGTGACTGTCGATCTCTACGAAGGTGGGTGATTCCTCCTGAGAGACGATAGCACTAATACGGATTTGAGCTCCCGCGTACCGTCGCGTATATTGGGAGACCCCTATAGGAAATTATCCTTTATCCTTAGGAAGCCGTGTCGACCGCCCTACTGATCGCGATGCAGTGAACACAGCATTCACGAAGATCGACCACCCGTACCGTAAAACGTATTCTGTGGTTTCGCGAAAGGTTTGGCACACCCTCTGCCTAGATCTCCAGAGCAGTTTCTTTTGGCCCTTTTCAAACTCCATAACTGAAAAGGTCCAGCCGAGCATTTGTCACTTCGGGCTCGTTAATACATCGAAGGCGACTAGAGTCATCTTTAGCTTTTTCTCGACTCTTAAAACATGAAAAAGCAAAGTTGTGTCTAAAAGCGTCTAATAAAATTCATTCAATACGGAAACATAATTCCCCTTTTTGTATTTTAGTTGATCAAGTAATCCGCAACCGTGGAGGAAAGTCAATTAAAACCCCGTCGTTCAGGGAGACTTGCGGGTCGACCATCTTTGTCTCCGGAACCGAAAGTAGTACGAGCAAAGCGATCTCGCTGGACCAGATCAAAATCTCCTTTTAAAGTTAGAACAGAAGTTCCAACAAGATCTGAGATTCTGGTCACTCCCGAAATTTCTGGAATTCCTGCCTCTATTGAAGAAGTTCAACGGCAACAGAAGGACAATTGTATTGATCCTAGTCTGAAAACAAGTACTTGTTTAACTGAACCAGTTCCATCTGAAACCGGTCCACAGAGTCTTGTTGTTCAAACAACTGTCGCTGTCGAAACAACCCCTTCTTCGGCACCAGAAATCTTTTACGGACCTGACGGTCTGCCTCTTCCTCCTGGTCTGATTGCAATAGAAGAAATCGTAGAGGACCAGCAAGCAAATACTCCAATTCATTTTGGAGTTGGTACCCCTCTTTTTCCTTCTGCATCAGAAGTTTGTCTATCGCCACCGGAAGTTCCTGAAGAATCGTTAGGAAGTTTATTGGATAGACTCAAAATGTCTGAACAACCGTCGACATCTAGGACTGTGCCAAATGACACAGCGATAGCAGAAGCTCCTGCTGCCATTCCAACGATGTTTGCCGGCATACCATCCGTCCCATCTAGTTCTCATCAACTAGAAGGAGTCCACCCAGGGACTATTATGACAACTTGGTCTGTTCCAGTTTGTTCTGCCGGTATAATACCCGGTAATTCTTATGTTGAAACTAGACAAATTGATCCCTTTGGGAATCAGTTTAGACCATCTAGTCCTCAAAGGCAGTCTATGCCCATGAGTTCCGGATTGTTACCGTATGGGGGGCAATATGCCCTTTCACTTCCTCTTCCGGGAGGATACCCATACGGCAGTTTTCAACCAAATTCAAGTTTAGCTGAAGTAACGACGAATAGTTGGGTACCTATGTTACCCCAGCAACCAAGAGTTGTATATTCTATGCAACAATGTATGCCTATGTCTAGCATCCCGACGACGCCAGCAATTGTAACCGTGTCGCAAGTTCAATCGATGCCTGTTGTATGTCAACCACAAGTTGTAATGCAACAGCCAATTGACCCTGCAACACAACCACAATCGCCAACTGCCGGGACGACACAGATACAAACGGGGATCATAACCCCGCATCTTGGTCCGTCGGTTAGTGTCGCACAGCCAAACATGGCTTCACAACCATGGATGGTGCAATACCAACAACCTCAGTTTCAGCAAGTGTACCAGGGATCTGAGCAACAGATTTTTGCAAATAGTGGGCAACCCTATATTCAGAATGGGTTAAACCAACCACTTTACAGTGGCCAAGCCCACCAACCATATCAGTCATATCAACATCAGTTGCATTATACTGGTGTGCAAAGACCTACTGCTCAAGCGATTCCATCGTATCCTGGGTACGCCTCGCCAGACTTGAATCAGCAGTTGCCATTCGTGGCAACGTTAGAATTACCAGATTTACATCGGTTAACGAACGATCCAATCGCCTATGCCCATTGGTGGCCAGCGATTCCTCACAAACTTCCTTCGGACATTCCTAAATTCAATGGAAATTCGGGTGAAGACCCGTCGAATCATGTGATGACATTCCATCTGTGGTGTTCATCGAATACCTTGAATGATGATTCGATAAGGCTTCGCCTCTTCCAGAGGACATTGACTGGTCCGGCGGCCAAATGGTATATTGAATTACCTAGAGCCTCTTTCGACAATTTTAGCTCCCTAGCCACGACTTTCTTAACACACTTTCAGTTACCTATAAGGTACGAAACTGGAACAGAAATCTTAACCAATTTCAAGCAGACAACGGCCACACATATATCTGATCATATACATGAGTGGCGTCGTCATCGCAGAATGGTAAAGACTTATGTTCCAGATCAGCTGTTAGCTGAGTGGTTTATAAAGTCGCTTCTGCCGGCAATTACAGAAGATGTGGCCAAGGGAGGTGTCGTAACAGAGGAGCAAGTTATTGCTCGTGCTCAGTATTTGGACTTAGTATATACTCAGTCGGGCACGCTCTATGATAAAATACCTGACGCCCCCAGACCAGAATTTTCAATCCCTCCTCCTCCTAGATCGAATAGTGACTCTCATGCCGGTGACGGCGTGATTGGAACTGCAAACGCTAAGTCAACAAGGGATTCAAATAAGAAAGCCCGTAAGACTTCGAATCAAAAAGCAAATCAAGAGATTCTTGCTTCGGAAGTTAATGCTGTATCTACGGATAAAGACAAAAACTCCAATCAACCAGGAAGCAAGAAGAAACAAAACAAAGGGAAGAAGAAGAAACCAGGTGGTTCATCCCCTCGAAAAACTTCTCCAAACCCTCCTGGGCAAAGGAAACAATTTTATCCATGTCAAATATGTGATGAAAATCACTCAACAAGGGATTGTCCCCTCAAAGCTGAGTTGAAAAGGTTCTTTAAAAGTTCTCAAACTTCAGCTGTGTTGACTGATCCATTTCCCAACCCAGGTCAAAATATGGTTGATAGTGGAAATGCTTCCCCGTCTCAAGTGCTTATGCTGTCGGTTTCTAAGCAAAGTGATGCTTTGATATCGACTAGGAATAAAGATTATGGGAATCTGCAGGTGTCGAATGACAAAGGGAAAGATCAACCCAGTACTTCGACAACGACTTCGGCAGAAGTTGTAACCCCCCCACGCATGAATTAACAATAAAGCCGCCTAAGGGAGTAGTCCACAAGTCGACATTCAACCCTCGCGCCAGAGCGGCGCAACACTATAATATAGTGGAGGATTTGGCCCAATCGCCATCTGCTATGTCAACTCTTGAGGTACTACAAAATTGCCCATCCCAAAGGCAGGCATTGTTATCAGCAATTGGTGGAGTGGATCCTAAAGATTCCAATCTTGTATCCTTTGATCACAAAGGATATGATCCTCAGTTACCAGCGCAATTAGCTTTTCTTATACAAGTAAAAGCCCTCAACAAAACTGTTCACAGAACAATTATTGATGAGGGAGCATCGACATGTATCATGTCCATGTCTTGCTGGAAAACTCTTGGATCTCCTACATTGTCGCGATCTTCGACGACATTGAAAGCATTTGACGGTAGGTCGTACACTCCGTACGGTATCCTAAATAACTTTAAGGTTGAACTAGGAGGAAAAACAGTGGAAATTGATGTTGAAGTCATTGATGGCAATCTTGACTATAACATTCTACTGGGAAGACCATGGATATATGCCATGGCAGCTGTAGTGTCGACATATTTTAGGAAGATCGCATTCCCATTTGAAGGAGGGATTACGATCGTCGACCAACAGAGTTTCCTCCCTAATAGTTCACAAGTTACCGGAAGCATTCCCCTGATCCATGGGAACGACTATTCTATACAAGATATAGGAGTAGGCTTGCTAAAAGATCCCACCATGATGGGAACTTTTGCGTTGCCACCTCCGTTCCATGAAGGGAATATCCCATTTGTAGCAACATGCAACATGGTATCTTCATCGAAAGTCGTCATGGATCATCAAGTGGTGTTGCCGCCTAGCCCTATTGAAATATTGTAGCAATCAATGTTTCAGGCATGGGAGGCGAGCCCAAATGAACGCTCGTCAAGCGTTTGGGTAGATAGGTCCGAAGAATATGGTACCCCTTTAGATCCTTGGTCAAGAGTTCATGGGACTGACGAAGGGATCTTACAATCAATGATGATTGAGGAGGCACCATGGAGTGATAACCACCATCGCTCCCTTCTTCCAGAATGTGAAGAAGAAACTCATCACGACCTATACCACCCTTCAGTGTTTGAATTCCTAACAAATACTGTAAATACGGTGGATTCAGAAAGAAACCTATCCAATATTGAAGAAACCATAGCCATAAATATCTCGACAAAATCTGATGTTGTTGAGAATATTCATGTCGGCAAAAGTTGTTCCCCTTCAGAACTGGAAATATATAGTGCTCTCTTTCGCGAATTTAGAGATGTCTTTGCATGGTCATATGATGAAATGCCAGGCATTGACTCGAGCATAGTTGAACATGAAATTAAAATGTATCCTGATGTCAAACCAGTAAGACAACGGCTTCGGCAGGTACATCCGAAGAAAGCCGCTGCCATTAAGGCGGAAGTTGAAAAACTTCTCCATGCTGGATTCATCTACCCGGTTCCTCTAACCGATTGGGTATCGAATATTGTCCCTGTTATGAAAAAACAAGGGACGATAAGAGTGTGCGTCGACTATAGGGATGTAAAGCTTGTCCAAAGGACAACTACCCTACACCCTTCATCGACCAGATAATTGATGAATGCGCCGGATGTGAAATCTTTTCCTTTATGGATGGATTTTCCGGGTATAATCAAATAAATATCCGCCCACAGGACCAGTCTAAGACTGCATTCATCTGTCCGTGGGGCACATTCGCTTATCGAAAATTACCCTTTGGTTTAAAGAACGCAGGGGCGACGTTTCAGAGGGCAATGAATTATGCCTTCCATGACATCAAGAACATCGTTCAACCTTACCTCGACGATCTTCCGGCTCATTCGCGGAAGCGGACTGATCATCCGCGGCATTTGAGAGCGATATTTCTACGTTGCCGACATTATAAGATAAGACTCAATCCACATAAGTGTGTGTTTTGTGTCGGCTCTGGTCGTTTACTTGGATTTGTGGTTTCTAAGGACGGGATTCGTCTCGACCCCTGTAAGGTTCAGGCAATTATTAATTTGCCTCCACCTTCAAATTTGCTTCAGATTCAGAAACTCCAAGGGAAAGCAAACTTTCTGAGGAGGTTCATTCCTAATTACGCAGAACTTGCCAAGGGTTATACTCGTCTTTTGAAAAAGGATGTACCTTTTGTCTGGGACCAGGTTGCGCAAGCTTCCTTTGACGCTCTGAAAGAAAGTCTAGTAAGAGCATCATTAATGTACGCCCCGGACTATCAAAGAGATTTTAACCTGTATCTTGCTGCAGCAGATACGACCATTGCGATGGTCTTAGTGCAAGAAGTCGATGGAATTGAACATCCTATTTATTATTTAAGTAAGAACTTAAATGATACAGAAAGTAAATATTCCTATGTTGAAAAACTAGCGCTTGCTGCTGTTCAAGCGATTCAAAGGTTTCGACATTATGTCCTCTTTAGGAAGACTACTGTTTTGTCAGATTGCAACCCCATGACATATATACTGTCGCGACAGTTGCTTGGGGGCAAATATTCAAAATGGATAGCAATCCTTCAAGAGTTTGATTTAGATTTTGTAAAATCCAAATCAAAGAAAGCCCTAGTTTTCGCGGAATTATTATGCGATCTCCCATCATCATCCAACGATGATACATCAGAAGAGTCAATCGTGGATGAAAATTTGTTTCTGATATCAGTAAGCGATGAGTGGTATGGAGATATCATTGTTTATCTCCAAACTCAAAAGTTTAGGTCTAATACCTCACACTCAGAACGGAAACGTATACGATACCAATCGAAAGGCTACATGATCGTCGGTGATACTCTTTACCGTCGAGGTGTCGATACAGTTCTGAGGAGGTGCCTTACCCATGAGGAGGCCGAAAAAGCCTTGAATGATTGTCATTCAGGCGCGTGCGGGGGGCATCAATCTGGATATGCAACAGCACAAAGAATCTTACGAGCAGGATATTTCTGGCCAACTATGTTTAAAGATTGCATACTAGCTGTCAGAAGTTGCCATGCATGTCAGATCTTTGATAGCAAAACCAGAAGACCACCCACACCTTTGCAGCCAGTGGTTGCTGTAGGGCCCTTCGCCAAGTGGGGCATCGATTTCATGCAATGTAACCCCACCTCGACTGGGGGCATGGGTATATTATAGTCGCTGTCGACTATTTTACCAAATGGGCCGAGGCGATGCCTACATTGGATAACACTGGTGAAACAGCTGCCCTTTTCTTTTTCAATCATGTAGTCGCCAGGTTCGGTGTTCCGCAAGCTATAGTGACAGATCATGGATCGCATTTTCGCAATCACATGATGGTTGAATTAACTGCCAAACTAGGGCTATCTCACGACAGCTCTACCCCATATTATCCACAAGCCAACGGACAAGTTGAAGCAATCAACAAAGTCCTGAAGCGTATGTTGCAGAGGATGATTGGGGTTCACAAAAGAAGATGGCATCTAATCCTGTATTCAGCACTATGGGCTTACCGAACCTCGGTAAAAAATGCCACTGGATTCACACCATTCCAATTGGTGTATGGTCTGGAGGCAGTTTTACCGATCCAGTGCGAAATTTCGTCTCTTAAACTCGCAATTGACCTCCTCCCCGGAACCTCAGAAGAAGAGGCTCGTTTCCTGGAATTGATCCAGTTGGATGAAAACCGTCGTGACGCCGCTTTGGCGAACGAGGCTCATAAGAAACGAGTCAAAGCACAGTTCGACAAGAATGTCAAACCGCGCGTCTTCTCTGAAGGTGACTTGGTTTTGCTTTACGACCAAGAATCCGATAAATTAGGAGCAGGGAAATTTCAGTCCTTATGGATGGGTCCTTATATTGTTAAAAGGGTGTTAGCAAAAGGAGCCTACGAGTTAATGGATTATGACGGAATACCACTGGCGCAACCCCGTAACGGGTTGTACCTCAAGCGTTACTATGCTTAAATAGTAACCTGAGTGCTTTTGTTGTATTTTGTTTTCGCTAAAATGTTTGTTTCGGTTAAGTAATCCACCCTTCTCGTTTGTTGCAGATGTCGAATTATTCTGAAACATATGTGGGATATGCCGACGGTGCGAGTCGTAGTACGCGGGGTTTGTCCTCCGCAGCCTGGGCCATTTTTGATCCAAGTGGCGAGTTAGTGAGTTTCAGAGGTGTGTGTATTGGTCGATCAACAAACAATATCGCTGAGTATAGTGCGTTGATTGAACTCCTCTCTGATACCATTGCACATGGTATACGCCAACTTATTGTTAGGCTAGACTCACAACTTGTAGTACTACAACTCAGTGGGATATACTCAGTCCGCAATCCAGCTATTTATCGAATGTTTCTAAGGGTTAAGATTTTGGAAAGAGAGTTTGATTCAATCCAATACCAACATATTTCCAGAAACTTGAACACATTAACAGATTCATTAGCAAACTATGTATTAGATAGACATCTACAACATATATAAAAGAGATGCATCGGTGCTATGCAGATGGATCACAAATAAACCAGAATAAACTCCGAAAATCAAAATATATATAAAAACTGTTTATAGTTCATACATAATGTGCTGAAGTCAAAACAAAATTGGTCATGTGACCTAGAACTCAGAAAAATGCTAGGGGGCACCCTAGCCTACTGGTGCTCATGAAAGCGCGTCACGGTCTGCGCAATCATGCGCAAGAGACGAGTCCATCGTCTAGGCACACCAATGGTGTGTCGCTGCAACTGTAAGGGTAACTCGTCAATCTGTACATCCGGAAGACCACGAGTAAGGTTCTCCACCTGCTCCTGCACAGCTGCAAGTATCTCGGAATCACCAAGGTCGCGGATGACCACTCTCCTAGCAGGCTCTGCTGCTGGGGCAGCAATTGGCGACCTTGGACGAGCTACTGGACGAACAGGACCAACATCTGCATGCACCCAAGGGTTCGATCAGTTTTGAACAAAAACATCATGATGAAAAACAATAAACAGTGACATGGTCAGAGATTTTACCAATAGCGCCCCATTGCTCACCATCCGGAAGCACCAAGTCCGGATCTCCTCGGTAGTCCATACCCACATATGGATACTCAGAGAATGCCATCTCCTGACGCTCGAACCACCTAAAGAAGGACTCAGTAAAAGTAATATGTGGTTGACCAGCATGCCGGGACATGTGATCAACCCACCTCTGCATACGTGGCTCGGTCGGAGAAGGCAAGTCAAGCATGATGTACTGAGGTTGCATCAATGGGATTTTCTCCAAGATAAAGGCAGTCAAGATAGAACCAAATCCAAAGTTCTTCAGCCCTCCGTCCTTTACCTTGGTCAATTGACTTTTCATCTGTACTAGTACTGCATCACACCAGTTAAACACTTTCGGTTGGAGACACTCCAAAGCGTACTGCATGTAAGACCTGTTGGCAACATGCAAAGCTGCACTGCCTGCCATCCTACCAATGGTAAACAGAATGGACCTAAGAGACCTGTCAGTGATGTCTCGGATGTTGATCTTGCCGTCTTTACTCGGCTGTGAACCCTCCCTGCAATGCTGGCGAATGTAATCCCTGGTGGAAGTGGTCCCTCGGGCCGTACCTGACAAGGAAATGGGAGCACCCCGCCTTGACAATCCAGTCAAGAAGTACATGTCCTCTATGGTCAAGGGAATGGTCTTCCCCCTAATCTGGAATACTTGGTTAACAGGATCCCAAGCATCAAGCATATACTGCAGTAATGATATCTGTGCTCTCATACTAGAGATGCGGAAGAACTTCAGCAGTCCACAGTTCCGAAGTGCGTTCACCGTGACTGGATCATGGAGAGCAACCATGTCCTCTCCTTCATGTTCTCGTTCTCGCCATGTAAGGGACATTTTGGTAGAATTTCCCTACAAACAAGCAAGAGGATGAGTAAGTTCCTGAATTTGATGAAAATCTGGCGAAAAAACATCAAAAAAATGCATGCAAACTCAGTCATTAAAGGCCCAGCGCAGGCAGAGAGAGTTCCCCCTGCTCTGTAACGCAGTCTGCTTCATAGCTGACTAGGATACAGCGCAGATTTCGAAAGGGGAACCTGCGCTGATGCCAGGGCGCCCTGATAAAACCCCTGGGGCCCAGAAGCACTGGAAAACAAGCATGAAACAGGAAAAGAAAACCATGAAAGTGAAGGGCTAAGGTTTAGCTCCTACCTGGTCCAAACGGCGCCGAAAATCGTCCACAGAATCTCCCGGAATCAGCTGGTGGAAATCAAGGAAGAAGAGGCACCTCCAGAGCTCCAACAAGCAAAATGCAAATGAAATGGTAAATGAGAGGTAAAAATCCCTTTTTATGACTTTTACATCGTTTGAAGTTAAAATTAGGGTTATATGCTCATTTTCATGCAATTATTGTCCATTTCTAACAAAATTTGTTGCAGCAATTGATAATGAAGTACTACATTTGAAAAGAGGAAAAGCTAATTAAGTAAATTTGACCATGAATCGAGCAGTTTTACCACGGAATTTATGCTCGTTAAAAAATAGAAAAGTGTGAGCAAAGTTTCCGGCAGGGTCCAAGCTCATTAAAAAATGAACTGGTGAACAACCATTGCGATCGTGAAACTGTAGCCTTTAAAAGCCTTGGTCGTGTTTTTCATCCATCACCTCCATTATCATTTTACCGATCGTTCACCCCCACATGTGTGTTCGCCCCTTTTGAGGAACATCTGCAAAGAGTGATTTCACTTAGCCACCCTCGTGACATTACCGTGATTGGAAAATTCCAATTTGTACCTGGAATCTGCAGCTATCCCTGTTTATCACTCGTTCCTCGAAAAACGAGTCTACTTTGAGCTCTTTTCATTGACTCGTAAAATATGAAAAGTTTGCCGAGTTTTGGCCTTCCAGCTCGTTAAAAGACCGGAACGCTATCCCTCCTCTAAATTTTAATCTTTTTGGACCTGAGGGATTATTACACAAAAGGATCGAGCGCTTGTCTTGTTCAGCTCGTAAAAGTATCGAACAGCCATCCCTTCTGTATTGTTTTATACTTTTTCGGACTTAAGGGATATGATGACGAAAAAGGAACTATGGAGTTAACTTTCTGTACCTTTTCAGACTCTCTAAAAATGAAAAGGACCGAGTTTTCTTTGTCGTTAGACTCGTTAAAATGATTAAATAGCGACAAACTTGTCTTTAGACGAGAACGAGTTTCCCTATCGCTAGGCTCGTTAAATCTTAGCGATGGGCTTGCCCGAAGGGCAGGTTATAGAACAAGCATATGTTATCCTCCTCAAGCTTGACAAAAATAAAGAGGTACTGGTCAGAAATGACTGGGGAAAAATTGGGAGAACATCAAAGTTTAGAGGTAGCAAGTCACTCTTGAACATGACACTTTTCCTCCGTATCACATCGGGTTGGGTTGTCTCATTCACCGGTCTCGTCACCATGGTCCTCGCCACACCATCCATTTGGGGTAATGCTACCGATCCATCGCATCAGTGTCGTTATATGTTCAAGAGGGGTTATTTCAGAAAGTGTCAACCGTGTCCCATCCACTACCATACATCATCCTTCATCCATTTTCATGATCGCCACCCTGATTCATATATCACAGTTTGTTTCCACCTCCACTAAATCATTAGCTCCGTTCCGTGTCATTGATGTGGGATTCATCAAGGCCCTCCTTTGACGGATCGCTTCTTGTCGACATCAGCTCATTATCCAAGAAGTTGATCTAGGAACACCCCCATCAGTACTTTGAAGCTTGCATGCCTCAATGGCAAGTTTCTCACTTCCGGCGACAGGTATACCTCAATGACCTTCGACCAGAAGATTTTGCGTGGCGTTCGACGCCAAGTCCTTTATTCACGCCACGTGAATTGTACTGCAGTACCTTGAGGGTCATTGTCATTATTGGTGATTCCTCTCGCGCTTGTTAACGGTTTTCATTATTGACCGGTAATCAAGCGATGTCTTTCCATGTTCGACTTCGACGCAATTCTCACATGGATCGACTTGTACTTAGAGTGAAGATCGAACGAGTTTGAAGACCCCGGATCTAGTTTCATCCATCCGGGCTGCGATATATATTCAGGAAATATAAAAACATTTGCCATGTACATCATTGCGGCAGATGATCATCCTATCAAAGGATGATAATTTCAGCAGAAGATTATCAGTCTGGCTACAGACGATCGTCTGTCATATGTATCAAAATGTATTTATAAAAGCTGAGCATGGGAATGCCCGCCTCAGCCAGACCATGAAATTAAATGAAAGATAATGTATTGTATTGTATTGTATTACAGGGCACTCTCCTCCGGTACTGGAACGAACTTCGGACCCTCTAGCTAAAGCATTTCACCCGAGTAACGGCCTCATACTTTAGGGGGCAACTGTTATAGACATTTTTGTGCCTCGCGTCAAGGAGCAAGGAATGTCGATAATTACAGGGATCCTCAGTCCCTAAACATGTTGTTCTTACCCCTAAAAGAACAAGGTCATCAATCAACAGCACTTCCAATCAGTTCCCCACCTGAAAACACTTCAGAACAGGCTTATTTTGGATCATGTCAGCTGCTAGACTGAGCTTCTGCGCTGTATTGCAACTGTCCCACTCTGTACCTGCGCTGGAAGTCAAAAACTATGAAGGCTACCTGCGCTGGGCGAGATTGGCCAAGTGGCACAGTCCTCCTGCAAGGTGTCAATTGCCCAGGAAGCTTCCAAACTGACACTTGGGTCATGAGATTCGCCCTGTGATGAGTAAGAGGTACTTGATCACCATGTGTAACCAAGGATCTCCAAGTGGACATAGGAACTGAAGATTAACTAAAGAGGGAGAGGACACAAGGCAGCTTCATGTCAGTCTCAAGCTGACTCATCTGTTCCTCTTCTCTCCTATATATAGAGCCCTTCTATGAGAGCTCTACAGGCTGAAATTTTGTATAAGCAAGGAGGTGCTGTTGGTATACCGCCAGGATTATTTGGGTGATTGTTTTACTAGAGGTCAAGAAGAGAGTTCTTGCTGCCGAGGAGGTGCTGCTGGATTGGAGCCAACATCATTGGTTGTAACTTCCTCTGGAACCCTGTTACTTTCTATCAATAAAGTTTGCATGTTCTCCTATTCACTTGTTTTACATAGATGCTTTGTGTTTACATGTGTATTTCATTGCAATCTAATCCATGCTTTGATTATGAGTGCTTGTATCTGTTAGTTTGTTCTCTCTTGTTGTGCAGGTCTTGTGTGTAGCTGGATCGGCTTGGAGAGCAAAGAGCTGGGAGCTGGATACAAAAGAAGAAGGATAAGGATCAATTAAGCGCAAGACACCAGGTTGGTTGACCTTCTTTCCATTCTATCTATATACTCATAAAGAAGAACATGAAAACTTTATCATTCAGTTGTTGCTAGATTCTGTCACATCTAGAAAGGGTTAGGGTCATCCGCATCGGATACTTTTCCCCAGCGGAGTCGCCAGTTTGTTGTGGGGAAAAGTATCCGATGCGGATGACCCTAACCCTTTCTAGATGTGACAGAATCTAGCAACAACTGAATGATAAAGTTTTCATGTTCTTCTTTATGAGTATATAGATAGAATGGAAAGAAGGTCAACCAACCTGGTGTCTTGCGCTTGATTGATCCTTATCCTTCTTCCTTTGTATCCAGCTCCCAGCTCTTTGCTCTCCAAGCCGATCCAGCTACACACAAGACCTGCACAACAAGAGAGAGCAAACTAACAGATACAAGCACTCATAATCAAAGCATGGATTAGATTGCAATGAAATACACATGTAAACACAAAGCATCTATGTAAAACAAGTGAATAGGAGAACATGCAAACTTTATTGATAGAAAGTAACAGGGTTCCAGAGGAAGTTACAACCAATGATGTTGGCTCCAATCCAGCAGCACCTCCTCGGCAGCAAGAACTCTCTTCTTGACCTCTAGTAAAACAATCACCCAAATAATCCTGGCGGTATACCAACAGCACCTCCTTGCTTATACAAAATTTCAGCCTGTAGAGCTCTCATAGAAGGGCTCTATATATAGGAGAGAAGAGGAACAGATGAGTCAGCTTGAGACTGACATGAAGCTGCCTTGTGTCCTCTCCCTCTTTAGTTAATCTTCAGTTCCTGAGTCCACTTGGAGATCCTTGGTTACACATGGTGATCAAGTACCTCTTACTCATCACAGGGCGAATCTCATGACCCAAGTGTCAGTTTGGAAGCTTCCTGGGCAATTGACACCTTGCAGGAGGACTGTGCCACTTGGCCAATCTCGCCCAGCGCAGGTAGCCTTCATAGTTTTTGACTTCCAGCGCAGGTACAGAGTGGGACAGTTGCAATACAGTGCAGAAGCTCAGTCTAGCAGCTGACATGATCCAAAATAAGCCTGTTCTGAAGTGTTTTCAGGTGGGGAACTGATTGGAAGTGCTGTTGATTGATGACCTTGTTCTTTTAGGGGTAAGAACAACATGTTTAGGGACTGAGGATCCCTGTAATTATCGACATTCCTTGCTCCTTGACGCGAGGCACAAAAATGTCTATAACAGTTGCCCCCTAAAGTATGAGGCCGTTACTCGGGTGAAATGCTTTAGCTAGAGGGTCCGAAGTTCGTTCCAGTACCGGAGGAGAGTGCCCTGTAATACAATACAATACAATACATTATCTTTCATTCAATTTCATGGTCTGGCTGAGGCGGGCATTCCCATGCTCAGCTTTTATAAATACATTTTGATACATATGACAGACGATCGTCTGTAGCCAGACTGATAATCTTCTGCTGAAATTATCATCCTTTGATCGGATGATCATCTGCCGCAATGATGTACATGGCAAATGTTTTTATATTTCCTGAATATATATCGCAGCCCGGATGGATGAAACTAGATCTGGGGTCTTCAAACTCGTTCGATCTTCACTCTAAGTACAAGTCGATCCATGTGAGAATTGCGTCGAAGTCGAACATGGAAAGACATCGCTTGATTACCGGTCAATAATGAAAACCGTTAACAAGCGCGAGAGGAATCACCAATAATGACAATGACCCTCAAGGTACTGCAGTACAATTCACGTGGCGTGAATAAAGGACTTGGCGTCGAACGCCACGCAAAATCTTCTGGTCGAAGGTCATTGAGGTATACCTGTCGCCGGAAGTGAGAAACCTGCCATTGAGGCATGCAAGCTTCAAAGTACTGATGGGGATGTTCCTAGATCAACTTCTTGGATAATGAGCTGATGTCGACAAGAAGCGATCCGTCAAAGGAGGGCCTTGATGAATCCCACATCAATGACACGGAACGGAGCTAATGATTTAGTGGAGGTGGAAACAAACTGTGATATATGAATCAGGGTGGCGATCATGAAAATGGATGAAGGATGATGTATGGTAGTGGATGGGACACGGTTGACACTTTCTGAATGACCCCTCTTGAACATATAACGACACTGATGCGATGGATCGGTAGCATTACCCCAAATGGATGGTGTGGCGAGGACCATGGTGACGAGACCGGTGAATGAGACAACCCAACCCGATGTGATACGGAGGAAAAGTGTCATGTTCAAGAGTGACTTGCTACCTCTAAACTTTGATGTTCTCCCAATTTTTCCCCAGTCATTTCTGACCAGTACCTCTTTATTTTTGTCAAGCTTGAGGAGGATAACATATGCTTGTTCTATAACCTGCCCTTCGGGCAAGCCCATCGCTAAGATTTAACGAGCCTAGCGATAGGGAAACTCGTTCTCGTCTAAAGACAAGTTTGTCGCTATTTAATCATTTTAACGAGTCTAACGACAAAGAAAACTCGGTCCTTTTCATTTTTAGAGAGTCTGAAAAGGTACAGAAAGTTAACTCCATAGTTCCTTTTTCGTCAGCATATCCCTTAAGTCCGAAAAAGTATAAAACAATACAGAAGGGATGGCTGTTCGATACTTTTACGAGCTGAACAAGACAAGCGCTCGATCCTTTTGTGTAATAATCCCTCAGGTCCAAAAAGATTAAAATTTAGAGGAGGGATAGCGTTCCGGTCCTTTTACGAGCTGGAAGGCCAAAACTCGGCAAACTTTTCATATTTTACGAGTCAGTGAAAAGAGCTGAAAGAAGACTCGTCTTTTGAGAAACGAGTGATAGACAGGTATAGCTACAGATTCCAGGTACAGGTTGGAATTTCCAATCACGGCAGTGTCACAAGGATGGCTAGGTGAAATCACTCTTCGCAGTTGTTTCTCAAAAGAGGTAAACACACAAATGGAAGTGAATGCTTGGCCAAATGAACGATGGAGGTGGTGGATGAAAACACGATCAAGGTTCTTATGGCTAATGAATTTACAATCTCAAAAGGTTATTTTACCGGTTCATTTTTTCCATGAGCTTGAACTCTGGGGGAAACTTTTGCTCACCCTCTTCTATTTTTTTAAACGAGCATGGATTCAGGCCTAAAACTGCTCGGATTTGCGTTTATTTTTTAACGAGCATGAACTATATATTAAAACTGCTCGAAATACCAGTCATAAGAACGCCTCCTATAAGGATCAATTTTTTATAGAGCTTATGCCTTACTACAACTATGCTCTTATTTTGGCAAATTTTACTTTTGCCCCACAGGCTTTCTTTGTGCAAGTTCGGAAACGGCTAATCCTACGAGTTTAAAGGGTTAGACCTACAGGTTTAAAGGGAGGACCTAAAAATTTAAAAAATCAATAGTCGTCCCTTGCTTGCATTCCAAAAGGTTGCATGCCCCCAGGTATAGGATAGAATTTCGAGACCCCACCCCTCCTCTCTTCTACTTTTGTTTTTCTTTGGGTGTTCACGGTTACTTGTCATCTTGCCAATCTAATGCTAACGATACTAGTCTTCTCGTTATTTTAAGGGGTCTTACGCAGTACTCAGACTTCCTGTTGGCCCACTTTTAACAACAGCTATTTGTGACAATAGAAGAACACTACTCAAAGATAAAACATAGGTATTATCGAGGGAGGCTTGTCTCTTTCTTATTATCCGAAGAGTGGTTCTATTCGCTGCCGCAAATCAATCTCTTTCTTCGGCGGTGTCTATCATTGGGTTGTCCTAAGATGGTTACCTTCTGTCAAAACAAAATAGTCCCCTTCCTTGTAAGCTGCCCCTGCTTATCCTTCAAAACATATGTTTTGATGGGCGAGGCTGGAATTCAAGGATGTTTACTATTTGTTGCAATAAGGAAAATCCCACTTGGGCATTGCCCACTTTTTTAAACAAAGGTGAATGACTCTTTTGCCAAACACATAACTTTAACAAAAGATTATTATTCCAGAACAACCCCACTTCCTTCCACGGACGGGGTACGGACTAGTCATATTCTTCTGCGGAAATTCTTCCTTATACCCGGAGTTTCTTCTGCCCGAAGCAGACCAGGGTGCATGCCCCCTGGGTCCTAGTCTTTCTTTCCGAATCACTCGCATTCATCGGGAAGGAGGACTGGGGGCGGAGGCAAATCTTGAGCGAACAGACCATTTAGGATTGGTATTTGACTATTTGCGATGTGAGATCCCGGAAATGAAAGTTGGTCTACGAGCTTGACCACTCTTCCTTCGTGTGGAAAACACATTACTCTAAAGAGTGAGGAGACTATCGCTCCCATGCAATAAATATAGTCGCGTCCAAGGAGTAGGTTATAATCCAAGGGTCCTTGAACTACCAATACGTTCATCCTGACGGTCTTCCCCTTCAATGTAACAGGTACATCGGGAAGGATTCCTAATGTAACATAAAATTTTGAAGTTTGACAACTATAACTTGGATTTACAAAAATCCTTGCCGGATTTTCTCTAAATATGACCAGAATTTCCATAATTTTCCGGGCAACTCCTCCGCCTCGTTAGACTACACATTTAATGTTATGATTTAATATATTTGGAAGGATTGTAATATGTATGTGTTTATGTTTTTAGAAATTAAATAATTTTGGTTATTAAAATTGTAAAAATGTTTTTTTCAAAAGTTAATAGTATTCTAAATGAGATATAGATTTTTTAAGATAAGACAATAAATAGGGCATAGGGTATGATTTTCCAATGCATTAGTTATAATCATAATATCATAGAAAATGTGGATGCATGTTGAGATGTTTTGATTGACAGGGAATCCACAAATGGGCCGAGAGGGCCGGTTATTTGATGATCTCGTGGGAGCCCATAACTACGATGGAGAATATGTAACACCATATGGGTTGGAGACAAACTCATCAACATTACATATGTTATAGACATTTTTGTGCCTCGCGTCAAGGAGCAAGGAATGTCGATAATTACAGGGATCCTCAGTCCCTAAACATGTTGTTCTTACCCCTAAAAGAACAAGGTCATCAATCAACAGCACTTCCAATCAGTTCCCCACCTGAAAACACTTCAGAACAGGCTTATTTTGGATCATGTCAGCTGCTAGACTGAGCTTCTGCGCTGTATTGCAACTGTCCCACTCTGTACCTGCACTGGAAGTCAAAAACTATGAAGGCTACCTGCGCTGGGCGAGATTGGCCAAGTGGCACAGTCCTCCTGCAAGGTGTCAATTGCCCAGGAAGCTTCCAAACTGACACTTGGGTCATGAGATTCGCCCTGTGATGAGTAAGAGGTACTTGATCACCATGTGTAACCAAGGATCTCCAAGTGGACATAGGAACTGAAGATTAACTAAAGAGGGAGAGGACACAAGGCAGCTTCATGTCAGTCTCAAGCTGACTCATCTGTTCCTCTTCTCTCCTATATATAGAGCCCTTCTATGAGAGCTCTACAGGCTGAAATTTTGTATAAGCAAGGAGGTGCTGTTGGTATACCGCCAGGATTATTTGGGTGATTGTTTTACTAGAGGTTAAGAAGAGAGTTCTTGCTGCCGAGGAGGTGCTGCTGGATTGGAGCCAACATCATTGGTTGTAACTTCCTCTGGAACCCTGTTACTTTCTATCAATAAAGTTTGCATGTTCTCCTATTCACTTGTTTTACATAGATGCTTTGTGTTTACATGTGTATTTCATTGCAATCTAATCCATGCTTTGATTATGAGTGCTTGTATCTGTTAGTTTGCTCTCTCTTGTTGTGCAGGTCTTGTGTGTAGCTGGATCGGCTTGGAGAGCAAAGAGCTGGGAGCTGGATACAAAAGAAGAAGGATAAGGATCAATTAAGCGCAAGACACCAGGTTGGTTGACCTTCTTTCCATTCTATCTATATACTCATAAAGAAGAACATGAAAACTTTATCATTCAGTTGTTGCTAGATTCTGTCACATCTAGAAAGGGTTAGGGTCATCCGCATCGGATACTTTTCCCCACAACAAACTGGCGACTCCGCTGGGGAGATCCTAGTATCTTGTTGTTGTTGTTATTTGTAGTATTTTGCTATTTCTATCTTGAAGAACCGAGTACCGAATCGAAAAGCTTTTGACTATATCAAAAGCGAAGTAGAGGGTTTTGCTACTCTTGCTCCTTTGCTGAGCAACTTCAAGATTTAAAGAGCTAATCTACAGGTAGATCTCTACTCTTTGTGATAGATCTTAGTCCTCTTGATCATCCCTCTACCTGTACTTAACCCATAGCATTTTGTTTCAGTCAAAACAGTACATTTTTGAGCTTTTTATGACCCGGAATTGTTAGCAGACGTAACTCTCGTAAGTCAGTGCAGGCTGTCCACAGGCAGTCTGCATTACAGCGCAGGTAGCCCCTTCGGGAACTGCGCTGAGAGTGAAACTGACAGTGCAGTACCTGCGCTGGTCCAGTTGGCCTTAGGCTAGCTTAACTCTTCCTCTGAGTCTTGGCCCTGTTTGCACCTGTTTTTGGCTGATTGCTTGCTGGTTAATATATTTGCTGTATACCTCATCTCCTTGACTTCATTTCGCCTCAGTTGTGTGATGAAATTGTAAACTTTCCTTCAGTATTTCTTGTTTCAGTTACAATTTCCCATAGTGAAAAGCGAACCTACAGCCTTGACCTCTTAGATTGCGATCTTATGAGTTAGTGTTATTGCTGTTCATAGCTGTTTTGGATTGGTTTGTTTTCACTTTATGGTTTGAATTCATATATTTTTAAGTATAAAACAAGTACCTGTAAAGCGTCTTTTCATTTAGACAATACTTGTTTGTTTATGCTTTGGATTGAATTTGAAAGTCATACAACAGTTTCCTTTTGTTAAGCATCAACATTAAAAGGAAAAAGAAAAGAAATACTTGCATCTTGCATTTGCATTTTGATAAGTTTGGGTGTCTGGCCTAGGAGAAAGTGCATTAGTTTGTGCTGTATGCTCTGTTTGGAAAGATATTGTTTTTTTCTCTCCCTTCAGTAGCTAGGATTTTCAAAGTTAAAAAGATAGTGAAAGCTTGCTTATCATTTTAGCTGCATTTAGGAATTTGTACCAATACATCTCGTGGTGATCCTGAAAGACAAACTGATAAACAAGATCAACTTAAAATATATTGAATGAATCTAACAACGCATTGTAACATAACGCTCACAATAGAGGTCTAGGTAGAGACGTGTTCCGGCGTCGTTAAACGTAGTGACTGTCGATCTCTACGAAGGTGGGTGATTCCTCCTGAGAGACGATAGCACTAATACGGATTTGAGCTCCCGCGTACCGTCGCGTATATTGGGAGACCCCTATAGGCAATTATCCTTTATCCTTAGGAAGCCGTGTCGACCGCCCTACTGATCGCGATGCAGTGAACACAGCATTCACGAAGATCAACCACCCGTACCGTAAAACGTATTCTGTGGTTTCGCGAAAGGTTTGGCACACCCTCTGCCTAGATCTCCAGAGCAGTTTCTTTTGGCCCTTTTCAAACTCCATAACTGAAAAGGTCCAGCCGAGCATTTGTCACTTCGGGCTCGTTAATACATCGAAGGCGACTAGAGTCATCTTTAGCTTTTTCTCGACTCTTAAAACATGAAAAAGCAAAGTTGTGTCTAAAAGCGTCTAATAAAATTCATTCAATACGGAAACATAATTCCCCTTTTTGTATTTTAGTTGATCAAGTAATCCGCAACCGTGGAGGAAAGTCAATTAAAACCCCGTCGTTCAGGGAGACTTGCGGGTCGACCATCTTTGTCTCCGGAACCGAAAGTAGTACGAGCAAAGCGATCTCGCTGGACCAGATCAAAATCTCCTTTTAAAGTTAGAACAGAAGTTCCAACAAGATCTGAGATTCTGGTCACTCCCGAAATTTCTGGAATTCCTGCCTCTATTGAAGAAGTTCAACGGCAACAGAAGGACAATTATATTGATCCTAGTCTGAAAACAAGTACTTGTTTAACTGAACCAGTTCCATCTGAAACTGGTCCACAGAGTCTTATTGTTCAAACAACTGTCGCTGTCGAAACAAACCCTTCTTCGGCACCAGAAATCTTTTACGGACCTGACGGTCTGCCTCTTCCTCCTGGTCTGATTGCAATAGAAGAAATCGTAGAGGACCAGCAAGCAAATACTCCAATTCATTTTGGAGTTGGTACCCCTCTTTTTCCTTCTGCATCAGAAGTTTGTCTATCGCCACCGGAAGTTCCTGAAGAATCGTTAGGAAGTTTATTGGATAGACTCAAAATGTCTGAACAACCGTCGACATCTAGGACTGTGCCCAATGACACAGCGATAGCAGAAGCTCCTGCTGCCATTCCAACGATGTTTGCCGGCATACCATCCGTCCCATCTAGCTCTCATCAACTAGAAGGAGTCCACCCAGGGACTATTATGACAACTTGGTCTGTTCCAGTTTGTTCTGCCGGTATAATACCCGGTAATTCTTATGTTGAAACTAGACAAATTGATCCCTTTGGGAATCAGTTTAGACCATCTAGTCCTCAAAGGCAGTCTATGCCCATGAGTTCCGGATTGTTACCGTATGGGGGGCAATATGCCCTTTCACTTCCTCTTCCGGGAGGATACCCATACGGCAGTTTTCAACCAAATTCAAGTTTAGCTGAAGTAACGACGAATAGTTGGGTGCCTATGTTACCCCAGCAACCAAGAGTTGTATATTCTATGCAACAATGTATGCCTATGTCTAGCATCCCGACGACGCCAGCAATTGTAACCGTGTCGCAAGTTCAATCGATGCCTGTTGTATGTCAACCACAAGTTGTAATGCAACAGCCAATTGACCCTGCAACACAACCACAATCGCCAACTGCCGGGACGACACAGATACAAACGGGGATCATAACCCCGCATCTTGGTCCGTCGGTTAGTGTCGCACAGCCAAACATGGCTTCACAACCATGGATGGTGCAATACCAACAACCTCAGTTTCAGCAAGTGTACCAGGGATCTGAGCAACAGATTTTTGCAAATAGTGGGCAACCCTATATTCAGAATGGGTTAAACCAACCACTTTACAGTGGCCAAGCCCACCAACCATATCAGTCATATCAACATCAGTTGCATTATACTGGTGTGCAAAGACCTACTGCTCAAGCGATTCCATCGTATCCTGGGTACGCCTCGCCAAACTTGAATCAGCAGTTGCCATTCGTGGCAACGTTAGAATTACCAGATTTACATCGGTTAACGAACGATCCAATCGCCTATGCCCATTGGTGGCCAGCGATTCCTCACAAACTTCCTTCGGACATTCCTAAATTCAATGGAAATCCGGGTGAAGACCCGTCGAATCATGTGATGACATTCCATCTGTGGTGTTCATCGAATACCTTGAATGATGATTCGATAAGGCTTCGCCTCTTCCAGAGGACATTGACTGGTCCGGTGGCCAAATGGTATATTGAATTACCTAGAGCCTCTTTCGACAATTTTAGCTCCCTAGCCACGACTTTCTTAACACACTTTCAGTTACTTATAAGGTACGAAACTGGAACAGAAATCTTAACCAATTTCAAGCAGACAACGGCCACACATATATCTGATCATATACATGAGTGGCGTCGTCGTCGCAGAATGGTAAAGACTTATGTTCCAGATCAGCTGTTAGCTGAGTGGTTTATAAAGTCGCTTCTGCCGGCAATTACAGAAGATGTGGCCAAGGGAGGTGTCGTAACAGAGGAGCAAGTTATTGCTCGTGCTCAGTATTTGGACTTAGTATATACTCAGTCGGGCACGCTCTATGATAAAATACCTGACGCCCCCAGACCAGAATTTTCAATCCCTCCTCCTCCTAGATCGAATAGTGACTCTCATGCCGGTGACGGCGTGATTGGAACTGCAAACGCTAAGTCAACAAGGGATTCAAATAAGAAAGCCCGTAAGACTTCGAATCAAAAAGCAAATCAAAGATTCTTGCTTCGGAAGTTAATGCTGTATCTACGGATAAAGACAAAAACTCCAATCAACCAGGAAGCAAGAAGAAACAAAACAAAGGGAAGAAGAAGAAACCAGGTGGTTCATCCCCTCGAAAAACTTCTCCAAACCCTCCTGGGCAAAGGAAACAATTTTATCCATGTCAAATATGTGATGAAAATCACTCAACAAGGGATTGTCCCCTCAAAGCTGAGTTGAAAAGGTTCTTTAAAAGTTCTCAAACTTCAGCTGTGTTGACTGATCCATTTCCCAACCCAGGTCAAAATATGGTTGATAGTGGAAATGCTTCCCCGTCTCAAGTGCTTATGCTGTCGGTTTCTAAGCAAAGTGATGCTTTGATATCGACTAGGAATAAAGATTATGGGAATCCGCAGGTGTCAAATGACAAAGGGAAAGATCAACCCAGTACTTCGACAACGACTTCGGCAGAAGTTGTACCCCCCCCACGCATGAATTAACAATAAAGCCGCCTAAGGGAGTAGTCCACAAGTCGACATTCAACCCTCGCGCCAGAGCGGCGCAACACTATAATATAGTGGAGGATTTGGCCCAATCGCCATCTGCTATGTCAACTCTTGAGGTACTACAAAATTGCCCATCCCAAAGGCAGGCATTATTATCAGCAATTGGTGGAGTGGATCCTAAAGATTCCAATCTTGTATCCTTTGATCACAAAGGATATGATCCTCAGTTACCAGCGCAGTTAGCTTTTCTTATACAAGTAAAAGCCCTCAACAAAACTGTTCACAGAACAATTATTGATGAGGGAGCATCGACATGTATCATGTCAATGTCTTGCTGGAAAACTCTTGGATCTCCTACATTGTCGCGATCTTCGACGACATTGAAAGCATTTGACGGTAGGTCGTACACTCCGTACGGTGTCCTAAATAACTTTAAGGTTGAACTAGGAGGAAAAACAGTGGAAATTGATGTTGAAGTCATTGATGGCAATCTTGACTATAACATTCTACTGGGAAGACCATGGATATATGCCATGGCAGCTGTAGTGTCGACATATTTTAGGAAGATCGCATTCCCATTTGAAGGAGGGATTACGATCGTCGACCAACAGAGTTTCCTCCCTAATAGTTCACAAGTTACCGGAAGCATTCCCCTGATCCATGGGAACGACTATTCTATACAAGATATAGGAGTAGGCTTGCTAAAAGATCCCACCATGATGGGAACTTTTGCGTTGCCACCTCCGTTCCATGAAGGGAATATCCCATTTGTAGCAACATGCAACATGGTATCTTCATCGAAAGTCGTCATGGATCATCAAGTGGTGTTGCCGCCTAGCCCTATTGAAATATTGTAGCAATCAATGTTTCAGGCATGGGAGGCGAGCCCAAATGAACGCTCGTCAAGCGTTTGGGTAGATAGGTCCGAAGAATATGGTACCCCTTTAGATCCTTGGTCAAGAGTTCATGGGACTGACGAAGGGATCTTACAATCAATGATGATTGAGGAGGCACCATGGAGTGATAACCACCATCGCTCCCTTCTTCCAGAATGTGAAGAAGAAACTCATCACGACCTATACCACCCTTCAGTGTTTGAATTCCTAACAAATACTGTAAATACGGTGGATTCAGAAAGAAACCTATCCAATATTGAAGAAACCATAGCCATAAATATCTCGACAAAATCTGATGTTGTTGAGAATATTCATGTCGGCAAAAGTTGTTCCCCTTCAGAACTGGAAATATATAGTGCTCTCTTTCGCGAATTTAGAGATGTCTTTGCATGGTCATATGATGAAATGCCAGGCATTGACTCGAGCATAGTTGAACATGAAATTAAAATGTATCCTGATGTCAAACCAGTAAGACAACGGCTTCGGCAGGTACATCCAAAGAAAGCCGCTGCCATTAAGGCGGAAGTTGAAAAACTTCTCCATGCTGGATTCATCTACCCGGTTCCTCTAACCGATTGGGTATCGAATATTGTCCCTGTTATGAAAAAACAAGGGACGATAAGAGTGTGCGTCGACTATAGGGATGTAAAGCTTGTCCAAAGGACAACTACCCTACACCCTTCATCGACCAGATAATTGATGAATGCGCCGGATGTGAAATCTTTTCCTTTATGGATGGATTTTCCGGGTATAATCAAATAAATATCCGCCCACAGGACCAGTCTAAGACTGCATTCATCTGTCCGTGGGGCACATTCGCTTATCGAAAATTACCCTTTGGTTTAAAGAACGCAGGGGCGACGTTTCAGAGGGCAATGAATTATGCCTTCCATGACATCAAGAACATCGTTCAACCTTACCTCGACGATCTTCCGGCTCATTCGCGGAAGCGGACTGATCATCCGCGGCATTTGAGAGCGATATTTCTACGTTGCCGACATTATAAGATAAGACTCAATCCACATAAGTGTGTGTTTTGTGTCGGCTCTGGTCGTTTACTTGGATTTGTGGTTTCTAAGGACGGGATTCGTCTCGACCCCTGTAAGGTTCAGGCAATTATTAATTTGCCTCCACCTTCAAATTTGCTTCAGATTCAGAAACTCCAAGGGAAAGCAAACTTTCTGAGGAGGTTCATTCCTAATTACGCAGAACTTGCCAAGGGTTATACTCGTCTTTTGAAAAAGGATGTACCTTTTGTCTGGGACCAGGTTGCGCAAGCTTCCTTTGACGCTCTGAAAGAAAGTCTAGTAAGAGCATCATTAATGTACGCCCCGGACTATCAAAGAGATTTTAACCTGTATCTTGCTGCAGCAGATACGACCATTGCGATGGTCTTAGTGCAAGAAGTCGATGGAATTGAACATCCTATTTATTATTTAAGTAAGAACTTAAATGATACAGAAAGTAAATATTCCTATGTTGAAAAACTAGCGCTTGCTGCTGTTCAAGCGATTCAAAGGTTTCGACATTATGTCCTCTTTAGGAAGACTACTATTTTGTCAGATTGCAACCCCATGACATATATACTGTCGCGACAGTTGCTTGGGGGCAAATATTCAAAATGGATAGCAATCCTTCAAGAGTTTGATTTAGATTTTGTAAAATCCAAATCAAAGAAAGCCCTAGTTTTCGCGGAATTATTATGCGATCTCCCATCATCATCCAACGATGATACATCAGAAGAGTCAATCGTGGATGAAAATTTGTTTCTGATATCAGTAAGCGATGAGTGGTATGGAGATATCATTGTTTATCTCCAAACTCAAAAGTTTAGGTCTAATACCTCACACTCAGAACGGAAACGTATACGATACCAATCGAAAGGCTACATGATCGTCGGTGATACTCTTTACCGTCGAGGTGTCGATACAGTTCTGAGGAGGTGCCTTACCCATGAGGAGGCCGAAAAAGCCTTGAATGATTGTCATTCAGGCGCGTGCGGGGGGCATCAATCTGGATATGCAACAGCACAAAGAATCTTACGAGCAGGATATTTCTGGCCAACTATGTTTAAAGATTGCATACTAGCTGTCAGAAGTTGCCATGCATGTCAGATCTTTGATAGCAAAACCAGAAGACCACCCACACCTTTGCAGCCAGTGGTTGCTGTAGGGCCCTTCGCCAAGTGGGGCATCGATTTCATGCAATGTAACCCCACCTCGACCGGGGGGCATGGGTATATTATAGTCGCTGTCGACTATTTTACCAAATGGGCCGAGGCGATGCCTACATTGGATAACACTGGTGAAACAGCTGCTCTTTTCTTTTTCAATCATGTAGTCGCCAGGTTCGGTGTTCCGCAAGCTATAGTGACAGATCATGGATCGCATTTTCGCAATCACATGATGGTTGAATTAACTGCCAAACTAGGGCTATCTCACGACAGCTCTACCCCATATTATCCACAAGCCAACGGACAAGTTGAAGCAATCAACAAAGTCCTGAAGCGTATGTTGCAGAGGATGATTGGGGTTCACAAAAGAAGATGGCATCTAATCCTGTATTCAGCACTATGGGCTTACCGAACCTCGGTAAAAAATGCCACTGGATTCACACCATTCCAATTGGTGTATGGTTTGGAGGCAGTTTTACCGATCCAGTGCGAAATTTCGTCTCTTAAACTCGCAATTGACCTCCTCCCCGGAACCTCAGAAGAAGAGGCTCGTTTCCTGGAATTGATCCAGTTGGATGAAAACCGTCGTGACGCCGCTTTGGCGAACGAGGCTCATAAGAAACGAGTCAAAGCACAGTTCGACAAGAATGTCAAACCGCGCGTCTTCTCCGAAGGTGACTTGGTTTTGCTTTACGACCAAGAATCCGATAAATTAGGAGCAGGGAAATTTCAGTCCTTATGGATGGGTCCTTATATTGTTAAAAGGGTGTTAGCAAAAGGAGCCTACGAGTTGATGGATTATGACGGAATACCACTGGCGCAACCTCGTAACGGGTTGTACCTCAAGCGTTACTATGCTTAAATAGTAACCTGAGTGCTTTTGTTGTATTTTGTTTTCGCTAAAATGTTTGTTTCGGTTAAGTAATCCACCCTTCTCGTTTGTTGCAGATGTCGAATTATTCTGAAACATATGTGGGATATGCCGACGGTGCGAGTCGTAGTACGCGGGGTTTGTCCTCCGCAGCCTGGGCCATTTTTGATCCAAGTGGCGAGTTAGTGAGTTTCAGAGGTGTGTGTATTGGTCGATCAACAAACAATATCGCTGAGTATAGTGCGTTGATTGAACTCCTCTCTGATACCATTGCACATGGTATATGCCAACTTATTGTTAGGCTAGACTCACAACTTGTAGTACTACAACTCAGTGGGATATACTCAGTCCGCAATCCAGCTATCTATCGAATGTTTCTAAGGGTTAAGATTTTGGAAAGAGAGTTTGATTCAATCCAATACCAACATATTTCCAGAAACTTGAACACATTAACAGATTCATTAGCAAACTATGTATTAGATAGACATCTACAACATATATAAAAGAGATGCATCGGTGCTATGCAGATGGATCACAAATAAACCAGAATAAACTCCGAAAATCAAAATATATATAAAAACTGTTTATAGTTCATACATAATGTGCTGAAGTCAAAACAAAATTGGTCATGTGACCTAGAACTCAGAAAAATGCTAGGGGGCACCCTAGCCTACTGGTGCTCATGAAAGCGCGTCACGGTCTGCGCAATCATGCGCAAGAGACGAGTCCATCGTCTAGGCACACCAATGGTGTGTCGCTGCAACTGTAAGGGTAACTCGTCAATCTGTACATCCGGAAGACCACGAGTAAGGTTCTCCACCTGCTCCTGCACAGCTGCAAGTATCTCGGAATCACCAAGGTCGCGGATGACCACTCTCCTAGCAGGCTCTGCTGCTGGGGCAGCAATTGGCGACCTTGGACGAGCTACTGGACGAACAGGACCAACATCTGCATGCACCCAAGGGTTCGATCAGTTTTGAACAAAAACATCATGATGAAAAACAATAAACAGTGACATGGTCAGAGATTTTACCAATAGCGCCCCATTGCTCACCATCCGGAAGCACCAAGTCCGGATCTCCTCGGTAGTCCATACCCACATATGGATACTCAGAGAATGCCATCTCCTGACGCTCGAACCACCTAAAGAAGGACTCAGTAAAAGTAATATGTGGTTGACCAGCATGTCGGGACATGTGATCGACCCACCTCTGCATACGTGGCTCAGTCGGAGAAGGCAAATCAAGCATGTTGTACTGAGGTTGCATCAATGGGACTTTCTCCAAGATAAAGGCAGTCAAGATAGAACCAAATCCAAAGTTCTTCAGCCCTCCGTCCTTTACCTTGGTCAATTGACTTTTCATCTGTACTAGTACTGCATCACACCAGTTAAACACTTTCGGTTGGAGACACTCCAAAGCGTACTGCATGTAAGACCTGTTGGCAACATGCAAAGCTGCACTGCCTGCCATCCTACCAATGGTAAACAGAATGGACCTGAGAGACCTGTCAGTGATGTCTCGGATGTTGATCTTGCCGTCTTTACTCGGCTGTGAACCCTCCCTGCAATGCTGGCGAATGTAATCCCTGGTGGAAGTGGTCCCTCGGGCCGTACCTGACAAGGAAATGGGAGCACCCCGCCTTGACAATCCAGTCAAGAAGTACATGTCCTCTATGGTCAAGGGGATGGCCTTCCCCCTAATCTGGAATACTTGGTTAACAGGATCCCAAGCATCAAGCATGTACTGCAGTAATGATATCTGTGCTCTCATACTAGAGATGCGGAAGAACTTCAGCAGTCCACAGTTCCGAAGTGCGTTCACCGTGACTGGATCATGGAGAGCAACCATGTCCTCTCCTTCATGTTCTCGTTCTCGCCATGTAAGGGACATTTTGGTAGAATTTCCCTGCAAACAAACAAGAGGATGAGTAAGTTCCTGAATTTGATGAAAATCTGGCGAAAAAAACATCAAAAAATGCATGCAAACTCAGTCATTAAAGGCCCAGCGCAGGCAGAGAGAGTTCCCCCTGCTCTGTAACGCAGTCTGCTTCATAGCTGACTGGGATACAGCGCAGGTTTCGAAAGGGGAACCTGCGCTGATGCCAGGGCGCCCTAATGGAACCCCTGGGGCCCAGAAGCACTGGAAAACAAGCATGAAACAGGAAAAGAAAACCATGAAAGTGAAGGGCTAAGGTTTAGCTCCTACCTGGTCCAAACGGCGCCGAAAATCGTCCACAGAATCTCCCGGAATCAGCTGGTGAAAATCAAAGAAGAAGAGGCACCTCCAGAGCTCCAACAAGCAAAATGCAAATGAAATGGTAAATGAGAGGTAAAAATCCCTTTTTATGACTTTTTACATCGTTTGAAGTTAAAAATTAGGGTTATATACTCATTTTCATGCAATTATTATCCATTTCTAACAAAATTTGTTGCAGCAATTGATAATGAAGTACTACATTTGAAAAGAGAAAAAGCTAATTAAGTAAATTTGACCATGAATCGAGCAGTTTTACCACGGAATTTATGCTCGTTAAAAAATAGAAAAGTGTGAGCAAAGTTTCCGGCAGGGTCCAAGCTCATTAAAAAATGAACTGGTGAACAACCATTGCGATCGTGAAACTGTAGCCTTTAAAAGCCTTGGTCGTGTTTTTCATCCATCACCTCCACTATCATTTGACCGATCGTTCACCCCCACATGTGTGTTTACCCCTTTTGAGGAACATCTGCAAAGAGTGATTTCACTTAGCCACCCTCGTGACATTACCGTGATTGGAAAATTCCGATTTGTACCTGGAATCTGTAGCTATCCCTGTTTATCACTCGTTCCTCGAAAGACGAGTCTACTTTGAGCTCTTTTCACCGACTCGTAAAATATGAAAAGTTTGCCGAGTTTTGGCCTTCCAGCTCGTTAAATGACCGGAACGCTATCCCTCCTCTAAATTTTAATCTTTTTGGACCTGAGGGATTATTACACAAAAGGATCGAGCGCTTGTCTTGTTCAGCTCGTGAAAGTATCGAACAGCCATCCCTTCTGTATTGTTTTATACTTTTTCGGACTTAAGGGATATGCTGACGAAAAAGGAACTATGGAGTTAACTTTCTGTACCTTTTCAGACTCTCTAAAAATGAAAAGGACCGAGTTTTCTTTGTCGTTAGACTCGTTAAAATGATTAAATAGCGACAAACTTGTCTTTAGACGAGAACGAGTTTCCCTATCGCTAGGCTCGTTAAATCTTAGCGATGGGCTTGCCCGAAGGGCAGGTTATAGAACAAGCATATGTTATCCTCCTCAAGCTTGACAAAAATAAAGAGGTACTGGTCAGAAATGACTGGGGAAAAATTGGGAGAACATCAAAGTTTAGAGGTAGCAAGTCACTCTTGAACATGACACTTTTCCTCCGTATCACATCAGGTTGGGTTGTCTCATTCACCGGTCTCGTCACCATGGTCCTCGCCACACCATCCATTTGGGGTAATGCTACCGATCCATCGCATCAGTGTCGTTATATGTTCAAGAGGGGTTATTTCAGAAAGTGTCAACCGTGTCCCATCCACTACCATACATCATCCTTCATCCATTTTCATGATCGCCACCCTGATTCATATATCACAGTTTGTTTCCACCTCCACTAAATCATTAGCTCCGTTCCGTGTCATTGATGTGGGATACATCAAGGCCCTCCTTTGACGGATCGCTTCTTGTCGACATCAGCTCATTATCCAAGAAGTTGATCTAGGAACACCCCCATCAGTACTTTGAAGCTTGCATGCCTCAATGGCAGGTTTCTCACTTCCGGCGACAGGTATACCTCAATGACCTTCGACCAGAAGATTTTGCGTGGCGTTCGACGCCAAGTCCTTTATTCACGCCACGTGAATTGTACTGCAGTACCTTGAGGGTCATTGTCATTATTGGTGATTCCTCTCGCGCTTGTTAACGGTTTTCATTATTGACCGGTAATCAAGCGATGTCTTTCCATGTTCGACTTCGACGCAATTCTCACATGGATCGACTTGTACTTAGAGTGAAGATCGAACGAGTTTGAAGACCCCGGATCTAGTTTCATCCATCCGGGCTGCGATATATATTCAGGAAATATAAAAACATTTGCCATGTACATCATTGCAGCAGATGATCATCCTATCAAAGGATGATAATTTCAGCAGAAGATTATCAGTCTGGCCACAGACGATCGTCTGTCATATGTATCAAAATGTATTTATAAAAGCTGAGCATGGGAATGCCCGCCTCAGCCAGACCATGAAATTGAATGAAAGATAATGTATTGTATTGTATTGTATTACAGGGCACTCTCCTCCGGTACTGGAACGAACTTCGGACCCTCTAGCTAAAGCATTTCACCCGAGTAACGGCCTCATACTTTAGGGGGCAACTGTTATAGACATTTTTGTGCCTCGCGTCAAGGAGCAAGGAATGTCGATAATTACAGGGATCCTCAGTCCCTAAACATGTTGTTCTTACCCCTAAAAGAACAAGGTCATCAATCAACAACACTTCCAATCAGTTCCCCACCTGAAAACACTTCAGAACAGGCTTATTTTGGATCATGTCAGCTGCTAGACTGAGCTTCTGCGCTGTATTGCAACTGTCCCACTCTGTACCTGCGCTGGAAGTCAAAAACTATGAAGGCTACCTGCGCTGGGCGAGATTGGCCAAGTGGCACAGTCCTCCTGCAAGGTGTCAATTGCCCAGGAAGCTTCCAAACTGACACTTGGGTCATGAGATTCGCCCTGTGATGAGTAAGAGGTACTTGATCACCATGTGTAACCAAGGATCTCCAAGTGGACATAGGAACTGAAGATTAACTAAAGAGGGAGAGGACACAAGGCAGCTTCATGTCAGTCTCAAGCTGACTCATCTGTTCCTCTTCTCTCCTATATATAGAGCCCTTCTATGAGAGCTCTACAGGCTGAAATTTTGTATAAGCAAGGAGGTGCTGTTGGTATACCGCCAGGATTATTTGGGTGATTGTTTTACTAGAGGTTAAGAAGAGAGTTCTTGCTGCCGAGGAGGTGCTGCTGGATTGGAGCCAACATCATTGGTTGTAACTTCCTCTGGAACCCTGTTACTTTCTATCAATAAAGTTTGCATGTTCTCCTATTCACTTGTTTTACATAGATGCTTTGTGTTTACATGTGTATTTCATTGCAATCTAATCCATGCTTTGATTATGAGTGCTTGTATCTGTTAGTTTGCTCTCTCTTGTTGTGCAGGTCTTGTGTGTAGCTGGATCGGCTTGGAGAGCAAAGAGCTGGGAGCTGGATACAAAAGAAGAAGGATAAGGATCAATTAAGCGCAAGACACCAGGTTGGTTGACCTTCTTTCCATTCTATCTATATACTCATAAAGAAGAACATGAAAACTTTATCATTCAGTTGTTGCTAGATTCTGTCACATCTAGAAAGGGTTAGGGTCATCCGCATCGGATACTTTTCCCCACAACAGTTTGTTGTGGGGAAAAGTATCCGATGCAGATGACCCTAACCCTTTCTAGATGTGACAGAATCTAGCAACAACTGAATGATAAAGTTTTCATGTTCTTCTTTATGAGTATATAGATAGAATGGAAAGAAGGTCAACCAACCTGGTGTCTTGCGCTTAATTGATCCTTATCCTTCTTCTTTTGTATCCAGCTCCCAGCTCTTTGCTCTCCAAGCCGATCCAGCTACACACAAGACCTGCACAACAAGAGAGAGCAAACTAACAGATACAAGCACTCATAATCAAAGCATGGATTAGATTGCAATGAAATACACATGTAAACACAAAGCATCTATGTAAAACAAGTGAATAGGAGAACATGCAAACTTTATTGATAGAAAGTAACAGGGTTCCAGAGGAAGTTACAACCAATGATGTTGGCTCCAATCCAGCAGCACCTCCTCGGCAGCAAGAACTCTCTTCTTGACCTCTAGTAAAACAATCACCCAAATAATCCTGGCGGTATACCAACAGCACCTCCTTGCTTATACAAAATTTCAGCCTGTAGAGCTCTCATAGAAGGGCTCTATATATAGGAGAGAAGAGGAACAGATGAGTCAGCTTGAGACTGACATGAAGCTGCCTTGTGTCCTCTCCCTCTTTAGTTAATCTTCAGTTCCTATGTCCACTTGGAGATCCTTGGTTACACATGGTGATCAAGTACCTCTTACTCATCACAGGGCGAATCTCATGACCCAAGTGTCAGTTTGGAAGCTTCCTGGGCAATTGACACCTTGCAGGAGGACTGTGCCACTTGGCCAATCTCGCCCAGCGCAGGTAGCCTTCATAGTTTTTGACTTCCAGCGCAGGTACAGAGTGGGACAGTTGCAATACAGCGCAGAAGCTCAGTCTAGCAGCTGACATGATCCAAAATAAGCCTGTTCTGAAGTGTTTTCAGGTGGGGAACTGATTGGAAGTGCTGTTGATTGATGACCTTGTTCTTTTAGGGGTAAGAACAACATGTTTAGGGACTGAGGATCCCTGTAATTATCGACATTCCTTGCTCCTTGACGCGAGGCACAAAAATGTCTATAACAGTTGCCCCCTAAAGTATGAGGCCGTTACTCGGGTGAAATGCTTTAGCTAGAGGGTCCGAAGTTCGTTCCAGTACCGGAGGAGAGTGCCCTGTAATACAATACAATACAATACATTATCTTTCATTCAATTTCATGGTCTGGCTGAGGCGGGCATTCCCATGCTCAGCTTTTATAAATACATTTTGATACATATGACAGACGATCGTCTGTAGCCAGACTGATAATCTTCTGCTGAAATTATCATCCTTTGATAGGATGATCATCTGCTGCAATGATGTACATGGCAAATGTTTTTATATTTCCTGAATATATATCGCAGCCCGGATGGATGAAACTAGATCCGGGGTCTTCAAACTCGTTCGATCTTCACTCTAAGTACAAGTCGATCCATGTGAGAATTGCGTCGAAGTCGAACATGGAAAGACATCGCTTGATTACCGGTCAATAATGAAAACCGTTAACAAGCGCGAGAGGAATCACCAATAATGACAATGACCCTCAAGGTACTGCAGTACAATTCACGTGGCGTGAATAAAGGACTTGGCGTCGAACGCCACGCAAAATCTTCTGGTCGAAGGTCATTGAGGTATACCTGTCGCCGGAAGTGAGAAACTTGCCATTGAGGCATGCAAGCTTCAAAGTACTGATGGGGGTGTTCCTAGATCAACTTCTTGGATAATGAGCTGATGTCGACAAGAAGCGATCCGTCAAAGGAGGGCCTTGATGAATCCCACATCAATGACACGGAACGGAGCTAATGATTTAGTGGAGGTGGAAACAAACTGTGATATATGAATCAGGGTGGCGATCATGAAAATGGATGAAGGATGATGTATGGTAGTGGATGGGACACGGTTGACACTTTCTGAAATAACCCCTCTTGAACATATAACGACACTGATGCGATGGATCGGTAGCATTACCCCAAATGGATGGTGTGGCGAGGACCATGGTGACGAGACCGGTGAATGAGACAACCCAACCCGATGTGATACGGAGGAAAAGTGTCATGTTCAAGAGTGACTTGCTACCTCTAAACTTTGATGTTCTCCCAATTTTTCCCCAGTCATTTCTGACCAGTACCTCTTTATTTTTGTCAAGCTTGAGGAGGATAACATATGCTTGTTCTATAACCTGCCCTTCGGGCAAGCCCATCGCTAAGATTTAACGAGCCTAGCGATAGGGAAACTCGTTCTCGTCTAAAGACAAGTTTGTCGCTATTTAATCATTTTAACGAGTCTAACGACAAAGAAAACTCGGTCCTTTTCATTTTTAGAGAGTCTGAAAAGGTACAGAAAGTTAACTCCATAGTTCCTTTTTCGTCAGCATATCCCTTAAGTCCGAAAAAGTATAAAACAATACAGAAGGGATGGCTGTTCGATACTTTTACGAGCTGAACAAGACAAGCGCTCGATCCTTTTGTGTAATAATCCCTCAGGTCCAAAAAGATTAAAATTTAGAGGAGGGATAGCGTTCCGGTCCTTTTACGAGCTGGAAGGCCAAAACTCGGCAAACTTTTCATATTTTACGAGTCAGTGAAAAGAGCTCAAAGTAGACTCGTTTTTCGAGGAACGAGTGATAAACAGGGATAGTTGCAGATTCCAGGTACAAATTGGAATTTTCCAATCACGGTAATGTCACGAGGGCGGCTAAGTGAAATCACTCTTTGCAGATGTTCCTCAAAAGGGGCGAACACACATGTGGGGGTGAACGATCGGTAAAATGATAATGGAGGTGATGGATGAAAAGCACGACCAAGGCTTTTAAAGGCTACAGTTTCACGATCGCAATGGTTGTTCACCAGTTCATTTTTTAATGAGCTTGGACCCTGCCGGAAACTTTGCTCACACTTTTCTATTTTTTAACGAGCATAAATTCCGTGGAAAAACTGCTCGATTCATGGTCAAATTTACTTAATTAGCTTTTCCTGTTTTCAAATGTAGTACTTCATTATCAATTGCTGCAACAAATTTTGTTAGAAATGGACAATAATTGCATGAAAATGAGCATATAACCCTAATTTTAACTTCAAACGATGTAAAAAGTCATAAAAAGGGATTTTTACCTCTCATTTACCATTTCATTTGCATTTTGCTTGTTGGAGCTCTGGAGGTGCCTCTTCTTCCTTGATTTTCACCAGCTGATTCCGGGAGATTCTGTGGACGATTTTCGGCGCCGTTTGGACCAGGTAGGAGCTAAACCTTAGCCCTTCACTTTCATGGTTTTCTTTTCCTGTTTCATGCTTGTTTTCCAGTGCTTCTGGGCCCCAGGGGTTCCATTAGGGCGCCCTGGCATCAGCGCAGGTTCCCCTTTCGAAATCTGCGCTGTATCCTAGTCAGCTATGAAGCAGACTGCGTTACAGAGCAGGGGGAACTCTCTCTGCCTGCGCTGGGCCTTTAATGACTGAGTTTGCATGCATTTTTTGATGTTTTTTCGCCAGATTTTCATCAAATTCAGGAACTTACTCATCCTCTTGCTTGTTTGTAGGGAAATTCTACCAAAATGTCCCTTACATGGCGAGAACGAGAACATGAAGGAGAGGACATGGTTGCTCTCCATGATCCAGTCACGGTGAACGCACTTCGGAACTGTGGACTGCTGAAGTTCTTCCGCATCTCTAGTATGAGAGCACAGATATTATTACTGCAGTATATGCTTGATGCTTGGGATCCTGTTAACCAAGTATTCCAGATTAGGGGGAAGACCATTCCCTTGACCATAGAGGACATGTACTTCTTGACTGGATTGTCAAGGCGGGGTGCTCCCATTTCCTTGTCAGGTACGGCCCGAGGGACCACTTCCACCAGGGATTACATTCGCCAGCATTGCAGGGAGGGTTCACAGCCGAGTAAAGACGGCAAGATCAACATCCGAGACATCACTGACAGGTCTCTTAGGTCCATTCTGTTTACCATTGGTAGGATGGCAGGCAGTGCAGCTTTGCATGTTGCCAACAGGTCTTACATGCAGTACGCTTTGGAGTGTCTCCAACCGAAAGTGTTTAACTGGTGTGATGCAGTACTAGTACAGATGAAAAGTCAATTGACCAAGGTAAAGGACGGAGGGCTGAAGAACTTTGGATTCGGTTCTATCTTGACTGCCTTTATCTTGGAGAAAATCCCATTGATGCAACCTCAGTACATCATGCTTGACTTGCCTTCTCCGACTGAGCCACGTATGCAGAGGTGGGTTGATCACATGTCCCGGCATGCTGGTCAACCACATATTACTTTTACTGAGTCCTTCTTTAGGTGGTTCGAGCGTCAGGAGATGGCATTCTCTGAGTATCCATATGTGGGTATGGACTACCGAGGAGATCCGGACTTGGTGCTTCCGGATGGTGAGCAATGGGGCGCTATTGGTAAAATCTCTGACCATGTCACTGTTTATTGTTTTTCATCATGATGTTTTTGTTCAAAACTGATCGAACCCTTGGATGCATGCAGATGTTGGTCCTGTTCGTCCAGTAGCTCGTCCAAGGTCGCCAATTGCTGCCCCAGCAGCAGAGCCTGCTAGGAGAGTGGTCATCCGCGACCTTGGTGATTCTGAGATACTTGCAGCTGTGCAGGAGCAGGTGGAGAACCTTACTCGTGGTCTTCCGGATGTACAGATTGACGAGTTACCCTTACAGTTGCAGCGACACACCATTGGTGTGCCTAGACGATGGACTCGTCTCTTGCGCATGATTGCGCAGACCGTGACGCGCTTTCATGAGCACCAGTAGGCTAGGGTGCCCCCTAGCATTTTTCTGAGTTCTAGGTCACATGACCAATTTTGTTTTGACTTCAGCACATTATGTATGAACTATAAACAGTTTTTATATATATTTTGATTTTCGGAGTTTATTCTGGTTTATTTGTGATCCATCTGCATAGCACCGATGCATCTCTTTTATATATGTTGTAGATGTCTATCTAATACATAGTTTGCTAATGAATCTGTTAATGTGTTCAAGTTTCTGGAAATATGTTGGTATTGGATTGAATCAAACTCTCTTTCCAAAATCTTAACCCTTAGAAACATTCGATAGATAGCTGGATTGCGGACTGAGTATATCCCACTGAGTTGTAGTACTACAAGTTGTGAGTCTAGCCTAACAATAAGTTGGCGTATACCATGTGCAATGGTATCAGAGAGGAGTTCAATCAACGCACTATACTCAGCGATATTGTTTGTTGATCGACCAATACACACACCTCTGAAACTCACTAACTCGCCACTTGGATCAAAAATGGCCCAGGCTGCGGAGGACAAACCCCGCGTACTACGACTCGCACCGTCGGCATATCCCACATATGTTTCAGAATAATTCGACATCTGCAACAAACGAGAAGGGTGGATTACTTAACCGAAACAAACATTTTAGCGAAAACAAAATACAACAAAAGCACTCAGGTTACTATTTAAGCATAGTAACGCTTGAGGTACAACCCGTTACGAGGTTGCGCCAGTGGTATTCCGTCATAATCCATTAACTCGTAGGCTCCTTTTGCTAACACCCTTTTAACAATATAAGGACCCATCCATAAGGACTGAAATTTCCCTGCTCCTAATTTATCGGATTCTTGGTCGTAAAGCAAAACCAAGTCACCTTCAGAGAAGATGCGCGGTTTGACATTCTTGTCGAACTGTGCTTTGACTCGTTTCTTATGAGCCTCGTTCGCCAAAGCGGCGTCACGACGGTTTTCATCCAACTGGATCAATTCCAGGAAACGAGCCTCTTCTTCTGAGGTTCCGGGGAGGAGGTCAATTGCGAGTTTAAGAGACGAAATTTCGCACTGGATCGGTAAAACTGCCTCCAGACCATACACCAATTGGAATGGTGTGAATCCAGTGGCATTTTTTACCGAGGTTCGGTAAGCCCATAGTGCTGAATACAGGATTAGATGCCATCTTCTTTTGTGAACCCCGATCATCCTCTGCAACATACGCTTCAGGACCTTGTTGATTGCTTCAACTTGTCCGTTGGCTTGTGGATAATATGGGGTAGAGCTGTCGTGAGATAGCCCTAGTTTGGCAGTTAATTCAACCATCATGTGATTGCGAAAATGCGATCCATGATCTGTCACTATAGCTTGCGGAACACCGAACCTGGCGACTACATGATTGAAAAAGAAAAGGGCAGCTGTTTCACCAGTGTTATCCAATGTAGGCATCGCCTCGGCCCATTTGGTAAAATAGTCAACAACGACTATAATATACCCATGCCCCCCGGTCGAGGTGGGGTTACATTGCATGAAATCGATGCCCCACTTGGCGAAGGGCCCTACAGCAACTACTGGCTGCAAAGGTGCGGGTGGTCTTCTGGTTTTGCTATCAAAGATCTGACATGCATGGCAACTTCTGACAGCTATTATGCAATCTTTAAACATAGTTGGCCAGAAATATCCTGCTCGTAAGATTCTTTGTGCTGTTGCATATCCAGATTGATGCCCCCCGCACGCGCCTGAATGACAATCATTCAAGGCTTTTTCGGCCTCCTCATGGGTAAGGCACCTCCTCAGAACTGTATCGACACCACGACGGTAAAGAGTATCACCGACGATCATGTAGCCTTTCGATTGGTATCGTATACGTTTCCGTTCTGAGTGTGAGGTATTAGACCTGAACTTTTGGGTTTGGAGATAAACAATGATATCTCCATACCACTCATCGCTTACTGATATCAGAAACAAATTTTCATCCACGATTGACTCTTCTGATGTATCATCGTTGGATGATGATGGGAGATCGCATAATAATTCCGCGAAAACTAGGGCTTTCTTTGATTTGGATTTTACAAAATCTAAATCAAACTCTTGAAGGATTGCTATCCATTTTGAATATTTGCCCCCAAGCAACTGTCGCGACAGTATATATGTCATGGGATTGCAATCTGACAAAACAGTAGTCTTCCTAAAGAGGACATAATGTCGAAACCTTTGAATCGCTTGAACAGCAGCAAGCGCTAGTTTTTCAACATAGGAATATTTACTTTCTGTATCATTTAAGTTCTTACTTAAATAATAAATAGGATGTTCAATTCCATCGACTTCTTGCACTAAGACCATCGCAATGGTCGTATCTGCTGCAGCAAGATACAGGTTAAAATCTCTTTGATAGTCCGGGGCGTACATTAATGATGCTCTTACTAGACTTTCTTTCAGAGCGTCAAAGGAAGCTTGCGCAACCTGGTCCCAGACAAAAGGTACATCCTTTTTCAAAAGACGAGTATAACCCTTGGCAAGTTCTGCGTAATTAGGAATGAACCTCCTCAGAAAGTTTGCTTTCCCTTGGAGTTTCTGAATCTGAAGCAAATTTGAAGGTGGAGGCAAATTAATAATTGCCTGAACCTTACAGGGGTCGAGACGAATCCCGTCCTTAGAAACCACAAATCCAAGTAAACGACCAGAGCCGACACAAAACACACACTTATGTGGATTGAGTCTTATCTTATAATGTCGGCAACGTAGAAATATCGCTCTCAAATGCCGCGGATGATCAGTCCGCTTCCGCGAATGAGCCGGAAGATCGTCGAGGTAAGGTTGAACGATGTTCTTGATGTCATGGAAGGCATAATTCATTGCCCTCTGAAACGTCGCCCCTGCGTTCTTTAAACCAAAGGGTAATTTTCGATAAGCGAATGTGCCCCACGGACAGATGAATGCAGTCTTAGACTGGTCCTGTGGGCGGATATTTATTTGATTATACCCAGAAAATCCATCCATAAAGGAAAAGATTTCACATCCGGCGCATTCATCAATTATCTGGTCGATGAAGGGTGTAGGGTAGTTGTCCTTTGGACAAGCTTTACATCCCTATAGTCGACGCACACTCTTATCGTCCCTTGTTTTTTCATAACAGGGACAATATTCGATACCCAATCGGTTAGAGGAACCGGGTAGATGAATCCAGCATGGAGAAGTTTTTCAACTTCCGCCTTAATGGCAGCGGCTTTCTTCGGATGTACCTGCCGAAGCCGTTGTCTTACTGGTTTGACATCAGGATACATTTTAATTTCATGTTCAACTATGCTCGAGTCAATGCCTGGCATTTCATCATATGACCATGCAAAGACATCTCTAAATTCGCGAAAGAGAGCACTATATATTTCCAGTTCTGAAGGGGAACAACTTTTGCCGACATGAATATTCTCAACAACATCAGATTTTGTCGAGATATTTATGGCTATGGTTTCTTCAATATTGGATAGGTTTCTTTCTGAATCCACCGTATTTACAGTATTTGTTAGGAATTCAAACACTGAAGGGTGGTATAGGTCGTGATGAGTTTCTTCTTCACATTCTGGAAGAAGGGAGCGATGGTGGTTATCACTCCATGGTGCCTCCTCAATCATCATTGATTGTAAGATCCCTTCGTCAGTCCCATGAACTCTTGACCAAGGATCTAAAGGGGTACCATATTCTTCGGACCTATCTACCCAAACGCTTGACGAGCGTTCATTTGGGCTCGCCTCCCATGCCTGAAACATTGATTGCTACAATATTTCAATAGGGCTAGGCGGCAACACCACTTGATGATCCATGACGACTTTCGATGAAGATACCATGTTGCATGTTGCTACAAATGGGATATTCCCTTCATGGAACGGAGGTGGCAACGCAAAAGTTCCCATCATGGTGGGATCTTTTAGCAAGCCTACTCCTATATCTTGTATAGAATAGTCGTTCCCATGGATCAGGGGAATGCTTCCGGTAACTTGTGAACTATTAGGGAGGAAACTCTGTTGGTCGACGATCGTAATCCCTCCTTCAAATGGGAATGCGATCTTCCTAAAATATGTCGACACTACAGCTGCCATGGCATATATCCATGGTCTTCCCAGTAGAATGTTATAGTCAAGATTGTCATCAATGACTTCAACATCAATTTCCACTGTTTTTCCTCCTAGTTCAACCTTAAAGTTATTTAGGATACCGTACGGAGTGTACGACCTACCGTCAAATGCTTTCAATGTCGTCGAAGATCGCGACAATGTAGGAGATCCAAGAGTTTTCCAGCAAGACATTGACATGATACATGTCGATGCTCCCTCATCAATAATTGTTCTGTGAACAGTTTTGTTGAGGGCTTTTACTTGTATAAGAAAAGCTAATTGCGCTGGTAACTGAGGATCATATCCTTTGTGATCAAAGGATACAAGATTGGAATCTTTAGGATCCACTCCACCAATTGCTGATAACAATGCCTGCCTTTGGGATGGGCAATTTTGTAGTACCTCAAGAGTTGACATAGCTGATCTGGAACATAAGTCTTTACCATTCTGCGACAACGACGCCACTCATGTATATGATCAGATATATGTGTGGCCGTTGTCTGCTTGAAATTGGTTAAGATTTCTGTTCCAGTTTCGTACCTTATAGGTAACTGAAAGTGTGTTAAGAAAGATTCCGGGAGAGTGGGGAAAAGTATCCGATGCGGATGACCCTAACCCTTTCTAGATGTGACAGAATCTAGCAACAACTGAATGATAAAGTTTTCATGTTCTTCTTTATGAGTATATAGATAGAATGGAAAGAAGGTCAACCAACCTGGTGTCTTGCGCTTAATTGATCCTTATCCTTCTTCTTTTGTATCCAGCTCCCAGCTCTTTGCTCTCCAAGCCGATCCAGCTACACACAAGACCTGCACAACAAGAGAGAACAAACTAACAGATACAAGCACTCATAATCAAAGCATGGATTAGATTGCAATGAAATACACATGTAAACACAAAGCATCTATGTAAAACAAGTGAATAGGAGAACATGCAAACTTTATTGATAGAAAGTAACAGGGTTCCAGAGGAAGTTACAACCAATGATGTTGGCTCCAATCCAGCAGCACCTCCTCGGCAGCAAGAACTCTCTTCTTGACCTCTAGTAAAACAATCACCCAAATAATCCTGGCGGTATACCAACAGCACCTCCTTGCTTATACAAAATTTCCTCCTCTAGAGCTCTCATAGAAGGGCTCTATATATAGGAGAGAAGAGGAACAGATGAGTCAGCTTGAGACTGACATGAAGCTGCCTTGTGTCCTCTCCCTCTTTAGTTAATCTTCAGTTCCTATGTCCACTTGGAGATCCTTGGTTACACATGGTGATCAAGTACCTCTTACTCATCACAGGGCGAATCTCATGACCCAAGTGTCAGTTTGGAAGCTTCCTGGGCAATTGACACCTTGCAGGAGGACTGTGCCACTTGGCCAATCTCGCCAAGCGCAGGTAGCCTTCATAGTTTTTGACTTCCAGCGTAGGTACAGAGTGGGACAGTTGCAATACAGCGCAGAAGCTCAGTCTAGCAGCTGACATGATCCAAAATAAGCCTGTTCTGAAGTGTTTTCAGGTGGGGAACTGATTGGAAGTGCTGTTGATTGATGACCTTGTTCTTTTAGGGGTAAGAACAACATGTTTAGGGACTGAGGATCCCTGTAATTATCGACATTCCTTGCTCCTTGACGCGAGGCACAAAAATGTCTATAACAGTTGCCCCCTAAAGTATGAGGCCGTTACTCGGGTGAAATGCTTTAGCTAGAGGGTCCGAAGTTCGTTCCAGTACCGGAGGAGAGTGCCCTGTAATACAATACAATACAATACATTATCTTTCATTCAATTTCATGGTCTGGCTGAGGCGGGCATTCCCATGCTCAGCTTTTATAAATACATTTTGATACATATGACAGACGATCGTCTGTAGCCAGACTGATAATCTTCTGCTGAAATTATCATCCTTTGATAGGATGATCATCTGCTGCAATGATGTACATGGCAAATGTTTTTATATTTCCTGAATATATATCGCAGCCCGGATGGATGAAACTAGATCCGGGGTCTTCAAACTCGTTCGATCTTCACTCTAAGTACAAGTCGATCCATGTGAGAATTGCGTCGAAGTCGAACATGGAAAGACATCGCTTGATTACCGGTCAATAATGAAAACCGTTAACAAGCGCGAGAGGAATCACCAATAATGACAATGACCCTCAAGGTACTGCAGTACAATTCACGTGGCGTGAATAAAGGACTTGGCGTCGAACGCAACGCAAAATCTTCTGGTCGAAGGTCATTGAGGTATACCTGTCGCCGGAAGTGAGAAACCTGCCATTGAGGCATGCAAGCTTCAAAGTACTGATGGGGATGTTCCTAGATCAACTTCTTGGATAATGAGCTGATGTCGACAAGAAGCGATCCGTCAAAGGAGGGCCTTGATGAATCCCACATCAATGACACGGAACGGAGCTAATGATTTAGTGGAGGTGGAAACAAACTGTGATATATGAATCAGGGTGGCGATCATGAAAATGGATGAAGGATGATGTATGGTAGTGGATGGGACACGGTTGACACTTTCTGAATGACCCCTCTTGAACATATAACGACACTGATGCGATGGATCGGTAGCATTACCCCAAATGGATGGTGTGGCGAGGACCATGGTGACGAGACCGGTGAATGAGACAACCCAACCCGATGTGATACGGAGGAAAAGTGTCATGTTCAAGAGTGACTTGCTACCTCTAAACTTTGATGTTCTCCCAATTTTTCCCCAGTCATTTCTGACCAGTACCTCTTTATTTTTGTCAAGCTTGAGGAGGATAACATATGCTTGTTCTATAACCTGCCCTTCGGGCAAGCCCATCGCTAATATTTAACGAGCCTAGCGATAGGGAAACTCGTTCTCGTCTAAAGACAAGTTTGTCGCTATTTAATCATTTTAACGAGTCTAACGACAAAGAAAACTCGGTCCTTTTCATTTTTAGAGAGTCTGAAAAGGTAAAGAAAGTTAACTCCATAGTTCCTTTTTCGTCAGCATATCCCTTAAGTCCGAAAAAGTATAAAACAATACAGAAGGGATGGCTGTTCGATACTTTTACGAGCTGAACAAGACAAGCGCTCGATCCTTTTGTGTAATAATCCCTCAGGTCCAAAAAGATTAAAATTTAGAGGAGGGATAGCGTTCCGGTCCTTTTACGAGCTGGAAGGCCAAAACTCGGCAAACTTTTCATATTTTACGAGTCAGTGAAAAGAGCTGAAAGAAGACTCGTCTTTTGAGAAACGAGTGATAGACAGGTATAGCTACAGATTCCAGGTACAGGTTGGAATTTCCAATCACGGCAGTGTCACAAGGATGGCTAGGTGAAATCACTCTTCGCAGCTGTTTCTCAAAAGAGGTAAACACACAAATGGAAGTGAATGCTTGGCCAAATGAACGATGGAGGTGGTGGATGAAAACACGATCAAGGTTCTTATGGCTAATGAATTTACAATCTCAAAAGGTTATTTTACCGGTTCATTTTTTCCATGAGCTTGAACTCTGGGGGAAACTTTTGCTCACCCTCTTCTATTTTTTTAACGAGCATGGATTCAGGCCTAAAACTGCTCGGATTTGCGTTTATTTTTTAACGAGCATGAACTATATATTAAAACTGCTCGAAATACCAGTCATAAGAACGCCTCCTATAAGGATCAATTTTTTATAGAGCTTATGCCTTACTACAGCTATGCTCTTATTTTGGCAAATTTTACTTTTGCCCCACAGGCTTTCTTTGTGCAAGTTCGGAAACGGCTAATCCTACGATTTTAAAGGGTTAGACCTACAGGTTTAAAGGGAGGACCTAAAAATTTAAAAAATCAATAGTCGTCCCTTGCTTGCATTCCAAAAGGTTGCATGCCCCCAGGTATAGGATAGAATTTCGAGACCCCACCCCTCCTCTCTTCTACTTTTGTTTTTCTTTGGGTGTTCACAGTTACTTGTCATCTTGCCAATCTAATGCTAACGATACTAGTCTTCTCGTTATTTTAAGGGGTCTTACGCAGTACTCAGACTTCCTGTCGGCCCACTTTTAACAACAGCTATTTGTGACAATAGAAGAACACTACTCAAAGATAAAACATAGGTATTATCGAGGGAGGCTTGTCTCTTTCTTATTATCCGAAGAGTGGTTCTATTCGCTGCCGCAAATCAATCTCTTTCTTCGGCGGTGTCTATCATTGGGTTGTCCTAAGATGGTTACCTTCTGTCAAAACAAAATAGTCCCCTTCCTTGTAAGCTGTCCCTGCTTATCCTTCAAAACATATGTTTTGATGGGCGAGGCTGGAATTCAAGGATGTTTACTATTTGTTGCAATAAGGAAAATCCCACTTGGGCATTGCCCACTTTTTTAAACAAAGGTGAATGACTCTTTTGCCAAACACATAACTTTAACAAAAGATTATTATTCCAGAACAACCCCACTTCCTTCCACGGACGGGGTACGGACTAGTCATATTCTTCTGCGGAAATTCTTCCTTATACCCGGAGTTTCTTCTGCCCGAAGCAGACCAGGGTGCATGCCCCCTGGGTCCTAGTCTTTCTTTCCGAATCACTCGCATTCATCGGGAAGGAGGACTGGGGGCGGAGGCGAATCTTGAGCGAACAGACCATTTAGGATTGGTATTTGACTATTTGCGATGTGAGATCCCGGAAATGAAAGTTGGTCTACGAGCTTGACCACTCTTCCTTCGTGTGGAAAACACATTACTCTAAAGAGTGAGGAGACTATCGCTCCCATGCAATAAATATAGTCGCGTCCAAGGAGTAGGTTATAATCCAAGGGTCCTTGAACTACCAACACGTTCATCCTGACGGTCTTCCCCTTCAATGTAACAGGTACATCGGGGAGGATTCCTAATGGTCGACTGGTTCCTTTATCAAAACCTGAGAGATTTCTTAACTCAGGTAAAAGCGCCGGGGAACCCAGTGCTTTCCAAGCAATAGAGGAAAGGATACTCACAGATGCCCCTTCATCAATGATAGTACCAGCCATGATCATTCTATAGATCTGGACAATGATTCTGAATGGTATACTGGCTGGTAACCGGGGTCTGCCTAGTTGATTCCAATCAAAGGATACAACCAGGTTGCTTGGTGGTGGGACCGAATATACGGCCGGATACGACTCTGATGATGTTCCTTCCTGCGATAAAGGAATGGGCGCATTGCCCAGATGCTCGTCGGAGTCGGTGCTGATAAAGAGAACCTGGATGGTGTCATCCTTGTTCTCATCAGTGAGAGTGCCACATGAAGATGACTCTTCGGTGACGGTGTCATTTGAAGACGGGTCTTCAATGACGGGGTCATTGGACGATAGAACCTCTGAAGGAAGAACCGGGTCAACTGCCGTTTCGACCTTTAGACTTTCGTCTGGTCTAGATTCTGTAGGTTCATTGTCGATGACCGACACATCAGCTGACCACTTAAGAGGGCCAACTGGATTTACAACTGTCGAGGGATTAGGCGCGAGTTTTTTATATCCAGGCGGAAGTCGCAACGGTGACACCGGGCGATCTTCCAAAACTCTCTTGGCCTCATCTAAGAATGGACATTTGTGGATGGCATGACTACCTTCACACAATAGACAGGGTGATCTTGGTCCCCTTCTTCGTCCTTCACTCTCGCTAGTTGACGGAATGCAATCAACTTGACAACCAGAGGTTGATGCTACCGAATTGTGCAACCTTGTGGACCAGTCCTTCAGTATCCGGGGAATACAAGGACAATCACGATGGAAATGGATCCCTTTGCAAATGACACATGGCGATTTAGGCCCGGTCGGTGCAGTGTGTGGGTTTTTGTCAGTTTTCTTCTGCTTGCCCCCAGTCGCCTTCGCCAGAGGCTCCTTCTGCTTCTTTCCTTTCTTCTTCTTTTCTTTCTTCTCCTTGGGAGGCTGACTTTTGCCGGCTCTACCCTGTGAAGATGAAGGATCAGAGGAAGTATTATAAGAAGTGGAAGGCTGGTGGGTAGTTTCAGATGGTTCTGACTGTTGATTCGATTGCTCAGGATTAGTGGCGATTTGGACTACATTAGTTGAAAAGAGCCAAACAGGAAGGCCAATTGTCAATCCTGGAAGCGACAATGTAGCCATATGGGGCGCACCAACATCTCCCCAAGAGGAGAAGGGATTTGGACTTCCGCCAAGGTTACTTCCTTGGTTGGTGGGCTCCATACTTTTCAACTAAAAGATCAACGTGGGAATAACAGGTGATTATGTTCCGCTTTAAGATAAATTTTATTTACGACGCTTTTAGACACAAACTTGCTTTTTCATGTTTTAAGAGTCGAGAAAAAGCTAAAGATGACTCTAGTCGCCTTCGATGTATTAACGAGCCCGAAGTGACAAATGCTCGGTTGGACTTTTTCAGTTATAGAGTTTGAAAAAGGCCAAAAGAAACTGCTCTGGAGATCTAGGTAGAGGGAGTGCCAAACTTTTCGCGAAACCACAGAATACGTTTTACGGTACGGGTGGTCGATCTTCGTGAATGCTGTGTTCACTGCATCGCGATCAGTAGGGCGGTCGACACGGCTTCCTAAGGATAAAAGGATAAAAGCCTATAGGGGTCTCCCAATATACTCGACGGTACGCGGGAGCTCAAATCCGTGTTAGTGCCACCGACTCTCAGGAGGAATCACCCACCTTCGTAGAGATCGACAGTCACTATGTTTAACGACGCCGGAACACGTCTCTACCTAGACCTCTAGATGTTTGCGTTAAATTCCAAAGCGTTGTTATGTAAATTGAATTTATTTTAATGTTGATCTTTCTTAGTAGTTTGCCTTTCAGGTTCGCCACGAGATGTATATATACAACTTCCTATATGCAATCTAAGAATGAGAAGCAAAATCTTTTCAGTCTTTCAACTATGAAAACCTTAATCTACTTGAGGAAAGAGTAAGACACAACTTTTCCACAGATCAAAGAACACACACTATAATGCACATTTCCCTAAATCATCATATATACAGTCAAATGCAAAATGCACAATGCATGTATTTCTTTTCGTTTTCCTTAATGTTGATGCTTAACAAAAGGAAAATGTTGTATGATTTTTGAATCAACTTTTCAAATATGAATAAACAAGCTTGTCCACAATCAGAAGAACACCTTATGAAAGACTTGTTTAAAATACAAGAAAAATACAGATTCAAACCATAAAGTGAAAGCAAATCAATCCAAAACAGCTATGAACAGCAATAACACTAACTCACAAGATCGCAATCGAAGAGGTCAAGGCTGTAGGCTTGCTTTTCACTATGGGAAATTGTAACTGAAACAAGAAATACTGAAAGAAAGTTTACAATTTCATCACACAACTGAGGCGAAATGAAGTCAAGGAGGTGAGGTATGCAGCAAATACATTAACCAGCAAGCAATCAGCCAAAAACAAGTGCAAACAGGGCCAAGACACAGAGGAAGAGTTAAGCTAGACTAAGGCCAACTGGACCAGCGCAGGTACTGCACTGTCAGTTTCACTCTCAGCGCAGTTCCCGAAGGGGCTACCTGCGCTGTAATGCAGACTGCCTGTGGACAGCCTGCACTGACTTACGAGAGTTACGTCTGCTAACAATTCCGGGTCATAAAAAGCTCAAAAATGTACTGTTTTGACTGAAACAAAATGCTATGGGTTAAGTACAGGTAGAGGGATGATCAAGAGGACTAAGATCTATCACAAAGAGTAGAGATCTACCTGTAGATTAGCTCTTTAAATCTTGAAGTTGCTCAGCAAAGGAGCAAGAGTAGCAAAACCCTCTACTTCGCTTTTGATATAGTCAAAAGCTTTTCGATTCGGTACTCGGTTCTTCAAGATAGAAATAGCAAAATACTACAAATAACAACAACAACAAGATACTAGGATCTCCCCAGCGGAGTCGCCAGTTTGTTGTGGGGAAAAGTATCCGATGCGGATGACCCTAACCCTTTCTAGATGTGACAGAATCTAGCAACAACTGAATGATAAAGTTTTCATGTTCTTCTTTATGAGTATATAGATAGAATGGAAATAAGGTCAACCAACCTGGTGTCTTGCGCTTAATTGATCCTTATCCTTCTTCTTTTGTATCCAGCTCCCAGCTCTTTGCTCTCCAAGCCGATCCAGCTACACACAAGACCTGCACAACAAGAGAGAACAAACTAACAGATACAAGCACTCATAATCAAAGCATGGATTAGATTGCAATGAAATACACATGTAAACACAAAGCATCTATGTAAAACAAGTGAATAGGAGAACATGCAAACTTTATTGATAGAAAGTAACAGGGTTCCAGAGGAAGTTACAACCAATGATGTTGGCTCCAATCTAGCAGCACCTCCTCGGCAGCAAGAACTCTCTTCTTGACCTCTAGTAAAACAATCACCCAAATAATCCTGGCGGTATACCAACAGCACCTCCTTGCTTATACAAAATTTCCTCCTCTAGAGCTCTCATAGAAGGGCTCTATATATAGGAGAGAAGAGGAACAGATGAGTCAGCTTGAGACTGACATGAAGCTGCCTTGTGTCCTCTCCCTCTTTAGTTAATCTTCAGTTCCTATGTCCACTTGGAGATCCTTGGTTACACATGGTGATCAAGTACCTCTTACTCATCACAGGGCGAATCTCATGACCCAAGTGTCAGTTTGGAAGCTTCCTGGGCAATTGACACCTTGCAGGAGGACTGTGCCACTTGGCCAATCTCGCCCAGCGCAGGTAGCCTTCATAGTTTTTGACTTCCAGCGCAGGTACAGAGTGGGACAGTTGCAATACAGCGCAGAAGCTCAGTCTAGCAGCTGACATGATCCAAAATAAGCCTGTTCTGAAGTGTTTTCAGGTGGGGAACTGATTGGAAGTGCTGTTGATTGATGACCTTGTTCTTTTAGGGGTAAGAACAACATGTTTAGGGACTGAGGATCCCTGTAATTATCGACATTCCTTGCTCCTTGACGCGAGGCACAAAAATGTCTATAACAGTGCCATATTCCTTAGACCTATCTATCCAAACACTTGATGAGTGCTGATTTGGATTTGTTCCCCAGGCCAAGAAAATTGATTGCTACAATATTTCTAAAATGACGATGATCCATGCTGACAAAATGTTCGGGAATCTTCTGAATCTTTTAGATATAGAAGATATCATATTGCAGGTTTCCACCATGTCCACTTCCGCCAGATTACTCTGAGGTGGTAGGGCAAAAGTACCCATCAATGTAGGGTCTTTTAGCAGGCCTACTCCGATATTTTGTAGCGAATGAGGGCTTCCATGGATCATTAGGATGCTTCCCATAACTTCTGAACTGTTGGGGAGAAAGGTTTGTTGGTCAATGATTGTAATTCCTCCTTGAAAAGGAAATGCAATATTTCTGAAGTATGTTGACACAACAGCGGCCATAGCATAAATCCAAGGCCTTCCTAGTAGGATGTTATAATTGAGGTTTCCATCGATAACTTCAACATCAATTTCTACTGTTTTTCCCCCAGTTCAACTTGTAAGTTACCCAAAATCCCGTATGGAGTGTATGTTCATCCATCGAATGCTTTAACGTCGTTGACGATTGTGACAAGGGTGGTGATCCTAAAGTTTTCCAGCAACTCATTTACATAATACATGTATATGCCCCCTCATCAATAATTGTTGGATGAACAGTTTTGTTGAGGGATTTCACTTGAATGAGGAAAGTGAGTTGAACTGGTAATTGAGGTTCATATGCTTTATGATTAAAGGCCACAAGATTGGAATCCACTGGGTCAATCCCATCTATTGCTGATAATAGAGCCTACTTTTGGGAGGGGCAATTTTGTAGTACTTGAAGTGTCGACATAGTGGATGGCGATTGGGCCAGGTCCTCTACTATATTATAATTTTGTGCTGCTCTGGCACGAGGATTAAATGTCAATTTGTGTACTACTCCCTTTGGTGGCTTTATCGTTAGCTTAGGAATGATGGGTGGCACAACTTCGGTCAAAGTTGTTTTCAAACTACTAGGTTGATCAGTAGCCTTGTTGTTCGACAGCTATGGATTCCCGTAATCTTTATTCCTTTTCAATACCAAAGCATCATTTTGTTGTTTTGAAATGGACAACATAAGCACTTGGGATGGGGAAGCATTGTCGCTAGCAACCATATTGGTTCCTGGGTTTGGAAATGGGTCAGTCAATACTGCTGAAGTCCTTGAATTCTTAAATATTTTCTTAACTTCAGCTTTATATGGACAATCTGTCATCCAATGGTCCTCGTCGCATATGAGGCATGGCTGACTAGGTTTACTTTGCCCAGAAGGGTTTGCAGAAGACTTTTCAGGCGACGAATCATCTTGTTTCTTATTTTTTCTCTTCCCTTTCTTCTTGCCCCCTGGTTGCTTCGGTTCTTTGCCTTTGTCGGTCAACATAGCATTAACCTCCGAGGTTAGAAGTTCTTCATTTGCATTTTGACCAGAAATCTTATGGGCTTTATTAGATGTAGCCTTTGTGGATTTTTTTATGGTCGTACCTATCACGCCATCACCAGCATGAGAGTCTTTGTTTGATTTAGGTGGAGGAGGAACAAAAAATTCTAGTCTGAGAGCATCAGGGATTTTGTCATAGAGCGTGCCAGACTGAGTATAGATCGAGTCTAGATATTGCGCATGAGAAATGACTTTCTCTTCAATGACGACTCCTCCCTTTGCCACATCTTCTATAATAGAAGGTAACAATGAATTAATAAACCATTCAACTAGTAGCTGATCAAGAACATATGTTTTTACCATTCTACGATGACGTCACCACTCATGAATATGATCAGATATGTGAGTGGCCGTCGTCTGCTTGAAATTGGTAAGAAGCTCTGTTCCTGTTTCGTACCTTATTGATAACTGAAAATGGCTTAAAAAGGTGGCGGCAAGGGCACCGAAGTAATCAAATGAAGCTCTAGGCAATTTGATGTACCATTTTGCTATCGGACCAGTTAATGTTCACTGAAAAAGGCGAAGCCTAATTGAATCATCATTTAGAGTGTTGGAGGAACACCATAGATGAAAGGTCATGACATGATTTGATGGATCTTCACCCAAATTTCCATTAAATTTAGGAATATTTGACGGAAGTTTATGAGGAATCGCTGGCCACCAAAGGGCGTAAGCAATTGGATCGTTTGTTAGCCGATTTAGATTTGGTAGCTCTAAAGTCACCACAAAGGGCAACTGTTGATTCAGGTTCGACGAAGCATACCCAGGATAAGATGGGATCACCTTAGTAGTGGGTTTTTGCGTACCAACATAATGCATTTGATGCTGATAACTTTGATAAGGTTGCTAGGCATAACCAATATGGGATGATTGATGATAACCGTTTTGAATATACGGCTGCCCATTACTTGCAAAGTTTTGTTGCTCAGGTCCTTGGTATACTTGCTGGAATTGTGATTGTTGATGTTGCACCAGCCATGGTTGTGAAACCATTTGCTATTGCCTAATACTGGATGTTTGACCAAGATGATGGGTAATAGTACCTGTTTGAGCTTGAGTCACTCCAGTTAAGGAGCCACTGACCGGCGATTGCGGTTGCGTCATAGAGACAAGAGGCTGTTGTATTACGACCTGAGAAACTTGAGGCTGGCATACAACATGCAACGCTTATATTTGCGACACTATCACAATAGCTGGTGTAGTGCGGATATTTGACATAGGTAGACTCGATTGCATTGAGTATACGATTCTTGGTTGTTGAGGCAATATTGGCACCCAACCACTGGATGTGATTCCATTTTGACCCGAATTCGGTCGAGAACTATCATATGGTTGTTCTCCTGTAGGGAACAATGAAAGGGCATACTGTCCTCCATAAGGCAGCAATCCAGTGCTGATAGGAAAGATTGGCCTTTGGAGATCGGACTGCCCAAATTGATACTGTTGTGAAGGATCAATTTGTTGAGACTCAACACAAGAAATTCCAAATATTATTTTGGACGAACAAACGGGAATAGACCATACTATCTAAACAGTCCCTGGGTGGACTCCCTATAGCAGTTGAGAGCTAGTTGGGACAGATGGTATGCCAACGAACATCGTCGAAGTGGTGGTGGGAGGTTCTACTACCGCTGTATTGGATGACACAGTGCTAGATGTCGATGGTTGTCTAGACATATCGAGTCTATCCAAAAGATTTCTTAGTGATTCTACATGAACTTGCGATGAAGGGGTTCTAACTTCTGAAGTAGAAGGATATAGGTGGATCCTAGTTCCAAAATGCGATGGAGTACTCGATGGAAGATCCTCCGTAATCTCTTCTATAGTAATCAATCCAGGTGGAAGGGGCAGACCATGAGGTCCGTAAAATATTTCCAGTGCCGAAGAAGGTATTGATTCTGCAACGACAGATGCTGGAGGGGTAACACCTTCCGAAACAACCCAAGATGGAGCTGTTTCAGGAATGGAAGTGTTTACTGTTACACTAGCATCAATTCTAATGTCCTCTTGCGACTGTGGAACTTCTTCTGTAGAGGCAAGTATACCAGAAATTATTGGAGTAACTGGAATCTCAGAGGATGTTGAAACACAAGTTTCAAACAAACTAGGAGACTTTGACTGAGTTAAATGAGTCTTCTTGGCCTAGAATGGTTTTGTTTATGGAGTCAAAGATGGCTGACTCGTCAGTCTCCGTGAACGACGGGGTTTTGATTGAATTTCTTCCACGATTGTGGATTATTTGATCAACTCAAAATAAGAGGGAAAATGTTATTCCGTATTAAATGAATTTTATACGCTTTGACACAACTTGCTTTTTCACTTTTTAAGAGTCGAGAAAAAGCTAAATATGACTCTAGTTGCTTTCGATTTTTAATGAGCTTGAAGTGAAAAGTGCTCGGATGGACCTTTTCCTTTAAGGAATCTGAAAAGGAATGAAAGATACTTCTCTGGAAATCTAGATAGAGGGATTACCAAACCAATCGAAAAACTGCAGAATACTTTTTACAGTACGACAGTCAATCTTCCCGAATGTTGTGTTCAGTGCATTGCGATCGATAGGGTGGTAGACACGACTTCCTAAGGATAAAGGATATAGCCTATTGTGGTCTCCCAATATATACTTGACGGTACGTGGGAGCACAAATCTGTATTGGCACTTGTCGTGTCAAAGAGGAGGAATCAACCAACCTACGATGAAAGTGACAGTTACCAGCTGTCACATGGAATAAGTCGATCTTGCGAACAAGATAGACCTTCCTAGAATCTAAAGAAGACCTAATGACAAGCAAACCAACCAGACACTATCTTTCTCTAAATATGCTTTTATAAACAATGGCAAACAAGTGTTTTTAGGGCCTACCTTAGGTCCAACGCAAGTTTGTGGATGCCCTCGCTCCTTCGATCCAAATGAGATCCTTTGTCACGAATCTGCAAACACAAACAAGGCAAACAAATTAAATAGCACTTGAAAAACCAATATCATAAAACATATTTAACATGAAAGTCAAGGAGTCCATGAAACAAATAACATGAGATACTTGTTGAGAAAAATGAGTTTGATTGTATTAATTCAAAAGAATAAGAACTTTACAACCTGTGCCTTGACGTTGTACAAGCTCCTCCCAGGGTCCAGCAAGAAGTCTCCTCTACTTTGACAAGTTTCACTCACTCCCCAATGAAGCCAAAAAGGTATGTGATCTCTCCTCTTAATCTCAACTAGGAAGTCTTGATTTCACCAGCATTTACCCTAAAAAATGTTCAGCTTCTAACCTCCCCAGCAACCAACCCAATGCCTGAAGTTATAGTGCAATGGAGGGAGGTTACTAGGTCCTCCTTCAAAGGGATAAAGCCCTCCTTCAAAGGGATAGCTCCTCTCATCAGGGGATTAGCTCCTTCTCTTTTGGGATGCATGAACCACCTCAGCGAACAATCCATGTCAAAATTCCTTCTATAATCCTCTAGAATTAACCCAAAGTGAGTTTTTTAAGATAAAAGCTTGCGCCTTTTGACTTTCACAGGGGTCCGCACCCACACCTTTAGGGACAGAGCGGGAAGGTCCGCAGTTTTTGTACACAGAAGGTGCAGGACCGCAGGTGACAGTGAGAGAAAGTGCGAAACTAGAGTTTCATTGATTTTCAATGTCTTTCTTCCATTTTCAAAGCTTGACTTGAAGAGCTGAGGTCTGAGACTTGCTTAGGAGGACAGTAAAAGTGATGATAGACCCATACTGACTGCAAATAATCATGGTGACGATATTTTTGTGTAACACCAACCTTTACAATGCCAGAATACGTCTCTAGCCTAGACTTCTAGATGTTGTGAGTTAGGTTCCAAATCGTTTTTATGTTCATTGAATTTATTTTATAGTTGATCTTTCTTAAGAAGTTTTCCTTTAAGGTTCACCACGTGATGTAGATATACAACTCCTAACTATACAATCTAAGATGATAAATAGTCGTTTACTCTTCTTTTTGCAATGAAAATCTTAGCTACTAAGGAAAGAGAAACAAAATCCTTTCAACATAGAGCAGAGAGCACACAGTAGATGCACTGTCCTAAATCAACAAGCAGTCTAAATGCAAATGCACGTGCATGTATTTTTTTCCGCTTTCTTAATGTGTGAATGACAAAAATAATGCTAAATAAAAATATGAATTATCTCTTCTTTCAAAGCGACGTTACTAACGATTTTCTTTTCAAAAAACAGCAAGAAGGCAAGACGAAACTTTGCGATTTTTAACTGAAAGCTACTTTCAACACTTGAAATACTATAAATTTAGATCAAATACAAGAGTAATAGTGTAATCGACTATCAAAAAGAGAAGGATTCTTTTCTTTGACTGAAAACGACACTTGCGACACTTTCAAATCAAAAGACGACAGTTCGAATAAGCTACTATTTTCTAAATGAGAACTGTGAATGGCGAAAAATACATAAAAACATTCACAAATCTTTGTACAATGGAGGCCGAATGATGCAAAGGAAGGGGGTTTCAACAATGGTGTACTGATCATAGACAACAAAACTCCTAAAAAAAACTGAATACAATGAAGAAAAACCAAAATCTAGAGGCAGAAACAGTCTTACCTGATCATCGCACCTGTAACACAGGGAAACAGGGATGCATCTCACCTACTGCACATGGGAGGTGCGATGCATCCATTCTGCCTAAAGGAGATGGTGTGATGGACCAGGAAGGAGACTTTAACTTGGTTTTTGGTCACAGTTTGCAGTTTAGTTTAGGGATTTAGGTCGAGCTAATGATAGTCGGTAAATAAAAAGTATAGGGCTGATCTAATGAGGTTACTTGAGCTACCTCTAGGGCACTTAGAATGTTTGCAAGTCAGTTGTTCAGTTCATAAACAAACCCGGAGATTGACTGAAGCAGCGTTGATCTACTTTGCACTTGCATAGAAAATGCAGTTCGAAGGCTAGCTGGCTTGACTTCAGGTTCCATCTGTGGTTTATGAATCAAACAAATAGAGACAAGCAATCAAACTAATCACTCCCTAGCGGAGTTGCCATTTTGTTATCAGGAAAGCTAGAGTCTATTCAGAACTGCTAGTCCCACTAAGACGGGTAGCTATCTTAGAAAGAAACAAACTAAAGTTACTTTTGTTTTCCTTTACGAGAGATAGATGAGAAAGAAGTAGAGAGTACCAACCTCAGTCTTTCACTTGGCTCCTTGCTTATTTCCTTTCCCCTTTGATAGAATCTCGCCACTCCTTCCTTACTTGTCCCACTTCAAAGAGCACCTGTAGAGTCAAAGAAGCATAATACCATCAAAGCATAGAGATCTATCATTGTAAACAACATACGATCAGATATATATTGACCATACAAATTTATATATCAACATAATATTAAGAGATATACAAGAATATGGAGGAAAACTCAAATAACTTTATTGATATAAGTAGTAGAAGAGAGAATTACAACCACTTGGTCTGAGCCAGCTCCATCCTCCCATCATGAAAGCCCTCTTCACCTCATACAAAGAAAGATCACCCAACAATGTCTTCAAAGAGAAACCAACAACACTTCCTTGCAAATTACAAAATTCCAGCCTTTGGATCTCTTGGATGAGGGATCCATATATAGATGTTTTCAGGAGAGTGAGTTAGCTTCTGGGATTTTAATTAGTGTCATTTCACTGATAGTTCTTGGTTCCACATGGAGATTTTAGATCTCTTACTCATCCCTGGGCGAACTCAGAGAAGCAAGTGTCAAATGAACAGTTTCTAGAAGATTCTTAGTGTCTCCATTTAGCAAAATGCTTGTGCCATTTGTCTGCTCTCGCTCATCATGCCCTACAGAAGGGCTTTCGAGTATGCACCACACTTTTTGCATGTGGAATGTGAGATGCATCGCACCTTAGCACTGGGTAGTTTGTATCGTCCTGCTTTGGCTAGTTCTGAGTAGTTTTTCATGGATAACTTCTGGGAGATGATGTAATCAGATAACCTTGCTTCTTTAGGGTATGAAACAAAAATTTTAGGGACTTAGAAGCCCTTGGTTTATGGACATGTATGATTGGGGTTGCAGTGCCCAAATATGTCTATAACAGGGTCTTTGGTTCCACCTGTTATGCCTTGATACCAAAGGTACATAGAAACAAGCTTGGTGCAAGAAGTCGTAAGTGTATCTCCCTGGGGTATTCAAACACCTCCAAAGCATACCATCTTTATGATGAAGTCAACAAAAGGTTTTTTGTATCTAGAGATGTAATCTTTCTTGAATCATCCAAAACTGACAATGTTGTTGAAAGGCAACTTGATTGCTTGGATAGATTCACAAATGCAAAATCATTTCAAGAATTTGATAATTAGATTCCACATCTTGAAGGGGGGATTCCTATACTAGATCAACCTATGGAATCTTCTTCTGAAGCACTCTCTCCCTTGCATGAAACTCCAACAACGGATAATACTTTGAGTGATGTGATTGATAGAATTGGGAGACTCAATCTTGATTCAGTCCCAATCAATCAATGAAGCAGCTTGGACCATCTGAGAAAGGTCCTCCAAAGTGGCTGACAAATACACTTGAAAGTGTTCAACCTGATGAGGTTGGAAAGACAGTAACTAGAATTCAAACCGGAAAAATTGAGGTAATGTAGATGACTCTGATTCACTTGTTGATATGGATGTTTCTTATGATTGTGAATTCAATTTGTCTACAGATTTTGAACCAACCTCCTTCAAAGAAGCTGCTTCTCATGATGAATGGAGAGAAGCAATGCAAAGGGAGTATGATGCCCTGATAAAGAATGGCACTTGGAAGCTGGTTGATCCTCCATTTGGAACCAAACCAATTGGTTGCAAGTGGGTGTACAAGAACAAGTATAAAGCTGATGGCTCACTTGACAAGCAGAAAGCCAGGCTTGTGGTAAAATGTTTTGCACAGAAGGAAGGGGTCGGTTATGAGGAGACTTTTGCCCCCACAACAAAATGGGCTACCATCCAGACACTCTTTGCCCTAGTAGCTCGGAACGGTTGGAAAGTCCATCAAATGGATGTAAAAACTACTTTCTTGAATGGAGATATAAAATAAAATTGTTTTATGTCCCAGCCTGAAGGATTTGCTATGAAAGGACAGGAACATGAAGTATGCAAACTTGTGAAATCCTTATATGGCCTCAAACAAGCACCTCGAGCATGGTATGAAAAACTAACTAAGCATCTTCTGAAACTCAATTTCAAACATTACGATCTTGATGATGCAACTTTGTTTGTCAAGAAAGTTGGAAAAATAGTTGTGTATCTTGTGGTATATGTAGATGATCTTTTGATTACAGGGAACAATGAAAGCTACATTGCATCCATAAAGAAGGAATTGAAGAAAGGTTTTGAAATGATTGATTTGGGCTATGTTCATTACTATCTTGGTATTGAAGTAATTCAACATCCGAAGTCCATATTCCTTTCTCAAAATAAGTACATTGGAGATTTGCTGAACATGTTTCGCATGACTGAATGCAATCCTTTGACTACTCCAATGGAACAAAACTTAAACCTCACATCCAGTGAAGGAAACGAATTTGAGGATGCAACAAAGTATAGACATCTTGTAGGAAGTCTCAACTACCTAACTACTACTAGACCAAACATTTTGTTTGTTGTTGGAATCCTCTCCAAATTTATGCAAAAGGCTTGTGAGGGACATCGGTATACTGCAAAAAGAGTTCTAAAGTACTTGAAGGGACCTCAAGACTTTGGAATCAAGTATACATAAGTGGGCGACTTCAGCTTGATTGGATACTCTGATTCAGACTTCGATGGAGACAAAGAAACTGGGGTATCTACTTCAAGTTATGCTATGAGTCTTGGATCAGGAGTTGTCTCCTGGATATCACGCAAACAATCAGTTCCAGTAGATTCCACAACAGAGGCAGAATATGTGGTAGCAACTGAGGCAAAAAAAGAAATTGTGTGGCTTAGGAAAATTCTTGAAGATTTGCAGGTAAAACAAGTACAATCGACTCCACTCATGATTGACAATACCTCTGCAAAAAAGTTGGTCAAGAACCGAAAGTTCCATGATCGAAAAAAGGACATCAATACTAAATATCATATGATTCGACATCATGTTGAGGCCAAGACAATCCATCTCCTCCATTGTTCCACTAATGAGCAAATTGCAGACATCTTCACCAAAGCATTTGGAAGAGAAAAGCTTGAAAAATTCAAAACGATGCTTGGACTCACCAACATCCCTTCAGATTAAGGGGGGGAATGTTGACACCTAATCAGAGGGACTGGGTGTACAACTGTAATTAATGTAAATAAATAATAGAGAAGATAGAGATTCATCGGGAGATGAACCGAACAATCACTCCCTCTTGTACATAATAATGAACAACCTGAATGAATAATATGAGTTATAATTTGAGGAGTTACCTCCTAGTTTGACACTAACTACAACTATACCTCATCCCTAATACGATGTCCTAGGCCACATTCATTAAGGGTTTGAATGTAGCAATGGGAGGTATTTTAGCAAGCCCTAATCGCAATGCTAACAAGTGTTTTAAGTTGTTGTTCTAAAGCCCTTAGCAAATGTCCAACAATGATACTAATCCGTTATCCTAAGAAGACTAAATGTAGGAGGGAGTGTTAGACTCAGTTTAGTAGCCCTATACACACCTACAAGGAGGCCTATAAGAGGCCCTAATCTCAGTCTCATAGAAGCCCTAATACTCTGTGCAAAGAAGCCTAGCAACAGTAATTAAATACTGATGTTCTAAGGCATGAATTAGGTATGTTTGAGAGTAGTCGTTTATACATTAGAGGATTGAAGGAGAAGTTGTTCATTTGGACCTGTTGAAGGAGTCTCCTACTATGGCCTAACTACTTTTCTAGGCTGCAAGTCATAGAAAGCAGCTAAGGCTGGTAAGTGTAAATGGTTGCAGCATATTGGATGTTGTATGTGTAGCATAATGATAATATATACAACAAACATGAATGATTGTGTTAGGCCCCTATACTACTAGTGTAACCCCTTATTGTTATTAGTACAACCCACTTATTATATTGATGTACCCATGTAGTGCACATATTGTTACTATTGTGCCCCATAGAAGCCCACTATTGTTATTATTGTGCCCTTACATTATTATTGTTATGTTGGCTCTGATTATGTTATGACCCCTTAGACTCCTATATATAGAAAGGAGGTCTTCTCATTTGTATCATCCAAGAATTGCTCATTTATGTAATGTAAAGGAGGTTTCCCCTCGAAGAGGCTGAATTCTAAGGCGTGGATCTCTCTTTTTGATCTTTTTGTGAGCTGGTTTCATAACATTTGGTATTAGAGCTTTGGATTCTAGGGTTTCGCTGCTCCAAAAAGGTCATCGTGGCATTTTCACTATACCTTTTTTTTTTGCGATGTTTCAGAAGCTAAAAACAAAACCCATTTGAGAAGACATCACGTTGAACCTTGGGTCCAAATTTCAGAGCTTTTTGTGCTATATTTGTGGAGATATGATCTGAGGAAGTTGGTCTTTTTGCAGACTCCTGAATTACATTCCAAATAGGTGACCTAGGGAAAATCATCATAACGTTCTCTCGGAGCATCTGATTGAAATTTCATAAGACGGTATAGAAGGAGGACGGAATGTAGTTTCTTGTGTATATTTGTTAGTGCCAAAGGTTGAAACAGTGACATGTGGAACTTCATACAAGTTCGCTCTTCTGGAAAGGTCTATAATTAGGCCATCTTGGGAGATTGTGCATAACTCTTCCTTGGAGAATCCAATTTGGATCAAACTGGTGGCATTGGAAAGAGGATGCAGAGGGCTACTACAAATCACAATTTCAAAACTTAAAGATCCGAAAGTATAGAGTTACAGTCGTTTCAAGATTGAACTCCTAAAATCAAGAAAAGGCAAGATGAGGAAGTTTGATGGCAAGGATCTGGTAAATTGGATACTTCAGATGGAGCAATATTTTGATCTACATGATGTGCCATTGTTACAAAAGGTATGTATTGCATCTTCATATTTAGAAACGAATCAATTTTTATGGTATGAAGGGCTTTGTTCTTGTAAACAACTTGTTACGTGGTCAATTTTCACGGAGGAAATGATAACACATTATGAGGATACAAAGAGCAACACCTTCTTTAGAGAAACACCACAACAATTGGAAAGAGTAAAAGGGCTTTGTGACATAGTGGAAAGCAAAATTATGGAAACCAAGAAGCATACTCCTCACAACTATAAATATGGAAGTGTTGTTTCTCCTAGCCTTCCACAACCTACAAGGGTTACACCACAACAATTGGAAGAAAAAAGAGAAAAAGGGCTTTGTTACAATTGTGATAGCAAATACACTAAAGTTCATAAGTTTGCTGAGAAGAAATTATTCTACATATATTGTGAAGAGGAAGAAGAAAAGGAGCAAGAAAGGTTAAAAGAAGAGGATATACTACAAGAACAAAGCCTAGAGAAAGAAGAAATGAATGAGACCATATATTGTAAAACATTGGCAAGAATTACCACTCAAACTCTCAAGATAGAAGGACACATCAAGAAGAAAAAGGTGCAAGAAGTGAAAGATCACATCGAGAAAGAAGAAATGAATCCAAACATATCATGTAATTCATTGGTCTAAATTACCACTCCTCAAACTATCAAGATAGAAGGACATATCAAGAAGAAAAATGTTGAAGAAGTGAAAGATCACATCGAACATCAAGAAATGAATCCGACCATATCTTGTAAAGGATTAGAAGAAATTACCACTCAAACTCTAGAGATAGAAGGACATATCAAGAAGAAAAAGGTTCAAGCACAGAAAGATCACATCGAGCATCAACAACAAGTTCTCCAACTTTTAAAGGATAACGCCACTTCGGTGAAAAATCAAACGAAACAACAGGTAGATCAAAATCGTAGTGAAAAATGTTTTGATGTAGGTGATTGGGTATTTTTACTGCTACATCTTAAGCAAGCTATTTATGAGAAGGAAATGTTGGCAATACTACATGCACTTAAAAAATGGCGATCTTATCGAATGGGAAGACTCTTCAAGGATGAGGATGTGGAAGCATTGTTTTGTGCTATTTCTATTATCCAACCAGATTGGATAAACGAAGCAAGGGATGAATGGAAGAAGGACACAGAAGTATGGCCACTTATTCAAAAGTTGCAAAAGATCCCAATTCAAAAAATATTGCCAGAAATTGAAGAAGAAGGAAAAATCATATTGGAACCTGGAGCAGTCATGGAAACAAGAACCCGACAACTACGAAATCGATCAATTTCAGAGTATCTCATCAAGTGGAAGAACTTACTTGCTGAAGATTCCACATGAGAGGTCAAGAATTTTATACAGAAGCATCAAGAACTACTCAAGCGTTGAGGACAACGCTTTTTGAAGGAGAGGGGCATGTTAGGCCCCTATACTACTAGTGTAACCCCTTATTTTTATTAGTACAACCCACTTATTATATTGATGTACCCATGTGGTGCCCATATTGTTACTATTGTGCCCCATAGAAGCCCACTATTGTTATTATTGTGCCCTTACATTATTATTGTTATGTCGGCTCTGATTATGTTATGACCCCTTAGACTCCTATATATAGAAAGGAGGTCCTTCATTTGTATCATCCAAGAATTGCTCATTTATGTAATGTAAAGGAGGTTCCCCCTCGAAGAGGCTGAATTCTAAGACGTGGATCTCTCTTTTCGATCTTTTTGTGAGCTGGTTTCATAACAGATTGCAACAACACGAAGCATGCAGTGAAATGGTGATGATGAGCAGCTCAATAATTGGGTGCAACACAATGATTAGTGTAGCATAGTGCACAGTGACAGTGGTGCAGCTTAGTGTAGCCTGATGAATGATGTAGCATATCGCATAGTGACAGTGGTGCAACCTAATGCAGCATGAGACGTGCATAATAATGGAGGCAAATCTCATATGTGGCTTTTTCTCACGTGCTAATTTTAATGTCTCAATCATCTTTTTTTATTTTAAATATATTTTTTTTATTTACTTTGGTTATGCCCATGATATACTTTTTATGTTTTTATTAGCTGCATCAAACTCATCCGAAAAAAAACATAAAATTTGACATAAGAAAGAACGTTGGGTGGCCGACAAAGATTCTATCGTAGTGAAGGGCAAAGGAGGGATCTACGAGTAAGGAAAGGAAATACATGTGAGTGAGCGATAGCTTACGTAAATCCAAGATGGGAAGCCTGCTTAGGACTCGAATTAGCAGATCAACTGTTAGTTTATTCCATTGACTCCTTTCCATGTTGCTGTTGAATGAATTTCGGGATGTGATAGAAATGAAAATAGAGGAGCATCAAGGTTTCGGAAGGGCGGGAATGTTCATAGATTTATAAGTTTGAAGGGTGAGTTTATATTTTTTTCAAAAATAAATTTTAATACGAGAGTGTTGGGGTGGGTGATTTCAGGGTAGAACTTTTTTAACTTAATCACGATTTTATATCCAACTTTATTTATTACGAAGCTGATGGTGTGGCTAGGTATTAGTGGACTAGATATTATGTAAAATTATTTTTAAGATATTATTGATTGATAATATCAATTAATCTGAGTTTGAATAATACCTCATTTTCAAACTTATTATTACATTTAAAATGGAAAAGTGTAGTATGGGATATTGTGCAAATCATATTAAATGAATATTATTTGTTTTGTATAATATTGTTTATATAATTTAATATAATATGAATTACCACATCATGTTGGGATGTTATGCAACATTATTTTTTCTGAATATTATTATTTTTTTTACAAAATTTCCACACTATGATTTTGCAAAATATTTATTTCACCTCATTTATTATAATCTTGCATAACATTGCTCCCAATCTCATCATAGTGTTAATAGGGTAGATAAAATGCAAAATAATACTTGAAAGATATTATTGAAAACATAACAATATCTTCATAGTATGATTTTTCATAATATTTCCCTAATTACCATTGTTTCTTTGGGGCGAGGATATTATAGAAAACAAATGATATCCTTGGAATATGATTTTATCCTTGGAACATGATTTTTGAATAATAGCATTTCCACCTATATCACAATCCCCAACCCCATATTGTTTGGGTGAGGGTGTATACAAAATTGTCTTCTACATAACCTCAAGTATATTAGAAGCCATTTACGTGCACTTGAAACCTAGTTTACATAAACATTTTGTAACAGCTCCAGCCCCTTAAACCATCTCAAGTTATGGCAATGCTACTCTTTTGACTCAATATCTAAGGTATTTAATGAAGATGGGTTTACAAAAACCTCTTTTCCTCAAAGCTTTTGAATCCTAAAACTAATGCCAATATATTTTTACCTATATAAAGTTTACCTCATTCCATGTCTTGGATAGAAATTTATGCCCCTTAGAGGTTTGGTTCATTAAAGAGGCCATGCCATCAAGAGGAATCTACGTGGTACCCACATGACCATGCCTAGCTCACAAGGTGCCATGCCACAACCACATGGGGGTCTACATGGCACACACATCATTTCAAATACCCACCAGTCTTTGAAGCGCTCTGTTATTGAATATATCGGTTTTTTGTTTCATGTTAATCACATGAGATTAATACTAATCACAATTATTAATTTAATCAATTACGATTAGTGATTGGAGTGCTTTTCCAAGAAAAACCTTTATTTCTAGTTTCAATATTTTTTCCAAATTCGATTCCATAATGGTACTCACACATACTCCTAACAGTTTAGTTCCCTTGTATCATGGTTCCCGGTACTATGTTTCCCTTGGATCTCTTTCATGAGCAACTTGTTCCTAGAGATCACTTCCCTTGGTAGCATGTTTCTTGTGGATTTCTTCCTCGATACCATACCCATAGAATTTCTTTCCTTGCTACCATACTCCCCCAAATACCATGTCCCTAGAGTGGTATAATTTTCTTTCCCCACATATGAATTTCCTTGGGATTGCTTCCCCAAGGAACATCTCCTTAGTATTATGTTTCCTATGATATTCAATTCCTTGGGCTTGTAAGTTTTAAACTTTAGTGAAACATTGGTTAATAATTGATTAAGTGTATTAATTAAAAGGATTATGAATTAATGGTATGCATGTCATTCACTATATACTACATAGAAAACAAATTATTTCAATGTCACTAAGCATCTCCTGAATTCAATGAAATATCTATTAAACTACCATCGCTTCCTGCATAACTTGCAATTTAGTTCACTTTTTCTATAGGGATATGAATATCAAGTCACTAAGTATGAACAAATATTCTATCATAAATATATAAGAGGAGATATAGTTCATCTATTAAACATTGCTAAGCTGTTGATTTCAAATAGGAGAGCATAAACACATAATTTGTCATATCAGTCGAGAACTAAGTATTGACTAGCATAGTCAAGAAATTCATTAAAAATCATACAGACACAAGTTCTCATAATGATCGCTACTGTAACATTGAACACAATGGTTGCTATCTCAAATATGCATATGTAATATATGTATATATGTGTCTTAAATTAGGTAACAACTAGAGGAGGAACTTCCACTCTATACCCAACCATAGGCTAGCTACACCACAACTTGTTGTGGGGGGATACCCATGAGCTAGATCCAATGTCTCGAGAACTCTTTCATAGGAAAACCATACCAAAGTCTTGGTTTAACACTCAAAGTATGAATCCCATTGTCCAAGTGGGTTATCAAACACCCTCTAATGGAAAATACCAAGGTGGTTTATCAACTATACATACAACAAGCACCAGTGTGGTTTATTTCTTATTCCTAGTAGTAAGCACCATAGTAACCCACTCTTTCTTCTGAGTTCACTCACAAAGATTTACCCAAGGTTTATATGGGGTATTTCTAATTCTTACGAGTTGAAATCCACTATCTAGCTAGTTTATCAAGCATCTTTTCTTATCAAGTACCACCGGAGTCTAAGGTCCATTGCCTAGGTGGTTTATCAACTACTTAAAAACCACCACAGTAACCCATAATTATCTAGCTAGGTGTTTTATCAGTAACTAATCCATAAACTACTGTGGATATTACACTGGACATTTCATCACAATAATATATTAAAATAGCGTATTTTCACACTATTATAGTTTTATTAAAATTATATATCTATATATTTTACTGTAATTAGTGCATGCATGCGAATGGAAATTATGCAGAAATGTAGAGAATGACAAAATAAGCTCTCACACATAGGAAACCCTTCTTGGAGAAAACCCAATTGGAAGGTGAGATCGCTTCACTCTCTTTCTATGTTTGGAAATACGATTACAGGTACAAAGAAGTAATGCCTATGGCCTGTGGGTTGCTACAATGCAGAAATTCTCTCTACATGCTCTACCTCCTATCTCTTTTGCTAAGATATGGAAAAAATCCTCTTGAAAAAATGGAATGCCTCTTCCTCCTAATGGCCCAGTTATAACACAACTCTATAGCCTACTAGTGGTTAAGTTTGTGTTATAACATCTATAATGCCCTCCAAAATTTTGATATGTACTAAAATTTTGGAGCCTAATCTGTATCTTGTGATTGAGCATTCCTTAGTCACTTATTTGGTAAGCTAGTGACATCAAGCTTCCTTCTTCAATCTTAAGAGTCATTCACACTTTTATCTTTATATAGTATATGTCATCTTTGGGCATGCGAATTATCACTTGTCATGCAAAGGGAGGTTTGTTTTGCTTCAATGGGAAATCTTTGTGAGAATGGGTTGTGCTCACCACATAGACATGTTTCACATTCATTTCATGCACTCTTACACAAGTGTCGCCTTTATCCTCCAAAATTCTATTATCATAGTCACACTCATCATAAGCTACCACAAAGGTTGTTGCATTAAGAAAAGTATGATTTTATATGTTCTAGATGGTCCATGTTGTATCACTAATTGTTCAAGTGTGTGATCGTAGTCAAGTTCTATCACATTTCACATCAGTTCCACTGATCCCACACTTCACCAAATTATGGAGTTTCCCTAACAACCTAGCCTCATCCAACTTTCTAGAGTTGTGCACTTCTCATCTGCAACCCTCAATCTTTTCCCTCGCTTGCTAGAACTGCCCGATGCGGAAAAAGACCAACCTCCCTTGGTATTCAAAACTGCACAGTGGTTTCCTCCAGTGTCCTCCCCTTAGTCGGAACCCACTGTCTCCAAAAATTGTGCAGTCTTTTCCCTCAGGCATCTCAACTACCCAGTTCACCTTGCATCCTGAAACTATGCAGATGTGTCCTAACAAGGCCTCATCCCACACCAGTGCCTTGCATCCTATAAATATGTAGTTTTGTCCCTCAGCTGCCCCGTCTTCGTTACATCCTGAGACTGCACATATGTGTCCTCCCAAGGCCTCATCCCATACCAGTACTACCTGTTGAAACTGTCCTTACCAATTACCCACTTTAGAGAGCCTGTTCAACTCATTCTATCTGCAATTGCATGTTTAATGGGGGCAGACAGCTCCCACATGACTAATAAGGCCACCCTCGGATGTCTACATAAAATGAAGCAACCTAGTTTTCTGCTCAACATTCTGCTTGATCTATCTACGACCATATGCTTCCAACTTTGTTACTTCCCTGTCACTGCTTACTTCCACTATTATTCCCTTCTCTTCTACCTGTTTATGTATACCCACGTTGAAGAGTTCGAATGATTGGGCCTTAACGTGAGTTCTCTCAATAAGAAATGGAATTCCATATTCGATTAGAATATATCTGTAAGAAGAAGATCCAACATTGGTAGGTACTCTCAATTCATCTCAACCTTCATGGCCATTACTTATAGGATTATCCATGGTGAATCATCCCCCAGAATCTTCCCTCAGCAAAAAGGGCTCCTCCAAATTAGAAAAGATGTTATGCTAGGAGACTGGTACCTCTATGAGGATTACACGGAGCTTAGGGTTTACAGGTGCGAGCTTCATCCCTATCGCCTAACAGTGTTCATGCCTATGAGAATATTTTCCCTTGAATTTATATGAAAGCTCCTTAGTGTAGACCTACTTCACTTTGTTTTTGCAAAGAAAGATAATATCTTTAAAATGGGGCAGTGTGTGGGTCCTTTTGTCATGAACACAAGACATGATTTTAAATTAGTTGAGGCTCTTCTTGAAACCATGGATTTTGAGGAGGCATACACTTGGCACTATGATCTCCAAAGCATCATTTCCAAAAGGAGAGAAAAGATAAAAGCATAAACTTATGTACATGATCCTAGGCCTGAAATTTAATGGAAAGATAATTTTTATTTATGGCCTCTTAATACAGAAATGGACACCGAATCCCTTGTAATGACAGGAAAAACATCAAATATGCTCATTGGCCAAGCTAGAGATAACAAGATGGAAAAGGCACACATAAATAAAATTCTAGGCGTTAAGGCTTACACGAAGAAGAGATTGTGATCCATCTAGTGGAAAGAGGACTAGATCAGCTAGGTTTTCAGATTTCTTTAGATGATCCAACCCCAACTACAACTTCATATTCTACGGAAGTAACAGTCCCACACCCTGACGACAGTATTGCAACCACTGGATCTAGTTAGCCTTTTGGAAAGGCCATTGAGGAAAATAATAGAAAAGTAAGAGAGAGAATGCAATGGATGATGGGTTCCCAATAAGTATCTCACAACACATGGTTGCTGGCTGCTATGGACTTGGAATGTAATTAGATGAAGTTTCATTACAACATCCATCAGCACAATCATTACCTTCAAGGCCTAAATTTAAAACCTTGGATGTGTCTCTAAACTTAGAAAGTGTCCCCTTATCGAATAAAATAAACTTTCATAAGTAGGTGGGAGATATGTTGTACAACGATCTCAACAAAAATGCCACGATCATCAGCAAAGTTGAGACATTATTAGGAACGGCTTCAAATAAAATGAAAATGGAGAATGCAAATTCCATACCCCTACATATTCATAATGAAGGCTACAAGTTTTGATAATCAAGTTATGGGTGACCCTAGTGGACAAGACAATAGTGGAAACTATTCTTCCAGAATCTCATAAAGAGATCCAAGGATTAAGACAAAAGCTAAAGATGTCGGGTAGTGAACATGTATAGCCAAAGGAGTTGGCTCAGGTCAAGTTGAAAAAGGAGAACCTGATGAAAGGGATGGTAGGTCTACATAATTCATGAGATAGTGGATCTTAAACAGCAAGTGGCCAAACTGCAAGCCAAAATCAATTCTCATGATTGTGGTATCAAATTTTGAACTCTTCAGTAAGAACCTACAAACTGCAACATGGGAGGTTTTTGAGCTTCAAAAGAATTTGAAGGTGAATATGTTCCTTCTAGAAGCGAAACAACTGGTATGGGATGAAATCATACAAGAAATGAACCATAGCTGCGAGCGTGTTACATTAATGGATGAGAAAAAATTTGCAAGCAAGGATTACAAGTAGTTCATCATGAATGCTAAAGAAGAAGGGGAAAATAATGCTCAAATTGCTAATAGATTAATTAGCTTTGTAAACGAGAGGAACAATGAGGAGTTAGTACCCATCGATGTAGTAGATAGGGTGTTAACATTGGAAACTAGGGAAAAAATCCACGTGGGTCATCTTATTAATGGCAGCTGATATTTTTCTTGGATCTCTCTCATTGAGAGGTGTAGGATTGATCTAAAGATCATCTGATTCTGATAAGTATTCATGGAGATATGAATTTATTAGTGTTATGGGACTATTCATCAAGGTTGGCTAGCAACCAAATAAACCCCACTTTTTCTCAACGTTTTAGTATAAATAGAGGTGGCCTTCAAGTCATTTCAACACGCACTTGGGATCTCTTCCTCTACTTGTCTTTGGGTTTTAGTAGGAGGAGAGATCCTAAGGGATAACACTGCCCTAATCTAGAGGGAGTGCCCTAGGCCCTACGTTGCTTTATGAAGAAGTATAATATGTAGTCATGAAGGGTCTAATGAGAGACCTTAAGATTCTATCAAAAGGAAGCCTATATGCTATCCTAAGGGTACTATGAATATACCCTAACCACAACAAGCCTAGAAGAGAACAATGAGGAGTTAGGAGGCTATTCCAGGAGGTTGAGGAGCTGTTGAGGGGGCTGAAGCCCATATCTTAAGGTTGAGAGGCAAGGGGAATGTTTTGGGGTGGTTAGGTGAAGGAATATCCCTTAGAAGGGCTACCGTAGCTAAGGAACAACTTGTTGTACCAAGCCACAGTAGATAAGAGGAGGTCGAAGGGTGGAATACGGGTTGGAACAACTGAGAATTGCAGCCAAGGCTTTCCTCCCCCCCTAGAAAGGAAGCCACAATTTTGGAGGGCTATTTTGGCCACATTTTGAATGTTGTTAGGACTGATGTTAGAATTCCCTAACCAGTCATGCAATGCAGCAAATAGAGAAGCCCCAAAACAGTGATGATGATACATTGAAGGAACATGAAGATGGAAGTAGAAATGATGATGATACATTGAAGCAGCATGTAATGAATAAAATATAAATAAATAATGTAAAATAATGTAAAGGATAATAAGCATAAATAATTATTAGTTAAATTAGTAATTAGGTTGAAGAGGCATGTCTAAATGAGACATGACTCTTCATGAAGAGACACTTGTCTGATATATAAGCAAGCCTCTTGTTATCATTGTAATTCATTATCATTCTTATTCACACATTTAATATATAATATTTGTATCCTCATGGATATCTTTATATTCCAAGTCTTCTGGAGTAATTAATTTAATGAAGCGAACAGTTCGCTTCATTAAATTAATTACTCCAAAAGACTTGGAATATAAAGATATCCATGAGGATACAAATATTATATATTAAATGTGTGAATAAGAATGATAATGAATTACAATGATAACAAGAGGCTCGCTTATATATCAGACAAGTGTCTCTTCATGAAGAGTCATGTCTCATTTAGACATGCATCTTCAACCTAATTACTAATTTAACTAATAATTATTTATGCTTATTATCCTGTACATTATTTTACATTATTTATATATATTTTATTTGTTACACAGCATGATGATGGAAGCATCAATGATGATGATACATTTAAGCAACATGATGATGGAAGAAGCAATGATGATGATATATTGCAGCAGCATGTTGATGAATGTTGCAGCATGATGGGTATAGTGAATAAGAGTATCATATCATAACGAGGGGAAACACAGTTGTGAGGTTCAACAGTATGGTATAGCAAGTTCATGGTGCTACAAGTATAGAAAAATGGTACAACATTATGCAAGGGAAAACAAACTAACGTTGGGACAACTGTATGGTACTTAGCAGTAAGTACACCAAGCATGCAAGGGACATCAAGCAAGGAATAGGAAAACTAACATATTGTTCAATAATGACACATGGATAGAAGTACAAAATTAGGTGCAACAGTCATGAGGTCCAGCATTGTGATGATGGGTGCAACATGGTGCAACACGGTGAGGTGCAACATGATGACGATATGTAGCACGATGATAGGTGAAGGATTCACCTTGGAGAATCAGTTGAAGTAGCATGTCTTCAACTAGTCTCATGTATCATCTTCTTAGAGATGATCTATGCTCTCATCTAGATAAGTCAAAGTGTTGACTTCAATTGTAAATGTACTATCTCTCTCTCTCTGTTGAACTATTGAGGAACATATAAGAAGAATTGATCAAGGGTTTCCCCACATTGGGGTTCGTCCCTGGCTAGCACCACATCTTGTGTCCTCTTGTTTTGGCTTATCTTCTGCGATTTATATTTATGTTCTATCTATAGTTTACATTAGTGATGAAGTGATTGGTAATATGGAAAAGATATTGAGCTAACTGTGAAAAATGAAATAAATTTCTCTAGCATAGAAAATACCTAAAATTTACATAGGGTTAGTGTTTTAATGGAGTTATCTAAAGTCATTCTAAAAGAGGAAGCTAGGGTTACAGCTGAACATTGCCTTTAGGTAGTACAAAAGGAAGTGTCCTCCTTTAATGCTGAATTTGAAAGGTAGTACAATTTAGGTTGCCCAGCAGCTGGGAACCTCATGGAGGGTTTCTCTCTCAGGAAAAGTACAATCAAAGGCTCATAGAAGCTAAAAGTAAGGCAGGTTTATCTCATGAGAAAACCACCGCTCTTAAAGGGAAAACAATAGTGAACTTCTTGAAAAAGGAATTCCAACCCCTGGGAATGGTGAGAAGTATATTTCATCATAGGTTGAATTACTCTGGTATAATTTATTTGAAGTTTAGTTATCAAAAGTTCATCTTCACTCCTCATCCACCTCCCGCATTATGACAACGATGTGAATAGTTTGTTAATCTACCCACTACCCGAGTCATCGAAATTCAGGCACAATGTACTCCTTTAACCCAACGTACTTAAAAAATATCTTTAATCATGTCAATCCTCACCTCTCATTTACATCTTTTATGTTATTTTCATTTTAAGTTTTATCTTATTTTGTTAAAATTGTTACATTTCACTTAAGTACAATTGTGTAGGAAGACATGCTAAAGTTTTGATGTACTTAGTCATCATGAAAAAAATCAAGAAGAGAATATTTTTGAATGACCTCTCTCTTTCTCAGAGGTCCTATACGAACATTTTTGAAAGAGGGAAGAAGGGTTCAAAATTTTTGGGAGGAAGTTTTTATGTTCTCATGAAGACACTGTCATGAATCTCGATGCATGCATGTTTCTTAGAAAATCAATGCAATATTTTTGGTGATTTCTACCTTTTGGGTTTCAATATGTTCCTTTCCCTTTCTGTTTTTCATATATGTTGAATTCTCTTCTTAGATTTCATCTCAAATAGATGCCATATGTATTTCCCATAAAATTCACATTAATTCATATCAGATTATTGATGAACAATGTCTGTATGAACATGGAAATAAAGTCTTTGAATACACTCCATTTATCTTAGCATCCATAAACATTTCCTTTCTCTCATTTCCCATTGATGAGTTTTGAGAAAATATGCACTAATAAATGAAGTTCCAATAACGATGGTTTAGTGACATCCTCTACACCTAAATGGTGGGAGTCTTGGCACACCTCCCAGTAATGGAGGGAGGTCTAAAAAATGTCTAGATCGACAGGGAGACGTGGGGTCTCTATTGTGTCAATTTAGAGTATGTGCTACTTTGTGTATGGTGAGGGAACTAAAATATGCTCACATACATAAAACAAAGTGAAAATATAAATCGTTTATTTTACTTTTGTAATTAAACTATGTGATCAAGAAAACACTAAAAGGGTTTTTGTTTTTTATGTATGATAAAAATTCCTATATAGACTTAATTGTCCTCTCCACTGTCAAAGTAACTAGGCCTTGCTAATATATCTTCTGATGGATCCTAGGGAAACATCCCAAAATAATTGGGAATGCCTTTCAATAGTCGAAGAATCAACCAAGGTAATGGTAATGAGGCCCAAGTGCTGCCTGCATCGTCACCTATAGGGAAAGGATGCCCTAGATTTGGTCACTAATTACCTTCGTCCCACATGATCATTCGAGTCTTTAGCTTCTTGGTAGTCAGTTACCAGTACTGAGCACTAGATGGGTTAGGTATCCCCAAAGGGTACGACGCGCAGTGGACCTACGCTGAACCCCCTATGAATCAGGTCTCTGCCATGCTTGGGTATTCTTTTTCGTGGGATGATTTAAGGATTTTGAGCTCCCTAAAAATTCAGCAACTATGTTTCAATGGTGTAACATGACCATGGTGTCTTATGGGATGCCTACCCCTCATGGACCTAACATGAACTATAAATTTTTGGTGGCCCCTATGGGAAAATTTAATTTGTTTGAGCTATGGTTGTTTTTTAGGAGTCTTAATTCACTTATGGAGTGATTTTCTAAGCCAAAATAAACTAAGTACCCAAAGCTTCAAAAACTAGATGTTCCTTGAGTACAAAGCATATGAAGGCTTCATGTGTGATGCAAGTGAACATACAAAGTGTGATAATATGCGTATATGTGATGATCCTTTTCAATATCCTTCTAATTACGCTAAGTTTTGATTGTTCCTTGTATGGAAAAAAGAAATATATTTGAGGATTATGGGCCACTTACTTCTTTCCTATTAAACTTTGTGGAGTTTAATAGGGGAGATGGAAATTCAAATATTTTTCAAAAGGTTTTCATATGCAATCCCAACTTCATCTAAGAGAAGCAAGAGAAGCAATGATTACTTACTTTCTCTAGTAACATTTGCTCCTAGTCCCAAAAAATTGTTTTGTTTAGCTCTAATATTTGTGGATAATAGGCCACTTAATTCTTCAGTAATTAAGCTATTAAGTTATGGTATGTTCTATGCTTAAGACAAATTTATTTCAGATCTTCTTATTAGCCCAATATCAATTTCCAGAATAGCAATCACATCAACATGATAGCAAAATGCAGATAGAACATAAATGTAAACAGTAGAAGACAAGCCAAGACAAGAGACAAAAGATGTGGCACCAACTAGGTACAAACTCCAATGCGGGGAAACCCTATGATCATTTTTTCTTGTATTCTTCAATAATTCAGCAAAGGGAGAGAGATAGTCTAATCACACAATTCTATAATTTTATGATAGCATCAACTAAACCTAACCAGCAAAGTCAAAGCTAGTCAAACATCTCACAAATGACCTTAAGTCAACCTTGGTCAACTCAACCTTCAACAAAAATGATAGGCAACCCAAAATAGTCTAATAAATATGGTCAAACAATGGTCAATGCATGCATAGCTCTGCGGTCAACCCTAACCAGTCAACGATGGTCAAGTCTGTGGTCAAAACAGGTCAATGCCTTTCTGTCTAGAACTGCAACTTTCTTGGAAGAGGCTCCCCACACTAATCCACAGTCAAACTGATCTCCTCGCTAGTCAATCTAGTGAAAACCAGTCCGTTGCTCCTTGGTCAATCTAAGTCAACATTGTTGCAATAGTCCTATGTCCTCCTTCCCGCGTGAGAGAGACCTCCTCCTCCTACGCATACCCAATCAAGCTAGGAGGGAGAAGATATGAGAAGATGAGATGAGTGGTATAATGCCACAAGGTCTCCTCCTTTTATATTCCCCATTGAGCATAAACTAGGGGTGAGAAATATTTTTTTTCTTGTTGGCCAACCTTGACAAATTGTTAATAAATACCAATAAATTCACATCTCCATGAATACATGTCGGAATAGGATGATCGTTAGATCAATCCTACACCTCTCGATGAGAGGAATTGAAGAAAAATATTAGCTTCCATAAATAAGGTGACCCACATGGATTTTGGCCCTAGTTGCCAATTTTACCACTCCCTCTCAACTAGGGAGAACTCCATCTGGTAATCCATCTACTGTCGGTACTATCGTTTTCATCAATGCACTACCCTACACTTCTCTTCTTTGTTATGCTATGTTGAATTATGAAGAATAAGAAGTGATCGAGAATGTATCATACCATAATCTACTGACTCGAAGTGAGTCCCAATGAAGAGAGTGTGTCATACCACTCTTACTAATGTGAAATCAGTTCCAAATAAAGAGAGTGTCTCATACCACTCTTACTGACCCGAAGTCAGTTCCAAAAGAGAGTGAGTTATATAAGTCTTACTGACCCGAAGTCAGTTCCTATTGATCCCAGATCAATGTCATCCTAGCATACAGATTACGGTAGATACACGATGCATCCATTAGTGCTATTATGGTCCCTATCCTCATTTCCCTACTCATTGGCCAAATGGGATGTACTTCCCATGAGTCCCAGACTGCATGGGTAGGATGTCTCAGTAGAAGAAGGATGAACCACTCTTCTTGCCTAAATGTCACCACAAGGTATCATAAAGGAAGGCTGAACCACTCACGATGTACACAACAAACCACTAGGGGAAGGATAAATCACCCTATGGTTGCTCATCGCTCCAAGAAGTACCCCAAGCCCCACAAAGCTCCCAGAGCTCAATATATGTATCATACAGTACCCTCATAAGAGGGTCTCTCCAAAACTCCTAGCCATTCCTGGAAAGTCAAGAATTTGAACTTTCCCATGGGCTTCGTCAGTATATCATCAACCTCCTCATCAGTCCCAATATGATGGAGCCTTATTTCTCCTCATTGTACCATATCCCAGATAAAGTGGTACCTTATATCGATGTGCTTAGAGAGATCATGAAATATAGGATTCTTAGATAAGCGAATCCCACTCTAGTTGTCGCAGAGGATCACGGTAGTATCCAGCATATTACCAAACAACTCACTAAAGAGCCTTCATAACCAGACAACTTCAAAGGAGGCCATATTCGCAGCAATTTACTCAGCCTCAATGGTGCTCAAAGCCATTTATTTCTCCTTCCTTCTCATCCAGGAAATCGAAGCAGAACCTAAAGAGAAACAACACCTGGAGGTGCTCTTTTGGTCCACCACACTGCCTGCCCAATTAGCATCGGAATAACCATGCAACCTCACATCTCTAGAATTGTATCTCAGTCGATGAGTCATTGTTTCCCGAAGATATATTAGAAGATTCTTTGCACCAATCCAATGTGACTGATGGGCTCTACCATATATTGTCTGAACGTTTTGACTACAAAACATATATCTAGATGGGAGTTCAGCAAGAATATCAATGCTCTTATGAGTTGACGATACTCAGAATCATTTCCCAAAACAGGTCTAACAGCACTATCACTTAACTTCTTGATGTAAACCTCCATCGGGGTAGTCATGGGCTTGTAGTCCACCATACAAAATCTCTCCAATATATTCACCACGTATTTTCTTGAGATAGGAAAATTTCTCCTGGCTTTTGCGAGACCTCCAACCTAAGGAAATAGTGCATCAATTCTAGGTCTTTCATCTCAAATTTGGAAGCCAACTCCCTCTTACATTTGTGAATGAGAGGGTCTGAACCTATCAGAAAGAGGTAATCAACATACAACACTAGTTTGAGAGGCTTGTCATATTCAACCTTAAGGTAAAGGTTCAGATCAACTTCACTCTTGGTGAATCCTAGCTTCATCAAATAGCTATCGATCCTCTCATACCGAGCTGAGGGTTCTTTCTTTAGACCATAGAGAGCTTTCTTCAACATGCATACATGAGATTCCCAATTATGAATCTCAAACTCCTTGGGTTGTTCCACATAGACTTCCTCTTTAATCGAACCATGAAAGAACGTAGTCTTGACATCCATCTGATGTAGGTTCCATCCTTGCGAAGCAACAAGGGCTATGATCGCGTAGATGGTGGTGTATCAGGAAAAAGGTGCAAATATCTCATCATAATCTACACCTTCCTTCAGAGAGAAGCCTCGAGCAACAAAGCAAGCCTTATACTTTTCAACACTTCCATCAACTCCATGCTTGATTTTGTAAAGCCATTTCGAGGTGAAAACTCTTTTGTCCTAGGGTCTGGGGACCACATTCTAGACATCAATCTTCATGATTGACTCGTATTCTTCATTCATAGCATCCTTCCATTCTTGATGCTTCACAGCCTCTTCGAATGATGAAAGCTCATTTTGAATGACAGTGCTCATAATGGTCAAGTATCCCTGATACTTGGTTGGCTTCTTGCTTTCACAGAAAGTCCCTCTGGGTGCAAGATGTCTCTTGGAATCTTCAAGAGTCCCCCTAAGCCATGAGGTCCTCTTCCTAGAAAAGGAATACTCTTGTGGAGGGGCATTAATAGGATCCATAAGTTCTTCAACATCAGGCATTCTTTCATCTTCCTTCCCATCCAGCTTCCTAGTGTCATCTTCGTTATCTTTCCTAGGAATAGGAAGATTTAAACCTTGCTAAGAGGCATACATTCATCAAAGGTGACATCATGACTTATTTAGACTTACCTTTGACCAACCACATAGATTCTATAGCCCTTATAATTTTCACTATAGCCCACAAAGATTCCCTTCTTTCTAGATGCACCACATTTGCTCCTTTTCTCTTTCGACACATGAAAATATACGGGACTTCCAAAATTCTAATATGAGAGACGTCAGGTTTCTTACCAGTGAACACTTCTTCGGGAGTCTTGGAATCCAATACTTTATGAGGGCATCAATTTTGAACATATATGGCAGTATTCATAGCTTTGGCCCATAGAAACTTCGAAAGCCTTTGATCATGGGGCACAGAACAAACAACTTCCATAGTCATATGAATCTTCCTTTCAGACACACCATTCTTCTTGGGAGCGTATGGTGTTGTGGTCTCCCTCTTAATGCCATCTTATTTGAAAAATTCATGGAACTCATTGGATTCATACTTGGTCCCATTACCAGTCCTTAAAATCTTGATTCTCTTCTCGGTTTGATTTTCAATCAAGGCTTTAAAGTGATGGAACTAGGAGAACACTTCATCCTTATTTTTCAACAATTATATCCAATTCTTGTGAGAATAATCATCTGTAAAAGTGAGATAATATAGATATACTCCCAAATATTTCATGGGCATCATACTAGATATGTCAGACTGAACCAACTGTAAAATGTTGGAGGTCTTGTTATGGCTTGAGGGGAATGGTCCCCTTTTGAGATTTCCTTTAGCACATCCCGAACATACACCTTCATGCTCTAATTTGAACGTGGGCATCCCTATCACCATCTATCTCACATCGGGTAGAGCCTTATAATGAAGGTGGGAAAACCTCTGGTGCCATAGTTTAGACTGTAGAGATGTGTCGCAACACGTGACTCCTAATGGACTTCCTCCAACTTGATATAAAGAGCCAACCCAAAACCCAAGAGTGAAATCATCTTTAAAATTATTATTCCATGCACATACCTTTCCATCGTTGAAGGCCACCTTGTAGCCTTTGTCTTCCATTTCTGAAATGGACATCAGGTTCTTCTTGAGATCAGGTACATATAATACTTCCTGCAAATGAGTTGTGTTACCCTGATTTAATTGAAGAGTAACATTCCCTACATGCTTTAAGGGATAGGTGGAATTGTCTCCAAGAATAATATCCAAGTTTGTCTCCTTTTCTCTCATATTAGATAGAGCTTCCTTATAACTAGTGAAGTGCCTCGAGGCACCACTATCAATAAGCCAACTTCCCAACGAGTCCAAAGGAAACGTATTGGAGAGGGCCGATATCAGATAATACTCATATTTCTTATTGCTAACAACGTTTGATTCATACCTGGAGTTCCTTGCTTTCTTAGAGGGTTGACCACTTCGTTCATTTCCCACATTCCTCTTTCCTTTGCCATTGAACCTACCATTCCTTTGATTGTGGTTTGAGTTTCCCCTGGAGTGATTTTGATCATCATCATGTGATGTGTCCTTTCTATTAGGAAACTCACTCACATAGTGGCCAAATTTATTGCACACGAAGCATCTTCCCTTCCTTCCACCCTTTGATCAGGGCTTTCCTTTGAAATGACCTCTAGTCCGAGAATTATTTCTCCTTTTGGCATGAGAGGAGAAAGAAATGGGGTTTCTTTTGCTTGAAGGCATCTATTGCTCCACCATCCTTGTCTCTTCTTGAATTCATCTTGACATCAATTCTTCAAATCCCAAAATACGATCATTGTTGAGAAGAGTGGTTATAAATATATATCATTAAGATGGGATCCCTCCAAGGGTAGTGATAGTTAGTTCCCTGTCAGGAATGACTTCTCCAATCTATAGGAGATCATTATTGATCTCATTGATCCTTAATAAGTAGGATTAAATATCCTCATCCTTGCCCTTCTTAATATCCTTTAGCTTATTTTTTAGGAACAAAAGTTGATTTGCATCAGTAACTTTAAGCAAGCTTACCAGTCTATCTTATATCTCCTTGGAGGTGTTCAACTAGGAAATGTAGGCCAGCAGACGCTTGTCAATAGAGTCTTGGATAATCTTCTTTGCTTTGAACTCACCCTTAGTGTACTTGTTATTTATAGCAGTTGGTGCATTTGATGGAGACTCCAAAATTATGCCCCTCACATTTCCCAACACTCGCTCTTCCAACGTTAGATAAGAGACATCTTCCATCGGTGATAGTTAGACTTCTCATGGATCTTGTCTTCAACTGGGAAGTGAGATGGGAAACACATGAAGCCTTTTGACCTTTCCAACTGTCTGCGGTGTTTTCTCTTTCACTCTTTCTTGGGTTTTGTCTTCACCTTAGCTCTAATACCATGTTAAATTATGGGATGTTCTATGCTTAAGAGCAATTTACTTCAAATATTCTTATTAGCACAATATCAATTTCCAGAATACCAATCACTTCAACATGATAGTAAAACGTAGATAGAACATAAATGTAAACAATAGAAGACAAGACAAGACAAGAGACACAACATGTTGCACCATCTAGGGACAAATCCCAATCCGGGGAAACTCTTTGATCAATTATTTTTATATTCTTCAATAATTTAGCAGAGAGAGAGAAATAGTACAAATACACAATTCTGTAATTTTATGACAGCAGCAACTAAACCCTAACCATCAAATTCAAATATTTTCAAACAACTCACAAATGACCTTAAGTCAACCTTGGTCAACTCGGCCTTCAACAACAATGATAGGCAGCTCAAAACAGTCCAAGAAAGATGGTCAAACAGTGGTCAACACATGTTCAACTCTATGGTCAACCCTAAGCAGTCAACATTGGTCAAGTCCGTGGTCAAAACAGGTCAACACCTTGCTATCTATAACTACGGCTTGCTTGGAAGAGGCTCCCCACACTAATCCACAGTCAAACTGGCCTCCTTGCTGATCAACACAGTCAAACCCAACCTGCTACTCCCTTGTCAACCTAAGTCAACACCACTGCAATAGTGCTACATCCTCCTTCTTTCCACGTGAGAGAGAGTCACTCCTCCTACACATACATAATCAAGATAGGAGAGATAAGAGATGAGAAGATGAGAAGAGTGGTATAATTACACAAGGTCTCCTCCTTTTATATGCCATGTTGAGGATAAACTAGGGGTGGGAAACATTGTTTTACTTGTTGGTCGACCTTGACATATTGCCAAGAAATACAAATAAATTCATATATCCATGAATACATATCGAAATTAGATGATCGTTATATCAATCCTACACCTCTAGATGAGGGGAATCCAATAAAAATATCATCTGCCATAAATAAGGTGACTCGCTTGGAGTTTGGCCCTAATTGCCAATTTTAACATAAGCTATGTGATTTGCAAAAAATTTAAGCAAAATAGTTTGAAAAAAATATGTCGAATTTGGCTACTTACTTTTCTCCCTAATTAATATATGTGGGTAGATGCAAATGAAAAATGAAAAATATTCTAATTGCTTCACCAATTATGGTTGATAAAGCAACCAAGGGTATTAAACAAAAAATATTGAATGTAGAGGTGAAGGCAATTCAGTAAAGGATGCTAATCACCTGAGAAAAGAAAAAAATACTAGGGCTTTTTTTCTTTTTGTAGACACATCTGTATGCTCATTTCTATTAGAGAAAACGTCGTGTTGGCAAGAAATAATAGAAAAATCTTCACTTCCACAGGCTCAAAACATGCCTTGGGGGTTTGTAAAAAAATCCATAAATTTGTAGGGTGCCTTGTAGGATGGTTGTGCAGAGAGGAGGTCATACAAAAAAGATCTCTATATTAATGAAAAGAGAGAAGTATGGTCACCATTCCTGTCGTGGTTATTTTTTAGCACAACTATACCAAAAGACACCCCCTTAGCAGTTGATTGTTCCTTCCAAAGGATCAGAGTCAAAATTGGTGTTGTTAGTGGACAAACTTAAATAAATACAACAGTATAAACAGTGGGAACAATGCATACATAAACATAAACTAAACATTGAGGTACATAAATAAAACAATGCTCAAATGGAGCAAACAAATCAATAATATATGGAAAAATCTCCCTTTATTGATTTTTGGTGGTAGATGTTGAATAAAATAGATGAATCTTAGACACTTGAAGATTATTCTTTGAGCTATGGGGCTCAAAAATCCTCAGCAAGGGGGTTTGTTTCCTCAATCTCTTTGCAAGTTTCTCCTCTCTCTCAAAGAAGTGTGAAGAATATCTAATGGTGGATTCCTCTTCTCTCACTAAGATGATGGATTACTTAGAAGAAATATGACCATAATGCTAGTGCTCTTCACTTTTTTGGCTTCAACAATGGAATGGTGGTTTGCTCAAACAACAATTTGGCCAACATAACAATGTCTCATATTTGGGTTCTCCCATGGCATGTTTATATATAATTTTTTTGAATCCTTCTTTCCTCTCTTGGTACATGTATGATAAAGACACATGAGTAGGAAAAGGTGATTCCATTGAGGGTTGCATATCTCCAAGGTGACTGGAATTCGGTTGTACTAGACTGAACACGTGTCAAAGAATCGTCCTTAAGTGTGTAAAGTGGTCTTGGATCGCTGAGTCATCCTTTTCTACAACCACGCGATTTTTGGAGGTTATTCAGTGTGCACTCGTTTATCGCAGAAGTAGACCCGTGGCCTTAATTTTTTTTCCTTTATAAACTTTGGACCTTAGGAGAACTTTGATTTTTTAAACTTCATAGTGTATTTGGGTAGAAAATGTCGCCTGTGCATTTTTTTAAACACTTTTAGTGTCTTTTAACAGGTGTACATTTTTTCAGTGTTAAAATATCTTATTTGTCTATGCCAGAGCCAACTCTCGTCTTATTTTTCCAAGAAAAAACCTTTAACAACCTCATCTAAGGTGCATATGTCATTTTGAGTTCTACCTGCAGTAGCCACTAGTTGGCTGGATTTTTCTCTTCTTATCACATTTCTTTGAGTCTAACAACATTGTATGTCCTTGGTCACACATTTTACCTAGACTTAGAAGACTCTGATTCATATTTTCAACAAGAAGCACATATTTTTCTATAGCATCCTTTCTTCCAAGCTTGACAGTGCTTATTCCTATAAGATTTGTAGATCTATCATTTCCAAAGGATATTGTTCCATCTTTTCCTTCTTTCAAAGATATAATTTTTTTCCTTTATCCCATGATATGTGTTGAGCAACCATTACCGACATACCAAGCTTTCCTTTTGTTTTGAGCCTTGAGGAAAAGAGCACACATTTTAGTTTTCTTCTTCTAAACATGTTCATTCTGATTCTATTATAATTCCCTAGGGGGAGCCATAAATATGCAATATTTAGCCAAATTTCCAAAATTGTTGCATTTATAACATTCTACTCCATTTCTTAAATAATTACATATGTTGTAACTTTTTGTGAATTTTTCCTGTGAATTTATGGAATAACCATTCCTTAAGGGTCTTCAAAAGTTTCTTTTGTTCCAACCATAAGTACAAAAATCTATAGATTTATGTCCAAAATTTCCACATGAATAACAAAAGTCCATGAAATATGGGTTGGTACCTAGGAGTAAACCGTCTTCATGGAATAATTCTATAAGAGCCTTCTTTGATATCTTGAGTTTTTGGTTATTCTAGGACGCTTCCTTACTTGATAGATCCTTTACTAGTTTCTACATAGGCTTCTGTCCATTTTCCTTTTTTGTCATATAGGAGACTGAACCCTTTTCAAATGCTTCTTTATAGCCTATACTAGTCTTATCACTATATGACTTTTGGTTTCTAATGAGCTCATTCAAGGTTCTAGAGTTATTTGTAAAGTTTTTGAGAACATTTCCCCTTTTTCCTCTCTTCATAGATAGACTATTTCAGCTTATAGTTCTTCCCTTGCATCATTTCTTTCTTTTAAATCATTCCTCAGTGATTCTTCAATTATTTTGGTTTCTTCTAACTTTACTCTGAGGTTGATTATTTATTATTTATTCCTTTTGTTGAGGTTCTTGGTGTGTTCTTTTACTTCCTTCAATTTGGCATCCATAGAATTAACATTTCTCCTTTATACTTTGAGTTATTTTATAACTCTAAAAACTTTGTTTTGAAATTTGATTTCAATCATTTCTTATTATTCATCTTCTTATTCACCAAGTTCTTCCTTCCTTTTATTCTTCACCATAAATAATACTCTTTCTGTTGGAAATATCTAGAGCAGGGTGAAACAATATTTCTTAGCAGTTAGAACTTTTTAATCATTTTCAGAGAATTCGTTAATCTTCAGTTATTATTATTGTTTTTCTTTAAATGATCATAAACAATAGTCAGTAGTAGACAACACCATACAAAAATGTTGAAAGACAAAACATCAAAAATGTATATTTTTAGGTGGAAAACCCCCTACGGGTAAAAAACCATTGAATGCTTCTTTAGAAATTATCTTTTCCCTGTTAAAATAAAAATTAATTACATTAAGATTTCAGTTACAATTGAGGGAGTTGTCAACCCCATAATTTACAAGCCATAACCTATAGGATGCTACTAACCCCTGATATCTTGCTACAACCAAAAGGATGCCCCAATGCCCTATATATTAGGCAACAACCTAATGAGTACCCCAACACTTTGTTTACGAGTTTTTTTGGAAAGGATGCTTCATTGCCCTGTTAGTTTATGAACCACAACCGAATGGAAACCACAACACCTTGTTCAAGCCACAACATGCCCTAGCACCACTTTGTCACCCTGTAGTGTTCTCATTCCACGACCTGAAGGTTACTACAATCACCTTCCTTGCACCACCCTACCCCCCTGACGAGCCAAAAGACCATGTTTCACAATTTCTAGAGTGGATCCCCTTCTGCTCTAAATCAATATAAGAAAGTTGTAATGAAGATATCATGTATCCTATCAAGTCATGGTAGCCTACCACACAAACATTTCTTAATCCACTAAACAACCACTGCATAATACTACTCAAATTTTTAGCACACTACATATCAAACCATGACTATTAATGCTTCCAATTAAACTGACAACTGCACAATTTGACCATTTTTCATCACTATACAAACTGCTACCACTGACCAGTACACATCATTGCATATCATTTCTCATGTATGAATAAGAATCAAGAGTTGATCAGCAGACTACCACATCACTGAACCAAACTTCTTGTATGGCCACTAAAGTGCAATGATATCTCAAACCAAGGTGCCTGAGATCATCCCTATAACCTACTAGTAAGGCTCTCAAAATATTCCCAAGGAGGGCTACCAACATATGTATTTTCAATTCTACTATTGATCATAGGTCATATGTTGTTTTCCATGCCCCATGTCAATAAGTTGTACAAAAAGATTATTAACACTTGCGAAGAGTCATTTCTATGTGTCAAGTCAAGTCAAGTCACTAAAAATATATGTCTATGTGAAAATAGGTTTATTGTAGTCTATAGGTTAGGTCTAATAGGTCAAACTTCAATTCTATATTTCATATATTATTTAGTTCAAATCAATGCTATGTGTCTCATTAATTGAGGTCATAATATCACTATCAAATTATTTCATCAAGATTATCACATCAAATGGTATCACATAGTTAATGCATATGTTAAATCACTTATCTCAAAGAGTATTGATATATATAAGGGTCATGTCACATCGTTTTCAATTTTGCTTATTTATGTCAAATCTTCATAAGGTCGATATTAAAGTCAACAAGTTGTAGTGCTCATAAGGTCACTACATTGTGTGATACTATTACTTACAACAAGAGTCATTTATTCAATACACATATGATACATAATCATTGTCATGTCATAAATTCTTTATGTGGAATGTTCAGTCAATACAGATATGATACATAATCATTATCATGTCATCAAGTCTTTATGTGAAAAGTTAATTCATGGACAATTCTATCATAGTTTCATTACTGTCAAGTTACTACACTACACAAAGGTCAAATTTGTCTCTTGAGGTTACTGTCTATGTAGAAACTATCAAGTCAGTGTTAGGTGTCCCAATATCAAGTCAAAATAAAGTCAAGATATTAGGAAATATGTGTCAAATCATGTTATTGTTTCCTTAATGAATTAGGATAGTCACCATATGTCAATTCAAGTCACTGTTTGGTAAGGCCATCAAGTTGTTGTTATGTAAATCAAATATTTGTGTTTTACACTAAGTATCAATGTCAATGTCACATCACATTCACCTTGTTAAGTCAAGTCAACTTTATATGTATCAAGTCAATCATTGGATTAGTGCATGAATCAAACAATGAACCCCTTAAAACTATTGCCTTATGGTGAGAATTAATGTCATATATTGACAACCAGAGGTGAACTAATTACCTTTCACTACCCTAACCAGAGACTAAAAATGAGTCCAACACATGATTTAGGATGGAACTATGTGTGTTCGAAGTTTGTGCTTTAGCGGGCCTAAATTTTCAACAGATGAAGTGTGCCCTAGCACCTAAACAAATCATTGTTACCCAAGAAAAACACGAATATATAGTGCTCATTAAGATATGAAATCTAATATTCTAAACTTGCTAACCATAGATCATAATCAAGGACAAAATTTTAAGTGTAATAATTATCAAAGAAAATTCCTTCTTCCTTTGTCCAAAGATATGTTATAAAACTTTCACAAGACAGTTCGCAAGTCTGTAGTAAAATTTTGTGTGTGAAATTGAAAAGGAATCCCAACTGAATCATAAGTGAGAAAGTAATAGGGCATACCTTATGGATAAACTAACCCTAGAATCAAGGTAAAACAATACCATCGTATCCCTAAACAAACATACAATAAAGTTCTGAAATTGTCCTCGAAGAGTTACCCAAATGAATTCCATTGCAACAAACAAATAAATACAAATTGAAAGCCTTACCTTGACACCTATATCTATTGTAATTTTTTGTTTTTTTGTTTTCTATAATTGAAATGTCAAAATATCTTCCTCAAATAGGTCGAGAGTTTTAAGAGGTTTCTCACAAAATCATTGTTGAGATTTTGATATCTGAGGTAAGGTATAAGGTCTTCTTTTATATACCTTAAAGGTGCTTGAGAAGGGCTCCTAAAGTGAACGTTGGAGACATTTTTAGGAGGATCCATAAATATATTAAAATTTATTTAATCCATATCTTATGTGCTAAGAAAGAGGGTCTATGCCCTTATTCTGAGATATTAGACTTTTAGGATTAGGTGAGCATAAGAATTATTTTATAAATTAGGAAGAGCTCTCTAATGAAAATTTCAGAAGATAATTAAGGCCTTAAAATACCTTTCTCTTATTTAATAAAACACTAATTAAATACCTTTATCCAGAAGAAAAGGCCACTTACTCTTTGTAGTAAAGAAATAGTTCTTTATATGTGTCATATGGTTGTGTGACATATTTTATTAAGGTAAGTTTTCCACAAAAGATGACAAGGAGCCCTCATACTAACTTTTGGATGCTCAAAACCAATGAAAATATGCCATTTCACACCCCTTATGGTTTTAGCCTAGAAACTAGGGTCACCAACTTTAAATTTGAATATATGTCTAATCCGAATTTAAACAGGTTTGCAACAAATTACAGATATAACCATAAATAAAAAGATGCAGTAGAAATAACACTTCATTTCATTAATATCAAATATTGAAATATGCTTACAAACACAATGGAAATAAGACTAGCTCGAGCTATGGTAGTTTATCACTTAGAAGGGATGTGGTGGCTACATGCCTCTGAACTGTGTTCCAATGAGGCTCAAGGGAATTTTTATTATTGAACAATAAGAGAAAACCTTAAACAACCAAAACCCTAACCCGAGGAGATGTAACACCAAGCGTTTATGGGCCTTGTTGGGGTGAGTTGGACAACCAACTTCCCGGGGTCGTGACTTGGTCATATTATCTTCGTTTGACGCACATGATAACCCATTGGAAAGACCTCTCCGAAGACTACAAAAAAAAATATGATTTTTGACAAAAAATTGCTGGAGGTAGATTGCCAAAAAAACATCGTTTAGGGCCTCAAAATGGCTCCAGAAGTTTAGGACCCGAAAAACTGCTAAAAATAGTAAACTGTGCTAGAATTAAGGAAATTGAAAAACTGAAAGAAACAATGGTGGGGTTCCAAGTGGAATTGGCGGGTGGCCACCAATATCTGCCTGGATCATTCCGCCCCACTTAGGAAGCAATGGTTCCCATTGCATTGAGTTCCTTCATGAGATGAGGAAAATTCTGCTGAACTTGGTCCCTATTGAGCCACTTGCCCTGGTGAAGGAGTTGGCCTTCTTTAACAACTCGATACAGTTGGATCTTCTGCTCGTGAGTGTTTTTGTTCTGCGTGTCCATGATCCGATCAGTTGTGTTTTGATCCATGCAATATGGATTTAACTGTGTAGGTGTGAGTTGTTTTGCAATGTCTGAAGTGTCTATCAATGGTGGGAAGTATGGTCGAAGGTGGTCCACATTGAACACTGGGTGTAGGCCAAGGAATGGGGGAATGTTGAACTCAAATGCATTGTGAACCACAACCTTGGTAATGGTTTAAGGACCATATCAGAGTGGTTTGAGTTTACGATAGGCTGTGATAAGACATTCCTTCTACAAATGTAACCAGACTTTGTCACCCACCCAAAACTTTTGTGGCACCCGATGTTGATCATGTCGCTACTTGTACTTGGCATTTGATTTCTCCATAATGTCATGGACTTGCTGGCAGATATGTTGGATTTGATCATTGAATTTGTTTGCCTTATCGGCTTCTAACTGGACATGATCTGAGTCTTCCTGAGTAGATACAAATGGTATGGCCACATCAATGTGACAAAGTAGCTGAAATCCCAAGCCCACCTAAAACGGGTTGTGGCCAGTCGAGCTGTGGAGAGCCTAGTTATAGCTATGATGGACATAGGGAAGGCTCTCATCCCATTTCTGTGGATGTTTTGAGTTGTACATGCGCGGAATGTGTACGATAATCATGTTGATGACCTTTTTCTAGCCATTAGTTTGGGGATGGAAAGTTGTGGACTTAGTGAGCTTGGTGTCTAGCATCGACAAAAGACTGGACCAAAATGTACTGAGGAACTTGGTGTCCCAATGATAGACTGTGGGATCCCAAATTGTACCCACACTTGTTCAAAGAAGAGTTTAGCAGTGGCTTCTGATGTGATATTCTTCTTGCAGGCCACCAGAAACGTCATCTTTGAGAATCTGTTCATGACCACAAAAACACATTCATCGCCATGATTAGTAGAAGGAAGGACCAACATGTAATCCATGGAGATGGATTCCCAAGGTCGAATATGGGTAGGCAGCAGAGTATAGAGGCCTTGCATCTTGATGGTCGATTTGGAAATGGTGCAGGTAGTGCAGGATCTGATGTACTTCATGACATCCTGTCGAAGATTCAGCTAGTAGAAATACTTCTATAGTACTGCCACTATTTTCTCAACCCTAAAATTCCCAATGTCCTGACCATAGTGCACTTCACAAATCATCTTGGCTCGCTTGCTTGAAGGAACACAAAGGTGTCCTAGGTGGCATAGTAGGGCATTCTTGAGGGCAAAATCTGGAACTTGCTGACCCTCCAAGAGCATCTGGTATGTGTGGTCAAACTTTGGGTCACTTTTATAGAGAAGTGGCCAATCAGAAGTCTCGTGCCCACAAGAGCTGAGTACGATGGTTGACGCCATGGTTGGTGGTCAACTAAGGTAGCCTACAACATTATTGGTTCTACCCTTCTTATACTTGATATTCAAATCGACATAAGGCAATGGTTCTTTCAATTGCGCGGACATGGGATTTTAATGAAGTGAATTTAATAATCCCCATGGGTACTAGCTTGATCACATATCGCAATCGCCGATCAGGTATGGACTTAAGCTTTTTTAGAACCTGTAGTAGTCACGGATGTAGGGTTTTATGGTTTTTATTGGATAATCCTCGTGGGTCCGGTTTATATCGCAATCGCAATGGAGTTTGTGGAGTGGTGTTGAGCCTTAAGAAACTTGCGATGTGGGGTTTTATTTTGTTTCTTAATCAAATAACCCATAAGTTTTAATACTCAGGCTTAAGTATAGTTTGGGTTCTCGGGTCTATTTAATTCGGTTTTTTGGGATAATTAAGGTTTAATACTTGGGTTTTAATTAGAAAACCTAAGTATTAAACTTTGATTATAATATTTTATTAACAATTTTTATGTTTTAAAATTTATTAAGGGTCCCCATTTTTATAAAATAAATTTCATAGGAAATTTATAAAATAGAAAAATGGGGGTTGTGGAAGAGCACAACAGGTTGGTAGTGTGAAGAAGCTAGTCTACAATTTTTTCATTTTTGTATCATTTTCTCAAGTGAATAGAAGAAGGCTGAATGTGTTTTAGCAGGGATTCTTGTTTCATATGTCTCTTGGTATGTGTATTCTTTTTTTATCAGTGTTTGTTATGTTTCCATGGTGTGAAAATAATTATTCATTCTTAGCTTAAAGGAATTTTGTAGAATTCACCTTGTGCTATGTTTTATATTAGCTGAACATTCACGTGTTTCATTTTCTTCTAATGGAAATTTGAATTCATCCATAGTTTAATGCTCTTATTTTCACCTCTAAATGTTGTACTCATCAACGCACTACACCGAAACTTGGTTAATTATCTAAAGAGCTGCCTATACTAGCCCTGGTAAAAATATCATCATTATCCCTTATTCACTTTAATCATTAACTATATTGAGCCTATTCAAAGTGGACCTTCCTTCTTTCACCTACCGCGAAACAACAACTTAAACCTACCTCTTTTATCCTCATAACCAGCCTATGATCAAGAAATATTTCAGTCACTTGATTGACTGAGTGAAACCCTAGTGAGAGAGCCCTCTCCAAGGCTAGTAGGGCTAGATCCTAGCCTAAAAGTGGTATGTGGTTACCTATGGAATTTCTCTCCTCAACACAGTGAAATCTATGGAGTGCTAACAGGTTCCATAATGTGTTAGCCTCCCCATCCCATTATCCACACCTTGTGTTGAATCTAGAACAATGCCCCAGAGGTTGATGCAACTAAAAAGAAAGTTAAAAGCATAATTTGGCTACATACAACAAGAATTATATCAAAAAATGGAATAGATGGCTAAGACATAAAAGTTTAGCACATGGGAAGAATCCAAGCATGATATCTATCCCCTATTATGGCCATCACCCTAGTTCATAGGGTCCCTATAGGTTCCCCTACATCGTTAAGGAACCCATGATTGTTCCAACCCCTGGTAGGCAATGAATTGCCCAACCTTAAGGGGGTAATCATTGCTACATTCACATCATAATCTCATCCCGTAGAGCCCCATTAGAGAAAATTTTAGCCTAAAAGTGGCCTTCTAAGAAAAAATAATAAAATAATAGTTAAAACAATAAAATAAGATTTATGAATTTTGTAGGGAAAAGAATAAAAATACCTTTTTTAATTGTATTTTAGGCTTATCTCCTTATACGTTTAGTCAAATTTCAAGTGTAGACACTCATTGGATGCAGAATTAAATTCCACAATAAACAGGTACTCATTATGCATACTTTTGAGAAGACCCACATTGATAAAATTTAAAAACACATTAAAAAAATGTGTTGAACATTATTTTTAATGTATCTTTATTTTTTATCAATGTGGGTCTTCTCAAAAGTGTGCATAATGGGTACACATTGGATGTGAAATTTAATTTTGTATCCAGCAAGTGTCTACACTTGAAATTTGACTAAACCTACAAGGAGATAAGCCAAAAATACAATTTAAAAAAGTAGTTTTTCTTCTTTTCCCTCCAAAATATTTACATGTACCCTTTCTTAAATTTAAATGATTTTCATTGGTTTACATATCTTAACATGGAAATTACATGAAAATTTCATAGGCACTTTTAGGCTAAAATTTCCTATATTTCGAGAAGTAAAAAATAAAAATCAATAACGTGCAAAAGGCATATGAATAAGGGTGGGAAAACAAAGGTCAGGGTAACTTGTGTACCATAAATTCTCCCTCATACATCTATACACCCAATGTGTGGTATTCCCTCATTATAGATACCCTTGTACCATGGCATGTGGCTTGTAGCCTTCCCTATTACCCCATTATGTTTCACCATTACTTCACATAACACTTTTTATTTGATGAATGTACCATGGAACTGTCACTCCCGTAGAGGTTCATAACACCTAATAGGATCCTTTATTAGCCTCTCTTGTTGAGAAAGGAATCACCTATACTTTATTAAGAAAAATTTTCAAGGTCATGCCACTATGAAGTGTCCACTTTTTCCCCTGATTAGCAAGCTTATTTACTCAATTGCACTAATGTATTGTTGTACGCAAAGGTGAGGAGATGCATTGGATATTATATGGTATTGTAGGTGGGTCTTCACCTTGGACCTAGCCTAGGGTCATATTGGCACTTTTAGGGTGAGAATTGAGAGCCATGGGCCTCCACCACAAAAGAGCATTGATTCCCACACCATTTTCTTCTTCATCATCACGTATTGATTGTTCATGCCCCATCTATATAGAGACGATGATGGACTTGGACCATGTTTCCCAGCAGGATACACACTTGCACCCAACACTTGGCGGATGATCTAGGGACAAGATGGGGTATGTCTCATCTCAAGTGACAAAAGAGGGCATGTATCTTTTTCTATCCCACAATGATGGAGAATCGACTTGTTATTGAGCCACTGGAGAACCATGAGACATTGATTGTGCGCCAGAGCCACTTGGGAGCATAACATGATGTTTTTCTTGGAAATGAAGGGACAACCCCCTTGATCATCATTTATGGAGCCCTCCCCTTCACTATGGTACATGGAGGACTCATGTTGGCCTTGCAACAACCTTATAAACAATTATTTTGTCATTTTGGCCTCATTAGGAATGCTTATTTTACACATTTGAGCTATTTGGTGGGCTTGTTGTAGAGTCCGAAGATTGTCTTACCATGACATCCCTTTTTGCCTAATATTCCTCTCTTTCCCTATATCTTTACCACCTAAATAAAGCCATATCCACCACGTTTTGATGAAGGTATGCAATAATATGTCTTCTTATTCATGTTTGACTTTATACCTAAACTTTTTGTTAAAGAATGCAATTGGCTGCCGAATCAGTCTATTTCCGCAGCTAATCCAGATTTATGTAGCCGTCTCCATTGTTTGGAAGGATCATAAGCTCTAGGTTAGAAACGAAGGATGCAGATGGATAGAGAATGGTTTCCTCGTGGATCCCTTCCTATCCCCTTGAAACTTTTCATTAGGATAAGTACAGGAGATCACGGTCAAACCCCAAGTCAACTGTTGGATTGTCGCTGAAACAGAATCCGAGTTCAATCGAAATCTTATCAATTTTATTTTGGAATAGCAAATCGAAGGTTTAGTGATATAGTTTAGCTAAGATAAATATATTAGGCTTACATTACTAATTTTGTTATGCCAAAGCCCTGTTATAAAACTTATGGCCGCACTATGATTTGGTGCGCACCCGATGATGTAATTTTGAAATAGTTTGTGAATTTTGTTTTCCAGCAATAGAATTGGTTTCGTGTGTATGCGTTGCATTGGTTGGAGATTATGAAATTATCTATGGAGGGCCCCTATGAACAGCGATAGGTCTTAACCAATTGCAATTCGATTTCTTTTCATTCCTTGAATACTTTGTTTTGTGTGTAAATGTAGCATAATGAATTCGCCAATGAATTGTTATTTGGATAAGTAATTTCATCTGCTTCATACCTAGTTTGTTGTTATTTGAATTGCTTTATACCTGGTACAACATGGTTACTTCATTTTCTTATTATCTAGCATAGTTCAAGTGTGTTTAATTCATAATATAGATGTTGTTTGAAATATCTTGTTTGAATGAAAATTGAATAAGTAAAAGTGTGAGAATTTTCTCCTAAACAACTGAGTTCGGAAAATATTTCTTCCCAATTGGTAGAATAGATTTATTTTTGCACTTAGTGAATTAGAAGCTACAACATAAAAATTCAAGACCAAAAATCCCAAAACAATCTAATACAAGTAGGATCACTCTCATATCATCCATAAACTAACTAGATAGAGAATAACTCCTAACAAATTAGCTGACAACTTTAAGGATGGTGACACTAATATAACTAGGAAATACCGCCTCCATATTCATCTTAAGTTTTGATCCTAACAAATACATAATGACATATCGAATAACTTCTAGAACATATTGTGCACCTGTACTTCATCAATCTACCTGCCCTGGTTGATAATTTATGATTGACAATTTAAAGACCTTAAATTGGCCAAACATTTTGGCGTCGTTGCAAGGGAAGTACAAATAGAAGTTAAGTAAAAAGCATCAAAACATGATATGTGTAGGGATAGAGACTCTATAGGTAGATTTGTAGGGCGAGGAAGAAGTTTAATTCCCACAAATCCACTTACTTCACCTAGACTTCGAGAATCCACACCACCTACTCAAACCAAATTCCTTTTAGAGGTCGACAAAGGCTTCCTAGAATCTCAAGATTAGAAATCAAATCCAGAACTTCACCCACTTCCTCTAATGAAGTTGTAATTGAAGAAAATCCTACATCCCCAACTATAAGAGTAATCTTTCTATCCTCCACGAGTGAGAAGATTTTGGGAGAAAAGTAGAAGTTCCTAGTGAAGAAGAGGAATCAAAAACTTATTATGAGAAACCATTGACAAAAAGAACCAAAAAGATTAGAAGAACACTATATTAGTTCTGAAAAATCTATCATGGCTTAAGAAGGGGAAGGAGAAGTACACAATGTCCATGGAAAAGAAGATAGGATTGGAGGAAGAGGAAGAGGAAGAGGTAGAGGTAGAGGAGGGGGTAGAGGCAGAGGAAACCAAGATCCTTTTGGATTCCCCATTCTTGATGAAGATACAACCCTCATAATCAAAAATATATCACCCTCGATTCTTCTCAATTTCCACGGGAAAAGAAACGAATATCCAGAGACATTTCTCTTCGAATTTGAAGTATTATGCAGATCATATGACTATCTCCATGATGCTCAAAAGTTAAAATTGTTCCTTACCACATTAAAAGACTCATCATTAAAATGGTTCATGAGTCTAGGAGTGCATTCTATAACAACATGGGGACAAATGAAAGAGTCTTTGTTAGGAAAATATAGAGATTATTGTATGGCTAGTTACCTTAGAGATGAAGTCTTCAAAATGATAAAAAAAGAAGATGAAAATCTTGAAGACTTGGAAGAAAGGGTTGTTTATAATGTTAAAAGAGAAAAAATGGATAATTAGGATAAAGAAACCTTAAAATCCCTCTTACTCAGAGTTGTTAAAGATGAATGGGTCGATCTCCTTAGTGTAACTGGGAAAGGAGATATTTCCCAACTACCATTTGCATATATTTGTGATTTATGTGTACATATCTCAAGGGGTAAAGCACGAGTTCGAAGGAGTCCTAGAGACCCTCTCTTGTCAAGAATTAACAAATCTGTAACTGGAATAGTCAGCAGGGAAGAATTAGGAATTTTATGTATACCTTTAAAACATATATTTTAGGGAGCCTAAGTAAGCAGATAGACACCCTAAAAATACAAAACAAGCAAAATTATGAAAATGTTACATTATATATCTTCTGTCCCAAATGTTGGAAGAAACATGCTATAAGAGAGTGTCCCTTATATTCAAAAGCCATAGAAACTTGTGCCATATGTGAAGATAATCATGATACGAAGGAATATCCTTCTTTACCAGGTCTTAAGGTTGTATTTAATGATGAAGGAATATCAGAACCATTAGATCCCCTCTACTTTATAGCCAAAAGACCATGGCAAAATCCCCAACCAAATCCATCACAAGGATTTAGACCACAACAATTTGCCTAATGTTCACAAAGTAATTGGAATTCATCTTGGCAGCCTTGGGCTCAGCCACAGTCACAACCTTGGAATCAAGGATGGAGAAATCCTTATGGAACCTATGCTCAATATCAACAATACTCACCATATTACCTTCCACCGCAATTTTTACCCCCATCTAATCAAATTCCTCAAGATAATCAATTACCACAAGTTCCATTTCAGAATCAAAACCCACAACTTTCCTTACCATTTCCAAAAGAATGAAATCAACTACCCGCTCAACCACTTCTCCTAATAATAAAATACCACAACAAACAGTGTACAACATGGAGGGTCAGAATCCTCAAACTTATGTAATAACTCCATTAGACCTAAATAATGTCCAATTAAGGTTTAGAAGAGTATTACCAAGAAAACCTCTTGTTGTTATTTAAGAAACAAGATCTGTTCTTCAAAAACAAAAAAATGAATCAGAAGAAGGGGAGGCCTCTCCCTCTCAAAAAGAAAATAAAGAAACGGAAGAAGTTCTAATAAATACTCCTATCATAGAACAACCTTGGATATCAATTAGACCACCTTTCCTAGAAAGGTTGTAAATTGATGAAGGAGTAGAGAAAAAAAATTTCTTGCCTGATTACAATATGATGGATGAATTGAGAAATGTTTGTATTAAGATTCCTTTATTACAAGCCATAAAATAAATACCAATTTTTTCAAAAACAATTAAGGAATTAAGCACACAAAGATTAAGCAGAAGAGGAAAAGATATAAAAAGAATTTAGTTAGTCAGAAAAATTTCTGACATTATGATGTGGAAGATGACAATTAAAAAATATGTAGATCCTGGAAGCCCCATTGTAAAAATTCACATTAATGGAACTGGAATACCAAACACACTGATTGATCTAGGAGCATCCATAAACGTAATGAGTAAACAAGTTATGGACACACTTAGGCTTCCTAACCTTCAATACACACCAACCTTGTTGCAATTAGTAGATAGGTCTGTTATTAAACCTGATGGTGTGTTGGAAGATGTTTGTGTATCCTTAGATTCTTGGGAATATCTTGTTGATTTCATGGTCTTAACACCTGTTGTGCCCTACAACAACCCCCCATTTCATATCATTCTTATTTTCAAAAAATTAACATATGGAATGGGTCCCTTTTAAAATTTTGGCATCAATGCTTGCATGTTCAAAAAAGGTCGCATAATCGAATGAGTTTTCATATATTTAAGCCTTTTTGGGACATTAATGTTTCAAATAATAATAATCTTTTATTATTGCGATAAAGCGATCGCAAGATCGCATATCGCAACAACGTAAGAGATGCATTCAAATGGCATTTTGGTTTCCGCCGATGCGATATCGATATCGGCGATCGGCAATGTTACATACACATCAAGTTACGGCATATAACCCATGCCCCGACGCGACGCTATATCGGCGATAAGCCATCGGCGATACCTCATGCGGAACCGCTTTATGATTTAAATCCCGACCCGATGCGATATCGCCATCGGCCATCGGCAGAATTCCATGCACTTCGGTAAGGCACCCGGTTCCTACCCCCGATGCGATGCGATATCGCAATCGGTAACCCCCGAACCATTTTATATGAACCTACCTCTGTTTCCATGCGCTAGCCCGATGCGATATCGCTTATCGGCTGTCGGCACGATCTTTTGGTTATAATTGTGCAGCACCTATTCCCCGAGGCGATGCGATATCGCTCATCGGTGGTCGGCAGTCTTAAAAGCCATCACTTAAAGCTTCAATTTTATATTCATATCCGGTTGATAAAGCGCGAATCCCAAAATTCCGTTAATGCAAGGGATAAGGTAATGCGTGTGTATTTAAAAGATTTTTCCCCTTCGATTAATGAACACCTGCGTTTAACCGTCAGAATATCTGTTGCACGCTTAAGTGAGTCATTCACCCGGATAACGGTGTAATCATCACATTTAATGGGTAGCAGGCCTTAAATCACCATTAATTGCATCTGCAATATCCTCTCAGCAATTGGATCCGCACCCACTTTTGGAAATTAATCTTGGCACGCTTCAAATGATATATCTATCCCGCTGTGAAGCGTCATTGTTATTATGTTGTTACGATTTATCTTGCAATTGTGTAGAATTCATCTTTTGAGAGAAGCTTAAGCATGATGGGGAAAAGATCCAAGAGGGCTACTGGCTCTACTGTTACACCTGTAGCAGGTCAAGCCACTGCAAATAGCAAGAAAGGCCTCATCTCAGACACTACATGCACTGGTCTTAACAAGACTACATGGCAGGGCACATATAATTTACTAAAAGCTGAGCAACCAAAAGTTTCAGGGACAGTGGCTACTGCGGACCCACTCAAAAAGTCCGATGCAACTCTTAAAGAGTTGGCCGATTCCTTTCTTCACAGAATTGCGGCTAGAGAGCAAGTCCTTCCCTACACTGATGTAGTGTGATGGGAAATTGAGGAAATTCCAATCATTGACAGAACGTTCCACACAAGAGACGGACGAATTTTCGGGTCGTTTAAGCTAGAACACCTAAGGGAAATGTATCATTTGCCCGAGCCAGAGAAAATCTACAACAAAGACTTCATAGAGAAGTTTGCAGCTAAAAATGAAGTACCATATGAGCCCATTCGGGATTGGAGGCAGAACCCGGCCAAACACAAGCACGAAAGCTCGGGTAAGCACTCCATCGATTCCTTGGCTTCTCCCTATTGCTATGCGGGAATTATGATGTGTAGGCTATGGGGATTACATGATTCTGCCAATTTCGATATAGAAATGGTTCCCCTGATGGAGGCTGCTGTTAATGGTTTTATCATGGATTGGGCCACCATTCTTTCTGATAAATTGACTCTAGCTGTTCGGGATTTTAGAGCTAAATCTGTAGTCACCGAAAGGAAAATTCCCCCATTTTATTATAGTGCCTACATTATGGACACATTGTGTTTTAACTCTGAGTTTCCCATCCTCGGTTGGAGATGGACCACCCAAGACCCTTCTCCCATTCATTGGTACCATCGGAAATTGTGGAAGTCCTCTTATAAGGACCATTTGTATCAAATCGGAAATGGTTTTATGGTTCCCATTCATTATTCCATTTTTGATCGGCCTATTCCCAAAATTTCCTATCTCGCTTCCTTCGACTTACTAGCTGTAGCAGGTTGGTTTGGAGAAGATCATTTTACCTATATTAGGGTTTATGGAAGCCAAGCCAAACCGCATGTTCTCCCTCTATATGTTCCAGACAAACTGTTAGCCCGAGAGATATCCTACCAAATTATGGCCGAGAGTGTAACTCAAACACTCAAGAAAGAAAAGAAGAGGGGCTGGCCCCCTTTTCCCTTGAGGATGGGTGTTTTTACTCTGCATAATATTCAGCATGCAGAAAAGGAGGCAACAAAGATGCAAGCTTTATCCCTGCCCACTATGTCAGCCAGACTCTATGATCCACATAAAACTGCCTACAATGCCCTAGAACAGGCCAAATTGACCAAGATTGACCATCAAGAGGATGAGTTTGATGACATGTTCGTAGCTGCCGATTCAATAGGCCAAACCAAGTAGCTTGCCATGATGAGATACAATGATGTGAATTTAACCGAGTTCAATAAACTTAGAGAGTAGAGGTTGCAAACTCTGCCTCTAGATTTATCGTCATTAACCTCAGCATCCTCCTCAAGCGAGCCCGGTCAGAAACAGACAGGCCAACTTCCTGTTATAAATAAAGAACAAAAGAAACAACAGGAGGAAAGGAAAGAGAAGCAGCAGGCAGAGAAGTAGAGAAAGGAGCAAATGGATAAGCAGTAGAAAGAGCAGAAAGAACAAGAACAGAAAAAGCAGAAGCAGATGGAGGAACAACGGAAGAAGGAAGAAGAAGAAAAACAAAAGAAAGAACTGGTAGATAGGCAGAAAAAGGAATTAGCAGATGAGAAAAGAAGAGAGTAAGAAGAGAAACAGAGAAATGAGTTAGAAGAACAGAAACAGAAAGAGTTGGAGGAGCAAAAGAGGTTGGAACAAGAAAAGGAGAAGAGTAAATCCCAGACCTCCATAGATCCTAAATTGCTGAAAAAATGGGATCAATTCGATTCCATTATCAGTGGAAAGAAAGGCTCCAAAGACGCACCAGATACCACTTCTTCTCAGGTTCTAAGCGGAACCAGCGGCCCACCCACTTCAAAAGAGCTCGAGGTAATCACCAAAGACCCTTCCGATCAGATTGTGCTCCAGGTGGAAGATATTCCTCCCCTGGACGTTTTCTACAGCCCTAGGCACAAAGCAGTTGTTAAGCGATCAAGGAAGAGATGAAGGCTTGATCAACCTTCTATCTTTCCTGAGCAGACAGTCACGGGGAATGTAGTCTGGAAGGAAGAATTGGACCCCTCCGATGATCTAACCAAGCTATCGCAGTATGCGGGAGCTTATTCTGTAGCGACTATTGATAAAGCATCGGAGGTAAGTCTTTTGTTAAAGACTAAGGACCAGGAGATTTGTGCATTGCAAGTATAAGTAACCGAGGCGCGAAACAAGGTAGCACAGGTAGAAGAGTAATTGCTGGCACAACAACAAGCAAACAATGTATTAACCCAGCAACTGCAGACTGAAAAACAGAAGATTGACCAGAGCGCAATCCAGAAGCAGAAAGAATTAACAGAGGCATTGGCACAATTGAGAGCGGCAAATGAGCAAATGAAGAAGTCAAAGGACGAGCAAATCGCTCAACTATTAGCATAGCTCGAAGATATCAAGGGCACCAAGAAAGTCGAGGATTTCAGAGTAGAGGCAGCTCAAATAAATAATGCATTAATCTCTCAGGTTAGACTCTTGTGCCAACAACTAACTGAGGTTGAGCCATTATGTGAAGCATCTACAACAGTATGTCAACGAATTGAAAAAAGCCAGAAATGAGCTAGATCAGACCGAAGATACCATAGCCTCATATCTTGATTGGCAATATACTGATGTGGTGAAAGAAGCAAACTTGCCTAGGATCTATGAGCCATTCAAGGATATACTCTTCACAGAATGGAACACTCAAATGATAAAAGCGGAAAGGGCAGCTTCAAGGTGTAAAATGATTGCCAACAATATGATTGATTTGGTCAACAATACACTCTATTTGGCCAACATGATCTCTCAGTGCACACCTGGAAGCATAACCACGGCGAACATGATTGAACAAACAAGTTATCATGGACTGGAGGAAAAGAGAAAGTTAATCGCTGGAATAAATACTTTAACCTCCGATGCCTATTGGCTCTTTCTAATCAAGCCGCACACTCAAAGGTTGGCTCTTAAGTGTTTAACAGATGCTCTCAAGTGCCTGATCCCCGACTTTCAGGATGCCACATATGATGCCCAGCTCACGTCGCGTCTCAACACTCCACCGGAAGTAGAGCCAATGCTGGCGATATGTCAGTTGAGGTTTAAAGGCAAAGAGCCCACCGAATGAAGCATTGCTGCCGACTGCCAGATCACCAAAAAAGATGGAAAATATTTATTGATGCCAATTTCATAGCTGTTCAGTTTTTCTTAGATATTTAGATTAGATTAGTATTTATAGACCCTTTCATTGTTTTGGAAAGGGTCGTAAAATTTTGTAATAGACTTAAAGGCTGAAGTTTGCACTATTGTGCTTCAGCCTATATTCTTTTGTGAAACTCGACCGATAGTCCTTAATTTGACGAGAAGGTTGTTTTATGCATTTGTGCACCATTGTCTCTTGTTTGGAATGCTTTCTGGTTTGAAGAAAGGACTGCGACATAGCAATTTATATAACGGATTGTTGAGCAGCTTACATGGTACTTTTATCTGCATCTGTCCTCTTTCCTTTCATATGAATTGCTGTGTTATTATTTTTGCTATTGTTGAATACATGTATGCGCTGTAACAGCAAATCTTCATTTCATTCCACTATTGGATGTTTTGCGATATGCCTTTCTTTTAATCATGCATGTAGCAATGATATGAATGACAATGTGTAGTAATTCGCTATTATCGCTCTGCATAACTAATTATGCAGAGCAATCTTAAATGGTTTAAACGTCTATGCTTTAGTGTTAGAGTCATCTATATGCCTGCCTTAAAGCACAGATTATCAAACGCTACGCTTTGAAAGATTGATAAGTCCCGGGATTAGATTATTAGATTATATATTTTGCTGATAGTTTTAGTTATTTGCTTATCACTATCCTACCTCATAAGTTACTCGTCCATCCCACTTTTATCCATTATTGGGAAACAGGTCCCATTATCCCCAGTCGGAGCCACTATTCCAAATGGAAAAGGAGTTGCTTTTAAGGTCCGGACCGGGTGGTTTCCCCTTTGTTGTGGCAGCGATTTTCGAGGCCTCAACAAAATTGGCGCTAGAAGGAGGGCCTCAACTGTGAATGGAACGTAAGTCCAAAACTATAAGCCATTCCAAGAGTACTTCGCCCTCTGAATCCCCTCGATCTTCCCATTTGTATACTGGTTCGCCGGTACCTGAAAAAGAAGAAGAGGAATCAACTACCACTGCTCATACCCATCATACCACAGAACAATTAAGTCTTGAATCACCTGAAGTTCAGTCTCTAATCCACAAACTTCAGAGCTTCTCGATTTCACCACAGAAATCTGAGGTATCACAAAGCAGTGTGACTTCGCAGTTCAACCTCACTCACCCTCTCACCAAACTTCAGAGCGAAAAACTCGGTATTGAACCCACTGAGTTTCCTTTACCTAAAAGGAAAATGGCAAAGAAAATTACTGAAGGATCTGATAGTGAAGGGCTTTCATAGACGTCCTCCATTTCATTTTCTCCACTGCGAGGTCAACCATCCACTCCCCCATTACAAATTGTTGTTCACCAGGGATTAGAAGCCTCAATATCCCAACACACTCACTCCTCACCTTTAATCCCTCCCCATACATCCGGAATCCCAGCAGTGGTCTCAACCACTGTTGCTATCATAATGGCAGATCCATGGACCACGCTAGGAGCAGTCAATATGCCTGCACCCTTGCATAATCTACCCGATTATCCCGAAAAATGGATGCCTAAATTCAATCCAGATGATGGGACCCCGACTGAATAACACATCAACAACTTTATGTTAGCAGTTAACCTAAAAGGAGTGACAGAGCAAGATGTTGTTGTAAGACTTTTCCCTTACACTTTACAAGGATCAGCAGGATCCTGGTATTTTTCCTTACCTTTTGGTTCAATTACCAGTTGGAACACATTCCAAGAGCAGTTTCTCACCAAATATGGAGATGATAGGTCCCTAGCAACTTTAATAAATGACCTCTCCAATTTGAGAATAGAGCACAGGGAACCAATAAAGGAGTTTAACGCCAGATTTAATAAACTACTGAATAAAATCCCTACCACTTCTAAACCAAGTGAACAAATCCGAAGTGAATGGTATATTACTGCCTTACCTACCAACATAGCCATTTTTGTAGACAGGGCTAGGAAACCTACCTTAGCTGAAAACATGAGAGAGGCACTTGCTGTTGAAAAGCGCATAAATGCTCTAGAAAAGAAAGCTGCTTTGGAAGATAGAAAAGCTAAAAAAGTCTCATTTAAAGAAGATTCCAAGAAGAAAACCCCGAAGGACCCGTATGACATGGAAGGTTTACAAAAGGTCCTTAAAACAATGTCTAATGAAATGGTTGAAATAAAAAAGTAGGTGGCTGAAACTTCAAACCAAAAACCATTTAGAACTTTTAAGAAAATCGAATCAAAGCCACCCAATGTTATATCTAACGCTGATTCAGACCAAGAAGAAGAGGAAGAGGAAACATCTTCACAGACCGATGATGAATAAGAAGCAGCTGAATGTCATGGAATGTGGGATTTTATACTCCCGAACTCCGATATCGAAAATGAAGAAGAAGCCTTTCCGGTTACTACAAGAAGTAAAAGCACTCCTGAACCCACCCAGGCAACTTCAAAAAAGAGGAGCGCAGGTGCTGCTACGACAAAGGAAAAAGTTCCCCCAAAGAAGTCACCTGTAGTAGTTCCCCAAAACCAGCCTTCAACTTCTAGTTCTCCTACAACATCCAAGACTCTAGTGGTATCCGATTCAATGGAATATAACATTGTTGATGACATGAAGAAAACCAAGGCAAATATAACCATGTTTGAACTTAGCAAACTAAAGCATCAACAAAAGTTACTTCTCAAAGAATTAAATGATGTTCCCTCTACTCCCCTTCCCAGTGCAAGAGCTGCCAACGATTCAGGCCAGCCTCCTGCAGGTATGGTTGAAATTACCGATTCAGTCATAATCGGAGATAAATCTAATTCTCACACTCCACCCTTCCTGCTGATTTATGAGATTTATAATAGAAACCTGCACAACTGTTTAATTGATTCAGGGGCCTCATCTAATATAATGCCAGCTTCAGTTTGCTCTAAGCTGAACATTGAACCCCAGAAGTCTGCCATTCATATTGTACAGTTGGATAGGACTAAGGTGCAGGTTGTGGGAGAAATTAATTTTGTAACCATCAGGTTGTCAGCCGACCCCAGAATTTTTCAAAGGATTGACATCTTAATTGCTGACATACCTGAATTTTATGGTTTGATTTTAAGCAGAGATTGGTCCGAAAAACTGCATGGGTATATTTCCACAGATTGGTCACATATGTGGCTTCCCTACAAGGGAAAGCCGAATCAAATAAGGATCGATCGGGAGAAGCATATGACCCACACAGTTACTGAATTTGAGCAAGAAAACCAACCTGTGGCATTCAACAACAATATTTTGGGGAACTATTCGTCTGAATCATTCTTTGGCAACTTTGTTGCCCAACCATCTCCTTTTTCAGTCAATCATTGTACATCTCAAATTGAAAATTTTTCACAAACAGATAAGTCCAGATGTTTTAATGATGCTGAGAAGCATATAGATATTTTTGATAATACTCCTTTATTTTGGTCTTTATATTTTGATGGCTCTAAGTCCAGTGAAGGCTCAAGAGCAGGTTGCATTTTGGTTAGCCCGCTGATCCGGATTTAAGCAGGAACGCAATAGATTACAGAGATAACCATAAATACAGAGATGCGATAACCATAAAAACAGAGATGCAACAGAAATAATAATACGCGACAACCATAAAAACAGAGATGCCACAGAAATAATGCTTCATTTCATTAATGGAGAATACTGAAATATGCTTACAAATAGAAATAACCCAGCTAGGGCGATGGTAGCTTATCTCTGAGAAGAGATTTGTCGGCTACATGCCTCTGAATTGTTTTGAACTGTGTTACAATGAGGCTCGAGGGCCTATTTATTGTTGAGAAACAATGGAAAACCCTTCACATTCCAAAACCTAACCCTAGAAGATGAAACGCCAAATTGTGGGCCCCGTTTTCGGGTAAGTTGGTACATCAACTTCCTGGGGTCGCAAATTGGTCATACTATCTCCGTTTGACGTGCATGATAGCCCATTGGAAAGATCTCTCCGAGGACTACGACGGAAAAGATGATTTTTATCAGAAAAATCGCTGGGTTTTCCAAAAAACGTCGTTTAGGGCCTCAAAACGGCTCCGGAAGTTTAGGACTGTTAAACTTACATGGACAGCAAGACACACATGAAAGATAAATCAATGAGTACATTTTTATTAACAATAGATATACATTTATAGTACACATATGTGACTCTTGGGATTCAGATCCCAAGGTCTCTTGGACTGCTTTGTCCATTCGGCTTCCACACTAACCCTTTAGGATTAGGTGTCCAACATTCCCCCCCTTAATCCGAAGGGTTATGTATGAGTCCAAGAAGAGAGCTGTAATACAAAATGTGCAAAAATGCATGGCAGCACTAGGCTGAATGTGCTCTATGAAATGTTGGTAAAAAAGGGCGGTGGTTTAAGGATGACCACCAACACTGGAACGCTTAGTGCAGTTCCCGGAACTCTTCCAAAACTGGCAAGAAACTGAAGTTTTCTGCTAGAGGAAGTGTTCTCAATATGTGATGGTTTAAGGATGACCAACAACTCTGGAATGCTTAATGCAATTCCTGGAACTCTTCCAAAACTGGCAAGAAGATGGTGTCTTCTGCTAGAGGAAGTGTTCTCAATCTGTGTTCCTGGAATTCTTCCAAAACTGGCAAGAAGGTGAAGTCTTCTGCTAGAGGAAGTGTCCCAGATTGCCAACTGAAGGCATGTTCATGCATCTTTGTCTCTGGCTGCAACTCTGAAACTGGTGTGGCAGGTTGTGGCTCAGGCTCGCTTGATGTGACTTTGAAGCTTGTAGATGACCATCATTTCCCCCCCTGTCAGATATAAGGTGAGAAGATGGAGAAAACTCAACTGCAAGACTGTTCAATATTTTGGAACAAGTTTTGATATGTGTTTGGAATATCTTCTTGGCTGTTGATGCCCATTGCCAAGAAGTGATCCATCCAAGATGAATCTTTGTTCTTGCAGGCTGTTTGTTTTTGAAGCATCTGTTTGAAGAATGAGTGGTTTTATGACAGTGCTTACACGGATGAAGATCAAAACAGTGATCTTTCAAATGGCCAACTCGATCACAGTGTTGGCATTTCACGATCTATTGTTTTTGTTGTTGTGGAAGAGGGGCAGAGTCTGGAATAGCTGAAGCAGATCTGTCATGAAGAGCAGGTGAACTGTCAAGAATGAATCCAGCACTCTGAAACTGAATGGGCTTGGCATAGTCTGAAATATGAAAGGACAAGTCCTTGTCATATCCAAGACCAGTTCTGTGCTTGTTGTGGACAAGCTGTTCCCAAGGTCTGATGATGGGCTTGGGAAGTGCAGACTGAGTTTCTGCATCTACATATACAACTGCTGCTTTATTTGAATGAACTATAACATTATTAACATGCTGTTGATGGGTGGTTGTCTCAATGTTCTGAACAGAAACAGGTTCAGAATGGTGTAGCTCTTCTTGCTGTAGCTGTGATTCAAGCTGCAAAAAATCAATCTTTTCCTGTGCATTTTGTAAACATGTCTGAATTTCTGAGAGAGATCCTTTGCTGATTTTTAATGTGTCATCAACAGTAGATTGTATAAGAGTTTTCATGAACTCTAATACTTCACTGATTCTGGCCATCTGTCTTAATGCAGAAAAATAATATCTTAAATTTGATGCTATGATGATCAGTACAATATATGAGTATTTGATATCACTGCACTTGAATGCTAAAACACTGTATCAAAGGTGAAGTGATTGTTCCAGTGACAGAGTTATAGTGTACAACAAAGTGACAAGGAAATGCAACTGTGAAACCTTGAAAACTTGTTGTACCAATACAACCTGATTATTCCTTAATTACTGTAACTAGACATCACATCATCAATATATATGTGGCATTGCTAAAAAGGTTCGGAAGTAGTTCTACTGTACGTGCTGTAAATGGTGTCATTCGGAGAGCTGCGGATACCATCACAAATCTCGGTCACGAGAATAGTTCTATTAAAAATATTGTTAGGATTGAAGGTGGGATTCCTCCTCTGGTTGATTTGCTTGAATCAACTGATTCTAAGGTCCAACGAGCGGCAGTAGGTGCCTTGCGCACCCTTGCATTTAAAAAACGAGTCAAACAAGAATCAGATAGTGTAGTGTAATTCCCTTCCCATCTTAATTTTAATGTTGCGATCTGAATCTGTCAGCATTCACTCTGGAGTAGTAGGTGTTATTGGAAATCTGGTGCATTCCTTAAAAAATTTCAACACACAAAGGAACCATTCCATTACATGGTCTTCAAACACCATTCCCACCATGCATTCCCATTACTCTACGCAGCGAACTTCAGTGGTGATTCAACAGACTTACTTCTCGAACTATTCAACTTAGATTTGAATTGAGAGCTTCAACATTTTGTGTTCCCTTAACATATGCCCAGGAGAATGGCGTTTTCAAACGCTGCTGTTCGGAGGGAATCTCTTCTGTGGCCTGGATCTTCTTTGATATCTTAAACGGTGTAAAAGCTCTCAATTTCGAGAGTTATGGTCTTAATAAGAGTTTTGACAAAGATCTACTTCTTGAAACTGGACTATAACTAACAGATATACCATCTACAAATCAGAGATGAGCGCATCAACGAATGAAACTGAAACCCCAAACTATTGTCAACAATAAACGGAAGAGTGACTGTGCAAGTGAAGCATATCAGTAGTTAAATGTTTAACAATTTAAGTATTTCGGTCATGCATTAAGAGTACTGTCAAAGAGATCATAGCTAGGTAGCAACCGGGCGCTAGCGCTGAAGAACCTCAAAACAGTCATCAATCTGGACATATCCAACAGTAGTTCAGTACAGTAGCCGAGAAGCATCAACCAATGTAGAATGAAGAGAACCCTTTGAAGCCAAACCTGCTTCGCTTATGCAAAGCCACTGTCAGCAAATCTATAAACTTTAGTAGCCACACAAAAGCCTCTTAATTGAAATAGTGGATCGCATGATACATCTGGTCTCAAAAATGAAGCAAAGACGTTTTCTTCTAATTTTGAATGGAAACGTATTACATCCAACAGCTTGAACAAATTATAATTAATTCGAATGTATCTGAGATATTAGGCTTAATGAATTCAAAGTTATAGATTTGATGTGAGACTGTCACCCGTCTTTGTTGCTACTGCGGATGTCTCTTGGACTTCAATACCGAGGTTGTCCCTGTGCCTCTTCGTTGCCACCGCAGATGTCTCTTGGAGTTCCCGAAATCAGTGTGTGCTTGACTGGAGCGAAAATATTCATAAATTCTGATGGCACTGACGGCTTTTACCATATAACCCCATAACACTAGAATCAGTGTGTCGCGGAGTTTGGATGACAGAATTGCTTAGTTCGCCCTCGGATATGTTCAAAATTTTGAAGTGATTCTGCCATATCTTCGTAGTTTACGAATTTCGCATGAAATAATTGGAATTCAACTCAGGCTCATGAAGACCACAACACTATTTATCATGGCTCCCCCTGCTCTTGGATCAAGATTCCACGAGTAGATTCTTCAACTCTCCCCTCAGTTCCTTCTCCTTCTACTGGAACTGTAGCTCACGATACGTTGCTAGAAAATGCCCTGATGGACATGTATGCAAAATGCGGTAACATAGAAAAGGCACGTGAAGTGTTCGAGAAAATGCCTCGGCGAACTGCAATATCATGGTTTACTATGATTGCAGGTTATATGCTGAATGGGCATGCCGATGAGGCTCTGAAGCTTTTCTGGGATATGCCGGAGAGAAACACTGAATCGTGGACAGCAATGGTTGCAGGATATGCTCAGAATGGACATACTGTAGAAGCCCTGGAGCTTTATAGACAAATGCAGAATGCCTCTGTGAAGCCGGACTCGAAGACATTTGGAAATATGGGCTGCGTCTCCATTATTATCTGAACAACGATCAGGAGGAAGATCCTGCATTGAAGAAATTCAAGTCGCACAAGAATAGTATTCGGCGAATGCAGAGAGCTAGAGACATTCTCACAATAGTTGTTATCAGTGGATGCTGCTATGAGATCTACTATAAGACAATGATGAAGAAGGCGGAACGGGAACAACGGCAAGCTAGTAGTGAATGACTGCGGAACTGAACTTAGCCTTGGATTTTATCTATAATTGTTGATGCAGATTGAAGGTTTTTGTGGCAACAACAATAAATGTAATGGCAGGGTATTGTTAATTCCAAATGGCATTGCCTATACTTGGGGATGTATAACTTTCGACAGTTGAAACTTGAAAACTATCCATATCCCTTAAACTGCATGCTAGCTATTTTGATTTCTTGTATGCAACCATCAGTAGATTCTTTTACCGATGTGTATCATCGATTAACGCAGGGAGAGAAGCGAATCACGTAGGGAGAGCAGCGAATCACGCAGACGAAAGAGTGCTGGCAGTGGATAGAGCACTAGGAGGTGCAGAGAATCAGGCAGAGGACAGAACGCTGGCTTCTGAAGAAATGGCAGAGGGATAATTTTTTGAAACTGCTGGGTGCATGTAGGAAGTAGACCTGATAGATAGGGGTGGCAGCGAATAGCAGACAACCGTTATGGCAGAAAGCGCACAAAGCTTATTTTGGACAGCGCTGGTCAGGCAGACAAAACGCAGAGAAAGGAATATGGAGGAGCAGCGCAGGTATATGCAAGAGGTGGCAGCTAAATTCTAGCTGAGAAAATATTCCTTAATAAGTGATCGCAGAAACCATAAAACAAATGGTTATTATGCAGGGCAGAGGTGCAGAACTGACATGCACATAACAGGCCACAGAAAAACAAGTGGCTCTGATACCATGTTAAACTTACATGGACAACAAGACACACATGAAAGATAAATCAGTGAGTACATTTTTATTAACAATAGATATACATTTATAGTACACATATGTGACTCTTGGGATTCAGATCCCAACGTCTCTTGGACTGCTTTGTCCATTCAGCTTCCACACTAACCCTTTAGGATTAGGTGTCCAACAAGGACCCGAAAAACTGCTAAAAATAGTAAATTGTGCTATAATTAAGGAAACTGATAAAAACTATAAGAAGCACTAGAGGGGATCCAAGTGGAATTAGCGGGTGGCCACCAATATCCACCTGGATCATTCCTCCCCCCTTAGGAAGAAATGGTCCCCATTGCGTTGAGTTCCTCCATGAGATGAGGGAACTTCTGCTGCACTTGGTCCTTGGTGAGCCACTTGCCCTGGTGAAGGAGTTGTCCTGCTTTGACAACTTGATACAGTTGGATATTCTGTTGGCGAGTGTGCTTGATCTGTGTGTCCATGATCCGATCAGTTGCAACTTGTTCCATGCAAGCTGGATTTAACTCTGTGGGTGTGAGTTGTTCTGCAATGTCGGACGTGTCTAGTAATGGTGGAAAGTATGGCCGAAGGCGGTCGATATTGAACACCGGGTGCAGGCCAAGGAATGGGGGAATGCTGAGCGCAAATGCATTATCTCCCATAGCTTTGGTAATGGTGTAAGGACCATGTCGAAGTGGTCTGAGTTTCTGATGGGTTCTGGTAAGGTGCTCCCTCTGCAGATGTAACCAAACTTTGTCGCCCACCTGAAACTTGTGTGGTACCCCTCCAGGTAACGAGAAGTTGTTCCTGTGTTTTGTCATGACTGTATCCCTCTGTTGCTGCTGCTGTGTGGAGGAACCCTTCGCGGGGGTCATGGATGTAGCAACGATCTTCCCCTTACTTTGGGAACGAACCAGACATAAAATAAATTTCCTAGTCTGTGCGATGAGCTTGCTGCCTTTCTTAGCAGTGATCAAAGAGGTGGCGGTAGGTGGGGCTACCTCTGGTATCCTGTATAATGAATTATCCAAAGAAATGATGACAGCGCGAGGCCTTGACTCATACACAACATGTCGCCTCCATAAGTATGGTTGGCCTAATAGTACATCACAAACATCCAGAGGTGTAACATCACACAATACCTCGTCTGTGAAGGGCTTGATGCTGTAGGGAAGGCAGCACTGCTGGCGAACTTTGAGATCTCGTCCTTCGTGAAGCCAACCGATACTGTACGGCTGTGGGTGTGGTGTAGTTGGTAGGCCCAACCGCTTCACGACCTCTGCTGAAATGAGGTTCTTTTGGCTGCCACTGTCGACAATGAATTGCAGCGGCGAACCCTTCACCCACATCTGTGAGTGGAAAAGACGTTCCCCCTCCTCTGGATCTTCGGGCTCATTTTTATGGATCTTGGCAGTAGCAACAGTGGCGCTGGGATCCGCATCAATAATCTGCTTCCCTTTGTCACTCCCCTTGTCGGGTTCTAACTCAGAGTCGGAACATGCATCTGATTCGGAAGCCTTCAACTCGGCCACCAGCGACTGCTTGGTCCGACACTCACTTGTGTTATGAGTGGGACTCTTGTGGAACTCACACCACTTTCCTGTGTCCTTCTTCGGCTTCGTGGTGTTGTTCTTTTCTTGCAGCTTCGACGGGTTGTCTTGGGTCACCCCGCCTTGGCTTTGTCCTTTGGGCTTTGGATTTGCAGATCCAAAGTCTCGCTTCTTCTGTTTGAACTTTTGCTCGATTTTGATAGCGTATCGGTATGCTGTGCCAAGTGAGGAGATGTTCAAGAACTCCATCTCTTCCTGGATGTATCTGTGTAGGCAGCCGCGGTATTTGAGTACCTGATGCAGCTCAAAATCTTTAATACCCAACTGTGTGCGAAGGGTATGAAAATTTTTTGTGAACTTCGGCACATCTTGTTCTCGTCCCTGCCGCAGTGTGGTCCATTTGATGTATTTGTCCTCATAGCTTCCGACGGGGTAGTACTGCTCCTTGATGGCATCCCGGAAGTAATTCCAAGTGGGTGCGGCTGAAAATAGTGAGCCTGTACTTTCATCCTTCTGCTCGCAGTAGGTTTCCCACCAGTCCTTGACGTGGGGGGCTGCTTTGAGAAGAGCGAAAACAATCTTTTCCCGACTTGAAAATTCATGAACAGAAAAATACCCATCTAGCAGATTTAACCATTTATCTACGACATCTGCGTCTATTCGTCCCTCGAAGATGGGGATTTCAAAATTAACTTGTACCTTAAACGGTGTGGCGTTTCCAGAGTCGTTGTTGGAAGTCGATGCGTCGCCTCTGGGTAGCCGCTGAAGGATCTGCGCAAAGCTCTCCATCATCGCGTTCTGTTGTTGCTCGAGCACTTCTTCGAGCAAGATTTTGATGGGATCTACTGCCCCCTCATCTTTATTCTCGTCCGCCATGGGAGGCCGTCGGGATTTGCGAGCCTGGTCTTTCAAAGGTTCAACCAGTTCAGGCCCTAACTCCTTATATCCCGACCTTGTTGGGGACATGCAAAGAAAAACAGAGAAAAAGCAGACCGCTTTGATACCACTGATCCGGATTTAAGCAGGAACGCAATAGATTACAGAGATAACCATAAATACAGAGATGCGATAACCATAAAAACAAAGATGCAACAGAAATAATAATATGCGACAACCATAAAAACAGAGATGCTGCGGAAATAATGCTTCATTTCATTAATGGAGAATACTGAAATATGCTTACAAATAGAAATAACCCAGCTAGGGCGATGGTAGCTTAACTCTGAGAAGAGATGTGTCGGCTACATGCCTCTGAACTGTTTTGAACTGTGTTACAATGAGGCTTGAGGGCCTATTTATTGTTGAGAAACAATGGAAAACCCTTCACATTCCAAAACCTAACCCTAGAAGATGAAACGCCAAATTGTGGGCCCCGTTTTCGGGTAAGTTGGTACATCAACTTCCCGGGGTCGCGAATTGGTTATACTATCTCCATTTGACGTGTATGATAGCCTGTTGGAAAGATCTCTCCGAGGACTACGACGGAAAAGACGATTTTTATTAGAAAAATCGCTAGATTTCCCAAAAAAATGTCGTTTAGGGCCTCAAAACGGCTCCAGAAGTTTAGGACCCGAAAAACTGCTAAAAATAGTAAATTGTGCTATAATTAAGGAAACTGATAAAAACTGTAAGAAGCACTAGAGGGGATCCAAGTGGAATTAGCGGGTGGCCACCAATATCCACCTGGATCACCCGCAAGGAGAAAAGACAATGTTGTCTTGTGGGTTAGAATTTGAGTGTACTAATAACACAGCCGAATATGAAGCTCTAGTCCAAGGTTTATATAAAGCGATCGGCCTTGAAGTGCGATATCTAAAAGTGTTCGGCGATTCGGAAATCATTGTTAAACAAGTGAGAAATGCAATTCATTGTCTTTCGACTCACCTCAAGCATTATCAATCGCTAGTACAGGATATTACCTCACACTTTTCAGCCTTCAACATTTCTTCTATTCCTAGGTCACAAAATTCAGCAGCCGACCTACTAGCCAATGTAGCCTCCAAACTTCTACCTTCTGAAGACTACAGCCTTGATAGATTTTCTGTAGAATTACTGTTTAGGCCTTCAATTCCTGACAATGTCACTAATTGGAGAGTATTTAACCATGACGAAGATATCTTGCAGTTTCTAACTTCGGAAAAATCCTATGACAATCAAGTCATTGAGGAAGATGATCATGATCTACAGATGAAACAAGCGCCTCAAGAAAATTCAATTCCCAAACCCGTGGTGAAGCTTGAAGACCTTTATGATATCAAAGACAGGTTTAAACCTGTGATTAATACAAAGCTTCAAAGTTCCACCCTTAGGTTTGAATTAATAAATCTAGGCACTGACGATGCTCCTCAAAACATCAACTTAGCAATAGGACTTTCCCAAGAAGAAAAGGAAGCGTTTATTAAACTATTGAGAAAAAACAAATAGGTCTTTGCTTTGAGATATGATGACTTAAAGACATATGATACATCTATTATCCAGCATACCATCCCTATGCTTCCCGATCAGAAACCAATTCAGCAAAAGTTAAGAAAAATACATCCAAATTTGGAGACCCAGATAAAGTCGGAGCTTAATAAGCTTTTGAAAGCCAAAATTATCTTTCCAGTCCGACATTCAAATTGGGTCTCTAATATGGTGCCAGTCAGAAAGAAGAATGGCGACATTCGAATCTGTATTGATTTCAGGAACCTGAATAAAGCAACCTTGAAAGATAATTTCCCGTTACCTACTATGGAGCAAATTCTTCAATCAGTAGCAGTTTCTGAATTGATGTCCTTTCTTGATGGATTCTCCGGATACAACTAAGTTTTGGTTCATCCTGATGACCAACTTAAAACCACATTCAGAACGAAATGGGGAACTTATGCATATCAGAAAATGCCTTTTGGACTCATAAATGCAGGAGTGACATTCCAGAGAGCCATGGATATAGCCTTCAAAGGGTTGATTAATCGATCAGTAGTCATCTATCTAGATGATATTACTGTATATTCTAAAAAGAGATACAATCATTTGCATGACTTAAATCAAATCTTTCAGCGATGAAAAAGATATGGTATTTCTCTAAACCCAAAGAAATCTTTCTTTGCTCTTGACCAAGGAAAACTCTTAGGCTTTATAGTGTCCAAAGATGGCATCTACATTGATCCTGATCGGATTAAGGAAATTTCTGAAATCCCTTTCCTACACAATAAAAAATTGATGCAGTCATTTTTGGGTCAAATTGATTTTGTCAAACGATTTGTTCCAGATTTCTCTCAAATTGTATTACCACTTCAGGCAATGATCAAGAAGAATTCAGTCTTCAAGTGGGGACCAGAAGAAAAGCAAGCTTTTGATGTTATCAAGCAATCAATAATCAATACCCCAGCCTTGAATACTCCCAATTTTTCTAATCATTTTACATTGTATACCGTTGCGTCTGATGTATCTTATGCTGCAGTTCTCACGCAGCCAAATGCTCACAACTTGGAAGCACCCATTTCATTTTTTAGCTCAAATCTTCAGGGTGCCGAACTAAATTATTCCGATGTCGAGAAACAAGCCTTTGCTGTGTTCAAAGCAGTTAAACATTACAGGCCCTTTCTTTTGAAAACTCACAAGAAAGTTATAGTCCCTTTCCCAGCGGTAAGGCAACTATTAATTCAAAAAGAACTAGGTGAAAGAAGAGCCAATTGGGTCACAGCGCTTCAAGAATATGACCTAGAAATAAAGCCAGCAAAGATTGTTAGGGGCCAAGGTTTTTGCAGGATATTGGCAGGAGCATCAAGCATTCCTGAATCAAGCGATATGGATCCGACTCAATTAATCAATCAGATAAGTGTCACCGATTCTCAATCTCAATATGCAGATTTAATATTTTATTTGAAGAATGGTTATGCTCCTCCAAATTTATCTTACAAAAATAAAAGGGCCATTAGATTAAAAGCGAAGAATTTCACTCTCATTGATGATGTGCTTTTTAGACAAAATTATGATTCTATCCTCTTAAGATGTCTTGAGAAACCTGAAGCTCAAAAGGTTTTATAGGAGCTACATGATGGGCCAGCGGGAGGACATTTTGGAGCAGACACAACAACCCACAAAGTTATTCATGCTGGATATTATTGGCCTACATTATTTAGAGATGCTCATGAATACGTAAGAAAATGCTTCAATTTCCAAACCACTACTGGAAGACAACGGAAATCAGCTTTCCCTCTGCAACCTGTCAACATTGAACAGCCATTTGAACAATGGGGATTAGATATCATTGGAGAGATTACTCCACCATCTTCCAAACAACACAGGTATATCCTCACTGCTACCGATTATTTTACCAAATGGGTAGAGGCTATTCCTTTGAAGGCAGCCAATTTAGAGGAAATCATCGAGTTCATAGACCAATTCATCATTACCAGGTTTGGTGTTCCAAACGCTCTCATTTTTTATAATGCTTCCTATTTCTCAGGAAATGCTATATATGATTTTGCTATTAAGAGAGGATTTAAACTGAAATATTCTGCTAATTATTATCCCCAAGGAAATGGTTTAGTCGAATCTACTAATAAGAATCTCATCAAAATCATTAAGCGAACTATTGAACAGAATCATAGAAACTGGCATAAAGCTCTAGTGTTTGCATTATGGGCTGATAGGGTTACAAAAAAGGCTTCTATAGGTTCCTCCCCATTTAATCTAGTATATGGAAAGGAAGCAGTATTGCCTACCAATCTTGTTCTACCCTCTTTAGCCCTGGTACAGTACATCGAAGAGATTCCTTCTTCCTCTATCCAAATTAGACATGATCAAATTCTCAAATTAGAAGAAGAAAGGGAGAAAGCCAGAATCACCCACGCCAAACATCAACAAATGATCAAAGCATCCTTTGACTTAACATCAACCGATTCCAAACACTTCCAAGTTGGTGACTTAGTTCTCAAATGGGACAAGGCCCATGAAGATAAAGGTAAGCATACCAAATTTCAGAAAATGTGGCTTGGACCATTTCAGATCTGTGAGAAGATAGGCCATTCAACCTTTGTATTGCAAGATTTATCAGGGTTGAGAGATTCTCTCCCTGTTAATGGCCTGATCCTGAAGAAAATCTTTAATTGAGAAGGTAATCCCTTCTCCTCTTTGTAGGTTTGTGTAGTTTGTAGGATCGATAGGAAATAAAAATGTAGAGTATTTCCATTGACCTTTGGCTTGGTTTGAAAAAGCTGTCTCACAAAATAATACAAATATTTGTTTTTAGATAGTAGAACCCTCAACCAAAAGGAATAATTTCTAGAGAACTAGATATCTGTTTGTTCTGAAATCACCACCTAACGTTTTGAAGACTCTTCTCGAAAGGTAAAAGTTCTGTAAATCATTCTTGGGTTTCAAAAACTGGTCTCCAAAGGTTATCCATTTTAAGATGAAAACTAACCCATTTTCAGCATCTTCAACTCTTCACCTGTCATCCATTTGTTCTTAAGGAGAGAATTGTTCACCCCATTCACCAAAGTTTATGGTTACTCAGAGTGTAATTCTAAAATATAGAAGATTAAAGATAAGAGGTCTTATTACAAGCCTGCTTACCATGTTCATAGGAAAGTAGTTTGACTGACATTACCAATACTGCCTATCATAACAGGGTAATGGCTTGAAATTTCAAGATAAGAGGTCTCATCATGAGCTGGCTTGTTCAGTTAAATTATTACCAGTGAATGGCATTGTCAATAGTTGGCCACCAAACCAAGACAATGGCTTTTTATCTTATCAATGACAAAGAAGAAAAAACAGATAAAAAATAAAATATGGGAACATATTTTAGTTTCATTCTGTTAACTACAATCTTATGTGAATGGAAAAGTGAATAATACTATGGTTAAAAGGTATCCCTGTCGAGACTATAAACGTTTGCTGGCAACAGAGGCTCTACCTATGACAGAGGGGTTAATTATAAAAGCTGATTTGGGAAAGTTTTTGTTTTATCATTATAAACCAATAAAGGCCTATTTTAAGACTTAGAATGTATTTATTTTTCTTGAAACCAAAAGGAAAGAAGTTAACAGAATTCACTTGGTTCAGAACGCGCGAATATCCAGTTAAATTAGAAGTTTTCCCTTCTGATTGAGTTTCTAGTTTTCAAAAGCTTAAGTGTTTGTTTTAGTTTTAGAGATAACTGGTTCTTCCAGCGAATCGCCAATTGTTGTGCCCTACAACAAACCCCCATTTCATATCATTCTTATTTTCAAAAAATTAACATATGGAATGGGTCCCTTTTAAAATTTTGGCATCAATGCTTGCATGTTCAAAAAAGGCCGCATAATCGAATGAGTTTTCATATATTTAAGCCTTTTTGGGACATTAATGTTTCAAATAATAATAATCTTTTATTATTGCGATAAAGCGATCGCAAGATCGCATATCGCAACAACATAAGAGATGCATTCAAATGGCATTTTGGTTTCCGCCGATGCGATATCGATATCGGTGATCGGCAATGTTACATACACATCAAGTTACGGCATATAACCCATGCCCCGACGCGACACTATATCGGCGATACCTCATGCGGAACTGCTTTATGATTTAAATCCCGACCCGATGCGATATCGCCATCGGCCATCGGAAGAATTCCATGCGCTTCGGTAAGGCACCCGGTTCCTACCCCCGATGCGATGTGATATCGCAATCGGTAACCCCCGAACCATTTTATATGAACCTACCTCTGTTTCCATGCGCTAGCCCGATGCGATATCTCTTATCGGCTGTCGGCACGATCTTTTGGTTATAATTGTGCAGCACCTATTCCCCGAGGCGATGCGATATCGCTCATCGGTGGTCGGCAGTCTTAAAAGCCATCACTTAAAGCTTCAATTTTATATTCATATCCGGTTGATAAAGCACGACGAATCCCAAAATGCCGTTAATGCAAGGGATAAGGTAATGCGTGTGTATTTAAAAGATTTCGCCCCTTCGATTAATGAACACTTGCGTTTAACCGTCAGAATATTTGTTGCACGCTTAAGTGAGTCATTCACCCGGATAACGGTGTAATCATCACATTTAATGGGTAGCAGGCCTCAAATCACCATTAATTTCATCTGCAATATCCTCTCAGCAATTGGATCCGCAGCCACTTTTGGAAATTAATCTTGGCATGCTTCAAATGATATATCTATCCCGCTGTGAAGCGTCATTGTTATTATGTTGTTACGATTTCTCTTGCAATTGTGTAGAATTCTTCTTTTGAGAGAAGCTTAAGCATGATGGGGAAAAGATCCAAGAGGGCTACGGGCTCTACTGTTACACCTGTAGCAGGTCAAGCTGCTGCAAATAGCAAGAAAGGCCTCGTCTCAGACACTACATGCACTGGTCTTAACAAGACTACATGGCAGGGCACATATAATTTACTAGAAGCTGAGCAACCAAAAGTTTCAGGGACAGTGGCTACTGCGGACCCACTCAAAAAGTCCGATGCAACTCTTAAAGAGTTGGCCGATTCCTTTCTTCACAGAATTGCGGCCAGAGAGCAAGTCCTTCCCTACACTGATGTAGTGCGATGGGCAATTGAGGAAATTCCAATCATTGACAGAACGTTCCACACAAGAGACGGACGAATTTTCGGGTCATTTAAGCCAGAACACCTAAGGGAAATGTATCATTTGCCCGAGCCAGAGAAAATCTACAACAAAGACTTCGTGGAGAAGTTTGCAGCTGAAAATGAAGTACCATCTGAGCCCATTCGGGATTGGAGGCAGAACCCAGCCAAACACAAGCACGAAAGCTCGGGTAAGTACTCTGTCGATTCCTTGGCTTCTCCCTATTGCTATGCGGGAATTATGATGTGTAGGCTATGGGGATTACATGATTCTGCCAATTTCGATATAGAAATGGTTCCCCTGATGGAGGCCGCTGTTAATGGTTTTATCATGGATTGGGCCACCATTCTTTCTGATAAATTGACTCTAGATGTTCGGGATTTTAGAGCTAAATCTGTAGTCACCGAAAGGAAAATTCCCCCATTTTATTATAGTGCCTACATTATGGACACATTGTGTTTTAACTCTGAGTTTCCCATCCTCAGTTGGAGATGGACCACCCAAGACCCTTCTCCCATTCATTTGTACCATCGGAAATTGTGGAAGTCCTCTTACAAGGACCATTTGTATCAAATCTGCTATGGTTTTATGGTTCCCATTCATTATTCCATTTTTGATCGGCCTATTCCCAAAATTTCCATTCTCGCTTCCTTCGACTTACCAGCTGTAGCAGGTTGGTTTGGAGAAGAGAATTTTACCTATATTAGGGTTTATGGAAGCCAAACCAAACCGCATGTTCTCCCTCTATATGTTCTAGACAAACTGTTAGCTCGAGAGATATCCTACCAAATTATGGCCGAGAGTGTAACTCAAACACTCAAGAAAGAAAAGAAGAGGGGCTGGCCCCCTTTTCCCTTGAGGATGGGTGTTTTTACTCTGCATAATATTCAGCATGCAGAAAAGGAGGCAACAAAGATGAAAGCTTTATCCCTGCCCACTATGTCAGCCAGACTCTATGATCCACATAAAACTACCTTCAATGCCCTAGAACAGGCCAAATTGACCAAGATTGACCATCAAGAGGATGAGTTTGATGACCTGTTCGTAGCTGCCGATTCAACAGGCCAAACCAAGTAGCTTGTCATGATGAGATACAATGATGTGAATTTAACCGAGTTCAATAAACTTAGAGAGCAGAGGTTGCAAACTCTGCCTCTAGATTTATCGTCATTAACCTCAGCGTCCTCCTCAAGCGAGCCCGGTCGGAAACAGACAGACCAACTTCCTGTTATAAATAAAGAACACAAGAAACAACAGGAGGAAAGTGTTATAGACATTTTTGTGCCTCGCGTCAAGGAGCAAGGAATGTCGATAATTACAGGGATCCTCAGTCCCTAAACATGTTGTTCTTACCCCTAAAAGAACAAGGTCATCAATCAACAGCACTTCCAATCAGTTCTCCACCTGAAAACACTTCAGAACAGGCTTATTTTGGATCATGTCAGCTGCTAAACTGAGCTTCTGCGCTGTATTGCAACTGTCCCACTCTGTACCTGCGCTGGAAGTCAAAAACTATGAAGGCTACCTGCGCTGGGCGAGATTGGCCAAGTGGCACAGTCATCCTGCAAGGTGTCAATTGCCCAGGAAGCTTCCAAACTGACACTTGGTTCATGAGATTCGCCCTGTGATGAGTAAGAGGTACTTGATCACCATGTGTAACCAAGGATCTCCAAGTGGACACAGGAACTGAAGATTAACTGAAGATGGAGAGGACACAAGGCAGCTTCATGTCAGTCTCAAGCTGACTCATCTTTTCCTCTTCTACCCTATATATAGAGCTCTTCTATGAGAGCTAGGGAGGCTGGAATTTTGTATAAGCAAGGAGGTGCTGTTGGTATACCGCCAGGATTATTGGGTGATTGTTTTACTAGAGGTGAAGAAGAGAGTTCTTGCTGCCGAGGAGGTGCTGCTGGATTGGAGCCAACATCATTGGTTGTAACTTCCTCTGGAACCCTGTTACTTTCTATCAATAAAGTTTGCATGTTCTCCTATACACTTGTTTTACATAGATGCTTTGTGTTTACATGTGTATTTGATGCAATCTAATCCATGCTTTGATTATGAGTGCTTGTATCTGTTAGTTTGCTCTCTCTTGTTGTGCAGGTCTTGTGTGTAGCTGGATCGGCTTGGAGAGCAAAGAGCTGGGAGCTGGATACAAAGGAAGAAGGATAAGGATCAATCAAGCGCAAGACACCAGGTTGGTTGACCCTCTTTCCATTCTATCTGTATACTCATAAAGAAGAACATGAAAACTTTATCATTCAGTTGTTGCTAGATACTGTCACATCTAGAAAGGGTTAGGGTCATCCGCATCGGATACTTTTCCCCACAACAAACTGGCGACTCCACTGGGGAGATCCTAGTATCTTGTTGTTGTTATTTGTAGTATTTTGCTATTTCTATCTTGAAGAACCGAGTACCGAATCGAAAAGCTTTTGACTATATCAAAAGCGAAGTAGAGGGTTTGCTACTCTTGCTCCTTTGCTGAGCAACTTCAAGATTTAAAGAGCTAATCTACAGGTAGATCTTTACTCTTTGTGATAGATCTTTATCCTCTTGATCATCCCTTTACCTGTACTTAACCCATAGCATTTTATTTCAGTCAAAACAGTACATTTTTGAGCTTTTTATGACCCGGAATTGTTAGCAGACGTAACTCTCGTAAGTCAGTGCAGGCTGTCCACAGGCAGTCTGCATTACAGCGCAGGTAGTCCCTTCGGGAACTGCGCTGAGAGTGAAACTGGCAGACCAGTACCTGCGCTGGTCCAGTTGGCCTTAGTCTAGCTCAGCTCTTCCTTTGTGTCTTGGCCCTGTTTGCACTTGTTTTTGGCTGATTGATTGCTGGTTATTGTATTTGCTGTAGACCTCATCTCCTTGACATTATTCCGCCTCAGTTGTGTGATGAAATTGTAAACGTTCTTTCAGTATTTCTTGTTTCAGTTACAATTTCCCATAGTGAAAAGCGAACCTAGTAGCTGTGGCCTCTTAGATTGCGATCTTATGAGTTAGTGTTATTACTGTTCATAGCTGTTTAAGTTGGTTTGTTTTCACTTTATGGTTTGAATTCATATATTTTTAGTGTAAAGCAAGTACCTGTAAAGCGTCTTTTCATTTAGACAATACTTGTTTGTTTACGCTTCAAATTGAATTCGAAAGTCATACAACAGTTTTCCTTTTGTTAGCATCAACATTAAGGATAACGAAAAGAAATACATGCATCTTGCATTTGCATTTTTGATAAGTTTGGGTGTCTGATCTAGGAGAAAGTGCATTAGTTTGTGCTTTGTGCTCTGTGTGGAAAGATATTGTTTTCTCTCCCTTCAGTAGCTAGGATTTTCAAAGCTAAAAAGATAGTGAAAGCTTGCTTATCATTTTAGCTGCATTTAGGAATTTGTACAAATACATCTCGTGGTGATCCTGAAAGATAAACTGTTAAGAAAGATCAACATTAAAATAAACTCAATTTACATAACAACGCTTTGGAATCTAACGCAAACATCTAGAGGTCTAGGTAGAGACGTGTTCCGGCGTCGTTAAACATAGTGACTGTCGATCTCTACGAAGGTGGGTGATTCCTCCTGAGAGTCGGTGGCACTAACACGGACTTGAGCTCCCGCGTACCGTCGAGTATATTGGGAGACCCCTATAGGCTTTTATCCTTTATCCTTAGGAAACCGTGTCGGCCGCCCTACTGATCGCGATGCAGTGAACACAGCATTCACGAAGATCGACCACCCGTACCGTAAAACGTATTCTGTGGTTTCGCGAAAGGTTTGGCACACCCTCTGCCTAGATCTCCAGAGCAGTTTTTTTTGGCCTTTTTCAAACTCTATAACTGAAAAGGTCCAACCGAGCATTTGTCACTTCGGGCTCGTTAATACATCGAAGGCGACTAGAGTCATCTTTAGCTTTTTCTCGACTCTTAAAACATGAAAAAGCAAGTTTGTGTCTAAAAGCGTCGTTAATAAAACTTATTTTAAGCGGAATAATCATCACCATTCCCTCGTTGATCTTCGAAGTTAGTCCACCGCAAGTGGAAGTTCCTGTAGAATCGCTAAAATCTTTTGGATATGTCTGAACAACCATCGACATCTAGGACTGTGTCGTCCGACACAGCAGCAGCAGAAACTCCTACTGCTACTCCAACGATGTTCGCTGGTATGCCATCTGTCCCGGCAAGTTATCAACAACAAGCCGGAGTCCCATCAGGGACGATGACATGGTTAGTTCCTATTTCGTCATCCGGATTATCATCTGGTATTTCTTATGTTGAAACTCGCCAAATTGATCCATTTAGAGGTCAACCTGGGCAATCAATCCCCTTGAGTTCCGGATTGATACCATATGGGGGGCAGTATGCCTTTTCATTACCTCCTCCAGGAGGATGCCCATCCGTGAGTTCACAACAAAGTTCAGGTCAAACTGGAATTACATCCAGCAGTTGGGTACCAATACTGCCTCAACAACCAGGAGTTGTATATTCTATGCAACCAGTCCACCCTGTGTCGAGTACTGGAGCGACTCAGGCTCAAACAAGTACTGTGACTCCTCATCCTGGTCAATCATCCAGTATTGGTCAACAGCAAATGGTCCAACAACCAGAGCTGCTTCAATCTCAACAACCGCCTTTCCAGCAATCATATCAAGGACCTGAGCAACAAGTCTTTGTAAGTAATGGGCAACCATACTATAATGGTTACGCCCATCAACCTTGTCAAAGTTGTCAACATAATGCTGGTCTGCAAAGACCCATTGCTCAGGCGATACCATCTTATCCTGGATATGCTTCGCCTAACCTGAACCAACAGTTGCCCTTTGTAGCAACTCTAGAACTACCAGATCTAAACCGGCTGACGAATGATCCAATTGCTTATGCCCCTTGGTGGCCAGCGATTCCTCATAAACTTCCGTCAGATATTCCTAAATTTAATGGAAATCCGGGTGAAGACCCGTCGAATCATGTGATGACATTCCATCTGTGGTGTTCGTCAAATACCTTGAATGATGATTCGATAAGGCTTCGCCTCTTCCAGAGGATGTTGACAGGTCCAGCGGCTAAATGGTACATTGAGTTGCCAAGAGCCTCTTTCGACAATTTCAGCTCCTTAGCCACGACTTTCTTAACCCATTTTCAATTACCGATAAGGTATGAAACAGGGACAGAACTCCTTACCAACTTCAAACAGACAACGGCCACTCACATATCTGATCATATACATGAGTGGCGACGTCGTCGTAGAATGGTGAAAACTTACGTTCCCGATCAGCTATTAGCTGAATGGTTTATAAAGTCGTTACTTCCAGCTATAACGGAAGATGTGGCCAAGGGAGGAGTCGTAACAGAGGAGCAAGTCATTGCTCGTGCTCAATATTTAGACTTAGTATATACTCAGTCGGGCACGCTCTACGACAAAATACCTGACGCCCCTAGACCTGAATTTTCAATTCCTCCCCCTCCTGGATCAAATACTAACTCTCACGCCAGTAATGGCGTGACTGGAAAACGCAAAATTTCTAATCAAAATGCAAATGAAGAACTTCTTACCTCAGAAGTAAATGCCATGTCGACCGACAAAGGCAAACAACTGAAGCAACCAGGGGGCAAGAAGAAAAAGACGGGAAGAAAAAGGAAACCCCCGACAGGGTGTCATATATGCGATGAGGATCATTGGACGAAAGATTGTCCACATATAGCTGAAGTTAAGAAACTCTTCAAGAGTTCAAAAACCCCAGCAGTGCTGACTGATCCGTTTCCTAATCCAAGTCAAAATCTGGTTGCTAATCAAAATGCTTCCGGATCCCAAGTGCTTATGTTGTCCACCTCAAAGCAGCAGAATAATGCTTTGACAAGGAATAAAGATTACCGGAATCCACAGCGGTCGAATAACAAGGCTGATAAACAACCTAGTAGTTCGACAACAACTTTGAACGAAGTTGTGCCGCCCATCGTTCCTAAGCCAATAATAAACTCGCCAAAGGGAGTAGTACACAAATCGACATTTAATCCTCGTGCAAAAGTAACACAGGATTATAATATAATAGAGGACCTGGCTCAATCATCGTCCGCTATGTCGACACCTGAGGTAGTGCAAAATTGCATCTCCCAAGAGCAAGCTTTATTATCAGCTATAGGTGAGATTGGCCCAATGGATTCCAATTTTGTGGCCTTTGACCATAAAGGATATGACCCTCAATTACCAGCTCAACTAGCTTTCCTTATTCAAGTGAAAGCCCTCAACAAGACTGTTCATCGAACAATTATTGATGAGGGGGCATCTACATGTCTTATGTCGATGAGTTGCTGGAAAGAATTAGGATCACCACCCTTGTCGAAATCGTCAACGACATTAAAAGCATTTCATGGACGATCATACACTCCATACGGGATTTTAAGTAACTTGCAAGTTGAACTGGGGGGCAAAACGGTAGGAATTGATGTTGAAGTAATTGATGGAAACCTCGATTACAACATCCTACTAGGAAGGCCCTGGATCTATGCCATGGCTGCGGTTGTGTCGACCTATTTCAGGAGGATTGCATTTCCCTCCCAAGAAGGAATTACAATCGTCGACCAACAAACTTTTCTCCCCAACAGTTCACAAGTTACAGGAAGCATTCCAATGATCCATGCAAGGAATCATTTTTTCCAAAATATCGGAGTAGGTTTCCTAAAAGACCCTGCCTTAATGGGTACTTTCTCCCTACCGCCTACAAGTAATCTGGCGGAAGTGGCCACAGTGGAAACCTACAAAATGAAATCTAATCCAATATTCTGGTTGGATTCAGAAGATTCCTAGATATTTTGTCAAGATCCGAGGACAGTTCCTATCTCAGGTCAACCTCGTTAAAAAATGAAGATCCAAGGACGGTTCTTATCTCGTGCCAACCTCGTTAAAAAATGAAACAAGGAGTCATGAGGATAGTTCTTCTATTATGTCAACCTCATTAAAAAATGAAACAAATCCCCTTTTCAAAATTCAAAGGTAAACCTTCATTCCAATCACCAAGTTGAATGCAATGAAGCTTGGGGGGCACCCTCCTTTGACATGCGTTATTATGATGCTGGGGGCATGCAAAAGATCCGAGCAGTTTTAGCACATAGTTCATGCTCGTTAAAAAATAAACATAAGGTGGAGCAGTGTTTTGGCGCATTCAAGCTCATTAAAAAATGAACCCATCCCGGTAAATAACCCTTGTGTATGTAACCTCATCAGCCATAAAAGCCTTGGTCGTATTTGTACACCGTCACCTCCACTTTTCACTTGGCCGATCGTTCACTTCCATTTGTGTGTTTACCTATTTTGAGGAACAGCTGCGAAGAGTGATTCCACTTAGCCATCCTTGTGACACTGCCGTGATTGGAAAATTCCAACCTGTACCTGGAATCTGTAGCTATCCCTGTTTATCACTCGTTTCTCAAAAGACGAGTCTTCTTTCAGCTCTTTTCACTGACTCGTAAAATATGAAAAGTTTGCCGAGTTTTGGCCTTCCAGCTCGTTAAAGGACCGGAACGCTATCCCTCCTCTAAATTTTAATCTTTTTGGACCTGAGGGATTATTACACAAAAGGATCGAGCGCTTGTCTTGTTCAGCTCGTAAAAGTATCGAACAGCCATCCCTTCTGTATTGTTTTATACTTTTTCGGACTTAAGGGATATGCTGACGAAAAAGGAACTATGGAGTTAGCTTTCTGTACCTTTTCAGACTCTCTAAAAATGAAAAGGACCGAGTTTTCTTTGTCGTTAGACTCGTTAAAATGATTAAATAGCGACAAACTTGTCTTTAGACGAGAACGAGTTTCCCTATCGCTAGGCTCGTTAAATCTTAGCGATGGGCTTGCCCGAAGGGCAGGTTATAGAACAAGCATATGTTATCCTCTTCAAGCTTGACAAAAATAAAGAGGTACTGGTCAGAAATGACTGGGGAAAAATTGGGAGAACATCAAAGTTTAGAGGTAGCAAGTCACTCTTGAACATGACATTTTTCCTCCGTATCACATCGGGTTGGGTTGTCTCATTCACCGGTCTCGTCACCATGGTCCTCGCCACACCATCCATTTGGGGTAATGCTACCGATCCATCGCATCAGTGTCGTTATATGTTCAAGAGGGGTCATTCAGAAAGTGTCAACCGTGTCCCATCCACTACCATACATCATCCTTCATCCATTTTCATGATCGCCACCCTGAATCATATGTCACAGTTTGTTTCCACCTCCACTAAATCATTAGCTCCGTTCCGTGTCATTGATGTGGGATTCATTAAGGCCCTCCTTTGACGGATCGCTTCTTGTCGACATCAGCTCATTATCCAAGAAGTTGATCTAGGAACACCCCCATCAGTACTTTGAAGCTTGCATGCCTCAATGGCAAGTTTCTCACTTCCGGCGACAGGTATACCTCAATGACCTTCGACCAGAAGATTTTGCGTGGCGTTCGACGCCAAGTCCTTTATTCACGCCACGTGAATTGTACTGCAGTACCTTGAGGGTCATTGTCATTATTGGTGATTCCTCTCGCGCTTGTTAACGGTTTTCATTATTGACCGGTAATCAAGCGATGTCTTTCCATGTTCGACTTCGACGCAATTCTCACATGGATCGACTTGTACTTAGAGTGAAGATCGAACGAGTTTGAAGACCCCGGATCTAGTTTCATCCATCCGGGCTGCGATATATATTCAGGAAATATAAAAACATTTGCCATGTACATCATTGCAGCAGATGATCATCCTATCAAAGGATGATAATTTCAGCAGAAGATTATCAGTCTGTCCACAGACGATCGTCTGTCATATGTATCAAAATGTATTTATAAAAGCTGAGCATGGGAATGCCCGCCTCAGCCAGACCATGAAATTGAATGAAAGATAATGTATTGTATTGTATTGTATTACAGGGCACTCTCCTCCGGTACTGGAACGAACTTCGGACCCTCTAGCTAAAGCATTTCACCCGATTAACGGCCTCATACTTTAGGGGGCAACTGTTATAGACATTTTTGTGCCTCGCGTCAAGGAGCAAGGAATGTCGATAATTACAGGGATCCTCAGTCCCTAAACATGTTGTTCTTACCCCTAAAAGAACAAGGTCATCAATCAACAGCACTTCCAATCAGTTCTCCACCTGAAAACACTTCAGAACAGGCTTATTTTGGATCATGTCAGCTGCTAAACTGAGCTTCTGCGCTGTATTGCAACTGTCCCACTCTGTACCTGCGCTGGAAGTCAAAAACTATGAAGGCTACCTGCACTGGGCGAGATTGGCCAAGTGGCACAGTCATCCTGCAAGGTGTCAATTGCCCAGGAAGCTTCCAAACTGACACTTGGTTCATGAGATTCGCCCTGTGATGAGTAAGAGGTACTTGATCACCATGTGTAACCAAGGATCTCCAAGTGGACACAGGAACTGAAGATTAACTGAAGATGGAGAGGACACAAGGCAGCTTCATGTCAGTCTCAAGCTGACTCATCTTTTCCTCTTCTACCCTATATATAGAGCTCTTCTATGAGAGCTAGGGAGGCTGAAATTTTGTATAAGCAAGGAGGTGCTGTTGGTATACCGCCAGGATTATTGGGTGATTGTTTTACTAGAGGTCAAGAAGAGAGTTCTTGCTGCCGAGGAGGTGCTGCTGGATTGGAGCCAACATCATTGGTTGTAACTTCCTCTGGAACCCTGTTACTTTCTATCAATAAAGTTTGCATGTTCTCCTATTCACTTGTTTTACATAGATGCTTTGTGTTTACATGTGTATTTGATGCAATCTAATCCATGCTTTGATTATGAGTGCTTGTATCTGTTAGTTTGCTCTCTCTTGTTGTGCAGGTCTTGTGTGTAGCTGGATCGGCTTGGAGAGCAAAGAGCTGGGAGCTGGATACAAAGGAAGAAGGATAAGGATCAATCAAGCGCAAGACACCAGGTTGGTTGACCCTCTTTCCATTCTATCTGTATACTCATAAAGAAGAACATGAAAACTTTATCATTCAGTTGTTGCTAGATACTGTCACATCTAGAAAGGGTTAGGGTCATCCGCATCGGATACTTTTCCCCACAACAGAAAGGCAAGAGAAGCAGCAGGCAGAGAAGTAGAGAAAGGAGCAAATGGATAAGCAGCAGAAAGAGCAGAAAGAAGAAGAACAGAAAAAGCAGAAGTAGATGGAGGAACAGCGGAAGAAGGAAGAAGAAGAAAAACAAAAGAAAGAACTGGCAGATAGGCAGGAAAAGGAATTAGCAGATAAGCAAAGAAGAGAGCAAGAAGAGAAACAGAGAAAGGAGTTAAAAGAGCAGCAACAGAAAGAGTTGGAGGAGCAAAAGAGGTTGGAACAAGAAAAGGAGAAGAGTAAATCCCAGACCTCCATAGATCCTGAATTGCTGAAACAATGGAATCAATTCGATTCCATTATCAGTGGAAAGGAAGGCTCCAAAGACGCACCAAACACCACTTATTCTCAGGTTCTAAGCGGAACCAGCGGCCCACCCACTTCAAAAGAGCTCGAGGTAATCACCAAAGACCCTTCCGATCAGATTGTGCTCCAGGTGGAAGATATTCCTCCCCTGGACGTTTTCTACAGCCCTAGGCACAAAGTAGTTGTTAAGCGCTCAAGGAAGAGACGAAGGCTTGATCAACCTTCTATCTTTCCTGAGCAGACAGTCACGGGGAATGTAGTCTGGAAGGAAGAATTGGACCCCTCCGATGATCTAACCAAGCAATCGCAGTATGCAGGAGCTTATTCTGCAGCGACTATTGATAAAGCATCGGAGGTAAGTCTTTTGTTAAAGACTAAGGACCAGGAGATTTGTGCATTGCAAGCAAATGTAACCGAGGCGCGAAACATGGTAGCACAGGTAGAAGAGCAGTTGCTGGCACAATAGATGACAAACAATGTATTAACCCAGCAACTGCAGACTGAAAAACAGAAGATTGACCAGAGCGCAATCCAGAAGCAGAAAGAATTAACAGAGGCATTGGCACAATTGAGAACGAAAAACGAGCAAATGACGAAGTCAAAGGATGAGCAAATTGCTCAACTGTTAGCACAGCTCGAAGATATCAAGGGCACCAAGAAAGTCAAGGATTTCAGAGCAGAGGCAGCTCAAATAAATAATGCATTAATCTCTCAGGTTAGACTCTTGTGCCAACAACTAACTGAGGCTAAGCCATTATGTGAAGCATCTACAACAGTATGTCAGCGAATTGAAAAAAGCCAGAAATGAGCTAGATCAGACCGAAGATACCATAGCCTCATATCTTGATTGGCAAGATACTGATGTGGGGAAAGAAGCAAACTTGCCTGGGATCTATGAGCCATTCAAGGATATACTCTTCACAGAATGGAACACTCAAATGATGAAAGAGGAAAGGGCAGCTTCAAGGTGTAAAATGATTGCCAACAATATGATTGATTTGGTCAACAATACACTCTATTTGGCCAACATGATCTCTCAGTGCACACCTGGAAGCATAACCACGGCGAACATGATTGAACAAACAAGTTATCATGGACTGGAGGAAAAGAGAAAGTTAATCGCTGGAATAAATACTTTAACCTCCGATGCCTATTGGCTCTTTCTAATCAAGCTGCACACTCAAAGGTTGGCTCTTAAGTGTCTAACAAATGCTCTTAAGTGCCTGATCCCCGACTTTTAGGATGCCACATATGATGCCCAGCTCACGTCGCGTCTCAACACTCCACCGGAAGTAGAGCCAATGCTGGTGATACGTCAGTTGAGCTTTAAAGGCAAAGAGCCCACCGAATGAAGCATTGCTGCCGACTGCCAGATCACCAAAAAAGATGGAAAATATTTATTGATGCCAATTTCATAGCTGTTCAGTTTTTCTTAGATATTTATATTAGATTAGTATTTATAGACCCTTTCATTGTTTTGGAAAGGGTCGTAAAATTTTTGTAATAGACTTAAAGGCTGAAGTTTGCACTATTGTGCTTCAGCCTATATTCTTTTGTGAAACTCGACCGATAGTCCTTAATTTGACGAGAAGGATGTTTTATGCATTTGTGCACTATTGTCTCTTCTTTGGAATGCTTTCTGGTTTGAAGAAAGGACTGCGACATAGCGATTTATATAACGGATTGTTGAGCAGCTTACATGGTACTTTTATCTGCATCTATCCTCTTTCCTTTCATATGAATTGCTGTGTTATTATTTTTGCTATTGTTGAATACATGTATGCGCTGTAACAGCAAATCTTCATTTCATTCCACTATTGGATGTTTTGCGATATGCCTTTCTTTTAATCATGCATGTAGCAATGATATGAATGACAATGTGTAGTAATTCGCTATTATCGCTCTGCATAACTAATTATGCAGAGCAATCTTAAATGGTTTAAACGTCTATGCTTTAGTGTTAGAGTCATCTATATGCCTGCCTTAAAGCACAAATTATCAAACGCTACGCTTTGAAAGATTGATAAGTCCCAGGATTAGATTATTAGATTATATATTTTGCTGATAGTTTTAGTTATTCGCTTATCACTATCCTACCTCATAAGTTACTCGTCCATCCCAATTTTATCCATTCTTGGAAAACTGGTCCCATTATCCCCAGTCGGAGCCACTATTCCAAACGGAAAAGGAGCTACGTTTAAGGTCCGGACCGGGTGGTTTCCCCTTTGTTGTGGCAGCGATTTTCAAGGCCTCAAAAACACCAAAGAGTAATTTAGGAGGACATCCATTAATTCTAGGAAGGCCTTGGTTGGATACAACTAATGCTTTCATCAGTTGTAGATTAGCGATATGTTTGTCTCAAATGCAAATTCTACAAAAAAAATTACATTATATCCCCTTGCAAGAACAACAATAGATACATAAACTGAAGAATGGATAGAAGATGAAGAAGATATACAACCTATTTTTGTTACTGAACAAGTAAAAGAGGAAGAGAAAATTTTAAATTTACTGGAAAATAATGAATCTTCCTCATATTATGATCATAATAGAAATGAGTATCTCTCATCTAAACAAGTATCATTTCTCTCCATGGAAAAATTTTGGAATTCCTCGATAGAAATATTTCCAGGAAAAACCTTGAATCTCAATGAAAACCTGGAAGCAATGCAAAAGAATCAATTGATAAATTTTTTACAGAAACATTCTTCTACTTTTGCATGGGAATACACTGACATGAGAGGGATTGATCTAAAGCTTGCATACATCATATCTACATTGAACAAAATGCAAGACCAGTTGGACAACCTTAGCAGAGAATGAACCCAAACCTAAAAGAAATTGTTAAGGAAGAGTTGTGAAAACTATTAAATGTAAATTTCATCTATCGAATATCTGAAAGTCAGTGGGTTTCACCCCTAGTAATCGTTCCTAAGAAGAATGGAAAATGTAGAGTATGCATCGATTACATGGAATTAAACAAAGAAACATTAAAAGACCACTTTTCGTTACCTTTCATAGACCAGGTCTTAGACACATTAGCAGGGAGAAAATATTTTTCCTTTTTAGACAGGTTTAGTGGATATAACTAGATTCAGGTATCCCCTGAAGATCATGATAAAACCATGTTCACTTTTCCATGGGGAACTTATGCTTACTGGGTACTTCCCTTTCGGTTATGTAATGCTCCAGCAACATTCCAAAGAACAGTCCTCAACATTTTATCTAACCTTATTCATGATTGTGTGGAAGCGTACATGGATGATTTCACAGTCTATGGGGATTCTTTCAATGAAGCACTAGAAAATTTAGAAAATGTCTTAATAAGATGTAAAGAGACAAATATCTCATGAAGCCATGAAAAACGCTTCATGATGTTTAATGAAGGAATTGTTTTAGGTCATCATATTTCAGGAGATGGAATCAAATTAGACTTATCTAAAGTTGAAGTCATTTCTAAGTTATCAGTGCCAAGTTGTCAAAAGGATGTTAGAAGTTTTCTCTGTTTTAATGGATACTGTAGAAGATTTATGGAAATATTCACAAAAATCGCATCCCCACTCTTTAAATTACTCACCAAAGACTGTGAATTAAATTGCGGACATGATGCTCTTTTAGACTCCCTTCTATACTGGTTTCGGGTCCGATGTATATCGGCGCTCGCTTGTAAACAATAGCTCTGTCTCCGACAAGGAATGCGGACCCGACACCTCCTTATACTCCTTCCTAACTTAATTTTGGCTACGTGTCCTTTGGCGATTTCGCTGATCGCTACCTCCGAAATGATACAAGTCCTCCGCGGACCTGATATGCTTTCTATTTTGCTTGATAAGAGTTTCGGCTTCAGGTCCTTCGGCGATTTCGCTGATCGCTACCTCCGAAATGATACAAGTACTCTGCAGACCCGATATGCTTTCTATTTTGCTTGATAAGAGTTCCGGTTCCGGATTTCGCTCATGCGATAAGAATTCTCCGCTCCGTGGACCCGATATGCTTTAATGACCTGTTCTATAATGATTTCGGGTCCGGATGATTTCGGCGATTTCGTTAATCGCTGCTCCGATGTGATACAAGGCCTCCGCGGACCCGATGTTCCTTAAACTTGGCTTCATAATAATTTCAGCTCCGGACAGTCGGAGCTTACACTTAACAGTCCTAAAGGCCTTTGTGGACCCGATATTACTTAATGCTCCCCTTTATAATGGTTCGGCTCCAGTCTATCGGAGCATACACTTCGGTGATTGCAAAAGGCTCCACTCCTCCGATGCGATATTGGTTTCGGACCTGATATGGGTCTGGACCAATCTTAATAAGAATTCACGTCCGCCCAATGTTTCGTTTAATGGAGCATATATATTGCATATATATATGCTCTGTTCCATTTGCTCTGTTTTCTCCTGTAGCTCCGCTAACTCTGTCTGCTCCTCTTCTTTGGCATATATGTATGGTCTATAAGTATGGCTCCGATAGCTCCTCCGATGGCTCCTCTTACTCCTGTAGCTCCTCTGATGGCTCTGTGTGCACCTCCTCTTTGGCATATACCGATGGCTCTATATATATTGCTCCTCTTGGCTCCTCTTGCTCCATCTACTCCTCTCAGTCCATTTGCTCCATTTGCTCCGATATGCCTATTTTATGGGCAGCGTTCCTCTTGCTTTGACATGGCTCTTCCATGGCTTGGTGGCTCTGTCTGCTCCTCTTGTCTCCATCTACTCCTCTTTGCTTGGCAGTGTCTTTCAAAGACCACCTCCTTGCATATATGTTTGTTTCCACATATATATATGATATATATATGTATATGGCTCGGCTATCTTGATGGCCTTTGCTCCTGTCTCTTCATGAATCTGCTCTGCATCCCCTTGGCTTCATGTCATCCTCTAGTATCCAGAATATTGCCATATTGACATCAATGACAACCTAGTTCAACATGACCGACCTCGAGGGGAACCAAATCCATGAACTTACATATGTCGACTAACTACTGAATTTTTAGACCACATATTTTTCCTGTTTAATATGGTGGGAAGGATTATATTTAAAGTCATCCTGTTGACACATTGGCCGAGGGGGCAGAGAACATGGCCCTTTCCCTAGGGTGTATGTAACTTGATTTTCCCGTGGCGAAAGTCGAGGGGCTAGGCTATTTTCCTTGGCCTCATGTATTATTTAAATGTCGTGACCACATGCGGAGTGCCCAAAGGTCGAGGCAGGCACATGGCCTAGCCTCGATCCAAATGGAACATAACGTGACCAAGGGTGGAGTGTCGACAGGCGCATGGCCTCTGCTTTGCACCCCTGACCACATGGAACTCATATGGTCGGCCCGAGAGTTGAGGAATAAGGTACATTAGTCATTTTAAATGTCCAAAAAAATTACCCTAATTGCAAAATCAATGTTGGTCCCACACGAAATTGTCTCTTTGCGGTGCTACCAAAGGCGAGTTTAATTAACTGGTAAGGCGATTTTTCCAATTTACAAGACATATAGTAGAGAAATTGAGAAAGAGGCCTTGGTCATTTTTCAGCCACTTTGAGCGCAATAAGAGGGTACACAAAGGTTTTTGAGTGTTATGGAATCTGGACACAATAGTGACATTATTTTTCTGATTTGAGCATTGCATATTGATGTAATTTACATTTTGAGCATATAATAGAAAGGGACAACATTGGAAGTTGGACCCAGAGACATAGTCCAAGAGAGGTGAACTCTGTCATCAAATTGTTGTTCTTGTGATGTTGGATATTGTCTATTTTTCTCTGGTTATATCTGTGAAATTTAACTAAAATCAATAAGTTTATGTGCTTTTTCAAATTGATCCATTTCCTACAAGACATAAACTTGCTTGAAAATATTTTCAATAAACCTTTAAGCTTTTAATTTCATATCATCTTTCTACCAACTAAATCTAGATGTTTCAAGAATGAAGGAACCTTGCATAAAAGGAAGTTCTAATAGACTTGCAGGAATGAAAATGTTGCATAAAATTAAATGCTAATATACTTGCAGGAATGCAAACACTAATCTACTTGAAAGAATGTAAATCCTTGTAATGGAAAGCCTATCCTAAGAAGCATAAAACAAATAAGGAAAACATAATCGAGCTTGCATAAATTAAAGAGCATGAAATCAACTCTTAATCACTACATTCAAAAGATATCATATCCTAGTAACAAATTTATATAAGTGCTTTAAAAAGTAATCATGTAAACCATTATTGTACCTTTCAATTCATGAACTTGCTTACTAACCCTAATTGCATAAATGAATTGCACTGGTGAATAGACAATTTATAAGTGGTCTCTAGTCTTCCTTAAACTTGGTTTCAAAGACTAGGGGAGATTATGAAGGGCTAGCAAGAAAAAATCAATATTTAAGAATGATTTTGGTCAAGTTTAGTAACTTCTACATAGTGATACAAACTATTATAGGATTTCTTTGTTTTTCTACAAGATTGGATCCAAGAGTCTTATGAGGGATTAAAAGGTGGTATAAAGGTGTGGGTGCGTAGTGAAAGGTGGAATAAGGATGTATTAGGTCCTTTCAAAGATTAATACCCCTTAGTGGTCCATCTTGCACAAGGAGAAATGCACACAGTGTCGTTTAACAACTATGAAATGAATTCTCAGTGAACAATGCATTTGAATAAGTTGTTGAGGAAGGAAGGAGGGTGCTGATAGTAAGATGAAAAGTGGAAATGATAATGATATGCCTTGTGATCCAAATTTTGACCTGTAAACTAAATATTACCCAATATTGAAAAACGACAAAATAATGCTAACAACGTCAATTGCAAAAATTTAAACTAGAAAGGAAAGGATGAGTTTAATTTTATTCAAGAGCTTCCTACTGAATGAGAAGTGAAACCTATATTTTTGTACCTTCTAATACAAGTCTTACAATCACACTTTCCAAAGTAGATGATTAGTAAATCTGCAAAGGAAACTTTTCATATAAACAAAACTTCCAAAAAGGAAATATTTCTAACCTAAGTGCAGAAAAGAAAGATTCATAATAAGATGTACAAAGGAGGGAAGATAGAGTACTTGTGTTGGACCCTAACACAAGGGAACTCACTCCTCTAGAACACACTCAGATTTAAGGCAATAAAATACTTCTCCTTGATCTCAAAAAGTTCTCAAGTACATGGAAATGAAAATGAAAAGCATGGGATTCTAGCTCTAGCAGTCATTATTCATCTATAAAAGTTTGAATCCAATTGAGCCCTTGGGATTCTTTATTTATAAAAAAATGGTTGAGGGGTATCCTCCTTGGAAGGAGGGATTCTTCCTTCCAAAATCCTTATAAAGGTGGATCTAGCTCGTTGTGATCCTCGCAATCCTTGTGTGCATTAGTTGTTTCAATAGATCCTCCAATTGTAGGTGAGTAAATACAAAGAGGAGGTTGAATTATAAGTGATTAAATGTAGGGGACAAGACTCATAAATATCCTCCACTTTCCTCTAATGTATTATTTCAAAATAAATGCACGCTTTTCCTGCATATTAATCATGTCAGGCCCAAATATATGATAAACATCCTTCAATATTCTTAATAAACCCATTATTGTCAAAATGGTGTTATCAAATGCAATGATAGAAGTAATGTATGTTGAAGGATGTTAGGTTGGGAATTTTTATATACCTGTTAATGAGTCCCATCAGTTCCCATGGATGCCTACAATTCTCTATAATGTTTTAGGGATCCAGGGCTCTCAACGCTTGTTAAAATTTGCAACTATGGCCAAACTCCATGTTGGTCTACTTATTCATGGTAGATGATATTTTTCTTTGATTCCTCTCATTGAGAGGTGTAGGATTGATATATAGATCATACGATTCCAACATGTATTCATGGAGATATGAATTTATTTGTGTTATGGGACAATTCGTCAAGGTCGGCCAGCGACCTAATTGCCCCAAGTTGTGCTGAACGTTTTGGTATAAACATAGGTGCCTTGTTAGTCATTTGGACACATACTCTTTTGATCTCTCTTCATTCTATTTTGGGTTTGATGAAGATGAGATCTAGAGAGAGTGCCCTAGGTGATTTGCTACCCTATTTAGAGATGATCTAGAAGCTGTGATGGAGAAAGCTCTACGCTATCATGGAGGACAACCCTTATCTCAGCCACAAAGAATTCTAATATGCTACCTATGGAGAAGCACTAACAACCTATGAAGAAGTCTAATACGTTGCCCCATGGAGAAGCCCTAATAGTATAATACGCTCTCCTGTTTGGGTCATAGTCATAGTCCAAAAGGGAGACCCTAACCGTATTCATGAAGGAGGATTAGGGCGGCTCCTTCGCTGTCCAAAAATGGATTCTATATTGCAACAAGGAGAGTTTTTTTATGTACCCTAGGATGCATTTATTAAGGGATTTATCTACAACATAAAGGAGATCTAACTACAAATATACCTCAGCCCTAATATGTTGTCCTAGGTCGTATTCATTAAGGGATTGAATGAAGCAAGGGAAGGCCTTTTAGCAAGCCCTAACCATAGTGCTAACAAGTGTTTTATGTTTCTTTTCTAAAGTCCTTAACACAAGTCCAACAATGATACTAATCCGTTGTCAGAAGAAGACTAGCTGTAGGAGGGAGTGTTAGACTCAATTTAGTAGCCCTATACACAACTACAAGGAGGTCTAGAAGAGGCCCTAATCTCCACCTTACAGAAGCCCTAATACGTTGTGCAAAGAAGCCTAGTAGCAGTAGTTAAATACTGGTGTTCTAAAACATGAATTAGTTATGTTTGAGAGAAGTTCTCTCTACATTAGAGGATTGAAGGAGAAGTTGTTCATTTGGACCTGTTGAACGAGTCTCCTATTATGGCCTAGTTGCTCTGCTAGGTTGCAATCCATAGCAGGCAACTAAGGCTGGTAAATGTAAATGGTTGCAACATATTGGATGTCATATGTGCAGCATAATGATAATATCTTACAACAAGGATGAATGAGTGCAGCATCATAATATATTGTTGGAACATGAAGGATGCAACAAAGTGGTGATGATGAGCCGCTCAGTAATTGGGTGCATCACAATGATTAGTGCACCATGATGATTGGTGCAACATAGTGAATAGTGACACTGGTGTGGCTTAGTGCAACATGATGAATGGTGTAGCATAGTGCACAGTGACAGTGGTGCAGCCTAGTGCAACATGATGAGTGCAGCATAGTGATGATTAGTGCAGCATGACGAGATGCAGCATAACAATGATGGGACCAGCACAATGATGAGAACAACTATGTGATGGGTGCAAAATGGTGAGGGAATCACCTTGGAGGGTCATCTGAAGCAATGTGCCTTCACCTAAGTTCATATCAACTACCTCAAGTGTCATCTTCTTAGAGAAGATATTTGCTATTATTTTGATAAGTCAAAATGTTGACTTCTGATGTATATGTACTATCTCTCTCTCTGCTGAACTAATGAAGAACATAAGAAGAATTGATCAATGGTTTCCCCACATTGGGGTTTGTCCCTGGCTGGCGCCACATCTTGTGTCCTCTTGTATTGGCTTGTTCTTCTATGATTTATGTTTATGTTCTATATGAATTTACTCTCTTGCTAAATGTGATTGCTAATATGGAATTAATATTGAGTTAATGTGAAAAATTGAAGTAAATTGCTCTGAGCATAAAACATACCTAAAATTAACATGGTATCAGAGCTGAGGTGAAGACAAAGCCCAAGCAAGAGTGGAAGAGCAATCATCGAAGTCAGTTGGAAAGTACGAAAGGGTCAATGATTTCCTCATCCCTCTTCAAATTCACCAAGGGTGAAGTCGAAGAAAGAAATATTATCAGAGTGGCACAACAGAAGCATTTGGTGGCCTACCTAAAGTTCACTTCAATGAGAAGTCTGGGTCTAAGGGTGGAAAGAAAGGCAAATTCCTTGCTTGCAATGAGTTTGGCCATTATGCGAAGAAGTGTCTGAATAGAAGGGACACATCACTTGATGATGATATCAATCATTCCAAGGGCATCTTCGATGATCAAAGGAATGACAGGTTCAATTGAAAAGGAGAAGGGAATGCAAGTCATCAAGGAAATGACCGACTCTTCAAAGAAAGCAAGGAACTCCATTTCTTCAAGGCACTTCATCAAATAGAAGGAAACTCTCTCTAACTTGATAGAGAAGGAGATAATAGTGGAGATTATACTTGGAGTCAATGCTACCTATCCTGGAAAAGGTGTATGGAATGTTACCCCTTAATTGAATGCGGGTAACATGATTTTTACAAGAATTTATTTATGTACATGATCTCAAGAAGAACCTAGTGTCCATTTCGGCAATAGAAGTCAAAGTTTTCAAGGTGGCATTCATCAATGGAAAGGTACATGTGTGGATAAGGAATTCTTAAAAGATCCTTTTGAGTACAGGGTTGGAAATTTGTATCATGTTGTAGGAAGTCCATTGGGGACCATGTTAGTTGACACATCTCTTCTATAGCACCAGAGGTCTACTTATTATGGGCCCTACTCGATGTGAGTTTGATGGTGACAGGGATGCCTGAATTCAAGAAAAGCATGGAGGTACATGTCCGAGATGTACCGAAGGAAAACTTACAAGGGTACCATTCTGCTCATATAGCAAATCCACAGATTTGGAACAACCCGAGGGGTTTGAGACTCATTATCGGGAATACGCCGAGCTTGGTATGAGAGGATTGTCAACTATTTGATGAAGCTGAGATTCACTAGGAGTGAAGATGATCCAAACCATTGCTTGAAGGTTGTGTTTTATAGACCTCTCATACTGGTACCTTATGAGGACAACCTATTTCTCATAGGTGCAGACCCTCTCATTTTCAAAAGTAAAAGGGAGTTGGATTCCAGATTTGGAATTATGAACTACAAGCTCGTGACTACCTCTATGAAGCCTAAATTTAAGAAGTTATGTGGTAGTGATGACGGACCTGCTTTGGGAAATGCCTCTGAGTTACATAAAACCCATACTAGCATTGATGTTCTTGATGAAATCTCATCTGAATATATGTTTTGCAGTTAGCATGTTGAGCTCATAAATTGATGAGCCTAAGTAGATTGGTGCCAAGAATATTTTGAGATATCTTCAAGGCGCAATCTATCATGGATTGAGATACACTGCCAGAAATGTGAAGCTGCATGATTATTCTGATGCTGAATAGGAAGGCAGTGTGGAGGATCGAAAGAGCACTTCTAGGTGCTAGTTATCTTTAGGTTCTGCTTCGATATCATGGATGAGTAGGAATTATAAGTCGTTTTCTTTGAGTGCTGATGATGCCAGATACATAGCTACGAGTACGACCTCATGTGAAGCTGTCTGGTTGTGGAATCTCTTCAATAAGTTGTTTGGACACATATTGGATATCATCATGATATTCTATGACAACCAGAGGGGGATTAGATTGTTGAGGAATCTCATGTTCTATGATCTCTCCAAGCATATAGATATCAGGTACCACTTTATCTGGGATATGATACATCGAGGAGCAAGGAGGCTCCTTCTTATGGAGACTGATGTGCAGGTTGCCGATATTCAGATGAAGCCCCTATTAAATTTCAAATTATTGAATTTCCCCCATGGAGAAGCTCTAATAGCCTATGAGGAAGTATAATACATTACCCTCTGGAGAAGCCATAAGAGTCTAATATGTTGTCCTGTTTGGGTCATAGCCGCAATCCAAAAAGGAGACCCTTACCATAGTCATGAAGGAGACTTAGGGAGGCTCCTTTGTTGTCCAAAAAGCGATTCTATAATACAACAAGGAGAGTTGTTTATGTACCTTAGGACATATTCATTAAGGGTTTGAATGAAGTAAGGGGAGGCATTTTAGCAAGCCCTAACTGCAGTGCTAACAATTGTTTTACGATTTTGTTCTAAATCCCTTAGCACAGGTCCAACAATGATAGTAAGTTGTTGTCCCAAGAAGACTAGCCACAAGAGGGAGTGTTAGTCTTATTTTCATAGCCCCCTCGAAGAGGTCCTAATATCAGTCTTATAGAAGACCTAATACACCATGCAAATAAGCCTAGCAGCAGGAGTTAAAGATTGATGTTTTAAGGCATGAATTAGGTATGTTTGAGAACAGTTGTCTCTACATTAGAGGACTGAAGGAGAAGCTATTTGTTTAGACATGTTGAAGGAGAATGCTACTCTGGCCTAACTGATTCCCTAAGCTACAAGCCATAACAAGCAGCTAAGGCTGGTAAGTGTAAATGGTTGCAACATATTGGATGTTGTATGTGCAAAATAATGATAATATATTATAGCAAGCATGAATGAGTGCAAAATCATAGTATATTGCAGGAGCATGAAAAATGCAACGAAATGGTGATGATGAGAAACTCAGTAATTGGGTGCATGACAATGATTAGTGTACCATGATGAAGGGTGCAGCGTAGTGAACAGTGACACTGGTGTAGCTTAGTGCAACATGATGAATGGTGCAACATAGTGCACAGTGACAATGGTGCAGCCTAGTGCAGCATGATGAGTGCAACACAATGATGATTAGTGCAGCATGACGAGATGTAGCATAGCAGTGATGCGAGAAAAAAATTGATGAGAACAACTCTGTGATGGGTGCAGCATGGTGATGGAATCACCTTGGAGGATCAGTTGAAGTAGTGTGCCTTCACCTAAGTTCATATCAACTACCTCAGGTGTCATCTTCTTAGAGAAGATCTCTGCTCTTATTCTGATAAGTCAAAATTTTGAGTTCTTATGTATATGTACTATCTCTCTCTGTGCTAAAATAATGAAGAATTTAAGAAGAATTGATCAATGGTTTCTGCACATTGGGGTTTGTCCCTGACTGGTGCCACATCTTGTGTCCTCTTGTCTTGGCTTGTTCTTCTGCAATTTATGTTTATGTTCTATCTGAATTTACTATCATGCTAAATGTGATTTCTAATCTAGAATTGATATTGAGTTAATGTGAAAAATTGAAGTAAATTTCTCTGAGCATAGAACATACCTAAAATTAACATGGTATCAGAGTTGAGGTGAAGATAATGCCCAAGCAAAGGTGGAAGAGCAATCGCCAAAGTCAGTTGGAAAGGACGAAAGGCTCAATGAGTTCCTCATCCCTCTTCAAATTAACCAAGGGTGAAGTCGAAGAAAAGAATATTATTAGTGTGGCATAGCAGAGGCAGCTGGTGGCCTACCTAAAGGTCACTTAAATGGGAAGTCTGGGTCTAAGGGTTGAAAGAATGGCAGATGCCTTGCTTGCAATGAGTTTGACCATTATGCGAAGAAGTGTTCGAATAGAAGGGACACATCACTTGATGATGATATTAATCATTCTAGGGGCATCTTCGATGATCAAAGGAATGAAAGGTTCAATGGAAAAGGAAAAGGGAATGCAGGTCATCAAGGAAATGACCAACTCTTCAAAGAAAGCGAGGAAATCTAGTGCTTCAAGGCACTTCATCAGATAGAAGGAAGCTCTCTCTAACTTGATAGAGAAGGAGATTATCGTGGAGATTATACAGGGAGTCAATGCCACCTATCTCGGAAATGGTGTAGGGAATGTCACCCCTCAATTGAATGAGGGTAACATGATTCATTTACAAGAAGTTATTTATGTACCTGATCTCAAGAATAACCTAGTGTCCATTTCGGCAATGGAAGTCAAAGTTTTCAAGGTGGAATTCATCAATGGAAAGTTATGTGTGTGGATAAGGAATTCTTAAAAGATTCTTTTGAGTACAGGGTTGGAAATTTGTATCAAGTTGTAGGAAGTCCAATGGGGACCATGTTAGCTGACACATATCTTATATAGCACCAAAGGTCTACTTATTATGGGCCCTACCTGATGTGAGTCTGATGGTGACAAGGATGCATGAATTCAGAAAGAGCATGGAGGTACATGTCAGAGATGTACTAAAGGAAAACTTACAAGGGGACCATTCCGCTCATATAGAAAATCCACAGATTGGGAACAACCCAAGGGGTTTGATATTCTTGAACGGGAACCTCATATATGCAGGTGGAATAAAGACATCTATGGCTTGAAGCAAGCACCCCGAGCTTGGTATGAGAGGATTGTCAGCTATCTGATGAAGCTGAGATTCACTAGCAGTGAAGATGATCCAAACCATTGCTTGAAGGTTGTGGATGATAGACCTCTCATACTAGTACCTTATGAGGATGACCTCTTTCTCACAGGTGCAGACCCTCTCATATGCAAAAGTAAGAGGGAGTTGGATTCTGGATTTGGAATTATGAACTACAAGCCTATGACTACCTCGATGAAGTGTAAATTTAAGAAGTTATGCAATAGTGATGACGAACCTGATTCGGGAAATGCCTCTTAGTGAAATATCATCCAGATATATGTTTTTCAGTTAGCATGTTGAGCTCATAAATTGATGCGCCTCACTAGATTGGTGCCAATAATATTTTGATATATCTTCAAGGCACAATCTTTCATGGATTGAGATACATTGCCACAAATGTGAAGCTGCATGATTATTCTGATGTTAAATAGGAAGGAATTGTGGAGGATCGAAAGAGCACTTCTAGGTGCTAGTTCTCTTTAAGTTCTGCTTCGATATCCTCGATGAGTAGGAAGCAGAAGTTGTTTGCTTTCAGCTCTAATGATTCTAGATACATAGCTATGAGTATAACCTTGTGTGAAGATGTCTGGTTGTGGAATTTATTCAATAAGTTGTTTGGACACGTATTAGATATCATCGTGATCTTCTGTGACAACTAGAGGGGGATTCGATTGTTGAGGAATCCCGTGTTCTATGATCGCTCCAAGTATATAGACATTAGGTACCACTTTGTCTAGGATATGATACATCTAGGAGCAAGGAGGATCCTCCATATTGAGACTAATGTGCAGGTCGCCGATATTAAGATGAAGCCATTGGGAAATGTCAAATTATTGACTTTCCCCTATGGAGAAGCTCTAAAAACCTATGAAGAATTATAATACGTTGCCCTATGGAGAAGCCCTAAGAGTCTAATACGTTTTCCTATTTGGGTCATAGTCACAGTCCAAAAGCGAGACCCTTACTGCAGTCATGAAGGAGACTTAGGGAGGCTCATTTGCTATCTAAAAAGGGATTCTATAACACAACAAGGAGAACTATTTATGTACCTTGCAATTCATTCATTAAGGGTTTTAATGCAGTAAGGGGAGGCAGTTTAGCAAGCCCTAATCACAGTGCTAACAAGTATTTTACGATGTTGTTCTAAATCCCTTAACACATGTCCAACAATAATACTAAGCCATTGTCCTCAGAAGACTAGCCGCAAGAGGGAGTGTTAGTCTTAGTTTAGTAGCCCTATACACAGCTACAAGGAGGCCCAGAAGAGGTCCTAATATCAGTCTTACAGAAGCCCTCATACACCATGTAATGAAGCCTAGTGGTGAGCACCAGTATTGCAGCAATAATGTTGCAACTCCTAGGCTGCCTACTTTACTCTTATCAACCCAGTAGTTCGTAACAAACTTGGAAGCGACGATGTTATATGCACAAGTACTAGTTATTACTACAGGTTGTCACTTGGTCAGCTGGCGCAAGATCACTAGGAGGTCAAGCCAACTTCTATGGATTCTAGAAGGAGCTCTATATGTGATGAAAGGAGGGAAAGACTATTCTACAGATAGTACAACTGCAGACAGGAGAAAGACAGAAATGTAAAGAAAAACTAGTGAACCCTAATTAACCAACTAATTCTACTTTTGCAGAAAGAACTATGAAAACCATGAAAATAATGCCATTACCTACTCAAGGAAGTAAACAACATCTAAATAAACTATTTGTAGAAGTAAATGAGCAAAAACCATATTTTTGGATTTTTATGTGAATTTGACATGCATGTAATTTATTGTTTGTGAATGTGGCAGTGAATAGGTGGTGTTGGAGGGTGGTTTTGGGACTTGATAGGATGTAGGATGGTGTGGATGGGTCCTAAGAGGTCTCAGGTGAACTTCTGGAGGCTTTTCCACAGTCGGACTTCAAAAGGAAGCCTACATGAAAATCTACAGGAGGAAAAACAGTGTTCTACAGGAGGCCTACAGGAGGAGGCCGAGAGAAGTTTTCACTGTTTTGAGGATGTAAGAGTGGGTGAAAGAGGTGGATGAAGGTTGGAATGAAGTGTTAGGGCACCTAGAGTCTGCCAAGAATCATTAGGAGAGAGAAAGATGATTGGATTTGTTCAAGGAGAGAGGAAGAAATTCTATGGAAAATGCAGGAAACTAAGGCAGAATTGAGGGTAGAGTTGGGCAACCTGTAGGGCATGGATCAGATGGAGGATGGGATGGATGATAGGTTGACCTACTACTAGAAGATATATGCTACATAAGCAACTAACAGTCAACCAATGAGATCAAGAAAGCAATGAAATAAGTGCATCTAGAAAACAGAGTTTTGCATCAAACTAGTCTAAACTATGATCTATGAAAGGAAATGTTGATAAATGTGACAAGGAAGGAAAGCATGAAAGAATACTATTGTAAATAAAGAAATGAGCATGATGGACAAGTTCTGAAGCAAAACAAAATTGGACTATTAACCTACTAGAAAAGCTGCAAACACTAGAAGTCCTATGAATGAGGAAAATATGCGTTTTTGGGGCAGCAAGAGGGACTTTACCTCAAATCATGGTTCCAAAGGGAGGAAGAGAGGCCAAGGCAATGCTGCTAGCCTTTTGAATCTTCTCTTTATCAGTGCTTAACCTGATATAGAAAGAAAAAATGGAAGAAAACTATTGAATCATCAAAAGGAACCTATTCTTATCCATAAAAGAGATACATCTAACAACAACCTAATCTACAAACTGAAATAAAACATACAAATACAAGTAAAGAGAAGATTTTCTGCTTGGATTGGGCCCTAACCTAAGAGCTTTATCCCTTTGAGGTAACTCAGTGCTAACTCAGAAAGGATTCCATATTTATTTCAAAAACAATAACAAGATTACATGGAATTGTCAAAATAATAAGCTCGAAGTTGAGCAGAGTTTACATAAGCAAATGTACAACAAAAATCCAACAAAAATCTTACCCCAGTGAGGCCCAAGGCCTCTCTACTAATACAAATGAAGCTACCAACAGCTTCCTCAAAATCAAGGAGGCTTGGCTGCCAAAACCTGAGATAATCATCAGTCATCCTCCACTTGCTCGGTTGCCTTCTAGTGCACAACTTGGTTGCTTGTACTCTGATCTGAATGAAGGGGAATTTGAAGTGAGGAGTAATAAATGAGGGGGATTCCCTCCTATAAGTCCTCTCCTTTTTCCACTTCAAGTTATTTCTGCCATTTGTCCACTATATCCTTGACTTTGACCTCAACAATCATCAATAATCTGCATTAAACACATGTTAGATCACATGGCATCATAACTAACTCAACTAACTCAACTCACTCTATAAGCATAAATATAACCAGAAAATCATGTAATAAGCTAAGAGAATGGTTTATTTGACTAGGTTAGGTGGTAAAATGAGCCCATATAATTACCCATTTATGAGGCTCATCATCACTCCCCTAATGAAAGTGTTGCTAATCCTCTGAGAAACTTAGTCCATCTCCTCATATTTTATGGCCCTAGTGGCCTCCCTAACATCCCATGCTTCTGATGCGGTATTCTCTTCCTTGTCATAGAATCATGTCTTCCTGTCTATCTCTTCCCACTGCTCCTGCTCTTCTTCTTCTCTTCTGCCTTCCATCATGACTAGCAGCAGTGGGGGACTCAATTTGAGGCCAATTGAATTGACCTTCAGCCTATGCATGGAGCGCTTTTACATTGGCACTCTCCTTAATGCCTCCTTCATCCTCATTGGGGAATGATATTCCTTGATCTGTAGAATGTGTGGTAACGTGTTCCATCTCCTCATACATGCATGCACACAGTCATCCCCAAGTAGCCTTTCCATATCCTCAAAGTGTGCAATGGCTTGTGCCTAATCACTTATATATCTAGGGGCAATCTGAGGATTATTGGCAAGCATGTTATGTGTGCTGATGAGTGCCATGGGGTCTGATGGCTCAGCTCTGATCATTAATGGCTCATTCTGCTCCTTTATTATCAGCCTTCTTATTTTTGCTGCCCTTAACTCTTCATGGTTCATCCATGAGGCCATGGCCATTAGTTGTAGGTCCCCTAGCCTGGCATTGGGGTCCCACATAATCATGTCTGTGAGGGCCATGTTATGCACATAGAATTCTGCCATATTTGCCTTATCCTCTGATGTGCTTTGGTCACACAGGTTCATAAATTGCTTGTAATCTTGGAAAGGCATTGTGCCTCTTTGTGCCAAAGTCTTTATCTGAAATTTCAACCATTGGTCCTTGAGATATAGGCCATAGAATTTTTCTGGTGTTATACATTACAATGCCTCCATGGACCAGGTGGCCATGCATGCCAGTTGGGTCTCTTTATCTTGCAGTTTCCTCCTTAGCAATTCATTTTCAGTTTCAAGGTGGTTTCTTGTAATTGCCTCTCTATGTTTGATAGCACTCAACTCTTTGCCCATTTCTCTGAGTTTGTTCTCCATATGGCCAATATCATCAACTCCTTTGGATTTGTCTATTTGCATCCACCTATGTGTTCTTATTCTCTCTTCCTCTAATTCAAAGAATAATGGAGTTGCATATTTTTGTGGAATTATTCTTCCCCCATTAAGAAGATTGTAGTAGGAGCCAAGGCTAGGCTAGGGATCATGTTCTTGTAGCTCTGTTTCTTCTTCCTTTCCCTATGGTTGTCCTTCTATCCTTTTCTCAATATTTTGGGTCTCTTGTATTTTTGACAATGTCTCCTGTAGAATTGTTTGTGCCTCCTGTAGGACTGTTTTTGGGTCCTGTAGTTCTATCTTTTGTTTCCATGTGGGAGATCTAGGAGCCCCCCTTTCATATGTGATAGGTGCCTTAGAAGGGGATTCCTTTCCTTGGGTAGAGGGTGAATCTTCAATTATAATTGGCACTTTTGAAGAAGGTTGGGGTTTCCCTATTTTGATTCTTGTTCTCTTCCTAGCCTTGAAATACATGGAGGCCTGCCTTTTCCTCTTCTGTTTTGGCTTGATGGGTGTATTGAGGGCAGTGAGAGCAGTTGTTGCCTCTCTTTCTAGAGTATCAAGGGACACTTCTCCTTTTTCTATCTTTTCTACCCCTTTTCCTCCTCCTTCTATCTGTCTTTGTTCACTCTGTTTCTTCAGCTTTCTCCTCCTCTATCTTAGTTTCTTCCTTCTTCCCTTCTTGTTCTGCTAAGTCACCAGTTGCTTCACCTTCTCCCCCTTGCTGCTCTTCCTCCTCATTGCCAGTAGGACTGATATCATAGGTTAGGGTCTTTATGTCATCCTCAAATGTCATGTTTCGAAAGATTTCCCATGCTATAGGGAGTGTAAATGTATTAAGGGCTTCTTCCACTAAAATTTTGATTAAGCCATGGTGAGCTAGTTGCTCTAAATTTCCTCCTTGAACATTAGTGCTGGAGTCAATGAGAGAGTGCAGGAGGAAGTAGGGGATGCTAAGCTTCTGAGGGGCTGGAGTGTCCATGCCATACCTTAATTCATGAAGGATTCTAAAATGGTAACCATAGATAACAGATATCATTTTGGGATTCAACTGCGTTAAGTAAGTCATTTTCACGTATGACCATTTCCATGAGAGGTAGTCGTAACTGACTAATTTCTCATGATTTTTTAAAAGTTCACTTAGCACTCATTGAGAGGTAGTCGTAACTGACTAATTTCTCATGATTTTTTAATAGTTCACTTAGCACTCATTGATCTCTCCCATATTCCTGCTCTCAGCATTTTCTATAGGAGCACTTACTGGTTCTACAGGAGCACCTACAGGAATTCTACAGGAGGGACAACAATGTTCTTCAAGAGGGCCAGTGAGGTGTTTTGAACAGAGAAAACAAGGGTTTTGGCATGATTCTCAGGCTAAGGAGGTAGGTTCCATGCATACCCCCATTAAATATCAGAATATGCAAGAATTGGTTTAAATTCGAGGGTGAAATCAAGCCTTTAGGTGGAGGTAATAAAAAACTTATGCTTATTTCTTAAAAAAACACAGTCTCTCTATTTCTCTGTTTTTCTTCAATAATTGTTGTCTCCTTCTCCACATTTGGTTTCTCAAAAGCATAAAAAAAATGGTAGGAGGTTTTATGAGGAAGGAGCCCACTAATTGCTCCAGGCTCCATGCACATCCCCAAGTAGTGGACATATTCACAAGAGCAATTTGGATGAACGTTTTTGAGAAATTTTGAGGGTTTGATGAGGAAATTGCTCAAGAATTTTCCCACTCTTTGGTCCCTCACGCCAGAACACATGCCACTGTTACCTTTAGAGGTCTTTTCATGGAGATAACCCTTGAATTTATCAGTAGGGTCATTACCCTTCCTCTTGGGCTACCTTGGAGTGAACTCGGTGCACTCCCTTCATCTCCTTATAACTCCAGGCAAAGGCATTTAGGTGTTTTCTTAGGAGGATACACAGTTCCTTCTCCTAGGAAGTGGATAGGGATGGATTGATTTTCAAGGTTCTTTCTAGGCTAAAATATGTTTTCTTAACATGGAGAGAGGTGGAGTCGGCTGCACAGAGATCAGTTGAGGGGTTGTTTTGGGTTTCTCTTAGTATGTCCTCTAAGGGTGATACACTAGGAGGTGGATTTTGAATCAGATTTTCAATCATATCATCCTCATCTTGTTGTTTCACCCACATGGCAATTCCTAATGCACAAAGTGGTGCAAAATAGACTTCATCCTCCTCCAAATAGAGAGGTAGATCATGTTCTACCAAGGGTTGGGTAGGAGGATATAGGATTAACTTCTTGGACGTATGCCCGTTGTTTATGGTTATGTTCCCAGCTCGATAGTAGATGTAGGCATCGACGATAGCCAACCAGGGTCTTCCCAGAATGAGAGGATACCTTGTCAGCTTTTCCTTTGGCTGGAGAACTAAGAAATCATCAGGGTAATCCAAAGAATCAATGGAGCCATCACATCTTCCACAATCCCCTCAGGGGTCATGGTGGAGCAGTCTGCTAACTGTAGCACAGTCATGGTCTTCAACATAAAACCATGATTGTGATGAATGGTTGTGGCACCAATCTAGTGAGGCTCATCAATTTATGAGCTCAACATGCTAACTGCAAAACATATATCCGGATGGGAGCTCACCAAGAACATCAATGTTAGTATGATTTTTATGGAACTCGGAGGCATTTCCCAAATCAACTATGGCATCACTACTATATAACTTCTTAAAATTATGCTTCATCGAAGTAGTCACGGGCTTGCAGTTCATAATTCCAAACATGGAATCCAACTCCCTCTTACTTTTGAAAATGAGAGGGTCCGCATCTATCAGAAAGAGGTCATCCTCATAAGGCACCAGTATGAGAGGTCTATCATCCACAACCTTCAAGCAATGCTTTGGATCAACGTCACTCTTAGTGAATCTCAACTTCGTCAGATAGCTGGCAATCCTCTCATACCAAGCTTGGGTTGCTTGCTTCAAGACATAGAGGGCTTTCTTCCACCTGCATACATGAGATTCCCAATAATGAATCTCAAACTCCTCGGTTTTTTCCAAATATGTGGATTTTCTATATGAAGGGAATGGTTCCCTTGTAAGTTTTCCTTCAGTACATGTCAGACATATACCTCCATGCTCTTCTTGAATTCAGTCATGCCTGTCACCATCTCACTCACATTGGGTAGGGCGCATAATAGGTAGACCTTCCGTGCTACAGAAGAGATGTGTCAACGAACATGGTCCCCAATGGAATTCCTACAACTTGATACAAATTGCGATCCCTGTATTCAAAATCATCTTTTAAGAATTCCTTATCCACACACGTACCTTTGCATTGATGAATTCCACTTTGAAACCTTTGACTTCCATTGTTGAAATGGACACTGGGTTCTTCTTGAGATCAGGTACCTAAAGAACTTCCTGTAAATAAATCGTGTTAGCCTCATTCAATTGAGGGGTAACATTCCCTACACCCTTTCCAAGGTAGGCGGCATTAACTCCAAGTATAATCTCCACGCAACCGTTCATCACAATCAGGGTTTGCCCTTGGCCGAGGTCCTATGCGATATCGCTATCGGCGATCGCAAGTCGCATATGGTCAGGGCCTTACCTCCGCTCTGATTTCCTGATACGATAATTGCTATCGGTGATCGAAAAGGGGCCACTTGACACACTGTAACGCCCGCTTTCGAAGCGCTGATGTGATGTGCTAGACCCGATAGGATCCCAAATCTCCCGTGCATATATTTTCAAGTATGGTTTCCGCCTGCGATTGTGTAATGGCATATATGGTGAGTTTTTTCCACCGATAGTGTAAATACATATAGATACAAGTTTTTATGCCTTTGTTTGTGTTAAATGCATATTTATATGGTTTTTGCCTTTCGATAGTATATTTGTATGCATATAACTCTTTTGTGGACTATACGGCTCCTGATGGCTCCCGATGGCTCTGTCTTGGCATTGTTTCCTATTAAATGCATCCATTTCTCCTCCGATGACTATGTGTGCTCCTCTTGTCTCCATTGTGGCTCCTCTGGCTTGTTCTGCTCCTCTTGGCTCCGTTTACTCCTCTTGGCTCCGTCTGCTCCTCTTTGCGATGTTTGCTCCTTTGGTGGCTTTGTCTCCTCCTCTTGAATATTTCCATATTGACATCAATGAAAATCTGTGTCCAACAATCTCCCCCTTTATTATTGATGGCAATATTCTTCTACTCTCTCCCCCTTTGACATCAATGGCAAAGGAATGCATACGAACTCCCCCTGTCAAACTGCTCCCCCTGTCCTGTTGCATCTTTATGAATGAAATTGAGTGATGATAAAGAAATAACCACCATATTTTGACGTAGATGTTCGAATGCTTCTCGAGGAAGAGGTTTTGTGAATATATCAGCTATCTGCTCCTTAGTACTGATATATTCCAAGACGATATTTTGTTCAGCTACTTTCTCATAGAGGAAATGATACTTGATCGATATGTGTTTGGTTCTTGAGTGCATCACTGGATTTTTGCTGAGACTGATAGCACTTGGGTTGTCACAATAAATGGCAATTGGTTGATCTGTACATATGTTGACATCTTTTAGAGCTTCCTTCATCAATAGTATCTAAGTTCAACAGTCTGCTGCAACAATATACTCAACTTCGGCTGTGGATAATGATATGGATGATTGTTTTTTGCTGAGCCAGGATACCAAATAGTCTCCTAGGAAGAATGCATTTCAACTAGTACTTTTCGATCATCTATACTTCCAGCCCAATCAACATCGGTGTATGCAGTTACAGTCAGTGTTGAGTCCTTTGGGTACCCAAGACCGAAATCAGAACTTCCCTTCAAATATCTGAGAATTCTTTTTACAGCTAATAAATGGGATTGTTTGGGAGCAGATTGAAATCTTCCCACCATTCCTACTGCTGGCATTATGTCTGGTCGGGTAGCTGTTAAGTATAGAAGGGCTCCAATCATTGACCTGTAATGAGTTGCATCTACTAGAGGGGAGTCATCATTTTTGCTCAATTTGCAGTTTGTGGTCATAGGTGTGCTCACGGGTGTACAATCCTCCATTCCATATTTTTTGAGCATGTCTTTTAGATATTTGGCTTGAGGTATACACAATCCTACTCTAGTTTGAGATACTTGAAGTCCAAGGAAGTGGGACAGCTCTCCTATCATTGACATCTCAAACTTTTTTGCCATGCTTTGAGAAAATTCATGGCTCATTTCATCATTATTACTAGAAAAAATCGGATCATCGACATAAATGAGAGAAAGTAGTAACTTACCTTGATTTGTCTTTATGTATAGATTGCTTCCAACCACTCCCTTTTTGAAGCCTTGTTGTTGGAGATAGTTATCCAGTCTTGCATACCAAGCTCTAGGAGCTTGTTTTTCAATTTACAGACTAAGTTCTTTCCTGCTGTTAGATCAAAACCTTCTGGTTGCTCCATGTAGACTTCCACCTTGAGTTCCCCATTCAGAAATGCTGATTTCACGTCCATTTGATAGATTTTGAATCCTTTTGATCAAGAAAATGCCAAGAACATCCTGATAGCTTCCATACAGGCCACTGGTGCAAATGTCTCTTCAAAGTCAACTCCTTCAATTTGTGAATAGCCTTCGCAGACAAGTCTTGCCTTGTTTTTGATAACCTGTCCTTCCTCATTCATTTTATTTTTGAACACCCATTTGGTTCTTATTATGTTTTTGTCCTTTGGGCTATTAGGATATTCCGACACATAGGAAATAGTTAAGTACAACTTGGTCTAGTATAGAGTTAGGTAAAGTGTGCTTCTTTACCTTGTACATTTTGTAACTTACAATCCGACGGTCACGATATGTAGTGATCCGACGGTTCATTCTCTCCTCGGTATTACCGACACTTGATCCGTGGCTTAACACCCGATTGGTCCATGATTTCTATTTAAAGTGCATGGAGGGTCATTTGTAGGGTAATCCGTCTATGAGAGAAGCATATGTAAATTTTCATTATTTTATTAATAAATTGCCTGAAGTGGCCATGTTGGCTCAGGCCGTGGACTGTTTCCCTCTTTGAGGGCTTTAACCATGTAAAAAATACTGGTGTATTGATCTGTGATCTGGTTGTGAGTGGTGTCCTTTGGTGTTCTGTCTGAGGAACTTACCCTAGAAATTCCTACATGGTACCAGAGCTATTTGAAGGCCGCGTCCATTGGTGATCCAAATCTGAATCTGGTAGAACTGCATCCGACTGCCCTTTCCTAGATCTACTGTTTCTGACTGCTTTCGAGCCGAGAGGACTTCTCTATCGTGTTGGGAGAATCTATTCCAGTGAGGAACCCCTTTTGTTTCACGCGAAAAGGTTTACAGTAGCCCTAGCTGCGTCATTTTTAAGATCTGGAGGTATACAATGTTTATTTGCAATTTACAGTTATTTTCTCTCTGTTTATTTCGGTTTTGGTTTATTTAGCTTTTTTTTATTACCAGATCTATACCTTTCATTTCTGTGTATGCTCTTTTCCCTGTGACTCTGTGTGATTTGGGAAAATCAAAAACAGAAAGGAAGGATTTTTCTCATGCATATGCTCTTTTCCGCTGCGCCTTAGTGTGATCTCGGAAAATCAGAAACATTGAGGAAAATATTTAGTTTCCGGCTAAAGCTAACTTTGAGCCGCAAGGTTCATTTTTGAAAATATTTAGTTTTTCGGCTAAATCTAACTTCGAGCTGTAAGGTTCGCTTTTTTGTATTTCCGTGTTGGGTTTTGTGTTTTTTTATTTGTAGGGAAAAAGAGCTTTCTCAAAGAAAGCATGCAACCCAAAGCATCAACCCCCCTCCCTCTCTCTCTCTCTCAAATTTTTTGTATAGCTCAATTGGTTCAAAGCTATTTTAAGAGAGTAGAGGTCTTGGGTTCAAATCTCCTTTTTGTGAGGGCGGATTTTTTCATTTCCGCACATTCCCGCACTTCGTCGGCATCTTCAACAACGTTTTTTCAAAAAGCCATAACTTCTTCATCCAGAAGCCATTTTCAGAGCCGTTTCTTTTTAAACCAACCTAATTTTTCGAGATCTATCCATTGGAACACTTAGTTTCAGCATCTTTAGCTTCAGTTTTCATTGAAATGGAAAGTCAATACCAAGTTACCCTTGACAGCACCAACTACTTCCAATGGTTGTCCTACATTGAGGATTTACTTAGAAGTAAAGGTATCTACAGAATAGCCTCAGGCCAAGAAAAGAAACTGAAGGATGAAGATAAGGCTGCTAAATGGGAAAATAGACAAGATCAAGCACATGGGTTCATAGGGATGTTTATTTCTCCAGATCTTAGATTCCAGATTGCAGAACTTGATACTCCTGATGAAGCAATAAAACAAATCAATAAAGTTTTTGGGATTAAAAATGAGCTTAGAGCCCATCAACTAGAAAATGAGTTGCTTACATTGGTCCCTAATAATTTTTCTTGCATTGAAGATTTCTTGTCCAAGTTCAAGACCCTTAGATATCTCTTGGAAGGTGTTAAGGTTAGGAAAGAAGATAGTAACCTTATCTATTCCATTCTTACTAAGTTGGGACCAGCCTACTCTATGTTTGTTTCCACCTTCCATTCTACAAGAGAAGCCTTCATTTCTCAAGGAACAGACTACAAGTCCCCTTCCTTTGACTCTTTTTGTGATTCTTTAATAAGAGAACAAGAAAAGCTCTTACACCTTGGTCTTCTTAATCTTGGAAACTCTTCCAAGAAAGCATTAGCCGCCCAGCAGCAACCAAATTCAAAGAATCCTAAGAAGTCATATCCTAAAAAGAATGGTCCTAAACCAAACAAGGGTCCTAAGAAATCTCAGCCTCAAAATGAAAAATCATTTCAACAAAATGATAAGACAAATAAAAACAAATGGAAGAAGACTGATAGACATTGCAACTTTTGTAATCAAGATGGCCACTTAGAATCCAAATGCTTTAAGAAGATGGAAGCCTTGGAAGCAACGATGAAGAAACATAACATCCATTTGGAGCATTCTTCAACTTCAACTTCATCTTCAGGAATGGCACTTTCTGCATGTGGTTGTCAAGCATCTCGGTCTGGCTATGCACTAAATGTATCTTCTTCTTCTCATTCTCATGAGTGGCTCATTGATTCTGGAGCTTCTTATCACATGGCCAAAAACAAAGCCATGTTTTCTTCTTTAAATGATTGTAACACCAAAAATATATATGTTGGTGATGATAGATCTCTTAGTGTTGTAGGGACTGGAATTGTTCATCTAGACAATGGTCAGTTTAATGATGTATTATGTGTTCCAACCTTATCCTGCAACCTTCTATCTATATATCAGATAACCCATTCAGGTGAAGGTAAAATCGTTGAATTTTCACCTCATGATGTTGTAATCAAGGACCTAAGAGATCCTAAATAGATTTTAGCTATTGGCATTGCTGATGATTCTACAAGGTTGTATAAGTTTCACAACTTTGGGTCATCAAATCTTCCCTCAGTATTTGTTTCTCATAACGATGAAGTGAGAAAAATTTGGCATGAGCGATTTGGTCACTTAAACTATTGCTCCCTTCAGCATCTATGTAAAGAAAGTATGGTGACAGGTCTTCCTATGGTATCTTGCAGAGATGGTGTTTGTTCCGGATGCGTACTCGGAAAAATCACCAGGACAATTTTGAAAAACGTGCCTCTTGGCACGCCTCAGCGCCTTTACAACTTGTACATAGTGATTTATGTGGTCCACTTCCAGTTATTTCATTCTCTAGCTGCAAGTATTTCTTAAATTTAATTGATGATTTATCCAGACGCACTTGGGTATACTTCTTAAAACTCAAGAGTGAAGTATTTAACACATTTTTGGCCTTCAAGGCCATTGTTGAAAAACAATATGGACATCAAATTCTTAAGCTAAGATCTGATAATGGCGGAGAATATGTTAAAAACACATTCATCAACTTTTGCACTGAGAATGGAATTCAAATGCAACATACTGTTCCATATACTCCACAACAAAATGCTGTAGCTGAAAGGAAGAATCGCACCTTAAAGAAAATGGCTAATTGTATGCTACAATCTAAAGGACTTGGTCTTAGTTTTTGGGCAGAAGCAATTAACTGTGCAAATTACATAATAAATCGCACTCCTACTAAGGCTTTAAAGAATATCACTCCAGAAGAAGCATGGAGCTCAATCAAACTAGATGTAAGTCACTTTCTTGTTTTTGGAAGTGAAGCGTGGGCCCATATTCTAGATGAAAAGCATAAAGCTTTAGAACCTAAGAGTGAAAAATGTACTTTTGTTGGATATTCTGAAGATGTCAAAGGCTATAGACTTATTCCATTTAAGTCCAAAAATGTTATCATTAGAAGAGATGTAAAATTTGATGAAAATATATTGGCCTACGAGCCTAGTCCGGCGGATGTGCCACCTCTCCCTATCTCTTCTACTTTTGAAAACATTTCTTCTTCAGATGATGAAATTGAGGATGACAATACTCCCCCACCATCTTAGGATCCTCCTTTAGCTCCTCAGCTTCCAAAATGGGTTTGTGCTACTCGAGATGCAGCAGGTGATCTTTTCGGTGATCCTACAAATCAGCGATGCACACGTTCTCAGTTTTGACAGAGCCTCTTCTTTACTGGCTCAAGCTCCAGTAAATTATGATCCTGACACCTTTGCAGAAGCTTCAGGCCATCTAGATTGGGAAGCAGCTATGAATGAAGAATATCATTAATTATTGGCAAATGATACATGGGATCTTGTTCCTCTACCAAAGGGACGAAAACTTGTTAGATGCAAATGGGTTTACAGAACCAAGTATGGACCAGATGGGAAAGTTGATAAACATAAAGCTCGTCTTGTTGCTAAAGGTTTTTCACAGGTTGAAGGCAATGACTATACTAAAACCTTCTCCCCTGTTGCCAAAATGAACTCTATCCACCTTGTTCTTTCCCTTGATGCCTCTTTCAAATGTGAAGTCCATCAGATGGATGTTAAATCTGCATTCTTGCATGGGGACTTGCATGAATAAATCAATATGGAACAACCTATTGGCTTTATACAAACAGACTCCAGCCTTGTATGTCGGCTTAAGAAATCCCTTTATGGTCTCAAGCAAGCTCCTCGAGCTTGGTATGCCAAAATGGATAACTTTCTTTTAGAATCTGGCTTTTATAGGTGTCATTCTGACAATACTGTCTACACCAAGAAAGTGGGCAAGTCTCTTATCATTCTTGTTCTTTATGTTGATGATCTTGTCCTGACTGGTAGTGATCCCAACCTTATAAACCATGTGAAGTCTAGCCTTAAAAGGAAGTTTGAAATGACAGACTTAGGACACTTACATTATTTTCTTGGTCTTCAAGTCTTGCAATCCAAGGAAGGTATTTCCCTTTCTCAGTCCAAGTATTCATGTGATATTCTACGCCACTTTCACATGGAAGATTGTGAGCCAGCCCCTTCTCCCTTTCAGTCTGGAGTCAAACTTTCAGTCACTTGTACTTCTCCTGAAGTTGATGCTACCTTATACCGTCAACTTGTAGGAAAACTTTTGTATCTAACCCATACTCGTCCTGACCTTTCCTTTGTTGTTGGCCTTGTTGCTCGGTTTATGCAAAACCCACGTGAAAGTCATTGCAAAGCAGCTAAAAGAATACTTCGTTATGTTCAAGGTACAGTTCAGTTTGGGATTTATTACAGTGCCGAAGCAGCTCCTCTATTGGTTGGTTTCACTGATTCTGATTTGGTTGGTGACCCTGATGGTCGGAAGTCTACTATTGGTTATGTGTTCACTCTTGGTTCAGGACCTATTACATGGGCTTGCAAGAAACAAGGTGCCATTTCTCTTTCATCAGCAGAAGCAGAGTGTCGTGGTGCCATAGAAGCTAGTAAGGAAGCCTTGTGGCTTCGTCAGATCCTATCAGAGTTTGGCTTTCAGCAGCAGCATCCGACCACACTTTGGTGTGATAATCAAAGTGCCATTCAACTATGAAAAGATCCAATCCAACATCAGCGCAACAAACACATTGAACTGCACATGCACTTCATCAGAAATCTCATTCACGACCATGTTCTTGAAGTGCAATATTGTTCAACAGATGATCAAGTTGCAGACATCTTCACAAAGGCTCTCACAGAGGCAAAGTTCACTAAACTTCGATTTATGGTTGGAGTTTAGGAAGTTGTCACTAAGGGGGGATAGGCTCTAGTGCCTCCTTCCTTCTCCTATTGTGTCATATTTGTAAATCCTTCAATCCTATCCCAAGTTTTTCTTAAGGGGGGATGTTAGGATATTCCGACACATAGGAAATAGTTAAGTACAACCTGGTCTAGTATAGAGTTAGGTATAGAGCTAGGTAAAGTGTGTTTCTTTACCTTGTACATTTTGTAACTTACAATCCAATGGTCGCAATATGTAGTGATCCGACGGTTCATTCTCTCCTCGGTATTACCGACACTTGATCCGTGGCTTAACACCCAATTGGTCCATGATTTCTATTTAAAGCGCATGGAGGGTCATTTGTAGAGTAATCCGTCTATGAGAGAAGCATATGTAAATTTTAATTATTTTATTAATAAATTTCCTGAAGTGGTCGCGTTGGCTCAGGCCGTGGATTGTTTCCCTCTTTGAGGGTTTTAACCACATCAAAAATACTGGTGTATTGATCTACGATTTGGTTTTGAGCAGTGTCCTTTGGTGTTCTGTCTAAGGAACTTACCCTATAAATTCCTACATGGATGAGGTACCAGCTCCCATGTCTTGTTCTTCTCAATTTGGGAGATTTCTTCTTCCATGGCTTTTACCCAATGAGGATCCTTACCTGCTTCTGCAAACGTTTCTATTTCTATCATAGATATGAGGACAATGACTTTTCTCTTGGGTGTGATTGATATCCTTCTTCGGGTCTGCACACTTTCATCTCTATTTCCAATGATCTACTCTTCTGGATGATGTCTTTGGACATACTGCATCTTTGAAGGGGTATTTGGTGGTTCTCTTTCCTCTTCTTCTTCTTCATCTTTCTCATCTATTCTTCTTCTTTAGGTTCTTCTTCTTCAATGAGAAAGTCATCTTCATGTTCTTCAATTTCCTTTTCTGGAAGATCTTCATCAAACTTTACATCAATGATTTCCACTATTTTCTTCAGTCGATAATTGTAGCACTTGTAAGCCTTGCTCCGTGTAGAGTATCAAAGAAATATCCCTTCATCAACCCGAGAATCAAGCTTTCTGGGTGAGCCATCATTTATTTTTATGAATCACTTGCTTCCAAAGATCTTGAAGTACTTCACCGAAGCAGGTATTCCTTTCCATAGATCATAAGGAGTTTTATCACAATAGACAGCTGTCCCTACTGCTTCTCTCCAGAATCTAGGCTGTAAGTCTGCTGCTAATAGCATGGTTCTTGCCAACTCTTGGACTGTTCGGTTTCGTGTTTCAACTACCCCATTTTGTTGAGTTGTTTTGGCAGCTGAGAATTCCCTTTTAATTCCATGAATATTACAGAACTCACTAAACTCATTTGATGTGAATTCTCTTCCTCTGTTTGTTCTGAGGCACTTAATTTTTGAATCTTTTTCATTTTCTACAAGGGCTTTTAGATTCTTAAAACACTAAAAAGTTTTAGATTTATACTTAATGAAATATATCCACATCATTCTAGTATAATCATCAACAAATAACACAAAGTACCTTTCTCCTTGGAGTGCTTGATTTCTAGTTGGCCCACACACATCAGCATCAATGATCTCCAAGGGCTTCGATGTACAATGTTCCTTTGTCTTGTGGCTGGTTATGGTTTGCTTTCCATGTTGACATGAACCACACACTACTTGATTTGGTTTGAACAGCCTTGGGATTTCTTGTACAGCTTTGATCTTGTTGATATTGATCAGATTTTCGAAGCTTGTATGTCCAAGTCGCTTGTGCCACAACCAAATCTCATCCGTCTGACTCAAGTAGCATTTATTTTCCTGAATCTTGTTCAGAATGTAAATTTTGTCTGGTGTTCTCACCCCTTTTGCCACAAGTTTCCCTAAGGCAAAGTTCCTTATTTCACAGTCTTTGGTGCTGAAAACAACCTTATGACCTTGATCACAGATTTGGCTGACACTCAGAAGGTTGTGTTTGAGTCTGTCAACCAGCAGAGCATCTTGAGCTTTTCCTTTTCCATTAATCAGAGTAACTGTTCCTTTTCCTGCAATTCTGCCAGTTCCACTTCCAAAGGACACATTCCCTTCCTTTTTGCTCAGTGAGACAAACTTCCTTCTATCTCCTGTCATGTGTCTGGAGCACCCACTATCTACAAACCACTGGTTTCCATTATTTTGAGCAAATAGAGCCAGGTCGTATTTGTCCATGCTAGAGTTCTTGCTACTCGTCTTTCTTCCTTTGAGTAGGCAATCTTGTTCATAGTGTCCATTATTGTAGCAGAAAGAGAAAATAAGATCAAATTTGGTCAAGGGATCAAATGAATTGAAGGTTTTGATTTGTCCCTGCCTTTTTGGGGCATATGAGTTGATTACTCGATCCTTTAGCGTTGTCTTTTCACTTCTGTGAGCCATACAATGTCTGGCTTGATGACCGAAATTTTTATAGTGAAAGCAGTGCCAAGAAAGATGGTTTTGAAGAAACCACGGTTTGAGTCGATTTCCTTCCTGGGAATTACTCGTTCCTCATCCTTTGGATTTTCGATGGGCCCTTGGTGGAGTACAGGTTTTCGTTTGTTGTAGTGTCCATGATTCGACTCCACATTCTTCTTTAGAGTAATTCTCTTTTCGTTCTTAGGATCTGGGATGCACTTTTTATAACATACCTTTTCATCTTTTGGATTGCAGGAGAGTGCATCCGCATAGATTTTCGCACTATTCTTAGTGCTTGAGGATTCTCCTTTGAAACCTATTCCAGACTTGACATGTTGAGGTTTTTGATTTTTCATAATAGTCTCAAGTATTTGAGAGCTTTTATAACCCTTTTTAATTTGCTCCAACTCCTTTCTCAGAGACACTATTTCGAATTCATGTTCCTCATTCCTCTCTTCTTTTTCTTTTAGCTTTGCTTCCAAGAGATCTTCTCTCCTTCTTATTTCCTCGTTTTCCACTTTCAGAGAAATGATTTTGTTTCATAGTTTCTCATTTTCTTCAATGGCGCTTATTAACAGTTCATCTACATTTCCTTCCAGCCCTGAGTCATCATCATCTGCGAGTGCCATGAATAATGCTTCTTGGCTTTCATCATGATCACTTTCCTCATCTGATTTATTTTTGATGACCATAAACTCATCCTCATCAGACTCATCATGCTTGGAGAAGAAGTTTTTCTTATCGAACCCTTTCCTTTTGTGTGCCATTCTTTTAGAATTTCCTTCATCATCACTATCATGTTTATGGGGACATTTTGCTACATAATGTCCTATTTTACCACATTTAAAACAGATAAGAGGATACTTGCCTTTAAGCTTAGATCCTCTCTTCAGCTTTCGTACAAATTGGGCCAATTCGGATTCCACATCTGACTCATCATTACAGTCATTCCTTTCTTTCCATTTCTTTGACTTGGAGGCCTTGAATGCTGCATCTTTGGAGTTTGGGCCACCTTTCCTCATTTCATAGGCAGTGAGAATTCCATGGAGTTCATCCATTTTGAGAGTATCTAGATCCTTTGCTTCTTCTATAGCGCTTATTTTGGAGTCAAATTTGTCTGGAAGAGACCTTAATACCTTTTGAACAATGGTACTTTCTTCCACTTTTCATCCAATCCTTTCAGGGAATTTACCACTTCAGCTACTCAGAGGAGGTATGCTACAATATCTTCTTCATCTTCCATCCTCAAACTTTCAAATTGTCTTCTGTGAGTTTGAAGCTTTGCCTTTTTGACTTTTGAGTCTCCATCGTACAAGCCAACTAGCTTCTCCTACATTTCTTTGGCAGAGGTACAATGCATGATTTTTGTAAACTCGGAATCAAGTGATTCCACTAGTGATGGAGTTCATGGCCTTTGCATTTTCGATGTAGGCTTTCTTGTCATCTTGGTCTGTTGGAAGAGTGGAAGTTGTTTGGTATTCATTTTGACAAAAATGCCAGACTTCAGGTCCAAGGGACATTAAGTAGTAGGTCATTATTTTCTTCCAGAAACCAAAGTTAGTGCCATCGAAAAAAGGAGGTCTTCTTGATGCTTCATGATTTCTCATCATGGATGCGGATCCTTCTTCAAGCTGTTAGGCTAGTATGAAGAAGCTGGCTCTGATACCAATTGTGGGAAATACAAAGAGGGGGGGTGAATCAGTATTTCTTATTTTTTGTTCTAGCGATTACCAAAAGCATATATAGATATGTATATGTATACACAGAACACAGAAATAAATAATTGGAATAAATTCTTTTATTAAAACTCAAGACAGTGTAATGAAATAAATACAATAGAAGTATAAATCTGATTGTGAATAGTTGCCAAGCTCCAACTTGGACTTCAGTGAGGCTCCAACCTCCAGAGCACCAACTCTATTTTGCAGTGGTTCTACACTTAGGAGCACCTACCCCCAATGACTTCAGTCATGTTCAATTTTGAGGCTCCAACCCAACTTTGGTATACACTGGTATGATGCTGCACTCTATTCAGCTTCTGCTGCCCCTTTTGCCTCTACTGCTTCCACTATCTGATACTCAGGTTATTAAACACAACAATAGCTCCCACAATTCTCTATTTTTTTTTGTTTTTATACATTCTCATGCTTTTGTCCATTTTTTTCCACTTGCTCATTGGTTCTTTGGCTTCCTCCTCACTTGCTTGAGCTTCGGCTTCCTCAACACTCGCTTGACCTTCTGGCTTCCCTTCTCCATTCGCTTTAGCTTCCTCTATGCTCGAATTAACCAATGCTTCTCATGACACGTCCAAGAGGAAGAGGGGCTGAATTACAATAGAAATGATGCTTATTGAAAAAATATTAGAGAGGTCCCTTTTTTTTTTCAAGTTCATGAGTTGTGAACTGTTATTTGTTTGTAATATAGATGCCCAAGATCAATTCCATAAATGAGGCGTTTCAACATATATATATATATATATATAGATATATATATATATATATATATATATATATATATATATATATATATATATATATATATATATATATATATGTTACTTCTTTTATTCATAGATTTATTACTTCACGGAAACCATATGAACAGGGCTATAGCCATATAGAGGTCCCACATGCCACGTCATCCTTTTATCACAATCGCTGCTTCCGGAGGTTCGCACATAACACAGTTAATTGCCGATGGCCGATTCCCCTACTGGATGTGATATTATATAAACTGTAGTTGCTATTCTCATCGATTCTGCAACCGTTCATCACAATCGGGGTTTGCCCTTGGCCGAGGTCTGATGCAATATCGCTATCGGCAATCGCAAGTCGCATATGGTCAGGGCCTTACCTCTGCTCTGATTTCCCGATGCAATAATTGCTATTGGCGATCACAAAAGGGCCACTTGACACACTGTAACACCCACTTCCGAAGTGCCGATGCGATGTGCTAGACCCGATAGGATCTCAAATCTCTCGTGCATTTATTTTCAAGTCAAGTTTTTTCCTGCAATAGCGTAACGGCATATAAACGTGAGTTTTGCCGCCGATTGTGTAAATACATATAGATACAAGTCTTTCTGCTTTTGTTTGTGTTAAATGCATATTTATATTGTTTTTGGCTTCTGATAGTATATTTGTATGCATATAACTCTTTTGTAGACTATACGACTCCCGGTGGCTCCTGATGGCTCTGTCTTGGCATTGTTTGCTGTTAAATGCATCCATTTCTCCTCCGATGACTCTGTGTGCTCCTCTCGTCTCCATTGTGGCTCCTCTGGCTTGGTCTACTCCTCTTGGCTCTGTTTTCTCCTCTTGGCTCCGTCTGCTCCTCTTTGCATTGTTTTCTCCTCTGGTGGCTCTATCTCCTCCTCTTGAATATTGCCATATTGACATCAATGACAATCTGTGTCCAACAATGTGAAGTTGCATGACTATTATGATGTTGAATAGGAAGGCAATGTGGATGATTTCAAGAGCACTTCTAAGTACTAGTTCTCTTTAGGTTTTGCTTTGATATCTTGGGTGAGAAGGAAGCAGAAGTTGGTTTCTTTGAGCACTGATGAGGTCGAATACATAGCTATGAGTATGACCTTGTGTGAAGCTTTTTGGTTGTGGAAGCTCTTCAATAAGCTCTTTGGACATGTATTGGATATCATCGTGATCTTTTGTGAAAACCAGAGGGGAATTCAATTGTTGAGGAATCATAGACATCAGGTACCACTTTATCAGGGATATGATACATCGAGGAGCAAGGAGGCTGCTTTGTATTGAAATTGATGTGCAAGTTGCTGATATTTAGATGAAGCCCCTGGGAAAGGTTAAATTCTTGACTTTCTGAGAATGACTAGGAGTTGTGGAGAGGTTCTCTCTTGAAGGTCCTATATAACATAGACATTGAGCTCTGGGAGCTTTGGGGAGCTTAGGGGTACATCGTGGAGAGATGAGAAACCATAGGGTGAGTGGTTCAACCTTCCCCTAGTGGCCTGCTATGTAGGTATGAAGAGTGGTTCATCCTTCTCCTGCCGAAACACAATCATAGGGTGAGTGGTTCGGCCTTCCCTTAGTGATTTGTTGTGTATAGGGTGAGTGGTTTAACCTTCCCCTAGGATACCACTGGAAACATGTAGGTAGGAAGAGTGGTTCATCCTTCTCCTGCTGAGACATCCTACCCATGCAGTCTAAGACACATGGGAATTACCTGTCATCTAGTTAATGATTAGGGAAATGAGGATGGGGACCATAATAGTATCGATGGGAACTTCCTGTATCTATCATTCTAACCATGCTGGGATGATATTGATCTGGGATCAATTGGAACTGACTTCAGGTCAGTAAGAGTGATATAACTCACTCTCTTTTGGAACTGATTTCGGATCAGTAAGAGTCGTATGATACACTCTCTCTATTTGGAACTGACTTCGGGTCAGTAAGAGTGGTATGATACACTCTCTTTTATATGGGACTGACTTTGGGTCAGTAGAGGATGGTATGGTACATTCTCGATCACTTTTTATTCTTCTTAGTTCAGTAGAGCAGTGCAGGTCACTTACGTCAGAGATAGTACAATCTGACAGATGGATTAGCAGATGGAGTTCTCCCTAGTTGAGAGGGAGTGTTAAAATTGGAAACTATGGCCAAACTCCATGTCAGTCTACTTATTCATGGAAGCTGATATTTTTTTTAGATTCCTCTCATCGAGAGGTGTAGGATTGATCTAGAGATCATCTGATTTTGACATGTATTCATGGAGATAAGAATTTATTTGTGTTGTGGGACAATTCGCCAAGGTCAACCAGTAACCAAATTCCCCACACTTGTGCTCAACATTTTAGTATAAAAATAGGAGGCTTGTTAGTCATTTGGACACACAC